>JAQSUU010000113.1:7500000-8750000 GCA_038087645.1 Saccharum hybrid cultivar R570
TAGAGTTGCTGATGGGGGAGGGCGTGTCGTGCAATAGGTGAACCTGATAGAACACGCACCTATGCTGGGTGCTAATATTATCCTAGTAAAGGAACAAGAGAAAAGGAGGCCAAGGATAAGTGAAGGTGGGGAAGATGGCTCAAGTAGTGCAATTGTTAGATCGGTGCCCTCTTTTGAGGAGGGTGACGGGAGCAATGAAAATCTTGGCGTGGAACTACCACGGGCTCGCCAGTGCCCGGGCAGTTAGAGCACTTCTAAAAATACAGAAGCGTGAAAAACCGGATGTGTTTTTCCTGTCTAAGACACATTTGGGAAAGGCAAAGGCAGAAAATTTGAAGAGGAGACTTGGGTGCGATCATTTTATCATTTATGAAAGTGATGGCTGCAGCGGTGGTTTGTTGATGCTTTGGAAGAAAGAAATAGTGACTCGGTGTAAAGGTGTTTGTTGACGGTAGTTAAAGTATACCGTTAACTTATAGAGTAGGAGGTTATTATTGACAGTTTTCATGAGTTTTGGTGAATTTATATTTTCTATAGGATTTACACATACAACCTTCAAAGAGGACCTAAATATCAAAAGATATCGCGGGATAATTTTGTGGCATATACACGGGAAGGTTTAAGAGGAATCCACACTGAGGCAGGGCTCGAGAGCCTACCAGGTAGGGCCGGCCGGCCCCACCCCTGTGCCGCCTGGCCCCCTATGGTGGGAAGCCACCACAAGCTTCTAGAGTATTCTTTCACCACCTCCAAGGATGCATCTCAGTCATACGTGAAGTCGGTTTGATCCAAGGGCTCATATTCAACCTCCTAGGCTATAAATAAAGGGCAGAACCCCCTGAAGTCAAGTCAGATCTAGAGCTAGAAACCCTAATTCCTATTCCATCAGGATCTAAACCAACAATCAAGAGAAGATTAATCCTCCATAGGATTTAGTCTTAGTTAGAGATAGAGAGAAATAGAGTGCAAGAGTAGAGTTCTAGAGGAGTTCTGGTATGTCGGTGCTCTCTTCTGTTGTATTCTGCGGGATCAAGTTCTTCTGGAGCTTGC
Organism: Saccharum hybrid cultivar R570; assembly: GCA_038087645.1. NCBI lineage: Eukaryota > Viridiplantae > Streptophyta > Magnoliopsida > Poales > Poaceae > Saccharum > Saccharum hybrid cultivar. Next base: position 7,501,051 of record JAQSUU010000113.1, read on the forward strand.
TTCTGAGATTCTTTAGTAATCAATTTTTGATTCAATTGTCTCTATTATTCTTTAAGTTTGCAACTCTCTTTTGAGTGCTTTAATCTTGGTAGCTCCTTGATTGAAGTAGTATTCGTAGTGTAAGCGTGGTGCTTAGGCTAGGGTTACTTGTGAATATCCCCTAATTGACCGGAAGGTGGTAGATCGTGTAGGTGATAGCTGCGTTGAGTCCTTTGCAGTCCATCTCCCATTGATAGGATTTGGTAGGCCAATTGGTGCTCGTAGGGAAGGAACTCTAATTTTATTTCTTGGGAGACATTGCCCATGAATTGAACTTTTAGTTAACAAAGTTTATCGAGATTAGAACTAGACAGTCCTTAGCAGTCTTCTTTATTCCCCTTTTATTGTCTGACATTGATTGTGAATTTGGGTTAAGTTTATAGACCAGCTAGTTAGAACACACTCACATATTGTTGCTTTGAGTTTGATATTAAAACCGGGATTATCTTGGTGAAGTGCTATAATGGGATAGACTTATCTGTGCACTTGCGGATACCTTATAACTTGTGTGCATTTAATTTATACCAACAAGCATTTCTGGCATGATTGCTGGGGAACGGTTTGCTGAGTTAACTTTGAGTCTAGCTTAATCTTGTATTAAACTTTTATCTGTTATCTTTTTAGTTTTTTATTTACTTTTTATTATGGAGCCCGTATGTACCCTTCTTTACCAATACGGAGCACCCACGGACCTGAACCTTAAACCAGCCGAATCATCTAAACACATCCTATCATCTGGTTGTGAGCTTAATCTGGAGTTAATTACAATAGTTAAGGATCAATCTTTTTCTGGCAAAGTTAATGAAAACCCCTATTCTCATTTACGTGAGTTTGAGTAGATTTGCGCATGTCTTCACATTGAGGGCATGTCTTATAAAACTTTACGATGGAAGCTTTTTCCTTTCTCTTTAATCGAAAAAGCTAAACACTGGTATAGACGTCACGTTAAGAGGAGTAAAGAAAATTGGTAAGCTCTAAGTTCTAACTTTTATTTATAATTCTTTCCCGTTTATAAGGTTATCAAATTTCGTGCATAATTTTTAACTTTTAAATAACAGAAAAATGAACATTTGGGTAAGGCCTGGGAACGATTTAACACTCTTGTAGATTCTGGTCCCAATCTTGCTTTGGCTGAACCCATTCTTCTCCAACACTTCTTTGTGGGCCTTAATAAGAAAACCATAAAACATTTTAATTCATCCGCAGGAGGTTCGTTCATGCATATCACTGCTGAACACGCTAAAGATATTCTTATGAAAATCGTAGATAACCTTCCTAAGGAGAATGAGAAGTTGTTAGAGGAAGAAACCAAAATAGCTGAACCTGAAATTTTGCCTGAACCATCCCAACCTCTAGCTTTAGCTCTTCTAGATCCTGAATCACCAAAGGAGGAGGAAACTCCAATTTTGGATTTTATGCTTGAATTCAAGGATGAACTTTTTGATGATTATAAAAATACCTCGAAATATCATATGATGAAGAAACCTCAGGAGTATAAAAATCCATCATTCATAGACCCTTCTAAAAAAGAATTCTTTAAAAAGGCAACAAAAGAGCTTGTGTCTGTGTTGAGCGACGAGTGGTTAGAGGAATCAGAGCTTTCTCCTGAAATAATTCATTTAGATTCACCCTCTATCGTTATTCGGTGTCAACTTGACAAAGCTCCTTTTGATACTTTTTATAATCCATCCAATAGTAGGTGTTAATATCATATCTGCTTTATTTGGTCATGATTTTCTAAAGGACATGCTATTAGCCCCTACTACCAAATTGCTGAAAAGTCTTTCAAGACGCATCGTCCCAATTTTGGAAATTCTGTGTGTCCTTCCTATTTTTGTTAATGGTACCCGAATCCTGTTGAATTTCTATATTTTTGATGTGGTAGAATTTGATGTGTTGATAGAGCAACCAATAGAAAGACTTATTCAAGAAAGACAAACAGAGAAATTAAATATTAAACTTGGGAAAAACTTTGAGCTTTCTATGCCTATTACTCGTTCTCTTAATACTAAGATAGAGCCACTTCCTGAATTAGACCCAATAGAAGAGGTTAAGGTAGCATCTCTTGATGACCCAATTGAACCCAACATAGAAGATGATGCTTAGCTCTTCATTGATGAGGAAGAGAATGATCCTGTTCCGGATCCTCTCGATGAATTGCTAGAATCCCCTAAGCCCTCTATTGAACTTAAACCCTACCTTCTGGTTTGAGATATACTTTTCTCAATAATGATCAGGATTCTCCTGTGATCATAAGTAATAGACTCTCTCAAGAAGAATTTTTGCGCTTAATAATTGTTTTAGAAAAGCATCGTTCTGCTTTTGGCTATTCACTCTAAAACCTTAAAGGGATTAGTACTGTTCTTTACACCCATCGTATCCCTATAGATCCAGATTGTACATCTTCTAGGGAGCCCCAACATAGGCTTAATAACACGATAAGGAAGGTAGTGAAGAAAGAGGTTTTGAAACTTTTGCATGCCGGGATCATCTATCCTGTGCGGCGTAATGAGTGGATAAGTCCGGTTTAAGTTGTACCTAAGAAAGGGAGAATGACTATTGTTAAAAATAAGAAAAAATGAATTAATCTCCTAAAGAACTGTCACTGGATAGCGTATGTGTATAGATTACCGAAAACTTAACAAGACAAATAAGAAAGATCATTTTCCGATATCTTTTATTGATGAAATGTTAGAGAGATTAGCGAACCATTCTTTCTTTTGTTTTCTTGATGGGTATTCAGGATATCATCAAATTCCAATCCACCCAGATGACCAAAGCATAATCACTTTTACATGTCCATATAGAACTTATGCTTATAGAAGAATGTCTTTTGGATTATGTAATGCCCCAGCTTCTTATCCAAAATGCATGATGTCTATATTTTCTGATATGATTGAATATAAAAGTTTTCATAGATGATTTTTCTGTTTATGGAATTTTTTTGATGATTGTCTTGAAAATTTAAACAAGATTTTGCAAAGATGTGAAGAAAAACACTTAGTCCTTAATTGGAAAAAATACAATTTTATGGTTAGAGAAGGAATAGTGCTGGGACACCTAGTGTCTGAAAGAGAGATTGAGGTAGATAAAGCTAAAATTGAAGTAATAGAACGACTACCTCCACCTGTGAATATTAAAGGAATCCGAAGTTTTCTGGGTCATTATAGTTTTTATCGCTGATTTATAAAAGATTTTTCATATATTGCTAAACCACTAACAAACCTGTTAGCCAAGGATGTTCCTTTTGAATTTGATGATGCATGTTTGAATTCTTTTAATATTCTTAAAGAAGCACTCATCTCTGCACCCATCATCTAACCCCTTGATTGGTCATTACCTTTTAAAATTATGTGTGATGCTAGTGATTATGCTGTGGGGACAGTTTTGGGATAAACAAAAGATAGAAAGCATCATGCAATTGCTTATGCTAGCAAAACTCTGACAGGAGCTCAACTTAATTATACAACAACTGAAAATGAACTCCTAACTGTTGTTTTTGTTATTGATAAGTTCAGATCTTACTTAGTAGGAGTAAAAGTAATTGTTTACACTGATCATGCTGCCTTAAAATATTTGCTCACCAAGAAAGATGCTAAACCTCGATTGATAAGATGAATTTTGCTACTCCAAGAATTTGATTTAGAAATAAAAAATAAAAATAGAGTAGAAAATTATGTTGCTGATTACTTGTCTAGAATGTAATTTGAGAATCCGCAGGAATTACCTATCAATGATGCGATGAGGGATGACATGCTCTTCAAGGTCTCCAGATCAGACCTGTGGTACGCAAATATTGTTAATTTTATGGTTACAGGTTATATACCACCAGGGGAGGAAAAGAAGAAGTTCGTTTATGAAAGTCGTCTCCATATATGGGATCCGCCATACCTCTTCAGAGTTTGTGTTGATGGCTTGCTCAGAAGATGTGTACCAGTAGAGGAAGACATTCAAATCATTGAAAGATGCCACTCATCACTATATGGAGGACATTATGGGGTATTCTGCACTCATACAAAAATTTGGCAGAGTGGATTCTATTGGCCAACCATGTACGAAGACACAAAAGATTTCATCCGGAGATATGGAGCATGTCAGAAGTACGGGAATATAAATTCACGTGATGCCATGCCACTCACTAACAATCTCCAGATTAAGCTCTTTGATGTCTAGAGAATTGACTATATGGAACCATTCCTAAAGTCAAATAACTGTAAGTACATCTTAGTAGCGATTGATTATGTTTTCAAGTGGGTTGAAGTCATGCAATACAAAGCTACTGATGCCAAACACTCCAAGAAAATATTTCATAAAATAATATTTCTAAGATTTAGAGTGGCAAGAATAGTGATAAGTGATGGAGAAACACATTTTACTAACAGGATTTTCCATCACTATTATTGAAATATGGGATTCGTCACAATGTTACTACTCCATATCACCCTCAAACAAGTGGCCAAGTAGAAACGTCAAATAAGCAAATCAAGAATATTTTACAGAAGATGGTTAATGAAATAGGAACCGTATGGAAAGATAAACTACCCGATACACTTTGGGCTTATCATACAATCTACAAGACATCATTGGGTATGTCACCATATCAGTTGGTATATAGAAAGACTTGGCATCTACCTGTGGAGCTAGAATTCAAAGCTCATTGGGTTTTCAAGCGATGAAACATGGACTTTGAAGCCGCAGGAGAAAAGAGAAAGATACAACTCTCCGAATTAGAAGAATGGTGAGAGAAAACTTATCAAAATTCAAAAATCTATAAAGAGAGAACTAAAAGATGGCATGATAAGAAAATCAAGAAGAAAAATTTTGCACCTGCACCCATGACGATATTTTTAGAGGCAGTCGTCTTAAGTTGCCCGCCTTCGTAAATAGTTTTTTTAGGCGGATAAACGTTGACCGCCTCCGTTAATGTATTAACGGAGGCGGTTGCTATAAACTAACCACCTCCGTTAATGTGTAATTAATCGAGGTGGCCCCTTTAAGACGGCCGCCTCCGTTAAACCTTAACCGAGGCGGTCGCTTGGGAGGCCGGCCTTCCTCGGAACAATGGTGACCGGCAAAAAATGGTGCCCGTCTCCATTCAAAAAAGGTTGACGCCGCGCAAAAAAAATCCTGTACTAGTGCCTGTATAAATCTTGTGTTATGTGTCTCTGTTACCGTCTAGTTCCTGATCACGTGCACCTCTACCGATCAATCTACCATCGTAGACATATCTCTCAATGGACTATCGATGATATTCTGTCGACTGTTGGCGTGCTAGGTAGGGGTGTGCGTGCTAATCCCATGACGAGCCAGATGGCTTTCGATGCAATTGCGATCTAAGAGCTCAACGAACCTCAACTTGAACATGACGTTCTCAATGGAATCGACCTTCACCTTCGGTTCTAGATGGGAATTTTTCATCATCAACAAGGGATAACGCAGCATCATGAGAAGTCACACGGTGTGGCGGCGTTCCAGGCGTCGCGCACACGGCGCCGCTGTTTGGCCCGTATTGCGCCTCGAAGTCCCAACGCAACTTGTTGAAGCATGGAGAAATTCTCTTATGTGCGGTCGTCGTCGAACGCGCCGCGTACAGGACCGATCTCCTTTGCGGTATTATTGCCGATTTCAGGCCAAAAAGTTTGCTGCTCGCCGCTGTCCATCGAGGCGGAGACAAATTGATTGCTGGCTGTAAGGTGCCACAACATGCATCAACGCCTAGCCTCCAAGATCCCAATCGAAGCTCACGTCGGCCACGCGCAATTTGCTGATGGCATCGCCTGCTGTTTAGAGTCCATGTCCGTCACGACGCCGATCGTCGTATAATGGCTCCACCAGTCAAATGCAAGCAAACAGCGAGTCCGTATGTTTTACGGAGCCATGCAAGCGATCTAACATGCTAACTGTGCTTGTATGTGTGCACACACATGTATGCATCACGCAAGACGACTTCCTTTGCTGCTAACGCATCGCTTTCATCAAGATGGGATCGACACACCGCAACGACTACGACTGCATCAAGCCGCCAAGCGAGCCGCTAAGCGAGCCACCTGAGCCGCCAAGCGAGCCGTCCGAGCCGCTAAGCGAGCTGCTCGAGCCATCAAGCGAGCCGCCCGAGCCGAAGTGAGCCGCTAAGCGAGCCGCCCGAGTCGTAAGTGAGCCGTGCCGCATCGCAATGATGATCACCACGAAGAACAGTGCTTTGACAACCGCGACCGCCGCCACAACGACAGGCCAAAAAACTCGAGGGCCAGGCAATTTCGTCGCCGCCGACCAGACGTTCCGACTAAAGATAAGTACCATTCCTGTATCTGCATTTAATAAAGTTTTCACTACGGTGTTTCTCCAATTGATTTTCTCCTGTTAATCTCTGTGTTTAATATCTTTAAGATACTTCATTTGTTCTCTATGCGTGATATCTTTAAGATACTCCGTTTGATCTCCACCGACTCGTCGACTAGCCACGTTCTCATTCGTGTTATCTATAAACGGCCATGTTCTCGATCTCGCATCTACACATGCACAGACGCCAGCGCTCTGCGTTATGGGCGGTCGGCAGCGGCTCTTCGGCGACGCTCGCACTCTTACGCGTAAACGAGTGCTATGGGGTATGGGCTAGTCAGGGCTGGTGATGCGATACAGGACGGACCAGAAGGAAAATTACTCATATTTAAAATATGATCACACTTAAAACAAACATAATGTTTATCTCCAACTGCCCGCCGACGTATAGGATCCTTTTATAAGTTTATCCTAATCTACTCCGTCTTGTTTTCTTCTTTGCCGAACAGGTCCAGGTCGTTGGTCAGCTTGATCACTGACTCCGTCGCTTCTTCTTCAAGCATCACGATTTCCTTGATGGTCATCCCTCAGCCGAAATCTCCGTCAATCACCTCCAGCCGACCAGTTAAACTGGTCGGATACCAAATTTTCACTGGTCGACTTCAGATACAAGATGCTTAAGGATTGGTTGCTTAGCAAGTCCAAGTCACTGGACAGCTTGATCGACAACTCTGACTACTTTTGCGAAGCTAAAATTCTCAGAAGGAAAATTCACCTAGCGGCTTACTAGGTTTTGACGCCGTTGCATACCATGTGATATCAAGCTGCATCATGCTGTTCGGATCAAGGTGCTGATCTTGGGCAGCACGTCGGGGGCCTTGATAAGTACATAGCAGATGACGCTAGCTATCTCACGCATCAACATGCTGGTTATTTCATGCATCAACACCGGAATATCCTACTTGAGCAAGTTCGAGGCCTGCAGACCAGTTAAACTGGTCGGCTGTTTATTTTCTCGGGTGGACTACCAATTAAACTGGCTGGATTACCAGTTAAACTGGTCGGCTGTTTATTTTCTCCGATGAACTACCAGTTACACTGGTTGGATTATCAGTTAAACTGGTCAGTTGCAAGTTAAAATTCTCGGACAGCATCAAGACGACGCTGCTTACTCCTTTGATCTCGCAAAATATTTTCACTTGATTTCTTTGACCCTACTACAAGATGTTTTTCATCTTCTAGCAGACTCGGGACTAAGTGGCTACACTTCACCTGGCGATGAATATAGTGTTTTTTTCTTGATTTACTCTCCTTATTGACTAAGTCATGGATGCATCTGACCCCACAAACGGAGTCTAAGTGGCTACACTTCATCTAAGGTGAAAAATTTTCAAATTTAATCTTGAGCCCCTTACCTCTTTCTAGCAAGCCTTACTTGAGCAAGTCCTAGGCCTATTGACCAGTTAAACTAGTCGGCCACCCATTTTCACTGGACGAACTACCGGTTAAACTAGTCGGTCACCACTTTCACTGGACGGATTACCAGTTAAACTGATCGGCTTCAAGTTAAACTGCTCGGACATGATCAAGATGGCATTGCTCAACGAATATAAGGCGCTTGGAGACTAGCTGTGAGGGTATAACCCCAGATACCCACGGCGATAGACATGGGCTGGGGTGATCCAGCCCACAATATCAAAACTTGCAGCGCAGACAACTGGTTGGTGTGCGCCGCAAAGCTTCTAGAAGATATCTTGAAGATAAAGATAGATCTGATCGGATCCTATAATATTGTAATCCAAATAGAATACCTATCATATAACCAGCTAGGATACTTTTCATGTAACCCTACCACTCCAGAGTATATAAGGAGAGGCAGGGTCCCCTACCCAGATTCAAATCCCAGGCTTAGCCTAGGATCTCATATTCCAGCAATACAAACCAACAGAACATAGGACGTAGGGTTTTACGTCATCTTGACGGCCTAAACATGTATAAATCTTATGTCTTGTGTCTCTGTTACCATCTAGTTCCTGATCACACGCACCTCTACCAATCAATCTACCATCGTAGGCATACCCTTCGGTGGATTGTCGACGATATTCTATCGACACCTCCCTGGCTCCGGCTTCGACTCTGGATCCTGCAGAGGAGTCCTGCCAAATGTTTTCCTGAAGAAACCATTTTTTAGTAAAAAGTAGAAAAACTAGATCATTATGGCTCCTCTAAAACGGCTCTGGCTCCACTAAAGAGCCTCTCAAGAAGAGTCATGCCAAACACCCCTTGTGGCACTAGCTTCTGCTACGAAGTGGAAGAAACTACTGAATACTAAGATTAGAAGAGAGAGACAAACACATGTAAGACATGCAAGATTGACTTTATTCTTATCAAGCTCCAATGTATTCGCAGAACTGTACTATCCGTATGAATTTACAGAACTACGAAGGGGATCATTATGTACTTATTATGTCCCATTTCTGTATTTTGCTTTTAACAAATGAATAATGTTAGAGTTTACTAGTATTTCCTTTTAAAAAACAGAGCACCTTGCCTACTGGAAAATACTACGCGCACCCCGAGACACCATTCCCAGGACCAGGCGCCGAAGACTTGGGTGCTCTGCAAGTCCACGCTCATTCTCGCCGCGGCGGCGACACGCGCAAATCGAGATCCGGAACAGACCGATCCGGCCGGCGAGATGGACATCGTGGTGGGTGCGCTGTCGGGCATGGTGGACGCGCTGCCGGGGAAGCTCGGCGAGCTGCTGGAGCAGGAGTATGCGCTGCTCTCCGGCGTCCGCGGGGATGTCGTCTTCCTCAAGGACGAGCTGTCAAGCATGCACGCCGCCATCCACCACTGTGAGTCCCTCGACCACCAGGACTCCCAGACTACTGGATGGATCGGCCTCGTCCGCGAGGTCGCCTACGACATCGAGGACTGGGTTGACCTCTTCAGCATCCGCGTCGACGGCGGCGCCCAATCCACTTCCGGGTTTCGTGCCTGGATTCGGCGCTGTGTGGACAAGTTAACGGCGCTCCCCGCCCGCCACACCATCGCGAGCGAGCTCCAGGGCCTCAAGGAGCGCGTTGTCGAGATTAGCGAGCAGCGGAATCGCTACAAGCTCGGCCCGATGGTTGGCACCAGCACCACCTCGCAACATCCCCATGATCCCAGGATTTCTGCGCTTTTCGTCGACCCCGGCAGCCTCGTCGGCTTGGATGGGAAAGTGGAGGATCTGTACAAGACTTTGATGGACGCCGGCAGCACTAATGAGCTGAAAATCGTCTCCATTGTCGGGATGGCCGGCTCAGGGAAGACGACGCTCGCCAATGCAGTGTACCGGCGTCTTCAAGCAGGCAACACCTTCCAGTGCTCTGCTTTTGTCTCCATCGGACCCAAGCCAGACATGGTGATGGTGAGTAAGACAGTGAAGGACTTGCTCTCAAATCTCGGCGACCGGCTCCGAGGAGGTGAAGACATTAGCCAACTCATCCCCAGGGTCAGAGAAATACTGGAGAAGAAGAGGTAACCCGCTGAATTTTGGCAACTGGACTTCAGAATCACAAGCTGATTTGGTAATATTTTTGCTTCACCTGTGCATCGTTTTGGACTATTTAACAGGTACATCATTGTGATTGATGATCTATGGAGTAGTGAACAGTGGAGAGCAATAAGTTGTTGTTTTCCAGACAACAGTCTTGGTAGTAGGATAATCACCACAACAAGGAATGTTGCGTTGCCCACCAATCATCATTCTGGTTCAAGCAAATTTGTCCACAAGATCGGCCTCCTTACTGACAATGAAGCCAAGGAATTGTTTCTGAAGAAAGCTTTCAGCAGCCAGAATGATTGTCCACAACATCTGGAGGATGCTTTTACCAAGGTTCTGAGAAGGTGTGCTGGCCTGCCACTTGCTGTGGTTAGCATAGCTGCCAAGTTAGCTCACAAGCAATCAAGAGATGAATGGGAGAAGCATGGATTCAACTTGCTATGCAGTTCACATCCAGATGGATTAGATGGGCTGAAACAAATACTGGATCTTAGCTACAATGATCTACAGCCACAACTCAGGTCATGTTTGCTGTATCTGAGCATATTTCCTGAGAATTCAGAGATTGAGACAGAGCGCCTAGTGAGGCGATGGATTGCGGAAGGATTCATCGCTGGAAGCAAAGAGGAGACAGCAATCAGTTACCTGAATGAGCTAATTGGCAGAAACTTGGTACAACCATTGGATCTGAACCATGATAGTATCCCAAGGCATTGCAGAGTCCACTCAGTGATATATGATTTCATTGTTTGCAAGTCCATGGAAGACAACTTTGCCACTCTGACAGATGCTCAACATGTCCCAAACAACAACAGAACTGTCCGTCGGCTATCCCTGAATTTGAAGAACAATAGCAAGGAAGATCAACCTGCAGCCCGAAATGAGTCTACTGACTTAACTCATGCTCGCTCAGTCACTGTCTTTGGTCACGCCAGTGCCACCCCTCATCTGACTGATCTGAAAGTGGTGCGTGTGCTGGACCTCGAAGGCTGCAATGGTCCTGTGTGCTTGGATGGCCTATGCAAGCTGGTGCTGCTGAGGTACCTGAGCCTCAAAGGCACTGATACCAGTGAACTCCCACCAGCAATTGGGGATCTAAGGTGCTTGGAGACACTTGATGTGAGGTCAACAAAGTTGGAAGAGCTGCCTCCCAGTATTGTCAGGCTGGAAAAGCTAATGCATTTGCTTGCTGGGAATGCCAAGCTGCCTGGTGGGATGGATAAGATGAAAGCCATGCGGTCATTGTCATGCGCTAGTACCACGAAGAGCTCTGCCAACGTCGTGGAAGAGTTCAGTAAGCACGATAACTTGAGGGAACTGGAACTGTATTACTATGCAACTGAAGCGCCTGGAAATGAGAAGCAAATCATGTTCCCCGTTGATGGGCTCCAGACTGTTAAACAACTGTGCATCCGGTGCACATCACCATCACTGACATTTGAGCCCCGTGTACTTTCAAAGATACAATCACTTGAGCTGAGGTTCGAGAAAGGCCGAGCCGATGACATGAGTGGTGTGTCTGGCTTAGAGCATCTGTCGAGCCTGAAGCATTTGGTCCTCGAGTTTGAGAAGCATGATGCGGGCGCCATGGCAACAGTTGATGCTGTGAGGAAGGCTGCTGAGGGGTTCCTCCTAGATCATCAATATATCACTATAAAGGTGGATGGGAAGAACTACTAATGCAGTGAGGATTGAGGTAGAGCCGAAGAGGTAAGCTACACCTATAAGGTTTACCACAAACAGTGCAAGGTGTCTGCTCATTGTGTCATTCAGTCTCTAAGCACTTCCTTCAACATGCGATACATTCATGGTTTACTGAAATGGTGAGACTTGAGAATGTTTCAGTTTCCCGTGCTGTAAACTTTCTATTTAATGATGTGTAATTCAATTATATTCATGGTTTATGGAAATGCTGAGACTTGAGAATGTTTCAGTCTCCCGTGCTGTAAACTTTCTATTTAATGATGTGTAATTCATTTATATTTTTCAAAAGTTTGATGTTTTCTGCCGCTGTTCTTGCTTTGGAGACTCACAGTTCTTGAATGGTTTTCACAACGTTGCGACTTGCGAGACTGCACGCCTAGTTGGACAGAAAAGATAAAATAGAATCTTGAAAATTGTATTTTAAAACTAACTTGAAAAGTAATTTTGGTTTGGCACCCTTTATAGGTCTTTAGGGCAAGTACATTGCTACACGTCAACAGTCTCATACTTCGTCTCATATCGTGCCACTGAGGATTTTTGCTGATGTGGAGGAAAGAGAGGGGAGAGAGAAATAGGTCATTGTTTCGTGAAACAACCATCTCATGAGCTAAAATTTAGGACTATGAGACAACTTATATACCATTGTACAAGTGGTTGTTGTCATGCAACTCACAAACATTCTATTGTTGAATGCATAAATTAAGAACTCTACAATTACTACGAGACAACTTAAAAGATAATTCATTATACTTATTACCTCTTAAGTCGTCTCATAATTATGTGGCACTGCATGAGACTACCTATGAGACAATCCTAGGCACTCCTAATTCTAATCTGGCGTTCGTTCACTCAGAAGGAACGCAGCGAACAATTGGTTGTCCGAGCTGCATGCGCCCACTCCCTCTGCTCACCCCTGATGTCACCGCTGACGTGGCAAAAATAGGAAACATTTATTTAAAAATGCTATAACTTTTAAATGGTGTGTCTATTTTTAATTCGGTTTGCACTGATATGTTCTACGCGACGAGGCGAACAAAACTAGACCCCACTTGCATATGTTTGAAATAATTTTTTTCTAGTAAAAATTTATGTGCATTATTTTATGTATAACTAACTTACAACTTATACACACGAATTTTGAATAATTTTTTGCTTAATGATATAAATCTAATGCCAATGATCATAAAACATGCAAGAATATGGTAGAGAGCTGATATGAGTAAAAGCATTTGCATTAACTATACCCTATATTGGCTTAAATATCAGGACAAGAACAAGTACAATAATAAAAGCCAATATATTTGCAATGCACGGGCCATCGGCAAAAATAGCCGATTCTAAAGTAAATAAATGCATATCACGTGATCAATCACTTATCTAGTATAAATGGATTTACAAGCTCATCAAATCTAACCTATCATCATTAACAAAGGGGGTCGAGCAGATTGATGACAGCCATAATAATGATAACAAATTAAACTCTTAAAACACATGGATCCATCAATATTTAAACAAGATCATGAGCATGTGTTATGAGCATGAAAGCATAAGCAACTGGCCGAGGGCCGATCTAATGGTTTTTGTCGTATAGCATGCGAACGTTCAACCACCAAAGCATAAGTAAATCTACAAACCAACCAAACCTAATTTACGACACTATCAATAGGTCGACCGAATCGATGCAACATTGATAGTAGAATGGCAAACTGCAAGCCTAGTGATCTATAAATCTACTTGTGTTTTGATGAAATCGTGGACGCGTGCCATACGCGCGAAAGCTCAAGCTATCGGCTAAAATAGTCGATAGAAACATAGCAGATGGATGACGTCATATCTCCCTTAATGAGTAGATTCATTAACAACAAAACCCGATCTAGTGCGCTACCAACAGGTTGATAACGAAGACAGCAAACCGGAGATTGATGACTAACAAACCTATTCCTTAATGAAACAGGGCTTCAAACACCCATTATGATCGATCAAGATCAAGATAAAATGGTCGATAAACGGGATCTAACGTCAACAGTTGGATTTTGGCATAAAAACAATCGACAGACGATAGATCAAAAGATGAAGACCGAGGAATCTTTAATCTAGATCGAGCAATTGGTGATATTATGATGAATAGTAAACTATTTAACACAATATCGATAACTAATCCGTATCAAAATTTGTATGAGATCGAGCCGGACCGATGCAACCGTGAAATTTTGATAAGAATCAAAGGGTAACTTGTATCATTTATTGTAAGAGATATGAGCCGGACCGATGCAACCTTACAATAACTGATGATAACTAACTTATACAAAACTTGCAAGAGGTCACCTAACCGATGCAGCCTTACAAACAAAGTATAAGTTGTGACGGTACTCACATAAAACCGGAGGTCGGGCGGACCGATGCAGCCCTGCTTGCTAAAGGAACTCACCGGAATCTACTTTACTCCTACTCCTAAGGGTGGCACGGGGCCGAAAAGGTAAAGTACTTGTTTTGATTGATGTGTGGATGTCTATTACAATAACTGGGGTTTAATATTTATACCCGAGGCTTGATTATGAGTCTTGGTCGAACAAGACCAGTTACGACATTTGGAAAAGAAAACGAAATATCCTAAATTAAGATAACTTGGACTCCAAACTTCCCCTTCCGCGGAATCTGATGTGCCTTCCTGTCCTTGGTCAATGCTTTTTCTTGTTGTTGCTAGAGCTTCCCTGAGATGATGATGTCATTGAAATCTAACCGACCTTAACCTGCGTTCTGCCCAGCCGATTCTGCATCTACCATGACTTTCTTCGGTAAGTTCCGAATTATGGGGTTTCATGCGACGAACCAAAATTTGGTGTCAACAATAGTATATTGCACAGATAAAGTCTTACAAGGAAGATAAGATACAAGAGCTAGCTCACCTTTCCAAAGAACAAGGCTAGCTCCACTCCACATTTCCTAAGACTAAGGCATAGCTTCACTCACGCTAACTCCCACTAACACTAAAACTACATCTTGAGAGAGTAGATAGCTTCTTCTTGTGGTGTGTGTTACAAGTGAGAAGTGAGGATCCTATTTATAGTGTGAGGAGGACTAGGAGGTACTCCAAGGTGGGCCCATGAATCCATGGGAGAGCCTCTCGCAGCCATTAGATCAAATCGCCTCAAACCAACGCATAGGATTGGTCAAATCTATGCTTGTTGTTGACACCAGCGGTGATCACCAGCAACTTTCACCAACGACGGCCAACACCTGCGGTGAAGTGGGGTTTAGAACCGGCGATGATGGACTTCCTACAACAGTGTTTTTTGCCAAGGCTGGCCTACCTAAACCAGCCTAGGTTGGTTTTTGACACTATTCAAATCCCCCACGGCCAGTTTTCCTGTCCTCACCATAATTTCGGTCCTCGAGCAGTCCGAGTGATCCTCATGTGATCCGAGCGCTAGCCCTGGGGACGTGACTGATCATTGTGTCAACAACTTCATGAAAATGTGGTCCATAAACAAAACTAAGGAAAACTCATTTTATTAATTTGATCAATTTTCTCCTATGCACTCATGCTTTGTACTCTTTCTTTATGTTACCTTGTTTTCTTTTATTAGTGCCATGACCTGCCAACAACACAAGAATATAATGGGATAACCTGCACCTTTGCCATCTAGAATTTTCTTCTTTGGGATGTTTTCATGTACACAATGATGAATTGTGCCATTCTCGATAGTTTGTCCAACATATTACTTTGCTTGCAACATGGATAGTTCATAAAAGCAACGGATTACTTTATTCAACACTTGTGTGTTATTCCTATTGCTGACCTTCAATCATAGGTTTGCAGACTTTGATATATATTGTTCAAATTATATTGCAAATCATGTGTTGATGTGATATGTGTATGTGTTTATGCTAACTTATATTCTCCTCCTCATTTGTTACTTTCAATAGTCAGCTTCTCAATGGATCTGATAGAAAATAACAATGGTCGTATCCCAATCGAAGACTTGAGAATGCAAACAATACAAGAGATAACATTTGATACACCACATTGACATAAATGTTTTGTGATGAACTGGGATTTGCATTAAGTATGTCTTTGTGAAGCAGGTTGTCAGAACACAAGTTGATGAAGATAAACAACATAAAAGGGAAAAGGGAAAAGGCTGACCGGATCAGAGGGAATGAGTAATGACTCAAGAAGAACAGAACAAAAAAAAACTAATTGTCCATGTTTCATTAACACTCATACATGAGTGATGATTGGTTACAAACAGCATGTTGTGAAGATTGTTTTTTGTCATGATACAACACACGCAAACTTGGATTACTTTGATCTTATTTTTTTCCTGTTACAATGCACAGACATTGACCTAGGGAAACCGAAGTAGTACAAGGACAGTGTTTTGCTAGTGCTAATATCAAACTAAATGATCTACTATACGAGCTAACGCCAGCAACATGCTCTAGAGCAAGCATGAGAATGCATTGCCTTAATATTGCAGAAAATTAAAGCAGAGGCGCATGGAAGGAATATTATAGCACAGCAACATCAAAGATTACCACCAATCTGAGATAAGAATAAGAGCCTATGGGATAGCAGTGCTAAATGCGTACTGCCAGGTCTGGTAGTGACTCCGGCGTGAAGGAGTAACGCCCAGACGAGCATGATGAACTCGCCGCCACGCGCCATGGCGTCGACGTGGCCCTTAACCTTCTCCGATGGCGCGAGGTAGAGCAGCATGTCGGACCAGAAGTCCAACAGAATCCGCCACGATGACGCTTCGTCCCGGGCGTACTCGTTCACCAGGTGGCGACCGAGCTCCGCGCCCCGCCGCAACACCCCTGTCCCGCGACTCCGCGCTCAGAGCCGCCACCAGGTAGGCGCAGTAGCAGGAGAGGTGCCTGGCGGCTTCCATTTCAGGAGCCGAGGTCGACGTCGTCGAATTCATCGCGAAGAGCGCAGTGCCGATGTGCCACGTGAGGATCAGTTCGGCGTTGCTGCTTCCGCCGTCGTCCTCGTCTCCCCACGCCCAGCTTCTCCGGGTACCATACACCGCCCAATTGATCCTGCTGCCTACACGACGCACCGCCGCCGCACCACCTTTGCTCATCCTCCCGTAGCTGCTCAGCAGTGACCTGAACACGGCGTCCTTCACGTCGGGCGTGACCTCCACCTCCACGGACCTCGTGAGCCCCGCGCCGCCGCCGTACAAGTACAGCTTCTCTGGGAGGAGCCCGCCAGTGATCCGTCTGAGGAACTGGCGAGGTTCCAGAACCGAGTTCTGGCCCATCTGGTGACGCCGCCAGCCCGCCACTGCGTAGGCGGCCTGAGGCGCAGCACGGCCGCGAGGGCCGCGTGCACGAAGCTGGACCGGCGCCACGCCGACTCGTGCCTGATGTAGTGGCCAAGCAGGGGCCACCTTGGTCCAGTTGGAACAAACGCCCTCACTGGACGCAGCGTCGGCGAGGGGATACCCTCCTGACAGCCTCCGCCGCAGGATCTTGAACAACGAGTAGGAAAGGCAGAGGTCTCTCAGCTTGTGCTGCGGCTCGGCGAGGATGCCATCATGCTCTGCCAGCCACCACACGCGGTCCAACGTCACGACTCACGAGGCTGCTGAGATCGTCGTCAAGAACGTCGCGCTTAACGCGGTAGCCCCGAGCGCTCTCCTGGACGTGCTTCTTTTTCTCTCTCGTCACTATGTAGCACGGCACCTCCTGCCCGTCGTCGCTGACGAGCTGCGCCATGTAGCCGGCAATAAGCCTCGTGTTGTCGCCGAGGGCGAACGAGTCGCTCGCACGCCAGAAGGCAGCCAAGTTGAGCGCCACCTTGGCGAGGCCGAGCACGCTGAAGGCGAGGAAGATGGCTATGTTGAAACGGCCCAGCCATCCCGCCAATGGGACGGAGCCTGATAAGGAAGGCCGCCCAGGCGTACTGAGCGACGGGCTCCACGGGGTGCCTGATCCTCTGCCCGTTGATGTGGACGTCTCCGCCGTCAGGCGAGGCCGCGGCGACATCGGCGTTGCACTTGATGGTGAGGATGAGCACGATCCACAGGAGAAGGGTCCACATGTTCTGGATGTCGGGGACTCGGGGTTTTGCTTGCCGGACGGTGGCAGCGTGCCGTCACACTTGGGCTCAAAGAAGAGATGATGGAGGACGTCAGTGGGAGGAACACGATGGAGGCGCCCCACACGAAGAGGCGAACCACCGGGTGGCGGCAGCGGCCGTACGGTCTGAGCGCCACCAGCAGCATGGCCAGAACTGCGGCGGCGACGATACCTCCATTGACTTGTTCTTCTGTGGGCAGCATTGCACCACCTTTGCAAACTAACTGGGCCAAACTTTATGTATATATGTTTCGCTCTTCTATGAATGAACGATGAATAGACGGAATGCTGTGTGGCTGCTTGCATCTGCATATATACTTACATCGGAGCCACAAGGAAAGTTCAAAGAACCTTACTAATAATAGGTTAACATACAATGGCCAATGGGCAATGGGAGGACTTTTTTTAGTCAGGAAGAGAGCAGCACCTCCTCTGGCATTGTTTGGTGCCGAAGAAACTAAAGGTCTATGGTTTATCCTTCTATAGGCCTTCTTGTTCTAAACAGTCAACTTGATTTTTTTTATAGGAATCATTTATATAGTCGGTTAAAAATAGGATGGTTGCAGCAAGCATCTCTACCAAAATCATCTAGAAATCAAGATCATTTTTACGAATATGAAACTGCCGACGTTTCATCTGACCGCATATTGAAATTAAATTTGTTTTTTTGACAATATTGAAATTAAATTTGTTTCTAGTGGTAATCGGTAATGGTCTGTCTCAAAAATATTTTCTAAAAATTTAAAATCATCCATAAAAATAGAAAACACATTTCCTATCCTACAGGTAACTGAAAGTGAAGATGAACTAGTAGCAAGGAGAAGGTGCTCGGTCGTAAGGATGAGGATGAGTACTGATAGTTGGATTTAGATTAGTTGGATGATGTTCATTGCCTAAAAAGAAAGCAAAAATCATGCGTCCGTGACTTAGCAACACTCCTATTGAAAAACAGTTTTAGCATATGAAGTCTTAGGATGTCGGCAATGGATTTTGCTGCTTCCTTCTTTGTTCTTCGGGTTCGAACTATTCCTATAGCTGTGGTTTCCAAATATTAGGGGGGCTCTCAATTGTCCTTGGGTGAAAGAAACGGTGAGCGCTTATGACTTCGATATCAAGAAGGCTGATAAGATCTTTGACTTATCGCTGGAAAAGAAGCAGTTGAAGTTGTCATCAAACCATGTGATTTCCTCGGCAGGAGAACTCAAAGGAAAGAGTTACTATAAGTTTCATAATGCTACCACTCACAGTACCAATGAATGCAAAGTTTTTAGGCAACACGTCCAGAAGGCCATTAAGTAGGGAAAGATCAAATTTGAATCAACCAAGAAGCTAACAATGGGTATAGATGGGCATCCCTTTCGAGGGGTGAATATGGTAGAATTCCAACTGACTAAATGAAAGACCAAGATGCTGAAATTAGCTAGGCCAAATAAGATGGGTCAGTCGATCCTAAAGTCCAGATATTGGCTAACGAATACAAGGAAGTTAGACAGCAACGTGATCGACAAAAGAGCCGATACGAGCATGGTGAGACCTCTAGAGCTGGTGTTGTGCGTCCTCGCGTAACTTCCAAGATTTTGTTGAACAAATGGTAACGCCAGAAGGAGAAGGCCTACCAGCGTCGGTTTGAAGAAGAAGAATATGAACATCGGTGCGAGGAAGAAAGGTATGAAAGGGAGCAGGCTGAATTACATAGGAACTGTCCTTTCTTTAGGCACTGCTGGAACGAAGGTTTGAAATTGTTTACAAGACGTAACTGCCCAGAGTGCAGTAATCAATATCAAGAGTTCAGACAGTGTCAAGCCAACCGCCGGTCCATCCATGAACATTTAAGTCATCATTTAACGACATGGATCAACGCGTAAAAAATAAAGGAGTTCATGATCGGTTAGGCAAGCGTATGCATGATCAGAGTTGGACCGATCATGATAAAGAAAAGGAGTATGTTTGGCAAGAGAGCCAATGGTGTCTAGGAGGTCTAATAAGGAGCTAGAAGAGGAGAGTTCAACACTTAAGGAATAGCGAATTGGAAGCTCAGGAATATAACAGACCTCGGGCATAGCGCATCAAACAAACAGCCGATAAGGGTAAGCCATTTGCTAATATTGATATGGTCCTCATCCTACCTGCAAAGCCCAAAGCTCCCTCAGAGTGTGAACGGAGGAAGCACAAACGCCTCTGCAGCGAGATTGTGAAAGAAAGCGTCATCAAGATCGATGGTGGGCGTCAACAGCCGATCCAAGCAGTCGCCTCTGAAGACATTTTCTAATGGATTCCCCAATTGATGATACAGAGGGAAAGTTAGGACAGGGATTTACGTCGGCCGATTTACTAGAGGAAGTCGATACTAGACCTAGTGATAGGCCTAGGCCAATGTATATAAGTGCTAAATTAGATCCTGAGTATAAACAAGAATTAATAAATCTTTTGAAGGAGTATCGAGATTGTTTTGCTTGGGAATATTATGAAATGCCTGGTCTTAGCTAATCAATTGTAGAACATCGGCTGCCTATCAAGGATGGATATCGACCATTTAAACAAGCCCCAAGGAGATTTAAGCCTAAACTACTTAAAGATATTAAAAAGGAGATTACAAGGTTATATGAGGCTAAATTCATTCAACAATGTCGTTATGCGGAATGGATCTCGAACATAGTCCCTGTGCTCAAGAAGAATGGAAAACTAAGGGTCTGTATTGACTTTAGAGATTTGAATAAAGCTACGCCAATGGACGGTTATCCGATGCCGATAGCTGACCTCAGTAGATGCAGCTTCGAGGCACAAGGTTATCAGTTTTATGGACGACAATGTGGGCTATAATCAAATTTTCATGGCCGAAGAAGATCTAAAACTGCTTTTAGATGCCTAGGAGCTCTTGGTTTATATGAGTGGGTAGTGATAATTTTCGGCCTGAAGAATGCTGGTGCAACTTATCAGCGAGCCATGAATTATGTCTATCATAAGTTGATCGGTAGGATAGTTGAGATCTACACCAATGTTGTAGTTGTGAAATCCAAAAGTTATGAAGAACATCTAGCTGACCTGTGGGAGACTTTGGAGTGCACAAGAAAACACGGCTTAAAGATGAACCCGAACAAGTGTTCTTTTAGGGTATCAGCTGGAGAGTTCGTGGGTTTCATGGTCCATGAAAGGGGGATTGAAGTTGGACAAAAGAGTATGAAGGCTATTGATGAAGCAGTCCCACCGACAAATAAGACCTAGCTGCAATCTTGATCGGCAAGATCAATTTTATCAGAAGGTTTATTTCAAATTTATCAGAGAGAATGTTGCCGTTCTCCCCCTTATTGAAGCTAAAAGTTGATCAAGAATTTAGATGGGGCGACATACAATAGAAGGCATTTGATGAAATTAGGGAATATATGAAGTCTCCGACAGTACTAATCCCTCCACAATGTGGCAAGCCTTTTAAATTGTACGTATCGGCTGATAACCATACGATTGGATTGGTCTTGATGCAAGAATTTGAAGGAAAAGGATGAGTCATTTTCTATCTAAGCAGAAGGCTTTTGGATCTAGAAACAAGATATTCTCCAATTAAAAAGTTATGCTTGTGCTTATACTTCTCATGCACTAAATTACAACATTATTTGCTATCAAATGTACTGTGGTGTCTAAAGCCGACGTAATCAAGCATATGTTGTTGATGCCAATTCTGAATGCGAGAGTAAGGAAATGGATTCTGGCATTATCTGAATTTGACTTGAGATACGAGTCGGCCAAAGTAGTTAAAGGACAAGTAATGGCTGACTTCGTAACTCATCATCATGGACCTAGTATCAGTTTTGTGGAACCGATGCCTTGGACGTTGTTCTTCGACGGTTCATCGTGCAAACAGGGTGGCAGTATTGGTATCGTTATTGTCACTCGTTGAGGGTCAAGTTTTGAATTTTCCTATTCCATCAAGCCAATGTCCACTGTTAATCAAGCCGAGTATTAGGCCATCCTTAAACGACTTCAACTTCTTCAGGAAGTAAAAGGCCGATGCTATTGAGATATTTAGAGATTCTCAATTGATAATTAATCAATTGATCGGCCTATATGAGTGTAACGAAGATATCCTAAGGGATTACTATGAGAAATGTTGAGATCTGATTGATGAGTTCCCCATGGTCACCATAAAGCATATTCCAAGGGCTCAAAATCAAGAAGCTAATCGGCTGGCTCAGAGTGCTTCTGGTTATCGGCAGATTCAAGAAGTCTTCAACGGCGAGATTGTTGCCGACGATTAGAGAAGTGAAATAATAGACTATCTTAGAAATCCATCACAAAAAAGTCTCCAAAAAGCTTAGGTATAAGTCAACCAAATATGTGCTGCTTGATGATTAGCTATATTATAAAACAGTCGATGGGGTGTTGCTCAAATGCTTAAATCAAGAAGATGCTAGAGTTCTCATGGGCGAAGTCTACGAAGGAGTGTGTGGAGCTCATCAATTGGCTTATAAGATAAATTGGATTATCAGAAGGTCAGGCTATTTTTGGCCGACAATATTGGAAGATTATTTTGAATATTACAAAGGGTGACAGGATTGCCAGAGGTTTGGTAATATTCAAAGGTCACCAGTGTCAGTGATGAATCCAATAATCAAGCCATCGTCGTTTAGGGGTTGGAGGATCTAATCTGCCAAATTTATCCGCCATCCAGCAAAGGTCATAAGTTTATAGTGGTGGTGACGGACTATTTTACCAACTGGGTTGAAGCGATCCCGATGAAGACAGTGACATCCCAGAACATGATTGACTTTGTCCAAGAGCATATCATTTATCGGTTTGGGGTTCCCTAGACTATTACAACTGATCAAGGGATAATGTTCATATCTGATGAGTTCGAGAATTTTGCTACTAGTGTGGGATTTAAGTTATTGAATTCTTCTCCTTATTACCCTCAAGCCAATGGACAAGCTGAGGCATCCAATCAGAAAAGAAGATAATTGATCGACCAATGAAATGGCATTTGACGTTGAATGAGTCACTGTGGGCTTATCGGATGGCATGCCACGGATCGACTAAGTGCTCTCCTTACGAGCTAGTTTATGGACATACAACTATTCTTCCTTGGGAGATCAAGATTGGATCGCGATGTATTGAATGTCAAGAAGACCTAACAGACGATGACTACAAGGTCCTGATGATGGATGATCTAGAAGATTTAAATTGCCATCGGCTTCGTGCTTTGGAGAACATTGAGGCTCATAAATTAAGGATTGCCAGGTATTATGACAAGAAGGTTAAATCCAAGCAGTTCCATGAAAGCAAATTGGTTTGGAAGCTAATTTTGCCAATTGGGACTAAAGACAATGCGTATGGCAAGTGGTCACCTAATTAAGAGGGGCCTTATCGTATCACTCGATGCATGCCTGGCAATGCTTACTTTTACGAAACTCTAGAAGGTGAAGAGTTCAACAGAGCACTCAATGCAAAACATTTTAAGAAATATTATCTCAGTATTTGGGTTGATGCCTGAGGTAGCCACTTGAATTTTCATCGACTTTTAGAGCCGGTATAAGAGGATATCGCCTTCAGAACAAAAAATAGAGCAGCTCCGATTCTTCTCGAGAGGGAAAAGCTGATGCGGCATGTATGGCCTTTAGGGCAAAAATAAAATAAAATCTACCATAGACAAGGAAACAAGAAAGGAAAAATTGGTTCAAACATGAAAAGTTTATTCATTAGTTTCCTGTTATAATCTAAGGGCCGAGAAACACTTTGTTTACAATGTCTTCGGCCAAAGAAGAAAAAGTTATGGTATTCACGGCGTTTGAAAAATCCTCAACTAAGTTCTCATGATCTTCAGGATGATCGGTCGCTGGAAAACTATGGGGAAGAAGTCAAAGCTCGTATCTAGAATGGACTTGCGCCATAGCCAGAGTAACAGCAGCGCCGTGACGAACACCATGAAGGTTGATCTCCCTGGCGTCATTTGGAATGTCGTGCAGGTGAACCACCGATACAGCACCCCTAGCGTTGACTGATTGTGCATCATAGTCTGTAGCCGATTGAAGACTTTTCAGCTGCGCCAACAAGGCTGGAAAATTCGAAAGAGGAGCAGTTAGAGGTCTGTAAAATCAGGATTGTGAAGATAAGAGTTGTCGTAAGAGATCTCACCTGTGATTCTAGCCTCAGCCTCTGCCAACCTCATTTAGACAGTGTTGGCCCTATTCTCTGAGATGGTGAGGGCGTCCTACATTGTGTTCGGATGAAAGTCCATTTGACCAAGATCACGGACTATGTTGGAATACAAGGACCGGGCCTCATCTCTCTCCTAAAGAAAGTGGCGAACGTCCTCCCCATTATAAGGACCAAAGGATTCCAGAGGAGAATTCACTAGAGCCACCATGTGCACGCCACTAGGGCCGATGATCACATGAGGAGGAACGCCACCATTCGAATCAGCCCTGCACGAACAAAGATCAACCAATCTGCTAGAAGAATAGTAGGAACATGCTTATCCTTACCCTTGAAGTCAAGAACATTGTTGCAGTGGTGCAAGCTCGGTAGGGAGCTTGTTCTCCATCCCTTTGAGATGCAAGCAACGATTTTGAGATCTAGAAGAAGAGGAGAAGGGTCGCACGAGCGGCGAGCAAAGGTAGATTGGTTTCTCGATTGCAAACCATGGCCCGTATTAGCCCAGGGAGATGCAGCAGTGAACCTCCTCAGATTGTGTGATCGAAGTCAGTTATGGAAATGGGTCATCGCTCCGAGAATTGTGGGAACAGCTCGTGCAGAGTTAGAAAGCACGACGGTCACAATAATTGCAAATAAAGATTCAGAAATCTATCGCTTTCCATAATTGCGAGCATCTCAGATCTTGGAGGTTTGTTGCAAAGAAGACTACACCTAATGTCGACTAACCAACCCGAGAAGACTTTATTGGATTGAATGGAATCCAAACCCCGCAAGGTCGATGAAAAAACATGGGCGAAAGGCCACATCGGCTAAACATGGAAGTAGCATCAGGGGGAAGGGTGATAGCCCACCAAGAACGTACTGATTTATTTCGCAAGCTTCTTGGCATAGGCAAAGCGAACAAGGGGAAGGTGTCCACACATTTGAGCCCTTGCAAACACTAGAATAGCCTCATACTGATGGTGAGAAGACTCAGGTGATATCACAAGAATTCTTCTAGCCGCAGCGACCGATTCCCTTGCTTAACAAGGCACTAAAATGGGCGACACAATCACCCTAAACACAAGAATTCTTCTAGCCATGAAGGGTTTTCATGATGAGACGATGGCCCATGGAGGGTCCTGCAAAGCTAGGATGCTCGAAAGAATAAAGATGAAGGGAGTATGGTCGAAGCTTGAGATCTTTCAATGAGTTTGGGCCGATATTTATGCCCATCAAGGGAACTGAGTCCAGGCGCCCGTGAACCAACAGTGCGCCCATGAGGTCTTGGAATGTGGGATGGCAGCAAAAGAGTAGCATGCCCATGAAGCCTATGATAACAGAGAGCATGAAGTGATAGACAGAGCCAAGCGGACCCAGGGCGATTCTCTCGATCTCCAGTAAAGCATCCGAGCAGCTTCTAAAGGTGATGCAAAGGGGAATTTCGGAACAAAATCATTTTATCTCAAAATGAGGGGGCATGTGTTGACACCAAATTTTGGTTCATCGCATGAAACCCCATAATTTAGAACTTACCGAAGAAAGCCGTGGTAGATGCAGAATCGGCTAGGCAGAACACAGGTTAAGGTCGGTTATAATTCAATGACATCATCATCTCAGGGAAGCTCTAGCAGCAACAAGAAAAGGCATCGACCAAGAATAGGAAGGCACATTGGATTCCGTAGAAAAAGTTTGGAGTCCAGGTTATCTTAATTTAGGATATTTCATTTTCTTTTCCTAGTGTCGTAACTGGTCTTATTCGACCAGGATTCATAATCAAGCCTTGGGTATAAATATTGAACCCCGGCTATTGTAATAGACATCCACACATCAATCAAAACAAGTACTTTACTTTTTCAGCCCCATGCCACCCTTAGGAGTAGGAGTATAGTAGATTCCGGTGAGTTCCTTCAGCAAGCAGGGCTGCATCGGTCCGGCAGACCTCCAGTTTGTTGTGAGTATCGTCATGACTTATACTTTATTTGTAAGGATGCATCGGTTAGGTCTGCCCTCTTGCAAGTTTTGTATAAGTTAGTTATCATCAATTATTGTAAGGTTGTATCGGTCTGGCTCGTATCTCTTATAATTACTGATACAAGTTACCCTTTGATTCTTATCAAAATTTGTATGGTTGCATCGGTCCGGCTCGATCTCATACAATTTTTGATACAGATTAATTATCGATATTGTGTTAAATAGTTTACTATTCAGCATAATATCACCAATTGCTCGATCTAGATTAAAGATTCCTCGGTCTTCATCTTTCGATCTATCGTCTGTCGATTGTTTTTACGCCAAAATCCAACTGTTAATGTTAGATCCCATTAATCAACCATTTTATCTTGATCTTGATCGATTATAGTGGGTGTTTGAAGCCCTGTTTCCATTAAGGAATAGGTTTGTTAGTCATCAATCTCTGGTTTCCTGTCTTCGTTATCAACTTGTTGGTAGCGCACTAGATCGGGTTTTGTTGGTTAATGAATCTACTCATTAAGGGAGATATGACGCCATCCGTTCGCTACGTTTCTATTGACTATTTTAGCCGATAGCTTGAGCTTTTCACGCATATGGCACGCGTCCACGATTCCGTCAAAACACAAGTAGATTTATAGATTGCTAGGCTTGTAATTTACCGTTCTACTTTCAATGCTGCATCGATTCGGTCGACCAATTGATTGTGCCGTAAATTGGGTTTGGTCGGTTTGTAGATTTACTTATGCTTCGGTGGTTGAACGTTCGCATGCTATACTATTGGCAGTCTTTATCGATCAAATCTGACCACCAATTGAGTCACAAAAGAGGAGAAATTAACAATCTTAATCACATATGTATTTTCTATTTATTAAGTTCCACATGTATTTGGAGAACATTATTTTGCTGGTCACAAACACAAATACATGGAATAAATCACCGAAAGACGCTTTCCGATGCTAATTTGCTCAAAGAAACAAGGGAGACACCCATCCAATTAATTCAACCAAGGCAAAACCCCATGGAGTAGTGATCGATGTCTAGCCCACGGCCTGCCACGCGAAGGCAGTGGCGAGAAGCCACAGTCAAGGGGCGGCCGGTCCCTAGGAGCGGCCGGCCCCTGCTGAAGCTCCTTGTCCTCTCCTTCATGTGGCGGTTGCATGCCTCCATGCAAAAGACAGTGGTGCATGGGCTTCGCGCCAGGAATAGCCATAGCACCGCCTCTCCTTCGTGTATAAATAGAGGGACAATCCCTCTACAACACACAACACACAAGGCAAAGAGCATTCCACTTGAGTTAGAGCAACACTCTATGGGCTTAGGCCCTAGTAGCTAGCTAGAGTTGTAAGAGAGACATGTGAGGGAGAGCTTTGGGAAGCGTCGGACTTGTCGATGTCTTCCTAACTTGTGCCTCGATGAGCATCTTTACTTCAATGGGTTCTCCCGCTGAGTGAGTGTTCGTGATTCCTTTGGTATAAAGTCTTTTGATTAGTTAATCTTGACTCATACTTGTTTGTGGGTTCATCGTCCATCCCCGTGGCAGATGCTCTAGTAGAAGGGCCCTGATAAAGACGGATAACCCTTGTTAACACACTAGAGTAGTAGTCGATAGCATAGATGTGGTGTCTAGGCTAGAGACTACCTTTGTTTGCTTCGTTCTCTACAGTTGAGGGGTCGGCCGCAGGTGGTGACAGCCTTGTCCATCCTTTATACTCCCCCATGTCCGGGTTTGACGTAGAGCATAGGCCAAAATCGCTTGGCAGACCAGGTACAACCCGACGCCCGAAGTAAGCAAGTAAAATTAAAGTTTATATATCCATAGACCCAAAAGCCATAGGAATCCATCTTTTCCCTTACCAACTTTACCCTTATGTTGTCCTTGGATGAACTAGCTAGAAGAGTACCTCCATTCCCTGAGAAAAATATGATACCCTGAATACTTCTGGGTGAAATGCTACAACGGTAATTCCGTACACTTGCGGATTATTTTTGTATGCGTTAAGAAATACCAACATATATGACAAAAACCACTTAGATCAGCCCCTCGGCCGGTTGCTTATGCTTTCATGCTCATAACACGTGCTTATAATCTTGTCTAAATATGGATAAATCTATGTGCTTTAAAAGTTTAATTTGTTATCATTATTATGGATGTCTTCAATACACTCGACCCCCTCTGTTAATGATGATATGTTAGATTTGATGAACTCATAGATCCATTTATTCTAGATAAGTGATTGATCATGTGATATGCATCTATTTATATTGGAATAGGCTATTTTTGCCGATGGCACGTGCATTGCAAATATATTGGCTTTTATTATTGTACTTGTTCTTATCCTGATCTTTAAGCCAATATAGGGTATAGTCAATGCAAATGCTTTCACTCATGTCAGCTCTCTACCATGTTCTTGCATGTTTTATGATCATTGGCATTAGATTTATATCATTAATATCTGATAATTGCTAATAGTGTTCGTTTTCAATATCTTATATCATGAATATGTTGGATATCAACTATTTAGTCGATAGCCTTATCGAATCGGCTATCTAGCCACACATTTGGAACTGTCTAGAGCAACACCGACATGTTTCACCTTAAATTATTGATTATCTTTCTCTCCATGTCAATTACAGTGTCAAATTGACTGGCACACCCTAGGTCATGATCATCCGGTCCGGTGTCCTCCTAAGTCCGGGGAGAGCTCGAGATCTGCTACGTGTGCCGACGGCGAGTCGCTTTTTGCCATCAACAACTATTATCTTCTTTATTCACATGTCTTACTTAGTGTAAGTGTTACTATTCCTTTTGTTGCAGTAATACTTCAATTGGACCTAAAATCAAAAGTTTATGAAAGAAATAAGTTTTAGGGGCTTTTCTGTAAATAAAGAATTTTTTCTAAGGGCCTACTGTAGAATCAAGATCTAAAATAGAGGGATTATAAGCAATATAGTTGCTCAGGACTGTGGGTTCTATTTTCTAAAAGCTCAAGGGCTGATCCATCAAAAATAGGGCTATTTTATAATTATTTTCTACTACCTTTGGACAACGGGTTGATTTAGATTAAGTATAGGTTTTCTTTTGCAAAACCATAGGGGCTACTAGTGCGGTCACTCGCATGGTGCCTCATGGTAAACGTTGATTGGCTGGGACAGTGGACTTAGTTGTAGACCGGATGAATTGCTCGGTCCATGGGTCCACGGTTGAAAGTCCTATGTTTGGTGTTGGTAATTAGTGACAATACCTAGTGCTAACCACCATGATCTAGCATGTATGTAATAGCACGATGGTGGTTGGTATATGGAGCTTGGATCAAGCAAAGGTGAATAAAATGATCAAGCTCAAGTGATGGAGTTGGAACAAGGTGCAACAAGTGGATGCTCAAGGCAAAGGTATATGATAGGACTTTTTCGTTTTGCATCCAAGACACCATAGAGGGTGTGGATGACATATGATACATAGCCGTACTATGAAGAGGGGAATTCTCTTTGCAATTGAGTCCTACATGTGCCTCTAGGTGTCATTCTTTGATCATATGCATTTGGATAGAGCGCATCATCTTTGCCCTATATGCTTAACTTCAAAATGAGTAAAAATGTGTGCTTGAATTATCTACATACTTGGACTAGCTCATACATGGATAGGGCAATCAAGAAATGAACTTAAAATCTTGAAATCAGCAAAGTCGTGAGCGTCGGACGCTGCACTGGACGCACTACTTGGAGCATCGGACGCTGGTCGCGCGTCTGGTGACTGCGCCGCGCTGCAACCTCTCTGGAAACCGAGCATCGGACACACCGACGAGTTCACACTAGACGCTGGGTGAGCATTGTTCATGCATCCGGTGAAATGGTGACGTCGGTAGCCTCACGAAGCTCTACATACATCAGACGCTAGAGCGTCCGATGACGTGCCGTTGGACGCGTCTGGTGCGTCAAAACCGGCTCTAGACCCTTACTGGACCGCATCGGACGTTGAGCGTCGGACGTGTCTAGTAGCTGCTGGATCGACCGTTGATCTTTGAACGAGCAGGGACACGTGGCAGCTACAGGAGCACCGAACTCTACTGGGTGTGTCTGATGCATGGGCGTCGGAGCGTCTGGTGCCCCGTAATTTGCCCAACAGCTCTATTCGAAGGGGTATCTCTATATATATGTGTTGGTCGGCCATGGGAGCTTCTCTCTTGGTATTTTGACATACTTGTGACTCTCTTGAGCTGAGCCAACTCTCTCACACACATCCCAACTCATCTCCTTGCATTCAATTGCAATTCATAAGTGAGATTGAGTGATTTAAGTGCATTGATCATTGCTTTGCATCTAGAGGCACTTGGGGGATTGTTTTGCTATGAGTATTCTTGTTACTCTTGGTGGTTGTCGCCACCTAGACGGTTTGGAGCAGCGATGAAGGTCTGGCACATGTTGGTGATTGTTCGTGGCCGGCTCCGGTGAGCTTGTTGTGAGGGGTTGTTGTGGTTTCCCGGCGGAGCGTCGAATTCCAACTTTAGTGGATTGCTCGTGTCAGAACTTCTCACCATTTGGTAGGTTCTTGTGGTACCTTTTGAGAGGCTCGGTGTGTGATACCGATTAGCCACCGAACCACGTGGTGTAGGGGGGCACAATGGGGACTAGCATGCCGGCAAGCACGTGAACCTCATGATAAATCTTGTGTCTCAATTGTGCTTGATCAATTGGATTTCATCCCGGTGATTGGTTACTTCATTGGCTATCTTGGTGTTCATTTTGGTTGGCTCAATCATCGCCCCTCGGTATAACATTCCAAATCCCCTCTTGCACTTACTTTGTTATCTTCTTGTTTAGCTTGTTGTTGTTCTTATTTAGTTGCTAGCTTGTGTAGTTCTAGTTGTAGTAGCTTTGTAGCTTTGATAGCTTGCGGTTTGTCTTGTAGTGGTTGTGTGAACCAAACTAAAATTGTCAATTGGATAGGTGGCTTGAATCACCCCTTTAGGCTATGAAAGCATCTAGGCCCCAAGGTTTGGTTTCGGCAATTGATGACAACGCTTTATTACCATGACTAACGTGTGTTTTGCAGAAACTTTGGTAAGTTAGGTCATGGAGGTGATAACTGCTTTGGGCACCATGGTATCCGTGTCCCTTAATGGAAATCGTTTCGGTTTTCAAAAGAGTGACATCAAGATTAAGGACGGTTAGTTCCGGATGTCGAGGTGTTGAGACACATTCGGAATAGTCGTTAGGATCTTCGTTTTTCTCTTTTGGCCGTACTATAAAGGGGGGCATGAATGGGTAGCTTGACCTAGGCGAGTCCTATGTTTAGGTGTGGTGCACACTTGTTAAACTTGGCGCTAGGCAACCCTAGAATAGCTCAAAGTTCAGTTGGAAGCAACTTGGTTGAAGTTGCGACGCGTTTCGGAAAGTTTCGGGCTGTTTCCTACTGACCGGACGCGGTTTTCGGCAGCACCGGACGCGTCCGGTCAGTACGTTACCGCGGCTAGGGTTTCGGCCCTGACCACCGGATGCGGTCCTCGCGAGGACCGGACGCGGTGGTCAGTGGCTGACACGTGTCACTCGAGGGAAGCACCCGTCGGACGCGACCTGGCTGTGATCGGCGCGTCCGGTCACAGTCCAGTAAGGTCCAGAGAGGACCGGACGCGTCCGGTCATCACCGACCGGACGTGACCTCGCGTCCGGTGCGATCACAGTAAGCTCCTTTGCACGATCGGACGCGTCCGGTCACCCCTGACCGGCGCGTCCGGTGGTTCAGTTCAAAATCGTGTTTTGACCGTTACGAGCGACCGGCGCGTCCGGTCAGCCCGTGTCAGAACATAACGGTTCGTTTTCTTTGAGGGGTGTATAAATACAACCCCTCCACCTCTTTTAGAGGTCTCTTGCTCATTCAAACTTCTGAGAAAACCCTTTAGAGTGCAAGGGAGTGCAAGAGCTCTAGTGAGGAAAGAGATTTGAGAATCAAAGTTTGAGAGTTCCTCACTAGCGATTAGAGAGTAGCAAGTGTGCATCCATCTCCTCATTTGGGCTCGTTGTGGTCAAGTGAGAGTTCTAGCTTGTTACTCTTGGTGATCGCCATCACCTAGACGGCTTGGTGGTGATTGGGAGTTTGGTGATCATCCGGCGGAGCTTGTGGATGACCCAACTCATCTTGTGAGCGGTTTTGGGTGATTCGCCGCGACGGAGTGTCGAAGAATCAACCCGTAGAGAGCACTTGATCCTTGTGCGGATCAAGGGGGAGCGACACCCTTGCGCGGGTGCTCCAACGAGGACTAGTGGGGAGTGGCGACTCTCCGATACCTCGGAAAAACATCGCCGTGTTCCTTGCCCCTTTACATTCAAGCAATTACATTCTCGTATTTACTTTCATTGCTTGTTTTTACATTCCTAGAATTGCCATGCTAGACTAGGATTGGAAACTAGGGTGCAAAACTTTTTATCGGTAGACTCTCTAGGAACACAAGTAGGCACTAGGGGTGGATTCCGGCTTATAGGATTTAATTCTTGCAATTAATTTTTAGAAAAGCCCAATTCACCCCCCCCTCTTGGGCATCTTGATCCTTTCAATTGGTATCGGAGCCGTGTTGCTCCTAATTTAGGCTTCACCGCCTAGAGCAAGATGTCTAACGGGGAAGGACCACCTCCCACCTTTGAGGGGGATGATTTTCCATATTGGAAAATCCGCATGGAGGCGTATCTCGAAGCCATAGATGTCGGGTGCCTTAGAGCCGCAACCCAAGGGCTTCCCGCTATCAAGGATCCCGCAAACCCCATTGGTGACGAGGAGAAGTACGACCGGTGGAATGCAAAGGCCAAAAATGCACTCTACCGGGGCTTAGGCAAAGATATCTTCAATCGTGTGCGTAATGCAAAGAACGCTCATGATTTGTGGGAGAATCTTTGTGCTCTCCATGAGGGAACTAAGAGTGAGCGTGAGGAACGCTATCATATTGCTTTAAAGAAAATTAATTCTTTTGAGATGCTTCCCAAAGAAAGTGCTAATGACATGTACACTCGCTTGAATGTTCTTGTAGAGGACCTCAATGCTCTTGGGCTCACTCAAATGAGTCAATCGGATGTTGCAAGGAGGATCTTGAGTGTGCTTCCCATTGAGAAGTATGGTCACATTGTCACCGTGCTTCATCAAAGTGATCTCTCCACCGCAACTCCGACACAAGTATTGGGGAAGATCAATGCTCATGAGATGTACATGCACATCACTCCGGAAGAGGGCTCATCATCTTCCAAGAAGAAAGACTTGGCCTTCAAAGCTAGCCATGACAAGAAGAAGAAGGGCCAAGCTATGATTGTGCAAGAGAGCTCAAGTGAAAGTGATATTGATGATGAATCACTTGCACTCATGGTGAGGAAGACCACCA
The DNA here is from genome assembly GCA_038087645.1 of Saccharum hybrid cultivar R570. Classification (NCBI taxonomy): domain Eukaryota; kingdom Viridiplantae; phylum Streptophyta; class Magnoliopsida; order Poales; family Poaceae; genus Saccharum; species Saccharum hybrid cultivar. The sequence goes on from JAQSUU010000113.1 coordinate 7,534,171, forward strand.
AGATGCTAAAGAAGCTCAACAAGAGTGGCATCAAGTTCGATGGCAAGAAAAAGAAATTCTTCACAAGTAGCAAGAGAAAGCCCATCTCGGAGATGGATTGCTACAATTGTGGTGAACTTGGCCACCTAGCTCATCAATGCCCTAGACCACCAAAAGACAAGTTCAAGAACAAGAACAAGGGCAAGAAAAATGATTCAAGTGATGAAGAAGATGAGAAGAAGAAGAACAAGCCATACAAGAAGAAGGATGGCAAGAAGAAGGAGTTCTACAAGAAGAAGAAGGGTGGAAAGGCATATATTGTTGGTGATTGACTCACCGACATTGAATCATCTTGTGACTCCTCCGAAGATGAGAGCGATGATGAGAAAGAGAAGGTTGCCGCATTTGTGATGGGGCCATCATCTTCACCGACATCTTTACCACCACCTTCACCGCCTTCTTCACCATCATCGTCCACTACTCACCTATGCCTTATGGCCAAGGGTGAACGAAAGGTACAAAACCATGATAGTGATGATGATGATGATAGTGATAGTGATGATGAATTTGATGCACCTTCTTATGATGAACTTGTAAAATTGCTAAACAAATACACTAAAATCATAAGAAGGACTAGAAGTGAAAATGATGATCTTCAAAATGAAAATGAATCACTCTCATCTAAGCTTGAAAATGCTCAAAAGACTAGTGGTGAGCTTAGAGATCAAAATGAAATTATGTCTTCTACTCTCAAGGAGCTCAAAACCTCTAATAAAGAGCTTAAAGATCAACATGATAAACTTGAGAAGAAGCATGATGAGCTCATCACTAGACATAGCTCTCTAAAAGACAAATACACCACATTAAAAATTGACTATGATAGTCTTGTGGTTGCTAATGAACTTGCTCTTGAGACACATGATGCTACTAACAATGTTGTTAAGTGTGATATAGCTACATCATGTGATGACTTGATCATTGAAAGCATTGAGCAAGGTTCTAGTAGCAAAGGCAAGAGTGTGGTTGAGTCAAGCAACTATGATGATTATGCCAAGATCAAGTGTGAGAATGAGAAGCTTGCAAATGAGAACAAGAAGCTTAAAGGTTTGATGGCTCTTGAGAAGCAAACAACAAATGAGTCACTCATTGAAGAGAACAAGAAGCTAAAGCAAGAAAAAGAGCATCTCAAGACCGGTCTAAGCAAGTTCACAAGAGGTCAATATTTGCAAAGTGAGCTCCTCATGAACACCGTAATGAAGATGGATAGAAGTGGTATTGGGTACTTGGCAAATCAAGAGAAGAAGGCAAAAGCTCAACAACAAAGCAAGTCAAAGCCCAAGCCAAAGAGATGTGTTGAGTGTGGTCAAGAAGGTCACTTTGCTCATGAATGCAAAACTCCACCACCACAACCCTTGCCCAAGCATGCTAGACCCTTTGCCTTCAATGCTCATTATATGCTAAGAAAAGATTCAAATGGAAAGATGAAAGTCATGTTTTTGGGTCCCCCAAACAAGAATAGGCCAAAGAAAATTTGGGTTGCCAAGTCACTAGTTGAGAAAGTCAAGGGCCCCTCTCAAGTTTGGGTCCCTAAACAAAAAGCTTGATCTCTTGTGTGTAGGTGAACTACAAGACCAGTGGATCTCATTGGGTTATTGACAGTGGTTGCACTCAACATATGACCGGTGATCCTCGTATGTTCACCTCCATTGAAGAGAATGGGATATGTCAAGAGAAGATCACATTTGGAGATAATTCAAAGAGCAAAGTCAAGGGTATAGGCAAGATTGCAATATCAAATGATCACTCACTCTCCAATGTGCTCTATGTTGCTTCATTGAGTTTCAACTTATTATCCGTTGGGCAACTTTGTGACCTTGGTTTCCAATGCTTGTTCACACCAAATGAAGTGGAAGTTTCAAAGATAGATGACAAGCAAGTGATATTCAAAGGCTTTAGATACAACAATCTTTATCTTGTTGACTTCACCTCCGAAGATGCAAACTTGATGACATGTTTGTTCACCAAGACTTCACTTGGTTGGCTTTGGCATAGGAGGCTTGCTCATGTTGGAATGAACACTCTCAACAAGCTATTGAAGAAAGAATTAGTGAGAGGATTGAAGGATGTGAAGTTTGAAAAGGACAAACCTTTTAGTGCATGTCAAGCGGGCAAACAAGTTGCAAACACTCATCCAACCAAAGCTTTCATGTCAACTTCAAGAGTGCTAGAACTCCTACACATGGATTTGTTTGGGCCTACAACATACAAGAGCTTGGGTGGTAATCTCTATTGTCTTGTGATAGTGGATGACTACTCAAGATATACATGGACTTTCTTCCTTCATGATAAATCCGAAGTAGCAAATTGCTTCAAGAAGTTTGCAAAGAGAGCTCAAAATGAATTTGAAGTCAAGATAAAGAAGATTAGAAGTGACAATGGCAAAGAGTTTGACAACACCAACATTGAAGCTTATTGTGATGAAATTGGAATCAAGCATGAGGTTTCTTCAACCTACACTCCTCAACAAAATGGTGTAGTTGAGAGAAAGAACCGGACTTTGATCACCCTTGCAAGAACAATGCTAGATGAGTACAACACTCCGGAAAAGTTTTGGGCCGAGGCAATCAACACCGCATGCTATGCTTCAAATCGCCTCTTCCTCCAAAAGTTTCTTGGCAACACCCCCTATGAGTTGCTTAATGGGAAGAAGCCGGACGTCTTATTCTTCCGGGTGTTTGGTTGCAAATGCTACATCTACAAGAAGCGTCAACACCTAGGGAAGTTTCAAAGACGTTGTGATATTGGTTTTCTTGTTGGTTACTCATCAAAGTCCAAAGCATATAGAGTATTTAACCATGCCACCGGTTTGGTTGAAGAAACATATGATGTGGAATTTGATGAATCTAACGGCTCCCAAGGAGCAATTGAGAATTGTGATGATGTAGGTGATGAACCCTTGAGGGAGGCCATGAAGAACATGCCGGTGGGAGACATCAAGCCAAAAGATGATGAAGACGATGTGCAAGTCATTGATCCACCATCTTCATCACGTGTGCCTCAAGATGATGACAAGAATGAGAGAGTTGAAAATGAAGATACTTATGTCTCTCATGAACAAGCCGAGGCACAAGCTCAAGATGTTGATGCTCCCCCTCCACCTCCTCAAGTGGTTGATAGAAGAAATTCACCTCTACTTCAAGCACATCCACAAGAACTCATCATAGGGAGTCCTACCAAGGGAGTGATGACTCGATCTCAAAAGCTTGCTTCTTTTGTTGAACATCACTCTTTTGTCTCTTGTGTTGAACCTAAAAATGTAGAAGAAGCTCTTCAAGATCCGGATTGGGTGAATGCCATGCATGAAGAATTGAACAACTTCACCCGTAATCAAGTATGGACACTTGAAGAGCATCCTAAAGGTGCAAGAGTCATTGGAACCAAGTGGGTGTTCCGAAACAAGCAAGATGACCAAGGCATAGTGGTGAGGAACAAGGCTAGACTAGTTGCAAAGGGGTTCTCTCAAGTTGAAGGCCTTGATTTTGGAGAGACCTTTGCACCCGTTGCAAGACTTGAAGCCATTCGTATCCTCCTTGCATATGCATCACACCATGATATGAAACTATATCAAATGGATGTGAAAAGTGCATTCTTAAATGGCTTTATAAATGAACTAGTCTATGTGAATCAACCTCCCGGGTTTGAAGACCCTAGATATCCTAATCATGTTTATAGGTTGTCCAAGGCGCTATATGGGATCAAGCAAGCCCCCAGAGCGTGGTATGAGCGCCTCCGGGACTTCCTCATTGAGAAGGGCTTCACCATCGGGAAGGTCGACACCACACTATTCACCAAGAAGCTTAATGGGGAGATCTTCATTTGTCAAGTGTATGTTGATGATATCATCTTCGGGTCAACAAATGAAGATTATTGCAAGGAATTTGGTGAATTGATGTCGAAGGAGTTCGAGATGTCAATGATTGGTGAGCTCACATTCTTCCTTGGTTTTCAAGTCAAGCAAATGAGAGAAGGGATTTTCATCTCTCAAGAAAAGTATACCAAGGATCTTCTCAAAAGATTCAAGATGGAAGAATGCAAGCCAATCAAGACCCCAATGCCATCAAATGGACATCTCGACCTAGATGAGGGAGGTAAACCGGTTGATCAAACTCTCTACCGTTCTATGATTGGTAGCTTGTTGTACCTTACCGCATCTAGGCCCGATATCATGTTTAGTGTGTGCATGTGTGCTCGCTTTCAAGCGTGCCCTAAAGAACCTCACTTAAGTGCCGTAAAAAGAATCCTAAGATATCTTAAGCACACCCCAAGCATTGGTCTTTGGTATCCCAAAGGAGCTAGATTCCAACTAGTTGGCTATTCCGATTCGGATTATGCCGGTTGCAAAATTGATAGAAAAAGCACATCCGGAGGGTGCCATTTGATTGGGAGATCCTTAGTATCTTGGTCATCTAAAAAGCAAAATAGTGTGGCTTTGTCCACCGCCGAGGCGGAATACATTGCCGCGGGGGCTTGTTGTGCACAAATCTTATATATGAAACAAACCCTTCTAGACTATGGAATTGTTCTTGAAAAGGTGCCACTTTTATGTGACAATGAAAGTGCCGTTAAAATTGCTAACAATCCGGTACAACACTCTCGCACCAAGCACATTGATATCCGCCATCACTTTCTAAGAGATCACGTTGCTAAAAATGACATATCACTAGAAGGTGTACGAAGTGAAAATCAATTAGCGGATATCTTCACTAAACCTTTGGATGAGGCTACCTTTTGTAGGCTAAGAAGTGAACTTAATGTGCTTGATTCAAGTAACTTTAAAAAATGAGCGCGTGTTGTCCCTTGCATTGCATTGTATTATATGTCATGTTTACTTTATCGCAATGCATTTAGGGCTTGGCTAACACGGTTACGATAACCCTCCTTTGGAGGAGTGAAGAAGCCTAACCGTGGATCAAACTTGACAAGCAACCTAGCTTTACTTTCTTGTATTGCATTGCATATGCATGGTTGTTTGTTTGTCGTTTCTTTTCGGTTTCGCTTTGAGCAACCTCTGTGTTCATCCATGGATAGAGAGAGCATTTGACGCTCCTAAACGTCCAAAAACTCTATTGCATGGCCATACGTTGCTCCTCGGGTGTTTATTGCCTATTTTTGTAAAAATAATACTAGCCTAAGGCAAACTATTTTGAAAAATTTGAGGGTTTGAGTGAGGTCACTCATATCAGGTTCCAATTGGTGTTTATTTGTGTCTCTTTGAATTGGAACTTGATTGGGAGAAGTCGCGTCGAAGTTCGGAACGAAGAAGGGCGAAGAACAGCGACCGGACGCTGGACCGAACGCTGCACCGGACGCTGTGATGCTTCACCACTGCATCCGGTCCCGGCGTTCACCAGCGCGTCCGGTCATCCAGAAGACAAAGTCCAGACCTAGTCACCGGACGCTGCACCGGACGCGCCTCTGACGACCACCGCGTCCGGTCCCGGCTACCACCACCGCGTCCGGTGCTCCGCGATGAATTCCCGAGCTCCCAGCGACCGGACTCTGACCGCGTCCGGTCAGTCCGCACCGGACGCGTCCGGTCACTCCAGGAGCTTACTAGAGTGTGACCGGACGCTGCACCACCGCGTCCGGTCATAACGACCACCGCGTCCGGTCATCACGCGTCGAGCGGATCTGAGCCCCTCATAAAACCCTTCGTTTTCAATCTGTTTTTCTTCATTCGATCGAAATCCGCCGCCGCCGCTCGCCGTTTCGCCGAATCGCCACCCACTCGCCGTCCTCCGCCGCGCCCTCACCGTCCCACTCGCCGCCGGCGACTTCCCTGCCGAGCCCCTGCCGCGCCGCGCCATCCTCGCCCTCACTGCCCGCGCGCGCGCGCTCACCGCGCCCGTGCTGCCCGCAACCGCGCGCTACCGCCGCCGCGCCTGCCGTTTTTCCTCATCGCCGGCGAGCTATCCACCGCCGTGGGCTTCATCGCAGCAGCCACCATTTCATCCCCCGTGCAGACCTAGCCTCGCATCCTCCACCCTTGCTTGAACTTCTAGGGTTTCACCCAAACCCTAACTTAGGGTTTCTAGGGTTTGCCCTAAATCGTTCTCCAGGTAACGAAATCGATCGTTCTCGATTCAATTTCGTTTCGTGTCGTTGCTAGGGCTAACCTTGACCGTTATCATCCTTTGATTATCTCGCTCGGTCCTTTCAGTGCTCGATCGTCGATTTCGGGGATTCTCGCGACCTAGGTCACCGCTTCCTCTCACTGTCGTCTCGTCGATCCGAGGTAGCTTCGCGTCACGTTTTCACTTCGTATCTAATATGCTTTCTATCTCTAGGGCTTCGCACCTTTTAGTTATATATGTGCTTATAGTATATCTTTCTATTCCATACGTGCAGCGAGTCAGTCGGTGTGTCAGGGTCAGATCTGTTTGCTGAATCCGAGGCCAAGCCTGCGGATACGGATTGAGGCCAAGCCTCTCGAGTGTCAGTTCATCATCTCACAGAGGTTCTCAGTCAGTTGATCAGCATGGTGCGTTGCAAGAACGCCGGTGGTGCTCCTGGTGACGGGGACAACAGTCCTCCCCGCCGTGATGAGATTGCGCGTGGTAAGCGCATCAAGATGGCAGCCAGGAAGAAGAGGAAGACGCTTTCAGAGGCAGAGGTTGCTCAGGTCGTGGCAGATGCTGCAGAGCAGGCAGAGAGAGGTGGCAGACGCAGTGGCATACACATAGGCGAGCGTCGTTTTCACCTTGAAGGTCGACAGCTCGGCACTGAGGCCACTGAGGGTTCTGAGGATACTAGAGCTACTGAGCAGATGTCAGTTGATCCACCTGCAGAGCCGACAGAGGCTACAGAGGCTCCACAGGATACCGAGGCTCCACAGGCTACAGAGGATACAGAGGAGCAGCCAACTCAGTCTCCACCACGTCGCCGCTCCACACGTGCTCGTACACAGGTGACACCTAGGCCAGAGGGCCAGCGTCGTGGAGCACGACCTCCTCCCAGAGTTAGAGGTTCACCCCCGGTCGAGCGCTTTGACCTGAGGGCTGCTACAGCACGTCAAGTGCAGAGTTTGAGGTTCGTGGAGGTCAGCCGTTGGTTCCCACCAGTCAGAGATCACAGAGCTTCAGAGGGTTTCTATACCCCACTTTAGGAGGACTTCTACAGGGCCTTAGTTGACAGTGGTATTGCTTTCAGACCTCAGAGGGTATGTCGACTTGAGGCACTGTTTGATGTTGTGGGAGAGCAGCTTCGTCCGCACCTGTCCTATATGCCTGGTTTGTCGGATCTTCTTGGACGGACAGGTGCATACTGTGGCACATGGGTCAGAGAGTTCTATGCTTCACTGTGGATTGATCCTGCCCATGAGTTCATTCACTTTGCTTTCAGAGGCCGCGATCACAGACTGTACAGCTCCAGAGCTCGAGAGATCCTTAGACTACCAGCTTCTGACACGAGGATCCATCAGTTATGCTATGGTCAGACTCCTCCACCCAGACGCCCTCACGGCGGTGCAGTGCCACCTACAGACCTGGTTCGACCCTGCTTTCGCGAGCCTTTTGGCGAAGGGTCACGTCGTACGCCTGCCAGCCTGACGCCACTTGCCAGGGTCTTGGATGCTATTCTCAGACGCACTCTACTTCCCAGACTTGGCTATAGAGAGGGACTGACATGTATGCAGCTTTGGGTTGTTCACCACCTCCTCTCGCAGAGACAGTTTGACATCTGGGATCTTATCCTTAGTGAGATGGAGGACACCATTGCTGAGGGCTTCAAGGGTAATCGTCAGCTGCCCTATGCACACTGGATTTGCTTTATCATCAGATCTTCTATCCAGATGCCACCAGAGATCAGGGCCGAGATAGCCAACACTACTACAGCTTTCCCTGATTACGATATTCGTCAGCTTTGGGCCTCTGTTACTAGAGATCAGGCCCTAGCGCCAGGACAGCGTGAGCGCCCAGACGTTCCTGAGACAGCAGCTGAGCAGGACGCCAGAGTTGACGAGCTTGCTGAGGCAGAGCTCGCGGACCTTGAGGCTCAGACTGCTGACATACCTGAGGATGTGACTTCAGACAGCACAGATGAGGACTACCAGCCCATCCCTAGGTACCGGTCTTCTCGGTCTCACGACCACGAGGCCGGTGGCTCTGGCTCAGCCTCCCGCTCAGACCCAGCCATGGTGGCTATTCTTAAGAGGTTGACCCAGGATCAGGAGCAGCAGCAGCAGCAGATACAGAGACAGGCACAGGACACAGCTGCAGCACTTGCACAGATTCAGGCTCATCAGGACGAGTTTCAGAGACAGCAGCTTGAGATCCAGAGGCAACAGGTTGAGATGCAGCGACAGAGTCAGCAGCAGTACATGGATCTCCTGCGCCACCTTATCACAGTCGGGGTTCCTCCGCCAGCTTCTGTCATGACTCAGGCTTTACATTCCAGTGGTCCGTCGAGTCAGGGACAGCCGAGCTTCCAGTATACATCTCCACAGCAGCAGGTTCCCCAGTCTTTTCAGTCCCCGAGTTTCACTCCTATTCATACGGGGTTTACACCGTCAGACCAACCTCGCCCGCACCTCCTGACAGGCACACCTATTGGTGATTACAGTGCTACTTACAGTGAGTTGACTGGTCAGCCGACACCCTCGCACACCACTACGTTTCATACTTCGTCAGGGTTGTCAGCTCCCGAGGCAGCTATTCCTCCAGTGACAGGGACCGGGACTACAGAGACTATCCCTTCGTCAGTTGCCTCGACAGATCCCCCAGCTCCTGGCTCACTACAGGCTCAGGTCACTCAGACAGATCCTATTGTTGCTACTCAGTCAGTACCTATTCCTGCTCAGACCCAGACCGCTTCACAGCCACGTGCTTCTTCAGAGGGTCAGCCAGATAGCTCAGACTCCGAGGGTGATTCGCTTCACTTCGTGATTACTCCGCGCACCTCGGCACCCGACACGACTCCGTCTGTCCCCCCGTCAGATCATTAGATTAGTTTTTGGCGCTTGATGCCAAAGGGGGAGAGAGAGTAGTGTCAGGGGGAGTTTGATAGTGGGTTTTCGTTCTTTGTGTGCTGCATTCATGCATATCATGTTTACTTTTCAGCACTGCATTCGTGTGACATTGTCGTCGAGTCGTAAACCTTGAGTCTTAATGTGTTATCCGTCACAGTGCTTAATATATGTCACCGTTTTAGCTATAGCTCTAAGGTTGTGCTTCCGTGCCTTACTCCGATTTCTTATGAGCTATATCTTTATGTGTACTAACGCTTTTTCTCTTATCTTATGAAGTACACTCTTTTGGCTTGGAGCACATAAGCAATTCCTAACCCTTTGTGCTTATTGTCTCTTGCTTATGTGAACCAAGCATGTTCGAAAACCTCCACTCTAATCTTTTGAAACTTAGTGTTGTCATCAATCACCAAAAAGGGGGAGATTGAAAGCATCTAGGCCCCAAGGTTTGGTTTCGGCAATTGATGACAATGCTTTATTACCATGACTAACGTGTGTTTTGCAGAAACTTTGGTAAGTTAGGTCATGGAGGTGATAACTGCTTTGGGCACCATGGTATTCGTGTCCCTTAATGGAAATCGTTTCGGTTTTCAAAAGAGTGACGTCAAGATTAAGGACGGTTAGTTCCGGATGTCGAGGTGTTGAGACACATTCGGAATAGTCGTTAGGATCTTCGTTTTTCTCTTTTGGCCGTACTATAAAGGGGGGCATGAATGGGTAGCTTGACCTAGGCGAGTCCTATGTTTAGGTGTGGTGCACACTTGTTAAACTTGGCGCTAGGCAACCCTAGAATAGCTCAAAGTTCAGTTGGAAGCAACTTGGTTGAAGTTGCGACGCGTTTCGGAAAGTTTCGGGTTGTTTCCCACTGACCGGACGCGGTTTTCGGCAGCACCGGACGCGTCCGGTCAGTACGTTACCGCGGCTAGGGTTTCGGCCCGGACCACCGGACGCGGTCCTTGCGAGGACCGGACGCGGTGGTCAGTGGCTGACACGTGTCACTCGAGGGAAGCACCCGTCGGACGCGACCTGGCTGTGATCGGCGCGTCCGGTCACAGTCCAGTAAGGTCCAGAGAGGACCGGACGCGTCTGGTCATCACCGACCGGACGCGGCCTCGCGTCCGGTGCGATCACAGTAAGCTCCTTTGCACGATCGGACGCGTCCGGTCACCCCTGACCGGCGCGTCCGGTGGTTCAGTTCAAAATCGCGTTTTGACCGTTACGGGTGACCGGCGCGTCCGGTCAGTTCGACCGGCGCGTCCGGTCAGCCCGTGTCAGAACATAACGGTTCGTTTTCTTTGAGGGGTGTATAAATACAACCCCTCCACCTCTTTTAGAGGTCTCTTGCTCATTCAAACTTCTGAGAAAACCCTTTAGAGTGCAAGGGAGTGCAAGAGCTCTAGTGAGGAAAGAGATTTGAGAATCAAAGTTTGAGAGTTCCTCACTAGCGATTAGAGAGTAGCAAGTGTGCATCCATCTCCTCATTTGGGCTCGTTGTGGTCAAGTGAGAGTTCTAGCTTGTTACTCTTGGTGATCGCCATCACCTAGACGGCTTGGTGGTGATTGGGAGTTTGGTGATCATCCGGTGGAGCTTGTGGATGACCCAACTCATCTTGTGAGCGGTTTTGGGTGATTCGCCACGACGGAGTGTCGAAGAATCAACCCGTAGAGAGCACTTGATCCTTGCGCGGATCAAGGGGGAGCGACACCCTTGCGCGGGTGCTCCAACGAGGACTAGTGGGGAGTGGCGACTCTCCGATACCTCGAAAAAACATCGCCGTGTTCCTTGCCCCTTTACATTCAAGCAATTACATTCTCGTATTTACTTTCATTGCTTGTTTTTACATTCATAGAATTGCCATGCTAGACTAGGATTGGAAACTAGGGTGCAAAACTTTTTATCGGTAGACTCTCTAGGAACACAAGTAGGCACTAGGGGTGGATTCTGGCTTATAGGATTTAATTCTTGCAATTAATTTTTAGAAAAGCCCAATTCACCCCCCCTCTTGGGCATCTTGATCCTTTCAGGCTAGGCAAAACTCGCATCTCATCTTTTGTGTTACTAATTAAATTGTCTGAGTGATCTTTGTAGAAAGTTTTATTAGGCTATTCACCCCCTCTAGCCATCAAGACCTTTCAATGGTGTGGATCGAACAAACCCTGAATGGTTATAGTCTAAATCACCCAGGTCCACTAGGGACCAAACGTCGCTCTAGGATTTGGAAGATTTTAGTCATTTGGGTGGTGCATCTGTGTGGGTGCACCATGGCTGGCAGAGCCAAACTCACAAGAGTAACGCCAAACCATCATTCTCGACCTCGGTTCTTGATGCCAACAGTAGCTGAACTAAGGAGAGACAAATGTTGAACCCCCCAAGGTAGGGGTTTGTGATGTGTGAGGCTTACCACAACGGCGAGTCATGGGCGGCAACTAACAGGAAGGAAAGAGAGTCTCCGATGAGCTTTCCAAAGCACAACAAAAAGGTAAACCCACTTGGTCACCTTTGTTAACGTCATTAAACTCCAAATATAACCATCAACTATTGCATAAAGTGATATGAAATGAATTACAAAGCATAGTTGTAGGGTTTGATTCTAACAAGTTCCACGAGTTTTGGTGCTCTCATTTGTTTTGTAGGATATGCAATTTTTCATAGAATAAAAGTATCTCAAATGATGAATTGGAGTGCACCATTGCGAAGGGCTCGTCCAGATGATCGAAACGGATATATTACTTGCTATATTTGGAGTTCGGAATAAAAATATATCAATCCACGACCATGCATACACTGAAGGTTCTAGAGGACACGAAAAGACACCGGACCGAAGATGGGCCCAAATGGCTACTATAGTGGACCGGTCGGCCCAAGGCCCATGCCGGCCGGCACCCCCCTGCGCCGCCTCACCCTGAGCTTCTGGAATGTTCCTCCTATGCCTCCTAGGGTCCTATCTATATCCAATTGAAGTCGGTTTATCCAACGATGGTCGAGGGAGGTCACATAGATCGATGACGTGGTAGTTACTTGGCGTCTACTCCACCTCGGCCTATATAAGGACGCCCCCTACTCCATCTAGAAGGCCATCTCTCATTCAGATCAAGGCACAACACCAGAGAATTAGGGCTAGACTCTCTAATGTAGTAGATTAGTTCTAGTTGAGAGTTAGGGAGAGTCGGGCTACGCTCAGGTTTTGGAGAATTCTTCGGAGGTCTAGTATATTTTTGTATCTTACCTTTGCAAGACTTATGCTTTAATATATTTATCTTCTCTATTACTTTTATGCCTTCATATGTGTGGTTAGTATAGTTGTTATACTTTTGTATGGGATCTCCGGTCGTATTGAGTGCGCTAGTTATCACGTATGACTAGAGTAGTAATCGCTGGTGTAGACATGGTGTCTAGACTATAGGTTACCTGAGATTGCGTCCAGTCCCACAGATAGTTGTGGTAGCCTCAGAGGTGACAGCTTTGCCCAGGCCTTTGTAATCCACACCACATTCGGATTGGTGTTCGTAGGGCTTTTTGGTAGTCTTCCCCCGACTACCCCTTCCCAGTCTTTTCGAGAGTCAGAAAAGTACTGTTGCTTCAAAGTGTTATTATGTGATTGATATATCTACCTATATTTCAGTTATCATAGAACCAAAGTAATAGAGAAGTATTTAGGAACCTTGAAATCTTTCGTTGTCCTCTCAATTTAGCTATGCTACTCTTTTATCGTGGAATTCTCCTATGTGTGTGTGTCATTATGCATAACTCCTATCATTTATCATTTACCCCTACTTTAGTCTAGTTGGTATATTAAATTAGTAGACACATGATAGTGAATTATTAGCTTCTTTAACCATTGTGTCCTTGTGGATAAATACGATATTCTGGAATACTCCCGGGTAAAAGCTATAACGGTATCTGTGCGCTTGCGGAATTTTCTGTGTGCGTTAACAACTACCAACAACCTTCAATGGACGCGGTGTTACTCAACGGAGCTCGGTAGCATGGTCTCGATGACTCAAAACTCCGATGGAGGCAGGTTTAAGAGGCAGTGGCAGTGGGATAAGGTTTAAGGTATATATGGGGAGAGCTCAAGGGCGCGAGCTCGGCTTTATAGGCCGGAGAGGGGAGGCAAGCGGGCATGGTGATCTCCATTATGGCCATCAAGCTGAGGGCAGTAGCCGTAGTGGTGCTTTCTTGATGGCTACTGCCTTGGGCATCTCTGGAACAAAGAAGTGGCGGTAGGTGAAATAAACGGTGTAGGGAAAGGGGCGCTAGGTCGCTGACTGCGGGCTTGAGCTGATAGAGACTGCGACCGAGGAGGAGTTGCTGCACCTGCATGCATGCAGTGCGTGGGGAAAGGCCAACAGCTGGCCAGTTGGGCTGCACATGGGCCGAAGCAGAAGAAAACACGGAGGCACAGAGAAAAGTTGGACTGGTTAAGAAAGCTCTGGGTTGGGCTTATGTGCTAGGAAAAAAAAGAGAGTAGGAAAGGTTAGACGGGTTACTTGTTTGGGCTCAGAGAGAGGGAGAGAAAAGAAAAAGTCCTTTCCTTTCTTTGTTTTTCTAAAAACTTGCTCAAATTCAAATTTAGCTTGAATTTAGAGTCACACAAAACTACCCCTACCCTTACAAAAATTATGCATCAGCATGAATACAACCGAAAATGTTTGTTGCCCTTATATTTAATTTTAAATTCATAAAAATAATTATTTGACCTAAATAAATCATGCAAAATTAAATAAAAACAAGCAAAGTTATTTACTATTTATGAACATGATTTTTTAGGGTGTTACAGTATGCTTTGAGCATTATGCAGGCAACCGAGAATGACATTTTTTTGAAAAAAAACGTAATTAGAGTTTCACCATAGAAAATTACGGATATACCGGTAGGTAAATAATATAACTTAAAAAACAAAACCCATGTGGGCTCGAAAGGATGAATGAACCTTCAGGGAGGTAGCTCGATCGTCATTGCCCCCGCACCGCCGGGGCATGCAGGGGCGTCGGCAGCGAGCATGTGGCACGTGGATCTCCGGCCGCCGGCAAGTATACGTGTACCGGTGTACGCACAACGCCGGGCTATGCTCGCTAAAGCAAACGGCGCGGCTACATTTCTCTTGTTCCCAACCACTCAATAGTCGGCCATCGATTGGCAATTGGCATGGATGCATGTCAGCAAATTCATATGCCTCGCTAGTAGCTAGTGGATGTGGATCGGATCGGATCATGCATGTGACGGCGGGGCGGTGGCTGCATTGCATTGGCACTCTGCATATGCACAAGGACACGTCGAAGGTGCGAGGAGCCCCAGCGGCGCGCGGGCTGCGAATCCGACAGCGCGTTTCGACGAGGAAAAGAGGGCGCGGGCACGCGCGCACGCATTATGCTCGGCAGCTCGATCGAGCTGCCGGAGTGGCCGACGAGTGGCGTGTGGCCGCCGGCCCCGGCCGGCTGGCCGGCAGACTGCGCGCTGCATGTTGCGTGCCATGCCTGCGTGAAATGAGCCGTCAGCGCGGGGGGGGGGGGGGGGGGGCGGCATGCATGTGGCTGCATGTGCCCACGAGTTAGGAGAACATGCGGCATATGCCCGGCCGGACCTTGCTTCCTGGGCGCTCAAGCAAACACCTCTCGTGCTCTTGAGATATCGCAGGATGCTACCCACCGTGACCTGGATCTCGTGCTAGCTAGCTGTTCACCATATCCACACGACTTAACAAACAGATATGTATGCATGCTGCTACTACTTGTTTTCCTAGTTGATCTGCTTTATTTAGATTACCTGTGCCACCAACTGCGCACGCAGCCACGCACATGGCATCTAATCTATATAAGCATCAGACCTTGCTCCCTTAATCTCGCGCTGTTACTTCTTCTTACATTGTCCACTGCGCTAGCTCCTACATACTCGTGTCTACCTGGAAAGCTGAAGCTAGCTTCCTCGTTGCCGCCGGCCAGATGGCTGCTCAGAGTTTCTGCGATGCCGTTGCCGGCACTGCTGCTCCGGCGGCCACAAGGCGCCTCAAATTGACAAGGCCGTCGGCGGCGTCGGTCACGAAGGCGAGAAAGCTAAGAAAGAAGGCTGCCGGCGGCACACGCCCAAGGGCGGCAGCGTCGAGGAAGCGCGTGATGGCGATCAGGAGGAAGATGGAAGCGCTGAGGAGGCTCGTGCCACTGTGCGGAGACGACGGTGTGGCCGGCAGGGAGTCTGGTGGGGAACGGCTGGACGAGCTCCTCCTGCACGCCGCCGGGTACATCCTGCGCCTCCAGATGCAGGTCAGAGTGATGCAAGTCATGGTCCATGCACTAAATAACCTGCCGGAGGATTAGTCTTCGTTCCCCAGATCATGTGAATTCTTTCTTTTTTCGTCTTCTTCTCGGTGGCTGGGTACAAATCATTGGTTCGTTGGGTGTGGGATTTGGCGATTTTGTTCGTGTATACAGTGTATATACGAACATAGAAATGTATTATTCATACTCAAGCATGCATCCTGTATGTGATGATACAGTATGATTCTATACATAGTTTTAGGGAACCTACTGCCATCAGCTGTATGTGACAGGGGGATTCTTTGTGTGCATGTACGCAATTGTCTATGGAGTCAAGGTTGAAATTGAATCGGGCAGTGTTCATTTTTTTTAACCGGACCACGTCAAATTATGAACTCATCGTCATCGCTATACCACGTCCCAAAATCCACGCCTCCGTTAGGGTCGGTAAAAGCCGCTATAGACTATATTGGCTGATCATCAGTTCGTATATACCTTTGTCGATCATCATAATTATAAGTCGGTGAAACTACTGTCACTACAAGTTTATACCGACTACCACTGATTGAATTTGAGAAGAATTGCCGACTCTTTTAGAGTGATGGTGTGGTTGGTGGCTTGGTGCTTTTTTTTTGTTTCGTACTCTCTTTTAATTTTCTTCTTAATGCAATATAATGATACGCAGCTCTCTTATGTATTCGAGAAAAAAATTTATAACAACTAGTGGTTTGAGGCTATATGTACTATTAGCGACAATGCAAATCTTCCATGTGGAAACCATATATATTTATTAGTATACAATGGCCTTTATCAGTGCATAAACATCCATCATTAGGTTACATGAACCACACAAACATAGATATATTTGCTCAATATGAGTAAACCACTTTGTCAAAACTGCAAAAAGAAGACACTGAAAGACCCTAGTTTGGTTTTGGTAATTGAGTGACAACCTAGGTGGACTAATATGTTGTATGTTGAGATATATAGGTGCTTAGTCCATAGGTACACTAGTGTGAGCAATATGTGCCATGGTGGTGAAGTGGCTTTGGAGTTGTTGCAACGCTCAACTAGTGCGATGAAGGAGCTCATTGCATATATATGAGACATGACGTGGAGTCATATGGCTAGGTGAAGAAGATCAAAAGACATGCCTTATCCATGAAAGACTGGGTTGGTAGTGCGAATTGAAGGGCAAGTCAGAGGCTCGGGTGCTAAGACCGTGTGGCGGTGAAGCTAGAGCAAGGACTTGGTGCTGATGGACCGGGTGCAATGATGAAGAGCAAGCGAAGTTGCTATCGATGAACCAATAAAGCCATGTGATGGCATGAGATGGATCATATAATCTATTAGAGATCAAACCAAGTGTTTACTTTTGTTGATTACAAGTGGCTTGATGGATGTTAGATGCTTGTGAGGCATCACCAACATATAGATGAAATGAAACGCGCAATGCAAAGGTATATTTGTAACATTTTATTTCACCGATCTGAGGTTAAGTAGATAAGAGCTTGACCGGGTGTGGATAGATAGCCATATTATAAAGAGGGGAAATCTTTTAGTTGCAACGGTTATCTAATGTCACTAAGTGTGAGTTTCATTTTCATATGCATTGCGTTTAGTGACGTGGTGAGATGCATAAGAAAACCTTGGAAACATTTGTTTGATAAAAGCTATCTCTAGTGCTTAATTTGTTTTGGCACTTTTAGTGGAGGTAGCATTTGGAAAGGGTGAAAAAGAAAAGGAAAAAAAGGAGCTGCTATTGGTTTGAAACCACATTGTAGCCTCTACAGGACACTTATTATATTTTGTCCGCGCTATAATCCGAACCTAGTTGGTTTGACAAAATTACGAATGAAGTTACCATGTTGATGCATGCGAGCCTTATGGAATGCTATCTTTATAGTTCAAAAGGGTTGCATTGAACTTTACTCGCTTGGTATTCTCATGGCCACATCTTTGAGTGTTTTAATGTTTTATAGGCGGGTGCTTATCGTAGGTGTGAACACGCTTATAGCCACGATAGATGTGTGTCCCATTTGTGATGTAGCGTTGTAGTGCTTGTTTGTGCGTCTATTAGAGGTCGACTCTCGCCTCGAAAGGGAGATTGTTATCTAAATTAGAAAGAGAAACACAAGTGAGAATTTTGTCATCACAATCCATATTTTTATATAAAAGAAGCTTTTATTATATTTTTAAGCATACGACATAGAGATGATACCAAGTCTTAAAAATTAACCCTGCTTATCTGGAAGCACACAACCCAAACACAAAGAGACATACTCCCTCTGTTCATAAATGATTGCATATCTTGTAATTTAAGGAATCAACTAATTTTAAATTTAACTAGATCTATAAAAAATTGTATCAATATTATATATCTAAATAATATTATTGTAAAAATATATGGTGCGATTAATTTAAAATATTTATTTGGTATTATAAATTAATGTTTTTTTGTATATATATTGATTAAATTTGAAATTGATCGTCTTTTAGTGTAAGAAGATTTATATTTATTTTAGGACCGATGAAATATATTGGTCCAATTTAAGTGTAAGCGGCTAAGCGCCATCAGCCATCACCGTGGGGCCGTTTTTTTTTTTTTTTTTGCGGTTAACGAGTGAGCTGGAACGAAAATAGCACAGGAGCAGCAGGGGTGTTGTACTGTTGACTGTTGTGTGCCTTCCCGAGAAAGAAGGGGGCACGTCACGCCCACAGGGTTAACCGATAGGGACGAGCATATTAGTGTTGTCTTGTGCAGCATAATTTTAAGACAACTTAATAGATAACTTATATAATAGTTATTTTTAATTTGTTTTATAGTAACTTATATTTTTTTTAATTTATGTATAAAATAAAAGTAAATTTATGAATTGCATGGCAACAACAACCCAAAAAATTTATCTGATAATCCTAAATATTAACTCATGAGGTGATTGTTTCAAAAAAAACAACGACCTCTTTCTTTCTCACCTTTCTCTTTCCTCCACGTAAGCAAAAAATCATACGTAACAATGTATGAAACGAAGTATGAGACCGCTGACATATAGCAATATACTTGCCTTAAACGGGCTAGTCCTGACTCACGGCGTCTTCTCGCTGCCGTCCACCCGTTCGCGGTCAAGAGCATGTATGTTTTTTTAAGAAATTATTTTTTTTTGGCCCTAAAGAAAATGATGCTTAGTTTTTCTGGCCTTCTTTCTGTTAAACTTGTTTATTTGGTCCTAAAACAAATTTCCTTTGGTTTGTGGGCCCTTCCGTTAGTTTGATAGGCTAAGGGTGTTAGGTTGCAAGTTTTACCCCTGATGCCGAAAGCAACAGTTTAGCAACCTACAGTTGCGCTATACAGGTCTTTTAGGCTGCCTATTATCAATAATTTTCCCAAACTAAGGTACAATATTTTTCAAGTATGGAATAATTATTTTTTAATGATTCCATGATTGAAAAATATTATACCTTATTTTAGAAAAATTATTGATAGTAGGCAGTTTGAAAGATCTGTATAGTACAACTGTAGGTTGCTTAACTATTGCTTTCTCGTCAGGGTAAAACAGTAGTTTCGCATGCAACTTAACACCGTTAGCACATCAAACTAACAGAAGGGCTATGAAACCAAACAAAATTCGTATTAGAGCCAAATAAGCAAGTTTAAGAGAAAAAGGCAAGAAACTAAGCATCACTTTATTTAGGGCCAAGGAAATAATTTTCTTTGTTTAGGGGAGGAAGAGAGTACGTATGTGTGGTCCACGGAGCACACACATCAAGGTCTAGGCCTAACTCAACCCAAAAGACTAGCCTGGTAAGTGAGGACCGCCACGTCTTATATGTTGTGCTCCCCCACCTTCGATTACCGATGTGGGACTAACCCCAACAATCTTAGAGTTGGGACCGGTGTGTGACTACGGGGAAGATTGTTGGGGTTAGTCCCACATCGGTAATCGAAGGTGGGGGAGCACAACATATAAGGCGTGGCAGTCCTCATCTATCAGGCTAATCTTTTGGGTTGAGTTAGGCCTAGACCTTGATATGTGTGCTCTGTGGACCTAGGCCCGTGGTGGCACCGGCTCGCACGTACAGCGAGCTGGACCGAATCGGAAGCCGAGCCCAGTCTCGGTTTCAACAATTAGTTATGGGCCCACCACGCTTCGGCTGCGTAAACCCGCAACAAATCTCGGCAGGGTCACACACAGATGTAGGAGCCCGCTAGAAGAGGGGCCCTGTCATGACAACGTCTTGGCCACACCGTTTGTGTGAGTTTGAAGAGTTGGGACCAATGTGTGACTACGAGGGAGATTGTTGGGGTTAGTCCCACATCGGTAATCGAAGGTGGGGGAGCACAACACATAAGGCGTGGTAGTCCTCACCTATAAGGCTAGTCTTTTGGGTTGAGTTAGGCCCAGACCTTGATGTGTGTGCTCCGTGGACCTGGGCCTGTGGAGGCGCCGGCTCACGCATACAGCGAGCTGGGCCGGATCAGAAGCTGAGCCCAATCTCGGTTCCAACAATTGGTTATGGGTCCACCATGCTTCCGCTGCGTAAACCCGCACAAATCTCGGCAGGGTCACACACAGACGCAGGAGCCCGCTAGAGGAGGGGCCCGTCATGACAACGTCTTGGCCACACAATTTGTGTGAGTTTAAAGAGTTGGGATTGATTTGTGACTACAGGGGAGATTGTTGGGGTTAGTCCCACATCGGTAATCGAAGGTGGGGGAGCACAACATATAAGGCGTGGTAGTCCTCACCTATCAGGCTAGTCTTTTGGGTTGAGTTAGGCCCAGACCTTGATGTGTGTGCTCCGTGGACCTGGACCTGTGGAGGCGCCGGCTCGCGTGTACAGCGAGCTGGGCCGGATCGGAAGCTGAGCCCAGTCTCGGTTCCAACATGGTGCTGGTGCTGGTGCTTGGCTGCTGGCCTACTGCTGCGGTGCTATGGGAAAGGGGACCGGTGAACCAGGCCGAGAAAGGAAGAGGCCGGCAAAAAAGACAAGAGGGCCAGGCTAGGAAGATTAACAGGCCGGAATTCAGCTGCAATTGGGCTGCGCACAGGGAGGCTTTCCTTTTTATTGGAAAAGGATTCTCAAGATATTTTCAAGGAGTTTTAGTTCACAACTAGTTGAGGCAAACCTAAATTGATCCATTCAAAACCCAGCTGCACACATGCATCTGGACTACATGAAATGCATAAATCAAATTAAAAAAACTAGGTTTTATTAAAATAGTTTGGAATTTGGGATTTTGAAAAGGAAACATACAAATAGTTTAAGTTGAGTTTGAGTGTCAACTCGAATTCAACTAGGTTCTACATTTGAAAAATAATCTTTGGTGAAATAAATTAGGTTTAGAACAAAAGATTTTGCTATTCTTATATTTTTCTAAATACCTAGCAAGCATATTTTTACTCAAAAATTTCAAGTTGGGATTTTTAAATAGGAGATGTGGCTTTACCCTATTTGTTCACTACTAGAGAAACATTAGGAGATCAGCTCTATGATTAATAGAGGCAGTCGCAACTAGGGACCACCTCCGTAAAATGGTCAGGAGGCCTTCAGGATAATGCCCACAAATGTTAATCATTTACAGAGGTGGAGATCGTAAGGCGGCCGTCTCTATAAATCATTGATTTACAGAGTCAAACATGTTAAGATGTCTATCTCTAAAAATCACTATCGACGGAGGCCTCCATTAAGGGCCAGTCTCTAAAAATTGCAGGCATCTTAAGAAGCTCATCTCTAAATAGTTACATCAAAATATAATTCATAACCTTTTTCTTACAAAGTCAAATGAAGACAGCCTTTGTATCACTTGAAGCGATACAACTTTGTAGTTGACAAGTTTTTGATCTGAAACTGTTTAGAGTCCCAAAACATTATTTTAAGTTCACAAATTTTTAAATTTAGAATTTCAAACAAACTTCAATGTTGACATGGTTTATATCAATGTTGTACTTCCCAATACAATCTACAATGTTGTAGTTTAAAAGTTTCTTATTTGAATTTGTTTAGAGTCCTAAATATGTGTGAGTTCATAAGTTTTGAAATTCCAAATTTAGGATTTCCGAACGACCTTGAATGTTTACATAGTTAATAACAAAGTTGTAGTGGCCGGCTTAATCTACATGGTTGATGTTCGTAAGTTTTTTATTTGAAGTTTTTTTTAGTATCTCAAATATTTAATTTAAATTCACATACTTTGAGATTCAAAATTTTGAATTTCTAAAAAATCTCACATGGAGACACATCCTATACCAAAGTTGTAGTGCTCAACATTTGACATGTTTTAAAACTTCATAGTTGAAACATTTTTACTCTAGGTGGATTTGCATCACCTAGACGTCGTGGTGGTGTTGTTGCTCTTGTTGATCTTTCCGTAGCATTTGTGAGAGGCCCAAGAAGGTGTACATGGTTGTGGTGATCCACCATTCTAGTGTGGACAAGGATCAACAAATAGAGAGCCCATGGTCCATGCGTGGATCAAGGGGAGCTAAATCCTTGTGTGGGTGCTCCATAAAGGACTAGTGGGGAGTGTCGACTCTCTGGTACCTTAGAAATAAATATTCGTGTTTCTAACCCTCTTTCATTTTCATATTTACTTTCATGCAATTCACATTCTTAAAATTGCCATGTTAGTGTATGGTTTGAACCTAGGGTGCAAAACTTTGTGCGGTAGGAATAGAACACTTGTTAGGCACAATGGGTGAATTTGACTAATCGATAGGTTATATTCCATTGAAAATTTTATATTATCCCTTTACCCCACTCTTGGGCATCTTGAACCTTCTAGTGCATGTGTCTTAGAGTGAGCATAAGGATCAAAACCTAAACCAATTTTATGTGTGCTTGTCTTTCATTGCAAAAGTTTAATTCAAGTTTTATTCCCACTGTCCCTAGCAAGTATTCAATACACTTCAAAAGGGTAGAACAAGTTTCATGAGGATCATTCTTAAATTTATCCTTTTTACCACAATTAGAGCATGAGTGAACCTCATGAGTAGCCATTATCTTCAATTGTGCTATTTTGAGATTAACATCTTTCAACATTTATCAAAAAAATTGGTTTAATAATAACACAAACATGTTTGTCATTTTTGACTTTTTCAGCCTTAAGTTGCTTTAGAGTAGAAGCATGCATATCCCATAGAGAAATCATAGACAAATTCACATAATTTGCAAGAATCATTACCAGGAATCAAAATTTTTAAGTCTAGCAATTTCAGTGTGTTAAGATTCAATCAAAGCATCATGTTTTTAATCTTTTTGTTTCTTTTATCTAGAGTAAGTGCCAACTTTTCCAATAGCATAAGATAAATCATCATAAAAAAGATTATAATTAGTTACCTTCACTGCGTCACTATCGATGAAACCATTGATGGAGCTTTTGTTGCTTGCCATCGACACAACCAAATTAAATGTTTCTTGCCATTGGAGTATCATTCTCACTAACCGTGTCCACATCACTCAAGTTGATTTGATCGAGAGCTTCCTAAACTTAGTCTAAAAAATGGACATTAAAATGGCAAGTCAGATTAGAACAAGGTGAAGACAATGGGTACAAAGAACCGCATCTGAGTACCAATTGATGCTGTTGAAGATCCCCCACAAGTGTTGTTTCCAAGGTTATGTATGTTGATTTGTCAAATGCTCTTTCTGCTGATCAATCTTTTTCCTTGACTAATAGTAGTCTCCCTGAATTTAGTCTTAAAACATCAGTTTCTCCATAAAGATAGTTCTAGTCCTCATTGACCACGTTCCACCTTAAGTGACACCTGCACATGAACAAACACGAAACCACGCATAGCCCAAGTCGATGACTTAACTCTCAAGTTAACTGCACAATACCTCACATGAACATATCATGCAATGTATAAAACCACTACACTATCACATACAAGTCGATGACTTAACTCTCAAGTTAACTGCACAATACCTCACATGAACGTATCATGCAATGTATAAAACCACTACACTATCACTGAGTGTATCCAACAATCTTGCTATCACAAGCATAAAAAATAAACACATGCATATCACCCTATGCCATATTTTAATCACTTTGCATTGCCAATTGAATTTATCTCAAGTCTCAATCAGAAGTTCATCACATGATCTCACACAGTTGTAGGTAGGGTGAAAATGGTTGGGATAAATCCCGTTCCGTTCCGTCCTAATTTCTACATCTAACCCACTTGAATTCGTATTGATAGTCGTTCTGACTATTTTCAACAAATCTAAAAATAGGAGAAAACAACATAGCTATTTTTTGACCATTTTTATTGGGATATCTCGTTTTTACCGGTTTTAGACCTATCCATGATAGACTAATGGTTGGCTTGCTGTGTTATGGATTTATGGTCTTGCCTCTTATACTGTTGTCATCTTAGAACCTTCTGATATGAATTAGTATTATCTATGTGTTGGCAGTGTTGCCATAGACCAGGTTGGTTATGTCAGTATGTGAAGTTAGGATTGTTGGTTCTATGGTGTTGACATTCCTATTTTATCTTTCCATATCCTGGCCATTATTGACATGTCTCCATCTATTTCCGGTAAATCCCATTTTTGTTCCAGTTTATGGCTTTCCTGATTCTGATTTTATTTCTATAATAAATATTAAAGTGAAAGCAAGAGAGGGTTTATCCCCACCGATCCCGTTTGCCTCACAAGGGCGCTGATGGTCTAGTTTGTTGAAGACGTTCATACAGATAGGGTGCATTATGTGTTCATTTATAGGGTGAGCATGCGTTTTTTTCGATAAGGAAAGCTTTACTAATTTCAAGATCTTTATATCGAGATGATACAAAGACCTTAAAACACTTCCGGCCTCTGTATAACAACGACACACAGTCTTATAAAAGATCTTTAAAAAATAGACACACTAATAACACTCAATCCGAAGGCTAGACCGCCACGCATGTGCCGGGGTAAAAAACTCCTTGACCACCCATGTCAATTGTTGAGATGTCGCTACAACAAAATCTTGTGAAGTTGTCTTCTGTAGGACAGCCCATATACGAAGGCAATATATAATCGAGTAGATAACCTATAGAGGAAAAGAAGTATGTTCCTTTTCAAAAACCAGGTCGTTCTACATAATCAAAGCGGCCAACATATAGCTGTTGCTCCTAACAAGGCTAATGATTTCAATTCTTTAGTAAGACCGCAGAGCCAAGATCTAAACATGCTTGATACACTGTGCGGTTGAGACTTGAAGCCGTCTCAATAACAGACGAGACAGCTTGAGTAAAACTGCACCGAAAAATAGGTGCTTCATTCGTAGATACACATGATATCCTTCCCAGTGTTTTATAAAAGAACTTCTGCTGATGATCATCCTCCAAGCTCAAGAGAGGGTGCAACATAACAAGCAATCGACACGTGTGGCTCACAACACACAGTCACGGAGCACAACTGAAGTAATATAAAGCAAACAGCTGACCAGTCAAACAGTCAATGAAAAGCATTATTTGAAAATGAAAAGCAGTGTGCACGCTGTTATTTGAAAATGAAAAGCACCCTAATGACAAACCAACCCGAAGGGCACATTGCTATAAATGGCGCAAACCTTCCCACGGTGCTTGTTTGTGTGTGGATGGTAGTAGTAGTGTGCACGCTGTCCACACGCAGAGTTCTGCACCAATCCCCCTCACGTCCAGAGCGTAACTCCATGGCCGCCTCCTCTCCAATGATCCTACGCCTGCAGCGTCCTCTCTTCACCATCATCCTAGTTGCTCTCACAGTGTCAGTGCTGCCGGCGGCGCTCGCAGTCGGCTCTAGAGGCGAGCAAGAGGGCGACCGGGTGGCGTTCCTCCCCGGGCAGCCGAGGAGCCCTCCGGTGTCGCAGTTCGCCGGGTACGTCACCGTGAACGAGCACAACGGGAGGGCGCTCTTCTACTGGTTCTTTGAGGCTCAGACGTCGCCGGCGCACAAGCCTCTCCTGCTCTGGCTCAATGGAGGTACTCGACCACCTGCTTGCTCTGTTTGTTCATATAAAAATACTCCTATTAATTTATTCATGGTCATTTCTTATATACTTCATTCACACGACCATGCAGTGCTCAACGAGGGACGTTGAACACTTACCTAACACTGAGCGATTCTTGTTCTTATTGATTAATTATTACTATTACTTTGTTCTTGCATGGAACTGGCAATACATTTTTTATATACTGGGAAAAAATCCAGCTTCATCCTCTAAAAAAGGAAATTATACCAACTTATTACAAAATAAACAACCGGACGTGAACAGTCATTGTCTACTACCTAAGGAAGACTGACACTGAAATGAATTTGCCTATAATTTATTTTCTAATTTGATCTTTACATACCTCTCAGTAAACTGAATTTGCATCTTCTATCAGGCCCTGGTTGCTCGTCTGTAGGCTATGGAGCAGCGTCAGAACTGGGGCCTCTCTTGGTCAATGGCAGCGGGACCGGCTTGGAGTTCAATAAATTTGCATGGACCAGAGGTCTGCTGCTCTCTTTCCTGCTCTGAATTTCTAATAGTCACATTGGTAACGCTGCCAGGTTCTGGGCTCGCCGCGACACGTGGCGTGCCAATCCCTCTCCACTTGTCTAGTTGATGTCTTGATGATGTAACCTAGGCCCTCCCTCTCGCAGTTTGGCACGCCATGCCTGTGTACTGCCACGTTTTTTTTCGGTGCTCATTTTTTAAGTTAGGCCTCTCGGGGGGTCTTAATCAAGTTCAGGGGGTGCTGTCCACCCTCCGTTGTTGCCTAAAAAAACATACAAAGTTTGATGATTTTACTTTTTGAGAACCATGTGTCTGATTTTAGGTTATATATCTTTCCTCTTTCGATGTATCTGACTTTATGATTTTCATAAGGTTCATGTTTCTCTATTTATTTGATCAGCTGTTTATCTAAATAACTTTGTAAAACTTGGCTGTGTGCGGTTGTAGAGGCCAAAACTGTTCTGTTTTCAGGAAAAAAAGAAAGAAAGAATTTGTCCATGTTACCATGTATCAGTAGATCATAACTCATCAGTTTTTTTATGCCTGAAGCCCCTCAAGAAATCTAGCGTACATGGAACATGTTGTTGTTCACTTTTGTCCTTTGATTTATGTTTGATGTAAAAATAAGGTGATGCTCAGTATAGTTTCAAAATTTTCCTTTAACTCAATTTTGTTTTTCATGGTCTAAATTTGTTCAGAGGCAAACTTGCTGTTCTTGGAGTCTCCTGTTGGAGTTGGCTTCTCATACTCAAATACCACCTCTGACCAAGACAACATAGACGATGGCTTTGTTGGTACTGAACTTCCTCTCTTGATTCTTTTACTGGACTGAAAGTCAAGATTGAATTGGTTCCTAATCGAAAATTTTATGAACAATCCAGCCGAGGACTCCTACACCTTCTTAGTGAATTGGTTCAGAAGGTTTCCTCAGTACAAGAGCCATGACTTCTACATCTCAGGAGAGAGCTATGCAGGTAATTCAGTGGGCAGACAGCTCCCTTTCTCCCAACAAACAAATTGCAAGGTTGAATAAGCCCACAATGAAAGGGCATTGCCTTTCGCCTTTCTTTAAGGATTAGTAAAGTTAGCACGCAGAACAGGAATATTTTTTTTTGAACGAAGAACAGGAATAATTCGTGCTTATGTTTCCACTGTACGCTATTCTCTAGTCAAAAAAGGTCACACGAGTTCCTATTCTGTACAGTCTTTGGTCCATGACGTCACAGGAATAATTCGTTAGGTCCAACCAACTCGACGGGAATTGTTCTGTTAAAAAAAATGCGTCAAGGCTTTGTAGATTGGAACAGCTCCTTTTGGTTGTTATTGCAAAAGAAATAAAATACATAAACGAAAATAAGCCTACCTAAGAGAAAGTAGATGATTTTCAGAAAAAAAAAATCGGCACCCAAATTCAAGTCCCAACCCAACCAGCTGAGCTAAGCTGGGCTCCTTTCTAAAACAAAAAGGAACACTGATATTGAGTACAAAAATGGCTGATCCAACAAATCTGAACTGGAAAGGTATCAAAATTAAGTATGGTGGTTATCCTACTGGCCTGAGTCTGACACAACAAACACATGAGGATCTATATATGCGGCAAGAGACAACCAGTCAATGTTTAAAACACATGTGACACAATCTTTAATTTATTCGGACTCTGATGAAGTCTAATTCGACAGGTCATTACGTTCCGCAGCTTGCTGAGATGGTGTATGAGCGCAACAAGCTTCTTGAAGCAAATCAGCGTATCAATCTGAAAGGATTTATTGTAAGTACCAAAAACCATCTTATTTTTCGTTTTTGTATTTCAGAATCCGGAATTAATTTGTAACTCGACGAGTTCATATGGATCTACCTTTGATAGGTTGGCAATGCAGTGACTGATGCTTACTATGACTATAAGGGGCTACTTGAGTTTGCGTGGAGCCACTCGGTGATATCAGATCAACTTTACAAGCACGTAAAAAGCGTTTGCACCTTCAGGACCATCTTCCTTACTGGGGAATGCGCCCATGCAATGAGCCTTGTATACACACAATATGATAAGATTGATATCTACAACGTATACGCACCCAAGTGCAATACTGATGAGTCAGCACTTTCATCTAGTTCTAAAAATACAGTAGAAAAGACTGCCAAGGTAATTGCACATTCAGTAACTTCTGCTGGTACTGTAGAAATATTTTTTTTGAAATAGGTACTGTAGAAATATTACAATAGAATGAAAATGAAGATAACTGGATAATTTTTTTCCATCAGAAGTTCAAAAGATTGAGGATGTTCTCAGGATATGATCCATGTTACTCAACCCACATTGAAGATTACTTGAACAGGATTGATGTACAGAAATCACTTCACGCGAATGTCAGTGGATGGATCAAGGATAGAAGATGGAGTATCTGCAGGTGGTATATATGTGCATGAGCTTCCTTGTTATCCATCCCTAGTAGTAATTGGATACCGGACATAACTTATTTTCATAACATTGTTGCAGCGACTCAGTTTTTGACAACTATTATGACACCATATTTACTGTTCGTCCTATTTACTCAAAGCTTGTCAAGACGGGATTAAGAGTTTGGGTCTACAGGTTTGGCTCCTGCAGTTTACTTCTTTACTTCTGAATCAAAGCAACGGATCAACTACACTAGAAATTGGAAAGAGGAGTACACCTATATAATTTCCATTGCTTCTATATTTACAATGTTCCATTATGTTTTAAGCAATTTTAGTTTCTTGCAATAACTCGGTCTGCCCTTAAATAGTTTCAGTTGACGACTTACTGAATTCCTTAACTGCAAGAAATGCTTCGGGACCTGTTCTTATGTTTCGCATGATTTCTGATACTGATCGATTTCTTTCAACTAATTATGATTACTTGATATTTGGCACTTACAGTATATTTTTTTCTTTCTTCTGTTACAGTGGAGATATGGATGGCAGAGTTCCAATTATTGGGTCACGGTACTGGGTAGAAGCACTTGGCCTTCCTGTCAAGTCACAGTGGCAACCATGGTACCTGAACAGTCAGGTTCGCTACCATACAGCATGCCATACAATTTCCTTAATCCACTATAAAGTGTTTACAAAATGAAAACTGGAAATTCAGCTTATGTGCAATGTTTGTTTGATGTTGAACACAATGCAGGTTGCTGGAAGGTTTGTTGAGTATGAAGGATTGACACTGATGACTGTCAGAGGAGGAGGCCACGATGTGCCTCAAGACAAGCCAGCAGAGGCGCTTGTCTTAATCAGTTCCTTCCTTTCAGACAGACAACTGCCAACGGAAAACAACTGATGGCTGCAGAATAATTTATGTTGCGACCGACACAACAGGTCATACAGTATAGGATCATTGGCATATTTAAGGGCTGAATTGAAATTGCTGAGTCAGAAAGGCCACATTGTTGGTACATGGTTGTAGCTTTAAGAGCATGGTTAATAAGCCAGCCAGCAGCCGGCGGTATGCTGTGCCATGTCATCTCAAGGCAGCATATGCAAACATGTGAATAATAAGCTGGCGTTTAGGTTGGCTGTTAGTTTGCCTTTACTGAATACTTTATTTGCATGTGCATCTCATCTCTTGTGGCTATATCTTCGTTGTCCCTTGCAATGCCAGGCAAGAAAACAAACCAGGTGGGAGCATAGGATCCAGAGGAGGAGCGGGGGGGCCACCAAAACAGCAGCTCTGTCGCTGGTACAGGATGGGAGCAGGCGATTGTGTCTTGGGAAGTGCCCTTCAGCCGGGCGGCAAGGCTACCGCCCGCTTCCTTCTCTCTCGTCTGTTCTCACTCCTCCAGCTCAGATTCTGTTGACGTGGACTAGCTCTCCATCGGCTTCCCGTCGATTAGTATACTTGCTCTAAGAGATCTCGAAGCTGCTAAAACTTTGAGAGTCTAGTGTGTTACTCCCTCCGTTCTAAATTATAAGGCATTCCAAAAATCTTAGAGAGTCAAAGCATCTTAAGTTTGACCAAAATTATAGAGAAAATTATAAAAATTTATAACATCAAATATGTATACTATGAAAATATAATTAATAAAGAATCTAATGATACTTAATTGGTGTCATAAATATTATTGTCTTATCATATAAATTTGGTCAAACTTGAGATCATTTGACTATCCAAGATTCTTGGAATGCCTTATAATTTGAGACGGAGGGAGTAGTTGTAAGTGAATATCCTGCTGATGTCGATTAACAACCTCTCAGACCTTCGTACCTTATACTCCCTCCGTTCTAAATTATAAGTCACTTTGACTTTTTTGGTACATCCATTTTGCTATCTATCTAGATATTATGTCTATGTACATAGCAAATTCTATGTACCAAAAAAGTCAAAGCGACTTATAATTTGAAACGGATAGAGTATAAGATAAAAACATTAGGTTTGGTTTATGCTTGTGTAGGACCGTGGAATATGGATCCTTTATGAGGAGACATTAAAAACACCACATGCCCCTTGGGTTTGGTTGACTTCCATATATAGGCCCAAATAACTTGTGTTACAAGATATGTGCACAATACATTTACATATCTCTAATACACTAGCAGTACATTGACAGAGAAAACTCTTTGCACAAGAGCGAGTGGAACACGTGGTGCTAGAAGATGGCGCAAGGTTCCTTGTTGTCCTGGAAAAGGTTCTTGATGGCCATGCAGGCATCATGATATAGTTCCAAGGATGTCATCAGCAGCACTACTGTATAGCTAGCCACGCACACACGTGTTTCTATGTAGCTAGATGATCGCAGTGGGATGAGCCGATGTATTGTCGAACCGCAAACTTCATGCACATGGAGCGGAAGAATTGTGCGTAGAAGTTGGTCATCTTTAGTTTTATGGTGATCGGGATGTGAGTTTTGGAGCTGATGCGTGTAGATGTGGCGAGGGATGCTTGACAATCAGGCCGGAGGCCTTGGTGACGGTGCTCAAGGAGGAGAGGGTTGGCCCCAACGGAGCAAAGCTGGTATCCAACACTCTGAGATCGCACATATCATTTTATATATATAGGCTTGTAAGGAAAATGGCACTTGGCATGGACCAGTAGTTGATTTTGGTGTTTGATGAATAACATGACCATTTGGACTAACGATGTTTGCTAGTATATACGGAAAATTTTAAATGGGTGCAGAGTGGACTTGAACTTAGCAACATGGAGGTTAGCGTGATCAACACCTAAAGCAAGACAATTGAGCTACTATAGAACACCTACAAGTGATGCTAGAAGTCCAAGCCACAAGATAGAAGAAGCCCGGATGCGAAGACATGAAGAAACAGAGCCGAATGCATGCTCACTACATGCACTTGATATGTCCAGTGTCAGCCAAGGAGTGGCACCAAAGAGTTAGCATACAAGGTTTTGGAGACAGCTGCAATAGTTGCACCGGATATCTCTAGTGCACAGGACTGTGAGGCACTAGAGCTTATTAAGGTGTCATCATGAGCAGTGACCAAGGCTAGTAGAATTCACTGGAACTCCTCGGTGATGATCACTAGACTGCCCACCGGACCTCTGGTCTAGAGAGTTTGCAGCGTGGCATGGAGGCAAAATAAATGCACCAGAATTGTCTGGTGACCTCTCACAAGAAGAAGCACCGGAGAGATCATCCTCCAATGGTCAGCGATGACCAAAATTTAATGGTTAGCTTGTTAGGCAGCACAGAAACTCTCCAATGCCACCACCAGACCTCTCTGGTGCGTGCGCAGAAAACTACAGGCTTTGGCAACAGCTTGTTTTGGATGTTGGGGCTGTATACCCCCCCCCCACACACACACACTGGCCATTCGAGGTGTCTACAAGTTGAGGAACATATCAAGGGAGTTAAGGCTCCACTCTAGTGCTCCTGCCACCAATAGTGCTTAAGGAATCACTCGGTGATTAGCATAGATGCTTTGCGAAGTGCTTAGGTTAATTAGACCACCATTTATGTGCTTGCTCTAGGTTTAGACCTAGTGTTTTGTGAGGTTTGCACACCTTTCACCACTCAGTGCTTGCGTGCACCATTGTTGTAATTGGAGGGGCTTGTAGTCTTGTGAGACCACACCAACTGCGTTTGTGGTATGGCCACCACTGGTGTACGTACTAGAAGGAACGAGGCCCATAGTGTTTCGGCTGAAAGCTTGATAGTGAAGATAGCAGTGAGCAGTCCAGGAGTGGCCATCTCGGAGACCCATTTGCATGTAGGGAAGGCCCATGGGCTATCCACGGAGTTACCTGACTAGGAGCTTGGCCCTTGCGAGGGGCTGCAACTAAGACTAGGGGCAGATACTAGAGTCGTCGACGGGAGTTTGCATCTCTATCTCAATTAAGTTTCCGCATTTTATTGTGTACTTTACTATTATAGTTTAGCTTGCTATGATAATTGATAGGATTGGTACCTAGGTTGCATAACTCTTTTGCATTAGAGATAGCAATGCGCTTAGCAAAACCTTAGTTGCACATATAGATAGATTACTTTATTGCATAGGTCTTGATAAGTGAAAATTAGAGGAAAGAGTTTATAATAGAATTTTAAAAACCCTAATTCATCCCCTTCTTAGACGTCATGGTCCTACAAGTGGTATCAAAGCCGGTTGGCTCAATTTGGATCTATGGCCTAACCGTCGTTGAGCCGATGTTATTTAGAGAAAGAAGGATGGATACCTCTAGGCCTCCTTAATTTGACCGAACTAATTTCCTCTATTGGAGTGCTCGAATGGCATGCTGCCTAAAAGGCGGTTGACCTAGGTGTTTGGAGAATCACTCGTGACGGGATGATACCCTTAAACAATCCTGAGAAACCCACCGTGAGTTGATCTAGGTGTTTGCAGATGTATAATTAAGCACTCGAAGTTAGAGTCTCGCAAACCAGTAAATAGCGACTGTTTAATGATAGAATAATCTAAGAAAAATCCAACCCTAACATGAGCAATGATGACTCAATATAATGTCCTTGTGGCATGAATACCCCTAGACACGCCCCCTAATAGACTTTAAGACGATACGCGGCCCAGCAGACCAAAGATAGTGTCACAACACCCTAGTACAGTCTGGAAACTAACTTGTTTCGACGATTCCTCTACTCTGGTGGTATTTTGATGTGAAACCAATGCCACTAGTTAGGTTATGTTCTTATCTTTTTTGCGCATGGGTAGAATGTCAAAATTGGAGTTTGTATGCATCATGGGCATCTAGTTTAGTGCGGGATGCTCCTGGAGTCCAAGCTAGACTCGAAGTCAACTTGGCTTGGACCTCCTCTTGACTTGAACACCATTGTTGGTCTCCTTCACCTCCATGACTTTCTCCAAGCTCTTCATGACCCTCTCCATTGTTCATAAGAATGATAACATAATTCGGTAGCAATCTATTCGCATAATCATGAAAAGGGTCACTTAAAACAAGCTCACCTCTAGATTTAATGTCACATTTGAGCTCTAATCATTGGAGCATAGCGATTGGAGGAACAAATAGTGCATCTGAAGGAGTGATATCCTCATCATAGAGTTAGGAGTTTTTTACCATGTTTTGTCTAACTTTTCGAATGATACTACTATGACTGACTATGCCACACACAACTATAAGAATATGTCTCAACATGCTTAAAGAAAACTTCTTAAAAATACTAAAAATATATGTTTATGTCATATCATGAATTATGGGCCAAAATAAGGCTACATAAAGCACACTAAGATGAAAAGTGATCGGAAGTCATTTATGGTGCCTTATTAGATATAAATTCTATACTACATGTTGGTCCATATTTATGTAATGAACCTAGCCCAATCTAATATACATGCACATAATAAGACCAAGGGAATTTTAGAACTTCCCGGTTCTTCATGGTATCAGAGCTGGTGTGATTGGAGATGACATGTGATTGAGTCTTGGAGCAGCAGCATTTGGCGATGGCAGACAAAATTCAATTTCTCTGGCATAGGTCTGTGGTGTGTGCATGCTAAGGGAGAAGCAAAGGCACACGAAGCAGTAGTGGAGGTGAGAGATGCAATGTACCCTGTAGGAACATGGGGCTTGATTTGAAGGGCAGGATTTGTGGATCTATCAATTCGACTGCGAAAGTGTTGGGCAACACCAGAATCAACACATGTAGTAGTTGACATGATCTGCTGGTGAGCTCACATAAATCTATGTGGAGAAGGAAGCTCTGAGGATTGAGGTGTGTCTTCTTGTGTTGTTTCTTGTTCCTGTGCCTGGGGAGAAGGGCTGCAAGAGACTGTGGTGAACCTATACTACTCGAGGTGGAAGAGAGAAGGAGAGGAGCATCTGTGTGTGCGATGTTATCCTGCTATGAGAGGGAACCTTTGTAGATTTGATATTTGTTCTTGATCTCTGCGAAGAAAGAGATAGTTGTGTTTGTGGTGGTGTGAATGTGGCACAAATAGCATGAAGGGTGGTGGTTGGATGCCATAGTGTTTCCTCAATTGCAATTTTTTATTAGAGTTTGTTGCAATAAGGGAGATAAATACGACATTGTGTGGCTTGTGTTTTGACCTATGTGTTGCTTATTTGAGAAAAAAGCTCTCATTTTGAAGTGGTCAAATAGCTACAATTTTGCAACCTTGTAAAGAGGCAAAGTGCGCTTACAGCCATTTTTTAGTTGTTGGCACTGAGTGAAGAGAAAAAACATATTGTCATGGTTTGTGCAGTTAAATAACGACAGAGAGTGGCATAATCCGGCATGTCTTCAAGAAGCTAATTGAGCTCTTCACACCAAAAGAACTTGTGGAGCTAACCCAAATTTTTTTTGCAAGAAGTGGATAATTAATGTCTGTTTCAAAAAGGCCTGATGAAGGGAACAATTTTTCAAGAAAAATGATACATTAAAAATTCTAGGCAATCTTGTCAACCTTACTCATCCTAGCATAAATGCATTTAATGCAAATTGAATACGTGCATCTAGAGATGTCATTGGGCATCAGGGAATTAATTTGCATCATATACACCACCATTCCGTCCACGCAAAAGGAAACTATTGAAATTGGTGATGGAACTGCCCACCCTGTTAGAGGTGTGGGTACAACCAAATGCACCCCATCAATCATATTATCATTTGTTTTGTATGTTCCATCCTTTCCCATTAATCTATTATCATTAAGTGATTTGGTCAACCACTAAATATGGTCATGATCGCACCTGTATCACTGACGTTTATTCCTGAACCAATGGTGAAACTGTTTCACCACCGGTTCTAAGGCCGAGTGAAAGCCCAAGTTTGGTTTTGGAAATTGGGTGACACCAAAAAAGTTGCTAATGTTATGTGATCAAGTGTGATTAAGCTAGGCATAAGCAACATGTGATGGAGGTGGAAATGGCATGGAGAGATGGCCACAAGATCACATGATTTGGTGCATGAAATGATGAGCAAGATCATGAAGGAATGCACATAAAATGATGGACTTGATGATCAAGTGGAGGAGAAGGATCTAAGAGCGCAAAGCAAAGGTATAACCATAGGGTTTTCCTTTTGTCGGTCTAAGATAAGTAGAGAAGTGATTGACCAGGTTTAGGATACATAGCCAACTATCAAGAGGGGCAATCATGGTTAGCTCGGGAATCAAGTGCCACTAGATCAATATCTTGAGCATATGCATTAGGATCTAGTTGAGAGCTAACATAACCCTTTGAAAATGTTTGTGAAATGCTAACACACATGCACATGGTGGTGTACACTTGTTGGTGTTGGCACATTTGTAAAGGAGAAGGTGTTGGAGTTGATTTTGATCAACTTGGTGAAGGGAGAAAGGTTTTTCGGTGTTCTCCGGACACTAGGATGGCTCTTGGAGTGGAATACTACCTTGATCCATTGTGACTTGGATTGAGTGTCCATATGAGTTGTGTAGCCCTCTGATTAAGCTTTCCAAAATGTCCAAGATCAACAAAATCGGAGTTCGGAGCTAAGAGTTATCGTCATTTCACCGAAGAGTGGTCTGTGACCGGACTCGTGACCGGACGCATCCGGTCAGCACCTGCGCGTCCGGTCAGTGTTTTCGCGTGCAAAAGTGACCGAACGCTGATGCGAGTCCGGTCAGTGATGACCGGATGCGTCGAAAGCTTACTGGAACCTCTCTGTTCGCTGTTTCACTATGACCTGCGCGTCCGGTCCCGTTAGTGACCTGCGCGTCCGGTCAATACAAGTTTTTGCGCGTAAAAACTAGCCGTTGGAGCATGCTAGTGACCTGCGTGTCCGGTCGGTGTCGACCGGAGCGTCTGGTCAGCCCGACTCAGAACCAAAACGGCTACTGTGTACCCCTTCACTATAAATAGAAGATGGCCGGGGTTTGGGGGATCTCTCACATTCTTGTTAACCTTAAGACATCCTTTGAGCTAGAGAACAACCCCTCCACTCATCTCTTTGCTTGGTTGCACATCTTGAGTGAGATTGAGTGAGATTCAAGTGCATTACTTGAGAGTTCTATTCTAGAGGCACTTGATCTTTGAGTTGCTGCGGATTTCTTGTTACTCTTCCGTGTTTCCTGACACGGTAAACGGCTTAGAGCAGCGGAGGTGATTGAGCTCGCAATAGGAGATTGTTGGAGCCCTCACCAAGTGTTGTAAGGGGTTCTTGATCCTTCCCCACGGGAGTTCATGAATTGGATACTCTAGTGGAGCTCGTGACTTGGAGGATCCCCATCTTGTGTGCGGTTGTGCGGCGCCCACCAAGGGCTCGACTCTTGATAGTCGATTAGCTCATGAACCGATAAGTGGGTGTATCACCACAACAGGGAGTAGCTTGTCGAGAAGCAAGTGAACCTCGAGATAAATTCTTGTGTCGTTCTCTTCCCGAGGATTTCTCTTGTGTGATTGATTGATTGATTGATTGGTTCTTCTCATCTCTACACGGCGGTATAATCACTCGAAGCTCTTCTCTCGCGTTACTCCTTGTATCTAGTTTGTAGTTGTTGTTGTGTTTAGTGGATAGCCTTGTACTAGACTTGTGTAGGTGGCTTGCTTAATTAGTTAGAACTAGTGCATTTTGCATCGCCACCTTTTGTACTAACACTTGTGGTTAAACAATTCTTGTAGAAGTTTTAATTAGGCTATTCACCCCCCTCTAGCCTATTTGGACCTTACAAGTGGTATCAGAACTGAGGCACCATTTATTTTAGGCTTAACAACCTACGGTGAAGAAGAAATGGCTCAATTAAGCTTGCACATTAACAACACCAAGAAGGCACCTCACTTTGATGTCACAAATTATGCATATTGAAAGGTTAAGATGACCGCACACCTCAAGTCAATCAATAGAGAAGTGTGGAAGGTCACCGAAACCAAATTTGAGGTTGCTAATCCGGAAGCACCAACACCGGTGGAGGAGAAGAAGCTCCAATGCAATGACATTGCCATTAGTGCTCTTCATGAGGCACTAGATGACAAGACCTTTGAGCAAGTGAAGAACATTGAGATTGCTCATGATGTATGGGCAAAACTTGAGGAAACATATGAAGGCACCAAAGGCACCAAGACCGCAAAAGCGTACATTCTCCAAGAAAAGTTTTCTAGCTTCAAGATGCAAGAAGATGAGAGTGTGTCGGAGATGTTTCATAGATTGCAACTCATTGTGAATGAGCTCAAGGCACTTGGTGAGGAGGTCAAGGACAATCAATTCTCCATGAAGTCCTTGAGAAGCTTACCCAAGAGGTTTGACATGTTGATCACTGTACTTGTGAGGACAACATTGAAAGATTCAACTCCTCAACAAGTATTCCAAGAAGTGATGACCGATGATTCATATAGAGAAGATGATGAGATAGAGGAGTTGGTCAAAAAGAAGAAGAAGGAAAGTGAGAAGAAGGATGATGAGAAGAAGAAGAGTGTGGCATTCAAAGCCACCACATCCAAGGGCAAGTCCAAGATTGAATCATCAAGTGATGAAGACTCAAGCTCTTGTGATAGTGATGACATTATGAGAAGATGGCTCTCTTTGTCAAGCAATTTGGCAAATTCATAAAGAAGAAAGGTTATCGTGCAAGGAGGAGGAAGAACTCATCCAAGAAGACTGAGCAAACTATGAGATGCTTTAGATGTCATAGCAAGGACCATCTCATCGTGAAATGTCCTTATGATAGTGATGATGAAGATGCTATCAAGAAGGAGAGGAAGAAGCAAAATAAGAAGCAAGAAAAGAAGGAGAGCTTTCATAAGAAGAAGAATGATTCTCATGTTGCTACATGGGATAGTGATGATTCCTCAAGTGATGATGAGGACTACAAAAAGAAGGGCCATGCTAGCATTGCTATTCAAGAGAAGAGCTCCATATTTGACACTCCTTCATGCTTCATGGCTAAGGCTGCTAAGGTATCATCCGATGATGAGAGTGATCATGATAGTGCTAGTGATAGTGATAGTGATGATGATGATGATCTAACTAAAGATGAACTAATCACTATGCTAGAAGATTACACTCAATATTTTAAAGAATCTAGAAAGGAGTGCAAGGGCATGCTTAAGGATAAGAAAAACCTCATGCAAGAACTTGATGAACTTAGGGCAACTTATGAGAGTCTAAAGGTAGACCATAAGAAGCTTCAAAAGTCACACTAAGCTTGAAGAAGCTCATTCCTCTCTACTTGAAAAATGTGAAAACATGCCAACTAATGTTGAGAAAACTAAAAATTGCAACATAGGCATATCTTGTAATATAATTAATGAATCTTTTCATAAGCCTATTGTTGTTGCTCCCACTAACCCTTCATGTAGCTCATCTACATCATCCTCATCTAGTAGTGACGGTTTCACTTGTGACTCCACACTAATAGTTGAGAATGAAAATCTCAAGAAGGAGGTAAAAGAGCTCAATCACACCTTAGCCAAGGCTTATGGTGGTAAGGACTGCTTGGTTATGTGCTTGGGTAGCCAAAGAGCTTCTCTCTACAAAGAGGGATTGGGCTATAACTCCAAGAAAGGCAAGGCCACTTTTGCTCCTCACAAGACTCATTTTGTGAAGAACAATGGTAGCTATTGCAAAAGTTGCAAGCAAGTTGGTCACATAGAGCAACATTGCATGAACAAGAAATCCAACGCTAATGTATCCTCAATTAAGCTTGATTCTTTCTATATGCTTACCAAGGGTACTAATGGTGTTCATGCTAAGTTCATTGGTACACCATGGATGGGCTCAAAGAAGAAAGCCATTTGGATACCAAAGAGCTTGGTCACTAACCTTGGAGGACCCAAACAAGTTTGGGTACCTAAAAAGAATTGATCTTATCTTGTAGGTAAATTATAAAGCTGGAGGAAGGCATTGGGTGCTTGATAGTGAGTGCACTCAACATATGATCGGGGATTCTTGTATGTTCAAGTCAATTGATACAAGTCAAAATGGTGGTTTTGATGCTATCACTTTCGGCAACAACAACAAAGGCAAGGTCAAGGGGCTTGGTAAAATTGCTATCTCAAATGACATGAGCATATCTAATGTATTGCTAGTTGAGAGCTTGGATTTTAATCTTTTGTCTGTGGCACAACTTTGTGATCTTGGCTTTAAGTGCATATTTGGTAGTGATGATGTTGAAGTCATAAGTGTTGATGGATCAAATTTGATATTCAAAGGATTTAGACATGGTACCTTATACTTGGTTGACTTCAATGATAGTGAGACACAATTGACTTCATGCTTGCTTAGCAAATCTAGTATGGGATAGTTGTGGCATAGAAGGCTTGGTCATGTTGGAATGAAACAATTGAACAAACTTTTGAAGCATGACTTAGTTAGAGGCTTAAAAGATGTCACCTTTGAGAAGGATAAACCTTGTAGTGCTTGTCAAGCCGGCAAACAAGTTGGAAATGCACATCCTAGCAAGAGTGAAATGAGCACATCTAAGGCATTTGAGCTATTGCACATGGACTTGTTTGGGCCAACAACATACTCTAGCATTGGTGGCAACAAGTATGGTTTTGTGATTGTTGATAACTACACTAGATACACTTGAGTGTTCTTTCTCTATGACAAGAGTGATGTTTATGATCTATTCAAATCTTTTGTCAAGAGGGTGCAAAATGAGTTTGAGACTACCATCAAGAAGATTAGAAGTGACAATGGTAGTGAGTTCAAGAACACAAGAATTGAAGATTTGTGTGATGATCTTGGTATTGGACATCAATTCTCACCAACATACACTCCTCAATCCAATGGTGTAGTTGAAAGGAAAAATAGAACCTTGATTGATATGGCTAGATCAATGCTTAGTGAATACAATGTGAGTCATTCATTTTGGAGTGAAGCCATCAACACGGCTTGCTATTGTAGCAACCGTCTCTATTGCCATGGGAAGCTTGGAAAGACACCTATGAGCTATTGAATGGAAGAAAGCCCAACATTACATACTTTAGAGTGTTTGGTTGCAAATGCTATATTCTCAAGAAAGACACTAGATTGAGCAAGTTTGAAAAGAAATGTGATGAAGGATTCTTACTTGGTTATTCTACCACAAGCAAAGCATATAGAGTTTGGAATCTCACAAATGGCACCTTGGAAGAAGTTCATGATGTTGAGTTTGATGAAACCCAAGGGTCTCAAAATGAAGCTCAAAACCTTGATGATGTGAGAAGAGATCAATTGTCAAATGCAATGAAGAACATGGACATTGGTGATATAAGGCCGATGCAAGTTGATGATGATAGTGACATACATATGATCAACCAAGTGTGCAAATTGATACAAATCAAGCAATCTCTAGTGGTTCTCACGATGAAGTGTAAGATCAAGGTCAAGCTAGTGGAAGCAACCAACTCCCAATACTCTAACCTACTAGCATTGCAAGAGATAATCCATTGGACCAAATCATTGGTGGAATTCAAAGTGATGTGCAAACTAGATCAAGACTAGCATCATTTTGTGAGCATTACTCATTTGTCTCATTAGAAGAACCAAAGAAGATAGAAGATGCATTGAAGGATTCCGATTGGGTAAATGCCATGCATGAGAGCTAAACAACTTCACTAGAAATCAAATTTGGGAACTTGTTGAAAGGCCAAAGAACTACAATGTGATTGGTACTAAGTGGGTCTTTAGAAACAAGCAAGATTAAGATGGTGTAGTTGTGAGAAACAAAGCAAGATTGGTAGCACAATGTTACACACAAGTTGAAGGTCTTGACTTTGGTGAGACATATGCACCGGTTGCAAGATTGGAGACAATTAGAATCTTATTAGCATATGCTTGTACACACAACATCAAGCTCTATCAAATGGATGTCAAGAGTGCATTTCTCAATGACTACATCTGTCACACCCATTTTTAAGGACAAAACCAGACATACACTATATGTGAAATAAAGAAGTCAAATCTTACATATAGCCACAGATAAGTGTAATATCAAGAGACAAATGCTTAATATACATAACACAATAGTATAAAATATACCTTAAAGAGCAACACAGCGGAAAGACAACTCTGAACACCGGGTGTAGACTTCACTCCAGGAACAAACTGACTGGTTGATCACAAGCCTAATAACTCCAGAGACTATCCTGAGGTGTGGGAGATAGCAAGAGTGAGTCCATGTCGAACTCAGCAAATATATCATGGGGTTCATGAGGCTCAAAAGGTTAGGCGCTGGTTTACTGTATTTAGCCTTTATTCATCATTTGCTTAGCAAATTGAGTAGCAACAAGATAACCAAATTCCCATTATAAACCAATAATCAATTGTAATAAGAATAATGAAATAGCAATTTAACATAAGCATAATAATATCAACCATAATAAGCATGATGTAACAATGGTGAACATTTATTCTGTAAGAATCCCCAAGGCCGCCCGTGTCCGTAGGCACGGCTAGTATACCAGTTTTTAACTCTGCGCAGAGGTGTACACTTTCACTGTGAGTCATGATTTCCAAATGTGTGGGGAGATCAAACCCAAACACCGGAGAACCATATAAAGTCATTTAAAAGTTCGTCTAACAAGTTAGGGCCGCTAAGGATTCTCAATTGGAAAGCATGAACCTCCCTCCAAGGGGCGACTTATAAAAGACTGCACCCACCTTGGTAGGCCAAGACCATACTAGACATGACCCCTCTTGCGCCTTTCGGTAACCACTAACAAGCTAGAAAAGGTCTCTTAAATAACTAGAGCCAGAGCCATATAGCCCTCACAGCTGTACTGTCAATCCCAGTTATCACTTACAGATAAGTCCTTACGGAGAGAAACTAGAGCAACATAAAA
Organism: Saccharum hybrid cultivar R570; assembly: GCA_038087645.1. Lineage (NCBI taxonomy): Eukaryota > Viridiplantae > Streptophyta > Magnoliopsida > Poales > Poaceae > Saccharum > Saccharum hybrid cultivar. The sequence goes on from JAQSUU010000113.1 coordinate 7,576,063, forward strand.
ACAACATAATGCTCTAGCACCCTTTAACAGTAATAGAGTCATCTTAATGGGTGATTGCACATTTCATTAGTCATATTACAAGATCATGGTTTATTATTAAGCACTAGCAACAGCTACCCAATGCAAATCCCATAGGCAACAAGGAATCAGGGTATCAAAGCCTACTTTATAATCTATATATCATCAAGGAGGACACATGCATATGTATTATGATTATAGTGAATAGGATAACAAGGATGGTCCCATGCTATACTTGTCTTGATCAAAGCTTTCCTGATGATACTGCTGGTCTGGCTCAAAATAATACTCCTGATCGTCAAGAAACTGCTCACCGTCTATACTCGATCATCAAGCATCAACACACAATCATCCGAGCAATCATACACAAATCAAACAAAGAGACATAATTAAAACAGTACACCAACAGTAGCAAAATAGTATAAAAAGTTTGTAAAACTCTTCTACACGTTACTACGATCACACAGACGTAAAAGATCACGAAATTCGGATTTAAAACGTGAAAGTTATGAATTTTCTAAGATTTCCTATAGATAAATAATTACTTTAATATAAACTTGAAAATTAAATTTTCCAAACCTACTGTACAGTATTACCAACATGTAGAGCTCGCAAATACGAACCTAATGCAATTTGAACGGGTCAAATCGGAGTTAAAACGTAGAAGATATGGCCTAAACAAGATAGTGGCAGTTTTGTAAATACCTAATTTCGAAAATAAATCAAAATCTGGTTTTTAATGTGATCTAGATGGTGGAATTCAAATAAATACCTCTTCTTCTTGGAGTAGAACGTATGCTCACGAGCAAGCAGCCTGGTGGCTTCGTCGGACGGCGGTAAGAGAAGGAGGAGAAAATATAATTTACTACACGAGAGATTTCCCAAACTAGAGGCTCCTCTACGGTAGTTTTGGTGTGCTTTGTCCAAGGGGTAGGTACGTATATATATATATATATAATTTACTACACGAGAGATTTCCCAAACTAGGGGCTCCTCTACGGTAGTTTTGGTGTGCTTTGCCCAAGAGGTAGATACGTATATATATAGGGAGGAAAACTCTTCACCTTCATATCAACTAGTGATATGGTGCTAATTGACGTTGCACCATCCACCTCCGCTAATAGGCATAAGTAATCATTTAAGCCCATTAGTAAATAAATGTATGAGCCTTTGAGATTTATTAGGATTATTGCACATGGGCTTTGAGCGTTGGAAAAAAATGAGAAATTTATTATTTTTGGAATTAATTATTTTTGTGGATAGAATAATTCTAGAAAAGTCCAGAATTATTATTTAAGCCACGAAAAATACTCCGAAAGCTCCAAAAATTCGGAAAAATTTTCCAAAGACATTATGGAACATGAGGAACCCAAATAAAGTATTTGGAGATCATGATAAGATAATTTGGAGCATCTAAAAATTAGATTATGCTCACAGATAAGTGGAAACAAGCTATAGATAAGTCGGAAAAATTCCCGAAAAAGTTTATAGAGATTGATTGATGGACGAGAAACTGAAAGGAGTGATTTGGGTTACAAAGAAAATATTTTGGGAAGCTCTCAATGAAACTTGAGCTGAGAGACAAGAAATTTGACTGTAGAAAAAGAATAAAGGTATAGCAGAGAGGAAAAATTACCTACTAAACGCATTTTAATAAAAACAGTTTGAATTGATTTTGTACCTTGGTCAAAACCAAATAATGCAAAAACACAATGGATTAGCATGTATGCACAACAATGTTGCTACATCCTAAGATGAATTTTAATTTAACAAAAAATTTTATTTTCCTATGTTTTCATGAGCACAAAAATACATAATTAAATCATTTTAACTCTATTTTCAAAGAAGCAAATTTTATGGTGTTACAATTCTATCCCCCTTAAGATGAATCTCGTCCTCGAGATTCAGAAGATGATGATAAAAGAGATAGTGACATTCTTTCTTCATTCGATCCTCATTTTTCCATGTTACATCTTTTAATGAAAATCATGAGACAGTTCCTAAGATCCTCGCTAGCTAATCTGTGTAAGCATGATCATCTCCCATATTAAGCTCCTCCAAAGTCGTTTGTTCCTCTGCTATGACTTTTGTAAACTCATGATCCGCTTTGCTACCCTCAGTGTAACCACCTTCTAATGGGTCATTCTCGTCTTCCTCAGGTGCCGGTTGAACACCTACATACTCAATTCTTTCTCCTGATCGTGTGGTTAGAAGCACCAAACATTGGACAAAATTAATCACTCCTTTGCAAGCAAGTAACCAACCTTTTCTAAGGATAACATCTATTTCCATTAACTCCAGAACAATAAGATTTTCCTCAAACTTCACCCCGTTTATGTCGAGACTAACTCTTGGGCATATACGGTTTGCCTTCTTTTCTCCTTCTAGAGAGTTAACTACCACCGGTTTCCTCATTGGAAGCATAGTCATCTTATGATCTTCTACATATTTGTGAGAGATGAATGAATGTGTAGCCCTAGGGTCAAACAAAACCATAGCAGTGTCTGAGCCTACACCAATATAGCCGAGAACAACCTCTTTAGCTTCATAAATGGTAACCACATCCACATTGTTCAACCTTCCTTGGATATATTTTTGATTCAATTTATTTCTTTGCACCTCCTGATTATGGACACTTTGTTCTGGCTCTTGATGTTGTTGATTCTAGCTGCAATTACTCTTAGTAAGCTTCTCCAAACAATCGTTCTCATAGTGCTCTACCTCACCACAACCATGACCTTCCTCACTGATATTAATAATTAGAGGTGACAGACATGGTTCTTGAGAGTTAAAGTAATGCACGTCATTATTGGGTTGCTGAAATTGGTACTGATCCTGATCTGTACTACCAAGTAGATGCATAGAGTGTGACTGATACTCTGATTGTGCAGCAAAACTGAGACAAGTGTTGCTACCTGCAGATTGATGTTGCATTTTCCTTCTCTTCCTATCGTGCTCCTTGCGCATATCATCAAGCACAATAGCACGGTCCACCAAAGCTTGGAAATTTGGATAGGTGTGTCCCTTTAGTTGTAACCTGAGATTATAATAAATTCCCTTGAGAAAAAGACGTTGCTTATCTGCATCTTCTCTCACCTCATTAGGAGCATAACGAGACAACTGAGTGAACTGATCATGATACTCGCACACCGACATAGATCCTTGCTTTAGAGCTCGAAATTCATCCTGCTTAAGTTCTATAAACCCTTTGGGAATGTGGTGAGCTTTGAATTTATCTCTGAACTCCTGCCAGGTTATCTGAGAAGCATTATCAGTACGTCCATCCTGGAAAGATTCCCACCAATCTAGAGCAGCACCATACAGTTGTCCAGAAGCATAAAGCACCTTTTGATGGTCATCACACTGAGCTATGTCAAGATGTCGCTCCACAGCTCTAAGCCAATCATCTGCCTCTAGTGGATCACTCACATGAGAGAATGTCGGCGGGTGTCCCATAATAAATTCACCACGCTTACTAATAGGCGGTGCTTGATGCTGGTTATTCACCACATGTTGAACCAGAGTCTGCAATAATTGAGTCTGTGTCATCAAAGCTTGCTCTATAGTTGGAGAATTTGTTGCTGGCGGAGGATTAGTTGAATTTGTAGTGTCCCTTCGGTCACCATGTGAAGAACTTCTCCTAGTATTAACCATCTGTTTGTAACATGAATACATTAGGATTCATTCATTCTTAACATTCCTAAGTGCAACTTCATGAGATGACAAGATAAGACTTGATAGCATGAGAGGTAAGAGAAAACCCAACCACATAGACAACCAAACTCTTCATCTTGGCTACCCCCCTTAAGAAAATATCCACTTGGGGAACGAAAGAGTAGCCTGAACCTTCTTCTCAATGGATATACTATCATGATGACCTTCCGATATCCAATAAAAACTCGTGTGTATAAACAAGAACAAGTAATCTGAAATTCCTTGCGAGCAGAAAAACAACAGCACAGTAAAACATCCATATCTCTAGTTCTGTTAATCCAATTACATTGCACCTCATACCGTTGGAAAGCTTATCAAATTCTCTACAGCTTACTTATAGAACACTTTCCCAGATTCTGCAAATAACTTGGTCGAAAACAGCACATAACAGATTCTGTTCCAGGTTTCAGACAGCACAGATGCATCATCTTGTGATTTTTGTACCTCCCAAACCAGAATAGATATGAGGGTGATTCTTGCGGTCAGAGAAACATGTTGAAGTCTACTATTGTCCAGAAAATTTTCATGATTTTTGGTCATCCAAGAACAGAGGTATAAGCTGAAGAAGACAGACTGCTCCGAAAAGACAGGATAAAGCAGAAACAACAAAACCAACCCGACTATTTATTCACTAATCCTTATATCTTAAGCCTATATCTAAATGAAATTGTGGGATCCACAAATTCACTGCAATCATTACAAAGATCCAAAACAAGCATAGGCATAATAACAATCCAACAAGGCAAAATAGGAGCAAAACTCAACATTGTCTCAACTTGCGATGCTATCGTTTTCTTTATATTAAAGGCAAAGATCCTAATGTTTCTCTTTCAATATCGCAAGAAGGTGGTAAGAAATGGTTCTAAAAGCATATCAAAGTAAGGAATAGGATGAGCACAAGACTTAGTAAAATAAGCAACAAGGTGGAGATGAATAACAAGGTAAGGATATAGTATAGAAGAAAATAATAAGGTTTTATAAAACAAGGATTGTTATAGCAATTTTAAAACCTTAACACGACCAAATTCTAACTAGGCTTGCGTCCTACAGTCAGCATTGCTCTGATACCACTCTATCACACCCGGTTTTAAGGACAAAACCAGACATACACTATATGTGAAATAAAGGAGTCAAATCTCACATATAGCCACAGATAAGTGTAATATCAAGAGACAAATGCTTAATATACATAACGCAATAGTATAAAATATACCTTAAAGAGCAACACAGCGGAAAGACAACTCTGAACACTGGGTGTAGACTTCACTCCAGGAACAAACTGACTGGTTGATCACAAGCCTAATAACTCTAGAGACTATCCTGAGGTGTGGGAGATAGCAAGAGTGAGTCCATGTCAAACTCAGCAAATATATCATGGGGTTCATGAGGCTCAAAAGGTTAGACGCTGGTTTACTGCATTTAGCTTTTATTCATCATTTGCTTAGCAAATTGAGTAGCAACAAGATAACCAAATTCCCATTATAAACCAATAATCAATTATAATAAGAATAATGAAATAGCAATTTAACATAAGCATAATAATATCAACCATAATAAGCATGATGTAACAATGGTGAACATTTATTCTGTAAGAATCCCCAAGGCCGCCCGTGTCCGTCGGCACGGCTAGTATACCAGTTTTTAACTCTGCGCAGAGGTGTACACTTTCACTGTGAGTCATGATTTCCAAATGTGTGGGGAGATCAAACCCAAACACCGGAGAAACATATAAAGTCATTTAAAAGTTCGTCTAACAAGTTAGGGCCGCTAAGGATTCTCAATTGGAAAGCATGAACCTCCCTCCAAGGGGCGACTTACAAAAGACTGCACCCACCTTGGTAGGCCAAGACCATACTAGACATGACCCCTCTTACGCCTTTCGGTAACCACTAACAAGCTAGAAAAGGTCTCTTAAACAACTAGAGCCAGAGCCATATAGCTCTCACAGCTGTACTGTCAATCCCGGTTATCACTTACAGATAAGTCCTTACGGAGAAAAACTAGAGCAACATAAAAACAACATAATGCTCTAGCACCCTTTAACAGTAATAGAATCATCTTAATGGGTGATTGCACATTTCATTAGTCATATTACAAGATCATGGTTTATTATTAAGCACTAGCAACAGCTACCCAATGCAAATCCCATAGGCAACAAGGAATCAGGGTATCAAAGCCTACTTTATAATCTATATATCATCAAGGAGGACACATGCATATGTATTATGATTATAGTGAATAGGATAACAAGGATGGTCCCATGCTATACTTGTCTTGATCAAAGCTTTCCTGATGATACTGCTGGTCTGGCTCAAAATAATACTCCTGATCGTCAAGAAACTGCTCACCGTCTATACTCGATCATCAAGCATCAACACACAATCATCCGAGCAATCATACACAAATCAAACAAAGAGACATAATTAAAACAGTACACCAATAGTAGCAAAATAGTATAAAAAGTTTGTAAAACTCTTCTACACGTTACTACGATCACACAGACGTAAAGATAACGAAATTCGGATTTAAAACGTGAAAGTTATGAATTTTCTAAGATTTCCTATAGATAAATAATTACTTTAATATAAACTTGAAAATTAAATTTTCCAAACCTACTGTACAGTACTACCAACATGTAGAGTGTTGACGGTCCTTAAGTATCAATTATAACTATCAAATAAATAGAGAAAAGGATCCAAATGAAACCAACACCTAGACTTAGGGTTTTATCTGACAGAATTCCACGAGTTTTGCTGTTTATCTATTTCTGCAGGGGGTTATCAGGAAATACGGAAGAAAGGCCCACATGTCGGATTAATGACGGGATATTAACCGAACACGTAATTATCTTACATCTAGAAGAGTCCAGAAGCCATGAGAACGAACGGGAGGCGTAACAGAGCCGGGGACAGGGCGCCCGCCCTGCTGGCTCAGCCAATCAGGCTCCGCCTCAAGGATTATGCTCCACCGACCTAGAGGATCAAGGAAAACCGTCCGTTCAATGTCGGTTTGATCCGACGGCCCAGATTCATCCGAAAGGGCTATATAAGCAAGGCCCCTGCCCCTGGAGGAGAGGCCCCTCGTCTCATACTTCAAACCCTAATTCAGGAGGAGAGCCTCTGATCAAGCCCTAGAGCCACCACATCAACTAGATCTCTAGTTAGCATAGCTACATAGGATTAGAACTAGAAGGAGTCAATCTTCGATTGGTTCCCGGATCTGTCAAGAGGATTCTTGGTAATTCCTCTATTGTTCTTCAATTGTTCATCATTGTTCTTCAATATTATGAATATGACTTTGTTCTATTTCAATATATTGGTTATGACTTTTCTCTACTTGATTATATTTGCAATTATATTGTTCTTAGTTTATCATAGTTATATGCTTGGCTTAGTTAGATTGGAATTATATACATGCCTAGGATCGTATAGCATTTATCCATGTGTACAGTGGGTGAATGATAATTATTGTGTAGACGTGGTGTCTATACCGTATTTATCTGCGATTGCACCCTATATGCCGGATTGTGGGGTAGTTCGCGATAGTGACAGCTTCGTTGATTCTTATATAGTCCCCCTCTCGTGTATAGGGCAGGTAGAGCAACACTATTACAGGGGAGTGATTGCTATGTTCTTGATCTTCCTTGCTAATATTCACTATGCATGGATATAGACTTTTCTCACCATGATTGCCAAGTATAATTGCACTAACTATGATATGCTAGACTTTATAGTTAATAATAACTTAGGGAATATCTTTGTAGTTCATCCTAATTCCATGCTAATGACTTGCTAGAATATCTGTTGAGGTGCTTATCATTATTATATGTGGCTAGCTGATCAGATTAATTATCTTTGTCACCATTATCACTTTACCTTTACTTAATGTGACATTTATACCTGTATAAAGAGATTGATAAATACTCTCGGTTATACATGCAATGATGTGTACTCAGTTCCATATTCTCATTCCATTATCAACCATGATACTTAGAAATCCCTTCCCAGTGGTAAAAATATAAATAACGATACCTGGAATACTTCCCGGTTAAAATGCTACATCGGTATTAATCTGTGCGCTTGCAGATCCTTTTTATTATTTATCTTGATGAGCAAATGCATATTTCAATACCGCGTCTCTCATGTCATGCTGGGGATGACAACTTGGCTTAAGTGGCATGAGGGATAGGTTTGGCATTTTTGGCGCCGTTATCAGAATTAGAAAACTAAGTCTACTTTTGGTAGTGACGTTAAGAATGCCCAACAAGCATTTTTGGCGCCGTTGCCGGGGAAGGTTGATTACTAAGTAGGAATGAATACGGAACTTTGAGTCATCATTTGCATCACTAATCTGATCGAGCTTATCAATTCTCTTATACAGTTTTACCCCTATATTTTCCATTTTGATTATTTATTGCAGGGTGATGCATGAATAGAAGACATCTTCCAGACAACTTTGTTGACGATCCCGAAGCCTTATTCAGAAGAACAAGAGCCAAGCTCAAGAAGACATCGTCAACACTTCAGCACAAAGCTTCATCCAAATCCGAAGACCGCCGAAGTTTCATCCGGAATTTGTCGACTGAATTCGAAGCCATGGCGAACAAGTCGATCCGCGAGTTCTCAGCTCCCACTACGGACAACATCCGCACTGGACCTGCTGGGGAGATCGACCGCAACTTCGAGCTCAAGCCTGGGCTCATCAACATGGTGCAAGCTAACCAGTTCTGTGGGAAGCCACATGAAGACGCTAGTGCTCATCTTCAACACTTCCTGGAGATCTGCAGCACTTTCACCATGGCTGAAGTCCCCAGAGACGCCATACTACTTCGCCTTTTCCCATTCTCACTGTTGGGGAGAGCGAAGCAGTGGTTCTACGCTACAAAGGAGAAGAACGCTACGTGGGCACTCTGCTCCACGAACTTTCTGGCTAAGTTCTTTCCCATGGGCAAGACCAATGCTCTCCGTGGGAAGATTACAAGTTTTCAGCAACAACATGATGAATCCGTTCCAGAAGCATGGGAGCGTTTCCAAGACTACATCCTAGAATGTCCCCATCATGGAATGGAAAGCTGGCTACTGATGCAGACATTTTATCATGGGCTCATTAACAGTGCCCGTGAAACCATGGATGCTGCAGCTGGAGGAGCATTCCTATCACTCACCATACCTCAAGCCACAGCTCTTGTGGAGAAGATGGCATCCAACCAAGGTTGGAATGAAGAAAGAACTCAGACACGCAAGAGAGGTGGAGGTATGCACCAGCTCAAGGAGGTAGACATGCTGTCTGCCAAGCTAGACCTACTCATGAAGAAGCTCGATGATCGAGCTGGAGAAAAGAAAGAAGTCATGCACGTCTACGACTCCCACATGACTTGTGAGGAGTGTGGAGGTACTGGACACTCGGGCAATCACTGTCCTGAGTTGCTGGAGGACGTGAACTACATCAACAATAACAACAACTACTACTACAACCGTCCTCAGCAGAATCAAGGTTGGAATCAACAGAGGCCTAACTACTCAGGTAATTACCAAGGTAACAATTCTTTCAATAATAATAATAATTATCCACCTTTGAGAGAGTTAGTATCCAACCAAGGAAAGCTAATGGATAACCTGTCTAAGAAATTGGCATCTAATGATAAAATACTAGAAAATATAAATAATAGAATGGATAATTTCTCTACTGCCATCAAGAACCAGATTAGCTTTAATAAAATGATTGAATCTCAGTTGAATCAAATAGCTGCTGCTGTTCCTGCTACTAACCCCGGTATACCATCACAACCGGAAGGACTAGAATCTGCAAATCTTGTAGACATGTTTGATGCAGGAGATTACTGGAGTAACCCTATCGTGGAAGTAAGTACTGACCGTCTGCCGGTCAAGAGAGGCGATCCAGGACGCCCCGTTATCCCGATCTCCATCGGCATGCGAGACTTCCTAGAAGCACTCTGTGACTTTGGCTCCAGCGTCAACATCATGCCTAGGGTACTCTATGAAAAACTCTTTTCACAACCATTATTAGAAACAACCATGTGTTTGCAGCTTGCAGATAGGACACTGAGTTTCCCGAGAGGAATATTGAAGAACATCTGTGTCCGAGTGGGTTCCTCGTACGCTCCAGCAGACTTTGTAGTGATAGAGACCGGTTCTCATGAGAGGGCTCCCGTCATCCTAGGGAGACCATTCCTGAACACCGCGGGAGCTGTCATCTATGCTAGTGCTGCCAAGATCAGTTTCTACATCAAGGGGAGGAAGGAAACGTTTTCCTTCAAGAACAAGACCGCACAAATCCCAGAGCAACCCCAATATGAACCAAGGAAGAGGACCAACAGGAGGAACAAGAGCAAGAAGCAAGTATGGACCGAGACAGCTAAGATGGTCACTGCCGTGCACAAAGGTCAAGATCGCCAACTCAAGTCACCGTTCTTGCCTAAGAAGGACGACCCAGGTATGCCAAGCATTTATTGCTCCATTAATGGGTTCCACTTCTACAAGACACTTTGCGACACTGGGTCGGGCGTCAACATAATGGCCAAGATCACCTATGAACTTCTGTTCGGAACCATGCCCTTAAACCCAACATATATTCAGCTCCAGATGGCAGATCAGACATTCCGACAGGTCGAAGGTACAGTAACTGACATCCCTGTCAAGATAGACGATCACTTTGTCCATATAGACTTTCAGGTTATTGACATGGGAGAAGATGAATACGATCCACCCATCATCCTTGGAAGACCATTCCTTAGTACTGTCAAAGCAATCATTTACATTGGAACTGGAGAAGTCCACATGCACTTCCCTTTTGAGAAGGTATGTCTTTACTTTACTGACCCTAACTATGTATTTGAAGAATCCAAGCAGGTCAGGACAAGAAGAAGGCGGCGTAACCACAATCAGAAGCAACAGGTCATCAAGGACGGATGGGCAGATTATGAAGGAGAAGTGGTAAGATCTGAAGACATACCACTCAACCAACACTGTCCTGAGGAGACTAAAGCACCGAGACAGGTATGGAAAGAAAAGACACTTGTACATGAAGAGGAGGCGCCGCCGGAACCACCGACTACGCCATCCACCTAGTCCCAGGACGACTGAACGAATAAGAGTCCCGTTCGGAGGACTTTAAAACACCGAACGCCTTGCCAAGAGGTAACTTGGTAGTTATCCTTTCCTTTTAATTATTTACTTTATCTTAAATAGTTTGCTTAGTTAATCATATTCATACTATCTTAAAAAGAAAATAAAAATGTTAAAAACCCTAAAGCCCCATGTGAGTATGCGAGTGGCATAAAACCCATAAGTACATTCACTGTGGTGGCATAAAAATATATATATATATATAATAAATACATAAATATTTTCTTCTACTTTATAAAATAAAAAAAAACAAAAACAACAATATAAAAAAATCAAGGAGGCTCAGCATGATAAAGGCTAGATATTTATGATAACACTTAATCAGTTCCACAAAGCTTTGTTGTCTATTTGAGCTTCACAGAATTCAAGGAGACTAGCAGACGGAGGACATTCTAATCGCTGTCAGGGTGCTGCCGACTTTCAAATACACCTCCGCCATCTACTAGCTACATCAGAAGAGATTATGTCAAGATCCAGCTTGGGGGAGAGCACCCCCATTATCTTGCTAAGTATTTCTATCTTTATCTTTATATTTATATAAACTTCTACCCTATAAAAATAAAAATATACATAACTATGAAAAAAAAACCAAATAAAGATTTTGTGCTTATATATATATACCTATATCTTTTGCTTAGTGTGTTTTAATAACTAAATAAAGTGGCTATGCTAAACTGAATCTAAATAATAATAAAACTCTAGCATGGATATGATGAATAGTTGTTTTGCCTAATTTTCAAATTTGAAGTTCTCTCTCTAAGTTTACATAACTGTTATCATTTAAAGCTTGCTCTAAACCTGAACTTGTGGGAAGAGAACTTGATCTAAAGTCTAAGTTGTTAACGGATATGATATGGGAAGGTTGAGCTGCTGTTTATCTATTCCTAGAGATGCTAGAATTCTGGAGAATTTTATCTTTGAAAATCTTAAAATGCTACATGATGAGTTCCTGTATGATGAGAGTTTAAGTTCCTACCACAGCCATACATACATGCTTGCTAGACTTTAAGCCATACCTTTACTTTTTACTGCTTATGAGCATTGAGTGTAGTCAAGCTGTGTAGACCCTTAGGAGCTTGTCATGCGGTTAAAATCAAGATTCACTTGCACGATCACTCATACATGCTGCTTCTACTCCGGAAGTACGCATCCACATATATCCACTCATTCTCATCTCCAGATCCACATAAAATTATTCTACTCCTAATCCGGGAGAGAATAGCCAAAAATATTTTCCCATTCTTGTTATCCCCTATGAAATAAATGCTCAAACTATTTTGATTACTACCACTTGCTATATTGTTCTAAGGAGATGAGTGCTCTATACGAGGAAATAAAAAGGGGCAAGTGCCCAGAACCTCGAAAAGAAAAAGATACGAGGAAATAAAAAGGAGCAAGTGCTCGGAACCTCGATGAAAAAAAAAGAAAAAGTGTGAGAAGAGAGGTAAAAATGGACAAGTGTCCGACAGTAGAATTAGGGGTACAAGATACCCACCTGAAAAAAAGAAGAAAATATAGAGCACCTCATTCTCCTCAAGAGCTTTAAAAGCAAGAAAGGTACGTATCCCCTCAAAAAGAGCAAAAGTAGAATTAGACTTTCATCATTGTTATCATCACTACCACCATACACCATTTATTCGCCACACATGCACATCTTGATTTGACTTATTGGCTTGTTTCTCTGGATCCATGGTTTGACTATGCAATAAATGTCTTGTAAGTATGTATACTTTATCTCCCACCGATGAGCTCCAGATATCAAAAGCCTTATTAGAATAGAATGAGAGAGAAGGCAATGTCACTCTGCCTTATACCACAAATACTACATACTTTGCTTTGAGAGAAGGCAGATATCATTACTGTCTTGGTGAGGATCCAGAAATACCACAAAAGAGAGACCTGAGAGAGTCATACAAGGAATCTCTAAGTTTTATTTGAAAATCTGCAAAAAACTCCAAGAGCTATAGCTAATCAAGAATAAGAGACATGGCGCTTGACTAGACTGTTCTATTTTTTAACCGCTCAAGACAAAGAGATGAGACTCTATTTGAAAGCATGTGTACCGTCATAATTCAAAGGCATTTCAGCAACTACTGAGTCTCTCCTTGCTCAGGGACGAGCAAAAGGTAAGCTTGGGGGAGTTTGTTGACGGTCCTTAAGTATCAATTATAACTATCAAATAAATAGAGAAAAGGATCCAAATGAAACCAACACCTAGACTTAGGGTTTTATCTGACAGAATTCCACGAGTTTTGCTGTTTATCTATTTCTGCAGGGGGTTATCAGGAAATACGGAAGAAAGGCCCACATGTCGGATTAATGACGGGATATTAACCGAACATGTAATTATCTTACATCTAGAAGAGTCCAGAAGCCACGAGAACGAACGGGAGGCGTAACAGAGCCGGGGACAGGGCGCCCGCCCTAGTCCCTAGGGCGCCCGCCCTAGTCCCTAGGGCGCCCGCCCTAGTCCCTAGGGCGCCCGCCCTGCTGGCTCAGCCAATCAGGTTCCGCCTCAAGGATTATGCTCCACCGACCTAGAGGATCAAGGAAAACCGTCCGTTCAATGTCGGTTTGATCCGACGGCCCAGATTCATCCGAAAGGGCTATATAAGCAAGGCCCCTGCCCCTGGAGGAGAGGCCCCTCGTCTCATACTTCAAACCCTAATTCAGGAGGAGAGCCTCTGATCAAGCCCTAGAGCCACCACATCAACTAGATCTCTAGTTAGCATAGCTACATAGGATTAGAACTAGAAAGAGTCAATCTTCGATTGGTTCTCGGATCTGTCAAGAGGATTCTTGGTAATTCCTTTATTGTTCTTCAATTGTTCATCATTGTTCTTCAATATTATGAATATGACTTTGTTCTATTTTAATATATTGGTTATGACTTTGCTCTACTTGATTATATTTGCAATTATATTGTTCTTAGTTTATCATAGTTATATGCTTGGCTTAGTTAGTTTGGAATTATATACATGCCTAGGATCGTATAGCGTTTATCCATGTGTACAGTGGGTGAATGATAATTATTGTGTAGACGTGGTGTCTATACCATATTTATCTGCGATTGCACCCTATATGCCGGATTGTGGGGTAGTTCGCGATAGTGACAGCTTCGTTGATTCTTATATAGTCCCCCTCCCGTGTATAGGGCAGGCAGAGCAACACTATTACAGGGGAGTGATTGCTATGTTCTTTATCTTCCTTGCTAATATTCACTATGCATGGATATAGTCTTTTCTCACCATGATCGCCAAGTATAATTGCACTAACTATGATATGCTAGACTTTATAGTTAATAATAACTTAGGGAATATCTTTGTAGTTCATCCTAATTCCATGCTAATGACTTGCTAGAATATCTGTTGAGGTGCTTATCATTATTATATGTGGCTAGCTGATCAGATTAATTATCTTTGTCACCATTATCACTTTACCTTTACTTAATGTGACATTTATACCTATATAAAGAGATTGATAAATACTCTCGGTTATACATGCAATGATGTGTACTCAGTTCCATATTCTCATTCCATTATCAACCATGATACTTAGAAATCCCTTCCCAGTGGTAAAAATATAAATAACGATACCTGAAATACTTCCCGGTTAAAATGCTACATCGGTATTAATCTGTGCGCTTGCAGATCCCTTTTATTATTTATCTTGATGAGCAAATGCATATTTCAATACCGCGTCTCTCATGTCATGCTGGGGATGACAACTTGGCTTAAGTGGCATGAGGGATAGGCTTGGCATTTTTGGCGCCGTTATCAGAATTAGAAAACTAAGTCTACTTTTGGTAGTGACGTTAAGAATGCCCAACATAGAGCTCGCAAATACGAACTTAACGCAATTTGAACGGGTCAAATCGGAGTTAAAACGTAGAAGATATGGCCTAAACAAGATAGTGGCAGTTTTGTAAATACCTAGTTTCAAAAATAAATCAAAATCTGGTTTTTAATATGATCTAGACGGTGGAATTCAAGTAAATACCTCTTCTTCTTGGAGTAGAACGTATGCTCACGAGCAAGTAGCCTGGTGGCTTCGTCGGACAGCGGCAAGAGAAGGAGGAGAAAATATAATTTACTACATGAGAGATTTCCCAAACTAGAGGCTGCTCTACGGTAGTTTTGGTGTGCTTTGCCCAAGAGGTAGGTACGTATATATATAGGGAGGAAAACTCTCCACCTTCATGTCAACTAGTGATATGGTGCTAATTGACGTTGCACCATCCACCTCCGTTAATAGGCCTAAGTAATCATTTAAGCCCATTAGTAAATAAATGTATGGGCCTTTGAGATTTATTAGGATTATTGCACATGGGCTTTGAGCGTTGAAAAAAAATGAGAAATTTATTATTTTTGAAATTAATTATTTTTGTGGATAAAATAATTCTAGAAAAGTCCAGAATTATTATTTAAGCCACGAAAAATACTCTGAAAGCTCCGAAAATTCGAGGAAATTTTTCAGAGACATTATGGAACATGAGGAACCCAAATAAAGTATTTAGAGATCATGGTAAGATAATTTGGAGCATCTAAAAATTAGATTATGCTCACAGATAAGTGGAAACAAGCTATAGATAAGTCGGAAAAATTCCCGAAAAAGTTTATAGAGATTGATTGATGGACGAGAAACTGAAAGGATTGATTTGGGTTACAAAGAAAATATTTTGGGAAGCTCTCAATGAAACTTGAGCTGAGAGACAAGAAATTTGACTGTAGAAAAAGAATAAAGGTATAGCAGAGAGGAAAAATTACCTACTAAACGCATTTTAATAAAAACAGTTTGAATTGATTTTGTACCTTGGTCAAAACCAAACAATACAAAAACACAATGCATTAGCATGTATACACAACAATGTTGCTACATCCTAAGATGAATTTTAATTTAACAAAAAATTTTATTTTCCTATGTTTTCATGAGCACAAAAATACATAATTAAATCATTTTAACTCTATTTTCAAAGAAGCAAATTTTAGGGTGTTACAACATCAACGAAGAAGTTTACGTTGAGCAACCTCCCGGTTTTGAAGATGACAAGAAGCCCGACCATGTTTTCAAGCTAAAGAAGGTATTGTATGGTTTGAAGCAAGCACCTAAAGCATGGTATGAGAGGTTGAGGGACTTTCTCCTCTCTAAAGGGTTCAAGATAGGAAAAGTTGACACCACTCTCTTCACCAAGAAGATAGGCATTGAATTGTTTGTGTTGCAAATATATGTGGATGATATCATTTTTAGATCAACCAATTAAGACTTTTATAAAGAGTTTGGAAAAATGATGGCAAATGAGTTTGAGATGTCCATGATTGGAGAGCTTAGTTACTTCCTTGGACTACAAATCAAACAAATGAAGAATGTCACCTTTGTTAGCCAAGGCAAGTACATCAAGGACATGATCAAGAAGTTTGGGTTGCAAGATGCCAAGCAAATGAGTACACCAATGGGCATAAATGATCAATTGGGTGTTGATGCTAGTGGCAACATGGTAGATCAAAAGCAATACCAGTCTATGATTGGAAGTTTGCTATATGTCACCGCTTCTAGGCCGGATGTGATGTTTAGTGTGTGCAAGTGTGCAAGATATCAAGCTTCACCTAGAGAAAGTCACTTGAAAACGACCAAGAGGATATTGAGATATCTTAAGGGCACTCACGATGTTGGACTATGGTATCCTAAGGGGTCTAATTTTGAGTTGACTGGATATTCAGACTCCGACTATGGTGGATGCAAGATTGATAGAATAAGCACAAGTGGTACTTGTCAATTGCTAGGAAGGTCTCTCGTTTCATAGTCATCAAAGAAATAAAATAGTGTTGCACTATCTACCGCCGAGGCTGAATACATTAGTGTCGGTACTTGTTGTGCACAATTGCTTTGGATGAAAGCCACCTTGAATGATTTCGGAATTAAGTTCAAGAATGTGCTTTTATTTTGTGATAATGAGAGTGCTATCAAGATGACACAAAATCTGGTTCAACATTCAAGAACCAAGCACATTGACATAAGGCATCACTTCATAAGAGACCATCAACAAAAGGGTGATATTAGCATTGAAAGCATTGGCACTAATGTATTCAGCCACTTGATGAGAAAATGTTTTACAAGTTGAAGAATGAATTGAACATACTTGACTTCTCCAACTTAAAATGAGTGCAACCCCACATTCTTATATGACATGCCTTTCCTTCGACAATGCAAGGTAAAGTTGTTTGGCATATCATTCATACTTTGCTAAGGACATTGTTAGAACATATAGACATGTTTGCATGATAATATGCTCATTCATGAAAATCAAATGATTTTGATGTATATATGGTACCACTATTGCTTCTATGTTTGATTGATCTAGTGGTAGCATATGACATGTTTGTGAGCTTGCAAACCTAGTGTTGAATCTAGAAAATGAGCTCATGATGTGTAATTCAACATGGTCAAGATAACCCTTATACTTTATGAGATATGAAGAAGCTTGTCCTTGGATCAAACCGAATTACATGTTCTAGGCAAGTGATCTAGATTGAACTATAATTTGGACTCTCTCATATTGATTGACTTACCTCTCACTAAAATTGACACCTTTTTGGTGATTGTTGACAAAGGGAGAGAAGTAAGTCACAAAGATATAGAAAGGGAGAGAAAGCAAAAAGGGGGAGAGAAAGCAAAAGATATGACGTTGGAAAGGGATCAATTAAAATCGAGCACACGAGTAGGGGGAGCAAGCTCATGAATCATTTGTTGCATTTGTATGTGCATTAACATGATGAATTGTTGCATTGCAAAGCTTAAATTCATATTCATGATTGTGTGGTGAATGCTAGAAATAGATATTGAATGATGAATTGTTGAGAGTAGCTTTACAAGTGGTATCTAGACACTCTTTGCATATAATGTTGATCTCACGGGGTACTTTAGTGTTTGTGATCTTTTCAAGTGATGTATTACAAGTGGTGTCTAGCTACATTGGTGCGAAGGAAGGCGTATATTGACAACTTCGATTGGTATCACGCTTCAAAGGTCCATTCTATATACCTTAGCATCAATTTGATAGTAGTAACTCTCCCAAAATTCAAATTCATACATATGTGAACAATTGAACCAAACTCATGGAAGCACATATGTAGGGGGAGCTAATACTATCGAAATTGAAAATTGATTTCATTTCATATCTTTGTGGTGGTTGTCATCAATTACCAAAAAGGGGGAGATTGAAAGCCCAAGTTTGGTTTTGAAAATTGAGTGACACCAAAGTTGCTAATGTTATGTGATCAAGTGTGATTAAGCTAGGCCTAAGCAATATGTGATGGAGGTGAAAATGGCATGGAGAGATGGCCACAAGACCACATGATTTGGTGCACGAAATGATGAGCAAGATCATGAAGGAATGCATATAAAATGATGGACTTGATGATCAAGTGGAGGAGAAGGATATAAGAGCGCAAAGACAAAGATATAACCATAGGGTTTTTCTTTTGCCGGTCTAAGATGAGTAGAGAAGTGATTGACCGGGTTTAGGATACATAGCCGACTATTAAGAGGGGCAATCACGGTTAGCTCGGGAATCAAGTGTCACTAGATCAATGTCTTGAGGATATGCATTAGGATCTAGTTGAGAGCTAACATAACCCTTTTAAAATGTTTGTGAAATGCTAACACACATGCACATGGTGGTGTACACTTGTTGGTGTTAGCACATTTGCAAAGGAGAAGGTGTTGGAGTTGATTTTGATCAACTTGGTGAAGGGAGAAAGGTTTTTCGGTGTTCTCCGGACACTAGGATGGCTCTTGGAGTGGAATACTGCTTTGATCTATTGTGGCTTAGATTGAGTGTCCATATGAGTTGTGTAGCCCTCTGAGTAAGCTTTCCAAAATATCCAAGATCATCGAAATCGGAGTTCGGAGCTAAGAGTTATCGCCGTTTTACCGAAGAGTGGTCTGTGACCGGACACGTCCGGTCAGCAACTGCGCGTCCGGTCAGTGCGTCCGGTTAGTGTTTTTCGCGTGCAAAAGTGACCGGACGCTGCTGCGAGTCCGGTTAGTGATGACCGGACGCGTCCGGTCGCGTCGGGAGCTTACTGAAACCTCTCTGTTCGCTGTTTCACTGTGACCTGCGCGTCCGGTCCCGTTAGTGACCTGCGCGTCCGATTAATACAAGTTTTGCGCACAAAAACTAGCCATTGGAGCACGCTAGTGACCTACGCGTCCGGTCGGTGTCGACCAGAGCGTCCGGTCAGCCCGACTCAGAACCAAAACAGCTACTGCGTACCCCTTCGCTATAAATAGAAGATGGCCGGGGTTTGGGGGATCTCTCACATTCTTGCTGACCTTGAGACATCCTTTGAGCTAGAGAACAACCCCTCCACTCATCTCTTTGCTTGGTTGCACATCTTGAGTGAGATTGAGTGAGATTCAAGTGTATTACTTGAGAGTTGCATTCTAGAGGCACTTGATCTTTGAATTGCTGCGGATTTCTTGTTACTCTTCCGTGTTTCCTGACGCAGCAAACGGCTTGGAGCAGCAGAGGTGATTGAGCTCGCAATAGGAGATTGTTGGAGCCCTCACCAAGTGTTGTATGGGGTTCTTGATCCTTCCCCGCGGGAGTTCGTGAATTGGATACTCTAGTAGAGCTCGTGGCTTAGAGAATCCCCATATTGTGTGCGGTTGTGCGGCGTCCACCGAGGGCTCGACTCTTGATAGTCGATTAACTCGCGAAGCGACAAGTGTGTGTATCGCCACAACGAGAAGTAGCTTGCCGGGAAGCAAGTGAACCTCGGGATAAATTTTTGTGCCGTTCACTTCCTGAGGATTTCTCTTGTGTGATTGATTGATTGATTGGTTCTTCTCATCTCTACACGGCGGTATAATCACTCGAAGCTCTTCTCTCGCGTTACTCCTTGTATCTAGCTTGTAGTTGTTGTTATGTTTAGTGGATAGTCTTGTACTAGACTTGTGTAGGTGGCTTGCTTAATTAGTTAGAGCTAGTGCATTTTGCTTCGCCACCTTTTGTACTAACACTTGTGGTTAAGCAATTCTTGTAGAAGTTTTAATTAGACTATTCACCTCCCTCCAGTATATTTGGATCTTACACCGAGAGCATAGTGGACAATTGAACAGCAGGTAAAAAGTGTTTTCACCGTCGACTCAGCACACGATTTGGTAGTGATTATCGGGGAATTTTTGCTGCCGAACCATACGCAAAGCTGGCGGTGAAAGAGGTTTACACCGCCAGCCGGAACAACCTACGTGCAACTTGGTATTGAACTAGTGGCGACAAAACGTTTCACTGCCGGATCATATTTCGTTGTTGCATTGCTGGCGGCAAGGAAATATGGCTTCGGGCTGCTCATCTTCTTTAACTACTCCGTTTTGGCGTTTGTGTACCATGGTGATTATTTGGTGATTTTCTCAAGCGCCTCAAACTTTGTGTCCACTGGGAAACAGTAGGTGCTCTCACAATTATGTACAAATAGACGTGATCTTTCCTCTGAAAATCTGCACTTTTATTTGTTCAACCCAAATTCGTTTACATGCTACCACAACTTTCACCCGAACCATGACAGGCTTCCAGCTACCCGACAATGACTCCTCAAGCGATAAAGAATCAGTATGCTAGGAGACTGACAGTGAGAAGGCATCAAGTGAAGACATCTAGCATGGTTAATAACTCGATGTTTATTGATTTAGCTATGATTCTAATTTCTAAATAATGGAAGTAGCTTTATGTAATAATTTTGTCGTTTGCTAAAAGTTTTATCATAATAGTTTTTTCGTTTATTAAAAGTTTTGATCATAATCTTTTATCACAAGCTAGATGTTAGTAAATGATAGAGAAATTGGACTTAATTAAAGTTAGAAAAAAAGGTAAAACAGCTTACTTTTTTTTCTTTGGATAATAAACCGGATAATTTGACCAGTCAACACCTTTTGAGAGCTCACCATCGATTCTGCTCACATGCATACTTGGAAAGCACCCTAGTCCCTGCTAAATGACAAACATCATGTAGTGGCACCTCTGCTATAAATAGCTCAAGACATCTAGCGACGGCTTTGCACTTTTCTACAGCATTGTTCAACCCAAATTCGTTTACACGGTACCACAACTTTCACTCCTCAAGCGATAAAGAATCAGTATGCTAGGAGACTGACAGTGAGAAGGGATCAAGTGAAGACATCTAGCATGGTTAATAACTCGATGTTTATTGATTTAGCTATGATTCTAATTTCTAAATAATGGAAGTAGCTTTATGTGATAATTTTGTCGTTTGCTAAAAGTTTTATCATAATAGTTTTGTCATTTATTAAAAGTTTTGATCATAATCTTTTACCGCAAGCTAGATGTTAGTAAATGATAGAGAAATTGGACTTAATTAAAGTTAGAAAAAAATGGTAAAACAGCTTACTTTTTTTCTTTGGATAATAAACCGGATAATTTGACCAGTCAACACCTTTTGAGAGCTCACCATCGATTCTGCTCACATGCATACTTGGAAAGCACCCTAGTCCCTGCTAAATGACAAACATCATGTAGTGGCACCTCTGCTATAAATAGCTCAAGCCATCTAGCGACGGCTTTGCACTCTCCTACAGCATTGTGAACGTGAAGCACTGAAGCGAGCATACAACAATAGATCGCAACCCAATAATGGCCTCTCCTACAGCAGTGAGGCATCTACCCTTCACCATCTTATTAGTTACTCTCTCCTTGCTGTCAGTGTCAGCGATGGTAGCCCAAGACCGGCAGGAAGGCGACCGGGTGGGTTTCCTCCCGGGACAGCCGAGGAGCCCTGCGGTGTCACAGTTCGCCGGGTACGTCACCGTGAACGAGCACAACGGGAGAGCGCTCTTCTACTGGTTCTTTGAGGCTCAGACGTCACCGGCTCAAAAACCTCTCCTGCTCTGGCTCAATGGAGGTTGTTAATTAGAATTAATTAATCTTTATCTCTCTGTTGGATCTTTCTTGTGCTTTGCCTTTATTTGTTCAACGAAATTACGTCCTCAGACCTTAGTATCTACTTATAAGATATATAGCCTTGCTGAGTTATGGCCATTTTTTTTTCTACTGCAAAAGTTGATTGGTATTCTTAAGTCTTTGTCTTCTTTTTCTCTAACATTTTCCGTACCATTCGATCTTTTCTTGCACTGTGATCCTCTAACATAACCTTTTTCAATCCATTTTCAGGTCCTGGTTGCTCATCTGTGGGCTATGGAGCAGCTTCTGAGCTAGGGCCTCTCTTGGTCAATAGCAACGGAACTGGTGTGGAGTTCAACAAATTTGCATGGAATAAAGGTTTACTTCTCTCCTTGCTCTCTGCCACTTTGAATGGTGTCGTGTTCATCTTCTGGTCACATCATAGGGTCATAAGGCTGCTACTAATAAAATTGAAACCTCCGGGTGCACCACCACACGGTCCTATTTATGTTGAACTGTTAATTAATTGGGTCGTCACTCTGACCAAATTGGCTCAACGTAGCATCCTTGAACGAGCAGTGGTGTTGAGTTATTAATTGGGTCTATCGATGTACGTGGTAGTTTTATGTGAAGTGTAGCACACGCACACCCCTCGAGGGTTTTTAGGCTTGATTTTACCAAAAGAAACTAGGCAAAAATATTTTTGTATTCTCCTTTTAATAAAACTTGTGTTTTCAAAACTGTAAAAATATATTTGTTTTCTCCTAAATAAAAAATTGTGGCACGTTTCGAAAAAAAATTTGTGGCAAAATTTCTCCTTCTGAATAAAAACACCTATTGTTGATACTTGATGCCTCACCATGTTTTACATAACTTCCCCACCTTGTCTTTTAAATCACAATTAATTTCAGTTCTTATTTTTCTAAATTAGCATGCAACTCAATTTTTTTCACACCTGATGACCTGAGCTCCCTAGAGAAACAGGGGTGCACCGAACCTGTTTTTACCCACAGTTTTTCTTTTGTCCACATTAGCACAGAGTTCATGATGTTCAGAGTAGTTTCAAAAATTTTCCTGTTACTCATTTTTCGTTTGCTTGGTTGAAATTTCATTCAGAGGCCAATTTGCTGTTCTTGGAATCCCCCGTTGGCGTTGGCTTCTCATACACAAATACTTCTTCTGACCTAGACAACCTCGATGATCACTTCGTCGGTATTAATCTTCACTTCGTATTATTTAACAAAAAGAAAGCTAATTAAACTCGTGCTGCTCTGTTTGTTGATTAAAACTTTAAAATGATGCAGCCAAGGATACCTACACCTTCTTAGTGAACTGGTTCAACAGGTTTCCACAGTACAAGAGCCATGATTTCTACATATCAGGAGAGAGCTATGCAGGTAATATAAGGAGACAGACAGCTCCCTTTCTCCCGGCAAAGAAATTGTAAGATTGAATGAGGCCAAGGCCACAATGAAAGGATACCGCCTTTCTATAGTGATCAGTAGTGTAAGCGTGCAAAACAGGATCGAATAAATTCTATCTTTCCACAGTCCATTATTCCCTGGTCAAAAAGGTTGTTAGCCTAAACTACATGCAGACCCTATTCCAAACAGTCCCACTACCGTTGTTAGGTGCGGAACCAAGTTGACGGGAATTATTCTGTTCAAAAATACGATTGACTTGTCGGAATATATTCAGCTGAATGCATACTTCTTTTAATTTTGTTGACAATTAATGCTTCTTTTAATTTGTTGTTACTGAAAAGGTAAAAAAAACAAATAATGATATTAAGCTGACATGGTAGGAAAAGTAGTGTGTGTAATAAGACAACAAAATATATGGGGAAAAGTATTAGTTTTCAAGTATGGTGGTTATCCTACTGGCCATGCACAAGAAAATTGAGGGTCTATGCAGTAGCAACAACCACTAATATATGTGTGAAACACATATGACAGCATTTTTATGATTAAGAAACTGACCAACTTTGATGCAACAGGGCATTATGTTCCACAGCTTGCAGAAGTGGTGTATGAGCACAACAAGCACCTTGAAGCGAATCAGCAAATCCATTTGAAAGGATTTATTGTAAGTGATTAGAAACCACACCTCCATCTCACTCTTTTACTTCAGGTGAAAATATTAAATTTATGGCAGTTATTTTCATTTCAAATCATTGTGCTATGTATCATATTGTATTGCAGAGATTGTAGGTGCAAGTTTTGTTCAAGTGCATTGATTCTTTGTTTTTTTTTTTTGTTTACATTGATTACTGCTTTTTTCCTTGCTCCAACGAGTAATAAGGTATGAAAGAGCTTAGAACTAAAATTTACCTTCATACATTTGATAGGTCGGCAATGCAGAGACTGATGATTACTATGACTACACGGGAATAGTCGAGTTCGCTTGGAGCCATTCAGTCATCTCAGATCAATTTTACGAGCGAGTAAAAAATGTTTGTGACTTCAAGCTCTCACCCACTTCCACAGAATGTGGTCATGTAATGGACCTTCTATACCACACGTACAATGAGATTGACATCTACAACGTGTACGCACCCAAGTGCAACACAGATGGATCAGCACTGTCTTCGTCGTCGTCTAGTTCTGACAGCAGCGCGGTAGAAAAGGAAGCCAAGGTAAGTGAGGTGTTCATTAACTCATGTTGATGATGCATTAGCAGGTATGTGTTTATAGGGGTGAGTGTTTGTGTTGCAACTAGAGGAAATGTTTGTTAGGAACTGATGCTAACTGGATGCAAATTTTAGAACAAATCCAAGAAACGATTGAGGATGTACTCGGGATACGATCCGTGCTACTCAAACTACATCGAGACTTACTTCAACAGGATGGATGTTCAGAAATCACTTCATGCTAATACCAGTGGACGGATCAAGGACAGAAGGTGGAGCCTTTGCAGGTGACATAATATAAAAGCATTATTGTTACTTTCCTTAACTTGAGATGCATTCCCTACTAATCAGATAGAATATACCGTACAATTTGTTTCAGTGATCCAATTTTTGATTTCTACGACATGGAGGTCTTTTCTGTTCTTCCTATTTACTCCAAGCTCGTTAAGGCTGGACTAAGAATTTGGGTCTACAGGTAATATAGCTCCTGCAGTTCACCTGCTTGCTTTATGCACTGGAACAACATGTCTGGATACATTTTTCCCTCTATCTGGCCCAAAGTTTAAGAAATTCTGAAAAAAATAGGATATATTAGTCAACAAGGGAATATACTGTGGCTACGGTTCCAAACCGGCCATCACCGGCAGTGGACAAGTAGGGTATCATTGCCTATTCCAAACTGTCAATTACTATTTGTTCTCATAGATAGCCTTCTTATTATCTCAACTACACAACAACTTTTTGTGACTATATAACCGACGCTATTATTTTAACTACACACTTATGGGGCTATAATTTTGATGTTGATTTTGTCTCCATTAAAAATTAATTAATAGGTATGTAACTTATATCAAATATATGGATATTTAAACTATCTTGTAGCTTGGCTTGTAGAGTTGGGTTCTCAAATGTCTTTATATTTGGGATAAAATTTAAACGCTAAAAATCCTTGTATTTTGGATGGATGGAGTCCTAATTGGTACACAGGCAATTGGGACCTGTTTTTGTGCGTGTTTGGATATCGACCAAATTATATTCTTATTCTTATTATAATATTTACAGCGGAGATGTGGATGGCAGGGTTCCATTTATAGGATCCCGCTACTGGGTAGACGCAATTGGCCTTCCTATCAAGTCACAGTGGCAACCATGGTATCTAAAAAATCAGGTTGGCCAGGCTACTACAAGCCCAAAGTTTCTATATTTATTCATTTAATATTTTTTATGTAAGCTGAAAACTGCATTTCAGAGTTCATGCATTGGTCATTGGTATTGAAAGGATGCTAAAGAAACTCATTACAGGTTGCTGGAAGGTATGTTGAGTATGAAGGGCTGACCATGGCCACTGTCAGAGGAGCAGGTCATACAGTTCCTCAAGATAAGCCAGCAGAGGCACTTGTGCTAATCAAATCTTTCCTTTCGGACACACAACTTCCGACAAAAAATAACTGAGGGCTGCTAACAGAATGATATATGCTGAATAAGTAAGAGAGAAGAAATAACCGGTATTGAAATTGATGTAACCAATATCCTGTTGAGTATGGCTCTATTTGTAACCAACCCAATTAATACAGCAACTGGAAATAAAATCCTTACTAAATTAGCCCGTGTGTGGCGCACATAAGTTGTCCAATCCTTGAGATTTTGTTTTTGAAATAACCCTCATCACAACCCTAAACACTCTTGTCATCTGTGTGTGGGAAGCTGTTTACCCTGAAGGAATGTGTCGATAAGTGCGAGACCTTCTGAAGGTTTGTTGAGAGGCACCAAGTGACCAGCTCCTCTGATTGTCACCATTGTCATGCCATGGTATTCCACAAATCTTCCCGCAACCTACAATATTGCACATGTCCTCCGCATTAATCGTACGACAATACAAAACTGACAACAGTACGGTAACACTGGAAAATAGTCAGAACTCCTGACCTGTTTGTTCAGGTACCAAGGTTGCCACTGCGTCTTGACAGGCAGGCCCAGGGCTTCCACACAATAACGCGATCCGATCACGGGGACCCTACCATCTGCATCTCCACTGCATGGAGGATGGACTCAATTATCATTGAGTCGCCAACACTGATAAAATCTACTCTAAAGGTTTAAGCTACCAAAGATCAGAAGTACAGTATTATGTTTCAGAAAGGTTCAGCAAGTGTTTTTCCAGAGTAAAATATCTGTACATGGATAAGTAAGAGCAAGGTATATTCTTTCTGTATCAATAGGAGGACGAGAAATGATTAGGAGGAACCATACCTGTAGAGCCAGACTCTCAATCCTGCTTTGATAAGCTTAGAGTAGATTGGTAAGATGGAAAGTACAGAAAAGTTATATGACCTTAAAATTGAATCACTGCATGGTACACGAAAATAAAAATAAGTCAAATTCACATTCATGTCTAACTCTGACTAATTTTTCCTAATAAACTATAAAGTTAAACCATGTCAACCTTTTTCTAATTACTACTTCGTTCAGTTTTCAATGAAATACAAGCACTATGTAAAGACATTTCTCACAACAATTTGAGGCTGATTCACCTGCAAACTTGCCATTTTCGAGTTCCACTGACATTTGCAAGGAATGCTCTCTGCACATCTGCATTATTGAAGTACATTTCAGCATACGAAGAATAGCACGGGTCATATCCCGAGAACATCCTAATCCTTCTCCTGAAATGTTCCTACCATGTAAGAAAAAGCGTTAGGAGTTCAGAAAAGAGCATACACTTTGAGCTAACTGTCGCTCACCTGATCGTTAGCTACGAATGCTTGATCAACAGCAAGTGCAGCTGATGATGGAGGAAGATTGCATCTGGGTGCATAGATGTTGTAAATGTCAATCTCTTGGTACTGGCTGAACACAGTGTTCATGGCATTATCACAATCATCGGTCCAGTTTGAGATCCTGAAATCACAGACCTTCTTGATGCGCTCATAAACTTCATCTGACACTACTGAGTGGCTCCAAGCATATTCAGCCAGCCCCTTCGAGTCGTAGTAATCGTCAGTTAGTGGATTACCGACCTGCATTGGGACAATCCAAATGTTACAACAGGTAACGTTCTGAAATTATTTTGTAAGCATCACAGAACGTCTTTCCTACTAGAACTTTACATTTCTATGAACTGTTTCATGAAAGTGGAGCACAATTACAGTTACAGTCTTACAGAGAAGTGGCAGTGCCCCTTTTTTTTGGTAATTTTTACAGATACAAGTACATTTTCAAGAAATAGTTAATGTTTCTCACATAAAGCATAAATAAAATTCCTATTCACTTCTTAGCTACTTGTCACTATCAGCTAATTGTCAAATAGGAGAAGACTAGATTCGGTAGTCAAAGGATGCTTTTTTTAGATTCTCAAATAGGAGAAGACTAGATTCGGTAGTCAAAGGATGCTTTTTTTAGATTCTCACCATGAAACCTTTAAGGTTGATGTATGTGTTGGTCTTGCCTTTGTTCCTGTCATAGACAAGTTCAGCAAGTTGCGGCACATAGTGACCTGCATTCATTCAAAATTCTTTTTGAGTGATGCGCAGAGGAAAAGGAATTGTTTTGCTCCACGAATTTGTGCGCTATCAAAGATACCATGGCCAGTGGACATTCCCGTAATGCCATACAACCTATAAAGTGCTAATGACGTGGTATGAAGAAACCTTAAATTCCTGTGTCTTTATAGAAAGAAGGCATGGAATCTGAAACCTGCGGTATGAAGTTTTTACTTTTGGAAAATGAGATGCCACACGAAAGTAGAATGCTAAATGTACACAGTGTACTTTTACCCACCATTAACATTTTGTGAACTGGAAGAGATTCATATGCTTGAACATAAACCTAATTTTACGCCTTCTTTTCCTGGACCTTATCAGTAGTGATCAAAACGTGGATTTGTAAACGACATGTATAGCCTGAACTTTCAGCGTCAGAGCAGTTTCCAGATTTTAATCAGTAGTAATGCTGGAATATAGAATTTCAAGGGTTGCCACGTTTTAACTTAACACTAGAGACCATGGTTCCGAGGGAAACTATGTTTTCTTACGTGAAAAATAATACACCACATTGTTCTTTGTTGACAATCACAAATCAACTATTGGTATTTGGCAAGCCCATGTCATGAACTACCTTTTTTTAGATAAAGGAATGTCATGAATTACCTGCATAGCTCTCCCCGGAGATATAAAATTCGCGGCCCTTGTATTGCGGAAACCTCTTGAACCAATTTACTAGGAAGCTGTATGCATCTTCAGCTACAAAAGAAAAAAAAAATGACACCGTGCACATATCTTAAACATTTTGAAAACAATGATGAAGCAAACACAAACTCCCTAAAGAATACTGAAACTACCTACGAAAGCATCATCCAGTTTGGTGAGGTCAGAGGATGTGTTGGTGTAGGAGAAGCCAACCCCAACAGGAGACTCCAGGAAGAGCAGGTTGGCCTCTGCCAGGAGAAATAAAAAGGTATGAGTTTTGCTTGGTTATATTGCAGTGATCTTTAGCCATCTAAAAATGAAAAAGTTGGTGCAGGCACCTCTGTTCCACGCAAATTTGTTAAACTCAAGCCCTGCCCCGTGTTTAGTGACTCTGAGAGGCCCCAACTCAGAAGCAGCTCCGTACCCAACTGATGAGCAACCAGGTCCTGCATGTTATTCAGAAATATTAGTACATTAACTTTTCTTGAAGAATGCAGAGAATGCATCTTCAGCAAGCACAATAAGATAATTTGCACAAAACATTCGTAGGACAGGCCGAGGACCAGAGCACTGTTAGTATTCATGATCAATGACCCCTGCACATTTCAGGTTACTACCATTGCAGAGCATGAACTAACTACTTACAGTGAACTAGACACAAGGAATACATCGATTGGCCTGTCATTCATTGTGCATGCTCTGAATTCCTGTCTCGTGGAAAATTTAACATCGAAACGAAAAAAGAAAAGAAAGAAAGAAAAAACTAGCTGAAGCAAGAACCTCCATTGAGCCAGAGCAGGAGAGGCTTGTGCGCCGGCGACGTCTGAGCCTCGAAGAACCAGTAGAAGAGCGCCCTCCCGTTGTTCTCATTCACGGTGACGTACCCGGCGAACTGCGACACCGGAGGGCTCCTCGGCTGCCCGGGGAGGAACGCCACCCGGTCGCCCTCCTGCTCGCTGTAACTGTAACCCACCGTCGCCGCGTAGCAGCACCAGCACGAGCTCTGGAAGAGGACGAGGAGGAGAACAGCAAAGCTGAGCTGCTGGCGCTTGGACGTGGACGTCCGGGCAACAAGACGCCCTGCCATTGTCGCCATCCGAGAGTATGCGAGACCGTGGTCTGTGCTCAGCAGCAGTCGGCACAAGGCCAAGATGAGGAGAAGGTCAGCGAGAGGATGGCAGATCGAGAGGCACGTGCACCGCGACTGTGCAAGGGATCAGGGAACGGGCAGGCTTCGGGTTCTCGGCGTCTAGCAAGCAGCCAAACAGGGGCTCACGGTCACAGGCTCACAGCTAAGCGGCTCGAAGCGTGTGACAGTGAGACCATGTGAAGCGGATGGCGCCTGCCATTGGAGGTGGGGATCGGCCTCGGAAGGATCATGGCACGGGTTGGCGGATTGCTGGGTGGTGGTGGAGCATGTGAACGCCGGATAACGATTTTTATTTGCTGCCGCTGCTGGCACTCTAGCCGAGGGCATCTTCTGCGGACGGCTGCCTGCATCTGCGTGACCATGGCCTTGTTTAGATGGCAAACTTTGGAGGCAAAGTTTGCATAGTAAGTGTCCTGTCATACTGTAGCAATTTTGTTTTTATTTGGTAATAATTGTCCAAATATTGATTAATTAGACTTAAAATGTTCGTCTCGTAAAGTACAACAAAACTGTGTAATTAGTTTTTGATTTCATCTATATTTAGTACTCCATATATATACCGGCATTTTGATGTAACGGGGAATAGGAATTCTGCATAGTAAATTTGGGAGGCAAACTTTGGAATCTAAACAAGGCCCATATTATCCGAGTAGTGGTTCAAAGTTCCAAAGATTTTATAAGATTTTCTATCACATCAAATCTTTAGACATATGTATGGAGCATTAAATATAGGTAAAAAAATAACTAATTACACAGTTTGGTTGTAAATCATGAGACAAATTTTTTGAACCTAATTAGCCCATAATTAGATACTAATTATTAAATACAAACGAAAGAGTTACTGTGCTTCCAAATATTTTACAGAACCAACTAAACACAGCCTAGGTGTAAAAGTATCCTTGAAATGGTCGCAACTCGCAAGGATCAAGATTTGGTTTCTTCATTTGATTGAGGGGTGTGGCTTGGCAACTAGCCGGCTCGACGACGACGACTTTGGTAGGCACTACAGAAACTGAAGTACTGAACGTGCCAGAAAGAAATCTGCAGCGGCGCCACATGGCCCATGGACGTCTTCCTTTGGGCCTGGTCACGGGCTACGGCCTATAATTCGATTTTGTTTCCATTCGGCCTCACCTGGAGCTAATGCACCAATATTCTCATAGTGTTTGCTTTGTATGAGGCCAAGAGTATGGCAATGATTCTATTAATTAACTTGTGCCAAAATCTTTCTAAAAAAATTGTACCAAAATCCTTTGCTCCAAAAGTAAAGGATTTTTGGATCTCCTAATAAGAAAAATGAGAATGATACAAACATTTGGATTCTAGAATTCCAACTCTATCTACCTCAAACCTACTATTTGGAATTTTCCACTATGCACTATAAAAATGAGATCCAAACACCCTTTATTTTTTTGATCTAGAATTTGGATTCTACATTCACTATCTACAATCTAGAATCTCAATATGAAAATGAGATCCAAACAGGCCCTAACATGAGGTTATTAATTCTTAGAATCTATTTGGTTGTTGATCCTAAAATTCCTAAAATCCCCGTCAAAATTTAGTCATATTAAAGTTGGAGCAATATCAAAATATGGACAATAAAATGTGTTTCGTTTATGGCCTAGCCTAAGTTTTTTTATAATTACACAGTAAATTGAAAAGGAAAATGTATGTTTGGATTGCAATAAGTTTATGTATGACATGTTAGACCCGTATGTTAGCAAATTTTATTTTTTATCCTATGTACCTATATAGTGGAGGCCACTAGCGATCATTGATTGCTATAAAACTTGAACCATAGAGAGCCATGTCATTGCTATGATCACTATACCACAGCCAACAATTAGCGTCGGACAACAGGCGCTAAAACATAGTATTAACAACCAATAATTGGTTGCTACAAATTTCTAATGGAATATCGATCGCTATTTTTCTTTGTACCGACCAATAATCGGTGGGTGTATATATTTTGTAGTTTCCTCGGACAATCGGTCACTAAAAATGCATATTAAAGTCCAACAATTAGTCGCTATAGCCTGGTTTCATTTTGGCACACTCGGCCCAGTCCACTCGCGCGTAGTGAAATTTGCGTAGCCCACCCGTCATAGTGTCACCCAAAACCCTAACTCCACCTCCAAACCACCCCCATCAACCGCCATCTCATCTCACGACTCTCACACCTCACGGACCCAACACCCAGCGCCGCTCGTCATGTACGAACTCACCACCGCTGCGAGCCCGCGCAGGGGCACCATCGCTACCCCGACCGCCGTCCTTGTTTTCTCATATATGACAAATGGTCAAACTTATAATTATTGATATTTGTGACAATTGAAGGTTAAGCAACATGCATCAAAATTGGTTAGGAAGGCATCAAAATCGTTTCAAGGTGTTTTAGGTATGTTATTCTTAGGTCACTGAATAGATTGATCCTTAAAAATATATGTATGGTTGTTGCCTTGTTGGTCACTTGACTCAATGCACATGTATTGTCAAATAAA
The DNA here is from genome assembly GCA_038087645.1 of Saccharum hybrid cultivar R570. NCBI lineage: Eukaryota > Viridiplantae > Streptophyta > Magnoliopsida > Poales > Poaceae > Saccharum > Saccharum hybrid cultivar. The sequence continues at coordinate 7,608,322 of JAQSUU010000113.1, forward strand.
CATGTCTATTTATGCATTCTTCTCTTACTTTGCACCTGAACATTTCCCTTTGCTATATGAAGAACCTTCTGCAGATAAGAAACTGTAATCCGAAGATCCTAAGTCAATGTGCTGCTAACAGCCCTAAAAAATGGAGTGTACATTTCAGTACCTCAACATTAGCACCTTAAAATTAAAATCAGATAACTGTTAGTATACTAAGCTTTTTCTTTGCATAGTTGATTACACCTCAAACATGTATCTGCGGTATTTTTTTTTCTAGAAACTAGATTAAATAAGGTACAGGTCTGTCAATAGTATATTCAACTAGACAATGCCAAATTAAAGGCAAGTAAATGTGCATAGCGGAACAAAGATATGCTGACCTTGCTAGGTATTAATTTCTTAAATCTTAATTCATCAATTACTTGGATACACTCATATACTCTGATTTCGCACCTGAATATTTTCCTATGCCTTAGATGAAATCAATACAACACATGTAAGTAAGCATTTTAGCACCTTTAAGGTATTCCAGTGAGCATGTGAATTGAAAAATGGATTACTGATAACTAGAATGTAGTCTATAACTGATAGAACTGTATTGAACAGGGTACTAGGAACTCTATATACCTTCTTCATGTTTTAGGTTGAGGGAGGCCTCGGGGTGTACATGATGCTATCACCAGGAAGCCAACATATGACATTTTGTTTTTGATAAGATGGAGAGATGAGGCATTTTGTAGTTGTGACAGAACCTCCTAAATAATATGGCCCACATGTACTTGTTATTATCTTAAAGACCTCTAACCACCATACATGTGTACCACAGAAGTTAAGAAGTCTGTCGGGGGTCCTCGGGAAACCTGAATCATCCACGATCTTCCGAGCAGGATCAAATTTCAATGGCATTACAGTATTACAATAGTTTATATAATAAATTACATCAGAGTACAAAAGCGGAAGTCTTACATAACATAAGTTCACCAACCCGTTGTTCCAAACTTACAAAGCTTAAGTTTAGATATTACAACCATAATAGTGGAGTAGCATCAGTAACATTATTACAATCATCAAAACGTGGCGCTCTGCCCAAGAGCCAAACATCTACTCGTCGTCGCTTACCGCAAAGATGGTCATGCAACAGGGTCCGAAACACACCTGTTCACGAAATGCACCTGCAACAGGCATTCAACAAACCCTGAGTAAGAAAGTACTCCACAAGACTTAACCGATGAAAAATGATGGAGACGACTCAGGAATGCAGGCTCAGGGGAATCAAGGTGAGGTTCCAGCAAGAATCAAGGTTCTTTTGTATAAAAGCTACTAATAGTGAATCCTTAAGATCAATGTTTTATTTCCTCATTAATCATTAACATAATGTAAGTGATCCTAATCTAAATCATGTAACACATACAACTTCTTCCTTATTCTTCAACCAAAGTTTCATTTCTTAACTACGATGTTGAACAGAGAATCGAGTCTCCTTAACCGAGGAGTAGCGACGATTCGAACCGATTATACCCAGCTGGGGATCCCTAACCACACGACATATGTAGGACTTTAACCTACAGATATCAACCTTCTCTCAGATCCTCCAAAACATGACCGGGTCCAGCGTCACCCGAGAGTACAGTACACCACCAATCTAGCCCTTGGCCACGAGGGTACACACTACTCTCGCCATCTCTCCACTCCCAGTGCGCGGTTGGCCGTTCATATGTTAGAATTGCCGAGGTCTTAGACTTACCGAAGCATGTGGTCAGTTACAAATTCTCGACGCACACAATTCAATCAACAGTACGGTCCTTAACTGACGTAGTCGCAGACACTACATGGGGACTCCTTTCCCGATGCAAGTCCACCGACCGGTCCTAGATTAATCATCATCAATATTCATCAAGTGGTTGTCCAACAACCCTTCAAATTTTGCTTAAAAATTTTAAAGTTTTCTCATTAAGCATGGCTAAGCATACTAAGCATTTTCAAATAAAAACAGTAACAAGGATGATATTGAAGTAGCAAGGATGGTAATGCAGTAATTAGGTTATCACTCAACTCCTATCACTTAATGCAATAAGCATTAATATAAGTGAAGTAAAGCCTTTCAAAACATAAGGAAGGGTTAAATGTAACCGGGGCTTGCCTTGGTCGACGGGGATTTTGGGTTTGGGGTCAGTTCCACAGATATCGAATCCTAGCTCCACGGACGTTGGCTCTTCTTCGGGGACGGATTCCACTTTGGTATTCTCCTCGTTCACGGAGACTACACGTGATGACAATGTATGTTCAAAATGATGAGATATGAAACATGACGCTCGGTGGATGCAGAACACGATTACAAAGTTGAGTACAACTTTCCTTCATGGTATCGTTGTAAACAATAACACTAACCTAACCCGAAAGTAGAGTTTCATTAGTTTAACTACAACGTTAATGACTTTCGTTAAACACATGTAATAATACCATTTAAGCCCTAATAACAAGATTACGAGAGCGCAAACAATCACTTAAAGGTGCTAAAGGTCATTCCATGTTAATGACCCAAAGTCAACATTCAATCCCAAAGTCAAACAATCCTAAGTCATTAAGCCCTAATTACATGTTTAACTAATTAATTAAAAAGGCCTAAATTAAGAATAAAATCAAAGTTGTAGAATTAAGCACAAATTTTAATTTAGGAAGCTTATATCATAAGTAAATGACAAAACAATTTTCATAATTTTTGGACAACTAAACAACCCTAGAAAATTACGGAAAAGCCATTTATTAATTAATTGGGCTAATTAAATAACTTACAAAAAGTAATCAAAATTGGCATTTCATATTTTTTCTAAATAGTTTACACTCTGAAAAGCTTACACAAAAATTTTTAATATTTTTGGAGCTCTACAAAAATTCCATTGAAATAAACAAAAACCATTACTATTTCACAATTTAGAAAAAGAAAAATGAAAATCGGCAAAACGGGCCGATTCCTCCTTCTTCTCCCCTCACTCGGCCCAGTGGGACGCGTGCTCGCGCGGCCCACCCGCACACATCCGCCCGCATCCGCTCGGCCCAGCAAGGCTAGGCCGGCCCAACTCGCTCGCGCTCTCGCGCTCGCTCGCCTTCCTCTCACTAACGAGGTGGACCTGCCTGTCATCCCTCTCCTCCCTCTCTTCCCACTGCCCAGCCATGACCGCACGGTGGCCGGCTGGCGACCACGACATCGGTGACCCAACTAAGCTGACTAACACGATCTACACCACACCACGAACCTCACCGGACAACTCGCACGACCGCAGACCCCCCGGAGGTGGTACCTCACCGGCCGGCGGCCTGGTGGTCGCGGCTCACGGCACGCCGGCGTCACAAGTCAGTAGCGACTAAATGGAGGGGACCGGGAGCAAGAGTAGCTCACCGCAAATGTAGCGGTGCAACTGGCAGGCGCTGAGAGGCGGTGGAGGTGGTTGGCCATGTGAAGCGGCACGGTGATGCTTTGTCATCGGAGATGAAGAAGGAAGCTGCGGTGCTGGCACTCCGGGCGAGTTGGGCGGGTGCTAGCGGGTCTAGGAGATGCGCGGGAGTGAGGCAAGCAGGCTGATGTGGTCATCTTAGCCGGAGGTGGCCCGACGGCGGCAGCATTGAGCGGCGGAGCTAGGCGGCGGCGACAAAACAAAGAAAGGGAAGAGAAAAAAACGGCGGATGTGCGGGCTTTATAGAAGAGGCAGCCAACTCGGAGACATCCAGTGCGAGCGGCCTCGCGAAGCAGCAGCTGGCGACCGTGGTGCGCCTGGAAGCCGGCAGAAGGCCACTGCGGCTCGCCGGCGCCCATGCCGTGCGTTGCCCTGCTTTGATTCGCCGGCTACTGTAGCTCCCCCCAAACTTTAGATTTCAAACTATTTTTCAAAATTACTTCCAAAATCATGTAGCAACTTAAAAAATTCTGAAAATATGAAATCTTCAGAATTTCAAGCTCTACAAGTTTCATGTTGAAAACTTTTTCAAATTCGAACTGGATTTTGAAATTTGAATTTGAAATCAAAAGGGGACACTTTTCTAGAATTTGGCAATTTCAAAATTACCTTAAATTTTATATTGAAACTTCAAAAACTCAAAATACCAAAGTTGTACATCTAACCAAGAACTACAACTTTGCTATTCAAACTATTTTCAAATTTTGCCTCCATTTTGAAATTTGGGTTTGGGGATGAAAAGGGGTCAAATTTGAAATTTGCTTCTTTTCAAATTTACTCAAACTTTTACACTGAAACTTTGAAAACTCAAAACACCAAACTTGTATCCCAAGAAAAGATCTACAAACTTGGTTTTAAACTTTTCCCCAAATTTTGCTTAGATTTTGAATTAATCAAAAAGGGGTAAAATCAGGGTTTTGGATTTTAGGGTTTTCGGAAGAATTTCAAACTGAAACTTGTTGCTACTTAATTGGTGAGTATTTAGTTATCACACCAACATCCAAGGGCATCATTAAGTGAAGCATCACATGTTTCACCAAATGCCACTCTTAGTTGACCAGGTTGACTTCGGAAAATCTTTTAATAATTCCTCAAATTTGAGTCCAAATTCGAATCGAAAAACTCGCAACAAATTTTGGATCCCAAATTCAAACTCAAACTTGAAGCTTCATTTTATGGGTTGGACTTGAGCTCATACCCTATACTTGACACTAGTGTATAACACAGTCATACACCTCAAATTACGTAGGGCACAAACTAAATATTTGCGGTGACATTCGAAATTAGGGTTTTTGGTTCAAGCCACACATCTCAGAAGCACATCCAACCTAAAAAAATGTAAACTCATTTTAGTTGATGCACATCATAGTTGACTTAATCATGAATGCTTTACAGCGCATTATGATGACATGGCAAATTTTAGTCACTATAACACCAGAGGTGTTACAGCCCTTCACCCTTAAAGAAATCTTGCCCCGAGATTTAAAGCCTTGGGTTAAGTAATGAAAAAGGAAACGTGTCAAGGAAACACTTCTCAAGATTGTTCATAAAACAAGTAGGGGTTTTTACATTACCAAGTTTAAAAAGAAAAAGTTACAATTTAGAGAGGAAATTGTAACTTAGATAGAAGTAAAGAATTCGGGAAAGTTCTCCATCAGGAAATCTTCAGATTCCCACGTTGCTTCTTCTTCTGAATGTTGATTCCATTGTATCTTGTACCACTTAATTGTTCTACTTTGAGTAACACGATCTTTTCGGTCCAAAACTCTAAGAGGATGCTCTGAATAGGTTAGATCTAGTTCAAGCTCAACTCCCTCAAAGTCAAGCACTTGATCAGGTACTTAAAGACACTTCTTCAATTGTGACACATGAAACACATTATGCACTGCTGAAAGTTGTTCCAGTAACCTCACACGGTATGCCACTTTACCACATCGTTCCAAAATCTGAAACGGTCTGATGTATCTAGGTGCCAACTTGCCTTTAACCCCAAATCGGTTAACTCCTTTCATAGGTGATACTTTCAAATACACATAATCTCCTTTGTTAAACACTAGTGATCGACGCCTTTTATCTGCATAGCTTTTCTGTTGAGACTGTGCTACCTTTATGCTGTTCTGTATCTGTCTAACTTTCTCTTCAGTTTCTTTTACAAGATCAACCCCGAAAAACCACCTCTCTCCGGGCTCTGACCAGTTCAATGGAGTTCTGCATCTGCGGCCATACAGTGCTTCAAACGGTGCCATTTTAATACTTTCTTGATAATTGTTATTATAAGAGAACTCTGCTAAAGGTAAACATTCATCCCAAGTATCAGAATAACTGAGCACACACGATCTCAACATATCTTCGAGAATCTGATTGACTCTTTCAGTCTATCCACTGGTTTGTGGGTGATAAGCGGTACTGTGTAGAATTTTGGTACCCAGAGACTCATGTAAGTGTCTCTAGAAATTGTTGACAAACTGTGTACCTCTATCAGATACAATGGTCTTTGGTATCCCATGAAGACTGATAATTCGTTATATCTTAGCATATCGGATAACTAGATATATAGTTTGGACTAGAAGGAAATGTGTGGATTTAGTGAGGCGGTCTACAATGACCCAGATAGAATCAAACCCTCTTGAAGTTTTGGGCAAACCCACTATAAAATCCATAATGATATCTTCCCACTTCCAGGCTGGAATGGGCAATGGCTGCAATTCTCCGGCTGACTTCAGATGCACAACTTTCACTCTCTGACAAGTGTCACACTTGGCTACATATCGGGCAATCTCAACCTTCATCTTAGTCCACCAGAATCTTTGTTTCAGATCATGATACATCTTATTACTTCCTGGATGAATAGAGAATCTGGTTAAATGTGCTTCATCAAGAATTAACTGATGTAGTTCAGAAACCTTGGGTACGACCAGACGATTCTTGAACCACAGGACATTGGCTTCATCAATTCTAAAACACGAGCCTTTTTCCTTTCTAACTTTTTCTTTTATGTGGACTATACCCTTATTCTCTTTCTGAGCAGCAATAATCTGATCTCGGATAGTTGATTCAACGGTGATACTGGCCACACTGCCTTGTTAAACTATTTCAATGCCTAGCTTTTCTATCTCGTGGCACAAGGAAATATCTAGTGGCTTCACTGTCAAGCAATTGCAATGAGTCTTTCGACTGAGGGAATCGGCAACAACATTTGCCTTACCCGGATGATAATGTACTTCAAGATCATAATCCTTTATCAACTCTAACCATCTCCATTGGCGCATATTCAAATCAGCTTGAGTAAAGATGTACTTCAAACTCTTGTGATCTATATAGATGTGACAGGTATTACCCAACAGATAATGTCACCAGATCTTTAAAGCATGAACAATAGCCGCTAACTCTAAATCATGTGTTGGATAATGTTCTTCATGGTGTTTGAGTTGTCGAGAAGCATAAGCAATCACTCTACCTTCTTGCATCAATACACATCCAATACCGGTACCAGAAGCATCACAATAGACATCAAATGGTTTCTCAATGTCTGGTTGAGCTAGAACTAGAGGAGTAGTCAGCAACTTTTTCAAAGTCTGGAAAGCTTTCTCACACTCAGGTGACTAGACAAACTTAACCTGATTCTTCAATAACTCAGTGATAGGTTTTGATATCTTTAAGAAATCAGGGATTAATCAACGGTAATAACCTGCCATTCCCAGGAAACTTCGAACTTGGTGAACAGTGGTTGGTGGCTTCCAATCCAAAATATCCCTTACTTTGCCAGGGTCAACAGCAACACCCTCGATAGATAAAACATGTCCAAGAAACGACACCTCATTAAGCCAAAATTTACATTTGCTAAACTTAGCATACAACTGATGTTCTCTTAAATGACTTAGAACAATGCGTAAATGTTCCGCATGTTCCGCTTTGTTTTTAGAATAGACCAAGATATCATCGATGAAAACCACGACAAATTTGTCGAGCTTCGGCATGAAAACAGAGTTCATGAGATACATGAAATGAGCTGGTGCATTAGTAAGACCAAAGGACATGACTAGATATTCATAAAGACCATATCTAGTGGTGAAAGCAGTCTTTGGAATGTCCTCAGGGCGGATTTTTATTTGGTGGTAACCAGATCGAAGATCGATCTTAGAAAACACTTTGGCTCCATCAAGTTGATCAAAGAGTAGATCAATGCGAGGAAGAGGATACTTATTTTTGATAGTCACCTCATTTAATGGACGGTAGTCAACACACAGTCTCAAGGTTTTGTCCTTCTTTTTCACAAAGATCGCTGGACATCCCCACGGTGAAGAACTAGGTTGGATAAAACCTTTATCAAGCAACTCTTGCAACTGTATCTTGAGCTCTGCTAATTCTTTTGGTGGCATTCTATATGCTCTTCTAGATATTGGGGCAGTGCCAGGCTTCAACTCAATCACAAACTCCACATCTCTATCAGGAGGTAGGCCAGCTAGGTCATCTGGGAAAACATCTGGAAAATCACAGGCTACAGGAATATCTCTGATCTCTTTCACGGAGGTTGCATAGACTCTTTCGACTGTCCTCTTAGGTGTTTGGACCTGGATGAGAAGCTGAGAACTACTATCAGGTAAATTCAACCTTATTGTTCTATTCAAAGTATCTATTACAGCTCCACACTGATACATCCAATTCATACCCAGGATCACATCTATATCTTGATCCTTCAGAATTATCATGGATGTAGGAAAAGTATGCCCACCCAATTCTATAGGCACCTGATGCACCATTTCCTTAGTACACAGACGTCTCCCGGGCGACTGTATAAAGAAATTTTCTTTTGCTTCCCCAATTGGAATTTCATGTTTCATAACAAATGTTCGATTGATGAATGTATGTGATGCACTAGAATCAAAAAGCATAACTTCGGGGTGCTTTGCAACAGGAAACATATCCATCATGATGGGCTCTCACTCGGGAATTGTTCTAGCTTGCATGTAGAAGACACGTCCAGTTTTCTTGTCAGGCTTGCCCTTCTGGTTATTCTGGTTGTTGCCCCTATTCTGGTTCTGATTCTGCTATTGAGGCACAGGAGCTTTCTGGAAATTAGAATTGTACTGCCTTGGGTATGGATACTCCCTCGAGAAGTGCCATGTCTTTCTGCAATTGTAGCAGGGATAGTTGTTGCTGCCGTGCGGAGTCGGGGTATGAATACCAGGGGCATTCGGCTGTCGTGGATAGGGTAGAGTTGCAACAGGACGGACAAATGCTTGTTGCCGGGCCTGAAACTGTGGTGGACGAAAAGAAGGACGGAAATGATTTTGTGGATGATACACTATCTTCTGGCGCTTTTGGTTGCTACCAGAAGATCCATATGACACCTTCTTCTTCTTAGCCTCCTTATACTTACGATACTCCTCTTCCGAAGAAAGGGCAATGTTAACGGCCTCATAATAAGTAACATTGAGGCAACCAGTCATCATGGTTTGAATCTTTGAATTCAAACCCCTCATAAAACAAGCTTGCTTTTTTCGATCTGAATTAACTTGGTCAGCAGCATATTGTGATAAATGATTAAACTTGCCCACATACTGCATCACTGATTGATCTCCCTGCTTCAGAGCAAGGAACTCTTCCAACTTTCTGAGCATAATTCCCTCCGGAATGAAATGAGCGCAGAAGGCTTCACTAAATTCTACCCAGGTCACACGGTGACCAGCTGGCTGTGCGGCAAGATGGTTTCCCCACTAAGCTCCTGCAGCACCTCTAAGCTGTTGGGCTGCAAACACCGGCTTCTGGTATTTTGTGCAATCGATGAGGTCAAACTTTTGCTCCATGGTGCGGAGCCAGTCATCTGCTTCTAAAGGTTCATCGGCTCTGGTAAACACTGGGGGTCGGGTATCAGTGAAGTCCATATAAGTGGTCTCATTCCGGTTCTTGTACTGACCCCGATTGCCTTGTGGTACATTTTAATTGTGCTGGGCCATTTCTCTCAGTAATCGAGCATTCTCTGCAGTAGCATTGACAAGGGCGACCATAGCCTCTGCCAGATTTGGTGGAACAGGTGGTGGATTAGGAGCACCATTCCCACCCAGTGAGGTTCCAGTACCATCATTAGTATGAGCCATCTGTTGATAACAAGCCAAACTTTATTCACAATCTTTTATTGAACTTTATAAAAGTTACTGCAAACACACCACACAGATTCATTTATTTATTACACAAGTCCGCACTTAGGCCGGACTTCCCAGTTCAACTAAGGCTGACAACATACACAAACTTCTAACTTAACACTAGCACTCGACTACCTTAGTCCTCGTGGTCGGTGTCCACTCCTGAAACGTGACCTCCCTCATCATCACTTTCGTCCAAAAGCTCCATCTCCTCAAGATCTTCTTCTTCCTCAGACTCCTCTGCAGATTCACCACCATCTACGAGAATGACACCAGGGTCTAACTCAGCTACACCAGGAGGAGGATGCAGTTGATAGAACAGCTGATGCACTTCCTCATGAAGAATATGGTTATCTCCCTCCAGATCATTAACATAGAAATGTAGCTCCTCAGCACGTTCCCTAGCAACATCTTCTCGGTGCCACACCTCATTCCTTTCCGCAACCAGACGACCCATCATACGCTCACAGCTCAGATGAGCCCTAGTGAGACGTCGTAACTGACCCTGTAACTCTCCAACCTGGATAACATTACTAATCCTATCTCTAGTAGCCTGTGCTAGCTCAACAGAGAGCCTCTCCACCTCAGCCTGAGGATTAGGCCTGCTACTGCTGCTATCGGCACCCTCATTCCTAGGAGCAAGCTGGCAAACGAGGAACTCCCTTGGGTCTAGTGGACTTGCAGGGCGTCAACTTGGTACGGGCCATCCTATAACAGGGAAGATAGCATTGGTAAGGATAGCTGGGGGAGAATCTGAAGGTTAGCATGAATAGGATTGATACTACTTAACCCAAACCACATTAACAGGGAAGGTATTTAACAGGTTCATTAATCATGATGCATGAATCGACTTACGAAACTAACATTAAAGATTTATAGTAATTAAATACACAAGAGTAACGAAACAATGAATTTTGTACATAGGGTAATTTTAACATACTACTCCACCAAAAGTCTTTAAACATGACTAAAGAACTTACAAGATGAATAAAGATAGGAAGTAAGCAATTTAGACCAAAGTAACAATTTAAATTTGTTTGACCCAATTCATTTTGAAGTTTTATAAGACAATACGGTAATAGCCCTGACAATGATCGCTCTGATACCAGCTGTGGCAGAACCTCCTAAATAATATGGCCAACATGTACTTGTTATTGTCTTAAAGACCTCTAACCACCATACATGTGTACCACAGAACTTAAGAAGTCTGTCGGGGGTCCTCGGAAAACCTGAATCATCCACGATCTTCCGAGCAGGATCACATTTCAATGGCATTACAATATTACAATAGTTTATATAATAAATTACATCAGAGTACAAAAGCGGAAGTCTTACATAACATAAGTTCACCAACCCGTTGTTCCAAACTTACAAATCTTAAGTTTAGATATTACAACCATAATAGTGGAGTAGCATCAGTAACATTATTACAATCACCAAAACGTGGCGCTCTGCCCAAGAGCCAAACATCTACTCGTCGTCGCTTACCGCAAAGATGGTCATGCAACAGGGTCTGAAACACACCTGTTCACGAAATGCACCTGCAACAGGCGTTCAACAAACCCTGAGTACGAAAGTACTCCACAAGACTTAACCGACGAAAAAGGATGGAGACGACTCAGGAATGCAGGCTCAGGGGAATCAAGGTGAGGTTCCAGCAAGAATCATGGTTCTTTTGCATAAAAGCTACTAATAGTGAATCCTTAAGATCAATGTTTTATTTCCTCATTAATCATTAACATAATGTAAGTGATCCTAATCTAAATCATGTAACACATACAACTTCTTCCTTATTCTCCAACCAAAGTTCCATTTCTTAACTACAATGTTGAACAGAGAATCGAGTCTCTGTTGGTATTTTTAACGCACACAGATAAATCCGCAAGCACACAATACCGTTGTAGCTTTCACCCGGAGGGTTTTAAATATCGTATCCACAGGGAAACGTGTGTGAGCCGCCTAACCACTAGTTTATCCAAGGGTAGCAATCAAGGTTAAGATATGATGGGTAGAGAGGATTCCTTCTAATGTTCACTTCGGGACGCCGCTAGACGGGAAAGCACCACTAAGGATAACTCTACCGACGCGACTACGCTCCTACTAATTTAAGAACCTATTCAAATCAATATGGATGGGCTATCACCTCCCGTAACTACCACACAACCAAAGAATAGGGCGCAAACACAGGTAACCGATAGCCTAAGCACCATGCTTATGCTAACAATTACTACTCTAATTCAGAGCGCTAACAAGAACTAGAGCAATCAAAAGAACTGTGAACCAATGAATAAAAGAGTAAGATAAATACTTGAATAAAGATCAATTACCAGAAGTATCCCGGATGCAGACTTGGAGAAGCCTGAATCTGTCGAAGTACAAGCCGGAGAGGGAGCACCGACAGGCCGGCACCACCCCCAACTCTTCCCTCGCTCTCTATCTCTCTATTATGCTAAGACTAGATCCTAATGAGGACTAATCTTCTCTTGATGGCTAGCTATGGAGAGGAGATCTATTCAAGGGACCCCTCTCAGCTGATCTCAACTAGAGCAAATGAATTAGGGTTTCAAGGGATGCTTCCTCTAGGGGCCAGGGCCTTGCTTATATAGCCCTCTAGGAAGCACCACAGCCCTCGGATCAAACCGACCTTGATCTACGATTAATATTCACCCTCAAAGGCGGTGGGGGCATGATCCAGGAAGTGGAGCCTGATTGGCCACCTGGGTGGGGCGGCCGCCTAGGGGCTTGGGCGCCCGCCAGGCTTCCTAGCCGGTTTCACCTCCCATTTGGTCCAGAGCGTCTCGTACCTTCTAGATTATAGAAAAATTATTCGTGGCCCTTTTGTCTCTAAGTAAATCTGACATGTGGGCCTTCCTTAGTTCTTTTCAGCTGACACCCTGCAGAAACAGACATTCACCAAAACTTATGGAATTCTATAAGTAAACCCCTATATCTATGTAGTAATTATGTTTACGTCCTTTTTCATGTTTTGTTGACGGTTAAAATTGATACTTATCTACCGTCAACAAATCCCCCAAGCTTACCCTTTGCTCGTTCCTGAGCAAAGATAAACTCAGTGATGGATCAGGAGTTGCTATAATGCTTTCACACCTCAAAGGTACACAAGCGTTCAAACAAGAACTCTTCTTCAGTTTAGAGTGAACTATTCTGACTTTCAAACTTACCCATATTACCTTCCACCATGGGGCTTGTAGCCATCTCTTGGGTCTTGAGCAGTTGAAAGATAGAATGGTCAAGTCAAGTGCCATGTTTCAAGCTCTTTGATCAACTATTATTCCAGAGTTTTTGTAAGATTTTCAAAATAAAACTCAGAGATTCCTATGTATGACCCTCTCAAGTCTCTCATTTGTGGTATTTCTGGATCCTCACCAAGGCATTTATGGTGTATGCCTTCTCTCTTCTCTCAAGATATGTGGTATTTGTGGTATTAGGCATAGTAGCATTATGCCTTCTCTCTCTCACCCTACTTCTAATAGGCTAATATGGAGCACATAGGTGGGGAGACAAGGAATCCTTACTTGCAAACATTTATTGCACAGTCAGACACATGGATCCAGAGGGACAAGTCCGGCCATATAGTCAAATCAAGATGTGCATGTGTGTGATCCTAAATATGGGCTAAGTGGATATGTAGTGGAAATGATGGTGGATGTAAGATATAAGTGGAAAATGAAGGGGTAGAGGAAAAATGGTGACTATCTAATTCTACTTTTGCTCCATGAAGGAAATCTATACCTCTCTTGAACTTTAAAGAACTTGCTGAGAACTTGGGTTGCTGAAAATCTCTCATAATTAGGACCCTTGTCGTTTTATTCTTGCTTTTATTTTTCTTTCTCACTCTTTTTTTCTCTCTTTTTTTCTTTTATTTTTTCTTTTTTTTCGAAGGAACTGAATACGATGGAATAATTCCCAAGTATCTTTTTGGAAACATAGATAAGAAGTAGCAATGGAAATACTAGAGCTTAAAACAAAAGGGCTAGCAATGGATGAAAGGTTTTGTTCACTCCCAGTGTAGGAGCAGAACAACTTGTTAGGATGTGTCTAATGAAAAATATCTAGATGCGTACTTCCAGGGTAGAAGTAGCATAAATAGGTGGAGTGCACGTGGTCGATGGGGATTAAATGTAACCGGGGCTTGCCTTGGTCGATGGGGATTTTGGGTTCGGGGTCAGTTCCACAGATATCAAATCCCAGCTCCATGGACGTTGGCTCTTCTTCGGGGACGGATTCCACTTCGGTACTCTCCTTGTTCACGGGGACTACACGTGACGACAATGTATGTTCAAAATGATGAGATATGAAACATGATGCTCGGTGGATGCAGAACACGATTACAAAGTTGAGTACAATTTTCCTTCACGGTATCGTTGTAAACAATAACACTAACCTAACCCGAAAGTAGAGTTTCATTAGTTTAACTACTACGTTAATGACTTTCGTTAAACACATGAAATAATACCATTTAAGCCCTAATAACAAGATTACGAGAGCGCAAACAATCACTTAAAGGTGCTAAAGGTCATTCCGTGTTAATGACCCAAAGTCAACATTCAATCCCAAAGTCAAACAATCCTAAGTCATTAAGCCCTAATTACATGTTTAACTAATTAATTAAAAAGGCCTAAATTAAGAATAAAATCAAAGTTGTCCAATTAAGCTCAAATTTTAATTTAGGAAGCTTATATCATAAGTAAATGACAAAACAATTTTCATAATTTTTGGACGACTAAACAACCCTAGAAAAATTACGGAAAAGCCATTTATTAATTAATTGGGCTAATTAAATAACTTACAAAAAGTAATCAAAATTGGCATTTCATATTTTTCCTAAATAGTTTACACTCTGAAAAGCTTACACAAAAATTTTTAATATTTTTGGAGCTCTACAAAAATTCCATTGAAATAAACAAAAACCATTACTATTTCACAATTTAGAAAAAGAAAAACGAAAATCGGCAATACAGGCCGATTCCTCCTTCTTCTCCCCTCACTCGGCCCAGCTTGGACGCATGCTCGCGCAGCCCACCCACGTGCATCCGCCCGCGTCTGCTCGGCCCAGCAAGGCTAGGCCCGCCCAGCTCGCTCGCGCTCTCGCGCTCGCCCGCTTTCCTCTCACTGATGAGGCGGACCCGCCTGTCATCCCTCTCCTCCCTCTCTTCCCGCTGCCCAACCATGACGGCACGGAGGCCGGCCGGCGACCACGACATCGGTGACCCAACTAAGCTGACTAACATGATGTACACCACACCGTGAACCTCACCGGATAACTCGCACAACCGCAGACCCCCCGGAGGTGGTACCTCATCGGCCATGGTGGCCTGGTGGTCGTGGCTTGCGGCACGTCGGCGTCACAAGCCGGTAGCGACTAAATGGAGGGGACCGGGAGCAAGAGTAGCTCACCGTGAACATAGCGGTCCAACTGGCAGGCGCTGAGAGGCGGTGGAGGTGGTTGGCCACGTGAAGTGGCGCGGTGATGCTCAGTCACCGAAGATGAAGGAGGAAGCAGCGGTGCTGGAACTCCAGGCGAGTTGGGCGGGTGCTAGCGGGTCTGGGAGATGCGCGGGAGTGGGGCAAGCAGGCTCACGTGGTCATCTTAGCTGGAGGCGGCCCGACGGCGGCAGCGTTGAGCGGCGGAGCTAGGCGGCGGCGACAAAACAAAGAAAGGGAAGAGAAAAAAACGGCGGCTTTGCGGGCTTTATAGAAGAGGCAGCCAACTCAGAGACGTCCAGCGTGAGTGGCCTCGCGAAGCAGCAGCTGGCGACTGTGGCGCGCCTGGAAGCCGGCAGAAGGCCAAGGCGGCTCGCCGGCGTCCATGCCGTGCGTTGCACTGCTTTGATTCGCCGGCTACTGTAGCTCCCCCCCCCCCCCAAACTTTAGATTTCAAACTATTTTTCAAAATTACTTCCAAAATCATATAGCAACTTGAAAAATTCCGAAAATATGAAATCTTCAGAATTTCAAGCTCTACAAGTTTCATGTTGAAAACTTTTTCAAATTCGAACTGGATTTTGAAATTTGAATTTGAAATCAAAAGGGGACACTTTTCTAGAATTTGGCAATTTCAAAATTACCTTAAATTTTATATTGAAACTTCAAAAACTCAAAATACCAAAGTTGTAAATCTAACCAAGACCTACAACTTTTCTATTCAAACTATTTTCAAATTTTTCCTCCATTTTGAAATTTGGGTTTGGGGATGAAAAGGGGTCAAATTTGAAATTTGCTTCTTTTCAAATTTACTCAAGCTTTTACACTGAAACTTTGAAAACTCAAAACCCCAAACTTGTAGCCCAAGAAAAGATCTACAAACTTGGTTTTAAACGTTTTCCCAAATTTTGCTTAGATTTTGAATTAATCAAAAAAGGGGTAAAATCAGGGTTTTGGATTTTAGGGTTTTCAGAAGAATTTCAAATTGAAACTTGTTGCTACGTAATTTGTGAGTATTTAGTGATCACACCAACATCCAAGGGCATCAATAAGTCAAGCACCACATGTTTGACAAAATGCCACTCTTAGTTGACCAGGTTGACTTTGAAAAATCTTTTAATAATTCCTCAAATTTGAGTCCAAATTCGAATCAGAAAACTCGCAACAAGTTTTGGATCCCAAATTCAAACTCAAACTTGAAGCTTCATTTTATGGGTTGGACTCTAGTTCATAGCCTACACTTGACACTAGTGTATAACACTGTTATACACCTCAAATTACGTAGGGCACAAACTAAGTATTTGCGGTGACATTCGAAATTAGGGTTTTCGGTTCAAGCCACACATCTCAGAAGCACATCCAACCTAAAAAAATGTAAACTCATTTTAGTTGATGCACATCATAGTTGACTTAATCATGAATGCTTTACAGCGCATTATGATGACATGGCAAATTTTAGTCACTATAACACCAGAGGTGTTACAGTAGTGAATCTAGTTAGATTGTGCAAGCAAACATATGACTTGTGCCTGCCATTTGACCTAGCTAGGTTGTATGTGTACTTTTACTTTTGTAATTATGACCTATCATGGATCAAGATGATAGAACTTGATGTATTGCTAATTGTTGGCTTAAATGAAGACTTGAGAGATATCTTTATCTGATAATGTGGTTGATGAGTGTCGTGGGCAGCTATGGTTTACATATGTATGTGGTTGATGAATAATGTGACATGTTATGGATGTTTATTAGGTTTGAAATATGGTTAATATGAAATTAATAATATTATACATAATTATGTCAGTTCATAGTGATTGATTATTGGTTGCTAAAAAGTTCGATATCCTCAAACCATTGATCGCTAAAACATGTAATAGATCATCTGTCGGTATAAATATTTACGTCCAACTATCGGTCGTTATAAACCCTGTTAGTCACTATAGACTTATAGCGACTTATACATCGGTTCCTATAAAGTTATAGCGACTGATTTGGAGTCGCTACAGATTGGTTGTGGTATAGTGGATTTTAGTCATCTGATCTTAGCTAGAAAATTCAATCCTTACCATTCCTATCTTGTGCCGATCTATATGCTCTGACGTTATGGTTTGGTACTCTCCTCACCTTATATAGCGATGAGACATAATGCATGTTTGTGTGAGGGAATTCTGGCGTTGGATTGCCATGCCACCGCCCACAACTTCTTGTGGCCTATACAAAATCATTAGTCCAACCCCAATTGCATTGCTGAAAGCTCTTTGTTTGGTGTTGGTAATTAGTGACAATGCCTAAGTGCTAATCATATGCATAAGAATGTCTGTAGCAATGATGGTTGGCACGAGACATGGTGAAGCATGGTGATCAAGTAATGTGATGATGAAGTGCTTACCATGATGTGGAGTTGGAACAAGGTGTAACAAGTGGATGCTCAAGCAAAGGTATATGATAGGGATTTTCATTTTGCATCCAAGACACCATAGAGGGTGTGGATGGCTTAGGATACATATCTGTACTATGAAGAGGGGAATTCTCTTTGCAATTGAGTCCTACATGTGCGTCTAGGTGTCATTCTTTGATCATATGCATTAGAATCTAGTAAAGAGCTAACGTAACGCCTTAAAAATGATTGTGAAAATACTAACACACATGCACATGATGATGTACACTTGGTGGCGTTAGCACGTTTGTGAGGTGGGATTCAGGCGTTTTCGCTGAGATGAAATGCTTATTTTCCATTGCACCGAAGGATAGAAAAGGAGGTGAAGTCGCGGGACTGAGAAACACTCGTCAGAAGCTGGTCTCGGGAGCGTTGGACGCTAACGTCAACATCTAGTGGCTTACCCTCGTTCGCGCGCTACAGAGAAGGAGGCGTCGGACACGGTGGTGTTGAAGCGACAAACACCTGGCGTCAGCGTTTGTTGGACTCGACATCAGTAGCTTCACTGGCCTCGGTGATGATAGACGCGGTGCGCGTCTATTGCTTTCACAATGGACGCGTCAGGTGGCGGAAAACCGATGTTTGGACCTTACTGGACCACGTCTGATAAGCGTCAGACGCGCAGACCTTTGAACATCAGACGCGTCTGATGAAGACGAAGACGACCGTTGGAAATTTGACTCAGCAGGACACGTGGCGTTCATCCGAGCGACGGACACGGTGTGCAGCGTCTGTTGCAAGCGCGACAGACGCGTCTGGTGACCCTGACCAGTGTATAATGGCTCTATTCAAAGGGGTACGTCTATATATATGTGTTGGTCGGATCTAGGGCTATACTCTCGGCACTTTGACATACTTGTGAGCATCTTGAGCTGAGCCAATGCCCTCACACTTCTCCCCACTCATCTCCTTTCATTCGATTGTGATTCTTGAGTGAGTTTGAGTGATTCAAGTGCACTGCTCATTGCTTTGCATCTAGAGGCTCTTGAGGGATTGTTTTGCTACAGGATTTCTTATTACTCTTGGTGGTTGCCGCCACATAGATAGCTTGGAGCAGCGGTGGAGGTCCGGCACGTGTTGGTGATTGTTCATGGCCGGCTCTAATGATTGGTTTGTGAGGGGTTCTTGTGGTTCCCCGGTGGAGCGCCGAATTCTAACTCTAGTGGATTGCTCATATCATTGCAACTCTTTGCCATTGGTAGGTTCTTGTGGTGCTTTTTGAGAGGCTCAGTGTGTTAGACCGATTAGCCACCAAACCACGTGGTGTAAGAGGATACAACGGGTACCAGCGTGCTGGCAAGCACATGAACCTTGGGATAAATCATTTGTCATCAATTTGTGATTGTGATTGGTTTATCTCGGTGATTGGCTACTTGATTGGATCATCATTTAGATATATCAATTGGTTGGCTCTATTCATCGCCCCTCGGTGAAATCACTTCTAGACCTACTCTTGCATTACTTTTGTTACTATCTTGTTGTAGTCTTTGTCTTGCCTAGTTGCCTTGTTAGCTTGAGTAGAGTAGTTTGTCTTAGTTGTCACTCTTGTGGTTTAAACTCGTGCGGTTGAGTGAATCAAAACTAGAATTGCCAATTGGATAGGTGGCTTGCAAACCCCTCTTAGGCTAGGCAAAACTTGCATCTTGCTAATTGTTATTACTAATCACCTTGTCTAGCATATTTTGTTGAAAAATTTATTTGGCTATTCACCCCCCTCTAGCCATCAAGACCTTTCAATTGCCCACTCCCGATTAAACTCCAACCATGTTCTCCTTTACAACCACATCAAGCTTTAGGTCTGTTTATTTACAATGAAGACCACAACATGAGTTTGCCAAAAAAAATCATCACCAAGGTTGCGGGGTCAGAACCGCGGCAAGCATTATTGTTCGAGGTGGTGTCAGAGTGCGTGTCTACGGTGGCTTGGGTGGACTCAAGAACATAAGAATCATAAAGGGGATGCAACGGTTTATCCTAGCTTGGGCCAATCGATGCCCTATGTCTAGCAGCTGATGATCTTTATACTCAAGAGCACCCAAAATTAGGGGTTACAATAGAGTGTAAGGGAGAAAAAGAGAGATTTGGTAGGGGGGTCGCTCGGTACTGATCCTGGGGTCACCTCGCCGCCGGTGGAGCCTTCCCCCTCATCGGAGAGGAGGAAGACGACGGATGCAGTGGAGGGGCTCTCGGTGCCCCTCTCAAGGTTGCTCTGCTCTCGAGCCGAGCTCGAGCGAAATGATGAGGATGCGAATGATCTATTTGGGATCGTCCTCCCCATCTTAGGATCCAACCTACCCCTATATACCGAGATAGGTCAGGTACATGGCGATTTGGGGGGCTGAGCCTATGGTCTACATGCGCTGGAGTCTAGGATGGTCTTGCAGCGATGTTCTGTAGACAGTAGCGATGTCGTGGAGCCAAAGAAGCCCTAGGCATCATCCGTTCACTCTATTCTGACACGCGGAGTGTCAGGCTGTGTCAGCTTGGACCGAAATACCTCAAGTGCGCCTTCTGGAGACTTCTTGGTGGCGAAGGAGGCCGGCTCGAGGGGTTGATGTGTAGACCCGGGAGCCCCCAAGCCCCTGCAGGCCACGGAGGAGTTTGTCTTCTCGCGTCACGCCCTGTGCATGACCCTGTCGGGGGAGTGGTTGATAACGCTGCACTAGCGGGGCAGCGCCGGGAGCTCACGAGACTTGGTGGCTTAGGACGTGTCTTCTTGTGCCCGGACCTTGGCTAGCGTCTAAGGCTAGGAGAAGGCCAAGGATCGGGTCTAGGCTCTCGTTGGTCAAGGGCCTAAGGCTTGGTCGAGCCCCCGAGCCCCGAGTGATGGCGGCGGTTGCGTTCGGGCTCGGCAGGTTTCTTCGGCCTGAGGGTGCGCGCGAGCGTACCCGATGGGTATAGGCTCTGAGCCCCCGGGCGATCCTAGAAGGGTCGGTCGGGGGGTCTCTCGGTCGGGAACCCTTGATTTCGAGGCTTAACATACCCATATTTTAGGATCTCGTCAACCAGCATCAACATCTCAGAGAGACACAGAAACTTTTCAACGAATATGAGTGCATGAGCTTCTAGGGTGACGCCAGGGTTCGTCACACGGGAACGATGAGTCTAACACTTGAAGCCCAGTACTCCTCGAATGATTTAATTAGGCATGTGTTGTAGAAGTTTACAATAATATTGAGGACCATTCACATTATATTAGGATCATTTAGAAGTATATTCTCATTTTCCTATTTCCATGAATCATTTTTGTTCATGTATCAAAATCATGTGACTATTTTGGTATATATGAGATGTACCCAAACATTACTTTGATTTAATAGGCATCTAAACATAATTCTCAAATTTCCATGGCAATGTGTGAGATTCATGTTAGTGTGTGTAAACGTGAAGCGGAGCTAAAAAAGTTCAATGCCGGTTGTCCGGTCCAACTCTGGGCCAAGACTGAGCACTCGGGTGCCTTAGGCCCAACTTGTGTATTGCTGGCCCATGATGGGTGTGATGGTCTTGCGCGTACATGTGCTGCCTGCGCACAGTGGAGTATAAGAGAACGAAGAATAGAGATAAGGAACATGCTATAAAAGATGAAACCTCTAAACTACTCCAATCAGAACTTGCCGTGCCAATCTCCTGCTTCCCTTCTTCCAACGATAATGCTGACACAGGGGCATCCATCCGTCCAGCGTGTTCTGTTCGGATGGCTCGTTGCCGGGCCAGCCCAACGATCGGGCCCAACAGGCCTCCTCCGCTCCACCTTCAGATGACGCGGTTTCTCCAACAAAAAATAAAAAACATAGCAACTTTTCCTTTTCCCACTGCTGCACGTATGCGACCACTGCGAGCGCATCCACTGCGTCACCCGTGCGCCACTAGCCTTGTCCAACGCGGTGGCTTTCTCCAGCTGCGACCTTCCCGTCCGCATGTTGCGCGCCCACTCCGCCTTGCTGCTGCCGCGTGTTGATCCCACGCCGCTCGCTCCCGCCGATCACGCTCGCCCATCCCACGCCACTCACTCCCACTCGTCGCGCGCGCCGCCCGCCCGGCCGAGCCAAGCCCGGTGCTACTAGAGATGGTGGTGGTGGTGGTGCTCGCGCAGCACCGGCTCCTACCCCGACGGCTAGAATCGCTCGGCCCCAAGCTCCCCCGTGTTGCAAGCGCATGTTTTAAGTGTTTCAAATGTTTCATAGGTATGTTTTAAGTGTTTTATGTGGATGTTGCAAAAGTAGATCGGGGTATTGCATATGTTGCAATGATTGTACACGTATATTGCAAGTCTCTTTCCAATATTTCGTCTGATTTTTAGACATATGTTCCAAGTGTGTTTATCAAGATGTTGCATATATTCCACACATGTTGCAAGTTTTATCTGGATGTTGCATATGTTCCACACATGTTGCAAGTGTTTTATCTGGATGTTGCATATATTTGCAATTGTTTTTCAAGTATTTACATGTGATTTTGCATGTGTTTCAGGCGCATGTTTTGAATGTTTCAGCTGTTTCGTACGTACGTTACAATTGTTTTCGTTTGGATGTTTCAAAAGTAGACTGTGGGTTTTGTGTATGCTGCAATGTGAGCCACTTGCCGCAGCTGCCTGCTGTAGCTGCTGGGGTGCCGTGCATGGAGGGGAGCGGCGCGGCAGACATGGAGGGTCGCGGGAAGCAGGGAAGCGTGGGGGAGTAGCACGGGCGGGCGCTGCCTGTGCGTGCAACCGGCGCTAGCCCAGGCGTCCGGACGCGAGGGGTCCGTCCGGACGTCCGGGTGCTAGTGCTCCAATTCCCCTTCCTCTTCCTGTGATGCTAACTATTCACCTAGTAAATTATACTCAACTGAGATCTTGTTTTATAGATTTAATAGAAAGGATTATTTTGGTGTAAGTGGAGTGAAAAAGTCTTGAAATCTCAAAGTGCATGCAACCACAAAACAACAGCATTAGCTCCTCCCGCCTAACATTGTTCTTAATTTCTTAGCGTGTTTGACTAGCAGCCACAGCCAACAGCTTTGTGCATGGTCGTGGCCAAATTTTCATTAGCACGACAAACTAAAGGCAGTGAAGCAAATGGTGAACAACTTTTGTTAACTGACTAAATTTTGGTCTGCCTTCTCAATCAAGGTAAAGATCCAAACACGCCTTGAATATTTGTCCAAAACATGAACCTCTGAATTAATTTTCGAGCACTAGAAAATAAAATAAAAATATCTCTCTACATATTGATAAAATGCCCACCATTATAGTTAAAAAATTGATCAAAATACTATTTCTCCAATACAGACTTGAAATAAAACTGCAGCGCACGCACACTTATCTCTATGAACATACGCACGTAAATCTTACCTTTATGAGCACATTCGAAGATCAGACTGGTAAATCGTTGAGATGAGATTGACAAATGCACCACATATGACTCTTAGTTGATGAGAACGTTGTATACCACTAAAAACACAATACCGTTAACTTTTTGAAATATTGGCTTCCACGAGAAATGGAACCGAGGACCTCGTATGCTACTCAGACTTAACCGGTGGAGCTTGCCTTCATTGGCTTGCTCCATTTGATTGGGGCGATTCTTGGCTTGGCTTGGCAGCTCGTCGGGTCGCCGAAGACTTCGGCAGGCACCACACAAACGGAACGTGCCAAAAATAAGGAAATCTGCAGCGGCGCGACATGGCCCATGGAGGTCTTCTTTGAACCTGGTCATGGGCTACGGGCCTACGACCAAGAATTCGCTTTCATTTCAGTTGGGCCTCACCTAGATTTTTTTTTTTACAAAGGGCCTCTCCTGAAACTAATGCACCAATATTCTCATAGTGTGCTTGTAGGAGGCCAAGTATAACAATGATTCTGTTGACTTGTCAAAATCTTTTGCTCCAAAAGCAACATGAGGTTAATTCTTAGCGTGCGGCCAAAACAAAAGGCCTCTGCAATAATTTCCATGGTTTGATAACGCGCCGGTTACCTACATCCACATTGAAGCGAGCCCAAATATCACTGCTCCTCTACCAAGTTTCAATATCGCAAGATTGCCTCCTCCACTTGAGGACTTGATCTCTAAGCCAGCTTGACCACAAGCCTCTTTTTTGACCCCTATTAGCAGGTGGATCAAAACAATCCTTACTAATAATTCTCAAGCTAATAGTTAATACTTTCCATTCTAAATTATAAATCTTTCTGCATTTATGTGAAAGCTATGTGTTTGTAAAATCTAAAACTACTTATAATTTAAAAAAATTCTAATAACTATTATTAACTACATTGAGTGAACAGAACGATGCGATCTGCTTGAGTAGTGCACGGTAAAAGCTATAAATTATTTCTATGTTCTTTGTTATTAGTTTATATGTCCATCTCCGTTAATTATTTATAGAGGAGAGGGATCCTAAGACGTACGGTCGTCTTAGGATGACTTAGGACAGAACGATGCGATCTTTTATATTATATATCTTGAGGAGTGCACGACAAAAGCTATCGTTTCTATGTTCTTTGTTCTTGCTCCGGCCTAGTCGAGGCACTGTGAAACTACTCAAAGTCAAAATCAATATCGGCAAGAAGTTTGGTTATTATTGGGCGTATTCTACGCGAGCTAATATATGTTTGCAGTTGCCAGCGTTGGAGAGAATGTATTAATCAAACTGGCGAATGAGCATTACTAGGTGTTAACGCAAAGTTAATACTGCAATATATTGGGCGCATTTGGCTTGCCTACGGAAGCCATGCCGACGCCGCACCCCCCGGCCGAAAGTGCAGCGCTAAAAACATCCGCCCAATATTTGGCGAGTCCAGGCGTCCAAAATGACTTACAGGCAGTTGGGAACCTGTGGCGACGCTAGAGGTCTGGCAAGCAATCAAACACTAGCCGAAAGTGCAGTGTTGGAGGTGTGGCAAACTCTAGGAACCAACCAAACACACTCAAATTCTCATCTACTTAGAGCCTGTTTGGTCTATAAACTTTATAGCTAAAGTCTCCAAACCGATAGTCTAAAGTTAACTCTAAATTTTAGTCCACCTCACATTACAGTTTTAAGTCTTAAAATTGAGTTAAAGTGATCTAAAGTATTTAGAGTTCAGGAGGGGATCTGAACAGAGTCCCATAGAGCATGGATTTGCAAAGACAAATATTTAGGCATGCATATGCATATGCACTCTGTCATGCATGGAACTTGTAATCATAGCCACGACATAGCTACATATGCCGGCATGTGTTGCCGACTGAAACTACTTTCTTACACCTAGCACCATACGTGTAGTAGTGGTAAAAGCTTACAAAACCAAACAAGACCTTCGACCGCCTGCTTAGCTGTTTGTGGCTTATTATATATACTCTCTGATCTATCTATATATACGGTCAATAAAACGCGATTGAATGCAATTTTGTAAGTACAAGGCGACGAATAAGTCAAGAAAAACTGAAAACCGTGTGTAGTAGGTAGGTGATTTTTTTTTTGGAGGGTGTGTGATGAAATGGAAGTGTCGACGCATGCGAGGGCCGGGCCGGCCGAGAGCAGCCAGCACAGCTCGGACAAAGAAGACAGGATTTCTCTTTCTGGGCGGCGGTGCACTTTCCAGATGCTCCAACGGAGAACACAACAGTTTTCCGTTTTGGGCATTGGCATCATCTGCCGATACATACATGGCCGATGAACATGAACTGAACCAGCTGCTGTCAGAACTAAACAAAGACGACTAAATTAATTCAGGACGGCAATGCATCGAGCTGTACCGAACGGAACGCTTCTGCACGCTCCGGAGCATCGGATCCTATGTGCCACACTTTACTGTGTACACGTTGTTGGCGTATGACACTGCTCAATTTGGCGATAACGACGATCTAGCGCGCTAGCTACTTTCCTCTAATCCTCTAATCGTCTAAAATTATTTTTTTAAAAAAAAAATGGCTATTAATACCACCCCATGAATCACGACTGATACTACTAGATTTCTTATGGATATAATATTTTTCGTAATATATACTCCCACCGTTCAAAACCAAATCTGCATCTCGCTTTCTAGGTAGTCACGAGTTTTCTTAGATTTACCAGCGGATCTGTACTCGACAAAGACTTCACAAGATGAGTATGCAGAGAGGATCTGTACTGTGCAGCATGGTTTGGATCAGCCAATCACGACTTCACAAGATGAGTCACAAATCATGTTGCGCCGAATCCTCTCTGCATCACGTATGAGAATTTTCTTCCCCTAAACACCAGGTGGGGCAGAAATTAAATGTTCTCATCAGACTCTTCATCAAACAATGACACCGCAGAAGATCCGTACCCACCACCTGTACATAGACACAGGCGGAGGGAGTAAAATTAGATCGCGGCCTGCAATTCAAACAGAGAAAGGGAGGGATCGGCGCGCGCGGCCAACTGCTTCGTTTGATCATCCCGTAACAAATACTAGTATAACTCGATCGAGCCAGGACACCAGGTCAATACCAGAACAACCTGTCAGCATTCCAAGCGGAATCTTCGAGCCTGTTAAGAAACCCAAAAGTGCTACAATACCCGTCACATCAAATCTTGCGACACATGCATGGAGTACTAAATATAGACGAAAGAAAAAAAAACTAATTACACAGTTTAGTTGTAAATCACAAGACAAATCTTTTGAGCCTAATTAGTTCATGATTGGACATAAATTATCAAATAAAACAAAAAAAGTGCTACAGTAGCCGAACCTTAAAAAAAATTCATCAACTAAACATGCCCTTCATCTCCAAATCCACGCACACACCCCCACCGTACGTACCATTTATACGTCCACGGCAACCACCACGGCCCGACCGGCGGCAGGCATCCTCTCACTGCCATTCCAAAACACTCTCTCTCTCTCGTACGCGCGCGCCACAAGTACGCGGCAGGTGCAACCATATATATCAATATCACGCAATATTAATCCAGCAGCTAGCATGGTAGTGCCACCGGCGGCAGGCCGGGAGATGGCGCCGGACTCGCTCCCGCTCGGCAGTATCCCGACGGTGGACATGTCGGCGCCGTCCGGGCGCGGCGACCTGGCGCGCCGGCTGGTGCGCGCGTGCGCGGAGCGCGGCTTCTTCAAGGCCGTCAACCACGGCGTGCCGCCGCGGGTGTGCGCGCGACTGGACGCCGCCGTGTCGGCGTTCTTCGCGCGCCCCGCGCAGGCGAAGCAGGCGGCGGGGCCGCCGGACCCGCTGGGGTATGGCAGCCGGAACATTGGTGCCAACGGCGACGTCGGCGAGCTGGAGTACCTCATCCTGCACGCCGAACCCGGAGCGGTGGCGCGCAAGGCCGAGGTCATCGACACGGAGGATCCTTCGCGCTTCAGGTATATCATATCATATCTCTGCAACTAACTATATATGCATGCATGCGTCGCTCCTCTCTCTACTCGATCTTTTATTTCCTTTCTTTTGTTCACCATCTCCTAGCTCAACGACTATATATATTGCTCATGTCATTGCAGTTTTTTTTAATTTCGTCCATATTCACTACCAAAATGGTGGACTTCTCCTAGTGTTTTTAAATAGCAGTAAAACACTACCACTAGTCATAACACATGAGAATCTCACTAGAAGGCATTTAGTAGGGAAATTTATACTAAATTTTGAATGCTAAAACACTAGGAGAAGCCCAAATCACCAGGAGAAGTCTAAAATTCTGATTGTGATTTGTTGCTGCTGAGTCTTCTACTCTGCTAATTTGCAAACGTCTCTATTTGCAATTTTCATATGATAATATTGTTATAATCACTTATGTATCTACATGAATATTTATTTCTTTTTTTGATCGGCAACAGTATGGCATAAAAATTTATTTCTGGTACATGCATATCATCAGTGGTCAGTGGCATGGAAGATTGGGAGTATATACCAATGGGCATGAGTCAGTTTTTTAAAAATAAAGAAAGGAAAGAAATGCACCTGCCTTTTTTTTTGTCATTCTAGCAAGTGGATAAATTAAACCTGATGCGACGTCCACTGGGGCGCAAAGCCAATAAGAGGGAAATCATCGCGGGAAGGGGTTTTTTTTTGATAAAACGGGAAGGGGATGTTGGTGGTGTTTTTTTCGGGGGGGGGGGGGGGGGGGGGGGGGGGAACGGGGATGTTGGTGGTGTTTAAAAGCTTGTGATTCTACTCCACTAGAACACAGCTTTGTGTTTCTGAATGCGACTAGTACAATGTAGTTTTTCCATCCCGTGCTCATTTTAACCAGTGGAATAAAAAAATTGGACATAGGATATGCTTCATAATTACAAATATGATTAAGAGACGTCAATGTAGAGGGCAAATTTTTCATATGGCAAAGTAGAGATCGAGCTCCTCTATACTCCTTTTCTCTCTTATTATGTTCATCAATTATCACCCTCTATATTGGCATGCTATATATTTTACTTGTTTCTTCATTGATTCTGATTGTGTATACTTCCTTCATTAATTTAGTCTTCCTAACTTCAAATGAATGACGTCTCTTGCTTATGCAAATATTGTTATATATGAAGCTACATATGTATTGGTGCATGCGAAATCTTTTTATTGTGATACATCCATTGTGTGCCATGCATGGTAATAATGCACGTCTGCTGTTAGCAAAGTCTTCATGTGATTCTAGAAAGTGGATACACCTGCTGTCAGCTGGGAGAGAGAAAAGTCCTAGAGCATGGGGTTTAAAAGCTTGTGATTCTACTTTCTCTAGAACATCATTATGCTTCTGAATGTGACTATAATGTAGTTTTCCCGATCTCTTAGTTAATCCAACAAAATTGTTGACAGAAGAATATATGCTTACTTATGTTGATGTCATGGCTAATATTTCTTATGGAAATTCACCGATTGTGGGAAATCTTGAAAACTATGGAAGAAAACAAGTTTTATAATAAGTTTTAAAAAATCTCAAAAAGGCACCCTTGTGTTAAAGGAGCAACGTGGTGATATAAATAATTTTAAGCACGAATTCAACTTAGGTCCATTTGGACGTGCGGATCAGTTCCGTTTCTCCGGTGAAACACCAGTATCGAAGCCACATGCTTTTTGCCGATTCGTTTTTTAGCAGAAATGGCTGGAAGCGTTCCGTGATTTTTGCCTATGCTTGCGAAACGGACGGAACCCAGTTTTGCCCGATTCGGTTCCCAGCCTCTCCTCTACACTTAACGTTTTTAATTTTTTAATTAATTATTTAGAAGTGCAAAAAAATAAAACAAGTTGTATTAAGTTTTCCTGGACCCACAAAAAAGTTCTAACATTTTTTAAGCATATTTGCATTTATAGATTTTTCTAATGAGAAAAGCAATTTTATGTGGATAGGTATCCAATCCAACAGCCAAACGGTTTCACAAAGTGATTCTGATTCATCACCAAAACATTTCTACGAGAATCCAGAATCCTACCAAACGCACCCTTAGTTCGTGATATACGAAATTGGTAAAGAACAAAGGAAAAGACAAAAGCAGTGTGTTTATGAACAAAGTTGAGTTTGCTCATAAAGTATTGTATGTGCTTGCTTGTATTTTTTTGTGGGTGTTTTTTTTGCAAATTTATATTTTGATGTCAAGGTGAAGTTTCTTCTTGGAATTTTGGGCTTATGAAGTTTAATGTACACCATCACCTCCTCTACATATATGAGAGGTACAAGCAAGAACTTTCAAAGCTTATAAACATGTCTTTTGAAGATTTTTTTCACAAAAAATAATAATATCCTAATCCCCTGATATGGGGGTTGGTTACTGCAGTCTTGTGATAATAAACACAATCCTAATACTCAAGGTGCGCATTGAGAGTTGAGACCACAATAGAGGGTGCAGGGTTGTCTTGCAAAGACAAACAAATACCGTCAGTGCTGAACCTATCTGTAGGGTCAGGGTCACCAAAGTAAAATGGACAGGACAGAACACAAAGATTTCGCGTATTTTATATTTTGCCAGGTGCATGTAACATACTCCTTCTGTCCAAGAAAACATACAACTACGGATTATGTGCTGGCAAAAGTAGTTTACGTTTGACCAAATTTCTAGTGAATACTATTCACATTTATGAAACGACATTAATTTATTAAGAAAATATATTTTGTAATTAATCTAATAGTATTTATTTGATATCATAAATATTAATATTTTTATCTATAATCAATCAAACTTGAGATACTAAACCATGACACTATACTAGAATTGCATGTGTTTTGGACGGATGGAGTACACAAGTGCACCTGCCATTAGCGGGAGAATTTTTGTCAATTATAGTTCTGAAATTTGGTATTTCTTATGTAATATTTAGATGCAATGCCACCACTTTACAAAGCTTGTTCGATTTATGCCACTGCCATACCAGTTTGAGCCACTAGAAATGGTACGGCATCGCGGTAAGAAACGGAACACATGCATGTTTTTGTACATAGCTTGATGAGCGTAGACGATATTACAGGAATGAATAATATGGCAAATGTGAATGAATGTAGCAAAGACAGTGCGCTGGCATAATAAAATATGAGGATCAGGAAGGACAAGCAAGTGGTATTATATTTTATGTCAATTGAAAGCATGCAGAAAGGTGATTTCAGACCATCAATATAAATAAAGGCCATGTTTAGTTACCAAAAATTTTCAAGATTTCTCGTCACATCGAATGTTTGACATATGCATGGAGCATTAAATGTAGTTAAAAAAACTAATTACACAGTTTGGTAGAAAACTACGAAACGAATCTTTTGAGTCTAATTAGTTCATAATTGGACACTAATTAACAAATACAAACAGAAGTGTTACAGTAGTTAAAGACAAAAATTTTCGCGAACTAAACACACCAAAATGAAATGAAAGCATATTTAATATAAGGGACCCAAACCGTACGGAGTGTGTTGGCTATAAATGAAATGATTCAGGGGGCCGTGTACCAACAACGGGTCTTTCACCGTGCAGCCTTATTAGCGCATCCAAACCCCTTGCACATGCTGAAAAAGGTGTGATGACAGACCATGTTTCATGTGTCACGTCCATGGCTTTCATGGTCTGTTTGGTTTGACTATGGAATTAATCATATAATGTTTAGATACTAATAATGAACTAATTAGGTTTAATAGTTTCATCTCGTAAGTTAATCTTAATTTGTACAATTAGTTTCGTAATTAGTCTATATTTAACACTCTATGCATGTGCCTAAACATTCGATGTGATAGATGTTAAAAAAAAACAAGAGGAACCAAACACCCCCTCACCCATTAGAAATTCTGTCCAGTACGTGTGACCAATTGCAAATAGCGCCACCCTAGCTTAATTACTCCTATCAAGCTCATGGTTAGTTATTGCATCCATGATTGAGCAAGCATGTTCATAGTATGCTAACTTTAGCACCGGACCTGACATGCTAGTACATGTAGAGCTAGTACTACTATTAGTTGTGATGTGACTTGTGAGGCACAGCAGATCCTGTTGACACTGAAATAAACTTGTCGGACAATTTGTGGCGCACCACTCCTTCTCATTTTGCGGTGCATGCAGACATGCAGTCCTTGTTCTACAGCTGTTAAGCTCGATCGGGGATTATTACTGGAGTCTGGAGGACTGTCCTGAAACCACATACGGAGTACGTACTAGTAAGCTTGGGGAAAGTTTGCAGCCTTTTTCGGTCGCTGCGATTGCATTCATCAATCAATCCATATTCTTTTCGCAATCGCTTTTTCCTCATTGTTGTCGGGATTGACAGACACCCCGATCCTGATTAATTATTACCCAAAAAAACAAAGGCAAATCAAAGGGTGTGTTTACTTTCCATACAAATCTAAAATATTTCCTCTTCTATCTGTTCTATCAAATCTTTGGACACATATATAGATTATTAAATATAGATAAAAAAATAACTATTTACATAGTTTGTCTGTAAATGTCAAGACGAATCTTTTAAGTCTAGTTACTTTATGGTTGATAATATTTATCAAATAAAAACAAAAGGTGCTACAGTACTTTTTCACCTACTTTTCACCAGCTAAATACCCGGAAAGCACATTTTCCTCTCGCGCCCTTTCCCGAACTGTCCTCACCGACTGTAGTAAATCTTCTCTGTCAAAATTTGCAAGGATTCAAATGGTTTATGATGGTCTGCTCTGTACAATTAATTTTCATCTGAATTTAGGCCTCATTTAGATGCAACCTAAAAGTTAAAATTTTTTCACTCTCTCTCCGTCACATCAATATTTGGACCCATACATGAAGTAGTAAATGTAGATAAAAAAATAACTAATTACACAGTTTAGTTGGAAATCACGAGATGAATCTTTTGAGCCTAGTTGGTCCACGATTAGACAATATTTACCAAATAAGACGAAAGTAGTACTATTTATCGGGTTAAAATTATTTTCAATCTAAACGAGGCCTTAGCATGAATTCGCCAAGCATTTGGTGGTGATTTAATTTCAGTACGTCTCCGATCCATGTCTGCTGCAGTGTAGCAGTGAACGAGTACGTGGGCGCAGTGCGGCACCTCGCGTGCCGGGTCCTGGACCTCCTCGGCGAGGGCCTCGGCCTCAGGGACCCGACGTCCTTGAGCCGCCTCATCTCGGCCGTCGACAGCGACTCGCTCCTCAGGATCAACCACTACCCTACGTCCAGCGGCGCGGCGGACATGTCGGACAAGGGCATCGGGTTCGGCGAGCACACCGACCCGCAGATCCTCAGCCTGCTCCGCGCCAACGACGTCGACGGCCTGCAGGTGCTACTGCCAGACGGCCACGGCGGCGGCGACCAGTGGGTCCAGGTGCCGGCTGACCCATCTGCCTTCTTCATCAACGTCGGTGATCTCCTTCAGGTCGGTGCCATGCTATCCTCACGTTTCTTAAAGTTAACAGTCAAAGTCACACAATAATATATCTTGTTGATATGATACTGTTTTTCTTGGCCATTATTGATCGCCATGCTTGGCAATGTGCATCAGGCCCTGACAAACGGGCGGTTGGTGAGCATCCGGCACAGGGTGATGGCCAGCACCACCAGGCCGCGCCTGTCCACCATCTACTTCGCCGCGCCGCCACTCGACGCCCGTATCGCGGCGCTCCTGGAGACGGTGACTGCCGGCGCGCCGCGGCGGTACAGGACCTTCACGTGGGCGGAGTACAAGAAGGCCATGTACGCGCTCCGCCTCAGCCACAACCGTCTTGATCTCTTCCACGCAAACGCAACCTCCGGCGGCAGCGGCGATGTCGTCGATGATTATTGATTAGCTCTATATGAGCGAGCTACATATACGGGAGAGAAGTGAACATGACGAGGGTCTAGTAGTAGAGACTAGAGTACGTTTATGCGACAAAATTTGCAGTTTGGCATCAGGCGTGACTGTTGCCGGCGTATTCGCTAGCAACTCTCTTGCAGTGAGATAATGTACTGCAACCGCCGTTTAAGCTAGCTACTCTGTGACGAGGTTCAGGCTTGTATAGATGCTACACTAGGCGTATTTGTAGTACTATATTATATTATATATTTCATTTTTAATTTATTTGTATCGAATCTATCTTTTAAGAGAAGAAGCCGGCAAGAATTTTGGTCTAGATCGACCTACAGACCGTTACAACTTACAAGACGGCCCATTACGGACCACCGCCCACACTCATGTTGGTTTAGGGGTTGTTTAGTTGGCAAAAATTTTGGCAAAATGCAACTGTAGCATTTTCGTTGTTATTTGGTAATTAGTGTCCAATCATGGTCTAATTAGACTTAAAAGATTCGTCTCGTCCATTTCGTCTAAACTGTGTAATTAGTTTTATTTTTTATCTATATTTAATACTTCATACATGCGTCTAAAGATTCGATGTGACGGGGAATCTACTGTTCCTTTGCAAAATTTTTGGGAACCAAACGCTGCCTTACTCTCTAGGAAAAATTTGCCGCAGCCGCCTTGCTCCCGTCACACACCAAGTTCTTGCCTCCTGTTCCCTAAAAAAAAACAAGTTCTTGCCTCCTCCTTGATCTTAATTATCATTTCTGTACTAGAGTTTGACATTAGAAAATTCTTGAATTATGCTCTTTCTAGATTTCTCATGTCAGTAGCACAGGCTCAAAGAGCCGTGCACTCGGCCACCCCGGGTTCAAAACCCGGCGCCCACCGTATTTCCGTGTAATTGCATGGGAATGAGGAGCAAAGCTCCCCGGTTCAAAAAAAAAAAAACAAGCATCATCGAGGACCGGCTTGCCTTCATTAGCCTTCCTGGCACGTTTGCAATATGACGTCATGATGTAGAGACATCTTAATTCAATTGCTATGTATCCCGCCGTGATTCTTTTATTTTTAATCCTTTTTAAAAACTATTTCTAAAAATAACAGTATTGGTTTTTTTAAAACTAACTCGTTTGGCCGCGTCAATCTTCTCGGCGCGGCCAATGCAAACTGTTGTGACGTGCCACCCAGTCTGGCGTGGCAAGGGCGCCACTGTGGCAGGTTAGCAGGTCAGAAGGATGCGCTCATCGACTTTCTCTGAAAAAAAATCAGGATATCTTTGCATGGAAACCTTCAAACATGTCAAGAGTTCCGAGAGAAGTCACCGAGCACTCCCTAAAGATAAAGTCCAGTTCAAAGCCGGTCAGGCAACGCTTACATAAGTTTGACAACAAGAAGCGTAGAGCTATAGAAGAGGAAGTAGGAAAGCTTAAAGTTGCAGGTTTTATTAGGGAGGTTTTGCATCCAGACTGGTTAGCAAACCCAATCCTTGTACATACCTAAGAAAAATAATCAATGGAGAATGTGTGTCGACTATACAAGCCTGAACAAGGCATGTCTCAAAGATCATTATCCTTTACCTCGTATAGATCAAGTCATCGACTCCATTGCATGTTGCGAATTGTCTGTTTCCTCGACACATACTTTGGTTATCACCATATCCGAATGAAGGAGTCTAACTAGCTAGCTACATCATTCATTACCCGGTCGGCTCATATTGTTACATAACAATGCCTTTCGGGCTAAAGAACGCGTGGGCTACATACTAGCGGTGCATGCAATGCTATTTGCATGCGCAGAACGGTAGAAACGTAGAATCCTATGTTGATGGCATAGTTGTCAAGTCGAAAATGGCTGAGGACCTCATTCGGGACCACTCGAACATTTTCGATAACCTCTGAAAATTCGATATGAAGTTAAACCCAGAAGTGCACGTTTGGTGTTCCTTCATTATTGGGATACACTGTCTCAGCAAGAGGGATCGAGGCCAACCCTGTTAAGGTAAAATCTATCCTCAAGATGGGTCCACCTAGAGAACTGAAGGATGCACAGAAGCTAATGGGGTGTCTGGCGTCTTTAAGCAGCTTGATCGATCTCATGACTAGGCGAGAGGGGTTTCCCCATGTATAAACTTCTTTGCAAGACGCCAAACTGGCGATGGACTCAGGAGGCCTAGGAAACCTTGGATGACCTCAAGAATTTCCTCACTAAACCTCCTGTTTTAGTTGCTCCCCTCAATGAGGAGCCATTACTGCTCTACATAGAGCAGCCACTACCCAGGTGGTTAGTGTAGCGGTAGCAGTTGAAAGAGAAGAAGCTGGGAACATACAGTTCGTCCAATGTCCGGTTTACTTCCTTACCCAGATGCTTACCGAGAGCAAAACTCCGCATATCTAGAAGATACTTTATGAAAACCTGCCTAGCAGGAAAAGCATTCCAGCATATCCAGAAGATACTTTATGAAACCTTCCTGGCAGGAAAAGCATTCTCAAGCGTTACATTTTTATTACTTGGTGACAGATTTGCTTCCCGGTAAAAATTACTAATTAACCTAAGGTTCAATCCAAACAGCACCCTCAGTGATTCTGTCTCTAGATACTTCAGCGAGAAGAGGAGGTGTCGCTTGACAGCGGGGATCAGCTCGAACTGTTGGTAGCGATGACAGCAGCCTAGTTCAGTGGCCTTGTATGCAAGTTGTTAGCGAGGCTAGTGGTGTGGCATCACCATATAGAGAAAACCTTTTTCGGTTACCTCACCTAGACCTCTTCGAGTCTTCATCAGGGATAGCAATCCTCTATATATATATATATATATATATATATACTCCCTCCGTCTCAAAATAGAAGTCGTTATGGGATATGTACAGGTCAAACTTTCTTAACTTTGACTAGATTTGTAAAAGTACGTGCAACATTTATATCTCTAAATAAGTTTACTATAAAAGTATATTCAACGGTCTATCTCATGATACTAATTATATATTATAAATATTAATATTTTTTATATATAATTAGTCAAAGTTAAAAAATACTAATTTCTCGGGAAGTGAGAGCCACTTCTATTTTGGGACAGAGGATGAGAACGACTTCACTTTGGGAGAGAGGGAGTAGGTGCGAGTGATCACGGTACTGTAGTCACATGAGGTATGGAACGAGTACAATTCTACTCGCAGGTATAGATGCAGTATGTCACTTCACCAATCAGCGCTAAAAATTATAAAGAATTACATCTATTTTAATGATAATTTAATTTGCAGGTGTGGGTACCCGTAAGTATCGTACCTGACAGGTACGAGTATGGATATAAAATCTTACCCTACTGACGCAGATGATATAGATGCTGGTATAAAATTTTATCCGATACTACTTTTGTCCCTGAATAAATAAATTCTTAGAGTTATCTTAAGTCAATTTTTAAGTTTAACTGAATTTATAGAATAGAACATAAATATTTATGACAACAAATTAGTATTATTAGATACACCGTAAAATATATTTTTACAATATGCTTATTGGTTTCATAAATATGTGTTCTTTTCTATAAAATTATTCAAACATAAAAAGTTTAACTTCAGACTATTTAGGAATCGATTTATTCAGTGATGGATCGAGTAGTCAATCTGTTGCGAGTGGATATTCCATAGCACCTTATCCAACCGACCCTGCATTCTTCTCTGAATCGCTAATGGATTCTTGGAATTGAATTCATTCTAATAATTACAATTTAGAATAGATTAATTAAGCTAATATAATTGTATATGGAATATATTTGTATATTTATTGTTAGACATACAAGGGACATACTTATATGTTGCATTTTTATTGTAGGAAAGTGAGTTAAAGAGTGTGCTATAAGTTAGAGAGTAGAATTATAGCATAGTGATCTATAAAATCTATTTCTATCTCCCACCCTATGAATTTGAGATTGACTTATTTGTGAGCTTGGGAAAATTATGAAATATCAAATTCCAAGCCAAATAGCATAATCCATTAAATAGTTTAAAATTCCTGTGAAATGAAGGGATCCAAACGGCCCTAAGAGTATTTTTAAGAGTCCACTCAGGCTAGTCATTTGAATAAAAATTATTTTTTACATAGAGATGCTAACGTCCGGACGTCTGGACGCCCGCATTTGCACCCCGTGTCGCGTGCATCTCCTCTTCTCATGCCCTCTTTCATTTCCCGCGCCCGCATTACCTGGTTGCCTCGCCCTGCCTGCACCACACGCTTGCACACAGGGACTATACGCTTCCCCGCTCCGCTTCCCGCGTGCAAGCGGGGACCGCCAGTGCCCCACTCCGTATCGCGCACACAAGGACCGTCTGTGCCTGCGCCTGCTCCTGCTCTGTATCGCACTCGCACCCCCGCCTACGGATATGTGTCATGTGACTCTGGCCGTCCTATTACACTTGAAACATGAGAACACTTGCAACACTAAAAAAACTTGCTGCTACATACGTCTGAAACATATGAAATATTTGAAACAAATGCGTACAACATCTGTATGAAACATATGTGACATCAAAATAAAACACTTGCAACATGCATGTGAAATGAATGAAACATTTCGAACAAACGCTTGCAACATCTATGTGAAAACATATACAACACCCAGATAAAACACTTGCAACATACGTGATACGTCTGAAAAATAGATGATACACTTTGAACAAACGCTTGCAACATACGTGTATAGCTATTGCAACATGTGCAACATCTCGATCTACTTTTCCAATATCTATATGCAACACTTGCAATGTACCTCTGAAACACTTGAAATATACACTTGCAACATGCGCTTCTTCGCTTCTTCCTGTCGTGGCATTGGGATGGTGGTGGCGTAGTTAGGGCATAGTGCATGCTGTGGCCACGATAGGCGAGCGTGGAGTGGGGCGCGGCAGTGGATGGTCGCA
This sequence comes from Saccharum hybrid cultivar R570, assembly GCA_038087645.1. Classification (NCBI taxonomy): domain Eukaryota; kingdom Viridiplantae; phylum Streptophyta; class Magnoliopsida; order Poales; family Poaceae; genus Saccharum; species Saccharum hybrid cultivar. Next base: position 7,645,863 of record JAQSUU010000113.1, read on the forward strand.
CAGCGAGGCAGAGTGGGCGGCGCGGTGGTGGATTGCCACGCGGCGAGGCGGAATGGGCAACACGACGCATGACGGGTGCACGCATGGGGAGGTGGTCACGACGACGAGGAAGAGTGGCACAACGCGGTGTAGGATGGGGGCACGCGCGAGGAGATGGCCGTGGCGTCGATGCGGATTGGGGCGAGCGAATGGCCGCACGGTGCCATGAAGCATGCGATGGGCAAGCGAAGTAGGGAGATATTTCTGAGAGAGATGAAGAGATTAGAAAGCGGGCAGGCCTATTGGGTCGATAGTGGTAGTGTGTAGGCCCATCCATGAGCGTCCGGGTGGACGCATTGATTGAAGCATTACCATTTTTTATATCTTTTCACTCTCCGGTCCGTCCGAACTAAAGCATTACCATTTTTTACATCTTTTCACTCTCCAATAGTTTTATTATATCTCGTTCGCACAATAGAAAGTTAGCCTCACTCTCTATTTGGGCTAGCTATATTTAAATATTTTGATTAAAAAAATTGTTGGAGGGTATTGTTTACCAAATGTATATTTGTTCTAAAAGTATACAGAGGGGCTATTTTGTTGGAGGACTGGGCGACTTGCCTTGGAAAAATGTTGCTTGAGAGTTGCCTGAAAAGTTGATGTTTTTTGCTTGGCTAGGCAAGTATAGAAAATGTCCGTTTGGTTGGAGGCCTGTGCCTCAAAACACTAACGGGGAATATGTCTAATATTAATGTGTACTTATGGTGTAATTTATAGCTTTACTCACTAATTTAAATAGATGATCTAGATTAATGTTATTTTCCCTACATGTGTTTTAGAGACTACTCCAGTAATCAGTAACAGCGACAAATTATTTGTTAAAAAAAGATGTTGTTCGGCTGCTCACATTTCGGCTAGTTTGGACTGAAGCTGTTGGGCCTTTCAGCCCAGCCGTTCGGCTGGCCTTAAGAGAATCAGCCGGCACCCTCCTCACTCTCCCTCTCCCATTCGCTCGCACGCTCCTAGGGTTCGGCTGCTCCTAGCTACTGCTCGTGCCGCCGCCGCCGTACGACCTTGGCCCCCAACCCTGTAACAGAATTGCCCAATTTATAAGAGATTAAGTAAATAAATTAACCACCGAGGCGATTAATCATTGTACTTAACCTCCGATAAACACGGTAGTCCGTGAAATCTCGAAGGATTTCAAACATTTTCCACAATACAGCCAAGATCATAATAGTTTAGCGGTCGCCATTCACATACATACCTCCATTCAAACATAGTTTAAAACAACACCATCGGAGTGCGGAATTTAAGAGTTATTACAGACCATAGTTTTTAAAACGAAATAGTAGCGAAAGTCTTTAGCAAAGTTCACACACACTTAGTTCAAATACTGGTGCCAACCTAACAGTCATCTCCAACAAAAGCAACGGATGCGATAAGGATTGATCGTGCCCACGATCTACGCATCTTCCCCAGCAGGGTAGAGGCAATTGATACTGTAACCAAACAGGACTTGGCCATCTGCAAAACAACATGGGAATGGAACCCTGAGTACGAGAAGGTACTCAGCTGACTTACCCGTCAAAACTTAAAATAAAATAACTCCAAGGATCATGAAGGCTTTATAGTGGACTAGCTAGCATTTTTGCCAAAATTGCATTCTTACCTTTCATCTAAACTGTAGCATTTGCATCCACCTTTTTAGATTATTATCCTATTTGTCTACATTGTAAACTATCTTACAACATTCATTTAAAATAGGACAAGAAGTGATTCATCCTTTCTTTTTGCTTGCCTCATTCGAATAGACACATCAACCCTTACAATTATAAACTTTGTAGTGATGTCATAACCCATGTCAACTGCTCACTAACCAGGAGTGATGGCGATTCAAATCGGATTCCTACTCAGCTGAGGGGATATTCCCAACACAAACCACACTCGTTGTACAGACGAGATGTCGGTCACCGAAAACACTATTCAGGTCAAGTCGTGGGATGGATAGAGCCACCATTGCCCGATAGCCACCGACTGCCAAGCCAGCGGAAGGACTTAATATCGGGCTCTCGTTCCGTTCCCCGCCATGCTTCGGCAAGGTGCGGTGAATCCATACCCAGCCCGAATAGGTACCGGCTTCACAGTCGGAACGACTTATCCTTCCAGTTAAGTGTAGGGCATTGTTCAAAATGACACGAGGTACCACTTTCACAAATGATTATAAGGAGCACCAGACGACAACCCTCCGTCTAGTCCCCGATGTATTAGCAACAGGGTTGACCCAATAATATCATCAGGACAAGGAAGTGATATCCACCTTGTCGGGTACAAAAACAGGGGGTACCCACAGTCAACGATCAAGAAAAACAAACCCCTGAGAAAACCATGCCAAAAGCTCTGCCCACAAAGATGGAACGAGCCAAAACGACGAACGAAACGCCTCAACCATGTTCCGACTCACACAAGATTCGCTCGACGGGACGCCTCGACCACGTTCCGACTCGCACGAGGCCTGCTCGACGAAATACCTCGACCACCGAGAAATCTCTGACTCGCACGACCCTGGGTCGAGCCGGTCGACCCACCTCACCCACCAACTCTGAGACAAAAGTCAAAGCATTTAATGCAACCGCCAACCACTTCCTACCCCCATGGCTACAGCAGTAATCAGCATGGAAGCAGTACCAGTGTCAAATCTCACTTTTTACTGCCCATCCCGGGATGGGCGGTGAAAACCTGTCACTGTACGCGCCATGCCGAGCACTATTCCGCCACTGATCACCCTCGAGGGAGAATACGGCGAGTATCGTACCCCGAAATTCCCGGGACTCGGCCTTATCCATTCACCGTTGACCCACCTCGACCTGGCCTCGACCAACCGCCGGTCAAACAAGGAAGCAAGGCCTGCATGCCACAAGATCCGGAGTCTTTTCACCATCTCATCCTCTACGTAACCATGGTGTCCGGGGATGGCCAGCCATTCCCGGGGCACGTCACTACAGCAGCCTCCACAACGCTCGACAAAACTTCACTTCTAAGGAATCCCTCGGCGTCCCTGCCTCCTCTTGACCCTATAAAAGGGCAGGCAGGGGATTTGACGAGGGGGAGAAGCGAGGACGGACAAGCAAAAGCCAGTCGCCATCCCACCGTAGAAGATCAACATCTCAAGCAATCTCCTTTGTACTCTCACTTTTTCTCTCTGAGACCTGGGATCGGCTCCCTCTCTCACAGCTTGTAACCCCCTACGCAAGCACTTAGGTGCAAGGAAATACAATACTCCCCGCTCCCCGCTGGACGTAGGGCCTTCTTTTGCCCGAACCAGGATAAACCCCCGTGTACTCTCCTTGCATCACCATCCAGATTAGGGACACGCAGCACTGATTCACTCGATGGCTTAGGACCCTCGCGGGACCAGACGCCGACGGTTGGTGCGCCATGTAGGGGCCCGCTGCGTGCCAACATCATTTTCCCACCATTTTTCTGGATGGCTAACCCTGAACGTCCACTCCCATTGGCCACGGTGATCTGGTTTGGGAGCTTGGAGTTCATGTCTCTTGGCCACGGCTACGACATGGTCCTCCTCCCGCCCAGTCACCCGACCGACGGCGACCATGAGCTCCCCCAACCTGGGGGAGCGCTACGCCGGTACCGTCGCTCTTGTTAGGCACGCGCCGCCAGGCGACGACGAGCCCAGCGCAACCGCCGTCATCGCCTCACGGAGGGCGATGGTATTCCCTGATCCAATGCCTCTCAGCCAGACGCCGACACGGATTTCCTCACTGAGGATCTGTGTAGGATGAGCTTGGCTGAGGGTAAGATGTCGACGGGGAGTCCCATCGCTCCACCGCCCGGTACGGCGCTGCCACCAGCCAGTTCGACTACTCTGGTACCAGGAACCACGCCTTCACCAGCATTCTCATTTGGACTAGACTCAGTTGCCCGGGCGTATGCTTCTTCTGTAAGCACCAGCATGAGTACTTACGAGGAACTCCCCGGACACCATCTACGTTCCACCCTTGACCTCGTCGCGTCCACGCTAGCTTCCGAGTACCTCGACTCCACGGAGACCCTGGATACGGAGCTCCGTGCGACTGACTTTCGTCGTCACGACCTCAGAGACGCATGACCCCACATGCACCCATTGTACTACTATTTCGGCACTCCAGACTCCGACTCTGCCGATGACACCTACGACCTGACTCGCAAGTGCTTCAATATCGATGGAGCTATCGCGTCGGATTCGGAGGATGAGGTAGCCGTTGGAGGAAGGAAGGCCACGCCACCTCAGGTCGAGCCCCCTGCTGCACAGGATGAGGCTCAATTCCTTGCAGACCAAGGAATACAACTCGAGCAAATCCACGAATTGCAGGACAGGCTCGATGAGGAACGGGAAAATCTGCGTCTACTTCAACAAACCCTCGAGCACGAGCGCGCGGCACGTGCACATGGCGGAGGAGCTCAAGAGAGAGCTCGCGACGTCAATCATCGCATCGTCGAGGATCGGGCAGGCGAGCCCTCGGTTTTCGGCCGAGCCAGCCAGAATGTTGTCGCAGCCGCCATGCTCCTTCGTAACATGCCCGAGCCATCGAACCCCGAGGCCCATCGGGCCCGTGACAAAATCTGAGGACTCCTCAAGACCGCTACCATGCAGCAGGCCGAGAGTTCCGCCTCGAGGTGACGCGGGCTTGCCTCGGAGCAGCCTGCGGAGCCCTCCCGACAAGAGAGAGAGGCCTCGGTTCATCCCGAGCACGCCCCCCAGCGGAACAAGGCGGCCTTTGTTCGTGAATGCATCGTCGACAACCGCGAACCTCGAGACGCCCGTGACAACATCACCGAACGCCGGAGGCATAAATGTGGTGACGGTGCAGCTCGAGGCTACCACGAGCACATGGGCGGGCGCTATGACAGCTCAGAGGATCGAATCCCTTCACCCGAGCCACCAGGCCCTCAGGTCTTTAGCAAGGCCATTCGCGAAACACTACTTCTGGCTCGGTTCTACCCCCCCCACGACTCTTACCAAGTATAACGGCGAAACCAAACCTGAACTTTGGCTCGCTGACTTCCGCTTGGCTTGTCAGTTGGGTGGGGCCACTGACGATCGGGTCATCATTCGACAACTCCCCCTGTTTCTGTCAGACACCGCTCAAGCCTGGCTCGAGGACCTCCCACCTCGACAGATCCATGACTGGAGCGACCTAGTGAGAGTATTCGAGGGGAACTTCAAGGGGACCTACATGCGCCCTGATAACTCATGGGACCTCGAAGCTGCAAACAAAAGCCAGGCGAGTCCCTCCGGGACTACATCCGGCGTTTCTCCAAACAGCGCACCGAGCTTCCCAACATCACCGACTCCAACATCATCATGGCCTTCCTCTCTGGTACCACCTGCAAAGAGTTGGTTCGAGAGCTGGGCCGCAGCACTCCCATCACTGCCAACGGTTTGATGGACATTATCACCAACTTCACCGCCGACGGTTGGTGCCATCTTTGGCAGCGACCAGGACAAAGGGAAGCACAAGGAAGAGGATCCCGTGAGCTCCAGCCGAGGCTCGAAGAGGAACAACAACAAGAAGAAGAAAAATCAGCAGGGCAAACAAGAGGCCCCGGCCGACGACCTTGTTGCCGCTGCTGATCATAAGAAACCTCGAGGACCTCCCGGCGGGGGCATTTTCGACAAAATGCTCAAGGAACCGTGTCCCTACCACAAAGGGCCCACAAACCACAACCTCGAGGACTGCCACATGCTCCGGAGGTACTTTGAAAGCCTAGGCATCAAGAAAGACGACAAGAAGGAGGATCCCAAGGGAGACGACAAGGACGAGGGGTTTCCTGAGATTGATGACTGTTTCATGATATACGGAGGACCCTCGACGCGCATCTCAACACGGCAGCGCAAACGGGAACGTCGAGAGGTCTTCTCCGTGCAACTCGCAACCCCCTCTTCCTTGACTGGTCTGAGGTGGCCATCACTTTCGACCGTGATGACCACCCTGACAACGTCCCCAATCCTAGGGCCTACCCACTTGTCGTCGATCCCATCATCACCAACACACGCCTCACCAAGGTGCTCATGGACGAAGGCAGTAGTCTTAACATCATTTACGCCCAGACCCTCGACCTTCTGGGAATCACGAGGACGCACCTCCGACCCAGCGTCGGGGGCTTCCATGGAGTCGTGCCAGGGAAGCGAGCAGAGCCCATCGGGCGGGTCGACCTGCCTGTCTGTTTCGGCACTCCCACCAACTTCAGGAAGGAAACTCTCACTTTTGAGGTGGTTGGATTCCATGGGACATACCACGCCATTCTTGGGCGCCCCTGCTACGCTCGGTTCATGGCGGTTCCCAACTACACTTACCTCAAGCTCAAAATGTCGGGCCCCAACGGTGTCATCACTGTCGGGCCCTCCTATGAGCACGCCTAAGAGTGCGACGTGGAATGCATCGAGCACGGGGAAGCCATCCTGGAGTCGGCGACCTTGGCGGTGAACCTCGATGGTTTGGCCAAAGAGATCCCCGACCCCAAGCGCCATGCCAGCAACTTCGAGCCTGCGGAAGACGTCAAGCTCGTACCCCTCGATCCCACCGACCCGAACGGAAAGGCGTTGAGCATCAGTGCCACCCTCGATCCCAAATAGGAAGCAGTGCTCGTCGACTTTCTCCGCCCAAACATCGATATCTTTGCGTGGAGTCCCTTGGATATGCCGAGCATACCCAGAGAAGTCGCCGAGCACGCCTTGGAGATCCGAGCCGGCTCCAAACCGGTGAAACAACGCTTACGCCGCTTCGACGAGGAGAAGCGCAAGGTCATTGGCGAGGAGGTCCACAAGCTGTTGGAGGCCGGATTCATCAAGGAGGTTCATCATCCCGAGTGGCTGGCTAATCCTGTATTAGTTAAGAAAAAGAATGGGAAATAGAGGATGTGTGTAGACTATACTAGTTTGAATAAAGCATGTTCGAAAGTTCCTTTTCCTTTACCACGCATTGATCAAATCGTTGATTCTACTGCGGGATGTGAAACTCTGTCATTCCTAGATGCATATTTCGGCTACCACCAGATCAAAATGAGGGAGTCCGACCAGCTCGCGACTTCATTCATCACCCCGTTCGACATGTATTGCTATGTTACTATGCCCTTCGGTCTCCAAAACGCGGGGGCTACATACCAGCGATGCATGAAACACGTTTTTGGAGAACACATTGGACCAACCGTTGAGGCTTACGTCAACGACATCGTTGTCAAAACCAAGAGGGTCAGCAATTTGGTAAATGACCTCGACGTTGCGTTCAAGTGCCTTAGGGAAAAAACATTAAGCTCAACCCCGAGAAGTGCGTCTTCGGCGTCCCTCGAGGCATGCTCCTAGGGTTCATTGTTTCCGAACATGGCATCGAAGCCAACCCGGAAAAAATCACTGCAATAACAAAAATGGGCCCTATCCGTGATCTAAAGGGCGTACAGAGGGTCACGGGCTGCCTCGCGGCCCTTAGTCGCTTCATTTCGCGCCTCAGCGAAAAGGCGCTCTCACTGTGTCGTCTCCTAAAGAAATTGGAACACTTTTCATGGACCCTCGAGGCAGAAGAGGCCCTTACAAAGCTCAAAGCTACGTTGTCCAACTCACCGATCCTCGTCCCTCCGGCCATAGGAGAACCCCTCCTGCTTTACGTCGCCGCAACAACACAAGTGGTCAGCGCGGTCTTAGTTGTCGAGAGGGCAGAAGAAGGACATACCTTGCTCGTTCAGAGGCCAGTCTACTTCATCAGCGAGGTGCTCTCAGAAACCAAGGTTCGCTATCCGCAAATCCAGAAGCTGTTGTACGCCATCGTCTTGACGTGGTGCAAACTTCGTCACTACTTCGAGGGCCACCCGGTGACCGTGGTGTCTTCTTTCCCCTTGGGAGAGATAGCCCGGAACCGGGAAGCCTCAGGTAGAATAGCAAAATGGACGGTCGAACTCATGGGTGAGACCCTCTCTTATGCGCCACGCAAAGCCATCAAATCCTAGGTGTTAGCAGATTTTCTAGCGGAGTGGACCGACACTCAACTTCCTCCGGTTCAGCTCTAGGCTGAGCTTTGGACCATGTACTTCGATGGGTCGCTGATGAAAACAGGAGCAGGCACGGGCTTGCTCTTCATCTCACCCCTCGGAGTCCACATGCGCTACATAATCCGGCTTCATTTTGCCACCTCCAACAACGTCGCCGAGTACGAGGCGCTCATCACGGGCCTGCACATCGCCGTTGAACTAGGGGTCCGACACCTCGACGTTCATGGTGACTCTCAGCTCGTGATCGACTAGGTCATGAAGAGCTCAAGCTGCCGTGACCCCAAGATGGAAGCCTACTGCGAGGAGGTACGCCGCCTTGAGGACAAGTTTCATGGCCTCGAGCTCAACCATGTTGCACGCAGATATAATGAAGCTGCCGATGAACTCGCAAAAATCGCTTCTAGTCAAACCACAGTTCCACCTGACGTCTTCGCGAGGGATCTCCATCAACCATCCGTCAACACCAGGGCAGACGGAGAGGCCGATGGTCCATCATTCGATCCCCCACCTGAGGTAGAAGCTCCCTCGACCAGGACTGAAGTCATGCAGGCGGAAGGCTCGACCCCACCAGCCAACCTTGAGCCCGACTGGCGTGTTCCGTACCTTGACCATCTCACTCGAGGGGACCTCCCCTCGGATAAGACCGAGGCTCGACGGATCACTCGTTGGGCCAAGACCTTTGTGATATTTGGCGACAACAAAGAGTTGTATCACCGCAGCCCTACGGGCATCCTACAACGCTGTATCACAAATGAGGAAGGCAAGAATCTGCTCAAAGATCTACACTCGGGGGCTTACGGTCATCACGCGGCACCTCGAACCCTTGTTGGAAACGCATTCCGACAAGGTTTCTATTGGCCAACCGCAGTCTCCGACGCTGTCAAGTTAGTATGCTCCTGCAAAGGATGCTAGTACTACGCAAGGCAAACCCATCTCCCGGCTCACGCCCTGCAAACTATTCCCATCACATGGCCATTCGCTGTTTGGGGGCTCGACTTGGTTGGACCCCTGAAGAGGACAACTGGCGGCTTCACCCACTTGCTCGTCGCCATCGATAAGTTTTCAAAGTGGATCGAGGCCCGTCCTATCACCAACATCAGGTCCGAGCAAGCTGTGCTATTCTTCACCGACATCGTCCACCGCTTTGGGGTTCCTAACTGCATCATCACGGACAACGGCACCCAATTTACCGGCAAAAAGTTTCTAAATTTCTGCGACAACCATCACATCCGTGTGCTCTGGTCGGCCGTAGCTCATCCAAAAACAAATGGCCAAGTAGAACGTGCCAACGGCATGGTTCTACAAGGCCTAAAACCGAGAATTTTCGATAAGCTAAACAAACACGGCAAAAAATGGGCCGCCGAGCTCCCCTCGGTCCTATGGAGCCTAAGAATGATGCTCAGTCGAGCCACGGGGTTCACTCCGTTCTTCTTAGTCTACGGATCCGAGGCTATGCTCCCAACCGATGTAGAATATGGATCCCCGAGGCTGAAAGCCTATAACGAGCAAAACAATGACGCCACAAGAGAGGACGCCCTCGACCAGCTCGAGGAAACTCGTGATGTGGCTCTGTTACACTCTGCAAGGTATCAGCAAAATCTTCGGTGTTACCACGACAAACACGTCCGCAGACGGAACCTCAATGTCGGTAACCTTGTGCTCCGGCGAAGCCAGAACAACAAGGGATGACACAAGCTTACTCCGCCATGGGAAGGGCCGTACATCATCGCGGAAGTATTGAAGCCCGGCACCTACAAACTATCGAACGAGAAAGGCGAAATCTTCACCAACGCATGGAACATCGAACAGCTACGTCGCTTTTTTCCCTAAAGCCTCGAGGCTCTGTAAATTGTTTCGCAATCCCATGATAGAATAAAGAATACACCGGTGTTCAAAGCATTCTTTCATAAAAACCAGGAAGGATCGACCCTGTTTTCTCATAGTCGAACCTCCCTCAGGGGCTGCACGGGGGGAACCCCCTGTGTCCCCAAAAAACTCGCATTTTTTCAAAAACAAGAGAACTCTTACATAAATCGACGAGGCCGCAAGTGCACCCTAAGGCTCGAGAGCTGCCGAGCCATGAGATTGCCTACGCCTCCGAGCTATGGTGTTGACGGTCCTTAAGTATCAATTATAACTATCAAATAAATAGAGAAAAGGATCCAAATGAAACCAACACCTAGACTTAGGGTTTTATCTGACAGAATTCCACGAGTTTTGCTGTTTATCTATTTCTGCAGGGGGTTATCAGGAAATACGGAAGAAAGGCCCACATATCGGATTAATGACGGGATATTAACCGAACACGTAATTATCTTACATCTAGAAGAGTCCAGAAGCCACGAGAACGAACGGGAGGCGTAACAGAGCCGGGGACAGGGCGCCCGCCCTAGTCCCTAGGGCGCCCGCCCTGCTGGCTCAGCCAATCAGGCTCCGCCTCGAGGATTATGCTCCACCGACCTAGAGGATCAAGGAAAACCGCACGATCAATGTCGGTTTGATCCAACGGCCCAGATTCATCCGAAAGGGCTATATAAGCAAGGCCCCTGCCCCTGGAGGAGAGGCCCTCGTCTCATACTTCAAACCCTAATTCAGGAGGAGAGCCTCTGATCAAGCCCTAGAGCCACCACATCAACTAGATCTCTAGTTAGCATAGCTACATAGGATTAGAACTAGAAGGAGTCAATCTTCGATTGGTTCCCGGATCTATCAAGAGGATTCTTGGTAATTTCTCTATTGTTCTTCAATTGTTCATCATTGTTCTTCAATATTATGAATATGACTTTGTTCTATTTCAATATATTGGTTATGACTTTGCTCTACTTGATTATATTTGCAATTATATTGTTCTTAGTTTATCATAGTTATATGCTTGGCTTAGTTAGATTGGAATTATATACATGCCTAGGATCGTATAGCGTTTATCCATGTGTACAATGGGTGAATGATAATTATTGTGTAGACGTGGTGTCTATACCGTATTTATCTGCGATTGCACCATATATGCCGGATTGTGGGGTAGTTCGCGATAGTGACAGCTTCGTTGATTCTTATATAGTCCCCCTATCGTGTATAGGGCAGGCAGAGCAACACTATTACAGGGGAGTGATTGCTATGTTCTTCATCTTCCTTGCTAATATTCACTATGCATGGATATAGTCTTTTCTCACCATGATTGCCAAGTATAATTGCACTAACTATGATATGCTAGACTTTATAGTTAATAATAACTTAGGGAATATCTTTGTAGTTCATCCTAATTCCATGCTAATGACTTGCTAGAATATCTGTTGAGGTGCTTATCATTATTATATGTGGCTAGCTGATCAGATTAATTATCTTTGTCACCATTATCACTTTACCTTTACTTAATGTGACATTTATACTTGTATAAAGAGATTGATAAATACTCTCGGTTATACATGCAATGATGTGTACTCAGTTCCATATTCTCATTTCATTATCAACCATGATACTTAGAAATCCCTTCCCAGTGGTAAAAATATAAATAACGATACCTGGAATACTTCCCGGTTAAAATGCTACATCGGTATTAATCTGTGCGCTTGCAGATCCCTTTTATTATTTATCTTGATGAGCAAATGCATATTTCAATACCGCGTCTCTCATGTCATGCTGGGGATGACAACTTGGCTTAAGTGGCATGAGGGATAGGTTTGGCATTTTTGGCGCCGTTATCAGAATTAGAAAACTAAGTCTACTTTTGATAGTGACGTTAAGAATGCCCAACAAGCATTTTTGGCGCCGTTGCCGGGGAAGGTTGATTACTAAGTAGGAATGAATATGGAACTTTGAGTCATCATTTGCATCACTAATCTGATCGAGCTTATCAATTCTCTTATACAGTTTTACCCCTGTATTTTCCATTTTGATTATTTATTGCAGGGTGATGCATGAATAGAAGACATCTTCCAGACAACTTTGTTGACGATCCCGAAGCCTTATTCAGAAGAACAAGAGCCAAGCTCAAGAAGACATCGTCAACACTTCAGCACAAAGCTTCATCCAAATCCGAAGACCGCCGAAGTTTCATCCGGAATTTGTCGACTGAATTCGAAGCCACGGCGAACAAGTCGATCCGCGAGTTCTCAGCTCCCACTACGGACAACATCCGCACTGGACCTGCTGGGGAGATCGACCGCAACTTCGAGCTCAAGCCTGGGCTCATCAACATGGTGCAAGCTAACCAGTTCTGTGGGAAGCCACATGAAGACGCTAGTGCTCATCTTCAACACTTCCTGGAGATCTGCAGCACTTTCACCATGGCTGAAGTCCCCAGAGACGCCATACTACTTCGCCTTTTCCCATTCTCACTGTTGGGGAGAGCGAAGCAGTGGTTCTACGCTACAAAGGAGAAGAACACTACGTGGGCACTCTGCTCCACGAACTTTCTGGCCAAATTCTTTCCCATGGGCAAGACCAATGCTCTCCGTGGGAAGATTACAAGTTTTTAGCAACAACATGATGAATCCGTTCCAGAAGCATGGGAGCGTTTCCAAGACTACATCCTAGAATGTCCCCATCATGGAATGGAAAGCTGGCTATTGATGCAGACATTTTATCATGGGCTCATTAACAGTGCCCGTGAAACCATGGATGCTGCAGCTGGAGGAGCATTCCTATCACTCACCATACCTCAAGCCACAGCTCTTGTGGAGAAGATGGCATCCAACCAAGGTTGGAATGAAGAAAGAACTCAGACACGCAAGAAAGGTGGAGGTATGCACCAGCTCAAGGAGGTAGACATGCTGTCTGCCAAGCTAGACCTACTCATGAAGAAGCTCGATGATCGAGCTGGAGAAAAGAAAGAAGTCATGCACGTCTACGACTCCCACATGACTTGTGAGGAGTGTGGAGGTACTGGACACTCGGGCAATCACTGTCCTGAGTTGCTGGAGGACGTGAACTACATCAACAACAATAACAACAACTACTACAACCGTCCTCAGCAGAATCAAGGTTGGAATCAACAGAGGCCTAACTACTCAGGTAATTACCAAGGTAACAATTCTTTCAATAATAATAATAATTATCCACCTTTGAGAGAGTTAGTGTCCAACCAAGGAAAGCTAATGGATAACCTGTCTAAGAAATTGGCATCTAATGATAAAATACTAGAAAATATAAATAATAGAATGGATAATTTCTCTACTGCCATCAAGAACCAGATTAGCTTTAATAAAATGATTGAATCTCAGTTGAATCAAATAGCTGCTGCTGTTCCTGCTACTAACCCCGGTATACCATCACAACCGGAAGGACTAGAATCTGCAAATCTTGTAGACATGTTTGATGCAGGAGATTACTGGAGTAACCCTATCGTGGAAGTAAGTACTGACCGTCTGCCGGTCAAGAGAGGCGATCCAGGACGCCCCGTCATCCCGATCTCCATCGGCATGCGAGACTTCCCAGAAGCACTCTGTGACTTTGGCTCCAGCGTCAACATCATGCCCAGGGTACTCTATGAAAAACTCTTTTTACAACCATTATTAGAAACAACCATGTGTTTGCAGCTTGCAGATAGGACACTGAGTTTCCCGAGAGGAATATTGAAGAACATCTGTGTCCGAGTGGGTTCCTCGTACGCTCCAGCAGACTTCGTAGTGATAGAGACCGATTCTGATGAGAGGGCTCCCGTCATCCTAGGGAGACCATTCCTGAACACCGCGGGAGCTGTCATCTATGCTAGTGCTGCCAAGATCAGTTTCTACATCAAGGGAAGGAAGGAAACGTTTTCCTTCAAGAACAAGACCGCACAAATCCCAGAGCAACCCCAATATGAACCAAGGAAGAGGACCAACAGGAGGAACAAGAGCAAGAAGCAAGTATGGACCGAGACAGCTAAGATGGTCACTGCCGTGCACAAAGGTCAAGATCGCCAACTCAAGTCACCGTTCTTGCCTAAGAAGGACGACCCAGGTATGCCAAGCATTTATTGCTCCATTAATGGGTCCCACTTCTACAAGACACTTTGCGACACTGGGTCGGGCGTCAACATAATGGCCAAGGTCACCTATGAACTTCTGTTCGGAACCATGCCCTTAAACCCAACATATATTCAGCTCCAGATGGCAGATCAGACATTCCGACAGGTCGAAGGTACAGTAACTGACGTCCCTGTCAAGATAGACGATCACTTTGTCCATACAGACTTTCAGGTTATTGACATGGGAGAAGATGAATACGATCCACCCATCATCCTTGGAAGACCATTCCTTAGTACTGTCAAAGCAATCATTTACATTGGAACTGGAGAAGTCCACATGCACTTCCCCTCTGAGAAGGTACGTCTTTACTTTACTGACCCTAACTATGTATTTGAAGAATCCAAGCAGGTCAGGACAAGAAGAAGGCGGCGTAACCACAATCAGAAGCAACAGGTCATCAAGGACGGATGGGCAGATTATGAAGGAGAAGTGGTAAGACATACCACTCAACCAACACTGTCCTGAGGAGACCAAAGCACCGAGACAGGTATGGAAAGAAAAGACAGTTGTACATGAAGAGGAGGCGCCGCCGGAACCACCGACTACGCCATCCACCAAGTCCCAGGACGACTGAACGAATAAGAGTCCCGTTCGGAGGACTTAAAAACACCGAACGCCTTGCCAAGAGGTAACTTGGTAGTTATCCTTTCCTTTTAATTATTTACTTTATCTTAAATAGTTTGCTTAGTTAATCATATTCATACTATCTTAAAAAGAAAATGAAAATGTTAAAAACCCTAAAGCCCCATGTGAGTATGCGAGTGGCATAAAACCCATAAGTACATTCACTGTGGTGGCATAAAAAAATATATATATATAATAAATACATAAATATTTTCTTCTGCTTTATAAAAGAAAAAAAACAACATAAAAATCAAGGAGGCTCAGCATGATAAAGGCTAGATATTTATGCTAACACTTAATCAGTTCCACAAAGCTTTGTTGTCTATTTGAGCTTCACAGAATTCAAGGAGACTAGCAGACGGAGGACATTCTAATCGCTGTCAGGGTGCTGCCGACTTTCAAATGCACCTCCGCCATCTGCTAGCTACATCAGAAGAGATTATGTCAAGATCTAGCTTGGGGGAGAGCACCCCCATTATCTTGCTAAGTATTTCTATCTTTATCTTTATATTTATATATACTTCTACCCTATAAAAATAAAAATATACATAACTATGAAAAAACCAAATAAAGATTTTGTGCTTATATATATACCTATATATTTTGCTTAGTGTGTTTTAATAAATAAATAAAGTGGCTATGCTAAACTGAATCTAAATAATAATAAAACTCTAGCATGGATATGATGAATAGTTGCTTTGCCTAACTTTCAAATTTGAAGTCCTCTCTCTAAGTTTAGACATAACTGTTATCATTTAAAGCTTGCTCTAAACCTGAACTTGTGGGAAGAGAACTTGATCTAAAGTCTAAGTTGTTAACGGATATGATATGGGAAGGTTGAGCTGCTGTTTATCTATTCCTAGAGATGCTAGAATTCTGGAGAATTTTATCTTTGAAAATCTTAAAATGCTACATGATGAGTTCCTGTATGATGAGAGTTTAAGTTCCTACCACAGCCATACATACATGCTTGCTAGACTTTAAGCCATACCTTTACTTTTTACTGCTTATGAGCATTGAGTGTAGTCAAGCTGTGTAGACCCTTAGGAGCTTGTCATGCGGTTAAAATCAAGATTCACTTGCACGATCACTCATACATGCTGCTTCTACTCCGGAAGTACGCATCCACATATATCCACTCATTCTCATCTCCAGATCCACATAAAATTATTCTACTCCTAATCCGGGAGAGAATAGCCAAAAATATTTTCCCATTCTTGTTATCCCATGTGAAATAAATGCTCAAGCTATTTTCGTTACTACCACTTGCTATATTGTTCTAAGGAGATGAGTGCTCTATACGAGGAAATAAAAAGGGACAAGTGCCCGGAACCTCGAAAAGAAAAAGATACGAGGAAATAAAAAGGAGCAAGTGCTCAGAACCTCGATGAAAAAAAAAGAAAATATAGAGCACCTCATTCTCCTCAAGAGCTTTAAAAGCAAGAAAGGTACGTATCCCCTCAAAAAGAGCAAAAGTAGAATTAGACTTTCATCATTGTTATCATCACTACCACCATACACCATTTATTCACCACACATGCACATCTTGATTTGACTTATTGGCTTGTTTCTCTGGATCCATGGTTTGACTATGCAATAAATGTCTTGTAAGTATGTATACTTTATCTCCCACCGATGAGCTCCAGATATCAAAAGCCTTATTAGAATAGGATGAGAGAGAAGGCAATGTCACTCTGCCTTATACCACAAATACTACATACTTTGCTTTGAGAGAAGGCAGACATCATTACTGCCTTGGTGAGGATCCAGAAATACCACAAAAGAGAGACCTGAGAGAGTCATACAAGGAATCTCTGAGTTTTATTTGAAAATCTGCAAAAAAAACTCCAGAGCTATAGCTGATCAAGAATAAGAGACATGGTGCTTGACTAGACTGTTCTATCTTTTAACCGCTCAAGACAAAGGTGACGGTTGCAAGCCCCATGGTGAAAGGTATAATGAGTAAGTTTTAAGTCTTGACAGTTTACTTTAACTCAGAGATGAGACTCTATTTGAAAGCATGTGTACCGTCAAAATTCAAAGGCATTTCAGCAACTACTGAGTCTCTCCTTGCTCAGGGACGAGCAAGAGGTAAGCTTGGGGGAGTTTGTTGACGGTCCTTAAGTATCAATTATAACTATCAAATAAATAGAGAAAAGGATCCAAATGAAACCAACACCTAGACTTAGGGTTTTATCTGACAGAATTCCATGAGTTTTGCTGTTTATCTATTTCTGCAGGGGGTTATCAGGAAATACGGAAGAAAGGCCCACATATCGGATTAATGACGGGATATTAACCGAACACGTAATTATCTTACATCTAGAAGAGTCCAGAAGCCACGAGAATGAACGGAAGGCGTAACAGAGCCGGGGACAGGGCGCCCGCCCTAGTCCCTAGGGCGCCCGCCCTGCTGGCTCAGCCAATCAGGCTCCGCCTCGAGGATTATGCTCCACCGACCTAGAGGATCAAGGAAAACCACACGATCAATGTCGGTTTGATCCAACGGCCCAGATTCATCCGAAAGGGCTATATAAGCAAGGCCCCTGCCCCTGGAGGAGAGGCCCTCGTCTCATACTTCAAACCCTAATTCAGGAGGAGAGCCTCTGATCAAGCCCTAGAGCCACCACATCAACTAGATCTCTAGTTAGCATAGCTACATAGGATTAGAACTAGAAGGAGTCAATCTTCGATTGGTTCCCGGATCTGTCAAGAGGATTCTTGGTAATTTCTCTATTGTTCTTCAATTGTTCATCATTGTTCTTCAATATTATGAATATGACTTTGTTCTATTTCAATATATTGGTTATGACTTTGCTCTACTTGATTATATTTGCAATTATATTGTTCTTAGTTTATCATAGTTATATGCTTGGCTTAGTTAGATTGGAATTATATACATGCCTAGGATCGTATAGCGTTTATCCATGTGTACAGTGGGTGAATGATAATTATTGTGTAGACGTGGTGTCTATACCGTATTTATCTGCGATTGCACCCTATATGCCGGATTGTGGGGTAGTTCGCGATAGTGACAGCTTCGTTGATTCTTATATAGTCCCCCTCTCGTGTATAGGGCAGGCAGAGCAACACTATTACAGGGGAGTGATTGCTATGTTCTTCATCTTCCTTGCTAATATTCACTATGCATGGATATAGTCTTTTCTCACCATGATTGCCAAGTATAATTGCACTAACTATGATATGCTAGACTTTATAGTTAATAATAACTTAGGGAATATCTTTGTAGTTCATCCTAATTCCATGCTAATGACTTGCTAGAATATCTGTTGAGGTGCTTATCATTATTATATGTGGCTAGCTGATCAGATTAATTATCTTTGTCACCATTATCACTTTACCTTTACTTAATGTGACATTTATACCTGTATAAAGAGATTGATAAATACTCTCGGTTATACATGCAATGATGTGTACTCAGTTCCATATTCTCATTCCATTATCAACCATGATACTTAGAAATCCCTTCCCAGTGGTAAAAATATAAATAACGATACCTGGAATACTTCCCGGTTAAAATGCTACATCGGTATTAATCTGTGCGCTTGCAGATCCCTTTTATTATTTATCTTGATGAGCAAATGCATATTTCAATACCGCGTCTCTCATGTCATGCTGGGGATGATAACTTGGCTTAAGTGGCATGAGGGATAGGTTTGGCATTTTTGGCGCCGTTATCAGAATTAGAAAACTAAGTCTACTTTTGGTAGTGACGTTAAGAATGCCCAACATATGGTACCTCCACTCACTCCCCCACACCAAGGGGTGCAACCACGCGCTAAGTAGACCTAATAAAAGTTCACGATTTTGAAAAAGCTCACGTCTAACGTTCCCAAACGCTTCGAATCGAGTTCTTACATAATCCACGAGGCCACAAACGCACCCTAAGGTTCGAGGGCTGCTAAGCCGTGAGATCACTTACACCTCCGAGGCTACGGTACCTCCACTCGCTCCCTCACGCCAAGGGGTGCAACCGCGCGCTAAGAAAATTATGCAAGAATACGATTCAAGCAAGAAAGGGAAGAAAAGACTCAAACGAAAATGAACATATACGATTACATATTAATGTTTTAGGGCCCCTGAGGCCATCACAGCATAATTCACAAGTACTAACTACCCTATTACACGGGCCTTCATGCCCAGGTTTGGCTTACAGGCCCTCGTCGTCGCCAGGCGGGACCACCTCGACCTCGAATAGCTTCGCAAGGCGACCCTCGGGCTCCTCCGCGGCCTCGATCAGATCCAGGCAGGCTACTTCATTTTCTTCATCGGTCCGGTCTGGATCCGTAATGAAGCCATCAGCGATGAGGCCCATGACGTACTCAAACCTAGACCGGACGACCGCCATGGCCCTCTTCACGCCATGATGCAGCCCGCCTCATATCTTCTCGCGGATGAGGCGACCCAGCACCGCCATCCAGCAAACAAACGAGTTCCTCGGCGCGTCCTCCTCGGTATCAGCATCGGGCTCGACCCCCAGGCCATCGCACACCTAAGTGATCGCACCCTGGAGCAGCTGAGTCCGCCTGGCCTCGGCCTCGAAGAGGTTCTGAAATGAGGTAGCCGTCGCCTGGGCCGCATGTTGCTGCTTCTCCAGCTCTGAAACACAAACACCAAATTAGCAAAGACCTGGGACCTCGAGGCCAAAGTCAAAACATGACAAAAAGCTTACCTTCAGCATGGGTCTGCCAACCCATGACCTCGTCACGCAGCTCCTCGTGTGCCTTCTCCGCCACCCGAAGAGCCTCGTCCTTGTCACGGACCGTCGCCCTCAGCGCCTCAATCTCCCGACCGGTGCCCGAGAGAGCCTCCTCCCTCTCTCGGACCATCCCCTTCAACATCGTGATCTCATCCTCCAAGGTTCCAACGCGAGCGGACGCCATCCCGATCTGGATGTTGAGGGCGTCGCGCTGACCGCTAACTAAAGCAACGTCCTCCTCGAGCTCCTTCACGCGCGCCAACAGCGGCGCGAGGTCCTCACGGGCCTTGGCCACCTCCTCCCGGGCCCTGGCCGCATCTTCACGTGCCTTGGCCTCGGCTTCACAAGCCTGCGCTGCCTCCTCCCTGATCGCTGCATGGACGACGCGGAGCTCGTCCACCTCGGCGCTCTTCTGGGATAGCCGCTTATTGGCTTCCTCGACTAGAGCCCATTGACGAGCAAGCGCCGCCCATACGCCACTCTCATGACGAATGAAGAGTGACTTGCGGCGAGAACGCTCCTTGAGCTCCTGACCACAGTTAAATCTAAGATCAGAACCAAGGAGAAAGGGGGGATGAAACGCAAGAAAAGACAAACGGACCCGACTCACCTCAAAGGCCTCCGACATACCCCGCACGAAGGTATCTGCGACCATTCGCAGAGACTGCACGGAGTGCATACAGAGTCTCTCGATGAACTCCCAGTACTGCACTTTGTCCTTGTCGTCGAGGGTAAAGAAGGGCTCGGTGCTGGGGTTAGACGCGTCCCTGAACTCGAGGGTCGACCGACCCCAGCACGGGAGCTCCTCCTCCGCCCGTACAAGCGCCAGCCCTGCGAAATCGGGCCACCTGGCAGACGCCTCAGCCAAGTCATCCCCCAACGTCACGGAAGTACCGGGCCAATCCGGGGCATTAACCATCTCGACGTCCGCCTTCTGCTTCCCCTTATCGGAAGGAGGGTCGTCAACGGTAAGATCGATTACAGCCGGAGTCGACCCCTAGGTCGAGGCTGGCGTCTCAACTGTTGGCGCCACCGCCTGCACGTTGGACGGTGGCACGACCACCCCCCGTTCCGCCTCGGCCGCCTGCTCCGTTGGATGGTCTTGCTGCGGCTGCGGCCGCGGTGCCTCCTGCACCGGTTGCGACTCCGGCTGCGCCACCTCTTTCCCCGCATCCGGCGGGCCCTCCACCACCTCTCTTGACTCTTCAACATCCGTCCGCCCCTCGTCACAGATGGATGTTTTAGCCTTAGCGGCCTCGACGATCGCCTGGGTCATCGCGGTCGACCCAGGCTCCGACCCACCAACACCGGGCACGTCGAGCCTGGCACCGCCCGGGGCTGCCTCGATCGGCTCTGGCTCCCGCGTGGCGTCACCAAGTTCGGCGACCTCCTGGGCGCTTGCTCCCGCCTTGGCGGCGGCCTCCTTCGTCCTGAGCCACTCCATGGCAGCCTAGTACCTCGCGACCCAGGCGGCATCATCGGCAGGCGTCCGCATCATCAGGGCGGCGCCAGACTTGAGTGCCTTGACGGGAGTCGGAGCCGCGAGCTCCACCTTGCGCTTGTGGCTGAGTAGTGAACAAACGCGTCAGAATAAAGAGCGAGATGACCTTGTCGGAAAGACAAGGCGAGGTACTTACCCGGACAGAGGAATCAAGGGCCTAGACTCCAGCTTCCCCGAGCCACCTGACGGCTTTTGCGAGGGCTCCTCTGTCGAGCCTCCGGTTGGCCTAGTGCTCCTCGAAGCCCAGGCTAACGGGGCGCCTGAGGACCTCTGCACCGAGGAGGCTATCTGACCTCGAGTCCTCACGCCCGTCGACGGCGCCCTGGCCATAGACGCCGACGTTGTTGCTCCGCCCGTCGGCAAAGTCTGAGGCGATCGGACTCGCGGGCGCGGCGCCACCGATCTCCCCTGCGGGACCCCAGGCGAGGTAGATCCCCTCTCTGGAGGCCCCACTCGAGACCTTCCTTCTGCTGGCTCTCCTTCCCCCTCGACGGGCGCGGAGACTTCCCTCGACGCCTAGGAGGTCGACCCCCCGCCAATGGGCTCTAGCAGGGGCCGTACGTCGGGGAGGTGCGCTAGAAAAGTCACGGTATCGTACCGCGACCCGGCGTCGTCGTCGCCACTGTCCTCATCCTCCCCCGAGACCATCTCGAAGGGGGATTCCTCGATCGGGAGACCCTTGAGGCTCTGCTGACGGCGGCGCTTATTCAACGCCTCACGCTCGAGGGCCTTCTTGACCTGATGCTTCTTCGCAGTGTCCTTCTCTTCCTTCTTCTGGGCCGTCGAGAGGCGTCTCGCCTCTCGAGCAGCCCGATCCTCCGAAACTGGTGGCCGCGACTCCTTGACCACCGACAGATCCTGCACGGAGGCCTCGACAAACTTAGTCGAGAGAACTAGGAAGCAAAAGGACCCAAGGCTATTGAAACGACACTTACCAGAGGCTCGAAGCCCTGAGTGGGGCGCATCGGGACCCTGTCAATGTCCTCCTGCCTGAAGCTCCCCACCATCCACCGTGCGCGTCGGGCAACTTCGTCGAGGGGGAGGGACTCATGCGACATCCGACTCCCCTCCAGCGAGGCCTCCGACGTCATCTCGTCGATCCAAAGTCGGTGCTGCATCAGCGGCAGCACCCTCTGGCGGTGGAACGCGACAGCCACCATCCCCGCCGTCAACCCACGTTGTCGAAGCCTCCTTAACACGTCGAGGAGCGGCTGCAGCTTGGGCTTTTCCTCCTCAACAATGCTGTACGTCCAGTTATCCTCGCGTGACATCAGGACCCGACCGAAAAACCTCGATAGCTGGTCGTCGTCGTTGCGCAGGTAGAACCACCCGTCGTGCCATCCGCTGTTCGACGAGATGAGCTGCGCCGGGATGTACTGCTCGCCTCGACCAACTCGGACTTGAAGGGTGCAGCTCCCTGCATGCACCGTGCGCCGCACTCCTCGCTCGCCCACCTTCTTGGCGAAATGCTCCACCTTGAAGAGGTGGAGCCACAGGTTCCAGTGTGGCTCCATCCCCAAATACCCCTCATAGACCGCCGCAAAGATGGCAGGCTGCGAGATGGAGTTGGGGGCGAGGTGATGCAGCTCCACCTTGTAGTAGTGGAGGAGCGCCCGCATGAAGCGGCTCGGCGGCATCCCGAGCCCCCTCTCGTGGAAAGCGATGAAGCTCACCACGTATCCCTCCGGGGGCGCCGGCTCCCGGTGGTCGGACGGCGGCACCCA
Source organism: Saccharum hybrid cultivar R570 (assembly GCA_038087645.1). Taxonomy (NCBI): domain Eukaryota; kingdom Viridiplantae; phylum Streptophyta; class Magnoliopsida; order Poales; family Poaceae; genus Saccharum; species Saccharum hybrid cultivar. The sequence goes on from JAQSUU010000113.1 coordinate 7,668,462, forward strand.
CCATTCCGGTTGGCTCCGGCTTGCCCTCGGTCACAGAAGACCGTCGCGGACCAACTCCTCCAGCTTCCTCTCCGTCACCGAGGAACGAGCCCACGCATCCACAGGAAGGATCTGGCTCTTTCCCGCCATGGTCGTCGAAAAAGGCGTGCGGCGGCGGTAGAGGAAGAGGTGACAGCGGCAGTGAAGGACGGCTGAAGGGCACACAAGGAGAAAGAGTGCAAAACGCAAATGGCCAATGGGGGGCACATGGGACCCCAGACCTCACACTTATACCCCGATGGAAGGCCAACGGACGGATCCGGCGAAAAAGGTAGGAACAGTCCCACATTCAATGTCCTTACCTAACCGCTCCCTCGAAACCCACAGGTAAGGGCACGTGTCCGCCGTTCGCTCCGTAACCGTCGCGCCACGCCGCCCACTACCGCGCCGTTCTCGCTTCTCCTCCTAAAAAGACATGCCTCAAATGGGCCGGAAGGGGATCCGCGGACGGATATTTCCAGACGAATGGATAACGGGCTCCGAGCCCAATATAAACCTCGAGGGATCGAAAGCTGGCCCTCGACCAGGGTTCGACAGCTGCCCTCGAGTAACGGAGTCAGGGACAACTGGGGACGCGCCCATACAAGGCTAGGGCTCGAGCCACTCTCTCGAGGCGCCCCAGACGTATTCGAGGCTAGAAGAGAGGTCGACGGTGGAATCCCCTCGGAGGGAGGCATTGAGCCCTCGGATCCTATCGCATGGAGCCGAGATCCACACGACTACTCTTTGACATTTTTGAGAGCGCCTCCGTGGTCGCTAGCCGACTCCTACCGAATGGAGCACGAGCTCCCACTCGAAATTCCCCGCTAACAGCTCACCAGAGATCGTCGGAACTCACCCGATGAGGGTAGTACGACGTTCCCCACCTGTCCTCCTTTTCTAAAACGGAGCATGAGGGTCGTACGATAAAAGACGGACAAGACCCTGATCGACCTCGTGCACGCGAGGCTCGGGGGCTCGACCGCAAAGGGCTAAAACCTCAAACAAAAGAGGACCAAACATGCCATGATGACTCAAACACGGGAGCACCCCTCGACATAACGCACTAAAGACCTCGGAGGAGTCAAAACACTCCACCGAGGCCTCGGGGCTACACCCGGCGGGTGCGCTCGCACGCACCCACCGGAAAGGCTACAACGCTACGACTCCAGTTCATGACTCACTGAGCCTCTGCGAGAGTGACCACACTCACCCAAAGGCTCGGGGGCTACTGTCGGGTACCAAAACAGGGGGTACCCACAATCAACGATCAAGAAAAACAAACCCCTGAGAAAACCACGCCAAAAGCTCTGCCCACAAAGATGGAACGAGCCAAAACGACGAACGAAACGCCTCAACCATGTTCCGACTCGCACAAGATTCGCTCGACAGGACGCCTCGACCACGTTCCGACTCGCACGAGGCCTGCTCGACGAAATGCCTCGACCACCGAGAAATCTCCGACTCGCACGACCCTAGGTCGAGCCGGTCGACCCACCTCACCCACCAACTCTGAGACAAAAGTCAAAGCATTTAATGCAACCACCAACCACTTCCTACCCCCATGGCTACAGCGGTAATCAGCATGAAAGCAGTACCAGTGTCAAATCTCACTTTTTACTGCCCATCCCGGGATGGGCGGTGAAAACTTGTCACTGTACGTGCCATGCTGAGCACTATTCCGCCACTGATCACCCTCGAGGGAGAATACGGCGAGTATCGTACCCCAAAATTCTCGAGACTCGGCCTTATCCATTCACTGTCGACCCACCTCGACCTGGCCTCGACCAACCGCCGGTCAAACAAGGAAGCAAGGCCTGCATGCCACAAGATCCGGAGTCTTTTCATCATCTCATCCTCTACGTCACCATGGTGTCCGGGGATGGCCAGCCATTCCCGGGGCACGTCACTACAGCGGCCTCCACAACGCTCGACAAAACTTCACTTCTAAGGAATCCCTCGGTGTCCCTGCCTCCTCTTGACCCTATAAAAGGGCAGGCAGGGGATTTGACGAGGGGGAGAAGCGAGGACGGACAAGCAAAAGCCAGTCGCCATCCCACCGTAGAAGATCAACATCTCAAGCAATCTCCTTTGTACTCTCACTTTTTCTCTCTAAGACCTGGGATCGGCTCCCTCTCTCACAGCTTGTAACCCCTACGCAAGCACTTAGGTGCAAGGAAATACAATACTCCCCCTCCCCGCTGGACGTAGAGCCTTCTTTTGCCCGAACTAGGATAAACCCCCATGTACTCTCCTTGCATCACCATCCAGATTAGGGACACGCAGCACTGATTCACTCGTTGGCTTAGGACCCTCGCGGGACCAGACGCTGACACACCTAATTCTCGCAGGTGATAGGAAATCACCCGACTTCTACCGGTTTAAGCCAACTAAGCATTGACTGACTCGTACTCGATAGGATATATCTGGCAGGATTATGGAGCAGTGTAACACAAGGTTTAATGCATCAACGGTTTCACCCAACTCCTGTACTTAATGCATCAGGTAATAAAGCAACAAATAAGTTAGTTATTTAGCAAATTGGTGGGATGCTCCGGGGCTTGCCTTTCTCAAAAGTGCTAGGAACGTGATTCGCACACTCGAGAAGTTGTTCCTCCTTAGCACCTTCCTCCTGATTCACCTCTAGAAGTACTTGCTCTGGCTCCTCTTGATGAACCTCCAAAGTCTCCTCCGGCGATCCTATATGATGCATATGTATAAATAGCAAGAATACATATGGAATGATGACAGGATGATGATGAATGCTTTTATATGTATGAACATGGTTAACTTCATTCTACCGAGTAGGTGCATATCTCTTCTCTAGTTAACAATTCTCATCAAGCAAAGTCATGTCATCATATATATAAGCATACACACACACACACATGCTTCATCAAGAAGCAATTGCTGCATAAAAGGTACTCCCAAATAAACTACAGCAATCATACCAGCAGAGCATGCACATTCCAATTGTACAAAAAGGTAGCATGTGATTATAAAATTCATTTATTAAAGCCCTAGCATTCCATTCATAAAAGGAGGACAGAACTGCAACATATATTTTGACAGCTCATAAAATTCTACAAAAATTACAGAAGCTTAAACATGCTTACTAGAGTCTACCATAAAAATTTCAGCTCAAAACAGTAAGTACTTTATGCTACACAAAAATGACAAGGCAGTACATTTAAATGGCCCTAAAATATTTTATACAGTGAAAAGTGTCAAGCAACAGATTTTATATTTTTCTTAGCTTCTTCATGGCACAATAACGGTACACAAAAATTTCCAAGTATTTATTCCACATATATGATTTACCATGGTTTTCTAATCATACTAGCAAATAAAGCACCAAAAATAAATAGAACAATATTTACACATGACAGGGTTGGTAAACATTTTTCACAGATAAAGCATGTCATAAGAAGACTAACAAAACTGGAATCACATTTTTCTGACTTTTCTACAATTAGTTATGAATTAAATAAGATATCAAGCATTTAACCTAAATCAATCAATTTAAATAAAGCTATACAGAAAAGTATCACAAAAATGAAATCTTATAATTTTAACATGCAGATCTGCTCATGAGAAACCTAACAAAATTTGATTCACTCGATTTGAACTTAAAATGACCAAGTTATGAATTTCCAAAGGTTTAAAAGTAAATCTGGAAACCCCCTTTTTATTTCTTTTTCTGAAAACCGCCTGAAAAATGTTAAGTGCACCCGAGCAGATGCACACAGACCCACGCCCAGTCACCGACAGGTGGGGTCACTGGGCCCACACGTCAGTGACACACAGAGAGAGGAAGGGCTCGTCGGCGTGGATCTCGCCGACGGCGAGGTCTTCGGCAAGGGGATGAGCACCAGAGTGCTCACCTCGTTGAGGCAAAGCCTCTGGGCTAGAGTAGAGCGAGTGAGAGCGAGTGTGGGAGGAGGAACGGCGAGGCGCGGAGGCGGAGCTCCGGCGAACGGCCATGAGGCGGTGGCGGGCGATTCGCCCTCACCTGAAGGTGAACGGCGACGGCGAAGCGTGTCCGGTGGAGAAGCAGGCGAGGCGGAGCTCGGGGTAGGACGAATCGAGGAATGGGCCCTCGGTTCACCGGGAACGGAGGCGAGGATGCGGCGGCGGCGCTAATGGCGATGGCGGTCGCGGTTGCTGCTGCTGTTGCGGTGCGAGGGCGAGAGGGAGGGAGAGAATGAGCGAGTGAGGGAGCGGGGCGGCCTCCGGCCGGTTCAAGGCGCCGGTGGGGGCAGTGGGGCCCAGCTGGCCGGACGCCGGCGACCACGCGACGCCGAGGCGGGCGCATGGACGCCACGCGGTGCGCGCGGCGCGGGCACAGGCGCGCGGGCGCGGGCGCGGGGAAGGCGGCGGCGCTGGCGGGCTGGGTCGGCTTTCGGCCTGGGCCGAGAAGTGGGGCGCCGGCCCACCAAGCGGTTCCCCCCCCCTTTTTTTAAATTCCTTTCTTTTCCAAATCATTTCAAATCAAAATTTTTTTGGTACTTTTCCAACCTCTTTTAAAGTTTGGTCAAAAATAAAAGTTGCCCCATTTTAAAAGTTCTGCAACTTTGTTTAAAAGAGTTAAGGTCAACACTGAATAGATTTTGAAATACAACCTAAAATTTTAAAAAGGCATTTTATGCTAGGGTTTAAAATCTCATTCAAAATTTAAATTCAAAAAATCAGTTTATTTTGGGCTTTAAATTTCTTCAATACTTTTCTAAAATCATAACAAATCACGAACAAATTAGAACACCCATTTTACATACTTGCATAGCAATTTCTTAAATCGAAGTTGGTTAATATTTGAATTAAAATAAGCACATGAGATGATGAATTGCATATAAGAATGCAGTGCTCATGCAAACTCAATTAACACGGTGCATCGATGATTAGGAGTTAATGATGATGAATTATGCAAGCTTAACACCCAAGGTGTTACAAACCCCCCTCCCGCTTCACCGCTGTAACAGCCCCAGGGACTAAGTGGGCCCAATTCAGGTATGGCCGAGTACTGTAGCAGTGGCAGTGGCCGAGCTGTAGCTGAGGGGTTACAGTACATCCGGACTCTGGGGTACTATAGCATCGTTGTACTGCATGGGGGTACTGTAGCAGTGGCAGTGGCCGAGCTGTAGCTGTGGGGTTACAGTACATCCGGACTCTGGGGTAGTATAGCATCGTTGTACTGCATGGGTTACAGTACTGTAGCTCGGGTACTGTTCACGCGAGTTACTGTAGCTCACGGCCCACTGTGCAGCCAGTGTTTAGTATCATACCGTGAATCTAAGGATCGCCAGACCGACTTAAATACCAGGGTCAGGAACGCATAGTAACCTTCGGTTAACCATTTTGAGCGAAGCGAGGACGAAAGCTCAAGCGGGTTGCTACGTAGGCCTAGGCCGTGTATGCCGGGACTAGATGTTATAGCCGCCGGCTGCCCTCAGTCCATCTCCCGTCTGAACCCGCCGAAAGGAGATGGACACCGTCCTCGACCCGACGAGTCTCGTCGACGTCATTCCGTCCATTCGGTGCCAAATTCGCCGCGTCCTCGTCGATCGCCGTCGTTCCTTCCAGATCCATCCCCTTTCTCCGCGTCAGAGTGAACTCCTTCGATGAATCTGGTACGTATACGACATCCTCATCCCTTTGTCCTTTCTAATTCTAGATCCATTTGGTTAGGGTTTAAAGTTCCTTGCACTCATACTTCACCTTTAGGTCCGGCCGCCACCTAGCTCATTGTCAGCAAGGTTGCTTCAATGGGTGGCCGCTTCTTGGATGTTCTTCCATTTCCACATCCGACCTGGTCTCGCCGCCGTCGTAGCCACCGGATTCGTCCCCTTTACCTACCTGCTCTTGCACTTCACCGCCGGATCCGGTACATCGATGACTTTCTAGTCCCCTTTCCTTTATACTTGCAGATCTGGTTGTTTAGGGTTACAGTTCGTTGCCCTCGTTCTGCTTATTGAGGATCTTGTTAGGGTTCGTTCTCCCTAAACCGACTTGTCTCCACCGGTTGTGCATACACGTCCATTTCAACATGGTTTTTATGTTTCTTGCATATATATGCTGGCATTTTTCAATTGTGCAATTGTTGACAAATGTTTTGCTCTAACATCTTCCGTATATGTCCACAGCACTCGCACGCCATTTGCATCGCCTACTTCGCACGGTTCTCTATATTGGCACCTTCATCAACAACTTCCTGCTCACCGCCGGAAGCTACTCGGTACAACTTGCGTGCCAAACGCGCGAAGCGAACAAGCAAGGCAAGTTTACATTTATGCACCTTCCATCATTTCGTACTTGTAGTTATGTCCTGCTGTCCATTGCTACGTGTGCTCTGAACGCTATGCAACAACACAAACAAATTAGCCATTCAACGTGCCCACAAATGCCACGCCCACATGCAAATTGGGATGATGCTGAAACCAAGCTTTTGTTGGACATGTGCCTTCAAGAGAAGGACAAAAGTTCAACTTCAACCAGTATGGTTTAACTAGGGATGGTTGGAGCAACGTTTACTTGTACATCCCACACTATGATCGTCGTCAGGTGAACAACAAACTATATTCTATGAAAACCCAATAAGTAGCATGGAAGTGAGGTCAGTCAGCCACTGGGCTAGGTCGGGACACGCAAACGGGGGGCATTGCCGCTGATCCTGAGTACTGGGGACCCAGGACGATACCATGCCCGGTAGCGACGACAATACCCAGTGCACGGTAAGTTAAGTAACTATTGCATGTGTTTTCTCCTATTTGTTGCTTTTGTGGCTCCTGCTATCCTTCTCACACACACTTACACATCTATTCGCTACAGGAAACAAGTGCGGCTGCTGGAGCACGTGGCAAACCACCTCGTTTCCTGACTGAACTTGAAGCCCTGTATGGCGACCAGAACCACAACACCGGCTCTTTCATGTTCGCAGGTGGCATTGGTGCCTCAACACCTCCTCATGTTAGGATGTTGCAAGAGCACATCGGTCTGTCCAGTTTTCACATCCAAAAGGGACAGCAAGGACCAAGTGGTTAACAGCCCAGAGAAAAAGAAGTCTTGCAACATGGGGGAATACATGGCAAGGTTATCTGAAAGCATTGCTACAAGGAGTACATCTCGTGATCGAGAACGGACCCGTAAGTAGGTGGAGGTGGATGAAGCAATGCAAATCATATAAGACGACTGTGTGCCAGTTCCTTCAGACATGTACTTTGAAGTATTGGAGCTGTTCAAGAACTCTGTGTACATAGGGAGTTCAAGAATATGGAAAACACCGAAGTTCATATTGCTTGGCTCACTTGGCACATGAGTAGGAATAAGAAGTGGTCCCGGTGGCCGGCCTTGGAGTAGCAGCGCTTGTTTCCGTTGTTGTTTGGTTGGACCTTTGTATTTTAAATTTTTGTGAACAAAATGTGGCGAACTATGTTTGTAATAATTTCTTTCGTTGTGTTGGACTTGGATTGTAATAATTTTGATCGCCCCTGTTCATACCTACTATAATGCTTTCGCTGCTGGTCACCACAATTGGTTAGTTTTTTAAATTGTGGACACCGATCCTCTTTTGAATTGTGTTGATGTAGGTGTTTTGGAAGTTGATGGAGTGTACTGGTCCACCAGAATTGGTCTCTACTCGTTGATAGATTTGGAGTTAAAAATCTGGAACAAATTTAGGTTAGCTCATAGTAAACCTTTAGTTCATATGTTCAATGACCATATATGTAGTTAACTGTGATTCATTATTGGTGGATATTGTTTTGTAGGATATTCGTCTATGCTGATCTAGGTATTCTTAAAGATCTGAAATCACTATTCTAGAGCTGGGAAGCTACGTTGAATTCAAATAATAAGCAACATATAAGGGTTAGGGAATAATTAGGAGTAAGTTTTCTTTACTGAACACTGCAACTGTATCAAATGTTGTATACAAAGCATACAAGAAAATTTGGATTGGATGAATTACTTGGTACTGAATTTATTCATGTTGTTTGGAGCATGGACAAAAGTGATGAAGAAAGTGACAATTCCAGTGAGAACAGTTTCAACGAATTGGTTACTGCAGCTTGGGCGGGAGGACTTGCAATGTCCATGCTGATGGTACCGCAAGCAATCGCCCTTGTGCACTATCAGCAGGACCTCAACAGACGACAATGGGTACACAACATTCTGTCAGATCCTAGGAGATGCCATATCAACTTTCGTATGCAGCCTGCCAATTTCCACCGGTTGCATAACATATTAACTAGGTACTACGGTCTAGCATCCACTAGGCATGTTGATTCAATGGAAGCTTTAGGCATGTTCCTTGGACATGTGGGACATGGTAATCGCAGAGGCAAATGCATGAGATTCAGGAGGGGTTTGTGCACCTATAGCAAGATATTTGGCCAAGTGCATGCTTAACGCCATGATGGGCTTTGCAAATACAGTGCTTACGCCAAAGGACTATAGTTATGCCATAGTTCCGCATGAGTTGATAGAGTACACACCTTTTTTTATGGATGCATAGGAGCCATTGACGGAACTCACATTGAAGTGTGTGTCGATGAAGAATTACATGATGATTTCACTAATAGGAAAGGTTGGACTAGCCAAAATGTGATTGTTGTTTATGACTTCGATATGAGGTTCACGTATATTGGCGCGGGGACGGAGGGTTCAGCGGATGACATACGCGTGTTGAAGCAGGCTTAGGCGGAACCTAATTTCCCGCATCCACCTGAAGGTTTGTTTGCCTAAGTTGTGTACCTTGTTGAATTGTTGGTGTGCTTGTCTTGAGTTCCATCTAACGTGTTGCTCAAATTGTGCATTTATATGTTGTTTTGCAGGACGCTATTATTTGGTGGACTCCAGGTACGCACTTTGCCCGGGATGTATGCCACCACATCCAAAAAAGAGGTACCATGTGCAGCAGTTCAAGAATAGGACTCCTGGTGTCGCGGAGGAGGTATTCAACCGCCACCATTCCAGGTTGTGTAATGTTTCATTTGGGGCCGCGATAAGTAAGTGGCAAATGTTGCAAGGCGTAACAATCACAGATTATTATGGTTGCCTTTGCACTGCACAACTATGTGCATGACCTGGAGGGACCAAAGAAACAAGGGAGGTACAGGCAATCACCTGGACTAGGACGTTTGAGTCAAGTGGCTGCTTTAGCGTTACTCTGGGACTTGGAGTCCTTGGGAAGAAGTATGTGAATCTATTATAGTAGAGTTAGAAAATGTCTTCAGTCAGCAATCATTTCTTCAATGCCTAATTTTTGTGTACTATAGGTGACTGGGAGCAAAGAGGAGCATCGGAGGGCAGGATGGAGAGGGTTCAAGTTGGTATGTGGATTTTGCTGAATTGGGCTTCATCTTCTTACTGCCTCAAGTATCTGAAACTAGGTACAAGTTTTGTATTGTTGTTCCACGTATGCAACCAATTATATTTAGAGGACTGATGTGATTAGGACATAATTGTTGATTACCACTAATTACATGCTGTAATGGGCAACTGTGTACAAGAAGACTGCATATGTGAAACTTCTTGTAGCAGCTGATCATGTGGCTCCTAGGGGCTACAAGTTTTGTAATTATGCCCACTGATTCCATATGAAAGATGTAAGGACTATAGAGGTGGTAATTTAATACTGTTAACCATGGTGGTGTATTTAACTTGTGCCATTTGATTTGTGAATTTGAATGATGTATTAATGGGATGTCCTGGTCGTAATGAACAGGTTTTTGCAGTTCAATGGACTAGTTGCTGGTGTTTGAATTTGAAATGCATTAAATGGTGTCCGAATTTAAAATGCATTAAATGTTGTTCGGCTGATCCTTGTGGTCGGCTGATTCTAGGTACTGTGCAAGTATGCAGAAATCAGCTGGAAATGTGACCAGCCGAACAGCACCAAATATGTTTTGGCTCGTGAGTAATAGATCCGTTCACGGACATCGAGCAACTAACCACCGTGATAAGAAAAAGGCCATGCAGTTTTATTTATAGCATCTCCGATAGTCTGGAAAAATGACTTACTATCCTTGTTTTGGCCTCGTTCGGCTGGGCTGATAAGCCGGCTGAAAAATACTATTGGCTGATTTGTTGTGAGAGAAAAATACTGTTCTGGCTGAAAAAACAAGCTAAAAAAGACGGATTATAAGCCGGGTGAACAGACTCTTTATTGGGAAAAGAAGAAAAACCTTGCTCTCACAGTTTGCTATATGGCTTGCTAAATTATTCTAACTTGGGAACGGAGGGAACCGCGCTCGGATATATCCGCGGTCGAAGTCACTTGCTATCCGGCGTAGGTTTTCCTTTTGCCGCCGCCGCCAGTTCTCCCGCGCACGAAGTGAAAGTTCTCCGCCTCCTTCCCACGCGCGACCCTGAGGATAAAAACCTCCTTGCGTCGATCGGGCTCCTGGTAGCGTCGGTGTTCCACCATCGCCCGGCACGAGAAGATCGAGAGGCCGGTCTTCTTCGTCACTTGTCAAAAGTTTTTGCAACTTGCTAAATCTTTACTTTTTACCCCGTGAAATTTTCCAGATCCCCTAACAGCCGTAGGAACCAGATAAAAGAAACAATAAAGACGACGGCGACAAAATAAAAAAAGCTAACAGGAACTGCGTGTCCTTTCTCATCCATCAATCTGCCCATCAGAGCAATTAGCCCAGGCGCTCGATTTCACTCGCCTGGACATCGACGTACTTGCCTGGTACAGGCAGCAAGGTCCAGACGAGGCAAACTTTGTCCCAGGGCTTGCCCTGCTCCAAAATGTAAACCGGCCCTGCTCTGGCTCTCTTCCGAACTTGCATTCCATGGCTCCAACGACCTCACCAGTCCACCACCGCTTCCTCGCACCCGACGCCGCTGCCCTCCTCCTCCTCGTCGTCCTCCTCGCGCCATCCTCCAAGGCGGCTGAAACCCCCATCTCGTTCTCCTTTCCATCTTTCTCCCTCCGCAACCTCACCCTCCTCGGCGGGGCCTCGCTCCGCGCCGACTCCGTCTCGCTCCCGCCGCCCTCCTCCCATGCGCTCTTCCCGCTCCCGCTCCCGTTCCCACCCAATGCCTCCTTCTCCACCTCCTTCCTCTTCGCCGCGCCCGCCTCCACGCACCCCGCTTCGCGCCTCTCCTTCCTCCTCATCCCCGACCCGCTCACGGTCGGCGCCACGGCCAAAAACCGGTCCCTCCCGCTCGAGATCACCCTGGACGCGTCCAGGGGCCTCGTCTCCGCGTACTCCGCCGGTGAGAGACTTGCCGGGAACTCCACCGGCGCTGTGAATCTTCGGAACGGCAACGGGGTCGGTTCCTGGGTCATCTACGACGCGCGCCGGGCGCGCCTCGATGTATTCCTCAGCCACGCGAGCCTGCAGCCCCGGACGCCAGCTCTGTCCTCAGACGCCGCGGGCCTTGGCGTCCGCTTCTCCGAGTTCATGTTCGTCGGCCTCGAGGTGTCGTCGGACAACGCGAGCAGCGGCGACGGCGGCTTCGTCGTCGAGAGCTGGACCTTCCTCACGTCCGGGACGCCGCCTGTCGACACGGCATCCCGGCCCGCGCACAGCATGTCCGACAGCGTCCCCAGCACGCCTGTGACGCCTGGGGTAACCACCCTGAACCTGAAGCGTGGGCGCCGCAGGAAACTAGTATTGGGGCTCGCCGTCCCCTTGCCTATCGTGCTCCTTGGTGCACTCATGGTGTTTGTGGTAATGTCTCTGAAGAAGTGGAGGTGGAGTACTGTAGTGGTTAACAAGGGAAACGGAGCAAAGATAACAGGTAAACCGAGGCAGTTCATGTACCAAGATCTCTTCTCGGCTACAAATGGATTCGATCCCTCTATGGTGGTCGGCAGCGGTGGTTTCGGTACAGTGTACAAGGCAGTGTGCCCACACTCTGGGGTCACGTACGCGGTCAAGAGGTCGAAGCAATCCAGAGAGAGCTACAATGAGTTCAGTGCTGAGCTTACTATTATTGCTGACCTGAAGCACCCCAATCTGGTTCAGCTCCAGGGGTGGTGTACAGAAAGGGACGAGCTGCTGCTTGTGTATGAGTTTATGTCCAACGGCAGCCTAGATGAAGCTCTCCACCCTTGTTCAGGCACGGAGCGTTATGTCACCCTCGACTGGTCTCAGCGGTACAACGTTGCTGTTGGCATCGCTTCTGCGGTGGCATACCTACATGAAGAACATGACAAGCAGGTGATCCACAGGGATATAAAGTGCAGTAACATACTTCTTGACTCGTGTTTTAGTCCGAGATTGGGAGATTTTGGGCTTGCAAGGTTAAAGGATCATGACACGAGTCCTCGGTCGACCCTGGCAGCAGGGACTCTTGGTTACCTTGCACCTGAATATCTCCAGATGGGTAAAGCTACAGAAAAGAGCGATGTCTACAGCTATGGGGTTGTGCTGCTTGAGATCTGCACAGGCAAGCAGCCAATAGAGAGAGAAACGCCCAGCAGTATGAACATGTTGAATATTGTTGATTGGGTTTGGAATTTGCACTCAGAAGTCAAGCTTCTGGATGCTGCGGATCCATATCTTAGTGGACAGTATGACAATGAGCAAATGATGAGGCTACTTCTTCTTGGTTTGAGCTGTGTGAATCCGTTCTCAGAAGAGAGACCTGTCATGAGGACAGTCCTAGGCATACTGGAGGGCAAGAATGATTTACTTCCGGTTCCAAGAAAGAAGCCGCTTCTTGTGTTTGTTTCAAATGTGCCTGTTGACCTTGAGAGAGTAGTTTCAGAGTGCAATCAGAGTACAGTTTCAAGTGATCTGTATGAACTGAAAATTGACCTAAACTAGGTAACAAACTTTCCTTGTCAGTTGAACAGTTCAGAAATATTTTTTTTACTTGCGTTTACTTTGTGCATTTTTTTTGTGTATGCTGCGTGTCTTAGTCCAGATTATGCTAGTAAGGGGATGCAATATAATGACTATCTCAAGAATTCATCCGTATCTGTGTGAATAGAACTTCTTTTTTCATTCCATGATGTTGTAGTTCGATTCTTGCTCACCACTCTGCAGAAAACTGAAGTTCTGTGACTCGTGAATACCTACAGGGAAAACAATTCCTTGTGCTTTTATGAGACATTAGACTTTTTTAGGCCTGCAGGATTTATGTAAACCTGAAATGAAGTTATGACTAACTATAAGTTATCATGGATGAGTTCTCACAGTGGATTTTTTCCAATTATACACAAGAATATAGAAGTTATTTTGCACACATATGCATGTCCCCCCTCACCTGAGCACAACAATTGCAATTTAATGGTTCAACATTTGCACTGCTAATAGCAATAGCTGACGGATGGAATGTGGTTGTGCCACATTAACCTGCTGCAAATGACTTGTGAGTCTCTCAAGAAGTAAACAAGTTATTTTGTCTTGGAGGGTTAAAAACAGGGTAGTTCGAATCAAAAGAACTGAGAGTATGCATTGAGCTGGACAGGTTTTACTTTTTTTTTCTGTTCTACCTGGGGAACTTAACTACTATGATTAATTTCAGCTGTCACAAATTTTGTACCTTCAGAGTTTCAGTGCAATAATAGAATTATCATGTCTGTTATCCAAAAGTTAATATAATGCTAACTGGCCACATGGCATTGGTCAATCAGGTTCTTATTTTCAATAAATTTGTTTATGTACGCATGGATGGCATTCATCTTTTGAAGATTGTTGAGGCTAATGCTATTTTGTTATCCATACCCATAAACCTTGAACTTTAAATCTACAGGTAACTGCGGGGAAGACTTCTTATGTGAAGGACTCTAAAGTTTGGCTGATAGCTTGTGAAGTTTGTAGATATTGATCCTACTCTTAATGGAAATATGGTTAGAAATCTGTTTGTTCCTGTTGAGGTTAACTCTCTTGATGTCTCTACCGAGATGTATATCCTACTCATTGGAAATGAGGTTATATATCGATGAGTTCATGTCGAGCTTGGTAGACAGTCTTGATCTTGCTACTGAGATGTAAATCCTACTCAATGGAGATACACTTACATATTTCTGAATTCCTGTTGAGTTTTGTAGAGGCGGACACTCTTGACTTCAAATGGCAATGCTAGATTTAGTGGAGAATATAACACATGTTTGTAACACCTGACATTAGCATGGTATTCACACGCATTTTCTGATTGGAGCCATTTGTTGATTATTCCCTCCGTTTCTCTTTATCGAGCACTAGCGAACATGCTCATGTCGTGCAATGGGAGAAAAAAATATATATAGAGAACGAAGATAGAAATGGTAAATATCTATTTATGTTTTATCTTTCCATAAAATTTAAAAGCTATAATTTATTTCATAATAACCATGACATCTATAGTATAGTCTATGACAATATTTATTAAGCTTATATCGAATTAAAATATAATTTAATAAACTTTTTAAAATATTTACTCATAAATATATCATAACTTTAATATTCATATATACATGTGTTGGTAAAGTTACATAGAGTTTCATGACTTACTTTAAGGACACATAAAAATTTGAAATTCTAAACATCTAATTAAAGTGTTTCAAGGATTAGTATGTCTGCCAATGATTATGAGCAAGACCTCTTGATTTTTCACGTGGTAGCGGGGATTGCAGTGGTACATATGTGCAGCTTAGAGATGCATTTATTTAGATTGGATTTCACAATAAATTGCATAAGAGTTTAGTTTATGGTTTGATTAATTGGACCATCGATGGATCCAAGTTCTAACAACTAATAAAAAATGCTCGTACATTGCAAAGGAGGAAAAACTATCAAACATTAATACAAATGATAATGTTGGCAATAATATAACAATGCCATATTAAGCATGTATCAACTATTGCATATGAGTACACATTTGTATGCAGTATGGCTTTGCTAAATTTCAGATTTTTTCTGAACAACTAAAGTACGTTTTTTGAATTGGTTTCTATTTTTTTTTCATATAGTAGGTGGTTTGCACTCTAGAACATCAGTGGGAGGGAAAGGCGTTGGGCTTATGGTACTTGTAGAATTGAAATTTTCGTACTTGTTAACTTGGAGTTTTTGTTCCACTGGTTCCTCGTACGTGTTGTGTCCATGTGTGTGGTAAAGAACAAAAGGGTGAATGTTCAGCTTCCATTAACTCTGCAGGAGTGAAAGATAACTTGTCCTAACTCCCAACTAGTTTAAGTAAAATGAGTCGAAAGAAGTGCTTACCATAGTTTTAAGTTAGTAGTGAACCCTATCTAGAGCTTTTGGTTAAGGATTTTTATGACGTGGCAGGCTGAACATCATAAACCTAGTTTGGAGCTTTTGGTGATATTTTAGTATCTGCAGAAAGATTAACAATACATTTTAGGAGCCTGAGGGGCCTGCTTGAGAGACTTGTTGAGCCGGCAGACCATGTCAGGACGAGAAGAGTCAACAAACCCTGCCGGCTGGCTGCAGTAGACTGTCTCAGTAAGAGTCCCGTGCAGAAAGGCATTCTTGACGTCCAGCTGATGCACGGCCAGGAGCGAGCGATAACCAGTGAGAGCACCGTGTGGACGGTGGCCGGCTTGACCACTGGGCTGAAAGTCTCATCGTAGTCAACTCCAGGGCGCTGAGTGAAACCTCGAAGCACCCAGTGAGCCTTGTACCGCTCAAGGGTACCATCAGGCCGCCGCTTGTGGGTCCAGATCCACTTGCCGGTGACGACGTTGGAGCCGGGCGGACGAGGCACCAGATCCCATGTCTGGTTGGTGAGGAGAGCCATGTACTCCTCTTCCATCGCGCGGCGCTAGTGGGGGTCCAACAAGGCGTCGCGAATGGAATAGGGTATATGAGAGACCTGCGTGTCGCCGGGCATCACCGCGAGAGCCCGGGACCGCAGGGTACCAGCCGCGTGCCGCGTCACCATAGGGTGAACATGCCGCGGGTGTCGGTGAAGGAGCGGAGGGTGGTACACTTGCGGTACAACGCGGCCGGCCGGTTGCCGCGGCGGTGGTGTAGGCGTTCCCGGCGGAGAAGAGGCCATCGGCGGCGTAGGCGGTGGCGGGGAAGAAGAGGCCACCTGTGGTGGCTGAGGTAGCGGAGCTGCCCGTGCACGGCGCTGGTAGATGTGCACCAGCTAGGCGAAGTGCGCAGGAGGTGCAGAAGCCGATGACCCCGAACCCGTGGCATCGGAGGGCGACGCCGCCGAACCAGGGCAGGGCACAAGGCCAGGGGCGTCACTGGTGGGTGGCGAGCTGGGGCACGGGCCCAGCAAAGGGCACGGTGGAGCAGTACCTGCAGGAGGAAACGGCAATAGTGGCTGGACCACCGTGTCAGTGAGAAAGAGAGAGGAGAGGTCAGGTTCAGGTGGTGGTGTGGTGGCGGTGGAGAAGGGGGAAACCAACTCATCAAACACCACATGGCGAGAGATGAGGACCTGACGGGAGGTGAGGTCATAGCACCGGTAACCCTTGTGATCTAGGGAATACCCGAGAAAGACACACAGAGTCAATCGCGGAGCCAGCTTGTGGGGAGTGGTGGCGGTGGTGTTAGGGTAACACGCACACCCAAAGACACGAAGGTGGTCATACCGAGGAGGTGTACCAAAGAGAGCATGGTGTGGCGTCGGAGCTGGGCAGGCAGCGGAAGGTAGGCAGTTAAGGAGGTAGGTGGTGGTGTGCAGGCTCTCTGCCCAGAAGTGGGCGGGAAGGGACGCCTGGAGCAGAAGAGTGTGCATGATGTCATTCGTGGTGCGAATCATGCGCTCAGCCTTGCTGTTCTGGGGGGAGGTGTACGGGCAAGAAATTCGCAACTGGACACCGTGAGAGAGGAAGAAAGCACGGGAGGTGGAGTTATCGAACTCACGACCATTGTCACACTGGACGGCCTTGATGGTAAGGCCGAACTGAGTAGACACCCAGGCAAAAAAGTGGAGAAGAGTGGAAAAAGCATCAGACTTGGCACGCAAGGGAAAAGTCCACGAATAGTGAGAGAACCCATCGACCACCACAAGATAGTATTTGTAGCCAGAAATGCTGATGACAGGAGAAGTCCATAAGTCGCAGTGAACAAGATCAAACACACGAGTGGCATGGGAAGAAGAAGAATGAAAAGGAAGATGAACATGACGGTCCAGCTGGCACGCATGACACAAGTGCTCATCTGGAGCGCGAGGGCACCGAACGTCGGAAATTCGACTGAGCTGCATCAGAGCATCACGACCAGGATGGCCGAGACGGCGGTGCCAAGTGGTGGAGGAAGGTGTGGCGGCGAAAGCAGCGAACAAAATAGGAGGCGAGGAAGAGGTGGCAGAGGCCGGAAAACGAAGGGTGTAAAGGGACCCCGTGCTATCGCAACGGAGAAGAGGACGCCGGGAAGCCAAATCCTTCACAGTAAGACCAGAAGAGTCAAACTCGACGGAACAGTTGTTGTCAGCGGTAAACCAACGAATAGAAAGGAGGTTGTGAACCATAGAAGGTGCAACAAGAACGTCGGGAAGACGAAAGGAGCCATGAGCGCCGGCGGCACCCACGGACGTGACAGGAAGACAGGAGCCATTGACGACCATGATGGACGATGGATGAGAAGGAGGGTGAACGGAGGAGAGTATACCAGGGTCGGGAGGTACATGGCTCCCGAGTCGGCGATCCAGTCTGGCCCAACAAGGGGTGTCGGTGCCATGGTGCTGAAAGAGCTGGCCAAGGGCGCCGGGTCCCAACTGACAGGCCCGGGCGAGGTGCCGGGAGGTGGAAACCCTGGAGGAGCAGCTGCGAGCGGAGGAGCAACAGCGAGCATGGCCGCCGGCGGGCGAGGCGCACCACCAGGAGTCGGACTGTACCCGCGGCCACGGCCCCCCAACCCCTGCTCGGCTCGGAGGGAGGAGCACCAAGAGGAGACGACGGTGGCGGCGGAGCAACAGGAAGGGCAGATGAGCAAGACGAGTACCCCGGCACGACGTCGAGTGAGGCAGGGAGGACGAGGAGCTGCTCCGCCGCGGCAAACTGGAGAGCCAGAGCGTCAGCCGCATGGCGCTCACGCTCCCAAGCGAGGGCGGCCTCACGAACACGGGCTTGGCCTGTCGTGGCAGCAGTCTGGGCGGTGGCGAGGGCGGCGGCGAGGGCGGAGTCAGGGCGAAACCGGCCCTGGCCGGCCGCGGTAGCAGTCCGAGCGGCGAGGATGGCGGTGGCGAGGGCGGCGGCGGCGGGTGCGCCCGCGCCTGGGGCCGCTGCGCCGGTGGACAGGGGGCTGCCAGGGCCATGACAGCTCGTCCCGAGCGCCCCTCCCCAGGGGCTGCGCGAGTTCGGCGCGCCGTCCGCAGGGGGCTGCGGTAGCTCATCCCGTCCTCCAGGGGCCGCGCGAGCTCGCCGCGAGCGCCCGTCCGGAGGATGCAGCGCGAGCCCGACCCCCCCATCCGTGCCTGGGGCCGCTGCGCCGGGGCCGCCCGCGCCTGCGTCGGGGCCCGCGCCGAGGAGTGGAGGCGCATCTGCGTCCTTGCCGGCCAAGGGAGGGGCCCCCGTGCCCGCCGCCATGGGAAGAGGAACAGCGGCGGCGTTGACGGCGGCTGGAGGAGGAGAACCGGCCACCGGGACGGCGGCTGGAGGAGGAACAGCGGCGGCCCTCACGCCCGCAGCCATGCCGCCCAGGCTCAACCCGTCGCAAGTGGTGGAGGTGTTCGGCGCGGTGTCGTCGCTGGCCCCCAAGACCGGCCCGCTCGGTCTAGCGGCGGTCCGCACGCCCGCAGCCATGCCGCCCAGGCTCGACCCGGCGCAGGTGGGGGAGGTGTGCGTCCGTGTGACCGGCGGCGAGGTCGGCGCGGCGGCTGCGCTGGCCCCCAAGAAGATCGGAGAGGACAGCGCCAAGTACTGGAAGGGCCTCCGCGTCACCAGCGCGCAGGAGGACGTGGGGAGGGAGGTGAAGGGGGTGGGAGGAGGGGGAAAACGGCCGGCCATGGCCTGCAGCGTCGGCGGCGGCGGCTGGCCGGCCGGTGGCAGCGGCTGTGGCGGCTGGGAGGGATGGAGGAAGAGGAGGAAACCTAGCTGGATACCATGTTGAGACTTGTGATTCTCATTCCTTGGGTTAACCCTAGAGGGGTAGCAAAATATGTCATACATGGGCCTCATGGGCCTAATACTCATACTCCAACACTGTTCATTCCATCAAGTTGTCTTTGGCTATTTGGTGGCTAAGGTAGCATGGCCCTGTCTCCCTCGGGAATACTTTGCACCCTAGCTTTAGGTGTGAAAGAACACAACTCGGTTTCAGGTTCTGGTTACTGAAAACAATGACTATGTCAAGTTTATTAGGGATGAATGGATGATTCAGCAAGCTTGGGTTAAAGATATCTCCCGCTGGGTTTTATTTTCAACAGTTGGGTTTGACAAGAGCTACCAAGATGGTCCGGTTCAAATAGTTTAGCAACAGCAGTGTCAGATTCATCAGCTGCTGCAGCATTCAGATTCATCAGCCGAAAACAACACAATGTGCTGACCAAACACACAGCACATATGGTACATCCAAGCATAATCCAATACAACAAAGGTGTAACCATAATATGAAATGAACGTGATACAGGGTCACAGTTTGGTTTGCAAATGACAGCACATATTACATTCAAGTATGAACAAGGCATACAATGGTTAGGGGCTTCAACAGCGCTCCCAAACGAGCAGCAGGCAGCTCAAATAATAACAGATTTCATTTTCTGTGTACAAGAGAGCACAAACTTCGAATATGTTTTGCTCTCTTCTTTCAACCACCGGTATCACCCAGGGTAGTTCCCATCAGTGGTAGCTCAGCAAAAAAGAATGAGCAGCCACCGAGGAAATGAATGGATGGGTATCTAACATAAACCTATACTAATGTACAGCTGAAGAGTCTGTCTTGGTTAATTCTCCGTCGGTAGTATACATTGTGCGCCTGCAGTACCAAGAACATGAACCTCACAGCTTCACCCAGTATGTGACTTGGCAGCCCGGCGTGAGCACCTGGTCCTCTTCGTGGACAGGCAGCAAGCACAGCCTTCGAGCAGCTCAAGGTCCTCATCACAGGTCAGAATAGAAGCCAGCTCTGGGTTCTCCAGCAACATTTTAGAGGTCAGAAAACCAGCAATAGTCCATGTCTGATAAGATCGGGATTGCTTCCCAATGAACCTCCCAGATCGGGTGTCGTAGTATTCCGGCCACTTGTCATCTGAGAGTCTCTCCTCGGCCACAGCAATGGCTCTCCGGGCCAATTCTGGTCTACCCATTTTTATGCACGCCAATGTGAACTATGTGAACAGCAACAAGGATAAGTCAGCAATGATCCACAAGCATGAAAATTAACGAGAAATTTGAAAGCATCGGTGTTGATATTTACCTGCCACAATAGGGTGGGCCAAGATCCACCATTATGATATGACCATGGACTGCACATGCACAAAGTGGACACATGTCAACGTGATGTTTACACAAGAGAAGTTTAATCTTCAAAAAAAAAAAGAAATAGATAGAGAACCACAAAAAGGGAGATATGACAAACCAAAAGACATGGAAGGACAGAACGAAAAATTGATTCTACAAGCAAGGATGCTTACGTATTCTTAGGATCACTGCCAGTAATAATGCGCCATTCATCATCTTCCATTGCTGGGTAGCATATCTTGAGGGGCATGTTTGCTACAAGATCATCCCATTTTTCTTCAATAAGGCTAAGAATTCCCTCAGCTTGTTTTGGAGTAGTTAGAGACGAAGCTATGGCCCAAAGGTTGCCAAGAGAGAAGAACCTAAAATCCATGTGAGCTGGCTGCAGATTCCCTATAAGGTAACCTCCTTTCTCAGGAATCCAGTCAACAAGCCAGGAAGGGATTTGCTCAGGGTAAATGTTGAACTTGTTAGTGGCATCATGGGAGTATTCTTCTGTCTTGTATCTGTATATCTCATTTATCTTCTTCATGTCAACCCAGTAATATTCTCTGATGTGAAAGGACAATGCACTGAGCCTGGTGTTAATGGCACGGATGAGGTTTTTTGATCCATTGTTCACAACAAGCATTTCTCGTGAGCATCGTAAAGCAGAGTAGAACAAAGCCTGCGTAACAGAAAGAACTTGTAAGTACAGATCTTCAGCTGATATGCCAAATAAATCTAGGTTTATAAAAGAAGAATAGCATAACTATTTTCTTTTTGTTATAAATTAAATTAGTCCTGCAAAAGAAAAAAAAATGGTCCCTATATGGCAGCATATTCTTCCTATTGTTGAATAACATTATAGATCATTATTCCAGGATCTAGTGAATTAAGCCATAAGCAATTAAACTCAACTTACTTGGATTTCAAGAGGATGCCCATGTATTCCCATCCTCCTGTCTATCATGCATGATCCATCTGTAACTAGTAATGTTGGGAACATGTCAAACCCATCAGCCAAACACAAACTCAGTATCAATTGAATTCCTGTCTGCACATCAACTCTTTCTAGCAAAGCATTGTCTCCTGTAATCTTGCAGTAAGCTCTCAACAAAATAATCCACCAGAGTCCTGCAAAAAGATAAATAGGGTTGAAGTAGCAGAACAAAGATGCATGATAACAGTAACTTCAAAACAAATTCTTATATGCAGCTTATGTAGGAACAAGATACATACCAGAATCCACAGGAGCTACACGACCAATGGCTGCCTCACCAAAGTCAGGGTCCAAGACCTCCTCAAATCCTTCATTGTTCTCATCAAGTGGTACGGTCCTAATCTTGAAGCTAGCTGGCATCAATCCTTGCCCAGGGCTGTAACAATCAACAGTTTTCTCCCAGCTCTAATCATAAAAGAAAGGAGTAATTAGTGACTAGCTCAAGAAAAACATCACATAAACAAGCAACCAGAGAGGAGTTCAGCAAACAAAATCTTTTTTGTTCACTTTAACAGAAAATATTAGTGTTGCCTCTTAGTGGTACAGATCAATTGAAATCTTGTTACACGGTCTTAGTCTGCTTGAATCAGCTTTCAGAATCTTCAGAGGAAAAACATTTCACATTCCTTTCATCATTTTAGCATTGGTTATTGCAATCTATCTAGTTCAACAAAAGAATACAATTGCAAAAGTATGTGATAGAATAAGCATCTTGCTTATCCGCTAGAGGATAATTATAGTTTAGTTATTGTTCATCTCAGACTTATACCATCAAATCTTAACTTCACTTACTACTAATTTTAATTATTCAATTGGAACCTCTGCTTTTGCATTTTACTGGTCAAACAGCTCCGAGATCCTGTGGTATTAATCTTATATTTATTTGAAGTGTGAAACAAGCTAACAGTAAATCATGTTACTTCATGGCACTCTTGTATGAAAGCGGACATAATTAATACGACAAAATAGAAATCTAATCATACTTCCCACAAGAAAAGGAATCCGCATAATCCTAAATAACCACAAACTGGTACGCATTCAGTAAATAGATGATAATAATTTTCACTTGCCCATAGAAATAAACGACTGGAAATGATAATAAAAAATCCCAAATATATCCTAGCGATGAAAACTTGGGTGTCTATTTCCATCCACAACTCACAAAAACAAAATATTGCCGTACACGCCATTGACACTAGTACTAAACTAAGGACTTCAGCTAGAACTAAATTCTTTTGGAATTTTAAATTTTGACCAGACGAGGAACTAGTAAGCAGGATGGGGATCAGCTCACCTGGAGCTGGAGGGTGTGGAGGAGGAAGTTGCGGACGATCTCGGTCTCGCCGCGCATGAGGAAGGCGAGCGCGGAGGGCACGAAGTCCCTGATGAAGACCTGGTCGTAGTTGAGCGTCTCCGTGCACTCGGGGTCCTCCGCCGCCACGGTCCCCACGGGCTCGCCGCAGTAGCTGACGACCGCCCTCCTCAGCAGCCTCCACGCCTCCCTCTCCGTCTCCGTCTCCTCCCTCAAGGGCGCGGCCGGCTCCACCGCCTCATCGGTCTGCACCGCCGCCGCGTCCTCCTCATCCTTGGCAGGCGGGGTCTCGAGCGGGAACGAGTCCGGGAAGAGGACGCGGTCGAAGAAAGGGAGGTTGCCGGAAACGGCGGCGCGGGGGTCGGAGGGGACGGGGACGGGGACCGGCACAGGGGTGGCCGGGCCGGTCTGCGAGGCCTGCGACTGCGACGCCGCGGAGACGAGGAAGGGGAGGCGCCGGCCGTACGGGGGGTGGTGCGGGTGGGGCAATCTGGGGAAGAGCCGGGTCGCGGTGCCCGCCGCCGTCTTTGACGCCCCGGCCGCGGAGGCTGACGAGAGGAGGCGGCGGCGGCACGGCCTCACTGCGGCGGCTGCTGCGGCGGCGAGCCCCATCGGGGTTTGACCACTCATAGGGCAAGCTCCGGCGAAGGACACGGGCGCACGGCGGAGAAACCTTCAGGGGGCTACGCCAAAAAAGGCAATACAGGCAAAGGTAACTTGTGCAAAATACTTGGTCGGCGAGGGTTCGATCTGCGAAAGGCCAGCTCGGTTTGGGTTAGGTGGGGAGCGTAACGCAGAGGAGAGCAGGGAGGGAGTGGGGAGGCTTTTATAAAGATCGGGGCGGTGGGTGGTGGGGTCCACCCTGGATTTAAAGTGCATGTTTCTGAAGTTTTTATTTCCCAACACGCCCGTTGGCTAAACGGGGGAAACGGTTAGGTCATCATCCTTCTTTGGTTTCAGGGATGGGTGAAATTACCACCATGGAAATCATGTTCGTGCAATGTTTTTTTTGTGATGTGTTCTTGTAATGCACTTAAAGAACTTATGGTCTAATTTTGGATTGACACGGTGTATAAAACTTTATAAATGTGATTAAATCTCTCGGCCTCCTCTTTACATTAGGTAGACAGACCAAGATATGGTTAAATATACTATCAAAACATATTTTGTGATATGTGATGTTTTAAAATGTTGGTGATTCTTCTATAGACCTAGTTAAATTAGAGAAGTTTGACTTAGCTTTCACAAAAAAAAAGAGAAGTTTGACTTCGGATGAAACTAAAATACAGAGAGAGTACGTAGAGGCTGGCACTCGGTGAATATAAACTTTGGTTTATGGTGTTTGCTTCTCCACTTTGGAACCAAGATATGTGAAGGTTCACTGGCCCATAATTACACTGAACGATCAGTACTACGTTGTCCCTTTGAGCAAAGGGATCATGAGAATTTTTGAATCGATAAAAAGATAAGATGGAAAGTTTTCATGCTAGCTTGAGGATGAGCAAGACAAAATGGAATTAATTTTAGTTCACCGCGTCCAAAAGGGCATGATTTAGAAGTATTTATGATGGTAAAAGGTCATGTTACATGAATTTAGTATAGATCACCTAATTTGCTTCTCTATCATTGAACACGTTCACTTAAGTTTTTACAATTAGTTTATATTTTTAGTGGTAGGGATGTAACCGCCTACCATGAAACATTTAAAGTGACTTATAATCAATCTCAAGATACGTTGACCTAGTTTGTGAAAAGTTTTGATAGGACTTGACGTATATAAGTTCATACTATATATGAACTTATATACAATGGATGTGTTTGGTTCTCATTTTAGACCTAACAGGATAGCCAAAGCCTGGATACGGGGAAATGCTCACCCCCCCCCCCCCCCCCCCCGCTTCCACTTGGCCTGGCTTCAACATGGTCAGTGCATTGTTGGGGCCTAGCCTAGAGGCCAGTTTTAGCCAACCAAACAAACCAAGTTGGTTCTGTAGAGCCTTAACGGGAAAACCATGGAACCAAACAGACTCGATACGTACAAAGTGTATGCATATTTATTTTAGAAATATGCCACATTTTATAAATGAACATGATGTTTTCATGAGGTGAAGTGCCATGTATTTCGACGGTTGGCAGAAATGAAAACATGGCTAGAGAACCATGTATTTCGACATGTGGGGAGGACCATGTTTTAGGATTACATATGGGGAGGACTATGTATTTCGACATGTGCCAATACGGTGGCAAGAAAAAACACATATGTGCTGAATATTACCTCCATCTCAAAAGAAATCAACTAAGTTAAACTTTAGTTTATAGAGAATATTATCAATATTATATTTTTAAATATGTTTATTATGAAAATATATTTCATGATCCATCCAGTAATACATTAGTACTCGCTTTGTCTCAAAAAGAATATAATTCTAGGTTTCGTACAAGTCAAACTCTCTATGTTTGACCAAGTTTATAGGAAAAATATTTTCTAGAGGAAAATCAACATTTATGTGTCTAATTACATTTGCTATAAAAATATACTTATTTGACAATTAATCTAATGACATTTAGTAAGTATTATAAATGTTAGTGATCTTTTGTGTAGATTTGGTCAAACTTAAGACTGTTAGATTTCTTGGATGAATGAAGAGAATATATATTTCGTTAAATTTATGATTTCTCGACTTCGGGCGGAGCCGCGGAGGATAGCGAAAATGACGGTTGGGTATTTTCCTGTAATTGCACGCTCGGAAACAGCAGACCACAGCACAGCCGCCGTGCCCGGGGCGGACGCCGGCGGACAGCATGACAAGTCTCGTGCGACGAGTTTCAGAAAAGAATAGTCTCGTGCGACGGGCGGGATGCCGCGACCCGTCGAATCGCTACCAGACTACCAGTACTGACCGAAAGCGTGTCGGAAAATAAAAAGAGGCGCACGATTCAAAGAGTAGTGTGCATGTTTCAAAAAAAAAAAAGTAGTGTGCAGATAAAAGCCCGCACCCGCAAGACAACGTCCAGTCCCTGACTGTGGGTCCCCTACAGTTCTAGGAAAGGCTGTTGCCCACTTGTCTGTGACAACTCTGTTGGTGCCATGCGTACGCAAAGTCAGTCCGTCTGTCACGTGTGCGCGCACCGTCCAGGCGTCCA
Organism: Saccharum hybrid cultivar R570; assembly: GCA_038087645.1. NCBI lineage: Eukaryota > Viridiplantae > Streptophyta > Magnoliopsida > Poales > Poaceae > Saccharum > Saccharum hybrid cultivar. The sequence goes on from JAQSUU010000113.1 coordinate 7,694,235, forward strand.
CCGCTCGCCGCCCCCCGACGAGCCCGTGACGCGTTTATGGCCATGTTTAGATCAAAAGATAAAAAAAAAATACACAGTACTCGTCATATCGAATCTTTAGACGCATGTATAAAACATTAAATATAGATAAAAAAATATCGAGACGAATCTTTTGATCCTAATTAGTCTATGGTTGAATAAATTTTACTGTACCAAATAACAACAAAAGTGCTACAAGTATTTTTCTCAAAAATTTTGCCACTTGAACACGCCCTATATCCCACCGATTTTTTTACCCGGAGCAGATCATAATCATAGCCGATTCAACGGACTGGATGGAAGGAGTTTGAACAACATTTTATTAGTAATAAACGTAATCAGCATACTGTAAAATACACGGAGGGGTACATCGTTGCTGTATTTACAGTAGTAGGGCCAAATGGGTCTGCCGAACTTTTTATATTATGGCTGTGTTTACTCAAAAAAAAAAAGTACTGTGCAAACAAAAGATTCCCCGTCACATCAAACTTGCGATACATGCATGGAGTACTAAATGTAGATGAAATTAAAAACTAATTGCACAGCTTGGTTGTACTTTGCGAGACGAACGTTTTGAACCTAATTAGTCAATGGTTGGACACTATTTACCAAATAAAACTAAAATATGCTACAGTATGTTTTTTACACCTTTCCGTGGAACTAAACACACCCTATAAAGAAAAAGGTGTCTGCCGTCTGAGGCCCAGCAGAGCTGAGCAACAAACGAATAATAGGGGTGGAGGGTGGTAAAAAGTGGGCCTGGGCCTTGTTTAGATTCTAAATTTAGGATCCAAATTTTGTATAGTAAATGTTCCGTCATACTGTAGTAATTTTGTTTTTATTTGGTAATAATTGTCTAAATATTGATTAATTAGGCTTAAAATATTCGTCTCGCAAAGTACAATAAAACTATGCAATTAGTTTTTGAGTTCATCTACATTTAGTACTCCATATATGTGCCGACATTTTGATGTGATAGGGAATCTTCTTTTTGCATAATAAAATTTGAGGGTGAATTTGGGTATGTAAACAAGGCCCTGGTTTAGATACCAAAATTTACCCCTAAATTTTACTATGCAAAAAGAAGATTCCCCATCACATCAAAATATCGACATATGCATGGAGTATTAAATGTAGATGAAATCAAAAACTAATTGCACAGTTTTGTTGTACTTTGCGAGACGAACATTTTGAACCTAATTAATCAAGATTTGGATAATCTCTACTATAATGCACCAATCAAAATTATAATAGGTCTCCCCAGAAAAATCTCCCCCGCTGAGAGCCTCTAACTATTGTGCACACAGGAAAATGCACACAGAAATCCGTCTTCATTAAAATCAAGGGCTACTAAAATACCTAATCCAAATCCAATGGGCACGATTAAATGTGTGATGCTTGGCTTCTCACCCGACTTCTCACCCCGCGCCCTCGATCTCCCCACGCACGCAAGGTTCGAAGTCTTGCCCGAGTTCGATTCCCTGCACCGCTCCCCCCACGCCCCTTTTTTCTTCCGTTTTTCTTCGGAGAGAAGGGTCGGGAGACGGGATGCCAACGCAGGGTCAGGAGAGGGTGGCGGCGGCTCCACGAATAGTAGCGCCTGCGCCTAGGGTTTGGGTGAAGGGCACGGTGGCTCCACGCGTCGGATCTACCTCCACGACGCGCAGGCCTAGGCGCGAGGCAGCCGCCGGCCTTCGGGAGGCGTCGTCGTCTTCGGCAGCGGCAGCACGGGAGGCTGCTGCGCCACCGTCGTCGCGTGCGCCCGACGGCCGCGCCTTCGCCAGCTGCTGCTGCCTGGTCACGCAACCGGGCGCAGAGCCGCGAGGCCGCGCGTGCAGGCGCGGGCCGCACAGACTCAAGGTCACGCAGGCGTGCGCGGAGGTGATGGGGCTGCGGCGGCGCTCGAGGACGCGCGGAGATGTGGAGGCACGCCGGGGCCAGGACCACGGGGCTGCAGGACGGCAGGACTCGCAGAGCACGATTCGCCAGCCCCAGGACGGCAGGACTCGCCGCCGGCGCCCGCACGACCTCACTGGATCTTTGTGCTCCGCCACCTGCAGGTTCTTTCCTCTCCCTTCCCTGAGCCCCTTCTGATTCATAATCCAATACTGGTTCCTAATCCAATAAGCTTTGTGTTCTCCTGTCATGGATTTGTACTCCCTGAAGATGTTGGAAAGCGTCCTTTTTTAAGCCCTGAAGATGTTCGACAAATGGCAGAGTTGAATGGCGCACTCATGGTCAAGCAATGCATCTGCACCAAGGTACCTGGCACCAAGGTCATTGGATACTTCATACAGTTCTGGCTTATAATTTGTTTGAGCTTGTAATGCTTGGGCCTGTTCGGTGTGCAGCTGTAGGCTGTGGTGCTAGGGTTCTTGATGGGTGGGAGCTAGATAGGGAAAACGCTTGCCCTTACTGTGTCTGCTGGTGGTGTCTGTATGTAACCACAGTCTGCTTTACTGGTTGTCCAGGTGAAGGAGATCCTCATCGAAGAGTCGAACGTTCAGCTGGGTGAACAGCACCATGATGTTTTGCGGTGACATTCATGGGCAGTTCCATGACCTGATTAAGCTCTTTGTGACGGGGGTCACGTCCCAGAGTCAAACTATATTTTCATGGTGCGGACTGCGGATTGTCCAGGCCGTGGTTGTTGGGAAGGTTTGGCATGACTATGTTTTTCTCAATCGAGCTGTAGTTCAATCGCAGGGTGATTTTGTGGACCGTGGCTTCAACAGTCTAGAGGTCTTCACCATCCTATTGCTACTAAAAGTCAGGTATTTAATGTAGTCGAGATGACTCACTTTTTCACTTTATCTTTCCTAAATTATTGGCTGCTCTACGGATCAAATTATCTTTAGTTTATCAAGCAGTTAAAACTTAAATAATGTATGCTGCTTTGATTTCTGAGAAATACAGATGATATCCTGGAGTTGATCTGAACAGGTTTAACCATGGTTTGCACTAACCCAACATATGTGTTAGCTAAGTGAGTTTACTGTGTTTGAACATAGAAACAAAAATCTCCTCCCCTTTTTAGGCAGCATGAACCACCGGTGTGGAAAGAAACCCATTTCAGTGGTTGTGGCTTAAGGGCTTTTAGATGTTTGAAAGAATTTGCTTTCTGTTAGATCTGTCTGGACACCAATAGTTTGGTTTACATGTCTTTATCTACCTTCAAATTTAGGTTTGCAATTGATTTTATTGATATTACTTGATTTTTCGACTGTGACATATAGTTTTTTATTTTAATATATATACTAGCAATGCACTGTGTACCTCCCAATGACCGGATACACTAATTTCTTGAAGCTAACCAGTTTTGAGGTGATAAAAGTCCGATATGTTAACAATTGTGTCAGTAATGCAGATTCTGACCCAATCAGAAAAGGGCAGCAGCACAGCAAAGCTTGTGAAGGTACAATTATTTAAATCTTTTGCCTATAGTTGCTTGCATCTTGTGGTTGTGTTTTTTTTTCTAAAGAACTGATTCATGCTTTCATTCTTTTTTTAGGTCGATGATGTCTGTTGTGCTTCCTCGAAACGACTAATTTGTCCACGCATTCAAGATGGAGCGGCTCCAATGGAACCAACAACATGGAAATACAGCAGGCAACAGGAAATACAGCAGGCATGTGTGCTTGCTGGAGATGCGCAGAGCAGGATGGAGTTCAGGTGCATGGATCCGTGTTGAATGGATCCGTGTTGAATGCACCTTGGTTGGGAAGCGCCAAGATATGGGTGCTAGCTAACAACCCTATGATATGTTCTGATGGATTTTTTCTGTCTTTTTCTTCGACAACACAGAGAAGTGCAGGAGTTTCAGAGGTGGAAACCACCGGACACTGATTGGGTGAAAATTAATTCTGATGCAGCCTTCTATGCAGACGAGAGCAGCGGAGCAACGAGCTGTGTCATTCGCGATCAACTTGGTAGATTTGTGACTGCACAGGCACAATGGCATGTGAACCTCCTTGATGCAGAAATGGGGGAGGCCTTGGCGTGCAGAGATGCAGTGGTATTAGCACGACAGTTGGGACTGCAGCGTGTTCAGTTGGAAACTGATTGCCTCGAGCTTTATGCAGCTGTGGAACAAGAAGGAACTGCAACGGTGAAAGGTCTAGATGGCTAGAGGGGGGGTGAATAGCCTTTTAAAAACTTTCTACAAAGACAAGCTAAACAAGTTTATCAATATAACAAATAGCGAGATGCAAGTTTTGCTTAGCCTACGGGGTGTTTGCAAGCCACCTATCCAATTCACAATTCTAGTATATTTGCACTCAACCGCACAAGTCAAACCGAGAGGGAAACTACAACTACAACTAGCAAGCTACACAAAAGAGCTACTCTAGCAAAGCAAACTAGCTAGCAAAGATAACTAAGAAAATAATGCGGAGTTGAGTTAGGAGGGTTTCACCGAGGGGCGAAGTATTGAGCCAACCAATATGATCAACAATGAATACCAAGATAACCGAACACCGGGATCAATCAATCACAATGTGAAAGTGATGACACGAAGATTTATCCCGAGGTTCACGTGCTTGCCGGCACGCTAGTCCCCGTTGTGTCCCTCTTTACCACGTGGTTCGGTGGCTAATCGGTCTCACACCGAGCCTCTCAAAAGGCGCCACAAGAACCTACCAAATGGCAAAAGGTTGCAATGACACGAGCAATTCACTAATGTTGCCTTTGGCACTTCGCCGAGGTAGGCATAAACCCCTCAAAATCACCGGAGGTGGCCAAGAACAATCACCAACTCTTGCCAATGCCTCCAAGCTGCTCCAAGCCGTCTAGGTGGCGGCAACCACCAAGAGAAACAAGAATCCCGCAGCAAATCAACCACCAAGTGCCAACTAGATGCAATCTCACAATGCAAATGCACTTGGATCACTCAATCTCACTTCGAATATGCAAACAAGCAAGAGAGATGAGTGGGAGGGGAGTTGCTTAGCTCAAAGTGCTCACAAGTATGTCAAATGTGCAAGAGTAAGAGCCTTGAGCCGGCCAACGAGTATTTATAGACGTACCCCTTCGAATATAGCCGTTAGGAACGAGATCCAGCTGAAATCGCGCTGACCGGACGCGCTGGTCAAAATGACCGGACGCTCCGGTCGCGTAACGGCTAGTTTTCGAAACGCCGACCGGACGCGCCGGGCACGACCGGACGCGCCGGTCCCGTGACTGACCGGACGCGCCGGTCAACACTGAGTCGCGCAAAACGAACCAGCGACCGGACGCGCTGGTGAACCGACCGGACGCCACAGTGACCGCGTCCGGTCGGAGTCCAGTAAGCTCCCTGGACGACCGAACGCGTCCGGTCGCCTGTGACCGGACGCGCCTCGCGTCCGATCACACAACTGAAAAACGCGCAGACACTGGACACTGACCGGACGCGTCCGGTCAAACAGTGACCGCGTCCGGTGCAGCGTCCGGTCACCACTGTGACCTCCGTTCGCTTCCGTTTGATTTCCGTTTAATTTCCGACTTCCGGCGTAGTAGAAAATAGGCATTTCATTTCCTCGAAATCGCCTGAATCCCGCGCTCGCATGCTCGGCGGGAGGGAGAGAGGACCCCAAACCCTCTCTACCGCTCACACTCTAACGCCGTCGCAAACGTGCTAACACCACCAAGTGATCATCACAATGTGCATGTGTGTTAGCATTTTCACAATTATTTTTCGAGGCGTTATTAGTTCTATCCAAATGCATATGATCATGAAATGCACATCTAGAGGCACTTAGGAGTTCATTAGCCGCGTCATTCCCCTCTTTATAGTACGGCTATCTATCATATAATGTAACCACACCCACTAGGTGTCTTGGTTACTAAAACACAACCCTTAAGCATATACCTTTGCCTTGATCACGTAGGGTTGCTTCCAAATCCAAGTGTGGCCATCATGATCACCATGTCCATCTTGCCACCAACCTTGGAATGTACTAATCCTCATATGCTACATACAACTTAGGCATAGGATTAGTACATAGGCATTGTCACTAATTACCAACACCAAACATAGGACTTTCAATCTCCCTCTTGTTGGTAATTGGTGACAACCCTTTCACAAAGATATTATGATAGAATTTAGATTGAACCCATGTCACATTGTCCAAGTATATTACCATGTGTAAGAAGTATGGACAAGTGATCATGAATTCAAATTGATAGCAATGGCTCCCCCTACATGTATGCTATATGTTTGGATTTTGGAAGCATACATGTTAGATAGGAAAGATTAGGAGCATTGACTACCAATAGGTGCTAAGTGTTTTAGATTATAGACCTTTGAAGCGTGATACCATCGGAGTAGCGATAAACACCATCTTAGCACCTTGTGTAGTTAGATACCACTTGGAAAAACACAAACATAACTAGAAACCTCGTGAGATCAACATTATAAGCAAGGTTCTAGTACCACTTTGAAAGACATGAAGCAAGAGAAATCTAACTACTTCCTATTCATGCTAGTACTTCAATACACCATTCAAATTATACTAGCAAGTCACCACACAAGCAAAGTATCGGAGAAAAAGAAATGCATAACTATGCATCATACATATGAAATGCACATGGAAATGCAACATTCATGTTTAAGAGCTTGCTCCCCCTAATTGTGTGCTCAAAATTTTAGTTGATCCTCTTCTTTTATCAATTCTCCCCTTTTAGAATCTATTTTTGTGAACAACATTTTGTCTCCCCCTTTGTGCTTCTCCCCTTTTGAGTTCTATCTTTGTGAACACTTTTTCTCCCCCTTTGGCACCAATGACCACAAGGGACCAACTTTAGATAGATTATCATGTTGAATTATGGGGTGAGGATCAAGTTTGTGGTTCAACCTAGATTGCTTGCATAAATAAAATGCTTCGGTTTGATCCAAGGGCAAGCTTCTTCACACCTCACTAGAAGGGTTATCATGCACCATGTTGAAGCAAATATTTAGACAAGTGATCTAGATTAAACACTTAGGATCACAAGCTACTTAAGCAAGTTATATGCTACCACTAGATCATACAAGACATAGAAACAATAGTGGCACCATATAAACTTCAAATTCATTTGATTTTCATGAATGAGCCTAGAATATGTAAATTATGACTAGATGCACTAAACAAGTCCTTAGCATAGAATGTATGACATGTCAACCAATTGTACCTTAGGGCTCGAAGGAGAGGCATGTCATATATGGAGGTGCATCAACTCATGTTGGAGAAGTCAATTATGTTCAACTCATTCTTTAGCTTGTGAAATCTCTTCTCATCAAGTGGCTTGGTGAATAGATCGGCTAGTTGATCTTCGGTGCCCACACTTTCAATAGCAATGTCACCCTTTTGTTGATGATCTCTAATGAAATGATGACGAACATCAATATGCTTCGTTCTTTGATGTTGAACCGGATTGTTGGTTAGCTTCACGGCACTTTCATTGTCACATAGCAATGGCACATTCTTGAAATTGATTCCAAAATCCTTCAATGTTGCCTTCATCCACAAGATTTGTGCACAACAACTACCCGCGGCGATGTATTCGGCTTCGGCGGTAGATAGTGTAATACTATTTTGCTTCTTGGATGACCATGAGACAAGTGATCTTCCCAACAATTGACAAGTCCCGGAAGTGCTCTTTCTCTCCACTTTGTCACCGGCATAGTCGGAATCCGAATATCCAACTAGCTCAAAGCTTGCACCCTTGGGATACCACAATCCAACATCTTGTGTATGCTTCAAATACCTCAATATTCTCTTTGTTGCCTTCAAATGACTTTCTCTTGGTGAGGCTTGAAATCTTGCACACATGCATACACTAAACATCACATCGGGCCTTGATGCCGTCACATAAAGTAGGCTACCAATCATTGATCTATATAGCTTTTGATCCACCATGTTGCCACTCTTGTCACTATCCAAACTTCCACTAGTGCCCATTGGGGTTGTAATGCCCTTTGCATCTTCCATGCCAAACTTCTTGAGCATATCTTTGATGTACTTGGTTTGGCTCACAAATGTTCCTTCCTTCATTTGTTTGATTTGAAGTCCAAGAAAGAAACTAAGTTCACCGATCATTGACATTTCAAATTCCTTTGCCATCATTTTCCCAAACTCATCACAATAATCTTGATTGGTTGAACCAAAGATGATATCATCAACATATATTTGCAATACAAATAAGTCTTTCCCAATCTTCTTGGTGAAGAGAGTAGTATCCACTTTGCCCATGACAAATCCTTTGGTTTTTGCAAGAAATCCCTCAATCTTTCATACCATGCTCTTGGTGCTTGCTTCAATCCATACAAAGCTTTCCTTAACTTGTACACATGGTTGGGTTTCTTGTCATCTTCAAAACCGGGAGGTTGCTCCACATACACCTCCTCTTGAATATACCCATTGAGAAATGCACTCTTCACATCCATTTGATATAGCTTGATATTATGAGCACAAGCATAGGCAAGTAAGATCCTAATTGCTTCCAATCTTGCAACCGGGGCATAAGTTTCACCAAAGTCAAGACCCTCTATTTGTGTGTAACCTTGAGCCACTAGTCTTGCTTTGTTCCTTACTACTATCCCATCTTGATCTTGCTTGTTGCGAAAGACCCATCTTGTTCCAATGATATTGTGATCTTTAGGCCTCTCAACTAGTTTCCATACTTCATTTCTCTTGAAGTTGTTGAGCTCTTCATGCATTGCATTTACCCAATCCGAATCTCTCAATGCTTTATCAATGTCCTTGGGTTCTTCCATTGACACAAAAGAAGAGTGAGCACAAAATGATACCAATCTTGATCTAGTTTGAACTCCCCTTTGTATGTCACCAATGATGGAATCCAATGGATGGTCTCTTGCAATGTTAGTTGGTTGAAGCACTTGGACTTGATTGTTTGGATGTTGATGTTGATCATGAGTTGGAGATGATGAACTAGCCACTTGTTGATCTTGTTGCACTTGAGATGATGTACTAGCTTGATTTTGCATTAGAGACCCACTAGCTTGTGTAATTGGACTTTGGAGCACTTGATATTTGTTGTCATCCACATCAATCACTTGCTTTGGCCTAATATCACCAATATCCATTTCTTTCATAGCATTGGTCAATTGAGTTCCTCTAACATCATCCAAGTTATTTTCCTCATCTTGAGAGCCATTTGTTTCATCAAACTTAACATCATGAACTTCCTCAAGTAAACCACTAGCCAAATTCCAAACTCTATAAGCTTTGCTAGTAGTGGAGTAACCAAGTAAGAATCCTTCATCACATTTCTTCTCAAACTTGCTCAATCTAGTGCCCTTCTTCAAGATGTAGCATTTGCAACCAAATACCCGAAAGTATGCAATGTTGGGTTTTCTTCCATTTAAGATCTCATATGGTGTCTTCTCTAAGAACTTGTGGCAATAGAGGCGGTTGCTATAAAAGCAAGCCGTGTTGATTGCTTCGGCCCAAAATGAATGACTCACATTATACTCATTTAACATTGATCTTGCCATATCAATCAAAGTTCTATTCTTCCTCTCAACTAGGCCATTTGATTGAGGTGTATACTTGGCCGAAAATTGATGCTTGATTCCAAGCTCCTCACATAGCTCATCAACTCTTGTGTTTCTAAACTCACTTCCATTGTCACTTCTTACTTTCTTGATTGTGGTCTCAAACTCATTTTGCACTCTCTTGATGAACTTCTTGAATATGTCAAATACATCACTCTTGTCCACAAGAAAGAATACCCATGTATATCTAGTGAAATCATCCACAATCACAAACCCATACTTGTTGCCACCAATGCTTGTATATGTAGTTGGCCCAAATAGATCCATGTGCAACAACTCAAATGCCTTGGAAGTACTCATGATGCTCTTCAATGGATGAGTGTTGCCTACTTGCTTTCCGGCTTGACATGCACTACATAGCTTATCTTTCTCAAATGTGACATCCTTCAAGCCTCTAACTAAGTCATGCTTCACTAACTTGTTCAATTGCTTCATGCCAACATGACCAAGTCTTCTATGCCATAACCAACCCATACTTGATTTGGTGAGCAAGCATGTTGAAAGTTGAGTGTCACTAGCATTGAAATCAACCAAGTATAGATTCTCATATCTAAAGCCTTTGAAGATCAAATTAGAGCCATCAACACTAATTATCTCCACATCATCAACACCAAATATGCACTTGAAACCGAGATCACACAATTGAGCAACCGAGAGAAGATTGAAGTTCAACTACATTGGAAATGCTATGATCATTTGAGATTGCAATCTTTCCAAGAGCCTTCACATCACCCTTGCTATTGTCACCAAATGTGATGCTATCAATGCCACTATCATTTGATTTGAGAGAGTTGAACATTCTTGAATCACCGGTCATATGTTGAGAGCACCCACTATCAAGCACCCAATGCCTTCCTCCGGCCTTGTAATTTACCTACAAAATAAATTAATGTTTCTTAGGTACCCATACTTGTTTGGGTCCTTGGAGGTTAGTAACTAAGCTCTTTGGTACCCAAATGGCCTTCTTCTTTGGACCCACAATTGGTGTACCAACAAACCTAGCATGCACACCTTTCTCACCCTTGGTAAGCACATAACAAGAATCAAAAGGAATGTAATCCATTTTAGCATGAAACTTGTTGTTCTTGTTTATTTTATTACAATTAATCTCTAGATGCCCAACTTGCTTGCATCTATTGCAATAACGACCATTGCTCTTCACAAAGCGAGACTTTGGAGTAGCAAAGGCCGCCTTGCCCTTCTTGGGAGTGTAGCCCAAACCCTCTTTGTTAAGAGAGAACCTTTGGCTACCCAAGCATTTTAGCAAGCGGGCATACCCACCATAGGCATTGCCTAATGCGCGGGTGAGATCATCCACCTCTCTCTTGAGAGTCTCATTCTCAACCACAAGTGATGAATCACTAGTAGTAGAGGTAGAGTTGGTTGTGGTGGATGATGATGAGCTACATGAAACATTAGTAGGACCAACAAATAAAGAGTCATCAATAATATCACATGTTAGTCCAATATCACAAGTGACAATCACTTGCTCCTCCTTAGTTTCCTTCATGAGCTTCTCCAACTTGAGGTCCTTCTCCTTGATGAGCTCAAGTAGAGAGGAGTGGGCTTCCTTAAGCCTAGTGTGAGCAACTTCAAGGTCCTCGTGGTCTTCCTTTAGACACTCACGAGAGGCCTCTAGCTCATCAAAGGATTTCCTAAGAGCTTTAAGCTCTTGTTCAATTCCTTTGCACTCCTTACTCTTTTTGAGAGCAACAAGCTCTTCCATCAAGGCATCATTTTTATTGCTCTTGGCAATGAGCTCTTGTTCCAAGATTTTGCACTTCTTGGTTGTCCTCTTGTAGCCCTTGCTCATTTGATCTATTATGCCCAATAGATCATTCTTGGAGTAGTCCTCATCCTCCTCATCATCACTCCTGCAACCATCACTAGCACAAGAATCATCATCACTATCATCATATTTTACCTTGGTAGGCTTGGCCATAAGGCATGTCGATGTAGTGTCGAAGATAGATGACTTGTTGGAGAGGGCAATGCTTGCAATGGCTCACCGAGTGGTCCTCTCATCATCACTAGAGCTTTCATCATCATCACTATCGGAGTTGTCACTATCCCAAGTGACCACATAACCACCACCTTTCTTCTTCTTGTTGATAGTGAAGCTCTTCTTTTCTTTCTTCTCCTTCTTGTCCTTCTTGTTCTTCTTCAACTTCAACTCTCCATCATGATATCTTTTGTCTTCATAGGGGCACTTTGCCACTACATGATCGGGACTATTGCAATTGTAGCAAAGCATCTCCTTTGCCTTCATGAAGTCCCTTCTCTTTCTTGCACCATATCCTTTCTTCTTCATGAATCTCCCCATCTTGTGCACTAGGAGAGCCATGGTCTCATCATCGAATGGATCATCATCATCGCTCTCCACCTTGCTCTTGCCCTTAGAAGATGAAGCCTTGAATGCAATGGGCTTCTCTTGCTTGACCTTGGTCTCCTTCTTCTCATCTTCATCTTCATCATCATTGTATTGGGCATCGGTCATTATATCTCCAAGCACATTGGTTGGTTTGACCTTGTCAAATCTCTCTCTAAAGATCATTCTTCTCAAGGTGGCAAACTTCTTGGGTAAGCACATCAAGAACTTGTGTGAGAAGTCCTTGTCCTCAACCTTCTCTCCAAGCCCCTTGAGATCATTGACAATGACTTGGAGCCTATAGAACATCTCCGGGATGGATTCATCATCCTTCATCTTGAAAGTGGAGAACTTGTCCTTGAGCATATATAGCTTGGCATTTTTTACCGTTGAAGTGCCTTCATATGTTTCTTCAAGCCTTATCCAAAGCTCATTTGCATTTTCAAGATCTTTAATTTGCTCAAATACTTTGTCATCAATGGCACGGTAGATTGTGTCAAGTGCCGCCGTGTTGCATTGTTTGTTAATGCGGTCATTTGGAGTGAGATTTTCTTCATCAAGAATGATGTATCCTTCATTGGTCACATCCCAAACCTTCTCATGTATATTGCCTAGATATTGCTTCATCTTCCTTTTCCAATGATCAAAGGAAGAGACGCCATCAAAGAATGGAGGCTTGCAATTAACATGATTGAACATAACTTGAGCCATCTTGCACCGAGGTTGTTAAGCCTTGCAAACGGTGACCACGGCTCCGATACCACTTGAAAGGTCTAGATGGCTAGAGGGGGGGTGAATAGCCTTTTAAAAACTTTCTACAAAGACAAGCTAAACAAGTTTATCAATATAACAAATAGCGAGATGCAAGTTTTGCTTAGCCTACGGGGTGTTTGCAAGCCACCTATCCAATTCACAATTCTAGTATATTTGCACTCAACCGCACAAGTCAAACCGAGAGGGAAACTACAACTACAACTAGCAAGCTACACAAAAGAGCTACTCTAGCAAAGCAAACTAGCTAGCAAAGATAACTAAGAAAATAATGCGGAGTTGAGTTAGGAGGGTTTCACCGAGGGGCGAAGTATTGAGCCAACCAATATGATCAACAATGAATACCAAGATAACCGAACACCGGGATCAATCAATCACAATGTGAAAGTGATGACACGAAGATTTATCCCGAGGTTCACGTGCTTGCCGGCACGCTAGTCCCCGTTGTGTCCCTCTTTACCACGTGGTTCGGTGGCTAATCGGTCTCACACCGAGCCTCTCAAAAGGCGCCACAAGAACCTACCAAATGGCAAAAGGTTGCAATGACACGAGCAATTCACTAATGTTGCCTTTGGCACTTCGCCGAGGTAGGCATAAACCCCTCAAAATCACCGGAGGTGGCCAAGAACAATCACCAACTCTTGCCAATGCCTCCAAGCTGCTCCAAGCCGTCTAGGTGGCGGCAACCACCAAGAGAAACAAGAATCCCGCAGCAAATCAACCACCAAGTGCCAACTAGATGCAATCTCACAATGCAAATGCACTTGGATCACTCAATCTCACTTCGAATATGCAAACAAGCAAGAGAGATGAGTGGGAGGGGAGTTGCTTAGCTCAAAGTGCTCACAAATATGTCAAATGTGCAAGAGTAAGAGCCTTGAGCCGGCCAACGAGTATTTATAGACGTACCCCTTCGAATATAGCCGTTAGGAACGAGATCCAGCTGAAATCGCGCTGACCGGACACGCTGGTCAAAATGACCGGACGCTCCGGTCGCGTAACGGCTAGTTTTCGAAACGCCGACCAGACGCGCCGGTCGCAACGACCGGACGCGCCGGGCACGACCGGACGCGCCGGTCCCGTGACTGACCGGACGCGCCGGTCAACACTGAGTCGCGCAAAACGAACCAGCGACCGGACGCGCTGGTGAACCGACCGGACGCCACAGTGACCGCGTCCGGTCGGAGTCCAGTAAGCTCCCTGGACGACCGAACGCGTCCGGTCGCCTGTGACCGGACGCGCCTCGCGTCCGATCACACAACTGAAAAACGCGCAGACACTGGACACTGACCGGACGCGTCCGGTCAAACAGTGACCGCGTCCGGTGCAGCGTCCGGTGCAGCGTCCGGTCACCACTGTGACCTCCGTTCGCTTCCGTTTGATTTCCGTTTGATTTCCGACTTCCGGCGTAGTAGAAAATAGGCATTTCATTTCCTCGAAATCGTCTGAATCCCGCGCTCGCATGCTCGGCGGGAGGGAGAGAGGACCCCAAACCCTCTCTACCGCTCACACTCTAACGCCGTCGCAAACGTGCTAACACCACCAAGTGATCATCACAATGTGCATGTGTGTTAGCATTTTCACAATCATTTTTCGAGGCGTTATTAGTTCTATCCAAATGCATATGATCATGAAATGCACATCTAGAGGCACTTAGGAGTTCATTAGCCGCGTCATTCCCCTCTTTATAGTACGGCTATCTATCCTATAATGTAACCACACCCACTAGGTGTCTTGGTTACTAAAACACAACCCTTAAGCATATACCTTTGCCTTGATCACGTAGGGTTGCTTCCAAATCCAAGTGTGGCCATCATGATCACCATGTCCATCTTGCCACCAACCTTGGAATGTACTAATCCTCATATGCTACATACAACTTAGGCATAGGATTAGTACATAGGCATTGTCACTAATTACCAACACCAAACATAGGACTTTCAAACGGTCCATTCTTGATCCGATTTTATCAGAGATTGAAGATGTTAGGCTTGCATTTATAGAGTTTGTTTTTAAGTATGTGTGCGTGATTTGTGTTTGTATGAGACTCCGGTCTTTTCAATATAAATGAAAGGCAAGCCTGTCACAAAAAAAACCTTTGGAATTTGAAACGATGTTAATACGAATCTGTCTCACTTCCATTACCCGAGATTTTGTGAATTATTTATTTTGTGAAACTAATATTTGAAAGCAACCAAACTACCTGTTACTGTGTGTAATTGAAAGAAGTAAATCATATTCTTTATTACTTTATATAGTTAGAACTGCACACAGTTTGTAGGAGAGATATGGTAAGGGAAATTCCCTTTTTTCTAACTTGAATGGCATTGGAGTACATGCACTCCATGAATGTGATTCACTAGGACATGATGAAGCCGACAAACCTGTTTTTTCTTTTTGCAAGAATACATTCCTTTTATTCTGTGTTCCATCTTTCTTAATTTGTAATTGATGAGGGTATAGCAGCAGATCAGTTATCCATAAATATTGTCATGTTATTTATATTAATATAGTCTACACATGATTTGGCATTTCTTTCACAAATGTATAAATAGTTGTTTTTTTGACCCAGCTTCAATTTTGATGCTTGGAACTGACTCCATACCTACATTAGTGTTTTACTATTGTGCATGTTTAATCGATGAGCTATTTGTTTTGCCATGACTGGATATACTTACCATTGCAAACTATGAATTTAACAAGGATCTTTGATTACCATTGTAGTAGTCACACTGCCTTAACTTTTGTTCTTATGCAGTAGACTGAGACTTATGCAACCTATGTTGATATAATTATTGGTGTGTTCAAAGAATAAGGCCCCCTGAAATGTAGACGCCTACCTTTTGTCTAAGCTTCTAAGCTTGTCATTCTTCATACAACTTCATTCTGTTTTCACTCATCCATAGTACTGATATAGCCATTGCAGGTCCAAAAGTTCATTAGAATGTTTCTGATGTCTGGACATCACCTGAAGCAAGCGACAACATTAGCAAATCGGTAAT
Source organism: Saccharum hybrid cultivar R570 (assembly GCA_038087645.1). Taxonomy (NCBI): domain Eukaryota; kingdom Viridiplantae; phylum Streptophyta; class Magnoliopsida; order Poales; family Poaceae; genus Saccharum; species Saccharum hybrid cultivar. The sequence continues at coordinate 7,709,929 of JAQSUU010000113.1, forward strand.
GGTAGCTAAAAATGATAATTTATGTTTTATAGCAAGGTAAATGTTCCTAATGTATTTTTTAAAAAATTTAGCTATATAAATAACACACATTCTCTGAATGGCATATGTACAGGACAAATTTCTAAAATATACTGAAAATGATGCAATGATTTTGAATCTCTTTTAATTATCTTGTTGTACTCTATTTATGTGATGAATTACCACTGTAGTTTGGTTGTTTTCGTATGCATCCCTAAAATGAAACCATGGCGTTAGCACGGGCACTGTACTAATTATTAAAAAAAAATGCTATGGTGCTCGAATGGCCCTGTGCAGAATCGACTACCCCGAATCGGTGATCTAATCAAGGCCGTGGTCGGTGGGCTTCTCACGGTAAAATGCATACGCAGCGTGTACCATCTACCGTGTAGTACGTGACTTTTGCGACTTCTCGTTTCGTTTTTTTTCTCTCCAAAATACCAGGAGCCTTTTCTCAAAATAAATGCTGCAGACTCTGGAATTTTCAACTTTGGAAAGTTCCCAGCAGGTTCCTATGTGAGTCTGTAGGTGCATCCGTGCATGTGCGACATTCTCGCTTTCAAAGCGTGAATAAGTTTCAATTTTAAACAAATATGTATGATACTAATATTTATAATGTATAATAAGTATTATATAAATATATTTTCATAATGAACATACTTGAAGATATAAATGATGATAGTATTTTCGCAAGTTAAACTTAAAATAGTTTAACTTAGTATAAATCTAAAATGACATCCTTTTTGAGATAGAGGTAGTATATATATTCTTACTGCACCTTAAAACCTAAGATAAGGTGTTGCATGCTAATGAATTTTGTTTGAAATAAAAATTAAATTTAGTACAAGTTATTATTATTATGTTTGATTTACATATTTAATTTCTTTGGCAACCACATCACTATTATCTCAAGCTCACCTTTTTTTTATAAAACCCCTAATAGAGCGGTCAATAAGATATTGTGTAACCCAAATGTCTACATATACATGCAATTCTTATTAGATAGCTTCTACTCTTGATTCGTCAAAAGCCCACCTAAAGTATCCTCAAATTTGAATTCCCCAAATCTGAGGTGACCAGCTCCATATGCAGAGGTGTTAGACTACCCGCAGTGGGTACCCTAAAACGATACTCTAAAGCTTTAGAGTATGAATATAGAGTAAAAACTGTTGCACTGGGTACTCTAAAACGATACTCTATTATTTCTCTCACTCTATATTTAGAGTAGTACAGTGCTTACTCTATACTCTATAGTGGCGGGGCCCGCTAGCTAAACAAAGGGAAAAATGATATAACTCACAAACAAAAAATCCAAATTAAATTTCGATTGCACCATTAAATTCGTCTCAATAAATCCTTCAAAACTAGATCACACATGGATATATTTAGATAAAGTGACAAGTGGGTCCTACAGTGGATAGAGTGGATAGAGGATGGAAGGGTGCGGGAGAATTAAGTATAGAGGAGAGAATCTTGCTAACTATGACATATAGAGGATGAATATAGAGGTCCATGAGTGCGGGTAGTCTTACCACAAACTCCACCTTTGGAGATGACCAGCATCTGGCCCCCCTCCCTCGGTTCACAAAAAACCAATTCTGGATCCAATTTTTCTAGCCTAACGTTTTTGGATTTAGCAGCTTCACCGTGGATCTGCTCCACTAAAATGGTGAATCTGCCCTAGAGTCACCACCAAACTCAACGGGAGCATTTAGAGAAGAATGGTACTCCCTCCGTCCCAAAATACTTGTCGTTCTCGTTTCCTAAGAAATAACTTTGACTAATTTTATATAAAAATAATAATATTTATGGTACACAATAATATTATTAGATAGATTGTCGAATCTATTTTTATAATAAATTTATTTGGAGATACAAATATTGCACGTATTTTCCACAAATCTAGTCAAACTTGTGGCACAGAAACCCAAAACAACAGATAATTTGGGACGGAGGGAGTATTCCTTATAACAGTTGCTGAAATGGTGTTACTATTTGTCATCTTAATCGTTTGTTTGTTTGATTTCTCCCTCAAATACCATGGAACTGCACAATGTAGTTTTAGTTGGACGGTACAAAGCAACTCTCCTCCATTGAATCCTCATGTAACACAAGTTTAAGGACAAATCGTTAGTGTATTTTACTCTTGCTAGATTATTAGATGAACCCTTCATATGTAGTACCTTTAAAATGGACGCCAAGTGTACAAGACTTCCACCATTTACAGATGGTCATTTTGGATCTGGAGACACAGCGCACAACTGCCAGTTTACTTCCTGTTTTGATAAGTAGGTAACGTGTCACCTGCAAATGATGTGCGTCTGTCTACTTAACAGGGGATTTGGACAGAAAACTGATCACCCCATGTGCCCACATGGTACGGTCGTGCCAAAAGCAAATCTCAAATTCTCTGAGAGGTAGTACAAGCCCTTCGAAAAACAAAACATATGGGGTTAGTATTATGCACTAATTTAGTGTACAGTAATTAACCATGCACTAGGTTAGGTACATGCATCCTACAATGTGGGACGCGGCGATGCGCTATACCTAGGGGCTACTCAAAATTTTCGTTGATGTCATCATGATAAAAACATGTTGTTTCTATAAGTAATGCTAGATTCAATTGATTTTCTTCAAATTAAACGCAGAAGCATTTCCAGCCATGTAATTTTGTTTTTGGGTCAATGTAACTTGAAATCCAGCAACTTTTCCCCGCAAAAGATGCAAAATGCATATTAATCTGAAGGCGCATTTCTTTCTATATTCATATCTCAGAATCTCAAGCACCAAACCAAGGCAGAAACAATGGGCGATCAAGAAGAAATGGGGATAGAATTTTCAAGTGGATAAGGCTTGGGGGTTGACGTGGCAGTGTTTCTTGGACACCTTTCCGCCTAAGCGGGCGCCAGCATTTTGCAGCCAAGAGATTTGCTGCCCGGTCAGCAGACGCCAAAAATAAAGCGCTCCATATTTAGAATCTTCCCTTGAGTAATGCAAAACCCATAAAAACAGGAAGAAAAAAAATTCCAGCTTTAGGCATGTACGGTTGCCGAGAAATCTGAATTTAGGCCACATTGGCCAGCAACGAAAACTTTTTTTTTAAAAAAGGAGTTTTAAGTGGATAAGGTTTATAGGACGTTTTTTTTTCAGCGTGCGCTGTGACCATGTGACCTTTTTCCTCCGCGATGCTAAATTTGTTGGATTTTTTTTTTTGAGCTAAGAAACGACACGGTGCGAGACAACGATACTATTGCACAGGGGTCGGTCCTTATTGGAGCGATGGTCACCATCGTGTGCCGATGAATAATGTCGCGTGCCAAAATCATGTGGCGAGGAAACAATTGCAATATATGTATATATCTTTTTTTTCGAACGGTTTACGCTAAAACGACACGGCCAGCGTGAGAGAGTAGTCCTGTCTGATTGTCTCCACGGCCCACGCGGATATTAACGTCCGACGCGGATCCGCAAAGGTGATGATAACGCTGGTGACGCAGCGACTTGGCTGAGAACCATGGGCTCGTCGCTGTTCTTGAATGGTGAATTTCTGAATTTTTGCACGGATTCTGCACACAGCTCCTAGAAAAAAAAAACGCGTCGTTTTCAGAGACGACCCAGGTGTGCGAAAAAAATCCCAAAATCCCGTGTTGCAATTGCGACCGCGTGTGGAATCGTGTGTTTGTCGTGGAAACATTTTTACCTTTGGGGGCGATCCATCAAATATACCGGACGTCGCTCATCCTTGTGGGATGACCAAAAATATCAAAGATTTGCGTTGCAAATGCGGCCAATTCCCAGGAAAGGGGCATACAGTATATGGAAAAATGGACTGTCATAACATTGTAAGCTGTACTTGTTATGTCACTTTTGCAAATCATACAGTATTCAACGGTAATTCATGAGTTAATTTCTTTTGGAATTAAACGAACCATTCATTCAGTTTGATTCATCCGTTTCAATTCCTCCTACATGACTATTGGAAAGATAGGTAGGCATTCACAAGATATTGCACTTACTTCTAAGCAAAGATATATGTCTACCTAAAGAAAAAGCAGGTTTTGTGGAAACAAAAGTCTAGAATATGTTTAGAAAAACTGGGACGCCTGATGCGGTGATGCCCTGATCCTAACGTCATCTCTGACGTTGCCCAAAACGGCTGTCAGACAGACGAAAATTACGAATCACTCTACCAAGCTGCTCTTTCATCTGTACAAACTGCCTCTGACGAACAAGAGTTGACAGGATAAACCGCATAATACGTACCAAGAAATAAAAGGTTGAGGTCAGTCCAGTCTACTGCAACAAGAGGGCTATGCAAGAGATGAAACTAGACAAGATGGATAAAATAAAAATACATTATTATGTTATCCGTACATTGTTTTTTTTATAAAGGAAGATTTTATTAAAATTTCAATAGCAGTATACATCGAGTTGATACACGGCTTTGAAAAAGTTCTTCCGACCCTGCGGCCCTGCCCAGCAAGATGCACATAGCCAACAAAAAACATCAAAACAAACGCATCCTAGTGACCAATCACATGTTATCTGTAAATTGTACAGCACTATACGTATAACTAGGTCGTAGGAGTAGATTGTTGTTCAGACACCAAATGCTGACTGCAGATGCGACCTGACGCTCCCTGATAAAAGGGCATTCGTTGTCCAATCCTGGATGTTCTTCTTGGCATCTGCAACATAAGCATAGCAATACAAGGTCAAGCTTAGATAGAATAGAGCATGACATTGCATCGTTGCAGGCATGAATTTAAGTATCCAATTTAATTGAAGTGGTCTAACATCTTTGACAACCCAAGAAATTGTGCATAGTTCACGCGAGATGTCAGATGTGCTACATAAGCAGACAGCATGCAGGCAAGATGGTGTAAAAGTATTTCTGAAAGGATGCTCCAGTGAAATCAATCCCATGCTATTTAGACTGGAGTAAATGGGCAACAAGGATTGTAAGTAATAGAGACCAAGCTAGAGAGGGGTCCATCTAAGTTGATCAGCTCAGCATTAGATAGCAAAGCAATAGAAAGATAACTTCAGGGTTCAGGATGTAGCAACAGATCCAGACAAGAACAGTCCACAATATTCTACTGCTACCTATCCACTTTGCAAATAGTAAACCAAACTTTTGAAGCTGTAGATCAGTTCATTCAGAAAAGAATTATAGGCCTGATTGATCAGCTTGAAGGAATTGCATGGTTTAGTTTCAACAATCATAAGTATTCCAACAAGGTAGCATTCGATGCAGTACAGGAGAATGTGCACCTTTGTTGCATTTGGTGAACCCAATAATATTTGCGATGCTGAGGCTCAAGCAAACTCCAACAACAAGAAGGTAATCAGCTTGAAGTCTGATGAGCGAGAATATCCCAAGTATAATCCATGCAGCAGCCTGAAACATGATAGGAATGGTATTTTTCAAATACTCTAAACTTAAGTTGCATCTCCATGATGGACTACATATGTAGGGATACATATGAATATCATTTTAACAACATAAAGTTTGCCATGTTTTCTTCACCTCTGCTTCCCAGTTCTTTTTTTCTTGAATATTCATTAGAGCTGTGTATCATTTCATCAAGAACATGGAATATAGAATGCACACAAACACACACAAATGCACTCACGTGGCAGGACTTTAGTTACATTCAATTCTAAGATAAACAAAAAACAACCAGACCAAATAAATCACCAAACGCCTATATCGCAACCACCTCCAAGAGATACACAGCTCTGTCTGAAGACAAGCTGTATACTAGCCTTGGTTCCATTGAAAATGATCTATGCGATGTTTCAACAACATCCAAGCCTCTGACTTCCAGTCAATCTATTGTGACAGAATTATGCTCTATTTGAATTTTGTTCCAATTCCAAATTAAGAAAATGGAATTATGTAAAATTCTGTATGAAAATCACGCAGACACAACACACTATGATGATTCAACAGGTCCATGTTACTCCAAAAAAGATTGTAGGTTCAACGATTTCTTTGCCCAACTAGCAGGATATAAAACCTATGGAAATGCCCCAAACTTTCATTTCCCACTATAATAGACCAGCATCCACATTGGGTCATTGGCTCAGGTCTAACCCCCATTTTGATAGACCATGCCGGTGCAATAATACACTTGTGCTTTTGCCACAACTTGGTAAAAAAAGGTTTAACCAGGAGTTACTACTTACTATGCTTCGAACAGCTCAGTTTAATCATAGTCATGGGAGCTGGATGTATGGTCCATTGGGCCAACTCCTCAAAACCACAGTTTCCCATGCTACACATTCCATTCATGTTATATTCCATCCATTGCAATTACATATCAAGGAAAAGATTAGTTTTCACATTTTACCAAACAACAACTTGTAGACGAAAGAAGAGTGAAATGTACAGCTGGATTACCACCATACATGGAAAATATTCACATGTTGATACTATATTAAACACTCTACTCGTTTTTTGGATGGTTATCCCACAGAATACAGGTACAGAGAAATATACTAATCTGAAGACATGTATCTAATACTATGATCACACATCTGCGAATACCTAGATTCAGCCCCCTTTTTTCTGGTGAAGGGTAACTTCAGAGGTACCAACAACAACAACAACAACAACAACAACATAGCCTTTTATCCCAAGCAAGTTGGGGTAGGCTAGAGATGAAACCCAAAAGAGACGAGAAACAGGGAGACACAAAAAGGACATAAAGGGAGACAAAAGAGGTCACGGTTCCGGCACGTTGATTGCCAATCTCCAAGCGCTCCTATCCATAGCTAAATCCTTAGAGATATTCCACTCCTTAAGATCTCTCTTAACGGACTCGTCCCAAGTTAGTTTAGGTCGACCTCTACCGCTCTTTACATTATCGGCCCGCTTTAGAACTCCACTACGCACCGGCGCCTCAGGAGGCCTCCGTTGGACATGTCCAAACCATCTCAACCGATGTTGAATCAGTTTCTCCTCAATTGGTGCCACCCCAACCCTATCCCGAATATCGTCGTTCCGGACTCTATCCCTTCTTGTGTGCCCACAACACCAACGCAACATACGCATCTCTGCTACACTCAATTGCTGGACATGTCGCCTTTTTGTAGGCCAACACTCAGCACCGTATAACATAGCCGGACGAATCGCCGTCCTATAGAACTTACCTTTCAGCTTCTGAGGCACCCTTTTGTCACAGAGGACACCAGAAGCTTGACGCCATTTCAACCAGCCGGCTGAAATTCTATGCCTAACATCTTCATCAATGTCTCCGTCCTTTTGTAGCATCGACCCTAAATACCGAAAAGTATCCTTCTTGGCCACCACTTGCCCATCGAGGCTAACGTCTCCCTCCTCATGCCTAGTCGCGCTAAAATCGCACCTCATGTACTCGGTCTTAGTCCTACTAAGTCTGAACCCTTTCGACTCTAACGTGTGCCTCCATAATTCTAACTTCCTATTAACCCCTGCCCTACTGTCGTCAACTAGCACCACATCATCAGCAAAGAGCATACACCAAGGGATACCACCTTGTATGTCCCTTGTGACCTCATCCATCACCAAAGCAAATAAAAAAGGGCTCAAAGCTGACCCCTGATGCAGTCCTATTTTAATTGGAAAGTCACTGGTGTCACCATCACATGTTCGGACAAACGTCACCACATCCCTGTACATATCCTTGATGAGGGTAACGTACTTAGTTGGGACTTTGTGCTTTTCCAAGGCCCACCACATGACATTTCTCGGTACTTTGTCATATGCCTTCTCGAGGTCAATAAAGACCATATGCAAGTCCTTCTTCTGCTCCCTATATCTCTCCATCAATTGTCGTAATAAGAAAATCGCCTCCATGGTCGACCTACCAGGCATGAACCCAAACTGATTTTGGGTCACATGTGTCACTCTCCTTAGGCGATGCTCGATAACCCTCTCCCAGAGCTTCATCGTATGGCTCATCAACTTAATCCCACGGTAGTTAGTACAACTTTGAACATCTCCCTTGTTCTTGAAGATAGGTACTAATATACTTCTCCTCCATTCTTCAGGCATCTTGTTAGATCGAAAAATAAGGTTAAAAAGCTTAGTCAACCATACTATCGCTCTGGCGCCTAGGTATCTCCACACCTCAATGGGGATACCATCAGGGCCCATCGCTTTACCTCCCTTCATCCTCTTCAAAGCCTCTCCGGTCTCTGCCTCCTGAATTCTCCTCACAAAGCGTCTGTTGGTATCGTCAAATGAGTCGTCCAACTCAAGGGTAGGACCCTCATTCTCCCCATTAAACAGCTTATCGAAGTACTCTCTCCATCTGTCCTTGATCTCCTCATCCTTCACCAGAAGTCGATCTGTCCCATCCTTGATGCATTTTATTTGGTTGATGTCCCTTGTCTTCCTCTCGCGGATTCTAGCCATCCTATAAATGTCCTTCTCCCCTTCCTTCGTGCCTAGCCGCTGATAAAGGCCCTCATACGCCTGACCTTTTGCTACACTCACAGCTCGCTTTGCAGCCCTCTTCGCTATTTTATAGCCCTCGATGTTGGCTGCACTCTTGTCATGGTGGAGACGTTTGAAACACTCCTTCTTCTCCCTAATAGCCCTTTGCACCTCGTCATTCCACCACCATGTGTCTTTCGCTTCCCGTTTGCCTCCTCTACTCACGCCAAACACTTCCGAAGCCACCTTCCGGACACATGTTGCCATCTTTAGCCACATGTCGTCGGCATCTTCTCCTTCTTCCCAAGGCCCCTCGTCTAGCATCCTCTCCTTAAACGTTTGCGCTGCTTCCCCTCTAAGCTTCCACCACTTCGTTCTCGCAATCTTGGCCCGTTTGTCCCGGTGGACACGTACCCGAAAGCGAAAGTCCGCCACCACAAGCTTATGTTGAGGGACAACACACTCCCCAGGTAACACCTTACAATCAAAGCAAGCACGTCTATCCTCCCTCCTTGTAAGGATAAAGTCGATCTGGCTCGAGTGTTGTCCACTACGAAAGGTTACTAGATGAGACTCCCTCTTCCTAAAGAGGGTGTTCGCTATCAACAAGTCATAGGCTAGCGCGAAGTTCAAAACATCCTCCCCCTCTTGATTCCTACTACCATACCCGAACCCCCCGTGCACCCGCTCGAAACCTACATTAGTCGCACCAACATGGCCGTTGAGGTCTCCTCCTATAAAGAGTTTCTCGCTGATAGGCACGGTACTAACCATGCTATCAAGATCTTCCCAAAACTGCCTCTTGGTGCCCTCGCTAAGACCTACCTGAGGGGCATAGGCACTGATCACATTTAGAGCCGAATCTCCAACTACTAGCTTGACCAAGATAATCCGGTCGCCTTGCCTCCTAACATCAACGACTCCATTCTTAAGGCTCCTATCGATCAAGATGCCTACACCATTCCTACCCGATGTTGTCCCCGTATACCAAAGTTTGAAGCCAGTATCCTCCACCTCCTTCGCCTTCTGGCCCTTCCATTTAGTCTCCTGAACACATAGAATATTTACACGTCTTCTAATTGCTGCATCGACTAGCTCTCTTAGCTTACCCGTTAGGGACCCTACGTTCCAGCTACCTAGACGAATCCTAGTTGGCTCGGCTAGCTTCCTTACCCTTCGCACCCGTCGAGGGAAGTGCGAAGACCCTTGCTCATTTTTCACTACACCCGGGCGTAGATGTAGCGCGCCACTAAGGTCACAAGAGATTCAGAGGTACCAACATTCAAAGGAAATAATGTTTACAATAACCATACAATTATAAAATTACAACCGTCTCCCAGAATTCCTGAGCCTATACATTCATATCAATTTTAATGACAGCAGGAAGTAAGAAATACAAGTAGCACTTTATAGTTTATATACATGAGTGCTCGTCAGTACTCTCACTAACTATGTCAAGGAATCTTGCATGTTTCTACTGAGTTTATAGATTTCCATGTAAATTTAGGTGTAGTGGTGGTGCCGTGGTGGGGTGGGTGTAGTTTTACCTTGGCTCTACATCTCATTGTTACTTCCCTAAGAAACTGATTGTATGTCATCTAAATATACTAATATAGAGGTGCATTCAGCAATACTTCAAACAACATGAAACTTCTTATAGTACTACTTATGATTCCTATCTGAATATATAAAAATAAATAGTGACCTCTACAGCACTTACAGTCAAATATAGAGTCCACCAGAACAGCCATGAGTCCTTCTTGTTCATCCTAGCCAGGGACTGCAACAAAAAGAATAATTGAATTTAGGGTGTGCACAGTTGGGGCAAAACAGGCAACAGCCTGTTCGCTTGAGCTTTCAGCCGCTTATTTTCAGCTAGCCAGCAGTGTTTTTCTCTCACATAAATCAGCCAACAGTACTTTCAGCCGCTTATTTTGAGCCCAAGCGAACAAGCCCAAGGGAAACAAGAACGCAAGTTTGCGAAATTCAAACCTCTCCATCAAGGCACTCAAACTTCCAGACGCTCTCTCCCTCATCATTAATCTCATTCCACCACCGCAACCCAACAAGTATCCTTCCGCTGACATTCTTCACGACCCAGAAGTCAAGTGCTGCGAGGAGCACAGTGATGACAAAGATGATGACGAAGTTGTTCACGAACAGTGTGGACAGTATGTAGAACGCCAGTGCCGATGCCTTCACAGAGAAACAATCAGAATCAGCTAAAACCTGGCCACGGTTCTGCTGCATATAAGATCAGAAACTGCAGGCAGTGTACCTTGAAGAGCACATGGAAGAAGCATGTCTTAGGATTTGCATAGTTCTCAGTAACCTCCTGCAAGTAAGGAACATGGGTGTACACATTTACACACAATAACTTTTGCAAAAAGAAAAGGAAATGGTAGGCATAATACTATATGATAGAACAGATCCGAATGCAAATAGGTTAAGTTAGGGTTTGGGCGCTCCGTTTCGCACAGAAGGAAGGGAAGAGAAGAGAAGGGGTAGGCGTACCTGTTGGGTGCTCATCGCCGGCGAAGGGCCCGACGACGACCTGGGCACCTGGCGTAGGGGAGCGGGGGGCCGGCGGCGGCGATCGCCCAGTCGTCGCAACGAGAGCAGAGACGAGGGAAGCAACGGGACAACCAAGTGAGAAAGCGTAATCAGGGGAACCGGAGAAGAAAAACCTGCCGTTTTCACAGGAAGTATCGGGTCGGCCCAAAAGACTTCGACACTTTTTTGCCGGCCCGAACTCTCGACTCTAGCGTAGCATCGGCTCAATTATTTTGGCCGGCTTTACCCAACGGACGAGTTTAGCTATTTCTCCCCTTTTGTTTCCTGCCTTTATCAGATTTTGCCAAATTACGGCGGTGTTTTGTTTCATTATGGAATGATGAGGTCGTCTGTTATCGTTTCATTTAGTTCTTTGTTAAAATGTGTTGATTTATCACTGCTTTATTTCTCATTAGCTAATAATTAGTATCAGTATAAGAAATAAAGTTACCCCACTTAAATCTATTTGTTCAGTTATGAATTGTGAAAAAGATATTTTAAACTGTAAACTATGGAAGAAAACTGTTACGACCTATGTTCTATAAAAAAAATATAAGCTATTTGACTGAATCACCTATGAAATCTACGGACTCTATATCTTCTTTGAAATAGCCATGAAACATCTCTATTTCCACCCCATTTGAAAAGTCCGAAAGAAAAAAACAAAAGCAAGGTTCAAGATACTGCAAAAATTAGACTACGTGAAAGCAGCTATTTCTAAGAAAGCTGCTCCATGTTCTACCAAATTAGTTCTTGTTCTCCTTTTTGATAGAAAAACACTTTCCAAAAGCTGAACTAAACATAGCCTAAATTTAAGGATAGATTCGTGATGCATCACCTCATGTATCGGTTGATTCAGTAATAGTGTGTTTGGTTTGAGGAACCACCTTATTTTAGATAAGGTGGTGCATCATGAGCTCAATCCAAAAAATGGGTGAAATGACTCTATTTCTTATACTGGTATTAACTATTAACTCATTCCATTTTCCAAACCAAACAAAAAGATAAGAAGTGCGAAAATGACAACCTAACTCATTTTTCAAATAGAACACACTAAACTAAGTACTCTATATGACATATTCTCTTCGTCCCAAAATAAATGCACATCTCGCTTATCAAAAAGTCAAACTATTTTTAAATTTGGCTAAGTATATACAAAATAATATAAATATTTGTATCTCTAAATAGGTTTATTATAAATTTATATTCCACTGATACTTATTACATATTATAAATATTAGTATTTTTTATGTATTTGGTCTCAAAAAATTTGACCTACCTGTAAGTGAGATGTGTACTTATTTTGGGAACAAAGAGAGTGCTAGATGTGGTCCAATAGATGTTTTAGGACTAAAATAAGGGCGTGGCTAGCGTCCGGACGTCCAGATGAACGTGCAGCCCACCCCGACCCCATCTGCCTTCGCCCCGCCCCACGCGCGCACTTTACCCCTTCTCTGCGGCTGCCGGTCGCCCCTGACCCCCTCCTCTCTCTCTCCGCGCAAGCAGCACTCAGGAGCCAGGATGAGCAGTTGAGGACGAGCATGCCCCCAGGGTGCCCCGACCGTAGCACCACCGGCCGCCGACCCCCAACGCCCCCGTCCGTTGGCCCCCCGACGTGCCGCGCGCTCGGTCCGCTCGCCTCCGGCCGTACAGCATAAAACACTTGCAACATGAAAAACATTGAATGCAACATACGTTCAGAAGTAGATGAAACATTTAGAACATGCACTTGCAATATGTGTATGAAACACACGAAACATCTAGACTTGCAACTTGTAACATGAAACCACTTGCTACAACATAAGACTGAAATGGCTGAAATATTTGTAACATATTGTTGCAACATATATGTGTGAAACATATGCAACATCTAGACAAAAAAGATGGCAACATACGTCTGGAAATAGATGAAACATTTTGAACAAATGCTTGCAACATGCCTCCGAAACATTTGCAACATCCCCCGATCTACTTTTGCAACATCAAGATGAAATAATTGCAACATACATCTGAAACGTCTGAAACACTTGAAACATACCTATGCAACATAGGAGAGGGAAGGTCGGACTAGTCGATTTTGGCCGTCAAGGTGGGAGCCAGCGGCGAGCCACGGCGCGCGAGCACCACTAGCACTGGCCACGCTCATGGCCGGTTCCCTTGGCTCGGCCGGGGAAGACCTAAGGCGCCATGGTACATGTGCCTTAGCGGCCATGGCGGGGTAGCGGTGCGTCCAACGGCGATGGGCGACGAACGAACGACAAGAGAGCGAGCGACGTAGGTGACTACCATGCAGGTGAGCGTTGCGACCGGCGATGGGGAAGGGTACAACGCGGCAGCTCGACAAGCGCACTATAGAAGGGGGCGGACGGATGAGCAGCCACGCCAAGCGACACAGGTGGCTGCCACACAGGTGAGCGGCGCAGGGAGTGAGGGCGCGTTGCGTGGCGTGGCCGGCGATGGGAAAAGGAAACGGCGCGGCAACCCGATGAGCGCGCGCTGGAGAAGGGGTAGACGGATGAGCAGCCACGCTGCTATGGGGCCTGCGGATAAGCACGAAGGAGTGGGGTGGGCTCGGAAGGGATAGGCGCGGATAAGTACGAGGGGATGAGGATTTGTTTTTTGTTTGGGGCCTGCTCCTGGGGAGCTGTGTCCGGACGTAGAGTCACGGACGGACACCCTACAAGAAATAATACCGCTAAAATCTAAATATCTTCGAGCAGATTTCTTATCCTGTTATCTTCCACTTTTGTATGGCTCAGATCTTTTGTTAAGATTAGTGTTTTTATGATCTTCCAGAAGATACGTAGTCAGTCCCTGGGGACGTACGACTTGTTGGGTCAAATCAGCTTTATTTGTCGAGTCGGATTGCTCTGCTTTGGCAACCCATAATCAGATCTAGTTTAGACTATACTATGTAATAATGTGCTGCTATGACTCAAATGAAAATGGGCTGAACCGGCTCCGGACTTGGACTCAACTGCCTAGTCCAAAGATTAATTTTAGAGGTCACGAGTCAACCTATTTCACTAAAGATATGGCATCATTGGTCAATACATCTAGTGGGTAGTATCTATTGACCTGAATATATATATTTTTTCTATCATATCAACACTTATAAAAAAGATATAAGATTAAGAAGAATCATGATGACACATTTGAGCAATTGCATCAAAATAAGTAAGTTACAATTTAATTTTATCTAAATTTCACTTTTAAAATATAATATTTCTCAACTTACTTAAAAGAATAGAGTACTTAAGAGTTTATGACCAACCGTGCTTATGTGAAAGAAATGAAGACCAAAAAGTTAAAGAAAAAGATTATTAATGTTGATGAGTGTTGATCCATATTATCCAATGAGTCAGTATGTTTCTATAGTGTTTAGGCTTTGAGACTGACTCTATGAATCAATGACCTTACTTTTGTGGGTCAGGTTAACTATCGGTTGATTTGACCCATTTCCATTGTAAACTAATAAATGGTTCATAATACTAGGCGCCGTCTGGCACAACTCCACTTCACTGGTTAAACTATTTTATATGGCTTCAGCACCACAAGCAACTCTATTTTTAGATGTTATGAGATTAAAAAAGACAACTCCAATAGCGTCACTCCTGCTCCCACTCAGATTCTATGCGGCGCAGTCCCCATCCAAGTGCCATCCCCTGCCACCAACCTCAGATCTGGCGATCAGGCACGGCCTACTTAGTCCCCGCTGGCCAAAACGATGCAGCACCCCCCCACCCCCAGCATCTTCCTGCCCAAGCAGCTGAGCTTTGCCCTCCTCATTGTCTCCTTCGTTGCCACTCCCTCCACTCGAGCTTTGCCCTCCCGCTACCGTCCACTCAGCGCCGTCCCTATGAGCAGGGATTTTTTTACCGACCGGTTTCCGGTAACCGCCGGCCGCCGGTAGCGGTAAACCGGCCCGGTTTACCGGTAACCGGTCCGTAACCGGCCGAATTCAAAATCAAATTCAAACACGCTTCGGTTCGGTTCGCGTCCGGTAAACCGGCCGGTTTGGAGCGGTAACCGGCCGGTTTGACCGGTTTACCGCTCCAAACCGTTTTTATTTTTTTTTCATGAATAAAAAGAAATTTTGGTACTTCCTTTGCACAAATTAATGTAAAAAGACCACACAATGTGGTAAAAAATAACATAAGTCACTAAAGCAACAATATATAGTCACATACAAATACATATTCGCTTAAATATATAGTCACTAAAACAACAATATATAGTCGCATACAAATACAATATATAGTCGCTTACACAAACAAAGATATAGTTTCCGCTCGCATGGTCAACTACGTAGGATGTATGGGAAGACCCCTTGTTGGCACGACATTTCATATTCGGCGGTGGACATAAGAGAGATACCTTGCTGTCTAAGCAGGTCAGCCTTGTAATCTTGCCAAGTTTGTCCTGTCCATGCTGCTGTTGTCTCCCATTCTTGAACTAACATATTGTAAAAACTGGGATCTTCCCATTCATACACCCATCTAGTCTGAGTCTGCATGGTCATGTCAGGAATGGGATAGCTATAAGTAGGCTGTGAGGTATCACTGTAGGAGGAAGAAGAGTACTGTGAAGTGTCGTAGTCCGTCGGTGCATATGCTCTCCTCTGCGATGTCGGTTGTCCATGGTCACGGTCTTGAGTAGCATGTGTGAATTGGGTCTCGCCTGCAATCAACCATAATTAGTAGGCATAGACAGAAACAATTGTGTGTATGTAGGTGCAATGGATACCTGTGAAATGAAGACCTACATAACTACTACCACCAGCACCAATAGTAGCATCCCCACTCCCACCACCACCACCGTCTGTCCCACCAGCACCGCCACCATCACTCCCACTAGCACCGTCATTGGCACTGTCATCGTCACTACTGTCATCGTCACCACTATCCTGGAACTGGTATTGCTCATCCTCAGTCTCTGTGTCGCTGGTCACTGCTTTTCCTTTTCCTCGGTGACGCTTGCCGTGACCCTTCGGAGGCACCATCTGCATCTTCCTCTTCCCGAGGTGACTTGCACCCACATTTCTACGGGCCCAATCACTGATGCAATCATGCCCCGTAGCCTGACGTAGATCATCGGGGTCTATTTGGTCACTGCCAACACAAACAAATGAATCACATAATACAGGTGAGACATACACACACATTTGTATATATATAAATATAATGTACCTAACAAGATGTGATGGCAGAGGGACGTCCACTTCGTCAGAATCCTCATCAAGAACAGGAGGCAGATTAGATCTACCGTACTCCATCCATTCCCTAACCGGATTGCTCCGGTCATAGAATGAGACTTCGGTGAACCGGTCGATAAAATCTTCTTCATCATACCTTCGTGGGTTCACATCCGCTAGTCGCAGCCGAAGGTTGTAATTGACATAAACAAGCCTGTTTAGTTTCTTGTGCGACAACCGATTGCGAACCTTAGTATGCAGCAACGCAAAAGTACTCCAGTTCCGCTCGCATCCACTGGAGGAGATGCATTGTGAAACAAGCCGCAAAGCAAGGCGCTGCAAATTTGGAGTATCTCTACCAAATATCATCCATCAGGCCGCTGCAAGTGCAACACATTATGTTAGCTATATGTTCCAATATACGAAACCAAATTGGTGCAGATTTAGAGTATCTCTTACATGGGGTTGTCCTTGGATCCATCGCCATTTTCATTGCCAGTTCTGAACCAAACTCACCACGCTCCATGTTTGCGTATTCCTTCCAAAGTACGACTCTAACTCCTGTTTGCAATTCTGGTACTCGTACACCACGTCGCACATGTTGGGTCGCTTGTCTTGATCAGCGAAACGAAGGAACTTGTAAACTGGTTGAACTGTATTTATGATGTATTCCAATCCCTCCCACCACTGAATATTTGACAATCTTACATGAGCATAGCGACCTTCTTCAGTGCGTGCCCACTTGCTCTGCAAAAACTCAGTAGATGCCATCCACTGCATGAACTGTTCACGTTTTCGATGAAAGCTCTCTAGAAACATGTAGTTGGTCTCAAATCTAGTGCCATTCCACTTGACCAACTCACCACTTATTGCTTGCTTCATCATATGATTCAACTGAGAATGGTTGTGCAACCAAGTTGAAATTCGCTTGCATACTTGCAACATACCTGCATGATTGGTCCTGTTACCAATATCCTTCAACATCAAGTTGATGGTGTGTGCCAGACAAGGTGTCCAAACAATGTGTCCATACTCCTCTTTCAGTGAGGTGCAAGCTTTCTTGTAGTTGGCGCCATTGTCGGTGACCACATGTACAATATGCTCGGCACCAATCTCCTCCACCACCTTCCGAATCTCCTGAAAAAACGCATAACATATTATATATACACACATATATATATATAAATAAAAAGAAACACATGACAACTATGTTTAGGACGTACCCTGTACAAATAGTTAGCATCTTGACTTTTTCCAGATGTATCAATGGATTTGTGAAACCATGTGACCCCATTGCAATAAATCAGAAAGTTTATGACACTCATTTTTGTGGGGCCAGTCCATGAATCACACATCAACGTGACGCCAAAGTTGGGCCACTCCTTCTGAAACTTCGCATATCTATCCTTCAAGTCTTTCTCATTCTGTTCTAGGTACTTGCCATCAATATCTCTTCCAGTGGGTGACGCGATGCCTTCACCTGAAACCATAAGCAAACAATGAGAATATGGAAACATACATAAGGCCATAGGTCTCCACGTATAGGTACTTACCCCACTTCTGTGTCTCTCGCACCGCACTGACAAAGTACGGATTATCGGCATTTTGTCCTGGGATTCCTACATAATGGAAAAACTTTCCCCAAGCTTTACCAATAGCTTCCTTTGCATTTTTCCCCTTCTGCGTCCAAGAGCCTGTATCAATCCTTTGTTGCTGCATTCCTCTCCTCCCACCCGCTGCCACATGATAGTCCTCCACCTCCACTGGAGTCTCCCTCCGTGATCCTGCTCTTCTAAACAACCTGTCAATAGGATTCCCACCTTGCGAACCACCACCACCACCACCACTACCCCCTCCACGGTGGTAATTACCTCCTCTCTGTTGCACCCTCTGCTCGTACTCATATTCTGCTCTTGACTGGTTTAGTGCTTCCTTCATCTGAGCCTCATATTCATCATCACCGAGGGGATGGTTTCCCTCAGCTGCAGCTTTTTCTTGTGCCAACCTTTGTCGAGCCCGGTCAGCAGTCGTCTTCTTAGCTCTGTCAAGATCTCGCCGAAAGTACGCACGCACATCTGGTGGCACACGGGCGCAATGCAAGGTGTCCGCCCCGTACCCAGCCAAATGCTGTTTAAATCTAGTGCAACCACCGCCTGCTCTCGTCACATGACAATATTTGCATCTCCATCCAGGAGCAAGATTTTCACCATGCTCCCATACAACGTCTCTGTTTCTGCCTGACATTGTCTACTCTACCTGCATAAACGGACAACACAAAGTCACACCTAAATAAAATGTATCCTAAATCCTACCACAAATCCTCCACAATATATACCTAAAATCTATACCTCACATACACAAAGTCACAATATATACACAAAGTCACACAATATATACCTAAAATATACATCCTACCACAAATCCTACCTCTAATCCTAAATCCTAAAAAAAACATCCTAAAATAAATCCTACCTAAAACCTAACCAAAAAACTATCCTAAATCCTAACACAAATTCTACCTAAATCCTAAAACTACTCTAAATAAAAAAAAACAAAAAAAAACTCACCTGCGCGGTTAGCCGCGGATCCGGTCGGTTTACCGGGCTAACCGACCGGTTAACCGCTAGATTCGTCCGGTCAACCGACCGAGCGTCGCGGGCTCGGTAAACCGCGCTGACCGGTCGGTAAACCGAGGTCTGGGCGCGGTAAGCCGGCGGCGGCGGCCGGTCGGCAAGGGTTAGGGTCGGACGCTCGCGGAAGGGAGAGGAAAAGGAGCGTCGGCGCGTTTGACCCCCCCCCCCCCCCCCCCCCGCGACCTCCCGGCTCGTTTTGTGCCCGTGGCGGCCTAATGGGCCTCATGGGCTTTAACGGGCCGGGACCGGTTTTTTTTCTTTTTTTTCAAACTTCTATTCGTATAAATAAATAATAAACGAACTCAAATTTGAAAAATTTTTACACCATTGGCTTCTATAAATCATGGACTATTTTTAGAAATTTTTTCAGCATTTTTTTTAAATTTTAAATTTGAATTTGGGGAATACCTAACCGGACCGGAACCGGACCGGCCCGGTTAGGGCGGTTACCGCGGTAAACCGGCCGGTTTTTTTAACCCTGCCTATGAGTGCGCCCTCCTCAGCACCCCTGTGTGTGTGCAGTCCCCGAGGATTGAATGTACGCCTTCATCAGTTTACTTTGTTGCCCATAAATCCCAAGATGTTCTAATTAATGGTATATTAGGCCTCGTTTAGATTGAAAAAAATTCAAACTGATGAATAGTACCACTTTCGTCTTATTTAGCAAATATTGTCCAATCGTGGACCAACTAAACTGTGTAATTAGTTATTTTTTTACCTACATTTATTACTTCATGCATGGGTCCAAAGATTGATGTGATGGAGAGAGAGTGAAAAAAATTTAACTTTTGAGGTGTATCTAAACAAGGCCTTAGTGTAACGATCCTAGCTGTTGCTGACTTGAAATTGTGAGAAGACAGGGAGAGTCGGAGGTAGGAGAAGAATTAGAGTCAGCTTAGTTCAGCTGTGAACTGTGAAAAAACTGCTATAAGATATATGAACCGTAAGTTGTTTGGCCCAAACAACTATAAAATGTACCCTCTTTATTTATTTCCCTTCAAACAGTTGTAAAATGTCTCTTTATTTCTACCTATTTGCAAAAGCATAAAGCTGAAAGCCAGTAAGATCTAAGGTGTTACGAAAATTGTATTATGCAAAAGCAGCTGCATAATACTTCTAGTTTCACTTAATGAAGCACGTGCTAATACTAAGGCACGTTTTCGAAAAAAAAGCAGCTGCTTCTAGAAAAGAACTCCAGGATCCACCCGTTTGGTCAGCTTTCAGATTTTTTTTTATAACAGAATCACTTCCAAAAGCTGAACTAAGCACGACCTTAGACCTTGTTTATTTGAGCTTTTGACTACTTTTATTTTTTAGCTCGCTTTTGACTACTTTTAGATTACTAGTCAAAAGCCATAAGCTCACTCCCTGTTTCTTTAGGATATTTTGGCTTACGAGAGTGAGGAAGCTTTTTGACTTTTGAAATGGTCCAAAAGCTGAAGCTCAAACAAACAGGCCCTGTCATGTCCGTCGTCCTCTCTAGAGTTCTCTCTATTATTTAACAACTATAATACACAGGCCAGTAGGCAAGCCCAAGTTCATGGGTCACAGGCCTGTACACTTCTGTAGCGTGGCGAAGAATCAGCAGCCATCTAGCAGTGTTTTTCTCTCACAACAAACCAGCGAACAGTACTTTTAGCCACAATAAACCAGCAAAATAAACAGGATGCAGGTCAATCACGAATTATGCGACGCTTGTTACATTTCTTAGTTATTACACAAACGGATTCCTTGCAAGAGATTATTCTTGCAACTGAATCGCTCAGCTATGTTGGGTACGATGGTCATGCCTGGCAGAAGTAGTCGAAGGGCATTTTGGGCGTGGAGAATTGGCCGGAGAGGATCTTTGCAGCGACGACGGCGTTTGCGGCGTCGGTATAGTGCACGCCGTCCCAGCTGACGAACTTGGTGCCGTCCTCGCACACCCGGAAGCCCGGGCCGAGGCAGCTCACGTTGGCGTTGTAGTTGTAGGGCGGCCCGCCGTAGCCGCAGCACGCCATGAGCGGCTCCTCGAACCCTGAAACAAACTGTGATGAGGAGCTGGCATCGACCGCGAAGCCTGACGACATGGATGCATCCATGGAGCTGGTCAGTCGATCACTCACCGTAGGCGGTGTGGCTGGCGATGAGGTCGTACTTGATGAGCAAGACGTCGGTGTAGACGATGGTGGCGCCACGCAGCTGCGACCTCAGGCCGTCGCAGGCGGCGCACAGCTGGGTATTGAACTCGTAGGCGCCGTCGTTGAGGGTCTTGAGACAGCCGCTGTCGTCGAGGTCGCTGTCGTCGGGCCTCGGCGCGGCGAGCTTCTGGGGCAGGCAGCCCAGAGGGCCGGTGCCATGGACCCAGAAGTTCTTGGCACCGTTGTAGTAGAGGGTCATGATAGCATCCTTTATCTCTGACACTATAGCCGGGATCCTCTGGTGGACGATGTCGTCGTAGGGCGCTCCGCTCCCGAACGCGGCGGACAGGTCGTTCTGGCCGATGTCGATGAGGTAGAGCGCGTTCCGGAAGCCGTCGGCGTCGACGGGAGCGGTCCCGCCGCCGCCGTGGGCGATGAGGTCGAGCGAGCGCTGCTTCAGGTGGAGGAACTGCTGGACCTGGACGTGGAGCGCGAAGGGGACGTTCCGGGGGAGCGTGGTGGAGCCGGAGATGGCGAAGTTGGCGCCGCCGGTGAAGTCGGAGCCCACGGCCTCCAGGTACGGGCTCAGGTAGCTCATGTTCAGGCTCTCACCTGTGTTGCATTGCATTTCATTGGTTGAAGCTAACATTAGTAATTGTAATTGGGGAGATCGACACGCACAGGCATAGTGAGGCGCCGGCAAAGTGGCAATCGACTCGAGTACTGCACGGCAACTTGGGCAGGAACCAACACGGTGCCGGATTCTTCAGTCAGGGTCAGGGGAGAAGAAAGGACGCAGCTCAATAATATGCTGCTGACACCAGACGGCTGTTACAACCGTCTTGGGTTGCAGAGTGCAGCCGTCACGTCTCTTCACTGTTTACATATTACTCAAACTGAACAGAAAACTAAGAGCGATGGACTCGACAGAAACAGAGAGAGGCATCACGAGAGCGTGGCAGAGCAAACTCCCCGCGTACAACACAAGGCGATAGATATCTACAGGAAACGAACTACCGCTGCGTAGCGTCACCAAACTGCCGTCATGACTACTGTATGAATCTGTGACCGGTCAGGATCCATAATCATGGTCACAAATGTGGCGAAATTGTTGAAATATACACCCTTCGTTCCAAATTATAAGTCGTTTTGACTTTTTCGGTACATCTATTTTTCTACGTACTTAGACATATATTCTTTTTTTAGATACATAGCAAAATAGATATACCAAAAGAGTCAAAGCGGCTTGTAATCTGGAAGGGAGTACGGCGAAACTAATCCACGGCCACCACGACACAGTGACAATGTCTTTACTTAGCAGAGAGATGCGGTGAAGGAGGGGGATATAATGGAGGTCACAAATGTGGAACAGTGGAAGTGCACGATAGGTAGCACTAGCAACTGGTGGCGCCTCTCGAAGCATATAGTACATACTACCAATATGTCAGTAGAAAACTAAAGAAGGAAGAAGCCTAATGTCGCTCAGGACGACTGGACCGGATTCTCCGGCTCTGAGCTTTTTGTGGAACGAAACTCATGGTTGGTGCGTGATCCCATTGTCTTTTCTTGAGATGGTCGGGCCGTGCACGCGCGCTGCTTGTCATTTACAAGGACCTCTTGCTTGCGACTACTAAAGCATGTGTACGTCACCAATCACCATCAATTGCCACCACCACCATTCCACCAACAAAGCTCCCCCGGTCGAGCTGCTTCGTTCCGCGCACTGATGAAATCGATCACTACGCCAACAGCATATCATCACTCTCGAAGTCTCGATCGACGGCGTAAGCCCAAACATGTAGACGGGGTCGCGAGGCACCGAACATGTGATGTGATGCTGTGCCTGTGAGTAGTGACGAACGGACGATACGTGCATGCGGAAGGAGGAGCACCTAGCAAGCTAGCACCTGGCAGGCACGGAAGGGCAAGCGGGTGACTCACAGAGGTAGTCGATGACGAGGCGGCCGTCGCAGAGGCGTCCGGTGGATCGGCGGAAGAAGACGCGGCCCTCGGGGAGCGGGTAGTAGTACCCCAGCCCGGCCGCGACGCCGCCCGTGTCCGTGTTGGAGTCCCCGAACGCGAACACCACGGGCCGCCTCGAGCACACCCCCGCTGGCGCTGGGTCGTCGTCACCCTGTCCGGACACCGTCGTCGATACCGCAACAAGGACGACAGCCACCGTCATGAGCACGGCCACAACAGGTGCACCACCGCCAGCAGCCATATGGCCGCGTCCCTGCTATGCAGTTAAGGACGACACTGCTGGACGCAGGCACGATCGCTAATAGAAAATCCAACTCGGAGGCCGGGGCAGAGGAGTCTGTGTCGTGTGTTTATATAGCTAGACGTGTAGTGGCTAAGCAAGTGGGCATGGTCCGGCCGGTGCACGCGCAGTGCCATGCCCCAGCCGAGTGTGGGCTGTGGGACGCACCACCACATCTCGGTCATGTATGTGCCATGACAATATGACATTGACATGCATGCAACGAACTGGCCTTCACGGATCACGGGCGGTGTGTTCTGATTCCAAAATCCATGCAACCTTGCATGTAGTGCTCCATTACGATGCATGGTACTAGCTAGTGATGAGTACTCCCTCCGTCCCAGAAAAAGTGTCGTTTTAGGTTTTTCAGACATCGTGTTTGATCATTCTTATTCAAAAAATTTTAATAAATATTATTTATTTTGTTATGACTTATTTTATCATTAGAGATACTTCAATAATGATTTATTTATTTTATAATTTGCACAAAATTTTTGAATAAGATGAACGATCAAATACGATGTCTGAAAAACCTAAAACGACACTTTTTCTGAGACGGAGAGAGTAGTAGGTACAGGAGCGAAAAAGGAGGATGGTACTGACACCAGGTACATATCTAAGGGCTTCCCAACGCAAGCTAACAGAGGTGTCGGCCTCAGGCCCCGTTCACTTCTCATGCCAACCTAAAATATTTCCTCTTCCACCAATCACATCGAATCTTTGAACGCATGAATGAAGCATTAAATGTAGATAAAAAAATAACTAATTGCATAGTTTGTCTGTACATGTCAAGACGAATCTTTTGAGCCTAGTTAGTCCATGGTTAGACAAATTTTGCCAAATAATAATGAAAGGTGCTACAGTAATTTTTCACCCACTTTTCACCAACTAAGCACACCCTCAAAGGAAAAGGGATAGATCACGTAGATTAAAAAAGAATGAGACTGCATTTTTTCAACGCAGGCTGTCATGGCTGTGTAGAGGACATCAGTATTGTCAGCTGTATCCAGACACGTAAATCAGAGGGAGCCAGTGACTTTTCTCTTGCTGCTCAACCTCCAACGCGCCCTCCGCTGGGTGCTCGGCCTTTTCGTCAGGTGAAGCACTCGGCTCCTCTGCAGGCTAACTTGACACAATGCGGAGCAGCTCTTTGACTCGACGTGGCCTTCAAATGCTGACGTGGAGTCTGGAACCACCAGCCACCCTCGCGTTGGGGCTGGCCTAAGGGGGCGGTGTACAGTGTACACTGTATTGCTTTTGTGGGCGCATCATCATCAAGCAACAGATAAAACGTACTAGGATCTAGAGTGGTTCACGAGTGCCGCAGACCGCAATATGAGATACTTAGTACGGTAGCGTCATGCTAGTACGGTACACTACTAGCTAGCTTGGTAGTTTTGCAATGAAATTGACATTAATTGCAAAGTGATAAGTATAATCGTATTTGTTCATGTTCAAGTGTTGAAATTGTGTTGATTAACTGAGATTGATGCAACACACTCATGGGAGTGGTGTTGCATGGGCTGATGCTTGAGTCAAATAGTAGACTCGTGCTTCTACATGGTTGGTTGTTCATGTGTAGGCGACTAGGCGTTGCTTCAAGCGGAATTTGGTCCATGATGGATTAAAATTAGGTCCAACCGAGGTTTTAGGACTAAATTTAAGGAGAAACTGATGTCTTATTGGTCAAGGATGTTATGTACGGGCAACAGACGGTGCATGTGGGAATTTGTTGATGCACACAGATTCATTTGTAACTCGGTGTCAGCTAAAATGGAAACTGCATGGAGACATACAAAAAAAATTCATACCGGAAAAATTTAGCACTTCAGACGGAGATGTACCAAAAATTTTGTACTGTGGATGTGGTGTACAAAAAAATTTTGTGCTGTAGATGGTGATCTATGAAGGAACGTACTGCATATGTGATGCACGAAAAATTTTGTACTATTGATAGAAATGTACCAAAAAGTTCTTACCACATAGAGTGATGTACAAAGGATCTTACTGCTAACATAATATACGAAAAATTTCGTACTGCAAATGTTGATATACTTTTTGGTTTTGAAAGGATTACTTCTCATTATTCAAAGACAAGATATGGAGACGGGGCAAAATGAGCCCCATTGAAAGTTCTCTAAATTAGACTAGATAACAATGTTTTCAGATCGTATTATCGAGGCTAGTCGTATGACTACCGATTAGACGACTAATCGCGATTAATCGTCGATCAGGGTCGATTAGTCGGTCTGATCGGTCTGATTGGCTAGTCGGACCAATTAGTCGTCCTCATGCCTGGATGAACTGATCGACCATAAATATATGATGTATGATGTAAATATATGTAAACATGGCCATAAATAGGTAAATGGTAGAGGCAAACAACCAAGCACAGTTTGACATGTAATCATGTCTGTAATGAATCGTTATCATGGTGATTTGGCCACTTACCTGTAACCGTTGCTTGGCGATGCGTGATGCTGACTGCCTTGTGGCCAATGTTGAAGCTGAATCTGAAATTACAAAGAAAGAAGATAATCAGTTAAATAGGCAAAACAAGAAATTAATGGTAGTCCTTAGATGTGTACACACTAGACAGTAGAGCAAGGCAAAACAACTTATCGAAGTACACAAATTTAACAAATAAAGACTAACAGCAGTTCAGCACCGTGAAGTCGTGCACACTGCACACTTCACAACAGTACATTACAATAGTACATAACATAATTAAACTTAACAAGTTCTTAAATCTGAAATGGAAATAGTTATGAGCATCCAATTCACTGATTCATAGAATTAGCAATTGAGCCATTAGAAAAGTAAATCTGCATCCACATCGAAGTCTTCATCTCTATCATTTCTTGGAGGTCCGCCTAAGTCTTCCTCTTTCTCCCCTTCCTGGTCCTCCATCCCTTCTGGGTCCTTCATTTCTGCATCTGTTGCACTTGCACCTTGTGGCTGATCTGGTGTTGCAGCCTTGTCTTCCTCTTCTTCTTGATCATTGCTTTCAATTTGTCTTGCTGGTGCATCTGACCTTGGACTTGGACACCTCCTTTTCTTATTGTTATTCCTCCTATATGCGCGGGTGACAGCAGTAGTATTCCTCGCACGAGTAGCAGCATCCCTAGGCATATTGTAGCCTCTGAGATGGCCGCTTGCACCAACAACTTCATCAACATGTGTCTAGAGCAAATCACTGTCATTAGATGCATGAACTAGGTCACAAGTGATATCTACCCAATCATTTTCCCATTGAAACTAGCAGCAATGGGTTGGATTTCTGGCCTTTAGAACCGAGCTCATGAATTTTCTAAAACATAAATGCCATCTTACGGTTGTAACTAACAATAATGTGCTCCAAACGGTTCCTCTTTTTAGTATGCACCTGCAGCCATAGAAAATAGGGAGCAAATTCATTAGATGGCTGCAACATATAAGAATGCATACAAGAATTCGTTAGATGGCTGCAGCATATAAATTGCACTTACATGAGCAAATGCGCTCCAGTTGCGCTCACAACCAGATGCCGAACAACAGAGACTTAAAATTCGTTTTGCTAAACTCTGTAGCTCGAATGCAAGGCCACCAAAAGCATCCCACCATAGAACTGCAGTTGTAGATTAAAAGCAAAGCAATAATGTAATTAGCAGCCAACTCATCATATAGAGAATTAATTAAAAGAAAGTGCTGACTGCTGAACTTCTTAGTACTTACTAGGATTTTTGCTATTTCTCTCTACTATTGCTAGTCTCTTTGAGAAACATTCACCCTCAGCCCTGTCATAATCATCAGCCTGCTTGCTTATCTTCCTCGCTTCACTCTCATCAGGCACCATCTTCCATATAATGTCATTAAACATGCACCTTAGCTTTGTAGCTTGTCTCCTATCCTTTTCCTTTATGGCAAAGTACTTTCCTGGATTCAAAAAGAGGGCTGCACCATACAGTTTTTGCTCCATCTGGTTCTCCCATCTCTCATCATAGTACTTCAGTACCTCATCCCGAAAGCTTGGTTTGTTTGCCAATGTTTCCTTGATGGTCTTCTTTGCAATATCCATTGATGCCATTATCTCAGGAGCTACTGGTGTTTCATCACCATCTGCTATCCTCATAGCAATGAGAAGGGGCTGTGTTGCTTTTATACAGTACTCCATTTTTTTCCAAAACTCAGTAGAAAGGACTGTGCTCGCAGCCTTCTTCCCTTCAGCACTTTTTGCCAAGTTATTGGTTTGCCATTCCTCACTCACAAACATAGTCCTCAGGCCGCTTTTGTGCTTATACATGCTTGCTAATGTGAGGTAGGATGTAGCAAAGTGAGTAACAACAGGCCTCACAAGATCACCACCAATCTTCTCCCGCATAAGATCCAAAATCCTGCCATGCTTGTAGATAAATCTAGACACCTTCTTAGCCGAATTAATGCAAGAGCTAAACTCAGGTATCTTCCCAATGTCCTCCATCATCAAGTCCAAACAGTGGGCAGCACATGGTGTCCAAAACAATGTTGAGATCCTCTCCATAAGAATTCTTCTTGCAGCCTTGTAGTTTGATCCATTATCTATGACAATTTGCACCACATACTCCTTCCCAACCTTTTCAATTTGTTTCTCTAACAAGTCTGCTAACATGGACGCATTCGCTATCTCGCTTGAAGTGTCAACTGAACCTAAGAAAAATGTTCCTGCTGAGCTATTCAGAAGAAAGTTGATGAGATGACAGTGACTAGTGTCAGTCCATCCATCCGACATGATTGTGCAGCCGTACTCCTTCCAAGCCTCCTCATTCTTCTTTCTCAGCTCATTTGTCTTATTCACAGCCCTATCAAGTAGTAGATTCCTAATTGCATGGTATGAAGGTGAGCGATACCCAGGATCGTACTGCCCAATAGATTCTAGCATAATCTCCCAACTTCTTGAGTTAATAACATTTAATGGTATTCCATTATCATAAAAAAGTCAGCCACATGGTCATCTACAATTTCCTTTGCTTCCTTGCTCTTTGTGGAGTACTCAAGAGTGGGCTGTGACATCTTGGACCTATGCCTTTCAGCAACAACTTTTGGACTCTTGCACAGCAAAGCACTCACTGACATGGAATACTTTTGTGTTTGAGGTTTTGGTGGAGCAGAAACCACAAAGTTCGTGATTGATGCTTGAGCTATCTTTTTCGCTTGCTTTGACTTTGTCCCAGAACTTGGAACTGGCTTTGGATTTGTCCCAGTTTCAGCAACAGCAGAAGCACCACCTCCACCTTGAGTTTCTTCTTCTTCTGTCTCTGCCTCCACA
Source organism: Saccharum hybrid cultivar R570 (assembly GCA_038087645.1). Taxonomy (NCBI): domain Eukaryota; kingdom Viridiplantae; phylum Streptophyta; class Magnoliopsida; order Poales; family Poaceae; genus Saccharum; species Saccharum hybrid cultivar. Next base: position 7,738,419 of record JAQSUU010000113.1, read on the forward strand.
TTCTCCACCCCAGTGTCCACAGTTACCGGAGTCCTTGACCTTTTGCCCGAGTAAACTGCCATCTCACGGCTGACTAGTTCAGGTGCTCTACCACATTTCACTGCATCACCGTAGCCCCCAGCAAGGTGTTGCTTGAACCTTTTAATGCCTGAAAGGACAACCTTTTTGCAGAAAATACATTGGATGAACTCTTTCTTCCCTGGGTCTGGCCAAAACCCATATTTCCATCTATGATCTGATGATTTTGCCTTCCTATGCTTCTTTTTAGCCATGGCAGCAAGCTCTGGCGACAATTTAGCTATGGCTGCAGCTATCATAGATGCTTCAGTTGGAGCAGTCGACGACGCTGAGACAGAACTACCCCCAACCCCTTCTGAGACAACAACATTCTGAGCTTGATTCTCAGGTAAATAGACCTCAATAGCTGCATGGCGTCGAGCATCTTCTGCAGATCGGCGCAGCCACACAAATGTGTCATAAATTGGAGGCAACAGGCACAACAACAGAGTAGCAGAGGAAGACATAGACACCAACCTTCAGAGGAGGCAGAGTGTTGGCTCATCTTGAAGCTTCAGGCCTCCCGCGTCCGTCCTCCAAGCGTCGAGGTCTCGAGGAATGGAGGAAGTATCTTAGAGCCTAAGAGGCGGTGGCGGAGCTGCTGGGGTTGCGCACGGGAGGACACAGACACGGGCGGAGGTGGAGGCGTGAACGGAGCTTTGGACGCCGACGAGAGGCACGAATGGAGCTGCCGCAGACGCCGGAGAGAGGCGCGGACGTAGCTGCGGACGCCGGCGAGGAAGATCCAGAGAGGTAGGCCGCGGCCGGAGGAGACGCAAGCCTCAGGCAGAGGAGACGCGGGCGGAGGCGCCGGCGGCTGCGAGGGAGAGCAGAGCCAGAGCGGGAAATGGAATGTGTCGAGTGGGAGCTGGAAATGCGGCGGTTGCAGCTGGTTCACTGATTCACTCACTCCCCTCACTCAGCACATTAGCACTCCTCTTCTTCTAACCCTAATGGGCCAGCGAAAGGTGGGACGAATTCTATCTACATCATGTACCTGTACTGGCCCAACTTATCGTCCAGCTAGCCTTATCGGACGACTAATCACGATTAGTCGTCATTTATCGGACGATAAGTTTTCTGATAAAAAAAACTAATCGAGGGCCCTTATCGAGCACCTATTTATGATAAGGACGGCTAACCGCGATTAGTCGTCCGATCTGAAAACATTGCTGGATAATGCTACAAATTCTAGAATGCACTAAAGATTCGCAAGAGTCGACCATGGAGGCGATTTTCTTATTACGACAATTGATGGAGAGATATAGGGAGCAAAAGAAGGACTTGCACATGATCTTTATTGACCTCGAGAAGGCATATGACAAAGTACCGAGAAATGTCATGTGGTGGGCCTTGGAAAAGCATAAAGTCCCAACTAAGTACGTTACCCTCATCAAGGATATGTACAGGGATGTGGTGACGTTTGTCCGAACATGTGATGGCGACACCAGTGACTTTCCAATTAAAATAGGACTGCATCAGGGGTCAGCTTTGAGCCCTTATTTATTTGTTTTGGTGATGGATGAGGTCACAAGGGACATACAAGGTGGTATCCCTTGGTGTATGTTCTTTGCTGATGATGTGGTGCTAGTTGACGACAGTTGGGCAGGGGTTAATAGGAAGTTAGAACTATGGAGGCACACGTTAGAGTCGAAAGGGTTCAGACTTAGTAGGACTAAGACCGAGTACATGAGGTGCGATTTCAGTGCGACTAGGCATGAGGAGGGAGACGTTAGCCTCGATGGGCAAGTGGTGGCCAAGAAGGATACTTTTCGGTATTTAGGGTCGATGCTACAAAAGGATAGAGACATTGATGAAGATGTTAGGCATAGAATTTCAGCCAGCTGGTTGAAATGGCGTCAAGCTTCTGGCGTCCTCTGTGACAAAAGGGTGCCTCAGAAGCTAAAAGGTAAGTTCTATAGGACGGCGATTCGTCCGGCGATGTTATACGGTGCTGAGTGTTGGCCTACAAAAAAGCGACATGTCCAGCAATTGAGTGTAGCAGAGATGCGTATGTTGCGTTGGTGTTGTGGGCACACAAGGAGGGATAGAGTCCGGAACGACGATATTCGGGATAGGGTTGGGGTGGCACCAATTGAGGAGAAATTGATTCAACATCGGTTGAGATGGTTTGGACATGTCCAACGGAGGCCTCCTGAGGCGCCGGTGCGTAGTGGAGTTCTAAAGCGGGTCGATAATGTAAAGAGCGGTAGAGGTCGACCTAAACTAACTTGGAACAAGTCCGTTAAGAGAGATCTTAAGGAGTGGAATATCTCCAATGATTTAGCTATGGACAGGAGCGCTTGGAGATTGACAATCAACGTACCTGAACCGTGACCTTTTTTTGTCTTGTGCCCTTTATGTCTCTTTTTGTGTCTCCCTGTTTCTCGTCTCTTTTGGGTTTCATCTCTAGCCTACCCCAACTTGCTTGGGACAAAAGGCTATGTTGTTGTTGTTGTACTAAAGATTCGCAAGAGAAACTACAATAGCTAGAAATCACAGCCTGTCTTACCTTCTCTGCGAGATTGTCCGCCACTTTGTACTATTGATGGTGATGTATAAAGGATTTATGTACGGAATTTTTGTGAAACTCTCAAAGTCTATAAAAGGATGGGAGGAGCTTCAACTCCCAGCTCCCATGTCTGTCGTTGCTTGGTTCTGAGGGAAACACACATTTGACATTCCTCATATTACTGTCAGGTTATGGACTTAACCGACAGCGATAAGATATATCACTGCTAGGTTGTGGCTAAGGAAGTGAGAGAGCTTCACTGCCGAGTCAATACGATTTAAATCATTGTTCGGATCCCTTGGCTTATGACCCGGCAGCAAAGCGCGATCACTATCCGCTCCAACACATCCTAGGACCCACTCCGAGCCCGCTCTGTTTCACATGCCCGCATACATGCAGCAGCAGCACCACTAGCAGGCGCGTGCGGTGGCCCATGGTGGCACGGTGACCTACAGTGGCGCACTAGCAGCAGCAGCATGTGCTTCCCCGAGATATACTTTTAAAACATCCAAATGAAACACTTGCAACATACGTCTGAAATAGATAAAACACTTGAAACATACGTGTATAGCCATAGCTACATATGTAACACCAGATCTACTTTTAAAACATTCAGATACAACACTTGCAACATATAAAAGAAGACAGATGAAACACTTGCAAAAAAACCCTAAAAACACTTAACCCATAGCAAAAACATACGCAACATCCAGATAAAACAGTTGCAACATATGTGTGAAACATATGCAATATCTAGGTAAACACACTTGCTACATACGTCTGAAAAACAGATGAAATATTGGGAACAAACACTTGCAACGTACGTGTACAAACCATTGCAACAAATACAACATCTCGATCTACTTTTGCAACATCCCTATGAAATACTTGTAACATACCTCTGATACATTTCAAACGTACACTTGCAACATGCGCCCAATTTCCCATGTTTTATACCATCCTTTCGACGTTTAGAGTAAGTATAATAGCAAGTTATAAGCTGGTTAAATGCTGAGATGGAGAAGAGAGGAGAGGAGAGAGAAGAGAAGCGGACTGTAAGCTTACAACAGGTTTAGCCATTAGAATCAAGAAACTTTATGAGAGAGACAAGTGGACCATGTATTAATAGTGAAGAGCTACCTACTATATAGGTGGGCTGAAAAAAGGCTAAAAAAACCTAGCTTACAGCTAGCAGTGGACTGTATTATTAGCCTTGGACCGTATTGAACCGACGGCCTAAACGGTTCAACCAATCAAACCGTGAACCGAGACATTCACCAGTTCGATCTCCGGTCCGGTCGTAATAACTATGGTATTAATAGCGAAGAGCTATTATATAGATGAGCTAAGAGAAGACTACAAAGAAATCTAGCTTACAGCCAACAACCGGCTATATTATTAGTCTTGGTCTTAGTAGCTAGTCCCGGTGTCCCACTCGTTTAGCTCAAACTTGCCATCCTCGCACCTATCACGGCAATGGGCGTGAGGCCATGACCACGGTGTTGGTGATATGCCCGAGAGCCCATCATCACAATACGGATTAAAGGCCCAAGAGGATATTGATCCAAAAAGGGATTAGGGTTACTAATGAGCCTATGAGATAGAAGCCCATTTGTACGCCCTATATATATGTGGGAGGGGCTAGGGGCGCCGATGATCAGTTGCCGCGCCTCCCCTCCTAGTCGCACCCTCCCTTCTCGGCCGCCGCCCTTGCCGTGCGCACGGTGCTAGCACACCGACGCCCGGCGTTCCATCCCCGTACGTGTGGACTCCGTAGAGGCGCTGCTGCGACTGATGCGCTGATCGGCTGCTGGGATCAAGGACGAGGAGCTCGGTTCGTGGGACGTGATCGACTACTTCATCCACACCGACGCGCGACTTCTTCCGCTGCGCTGTGCGTCTAGTGGTAACGATCTATGATCTCCTACTCGCAAGTTTCTTGGATGTACGCGGTAGATTAGCTAGCGTAGCCTACCCGTTTCCCTACAGTGGTATCGGAGCCATCTTGCGTAGTTTTTGGTCTGGATCATTAGCATATATGTGATATGTTGTTGTAGTAGATTGGATCTATTACTCTTGCACGGTTTGATTGGATCAATTGGTCATAAGGGGTTAAAATTGGAGCAAGTTGATTGCGGCATGTGACCAAAAAGATTAGTTTGTGTTCATTCTCTGTTGTGCATACGACATGTCCCTACCGGCTGGAATCACCACAAGGGACTAACTGTGTGCATAGTCAGTAGATTGAACCAACAGATCGAGGTCATGTGTAGATGCAGTCTTCTCAAGTGCAAAAGTTGCACGGTCAATGTGATTGACCTAGTGAAAATTGAGGCATTATGAATGGCTCGGATTTGAGGTGATGCGATCACTCCGATGAGATTTTCATAGGGACCGCCGTTGCTTTCCGGTTATAGCGGCTTCCTAAGCGCTACTTTGGTAGAACACGTCGTACGCCTAACTTGTTTTTGCAGGGTGTGATGTGAATGGTATGGCCTCAATGTCATGTGATGATGTATGTGATAATTTGTGCGGCCTGCGTGTCGCAAGTTAACACAACCGGGTTGAGGTTGCACCATTATTGTATAACGACATGCGTGTCGACTTGTGATGTTTGAATCCTCATGTAATTATTTCACTAGCTATTAGATGTAATAGTTTAGTATCTATCCATGGAGGCTTCGAGCATGATGGCGATGTTGATCACCACAAGACAGGACGGATGGCAATGGAGGTCACATTGGAGCCATGGCGATGGAGCCCATTGTGATGAAAGAGGCCATACTATTCACAATATAATATGATTATATGCCTGTGATGTTTACTTTCCTGTCATACTATTCTTTCATGCTTTACATATGGTGGATGTTTTGTCATGGTAGAATAGCTCCCCTCAGAAAAGTTGAGTTTTTCATGCCTTTTACCAATAGCTGCACCTATAATTTTTTGATCGCTGTGTGGTAGGTTTACCAAAGTAGAGTACCCTCAGCTATCATTTTTGTATAGGGTGGATGTCGGACATTTACAAGCACAGTATTGGTTAACTCAGCAAAGCTATCAAAATAGTTTTGGGCTTTAAGGCATAGTGTTGGGGCCGGGGCATTGGATGCCACCCGACAAACAAGAGTCGTATAGAGATATGATTAGCAATCTGTTGCTTACCTGTGTCACTATTTTTTTCTAGCCGTGATGCCAAAGCTCACTAGGATTTTAGTGATTATGGATCTTGAACCACTATATGTCATTAGAGGGAAGATGACTTTGATATAGTAGGTTGTCTTTTGTTAAATTAGTTAATGAAAGTCTTTACATAAACATAGTGCTAAAATCTTGCTTTATTTTAATGTTGTAGATCATGTCTGCCAGTAACAATTCCACTTTCAATTTGCGATCTGTTCTTAAGAAAGAAAAGTTGAATGGAACAAACTTTATTGATTGGTACCGCAACCTGAGAATTGTTCTCAGGCAAGAGAAAAAAGGAGTATGTTCTTGAGCAACCATATCCTGATGATCTCCCTGATGGTTCCACTGCTGCTGAACGCAGAGTTTATGAGAAACACTGCAATGACTCACTTGACGTCAGCTGTCTGATGCTCGCCACTATGTCCTCTGATCTGCAAAAGCAGTATGAGCATACGGATGCTCACACTATGATCGAGGGGCTACGTGGGATGTTTCAGAACCAAGCCAGGACTGAGAGGTTCAACATCTCGAAGTCCTTGTTTGCGTGCAAGCTGCCAGAAGGTAGTCCGGTCAGTCCTCATGTGATCAAAATGATTGGTTACATCGAGACTTTGGACAGACTTGGTTCTGAACTTCACCATGACCTGGCTACTGATGTCATTCTCCAGTCGCTCCCGGCGAGCTACGAGCCTTTTATCATGAACTTTCAGATGAATGGCTTGGAGAAAACATTGAGTGAATTGCATGGGATGCTAAAAACAGCAGAGGAGAGCATTAAGAAGAATCCCAATCATGTGATGATGGTTCAGAATGGGAACAAAAAGAGGAAGCGTTGGACGCCTCCCAAGGGTAGAGGCAAGGAAAAGGTTCCTAGCGGTGAGTCCTCGGGCTCTAAGCAAAAGCCAGCACCTAAAGCCAAACCTGGCCCCACTTCTGAGGATGAATGCTTCCACTGTCATGAAAAGGGACATTGGTCAAGGAACTGCAAGAAGTACTTAGAAGAAAAGAAGAAGAAGAAGGGAAGTGAGACTTCCACTTCAGGTATAAATGTTATAGAAATTAATATTGCATTATCTTCTAGTGAATCATGGGTATTTGATACTGGATCGATGATTCACACTTGCAAATCGTTGCAGGGTCTAAGTGAGACTAGAAGGTTTGCACGAGGCGAGTTGGACGTTCGTGTCGGCAATGGCGCAAAGGTTGCGGTGTTGGCGGTCGGCACCTACCACTTGTCTCTACCCTCCGGATTAGTTTTGGAATTAAATAATTGTTATTGCATTCCTGCTTTGAGCAAGAACATTATTTCTTCTTCATGTTTGGAAGAAGTTGATGGTTTTAAGATTGTAATAGAGAACAAACGTTGTTCTATTTTTTGCAATGGTATTTTCTATGCTCATTGTCCATTGGTGAATGGATTATATGTTCTTGATCTTGAGGATAAATCTGTCTGTAACATTAATACTAAGAGGCTTAGACCAAATGATTTGAATCCCACATTTATTTGGCATTGTCGCTTAGGTCATATAAATGAGAAGCGCATTGAACAACTCCATAAAGATGGTTTGTTGAGCTCATTTGATTTTGAATCATTTGACACGTGCGAGTCTTGTTTACTTGGGAAGATGACCAAAGCGCCTTTCACTGGTCATAGTGAGAGGGCAAGTGACTTGTTGGGACTTGTACATACCGATGTATGTGGACCAATGAGCTCAATAGCCAGAGGTGGTTTTCAGTACTTCATTACTTTTACTGATGACTTTAGTAGATATGGTTATATCTACTTGATGAGGCACAAGTCTGAATCGTTTGATAAGTTCAAAGAATTTCAGAGTGAAGTACAAAATCAATTAGGCAAGACAATTAAGTTTCTGCGATCGGATCGTGGAGGTGAATATTTGAGCCTTGAATTTGGTGATCATTTGAAGCAATGTGGAATCGTTCCGCAGCTAACTCCGCCTGGAACGCCTCAATGGAATGGGGTATCCGAACGGAGGAACCGAACCTTGTTGGACATGGTTAGGTCGATGATGAGCCAAGCCGATCTTCCATTGTCATTTTGGGGTTATGCTCTTGAAACTGCTGCGTTCACACTGAATAGGGTTCCAAGTAAGTCTGTTGAGAAGACACCATATGAGATATGGACTGGGAAACGTCCCGGATTATCTTTTCTCAAAGTTTGGGGATGTGAGGCTTATGTCAAACGTTTGATGTCAGATAAGCTCACTCCAAAGTCAGACAAATGCTTCTTTGTGGGGTATCCTAAAGAAACCAAAGGATACTATTTTTTCAATAAAGCGGAAGGCAAAGTGTTTGTCGCTCGCAATGGTGTTTTCTTAGAAAAGGAGTTTCTCTCAAAAGGATTTAGTGGGAGCAAGGTGCAGCTTGAAGAAATTCAGGAAACACCCGAAACTGTTTCAGCACCCACTGAAGAGCCACGGGAAGTGCAAGATGTTGCACAACCTGTAGTTGAGGCACCAGCCCCACGAAGGTCTATAAGGGCACGTCGCGCAACTGACAAGCTCAACCTCCTTATCACGGAGGAGCGCCACGTATTATTGATGGAAAATGATGAGCCCATGACCTACACGGAAGCAATAATGGGACCCGACTCCGACAAATGGCTTGAGGCCATGGAATCCGAATTAAAATCCATGCATGACAATCAAGTTTGGAACTTGGTTGATCCAATTGACGGTGTGAGACCTGTCGATTGTAAGTGGATTTTTAAGAAAAAGTTAGATATGGATGGAAATGTTCACATCTATAAGGCACGATTGGTGGCGAAAGGTTTCCGACAAATTCAAGGTGTTGACTATGAGGAAACTTTCTTGCCCGTCGCAATGCTAAAGTCTGTTCGGATTCTCCTAGCAATTGCTGCGTATTATGACTATGAAATATGGCAAATGGATGTCAAAACTGCTTTCCTTAATGGACATCTAAGCGAGGATGTGTATATGACACAGCCTGAAGGTTTTGTTGATCCTAAAAATGCTGGGAAAATATGTAAGCTTCACAGGTCTATTTATGGATTGAAGCAAGCATCTCGGAGTTGGAATATTCATTTTGATGAAGTAGTCAAAGGGTTTGGCTTCATCAAGAATGAAGAAGAGCCTTGTATTTACAAAAAGGCTAGTGGGAGCGCACTTGTGTTTCTGGTCCTATATGTAGATGACATATTGCTGATCGGAAATGATATTCCAATGCTTGAAGCCGTTAAAACCTCATTGAAAAAGAGTTTTTCGATGAAGGATTTAGGAGAGGCGGCTTACGTTCTGGGGATAAAGATCTATAGAGATAGATCAAAAAGGCTAATTGGATTAAGCCAAGACACGTACATTGACAAGATATTGAATCGGTTCAATATGCAAGATTCCAAGAAAGGTTTCTTGCCAATGTCACATGGCGTTACTCTAAGCAAGAGTCAGTGTGCTACGACACCTGATGAGCGAAAGAGGATGAGTGCGATTCCTTATGCTTCAGCCATAGGATCCATCATGTATGCTATGCTTTGTACGCGCCCAGATGTCTCTTTTGCTCTAAGTGTTACGAGCAGGTACCAATCAAACTTCGGTGAAGATCACTGGACAGTTGTAAAGGGTATCCTTAAGAACTTGAGAAGAACTAAGGATATGTTCCTAATATTTGGAGGCGAAGATGAGCTCGTTGTAAAGGGTTACACCGATGCTAGTTTTCAAACAGATAAAGATGACTCCGCATCGCAATCCGGATTTGTTTTCTGCCTCAATGGTGGGGCAGTGAGCTGGAAGAGTTCCAAGCAAGATACGGTGGCTGATTCGACGACAGAGGCCGAGTATATTGCAGCTTCCGAAGCTGCAAAAGAAGCAGTTTGGATCAGAAAATTTGTTTCTGAGTTGGGTGTTGTTCCTAGTGCGTCCAGTCCAGTGGACCTCTATTGTGATAATAATGGTGCCATTGCGCTTGCAAAGGAGCCTAGATCACACAAGAAGTCCAAACATATACTACGGAAGTATCACCTCATCCGTCACTTTGTTGAGAGAGGTGATGTGAAGATTTGCAAGGTGCACACGGATTCAAACGTTGCTGATAAGAGAGATGGAGAAGAGAGGAGAGGAGCGGACTGTAAGCTTACAACAGGTTTAGCCATAAGAATCAAGAAACTTTATGAGAGAGACAAGTGGACCATGTATTAATAGTGAAGAGCTACCTACTATATAGGTGGGCTGAAAAAAGGCTAAAAAAACCTAGCTTACAGCTAGCAGTGGACTGTATTATTAGCCTTGGACCGTATTGAACCGACGGCCTAAACGGTTCAACCAATCAAACCGTGAACCGAGACATTCACCAGTTCGATCTCCGGTCCGGTCGTAATAACTATGGTATTAATAGCGAAGAGCTATTATATAGATGAGCTAAGAGAAGACTACAAAGAAATCTAGCTTACAGCCAACAACCGGCTATATTATTAGTCTTGGTCTTAGTAGCTAGTCCCGGTGTCCCACTCGTTTAGCTCAAACTTGCCATCCTCGCACCTATCACGGCAATGGGCGTGAGGCCATGACCACGGTGTTGGTGATATGCCCGAGAGCCCATCATCACAATACGGATTAAAGGCCCAAGAGGATATTGATCCAAAAGGGATTAGGGTTACTAATGAGCCTATGAGATAGAAGCCCATTTGTACGCCCTATATATATGTGGGAGGGGCTAGGGGCGCCGATGATCAGTTGCCGCGCCTCCCCTCCTAGTCGCACCCTCCCTTCTCGGCCGCCGCCCTTGCCGTGCGCACGGTGCTAGCACACCGACGCCCGGCGTTCCATCCCCGTACGTGTGGACTCCGTAGAGGCGCTGCTGCGACTGCTGCGCTGATCGGCTGCTGGGATCAAGGACGAGGAGCTCGGTTCGTGGGACGTGATCGACTACTTCATCCACACCGACGCGCGACTTCTTCCGCTGCGCTGTGCGTCTAGTGGTAACGATCTATGATCTCCTACTCGCAAGTTTCTTGGATGTACGCGGTAGATTAGCTAGCGTAGCCTACCCGTTTCCCTACACACGGGTAGTAGTTGGAGGCAAAGAAGCGGGGCAACCCGGCGCAGCCGGCGGCGATGTTATGTTCCAACCGGTGGCCACGGACCGGAGACACATGGGCAGGATCACCAGTCTCGCCGCCCTACTGCATGTACGATCCCTACAGCGGATGGGAGCAAGGCACTCATCATATGCGTCGTCACAGGCTTGCAGTAGTGTGTGTTCCATGCATGGACCGACGACATGTATATGGAGACGTGCGGATGCAACCGTGACGCAAGCGGCCAACAACGGTCGATCGGGCCGGCGCAAAGCGCATGATGCTCATCATCAGCTTACGGGTCGGGGACAAGAACGAGTGCATGCCTGGGCCTGGTGGCCTAGATCCATCGTCGGCGGCCGTTTCCGCCTTGGGCGTCACCTACTTGGCTACTTGCCCAGCGCGCGCGTCTGGATGGATGGATCCCCGCGGATCAGGACTCAGGACTAGTGCGCGGAGATAGCGATGGGGGCGCAGGCCTTGCCGCCGCCCCGCGCCCACGGGCCACGGGCGTGCGTGAGATGCCGATACCGCTCCGCTCTGCACGAAACGGCGGCTTCAACACACGAACGGAACGGTCGCACCAGTCGAGGCTCCAACGGCCTTGCTCATCAGTCTCTCCAACGTTGGGTTTGGCAGTTGGCCACTGCTTCTATCCTCTATCCTCTTTTTTTTTTCTTTTATTTTAGTTTCCTTTTATGCACGGGCGCGTCATATGCAATCCCGATCTGATTATAAAATAATAAATCCGTTCCAAATTATAATTCTTGTAACTCTTTTTTATTCTAAGTTTGATCACTTGTCTTATTAAAAAATTTGTGTAAAATATCACTTCTTTTGCTGTGTCTTGCTTTATTAAGAAAAGTTCTTCAAGAATGACTTAAATTTGACTATGTTTGCACAAATTTTTTAAAAAAGACGAGTGGTCAAATTTAAGGTAAAAAAAGCCCAACGAATTATAATTTAAAGCTGAGTGAGGAAACACCAGCACAACCTAAAGCATCGGTATTACAAGCTATTTTACACGTGCGCCTAACTAGCCGCTGTACACTAGCTAGAGGCATGTATATAAAACGATTTTCATATACAGGTTCATAAACAGACAGTTTTTATAGACAGTCAAAATCAAATTCTTGATTCAGTTTCTTCTACCAATGGGTCTACATAAATGAGGCATTATACCCTGAAAATTCGATTTCTAAGGGCCCGTCAAAATCAGTTCTAGAAAAAAAAACTACATAGCAATGCCAAAAAAGACAAAATTTGCAACCGGTTGCGAGTCACGACCGACACGATTTTTCATGCGAAATACACATACAGAAATTTCTGATGATTTAAACTTAGAGATCACAACCCTCCTGCGAGCCTTCTTTGCCATCCATCGCATACATTTTTGTGAGTCCAATATAAGAACCTTTTCTTTAGTACTTGTTAATTAGGAACGATTTCTAAAGATGCTGCTTATAGAAATTTCAAAACTATTTTTAAATACATATGAGATATTGTTAAAAAGTCAGTTTTTAAATAGATATGAGATATTGTAATAAATATTTGGGACTCCATACGATTAAAAAAGTTATCAACTATAGTGTCTTTAATCTTGTCGAGCTTTAGAGTTTTGGTATAAAGTTTGTTTTTCACTATCATATAAAGAATTTTACAAGAATTTATTTACTTGGTAACTATTTCTAGAGGTAGGTCACCTTACAAGTCACCCCTAAGCCTCACCAAAACACACACACACAAGCCACTCCTAAAAATCATTTTCTTGAGACGGTTCATAAGCTGATCCATTTCTAAAATGGGTAAATATTAGGTGTTCTAAAAAAACCCATACACTGCTGCACAACGGGGCTTTAGTCCCGGTCCAAAAGGACCTCTAGTCCCGGGCTGTGAGCCGGGACTAAGGTTTCGGGACTAAATGTCCCACCTTTAGTTTGGGTTCGCAGGCCCGGGACTAAAGGTCCCGGTTGGCGCAGCACCTTTTAGTCCTGGTTGGTATTACCAACCAGGACTAAAAGTTTTTTTTCTTTTTTCTTTTTCTTTCCAATTCATTATTGATTTTGGTTTTCAGTTATATTGTTTTCCAATTTATTCTTCGCTGCTATTATCCGTATACGTTGCACCTATACGAGAGCGTTATTATTGCACACAAATAAAGTATGAAACTATATATATATATTATAGAGCTATACATATACGTACATACACATTACATTTACAATAATATACAAGTAATCAAGTGTTCGGCCGCCGGTTAATGAGTTACACAAATGTTTGCCCGCCACTCAAAGCTCATACAAGTGTTCGTTCTTGTTTGGACTCTTCAAATCCAACCTAGGGTTGTGGTGGAACTCGCCGTCTTCCGGGATGACATGATCGTTGATGAAACTTGCGATCGTCTCCTGGATTGCGACGAGTATTGTGTGCTTGAACACTTGTTCTTTCAATTCCCACTCCTATTTGCATTAATTAAAGGAAAAGATATTAATATACATAAGATTTATTTAGTTTCAACAAATAAATAAGATATGAATTTACTATATACACATGTTACTTACTTTTAGCATCTCTTTAGCAGGTGTAAATTTGCTACACCGCATGTACTCGCAAACGTTGTGTCCACATAAATTGGTTCCGTACGGTTGTTTGGACACCCACTTATGTAGAATAGGAGGGGGGAGTGGCACTTTCAGATCTGTACGATATCTTTGTTGTAGCCAAGCCCAAGCCCTGTCCAATAAGTCAGTCGTTGATTAGGTATAGCATAGTAAAGTAGAGGAGCAGGCAACGATAATTAAAGAATGATAGAACTTACCTCTGGATCATGTCTTGGTACATTGCCAGCTCTTTTCTCATTGAGTCCCACATATTTATAGTTTGTTCCTTGATCTTAATCTCAATGAGTATCCAGTGATCCCTGCATTTGTTTATAGTCAACTTATATATATATATATATATTAATGTTGGATTGACTAAGACATGATATAACACACAACACTTTACCCCATATTGTAAGGGAAGAGTATCAACTCCTTATGCCTTTGGTTATAAAAGAACCTCCAGAGGTTTTTCTCCATTTCCTTGATCTTCAGATTGAATGGATCTTTAGTCTTTGTGTCCTTGTACACGACATACGGATCGATAAAACCAATTCGATCGTCTTGTTTCAATCTGAGTTCTCTCATCATGTGTCTGCACATCGTGAGCATAGTTATTACGAATACGTACATATGCTAGAGTGTGATTATTGATTAAAAGGAAGAATCACTTACAGACGGTAGCAGCTTATGAGAGGTTTGTCAAGAGCATCCATATAGAGAAGCTGGTGTACTTCACTAAACTCTACCCAGATGACGTCATCTCCATGGAAGTAGTGACGGTCTCTGACTTGGACGTCCAGATATTGTTCAATTTGATGTTGTGCACAGAATCTCAAGTAGTACTCGTGCAGCTTGTACATTTGTGTACCAAGATTTTTTACCTTTGTAGGGTCGCATAGACTCCTGCCATATACGTACTTCCTCCGCCATTCATCAACAACTTCGGCCTCTTTAACAGTTGTCAGTTCCTCCCGACCGAGAAGTTGTTCTAAGGAAAGCCCAGTCACATTCATCCACTTGGCGAGTTCATCTAAGTCCACATCATCAGGTATCGACATTTGCATAAAGTTCATGTTGGAACCATATTGATTCTCAACCACTAGTGGCGGCACTGATTGCTGCGCTTGTTGGCCGAGCTGTGCAACATCTTTCCCGGCCGCCTTCTGTTTCCTTTTGTCCTCCTTGATTTTCTTTGTGATAGTATGCTCATAGTCTGAGAGTGGCGGCACTGGTTTTTTACTAGCGGCACGCTTCTCGTCTTGCATAGCCTGCACCACTTGACGTAGCTTTACACGAGGATATATTAGGTATGGCTTCTCTTGCTTTGCTCGTGCGTTAGCTTTGGTCTTTTCGAAGAACGCTTTCACTTCTGCCTTGACTGAAGCATTAAGTTCTTCATCAGTCTTCTCGTATGAAAGTTTGGTCATCTTCGAGATCTTCGTGACTACAGCTTGTTTCTTCGGTGGAGGTGGTGGGACCGATCTCTATGGGCCAGCGGGCCTCTTGTTCCTCGATGAACCAGCCGGTGCCGATGAGGCGGCCGTTGTTGTCATTAGCGGAGGCGGCGGCGGCGTGGTTGGAGCTTGCTGTTGTGGAGGAGATTGGGCCGCTGGCGGCATTGGAGTACGTCATGGAGGAGATACGGCTAGCGGTGGGGATGCAGCCTTGTCTTGTATGAAATCGTCGTCGTCGTCGTGTCCCATGACACTGTGGTCATGTGGTGAATGGATAGACAGACTTGGGGAGGTCCTGGATTTGAAAAAAAATGAACAAGGTATATACATGAGTGAACCGTAATTAGATACAGTACATAATTATTGAAAAGGAATTGCGTTCACAATCATCCACACCTAGGGTTCGGTTGTGGTGGCGGTGCCCTAGAAATAATGATGTACCGTTTCTTCCAACATATGAATGTCTTCTCCGCTTCACCTAGGGTCTTCTCCCCATCACCACCTTCGATATCCAGAGCCACATTTTCGTGGCCTTTGACCACTCTATCCACTGAGACACTAGCATATCCAGGTGGTATTGCGACCGAGTGGATCCTTGGTGTCTTGGTGGGGTCGATAGGAGATACAACACCGGTAGCCACCTTGACTATGGCATTCCCCTCTGGAATATGCAGCTCACAGGACGTCAACGGAGCGGTGACGTCATCCACCAGGAAGCGCATCCCTGCGTCATCATCTTGCCTCACAGGCACCTCCGTAGAAGCACAACTGCTTTTCAACTGAGCTGAGCCGGGGCTGATGTTGGCGGCCGACTATGACAAGCTCTGGAGGCGGGAACTTACAACTTCCTCCATGGCCTTTCTGATTTGCTCATTCATAGTGGCCTTAAGCGCTTCCTCCCGCTCTAGTGCCTTACGAGCCACTTCACTGGTCTTCATAACAGCCTCCTCCAACTTGCGTAGCCGTTCCCTGTCCTCTTCCTTCTTTCTCTGGCGGCTTCTATAAGTTTCTCTATCCTGAGGGAAGGCATGCTCCCATGACATAGAGCCATAGCCTCTCATCCGTCCACCGTGCTCAGGGTTCCCCAGGGCATATGTCAGCTCATCTTTATCTCTATTCGGCTGCCACTCTCCACTTTGAGCGACGGAGCGGGCTTGATGAAATCTTTCTGCTACAGCTTGGATGCGTTTCCCATACACGACCTTTCTGGTCTCTAGATCCAGGCGGCCTCCGTGAGTGAAAAACCAGTGCTTGGCGTGCTCAGGCCAGTCGAGGGATTCTAGCACCAACCCCCTGTCAATTAGCTCTTGCTCGGCTTTTTCCCACTTAGGAATGGCACTAGGGTCGCCACCTGATCCCATCGTATGGTGGTAGGTCTTGTGTCGGGCATTCTCTTGGTTCCTTCTCGCCCGTTGCTGACCCTCTTCCGACGTCTTGAACTGTACAAACTCGTCCTAAAACGGCCGCAGCTTGACAAAGTGCTTACAGTTGAAATCCGGAGTCTTGTTCTTCTTGATATAGTCGTTATATAGATTCTTCTTAAAGCACTGGAATTGTGTGGCCATCTTCTTCATAGACCAATCCCAAACTCTTTCCTTCAACTGTTCATCGTTTGTGTCTAGCGTGAAATGTTGCAACACGTCACCCCAAACTAGTTCCTTGTCACGGTCGGAGACATAACTGATTTTTGGGTGTTACTTATTTTTCTTCCATTCACGGACATTGATCGGGATCCTATCCCAGGCAAGGTACCCTAAGTGGTTGACAAAGGCTCTTGCATGGGGTCCACGTGGTTGGCCTGTTTCCTCGTTGAAATCCGTGATAACCAACCGGCCCTCCATCGGCTTCTTCGGGCCTCGTACTTTTCTGCTGGTCCCCGTGGTTGTCGTTGAGATAGAAGGCTATGTAGGCAGAAACAAGACAATTAATAAAGGAATTTTTTTAATTTCATGTATATAAACATAGGAGGCTGCATATATTACAGACCTCGCCAACATTGTCTTGGTCATTCGGGTTGACCAAGTACTGAGAACAGTCATCGATGCCCTCAGGGTTCTCATCGCCTTCACGATCGTCGTAACGACCTTCTTCAGCGCTACCGCGGATCATGTTCAACAATATTTCTTCATCTTCTCTCGGGTCGGCCATTTCTGCAAAAATATGTGCGTACGCGTGACAGGGGCTTAGGGCTTAGGGTTTACGGCCTAGGGTTTAGGGTTAAGGGTTAAGGGTTTAGGGTTTACAGTATAGGGTTTATGGTTTAGGGTTTAGGGTTTAGTGTATGTCATTTGATTATGAACATCATTTGCTAACAAATATACCACTAATTTATACCACTAATTGTACCACTAATTATAGCACTAATTTAAACAATACCTGTATTTTGAAGCCGGTGAGACGGCGGAGAGACGACGTCGGAGAGACGGCGGTTGGTGCGGAGACGACGGGGACTTCGGTGACGGCGGCAGAGAGACGTCGATCTGGAAGGAGGAAGAAAGAGGAAACAAATGTATTATAAGAGTGTGTGTTAATACATATGAAATATTATATCACATTTATGTATATATCACATTATTAATATATATGTGTGTATCCCTAATTGTCCCTAAATATTAATTATTACATCACTATTTATATAATTATTATATACTAATGCATTTTTCAAATTATTTCTTTTTTACATCATTTTTTAGTGACTTCGGTGACTGCATTTTTTTACATCAAATTATTGCACCACTAAGCCGGTGAGACGGCGGTGCTCGGGGCGACGGCGGCAGTACTCGGGGCAGTGGCGGTGCTCAGGGCGGTCCTCGGGGCGGCGGACGAGGGCGCGAACGAGGGCGTGCGGTGGCGGTGACGAGGGCGCGCGGCGGCGGTGCGCGCGGACGAGGGCGCACGGCGGCGGTGCGCGCGGATGTGGGCGCGTGTACGAGGGCGCGCGGCGGCGATGCTCGGGGCGGCGGCGGCGGTGCTTGGGGCGGCGGTGGTTAGGACGGCGGCGGTTAAGTTTCGGGTGTGCGCGCGGGTGGGGGAGGAGGAGGAAGAAGCCCCTACCTTTATAGGCCAGGGGACCTTTAGTCGCCTTTAGTCCCGGGCGGTGGCCAGACCCGGGACTAAAGGTCCTTCCAATTCTAGCACCTGTTTAGGCGCCAGAATTTGGTGAATTTTATTTTTCACCTTTTTTCCTTTCATCTTTCCAAATGCATAGTAAATTAAATATTTATCATAATTTTTTTCAAAAATACACATTAGTTTAGTTTGACTCTATTGTGCATTACAAAAATTGTAAACACAATTTTTTTTTAAATATTTCATATTATCCAAAATAAATGTTATTTATAATGAATATTGTGTTAATGCAAAAATATAATGGGCAATTAAAATATATAAAATTGTTGGCTTTCTACAGAAACTTTGTTTTTGGGTCATTGGACGTTAAACTTTTGTTTCTTCAATAATAATTATCCAAATGCGTGACATTAATTGTCTAAATTTTAAAATTTAAAATTTTCAGGGATACACGTCGGTTTTTGAAACCCTGGATGGTCTCGAATGGAAAACTCATGAATACAAAATTTGTTCCACTCATCAAGATCTACATTTGGTCTAATGGTCAACTTTTCATTTGTAAAAGTTTGAACCACTCAATTTTGAATTTTGAAAGAATTCATAGCCAAATGCCGGTTTTCGGAACCCTAGATGGTCTCGACTAGAAAAGTCATGAATACCAATATTGTTCCACTCATCAAGATCTACATTTCATATATAGACCATTTTTGCATTTGACAAAGTGTTGGCAAAGTGTAGTTGAAAATCCACAATTCCCAAATATAGTTTCATATAGTTTGTGTGAGATTCAAGATTTGGTGAGTATTGTTTATTTAAATTTTTTTCAAATAGAAAAAATGATCTATATAAAAAGTTTGGATCTTGATGAGCTCTAACAACATGGTATTCCAAAGTTTTCATTTCAAGTCATTTAGTCTGTCATTTGACCAAGTTTGACCAAAACCCGTCTTCGATTTTGAAAACATGTGCCTGGGACTTGCTAAAATTTATTCAGATAAAAATATGGTCCATGTATCAAATATAGATCTTGATGAGATCTAACAACTTGGTATTCAAAAGTTTTTCATTTGAAGTCATCAAATGGGTCATTTGACCAAGTTTGACCAAAGTCAAAACATTGGTTTTTAGAAACACACACTTTGACCGAACCCTGGATGGTCTCGAATGGAAAACTCATGAATACAAATTTTGTTCCAGTCATCAAGACCTATATTTGGTCTAATGGTCAACTTTTCATTTGCAAAAGTTTGAACCACTCAATTTTGAATTTTGAAAGAATTCATAGCCAAACGCCGGTTTTTGGAACCCTGGATGGTCTCGACTAGAAAAGTCATGAATACCAATATTGTTCTACTCATCAAGATCTACATTTCATATATAGACCATTTTTGCATTTGACAAAGTGTTGGCAAAGTGTAGTTGAAAATCCATAATTCCCACATATAACAAAATTTGAACCACTCAAATTTGAATTTTCAACATATAATGTTACAATTATATTACACAAGATATCAAATACACATTATTAATTTGAGTTCACTATCTATATCAAGCGGGCACAGTGGTAAACTTTTTCTTGACGTAATGCCCTTGGTTATGATCATTCCGTAACCATGGAGTGTCCTCAGCAGCGAGTAGGATGCTTGGGTCTTTGGCCACACAGAAGGGTGGGATTCCTTCATCCTTTTCATAATCCTCTGACACGTCTGAATTATCTTTAATTCCCACGATGTTTCGTTTCTCTGTAAGAACTATGTGGCGCTTTGGCTCGTTGGTTTTTTTCTCGTCGTGTTTTCCTCTCTTGGGTTTTGTAGACATGTCTTTCACATAGAACACCTGATTCACATCAGCAGCAAGGACGAATGGATCATTTCTATACCCAATATTATTGACATCCACTATTGTCATTCCGTACTCCTTATCGACTGATACCCCTCCGTTCATCTTCACCCATTGGCATCGGAATAGAGGGACTTTAAAATTATGTGCATAGTCTAGTTCCCAAATCTCCTCTATGCGACCATAATATGTGTGTATGTTCCCATTCGGTTCTGTAGCATCCACGTGGACACCACTATTTTGGTTGGTACTCTTTTTATCTTGGGATACGGTGTAAAATGTATTTCCATTTATCTTGTACCCTTTGTACGTGAGGACGTGCCACACTGGTTGCCTAGCCAACAAATACAGTTCATCTCCAATAGTTTTATCACCCTGACATTTTTTTTGCAACCAATCACCGAATGTTTCCATGTGATGACGCGTAATCCATGCCTCATTCTTCCCAGGATTCTCGGATCGTACGAAATTCATGTGTTTCTCAATATACGGTTTCATCACAGTGGAGTTTTGAAGAACTATGTAGTGCACTTTATTGAAAGAATCGCCATCTTGAATACCTCTGCCCCATCTCGGTTGCCTGGCTTGGACCGGTGTTCTGCCGTACCTTTAAAATGTTTGCCTTTCTTTCTCAACTGGTGGTTCTTAGCAAGAAATTGACGATAGCCAAGGTACATGACCTTTCGACATTTTTTTAAATAGACAGCCTCAAGGTCACCAAAACAATGGGTGCATGCATTATATCGATTATTTGTCTGTCCTGAAAGATTACTTAGAGCTGGCCAATCATTGATTGTCACGAACAACAATGCTCGCAGGTCGAATTCTTCTAGTTTGTACTCATCCCACACACGCACACTGGTTTGCTCCATAGCAGCTGGAGTTCCTCAACTAATGGCCTCAGGTAGACATTGATGTCATTGCCAGGTTGCTTCGGGCCTTGGATGAGCACCGACATCATAATGAACTTCCGCTTTATGCATAACCATGGAGGAAGGTTGTAGATACATAGAGTATTGGGCCAAGTGCTATGACTAGAGCTCTGGTCCCCAAAAGGATTTAATCCATCCGTACTTAATGCGAACCTTAGGTTTCTTGCGTCGTCTGTAAAGTTCGGAAATTCTCTATCTATTTCTCTCCACTGGGACCCATCTGCAGGGTGTCTCAACATGTTGCCCACCTTACGGTCTTCTTTGTGCCATCGCAACAACTTTGCATGCTCCTTGTTTCTGAACAGTCGTTTTAGGCGTGGAATTATTGGAGCATACCACATAACCTTGGCAGGGATTCTCTTCTTCTGACGTTCTTCATCGTCAACATCGCCAGGATCATCTCGCAAGATCTTGTACCATGATGCATGGCAAACAGAGCATTCATCTAAATTCTCATGCTCGCCACGGTACAGGATGCAGTCATTAGGACATGCATGTATCTTCTCAATTTGTAATCCTAAAGGGCAGACGATCTTTTTTGCTTCGTATGTAGTGGTGGGCAATTCATTAGGCTTCGGAAGCATCTTTTTTTGGATCTTCAGTAATTTTCCAAATGCCTTGTCAGATATACCATTCTCTGCCTTCCACTGTAACAACTCCAGTGTCGTGCCTAGCTTTTTTCTGCCCATCTTCGGCCGACGGGTAGAGTAACTTCTTGTGATTCTCTAGCATTTGGTCAAACTTAGCCTTCTCCTTTTCACTTTCACAATCTCTCTGTGTGTCACGAATGACATCACCAAGAGCATCGTCATCTTCAGCGATACTGTTTTCTACATCCACCTCTTCTTCAACTTCCTCCATCGCGAAGTCACAGTATTGAGCAAAAACATCGTCAGGGTCCGCTTGTTCTTCTTCACCTTCTTCCATCATAACCCCGGTCTCTCCGTGCTTGGTCCAACAAATGTAGTTTGGTATGAAACCCGACTTGAACAAGTGCAAGTGAATACATCTTGAGCTACAAAATTCTTTCAAATTCATACACACGACACATGAGCAGCACATAAAACCATCCCACTTGTTTTCCTCTGCCACTCTACAGAATTCTCGCACGCCCTCAATGAACTCGTTGGAGCGGCGATCAGCATTGTACATCCAATGGTATGTCATTATCTGTATTATATGGCATCACATAACTAAAAGCACAGCATGAGAAAAGAGCGCGGCACAACCTTGTCTAATTAAGTTCAAAATTTTATAAGTGGTTCATCATTTCATAAAATTAATTTGTGGACGTTAATAAAAAGATAGCAAAATCATAACATTTGTATTTTTCTATTAAAAGGTGTAATTTTATCTCTAAATAAAATTAATTTGAAGAATTTTTAAAGTTAAAATTAATTTGTTTCAAAATTACAAAGAATCAATATTATTTAATATTTTAAAATAAGAACATGAACAAATTAAAGTAAAAAGTATCCTAAAAAGTCTATAATAGAACTAAACATTATATGTGTATACTACTTTTTAGGTACTATAATTAGCATCGTTCATAAAAATTCAAACATGAAAAGTGATTGGAGCTAGCAATATGAAATAAAATAGCCATATACAACATGGATTTACATATGGTGTTGCTAAAACATAGGAGGATGAAGCTAGCAACCTTTCAAACAAATCGATGACAGCGTAGAAGCGTTTGAAGTGGATTGATCGCCGGAGATGAGACAAGCAAGAACAAGCAACAAAAACATGAACAAGGAAGCTCTGGCTCGGGCAGGAAGAAAGAAGAGGGAGGTTCAATTTGTAGGGGGAGGTTTTAATCCCGGTTGGTAATACCAACCAGAACTAAAGCCAGTCCTATAGTCCTGGTCGGTGCCACGGACCGGGACAAAAGCTGTAGTCCCGGTCGGTGGCACCAACCGAGACTAAAGGCAGGGCTTTAGTCCCGGTTGGTGTTACCAACCGGGACTAAAGGTCCCTCCCGACACAGCGCCTGACAACAGAGCCGTAGGCGAGGAACCTTTAGTCCCGGTGGTAACACCAACCGGGACTAAAGCCCTATTTAGTCCCGGGCGCCGAAATCGCCGAGACTAAAGGTATTTTGGATGATCGACGAAAGGTCAATTGTGTAGTAGTGATATGAAATGTCATAGGACACGTCATCTTAAGAAAGCGTTCCTAGAAATTAATTTGGAGAGGCAATTCGTACGCTGGTTCTCTCCTCTCTATTTCTATTTCTAGTGACGGCTTTACAAACCATGTTTGAAGTCATTTCAACCTGACTGGGCCCTTGAAATTGAAGAGAGTATTGAGTTCATGAAGAGGTTTCATAGCTACTACCTATGCGCTACATTAAAGGGCTAGATTAGTCACGAGAGGGTAATAACATCTGCAACGATGGCATGAAGAAGGAATGTCTTGTCATGGATTGGTAGAACATGCACTGATTATTCCACCTCTAAAGGGACTCAACATGCATCAAATTATCTTGTGGTGCCTTATTAATTACGAAAAAAGTCTACTTGACCCCCCGACTATGGGGGTGGTCTACTTTACCCCCTCAACTACGAAACGGTCTAATTTATCCCCTGAACTTTACAAAACCGGCCAAATCACCCACTCGAGCGGTTTTGGACGGTGGTTTTTGCTACAGTAACAACGATTTTGCTACAGTAACAACGTTTTGTCTTTTTCTTTTTTACTTATTTCGTCTGAATCTTTGAAAAATCATAGTAAATCATAAAGAAAATTATAAAATAGAAAATCCAATTTTGTTGGCCTCCACATGAGTAGATCTATACAGTGAATATATAATATGGTATGCTTTAGTATACATTTTTTGTTGTATGAATTATTCAAATTAATTATAGAAAAAAATAGATCAAAATTTACAGCAAAAACTTTGTACTAAAGCATACTATATTATATGTTCACTGTGTAGATCTACTCATGTGGAGGCCAACAAAATTGGATTTTCTATTTTATGATTTTTTTTGATTTACTATGATTTTTCAAAGATTCAAATAAAATAAATAAAAAAGAAAAAGACAAAACCGCTGTAGCAAAAACCACCGTCCAAAACCGCTCGAGGGGGTGATTTGGCCGGTTTTGCAAAGTTCAGGGGGGTAAATTAGACCGTTTCATAGTTGACGGGGTAAAGTAGACCACCCCCATAGTTGGGGGGTGAAGTAGACTTTTTCCTATTAATTATACATATGTGTGTGTATATATACCCATTCAAACATATCCAAACTTCGGACGCACTTTTCTACAGAAAGTAGTTACGTACTACTGTAGAAATTTCATCGCCGTCAGTTCGTAACCCCTCTTCAACACTAGTTTTCATCGCCCTTTGTGAAATTGGAAAGTGATAACCAAGTTTTTCACTGCCAATTCGAAACCAGTTGTGATACGATCTAGCGGTGATGATCCATTGGCATATGATACATCGGCGATGATCACCACTTGCCTGGCGTATGATCCATCGGCGATGATCACCTCATCATCGCCAACCTGTCATACGATCTGGCGGTGATGAAGTGATTATCATTGCCAGTGCGGCATACGATCTGGTGTGATGATCACCTCATCACAGGCTGTACGACGTTTTGTCCAGTGGTGATGTCTTGATCATCACCATTGGTTTTCATAATACTATTTCAAATGTAGTACAATAATTAATAGCATCAGTAACGTGATTACATCCCACCCACAACTAATGCATCATATATATATATATATATATATATATATATATATATATATACACACGTCAAGTTCAAGCCATGAGTTGATGCATCAAATCCATACACAATCCAAGCTAACAGAAACATACATGGCACGATAGGATGAATCAAAGCTGCCCCTTCATTAGATGACGCAATGGTCTCGCTATGGATTCACGACTTGGTGATAACCACCACGGTTTTCAGTGCCAGATCATCTTTCGATCAAACGGTAAAAACGATTTTCATCGTTGATTTTTCGTGCCACCACACCCCCTGGCTTTTGAACCAGTGGTGCAGCATTATCACCGGTAATTCGGACCAAACCAGGGCTCAAAAACCGTGTTGCAAAAATAAAATCTATAGTAGTGAGTGGATCGATGCATGAAAGTGGAATGTGAAGATCACGTTCCTTAACCCTTAACATGTTGCCCCTCCCTAACATTAAGGCTCACTGACCTAGACAATACTACAGATCTGACCTTCACTATCGGCTCCATCACTGCCGGTTTTCAAGAAACCGACAGTGATAAGACCAACCGACAATGATATTCGGGTCTTCACTGCCAGTTTATATCACTGCCGGTCTTAGCCAAGAACCGACAGTGATATTAGGCCATCACTGCTGGTTTTTGTTTAAAACTGACACTGAACTATCACTGCCGGTTCGTGGCTTGAACCGACAGTGATATACTGAAAAAACTTCATAACTTTTTTATATGATGTTTGATGAAGATAAACTTTATATCAAAGTTGTAGTACGACGAGATCTACAACTTTGTAGTTCAAATGTTTTTTATTTGAGATAGTTTGGATGTCCAAATATACACTACAAGATTTTGTAGAGTTAATACCACAGGAGTCCATATGCTGCAAGTCATAAGTGGGTGTGCAGTGGTAGTTAAGGATCTCGGCTGGAGAAGCGCCCATAACAAATGCGAACACAAGGTTGAAATGTGCCTTTGTTTTATGATGAGTGATTGTCAACGTGATCCACGAAGAAGGTTGAGTGGTGACTAACCCTACCATGGTGAAAGCTATGTGTGCAACATGTCTCTTGGCTTGTGTTGTGCAGGTGTGGAGGTCGGAGGCGGTGGTTGACGGCGGGGTGAAGGTCAAGTAGAGACGTGCCGTGCCGATGGACCGAGAGTGGTGAAGGGCGGACATGAGGCTTGGACCGAGGGACCAGGAGGTCAGGTGACCAGCAGCGGTGGCTGACATCTGAGACATCGACAAGTGCAAGTATACATGGGAGTGACCGTGTTGACCGAGTCAAGATGGAGGATGTGCAAGTCGAGCAGGGCTCAGAGGACTTGGCGGCCGGCCGATTGAGGACGGCGGTGACACGTGTTGAGCAGCGGGGGATGCGTATGGAGTACGCTACTCGCGAGCGGGTTTGGTGGTTTGGGCCTCAAAAACATCGACGGCGGTTTACGGGTTTGGGCCTCAAAACCCGGGCGGAGGTTCTGAGGAGGAATGGACGACACGTGGCGACATCGGGGAGTTCGCGTCGAGGCGAAGCTATTGATGAAGAGGCACGGTGGCCGTCGAATGAAGATGACACCGAGTTGGACCATGACGCCCTTGGGCTAATTGGTTTGACTCAATTGTATCCAGGGGCAAAACTGGGATTGTGTAATAGCCCTGTTAAATAGGATGAGGGAGACCCCATCTCCCTCACCTCCTCCATTTGCATTTTTCTTTCATCCTTGTTAGGGTTTCCCCCTCCCTTAGTTGCTTGTGTGAGAGAGGTCCACTAATCCTTGTGATTTGTGTAAGAACCAAGATTTCAAGTAGGAAAGGAGGTCCCGAATCCTCCTTGTGTCCTCCGGGATTCGGCGGAAGAATCACTCTTTGTGTTCTTGATATGTTCTTCGCGTTATTCCTCCTTCCCCTCTCGTTTTTGAGCCAATTCATCGTTTCTAGACCATGTTGATCCGTTCTTCTTGTTTTGATTTGAGCTATGACGTGAGTTGAGCCTTTCCACCGAAGGAAATCAATCATCCTCACGAGCTCGCAGATCGGGCGATTTCTTGGTCTAGATCTCAAGAACCGATATTTTTCGTTCCCCTCTGATTTCCCGTTCATTGGCTTTAAATTGGGCAATGACTTCTTAGAGGTAGCTTCCCTATTGCCTTGTGACCATGTGGTTAAAATTTGGTGGCGATTAGTTTTGATTTGGCTGCAAATCGGGAGATTTTTGGTTGGAGGCGGTTTTTCATGAGCTCTGTTCTTCAAACCTGGCCAGGCCGCCTTCGCATCCTGGCTAGGCCAGGATCCTAGCTTAGGCCGGGTTGGGGATAGTAGAGAGGCAACCCGGCTAGGCCGGCCTTCCATCCGGCTAGGCCAGGTTTAGGCATAGTAGTGAGGCAACCCGGCCTGGCTGGCCCTCCATCCCGGCTATGCCGGCTTTGCCTAGTGCAAGTTCTTTCTTCTTCCGTATCTTGCGCGTTCGATCTCCGTTTTGAGTTCCATCTTTTTTGTTGGCTTTCTACCGGTGTATGGATTTTGTCTAAGTGCTATTGTCACCAGTTGGCTTGAGTAATTTAGTTTCGATAACTCGCCTGTGTTTGTGGTGATTTAGGACAGTGGTCAAAAATATTTTGAAAGAAAATTAATGGCTCCCATTCACCCCCCTCTAGTCACCATTTTCGGTCCTTCATCAAAAGTTGTAGATATCCAAAAGTTATACAACATTGTAGTTCACAAGTTTTTTATTTAAAGTTGTTATGATGTCCCCCTATTTAATTCGCAAGATTTTATAGAAGTTAATACCAACTAAAGCCATATGTTTTATAGTCATAAGTGAGCGTGTAGTGGTATTTAAGGATCTCAGATCAAGAAGTGACCAAAACAAATGTTGTAGATCTCAAAAAGTTATGCAACTTTGTAACAACTTTTTCATTGAAATCATCTATCTAACGAAAATTACGTTTGATTTCTCAAATTTAAAATTCAAATTTTTCAAACCATCTCGGATTGAGAAATGCCCAAAACAAAAGATATAAATCTCAAAAAGTTGTGCAACTTTGTAGTTAACAACTTTTTCATTTGAAATCATCTATCAAGGAAAATTATAGTCAAATTTTCTCACATTTAAAATTCAAATTCTTCAAAGGACCTCGGAGAGCGAAATGACCAAAACCAAAATTGTAGTTCTCAAAAAGTTATAAAGCTTTGTAGCTGACAACTTCTTCATTTGAATTCGTTTACGATCCTAAATATTTATTTCAAAACCAGTGTAACATAAAATGGGGAGAACAAATATCCCAAATGGACACAAGCATCTTACAGGTGAAGTGGTTAGGGGACGAAAAAGTGAAGCAAGAGGTCAAGGGTTCGAGTGCCGATGGTCGTGAAGCGCATGTTTTTCGGGCGAAAAATCGTTGCCTAGATGACTCGCCCTGCCACCTGGCCACATGCGGTCCATTTCCCACCGAGCTCGAACTGTTGCGGCGAGATGGACGGAAGGAAGGGGAGGGGAGGGAGAGGTGTAAGGTCCTAGATGGCTAGATGGGGGGGTTGCATAGCCTATAAAAATCCTACATGAACCACTAAGCAAACTTGTTAGAATAACAAATGGCGTAAAGCGAGTTTTGCTTGGCCTACGGTTGTGATGCAAGCCTCCTATCCACAAGTCTAGTAGATTATGATCTCTAGTTCACACAAGGGCTATGTCACTAATTTTACACTAGTGAGCAAGCTAACAACACTACTAGCAAAGCTACCACTAGAGCTACACAAGATAATCTAGTAAATGTAAATGCAAGAGAGAGGATTGTGATTCTTATACGACGGTGGGGTGAAGATGTTCCCAATCACCAAGATGATATACAATCAATCAATATTGACAATAACACAATATGAAGACCAATCACCGGAAGACAAGAGACACAATATTTTTGTTCACCCAGTGTTCACTTGTGCACCGACAAGCTACGTCACCGGTTGTGTCAACCAACACTTAGATGGTTTCTCGGTGTGACCCTCAAGTCACTTGCCCCTCAAGGCACACCCCGCAAGACACCGCAAGACACCACTCTCAAGTGAGGTAACTCAATGACACGCGCAATGTATTAGAGTTGCTTTTGGCACTCTACCGAGGAAAGCACAAGAACCTCTTACAATCAACCGGAGGTGGCCAAGAACAATCTCCTTCTCTTGCCAATGCCTCCAACAATCTCCAAGCCAGCTAGGAGCGGTACTCTCCAAGAGTAACAAGAAATCCACCGGCTAAACCACCCACAAGTGCCACTAGATGCCCTCAAGCTATGCAATGCACTTTGGGATCACTCAATCTCACTTTTGATTTGCAATCAAGCAAGAGAGATGAGTGGGAGGGAGAAGCTTTAGCTCAAAGGATGCACAAGAGTGTTAAAAATGTCAAGAGTGCTCCCCAAGGGCCGGCCAATAAGTATTTATAGCTCCACAAACAAATAGACTCGTTGGAAACCTCATTGGGCGTTTATCGCGAGCGACAGACGCATCTGTCGCTACGCCGATAGATGCGGCCAGCGTCCGTCGCTCCTGTGCCACCCGCAGTGGATCACTGCCACGTGTCCCACTTCAAATACGAGTCGTTGATCTCCAACAGTCAAAACACAGCCGTGCTTCTCCACCATGCGATAGACGCGTCCATCGCTGGGCGACAGACACGCCCCCTGGATCGACAGACGTGGTCTAGAAAGGCCTGCAGCGCGCCAGGGCGACAGACGCGTCCCCTGGCCGAGTGTCAGACGCGTCCGACGTGTCGAGGGTGCGCGTCTGTCGCATCGACAGACGCGGCACAGAGAGCACCCTTCCCTCGTGCGGCCGACAAACGCGCCTGATGGATGAGCGATAGACGTGGCTCAGCATCTGTTGCTGCCAAGCCTTCGCCGCCTCCGCAGCGCGTGACCGACAGACATGTCAGCGTCTGTCGCGCGAACACCCGCGCGTCTGATGCCTCTTCTCCGTAGCCCGTCTTCCAGGGTAAGCCGACAAACATGGCGCCAACGTCTGTCGCTGCCCTGGCCAGCGTTTGTCGAGTGTTTCTCATCGAGAAACACTCTCGCGATCTCGCCACTTCTTCCCACCTTCGGTGTAAAGGAAAATAGGCATTTCATCTCCTCGAAAACGCCTGAATCCCACCTCGCAAGCTCGGCGGGAGGGAGAGAGGACCCTAAACCCCTCTCTACCCCTCAAACTCCATCGCCTTCGTAAATGTGCCAACACCAACAAGTGATCACCACCTTGTGCACGTATGTTAGCATTTTTATAATCATTTTCAAAGGTTTTCCAGTTACCTCACTAGGCCCTACATGCAATGCACTTCATGAATTCACCTAGTGGCACCCGTGCGTCGAGTAACCGATAAGACTTTCCCTCTTAATAGTTCGACTATCGATCCTAAATCACTCACACCCTCTATGGTGTCTTGAGTGCAAAACAAAATGGCCCTATGGTTATACCTTTGCCTTGAGACCATTTTGTTTCTCCAAATGATATGATCCACTTCATATCATCACATGACTGTCTTGATCCATCGACCTTGACTTCACTTGCTCTTCACCGTTGCATCGGTCCGTCGGCGCCAAGTCTTTCTCAAGCTTCACCATTGTATGGTCCTTTGCTTCGAAGCCTCGACTTGCCCTTCACCTTCACAACCGGTCCATCGAGCCAAGCCTCATCTTGGTCTTCACCATCTTGGTCACATGAGTCAATGTCATGTCTCATATTCAATGACCACCTTTATCTAAATCATCCATTTAGATACAAAGGTTAGTCCTAGGTTTCATCAATTAGCCAAAACCAAACTAGGGACTTTCAATCTCCCCCTTTTTGGTAATTGATGACAACCCTCACAAAGATGATTTTGATAATAAAAGTTTTGAACTTGTCATACTTGTCCAATCATTTTGCTCATAAGTACAATTTGGACAATTATCACAAGCTCAGTTTTGGTAACATTAGCTCCCCCTTCATATGTGCATAGAGTTTGGATTGAAAGCTTTGCACATATGCATGGATAGAAGTGTTGAGATAGTAATTCTACCAAAATGATGCTAAGGTGTAAGAAATAGACCTTTGAAGCGTGATACCAATTGGAGTTTCCTTTTACACCATCCTTAGCATCGTGAAGTAACTAGACATCCATCAAAACTCATGAACCCCGTGAGATCAACATTATATGTAAAGGTTCTTGGACCACTTGTAAAGCTTTAGGCATGTCTAGATACCACGTGTAAACTATTCCTATGCATGCTAGTAGATCATTTCATCATTCAAGTTCTATACTAGCATTGCACCACACAAGCATGTATATTGAATTTAAATACATGTGCAATGAGCAAGTCATATGAAAATGCACAGACAAATGCAACAACTTTGTTTATGAACTTGCTCCCCCTACTTGTGTGCATCAAAAATTTTATTTACCTCTTTATCATGTTGAATCATCTTTTTCTCTCCCCCTTTGTCAACAACTTACCCAAAAATGGGATCAAATTATGGAGAGAGAAAAGAAATGTTTGATGGAGTAGGTTAAAATTTATCAAATTTGGTTCAACCTAGAACACTTGCCAAAGATATTTAATTTGATTTGAACCAAAGACAAGCTTCTTCACACCTCATAATAAGGGTTATCTTGCCTATGTTAAATTAAACACTTATAGCAAATCTTCTAGATTCAATACTAGGTTTGCAAGCTCACAAACATGTCATATGCCACCACTTGATCAAAACAAGCATAGAAGCAATAGTGGTAACATATATCCATCAAATTCATTTGATTTATCATGAATGCTCATGCATACCACTTATTATGTCTACATGCGCTAGCAAGTCCTTATCATAGGATGAATGACATGTCAATCAACTTTACCTTGCAATGTCGAAGGAGAGGCATGTCAATAAGTGGGTGGGGTGCATTCAACTCATGTTTGAGAAATCAAGAATGTTCAACTCATTCCTTAGCTTGCAAAACCTCTTTTCATCAAGTGGCTTGGTGAGAATATCGGCAAGTTGATCATCGGTGCCAACACTTTCAATGGCAATATCTCCCTTTTATTGATGATCTCTAATGAAATGATGCCTTATGTCAATATGCTTTGTTCTTCCATGTTGATCCGGGTTTTGTGTCATCTTGATTGCACTTTCATTATCACATACCAATGGTACATTCTTGAAGTTGAGGCCATAATCCTTCAAAGTTGATTTCATCCATAGCAATTGTGCACAACAACTCCCTGCACTCACATATTCGACTTCAGTGGTAGAGATTGCCACACTATTTTATTTCTTTGAGGACCATGACACAAGTGATCTTCGAAGTAATTGACATGTGCCACTTGTGCTCTTTCTATTGATCTTGCAACCCCCATAGTCGGAGTCTGAATATCCAATCAATTCAAACTTTGACCCCTTGGGATACCATAGTCCAACATCTCTTGTTTACTTCAAGTACCTCAATATTCTCTTTGCGGCCGTGAGATGACTCTCTCTAGGTGAGGCTTAATATCTAGCACACATACAAACACTAAACATGACATCCGGCCTTGATGCGGTGACATAGAGTAAACTTTCAATCAAAGACCGATATTCCTTTTGATTCACCATTTTGCCATCAAGATCACTATCCAAATTGCCATTTGTACCCATTGAAGTTGAAATTGGCTTTGCATCTTGCATTCTAAACTTCTTCAATATGTCCCTTATGTATTTCCCTTGACTCACAAATGTCCCATTCTTCAATTGCTTGACTTGGAGACCAAGGAAGTAGCTAAGTTCACCAATCATAGACATTTCAAACTCTTTGGCCATCATAACACCAAATTCTTCACAATAACCTTGATCGGTTGATCCAAAGATGATGTCATCAACATATATTTGCACTATGAATAGATCATTCCCAATCTTCTTGATGAATAGAGTTGTATCAACCTTGCCCATCTTGAATCCCTTAGAGAGAAGGAAATCCCTTAGCCTCTCATACCATGCTCTAGGTACTTGCTTTAAGCCATATAAAGTCTTCTTCAACTTGTACACATGGTTGTGTTTCTTGTCATCTTCAAATCCGGGAGGTTGCTCAACGAAGACTAACTCACTGATGATCCCATTGAGAAATGCACTTTTGACATTCATTTGATATAGTTTGATGTTGTGTGCACAAGCATAAGCCAATAGAATCCTTATTGCCTCCAATCTAGCCATGGGAGCATATGTCTCATCATAGTCAAGACCTTCTACTTGAGTGTAACCTTAAGCAACTAGTCTTGCTTTGTTTCTCACTACAATGCCATCTTGATCTTGCTTGTTTTTAAACACCCACTTGGTTCCAATCACATTGTAGTCATTTGGCCTTTCTACCAACTCCCAAACATCATTTCTTGTGAAATTGTTAAGCTCTTCTTGCATAGCCATGATCCAATCGGTATCCCTCAAAGCTTCTTCTATCTTCTTTGGTTCTATGGTTGACACAAATGATGCATGCTCACAAAACATAGCCAATCTTGATCTTGTTTGCACACCACTTCTAATATCCTCAATAACACTATCAATGGGGTGATCTCTTGTAACATGTTGTGGTTGGAATACTTGCACATGATTGCTTGAGCTTGGTTGATCACTTGATGTATCTCGATGAGATGAACTAGCACCATGATCTTGCACTTGAGAGTCACTAGCTAGCTTGAATGGAGAATTGAGCACTTGATCTTTATCATCATCTTGAATATAAATTACTTGCTTTGCTCTAATGTCCCCAATGTCCATGTTCTTCATTGCTTCCACCAATTGAGTTCCACCAACATCATCTAGATTCTCTGCTTCATCTTGTGACCCATTTGTTTCATCAAATTACACATCATGGACTTCTTCTAGAATGCCTCTTGAGTTGTTCCAAACTCTATAAGCTTTGCTTGTAGTTAAATAACCAAGTAGGAACCCCTCATCACATCTCTTGTCAAACTTTTCCAATCTAGTGCCCTTCTTCAAGATATAGCATTTGCAACCAAACACCCTAAAGTAAGAAATATTGGGCTTTGTTTCATGAAGTAGCTCATATGGGGTCTTCTCTAGCAATGGATGACAATATAGTCTATTGATGTAGTAGCAATCGGTATTGATTGCTTCATCCCAAAATGATTGACTCACATTGTACGCATGAAGCATTGATCTAGCCATATCAAGCAATGTTCTATTCTTTCTCTCAACTAGGCCATTTGATTGTGGAGTGTACTTGGCCGAGAATTGATGTCCAATGCCATAGTGATCACAAAGTTCTTCAATTCTTGTATTCTTGAACTCAATTCCATTGTCACTTCTCACTTTTTTTATTATAATCTCAAACTCATTGTGAACTCTAGTGAGGAAGGTCTTGAAGATGTCAAACACTTCACTTCTGTCATTAAGAAAGAATACCCATGTGAATTTTGTGAAGTCATCCACTATGACAAAGCCATACTTGTTGCCGTCTATGCTTGTGTATGTTTTTGGGCCAAATAGATCCATGTGCATCAAATCAAATGCTTTGCATGTGCTCATTGTACTCTTCTTTGGATGTGAGCTTCCAACTTGCTTCCCAGCTTGACATGCACTACAAAGCTTATTCTTCTTAAATTCAACATCTTTTAAATCATTGACAAGATTGTGAGTTGTAAGCTTCTTCAATTGTTTCATGCCAACATGACCAAACCTTCTATGCCAAAGCCAACCCATGCTTGATTTGGAGATTAAGCAAGTTGTCAAAGAAGTTTCTCTAGCATTGAAGTCAACTAGGTAGAGATTCTCATATCTAAAGCCCTTGAATGACACATTTGAACCATCCATACTAATGACTTCCACATCATCAACCCCAAAGATACATTTGTAACCAAGATCACATATTTGTGCCATGGATAGAAGATTAAAATCCAAGCTTTCAACTAGCAACACATTGGAGATACTCATGTCATTTGATATTGCAATCTTGCCCAAGCCAATAACCTTGCCTTTCTTGTTATTGCCAAATGTGATAGAATCAACACCACTATCATTGTCGTTGATTGAGTCAAACATTCTTGATATACCGGTCATGTGTTGAGTGCACCCGCTATCAATAATCCAATGCCTTTCTCTGGCTTTGTAATTGACCTACAAGTAAATCAATGAAGCTTAGGTACCTATTTTTATTTGGGTCCTTGTAGGTTAGTAACTAAGCTCTTTGGTACCCGAATAGCCTTTTTCTTTGGGCCAACAATTGGTGTACCAATAAACTTAACTTGCACACCCTTCACACTCTTGGTAAGCACATAGCAAGAATCAAAAGGTATAACATTAACAAGTTTCTTGCCATTGTTTCTTTTGGTGCAGTTATGCTCTAGGTGCCCAACTTGCTTGCATCTATTGCAAAACCGACCATTGCCCTTCACAAAGATAGACTTTGGAGTTGCAAAGGCCAACTTGTCTTTCTTGGGGGTGTATCTCAATCCCTCTTTGTTAAGAGAGAACCTTTGGCTACCCAAGCACTTAAGCAAGCGGGCCTCACCACCATAGGCCTTGCCTAGGGCATGGGTGAGCTCATCCACCTCTCTCTTGAGAGTCTCATTCTCAACCATTAGTGAGGCATCACAAGTGAAACCATCACTAGTAGTGGAGGTAGAGTCGGTGGTGGTGGATGAAGAGCTACAAGAAGGGTTAGCATTTGACATGATGATAGGTTCATAAAATGATTCATCAATTATATCACATGTAACACCTATATCACATGATACAACAACCTCCTTCTTTGCTTGTTGCTCAAGTAGCAATGAGTGAGCTTTTTCAAGCTTGGAATGAGCCTTACCAAGATCCTCATGGTCTTCCACTAGACTCTCATGAGTGGTCTTAAGCTCACTAAGGGCTTTCTCAAGTATTGCTACTTTCATTGAAAGCTTCTTACACTCCTTGTCCTTGGCAATAGCTATGTCTCTAGTTTGTTGCATCAAGTCATATAGTTATTCTTTAGTTGGTTCAACATCATCATTTTCATTATCATTATCACTATCATGAACATATTCTATTTCACTTTCGTCATCACTCTCATCATATAATACCTTAGTTTCTTTGGCCATGAAGCATGAAGAGGATGAACCAAATAGTGAGGGCTTCTTGTTGATAGCAATAGAAGCAAAAGCCTTGTTAGATGATGATTCTTCTTCTTCATCATCATCACTTTCCCAAGTGACCACATAGGCTCCATTCTTGCCCTTATTGAAAGTCATCTTGGCTTCTCTCTTTTTCTTCTTAAACTTGCCCCTCTTGTCGTTCTTCTTCTTGTCATAGGGACATTCGGCTTGAAGATGTTCGGTGCTATCACAATTGAAGCACTTCCTTTGTTGCTCATTGCTCTTGAAATTGTCATTTCTCTTTTTGAAGCCTCTTCTCTTAATGAACATGTGACCCATCTTCTTGACTACAAGAGCAAGTGCCTCATCATCAATTTCAAAATCTTCATCTCCATTATTGTCTTCTTCTTCTTCAATGATGGTAGGTTTGCCCTTGGAGGAGATGACCTTGAATGCCACGGTCTTCTTTTTCTTTTCTTCCTCCTTCTCCTTCTCATCGGCATCTTGATCATACTTGTCATATGTCAAGACTTCACCAAGTAAATCATTGGGCTTCATTGCATCAAGCCCATCTCTTTGTAACATCATGATCAACATTTTGAATCTTCTTGGTAAGCTCAACAAGAACTTGTGGCAACAATCTTGGTCTTGTGTCTTGTGCCCTAAGCTCTTGAGATCATTCACAATGACTTGCAATCTATGAAACATCTCTAAGATTGTTTCTTCTTCTTTCATCTTGAAGTTCTCAATCTCACTCTTGAGCCCATATAGCTTGACACTCTTCACAACCTTAGTGCCCTCATACGTTTCACTCAATCTTGTCCATACTTCATTTGCCAATTCTAAATCCTTGATGTCCTCAAATACTTTTGTGTCAATACCATTGTAAAGTGTATTGAGAGCCATTCTATTGCATGTTCTATTTGCTCTATCTTCATCAGTGAGATGATCGGGATCAATGATAGAAAAATCATTCTCGGTGACTTGCAATACTCTCTCATGAATAGAACCAAGGTACATTGTCATTTTTCTCTTCCAATGAGCAAAAGAACTAACACCATCAAAGAACGGTGGCTTACCCCCAACATGATTGAACATAATTTGAGCCATTTTTCACACCGAACGATGTTAAGCCTTGATTAAAACGATGACCACGGCTCCGTTACCACTTGTAAGGTCCTAGATGGCTAGAGGGGGGTGAATAGCCTATAAAAATCCTACACGAACCACTAAGCAAACTTATTAGAATAACAAACGGCGTAAAGCGAGTTTTGCTTGGCCTACGGTTGTGATGCAAGCCTCCTATCCACAAGTCTAGTAGATTATGATCTCTAGTTCACACAAGGGTTATGTCACTACTTTTACACTAGTGAGCAAGCTAACAACACTACTAGCAAAGCTACCACTAGAGCAACACAAGATAATCTAGTAAATGTAAATGCAAGAGAGAGGATTGTGATTCTTATACCGACAGTGGAGTGAAGATGTTCCCAATCACCAAGATGATATACAATCAATCAATATTGACAACACAATATGAAGACCAATCATCGGGAGACAAGAGACACAATATTTTTGTTCACCCGGTGTTCACTTGTGCATCGACAAGCTACGTCACCGGTTGTGTCGACCAACACTTAGATGGTTTCTCGGTGTGACCCTCAAGTCACTTGCCCCTCAAGGCACACCCTGCAAGGCACCGCAAGACACCACTCTCAAGTGAGGTAACTCAATGACACGCGCAATGTATTAGAGTTGCTTTTGGCACTCCGCCGAGGAAAGCACAAGAACCTCTTACAATCAACCGGAGGTGGCCAAGAACAATCTCCTTCTCTTGCCAACGCCTCCAACAATCTCCAAGCCGGCTAGGAGCGGTACTCTCTAAGAGTAACAAGAAATTCACTGGCTAAACCACCCACAAGTGCCACTAGATGCCCTCAAGCTATGCAATGTACTTTGGGATCACTCAATTTCACGAGCGACAGACGCGTCTGTCGCTACGCCGACAGACGCGACCAGCGTCCGTCACTCCTGTGCCACCCACAGTGGATTGCCGCCACGTGTCCCACTTCAAATACGAGTCGTTGATCTCCAATGGTCAAAACGCAGCCGCGCTTCTCCACCATGCGACAGACGCGGTCCAGAAAGGCCTGCAGCGCGCCGGGGCGACAAATGCGTCTCCTGGCCGAGCGTCAGACGCGTCTGATGCGTCGAGGGTGCGCGTCTGTCGCACCGACAGACATGGCGCAAAGAGCACCTTTCCCTCGCGCGGTCGACAGACGCGCCTGATGGGAGAGCGACAGACGTGGCTCAGCGTCTGTTGCTGCCAAGCCTTCGCCGCCTCTGCAGCGCGCGACCGACAGACGCTGACGTCAGCGTCTATCGCGCGAACACCCACGCGTCTGACGCCTCTTCTCCGTAGCCCGTCTTCCATGGTAAGCCGACAGACGCGGCGCCAGCGTCTGTCGCTGCCCCGGCCAGCGTCTGTCGAGTGTTTCTCATCGAGAAACACTCTCGCGACCTCGCCACTTCTTCCCACCTTCGGTGTAAAGGAAAATAGGCATTTCATCTCCTCGAAAATGCCTGAATCCCACCTCGCAAGCTCGGCGGGAGGGAGAGAGGACCCTAAACCCCTCTCTACCCCTCAAACTCCATCGCCTTCGTAAATGTGCCAACATCAACAAGTGATCACCACCTTGTGCACGTATGTTAGCATTTTTATAATCATTTTCAAAGGTTTTCTAGTTAGCTCACTAGGCCCTACATGCAATGCACTTCATGAATTCACCTAGTGGCACCCGTGCGTCGAGTAACCGATAAGACTTTCCCTCTTAATAGTTCGGCTATCGATCCAAAACCACTCACACCCTCTGTGGTGTCTTGAGTGCAAAACAAAATGGCCCTATGGTTATACCTTTGCCTTGAGCCTATTTTGTTTCTCCAAATGATATGATCCACTTCATATCATCACATGACTGTCTTGATCCATCGACCTTGACTTCACTTGCTCTTCACCGTTGCATCGGTCCGTCGGCGCCAAGTCTTTCTCAAGCTTCACCATCGCATGGTCCTTTGCTTCGAAGCCTCGACTTGCCCTTCAACTTCACAACCGGTCCATCGAGCCAAGCCTCATCTTGGTCTTCACCATCTTGGTCACATGAGTCAATGTCATGTCTCATATTCAATGACCACCTTTATCTAAATCATCCACTTAGATACAAAGGTTAGTCCTAGGTTTCATCAATTAGCCAAAACCAAACTAGGGACTTTCAAGAGGAGAGGAGAGGTTACAGCGCACCGCGCAAGGAAGGCGCGAGGTAGGAGCCGAAGCCCTGCGGCAGGCCGCTGTCCGCTAGCCACTGGCACCACTACAATATGTGCAACACCCGATCTACTTTTGAAACATCCATATAAAATATTGCATCATACGTTTGAAGACAGATGAAACATGTGAAACATGCGTCTTAAATAGTTGCAAAAAAACCTGAAAACACTTGAAAAGCCATTGCTAAACATATGCAACATCCAAATAAAACACTTGTAACATATGTGTGAAACATACGCAACATCCAAATAAACACACTTGCAACATACTTATGAAAAAACAGATGAAATATTTTGAATAGACACTTGCAACATACATGCATAGGTATTGCAACATATGCAACATCCCGATCTACTTCGCAACATCCATATGAAACACTTGCAACATACCTCTGAAACATCTGAAATACTTGAACATACGTTTGCAACATGCACTTTCAGCAAAACTAGTCGGCGGACAGACATAGCACTGCACAGCGGGATCCGGTTGTATGGT
This sequence comes from Saccharum hybrid cultivar R570, assembly GCA_038087645.1. NCBI lineage: Eukaryota > Viridiplantae > Streptophyta > Magnoliopsida > Poales > Poaceae > Saccharum > Saccharum hybrid cultivar. Next base: position 7,777,729 of record JAQSUU010000113.1, read on the forward strand.
CATAGTGGAGAAGGAGGATGACAGCGGGCGGGTGGCTACGCGACCCCTGGCGAGCGACACCTGTAGTGGAGGCGGCAACGGTGGTGGGGCAGGTGTGGCCTCGTGCGGCGAGGCAGCAGCGAGCTGTGCAAGCACCGGGGAGCAGGCCGCGGTGGTGTGGTCGTGGTGCAGCACGCCCAGTGGTGCGGGCGCGGCAACGCGGTCGCGGTGCGGCACATCGCAAAGGTACGGGCACGGCGGCGCGGTTGCGTTGGATGGCTTCGAGAATGGAGACGGGAGAGCAGAGAGTATCGTTTTTTAGCAACTCGAGTTGGCCAGTTGGGTGAGAACGTTAGGCTGTTCGCGCGGGTGTCAAAGTCCACCAAGGGAAGCGTCCAGCCACCCGGACGTCTGCTTGCCAGCATTACCGTACCAAAAGAGGCAGGCTACACATGTTCTCGGCTCCCTTGGATTACCCACAAACAAAATACCAAAAATTCACCAATCTTTGACACAAGTAAGGAATTATAGTGTGTGTGCGCGCGTGCAGGCACTCGAGTGCTCTGAACATGTTACATTCAATTGTTGTTTTAATGAGACTAGTTTCGTTCAATGAAACAACACCTACATACGCATTTTACGTCAAACAAGAAGGGGTTCAATATCCGATAAAACCAAGAAGGATGACCATCCATACACATTTTTAGGTATAACCCAATTACTATTTCAACAATGGTGGATATGATTAGAAACACTAACATACATCATTGCATCATTATTTGTATGTCATGAATATGAAGTGCGCTAAGCAACCTTCTGAAAGCATGCTGTATGGGTGCAATGTCTGCCAATTCCTTATGGTCAATGAGGACTATGTAACGAACTGGCTAGAGCAAAGACAAATCAAGCGGTCATCTCATAATAGTTTTGTATGCATATGATCATCACTTTCACTGTCTATATATCTAACTTGTTTTTCCCATGTTTTCGTTCAACTGGCTCTGATCCCTGCATGCAACTAGCTCATCATCCACGAGGTTTGTCACGAAACGGACAATTCTTTGACAAGAAGTCGGACTATGCAACTAATGATGAATACAACGGTCTTCATAACTGGAACGGTTGCAACTAATGATAATCTTCCCTAGAAACTTTCTCTAGAAATAGATTTAATGGGACGGTTGCAAACAGTAATTGCTATTTTCACTGGCCTAAAAGTCAGTTTGTGCAGTAGTAATTGCCATTCTTACATCTCTCAAACATGATTGGGTTTTAATTTGAAATATGTTAGAAGCCACGACGTTCCTTACCTGTAGAGATGGGGGGTCTCTGGAAACTTCTAAGTATGATTTCGAAGAAAGTTTTCAACAAGTTTTCACCGATATGTTCTAGTTTTCACCAGATTGCTTCTAATCTAAAAGAAAAAAGAGAAGTGCGTGTCCTGTTACATGTGCGGTGCTGGTGGCTCAGTAAAGCCTGAATTAAGCCTCAGGGAAAGCTACCCTGAACACAAGCTGGAAATTTTTTATGGAAAAATAAAGATCGACATGAACAAAGAATCGAAGGAAAGCATAGGACACTTTGCTTCTTTAGACAGTTTCTCTACCCTGAACCCCTGTTGCACTTATACTTTCCTCGCTTTATTCTGTGACTTATGCAGTCATATATATACATACACAAAGCCACCGTAGCCCTTCGTTTACTGTGTGCCATCGCTCCTCGCACAGGCCACAACTCCTCTCGTCAGACAAGAACCCGAGAATAGACGACGCTACACGGCATGGCGAAAGTGACTGGTGCCGTTATTGTCTGCGCTGTGGTTCTAGCCCTGGATATGGCTGCCGGAATACTAGCAATTCTGGCTCAGGATGCGCGAAACAAGGTGCGATTGCAAAGTTATATATTTGTAGCTTTTTTTTCTCCAGGTTTTGATCCGATCACTGTAATTAAAAAGATCTTCGTGTGCAGAGTACTAAGAGAGTTTGAGCTGATATAGTCGATTTTCACTCCTGACGCTTTTGGCATTCGGCGTTGTTGGCAGGTCAAATGCGATGTACAAGGGTACCGGTTGGGCATGGTCGCGTCGCTGCTCTTTATAGCTGCCCATTTATCAGCCAACATATCTGGCTGCTGCAGCTGCAACTGCAGCTGCGCCTGCTGCTGCTACAGCTGCCGGCCACAGCTGGAGGACATCCGGGCATCCATGAGTAAAAGGATGAATTTGACGATTACATGGGTCTCATTGTATGCTCATCTTGGACACTATTCTTGTGTGTGCAGACTATATAAAATGGCACTCCTAGCTAGTACTATGATCCCTTTTCTAAAAAAAAAGCTAGTACTATGATCAGGACTGATGATGATTATATAATAACTGCTGGACATGATGCATGCGCTCGTACCTCGTAGGGCCGTGTTCCTCGTCGGAGGCGTGCTGCTCGTCGCCGGGACCAGGTGGTGCGGGTTCGTGCACGGCCATGCCGTGGGCATCGGAGCCATCCTGTGCTTTGTTCATGGCGGGATCATTATTGGATTTTACATGCCCGCCATCATCGCCGGCTGTTCTCAGGCCCCTCAAGAACATCCTTAGCCAGTCGGCAACGAATTATTCCTTCCTCTTATATGGACGAATTATTCCTTCCTCTTATATGGTTGTTTTGTGTATTTCTGCGCATGATTCGACTTTCACTGTTTCTGATTTCATGGAAGCATGTGTCCCTTATAACCGGCCAGGGAGGTAAAACGAACTGTTTTAAAAGTTCAGAGAGGTGGTTTATCCGGTTTTAGAGTTTAGGAAAGAAAAGTAGACTTTCACAAAAGTTGAGGGAGATAATGTGGACTTTTTCCTCACATATACTCCCCGTTCCAAATTTTAGGTTACTTTATTTATCTTCGTTCTAAGTTAATTTTCTTTAGTTTTAATCAATTTTACAAAAAATAAATTAAAATATATGACATCAAATTAGTTTTGTCAACTTTTTTATGAAATATGTGTGGGTCCTGTATTTATTTGAACTTATTGATATCAAAATATTTTTCTGAAAATTAAAAGTAGAAAAAATGACTTAGGACATAGCTAAATTGACCTATAATTTCAAATAGAGTAAGTACTATGAGAGGGAACTTATGTAATTTCAAAGAGAATAAGCACTCCCAGAAATGCTTGTATGAAGAACTCAAATGAGAAAATTGATCAGTTTGAGAGTTCATGAACCTAACGAGAATACCGGAAAAGTTTAAAAATCTATGCTGCATTTCACTCTTTGATAAAAGATATCGGATAGGACATGTAGTTTGAAGGGACATGTGGCCTACAACATTTGAAGTTTTATTAAAGTTATGGGCTATGGCTGACAGATCAATGATGGGTGGGTCAAACATTTTACTCGTTGCTGGGGAAACCAAATTGCATTGTCGGTCACATCCCCTAATGGGTAAACGAAGTAATTATTTTATCAGAAGCGGATCCACCCATTTAGACTTTGAAGTGCCAATTTCTGTTCAGTAAATTTGCCTAAACTAAAAGGCACAGTATCATGTATGAACAAGTATCAGACTCTGCACAACTGATCAAACTTAAGATTGGGCTTGGAGTATTGTGAGCTCAGTATCGCTTTGGCCACAACTGCATTGGCCGCCTCTGTTAGGTGCACGCCATCCCAGCTGACGAACTTTGAGCCGTCATCGCAGGCCGTCACATCCTTAGACTGGCAACCCTTGTTGAAATCATAATTGTAGGGAGGTCCTCCATACCCACAGCATGTCATCAGCGGCTTGTCAAAACCTGAATGAAGAGCAGAAATGTTAACGAGTGAGCAAGGGGAATCCCCTTCTGGATGGTCTGATTGTGTGTGGCTTATATACGATATGTTTGGAAACTAACGTGTTTTGTTTGCTCACCATATTTAGTGTGGTTGGCAACAAGATCATACTTGATGGGGAACAGATCCGTATATACAATCGTTGCATCTTTCATCTGCGCGCTCAGCTCATTGCAAAGACTGCCCAGCGCTGTGTTGAACGCAACTGCAGCTCTGTTATAGGTCTTGAGACAGCCATACTGATCAAGATCACTGTCGTTTTTCCTTGGTATGGCAAGCTTCTGTGGCAGGCAACCAAGAGCCCCCGTCCCATGTATCCAAAAGTTTCGGCTACCATTGCTATATAGAGTCTGGGGTTTGAGAAAAAAAAGGATACAGAGATTAGTGGTGCACAACTGTTCTTTGGTATAAACTCGTAAGCTAAGCAGGTACGAAATTACTAATAACATCATCTCTTCTATACATGTAGCAAGTTTGTTCATTCATCATAAGAAAAGCATGTGCAATGAGGATTGCTGCTTGTGGTATCCAAAAAGAAAGTAATTGTCAAGAAAAAAAAAGAAGCTTTACCTGGACAGCATCCTTAATCTCAGCAAGAATTGGTGGAAACTTGGCAATAACTTGATCATATGGCAAGTTGGACAGAAGAGCGTTTACATCATTCTGCCCTATGTCTATCATATATAGAGCATTTTGGAATCCTTGTGCATCAATTGGACCACTTTGACCTGCATTTAACAAATACGGAAGGCAGTAAATTTACAGTCAACTGTTCAGGTTGATCTCTCACTCAATTGTACAAGTAAATGGTTCTCATCTTCGGTTCATTTGTACTGATTGATTTTTTTTTTGAAGAATTATATTGATTGACGGGAGAAGGCATGATCAGAGTTCAACAAACCTTGATCGATGAGTTCCAAGGATCTATCCCTGAAGTACAAGAACTCCTGGACTTGTATGTGCAACGCAAATGGAACATCTCGTGGTAGTGTTGCTGCACCAGCAATGGCAAAATTTGCACCGTTGCTGTAATTGGAACCCAATGCCTTCAGAAATGGGCTCAAATAGCTGATGTTCAAGCTTTCACCTGGATGTAATTAGGGCCCAACTAAATTTTAGCAGGAGAACAACCATTTGTAGCATCAATTAGTAATTCACATGTACATGAAAGAGACACATGATCAAATTACAATGTGAAGAACAGAGCTATACAAAATAAAATAAGCTATTTGGGATTTGAATTCTCTGATTACTTAAATAAGTAGTATAGAAGAACAACTTGCGCAGATTACAAGGTGAACCTGTCTCGATTCACATTTGGCAAGGCTTGACGATCCATGCATGCCAAAACTAGTGCTCAGATTGGCTTAAAGAAAATGAAGTTTCTTGAAAGTAATACTACCTTTTTATTTTCTCTGAGAAAAAAGGACTTAAACAGGTAGTATATTTCATATCACCTTTCTCGAGATGTGCATGCTAAGCCCTCCATAGCAAAAATGTAATATGTACATCATAATATTATGAAACTATTATCATAACAATTATAACCATACAACTCTATATATTTATCGAGATATTGATATATTAAATTAAATGATCACTTTCTATACTCTCCTCTTTAAAAAAACAAAAGGAAAAGAAAAGATAATCTCCAAGTCAAAATGAGTGGTACAGCGAGTGCAGCTAAGGGATCATGTGTAGCAGCCGCACTGAAGGTGTGGATGAATGAATGCCGCCAGTCCATGGATGCAGGCGGCCCCATCAAAAGGAAAGCACACGAGTATTGAATGCTCATTGCAAAAAAGGGGCTGATTCATTTCCTTGAAAAAAAAGAGAAAAAGAGTTGATGCATATGGAAAAGCATTTATCTCTGCCCATCCTTGCAAAGTTTGGGCATTTCAATTCTCATCACGCGCGCACCGGCGGACCGGCCTGAGCAACAACCAGCCGGCATTGTAGTATAAGACTACCCGCACTGATGGACCTCTATATTCATCCTCTATATATTCATCCTCTATACGTCCTAGTCAGCAAAATTCTCTCCTCTATACTCAATTCTCCCGCACCCATCCATCCTCTATATCATCCTCTATCTACTCTATCCACTGTGGGACCCACTTGTCACTTTATCTAAATATATCCATGTGTGATCTAGTTTTGAAGGATTTATTGAGACGAATTTAATGGTAAATCGAAATTTAATTTGGATTTTTGGTTTGTGAGTTATAGCATTTTTTTTCCTTTATTTAGGTAGTGGGGCCGCCACTATAGAGTATAGAGTACTCTATATTCATACTCTAAAGCTTTAGAATATCGTTTTAGAGTACCCACTGCGGGTAGTCTAAGAGCGTGTTTAGCCAGGGGCCGTAAAGTTTTTTTTACTGTAGCACATGTGTAACTATAGCAAGTAATGTCTAATCATGTACTAATTAGGTTTAAAAGATTCGTCTCGCAGAATACATGCAAACTATGTAATTAATTATTTTTTATCTATATTTAATGCTCTATGAACATTCGATGGGACGGATGTATGCCCTGTTCGGCAGGTTGTTTTTTGGCTTATAAACCGGCTGTGGCTGTTTTGCTGTGAGAGAAAAACACTGTTCCACGGCTGATAAGCCGTACTGATAAGCTCAGCCGAACAGGGGTAAAGTTTTTGGGTGAGAACTAAACACACTCTTGATGCAGACGATAGAGAGAACAGGGCAGAGACAGATTCTCTCTCCCGTGTCAAGGAAACAAGGGTGCTGGGGCAGAGTCTGCTGCGGCCATGAATGATCACAAGGACAGGAGACTTAGACTGTCTGCACCGGCTCCGCTATCCGCGTCCGCTATCCGCGGATAGCAGACCAAATCGCTGCAGCGGTGTCCGCCAAATCGCCAGCTCATCCTCTATTCCTTCCTCCGTCCGCTACATCTAGCGGGATGCAGGGCATCCGCTACGCCCCGAGCCGGCCCCACCACGCCGCCATCCGCCGCGCGCGCGTCCGCCGCCAGTGCGCGGGCCTCCACCGCGCCAGGCCATCCTCCGCGCTGCCCGGCCCCGAGCTCCACCGCGCCGGCCCAGCCCCGAGCTCCTCCGTGCCGCCCTGCCCCGAGCTCCACCGCGCCAGAGGGAGCAGGGAGGGGGCCGCACCCGCCGCCGACGGAGGGAGCAGGGTTGGGGTGGCCCGCCGCGCGCCGAGCTCGCCCGCAACCGAGACCTGCCCCTCGGCGGCCATGGCGGAGGCGAGCGTGACACAGGGTACGGTGCGAGGCCGAGCTCGCCCGCCGTCGCGTCTGGGGAGCCGCCCGAGCTCGCCCGCCGTCGCGTCTGCGGAGCCGCCCGAGCTCGCCCGCCGTCGCGTCTGCGGAGCCGCCCGAGCGGGCGCGCTCGAGGTCGACCATGGAGGTCGCGCGAGCAGGGAGCAGGGAGCTGCGCGAGCAGGGAGAGGGAGAGATAGAGAGAGGGGGAGGGAGGCGGCTGGGAGGAAGAAGATGGGGAGAGAGGGGAGCGGGCGGAGATAGAGAGGAAGGATGGAGAGAGAAAAAAATAAAATAATTCTGAAATGTGGGCCCTACAGTGGATAGAGGATAATATAGAGGATGAATGAGTGCGGAAGAAAATGATATAGAGGAAAGAATCTTGATGACTAGGATAGAATATTTCTTTTAGAGGATGGATATAGAGGATGACGAGTGCAGACAGTCTTAAATGAAATTAGACAGGGACCAACCAAGCTAGTAATACGAGTTACGAGTAGAGTGTTTCACGTGCTAGTCCTAAATGATCTTAATTAGCAGTGTTGCTTAGCTGAGCGAGTGTACTCTGGTTGGTAGTACACACGAGCAACTTGAGCACATCATACATGAGCATTTACACCTGATACTGTGGACACAAGGTAGTAGGAGTACAGTACGTGGTATCAGCATCCTCCCCATCCCCACCGCATCTGCAGTTTGCAAGGACAACAGTTCCTGGCTGGCTGCTGATAAATGTCATGGCCAGGCCAGATATGGGGTTCATCCATCATCAGCAGTGCCTGAAGCTCCAGAGAGTGCAAGCACAAGCACTAGAGAGATTGCAATTTACTACAGTAGTATAAGTATTTCTTAGTATTCGAGAGTTGTGATGTATATACTACCTGTTGTCAGCCGCATGAATGATGACACAAAATTTCCAGGAGATATGGATCAGTTCAAGGTAAAGACTGGATCAAGAACAGAACAGAGCAGAATCCTCTGCAGAGTGCTGCTCTTTTGGGGATAGGAATCCGGACAGAAATGGAAGAGGGTGGCGGCGGACTGGATGGACTCACAGAGGAAGTCGATGGTGAGGCGGCCGTCGCAGAACCGGCCGGTGGGGCGTGGGAAGAAGGCGCGGCCCTCCGGGCGCGTGAGGCGCCACCCCTTAGCCGCCGCCATGCCGCCCGTGTCGGAGTTGGAGTCCCCGAAGTTGAAGAGCACCGGCCGGGAGCCAGCACGGCAGCTGAACCCGCTCGCCGCCGCCGCCGCCGCAGCCGCTGGCAGCGCGAGCGCCGACACTGCTGCTGCTGCCAGCGCCAGCGCCAGCAGCAGCGGTGCCGCCGCCGCGGGCAGCGAGAAGCAGGCGCGGCTGCCGCCCGCCGCCGACATTGGCGACCGCTCGCGCTTGACCCCTGTCCGTGGCAGGCACGTGACGTGCTGCTGCTCGGGAGAAGAGATAGATGTGGTCGCTCCCTGTCTGTGTCGGGCACTGGATTCTGTGCCTGGGAATGGGATCGGGATCATGGGGTGGCGGCACCGGCATGGCTATATGCTGAGTATGCGGTGGTGGGGAGGGGACGGACGGATGGAGCTGCCCATTTACGACACGGCTGCGGCGGGAGTAACGCGCACTGCAGTCATGCCAACGTGAGTGCCGTCGTCGTTTTCGTTGCCGTGGGGAGCGACGGAGGGTGCTGCGTTACTCCATGTAATAACATAACATAAGCATAAGATTATTGCAAGGAGAAATATCTAGCGTTTTCCTTCTTCTTTTTTCCAATCATCCATCACCTGGAACTGTTTCGTATGAGTGGATCGAAAATACTGCGATCGTTGGTCGGAAAGAAGTGTCACTACTCACTGCTCACTAGCAAGGTTTTAAATCGCCGGCTAAGGGTACAAAGCCGATGACCTCTAAAACAGTAATAGCGAAGGCTAAATAGAGATATAGCGGAATATAGCGGGCTATACCTCGTAGCTTGACCCGTCTCAAATAGTTATAGCCGGCTATATCTTCAGCTATAGCCGGAGATTTAAAATTATGCTCACTAGTAACCTGTAACCTCTCGACTGCCCAAGGAAGGAACAAACAAATCTCTAATTTGTCGGTTGCGCTGTTTTCTCCCTTGTACTCCTATACTAGTGCTTGGAGGGCACGAGATGTCGAGATCTTGCCTCTGGTGGCATGCATGCATCTTGATCTTGTGCCAACACGTGAACCTTCGTTCTATGCAAACAATACACGTGACCTGCTGAATACCACACTCTATATTTGTTGCTTAATTATATTATGCCCCGTTAGTCACGGCTCCAAATGATTTCGGTTCCTTGTTAGTTATTATAGTCCACGAGGCTCCTAGTTCATTGTGAGAAGAGAGATAAAAGTGTCTCCTTTCTGCAGTGAAAAGAGAAATCAGAGCTAGCCGAAATTTAACCAAGCACGGCCTTTATAGCACCACCTAAGATATGCAATGTGTGTGGGCGAATTTATATTGTGTTCCAAACCAAAAATCAACTATCCCACTCAAATTATTCACCTTTTTGCTAATAGCTATAGTTATATAGTCACACCTCTCTAATTTGCTCTAGCTCCACCCCTGTATGTGTGTTTGGTTACCCTAAAGATACAAACTACAAGTAAGATTTGCCTGGATTGTGTTCTATCTAGTGAATGTTAGGTCTTAATCGTAATCAAGATCTTAGTTAGCCTAATCACATGAACGACGAAGATGTCCAAAGGGCCGCTAATGTCCACGTGCCTGCTCAGGTAGCAGGCATACGCCGTTGTTGGTGTAGAGGTGGAAGACGCCATCACCAGTAGAGGGGCGGAGGCTGGTCTCTAGCCTTCAGCGCCACTAGCTCCCATAGCAACCTTGATCAATACGTCTTAGGTTTTTCACATCATTACTAATTACAGAGATGCCTCCATCTTATAGCTCGGTGTGGCCTTGGATCAGACCCATTAATTAGATGTCAGGTCGACCGATCATGGGCCAAGATTAGTAAAGAGTTGTTAGGCTCCTCAAGTCTTAATCAAGTTATTGATCAGCTAAGATCAATTCTAACAGTGAACTCTATGTTTTATTAGAAGTGGAGGAGGTGAGGAATGTACGTCTTTTTTATCCCAAATTAACTTGTGCAAGCATAAATTTCATAATACAACCAAATCTTAGATAACATTAACAAGAATAGCAGTTACAACTTGCATTTTGCCATCAATACAAACAAAGCAAAGTGGTTTCACAACCATGGCAATTGAGGATTACATATAATTAGGGGTGTACGGGGATGATTAGCGTCCAACGGGTCAGTAGGAATGCAGTTGTCGACCACCCCTCCTTGTCCTTTTGTTTGGAATAGAGGAATAGAAAACAAAAGAAAAGGGGAAAACAAAAGAATAGGCTAGAAGAGTATTAGCAAAACAGAGGGACGAAAAAAGGCATGAAATTTCATAAATTGGTGTTTGGAATGGAGGAATTAATCAAGAGCACAACAAATTGATTTTATGTGGGACCCTATGGTGCAGATCAGGTTTAGTCTCACAGGAACTGCTTGTTCTTTACCCCTATGGTAAAGATCAGGTTTACTATCGCAGGAATTGCTTGTTCTTTACCCTCTTCTTAGTACTCTTTGCCTCATGCTTCAGCGAAGGAAGAGAAAACCACATATTAAAGTGGGTTTTTTCATTCCTGTGAAATCGCTAGCTAGCTATAGGATTCTAGAGGAAAGGGAGAGGCGATTCCTCCGTTCCAAACGCACATTTCAAATTCCTTTCCCTAGTTTCCAATTTCTACAAATTCTTTTCCCTAGTTTCCAATTCCTACAAATTCCTTTGATATTCCTTCAATCCAAACAGAACCTTAAATTGTATTTGGTGGGATTGAAGATTTGATGACCAATAATTGGTTTGGTGACTTTTTAGACTATTTCTTTGGTTGTTTCACACATATTGTTTAAATTAACATAAAGTTTGTTCAAGTGGAACAAATAAATGTTTGTGCACCTAGAACAAATCATCATACTTTCTAAACAAAAGTTTGTAGCTTGAGGTTTAACAAGAATTTTTAAATTAGAACAAAAGTTTATTCAGGTGGAACAATCTTGTATAGGATGAACAAAAAACATATCACCTAGAAAAACTCATGCTAACTCATCGATGGGAAGGATTCTTTTTTTGCAAAATTGTAGTACAGACGTAGACAAATCCTGGAATAAATCCCAAAACAAATACGAGAATACATGTTAAGTCAAGGACCGAGTGAGTAGGTTATACCACAAGAAACCTACCTAGCTAAGCTATGCAGTTACGTCTTAAATGAAAAATAATGGACATGTGCTAATGTTAGAACAATAATATAAGTATAAATTAACTTGGATTTAAATATAGACATGCAAAAAAATATTTGCACAATTAGAACATGAGTTTGTTCATGTGGAACAATATTTTTTTCACAAATTTAAATAAAGCATGGAACAATAATTGCTACAAATATCTTATAAGAATTTAAAATTTGTAAAATGATTGAATAATATAGTAGGATAAGAAGTTACAAACAGAAAAAAAACAAAACATATTACGAAATTAATTAAATCTAAAAGGAGAAAGAAACATCATCGCTTTTTTTTAACCCAACTTAAACAATACTAGGCCGAACATATAGTGTTATATGGCCAATATGGGCCCATCGAACAAGCATGGGGAAGACGTTGAGTTGTCGACCCAATGAGGCAACAAGAACTCTCAACCAGTCCATCCGAAAGCCAAAGTTAATGGCCCAAATGTTTAGTTCTCAGTCCTCATCTCTCACTCAGTCTATCTCAACCAGTAGGAGATTCTTGTGGTTCGGCGACCGAGAATCCGACTTTAATCAGTTCCAATCGGGACCTTAGAGGTTTTGAGTGAGAAATGATATGACAAGTCAAGATGGATAATGAGGATATATCTATTTTTCACCCCCACCCCCCTAGGCAATTGATAAGTGGAAGTTCTCTCTAAACTCCCATTCTCCTTTCCACCTAAACTCCCACACTCACAAAATAAACAAAAGATTTCTAAACTCCTACCTCTAAATTTTGAGAACATCGCATATTTGGGACTTTCTTTCAGTTACCTCAAACCAAGCGTATCGAAAATGTTTTTTCTAAAAGGAATTGTAAATGTTACTCACATATATGCATTGCATGTCACGTACATGATGGCGCATCCCCACGAAAGCACTCAGTTGATCCAGCCGTTTCTTCTTTTTGCTAGTACGATCTATAGTCAATAATGAAATCAATTTTGTCACTCGGTGCCATGGAATTCCTCGTTCCAACTCGGTCCTGATGGGAGCGGTGAACCAGCTCTTCACGAGTTCGCTCGCTGCGTCATCTTGGCCGACATTACGAATCTATAACGAGATAGATTTCTAAGGATATGGATCGATCAATCCTCTCGCCAGGCAGCTAGTCGTCGTTGGGCAGCGTGGAGTTGACGAGTCTGGCGATGGTGACCCTGGGCGTGGAGTAGTCGCCGGTGAGCACCTTGGCTGCGACGATGGCGTTGGCGGCCTCGGTGAAGTGCACGCCGTCCCAGCTGATGAAGCGCGTGCCCACGTCGCACAGCTGCATCTCCGCCGACATGCACGCCTTGAAGTGGTTGTAGTTGTACGGCGGCCCGCCGTAGCCGCAGCACGCCATCAGGGGTTTCTCAATCCCTGCATAATGCAACAAGTTCAGAAGTTCATCAGAAGCGATCGATTTCCCTTTTTCAGGCTGCATAATTGCATTGGGCATTGGCTAATAATGTACGAGTGATGAGTTTACCGTGCATTGTGTGGTTTGCCACCAGGTCGTACTTGATGGTGTACATGTCGACGAAGACGAGCGCGGCGTCCACCATCCGTCGCCGGAGCTGGGAGCAGGCGTCGCTGAGCAGCGCGTTGAAGCGCTTGGCGGCGGCGTTGTAGGTGTTGAGGCAGCCGTGGGCGTCCAGGTTGGTGTCGTCGTCCCGCGGGAAGGCCAGCTTCTGCGGCAGGCAGCCCAGCGCGCCGGTGCCGTGGATCCAGAACTTGCGGGCCCCGTGCGAGTACAGCGTCTATGTAATGCATGTGTCATATCAAGGAGGTGTGGTGTCAATTACTCGTATATTTGCAAGCAAATGCCAAGCAAACAAAAAACGTCCAGTAATCAAACAATTGACGATTGGTTTTTCCCCCTTTTTGTTCAGGTCTTCCTTCTTCAGAAGAAGTGTCCAAACTAGAATCATACCATAGCAATTCATTCCTTTTCTATTATAGTATTAATTAGAGAAGAGAAAAAAAGAAGGGATTTATATTTATTAATTACCTCGATGGTGTACTTGATCTGAGCAACAAAACCGGGGATCTTGGCAAGCACTTGATCGTAGGGCAGGTGCATGTAAGCAGAGACGTCATTCTGCCCGATGTCGATGGTGTAGATGGCCTTTCTGAATCCTTCGCGATCGATCGGTGGCCTCTGCCCTGCATCACATAAACATCGACCGGTGTCAGTGTCACACCACCAAGTTATTAACAAGCTTCTCCTACTAGTAGCTAGTTTTAATAACTGAGACATATAATTAGGTTGGGTTTGTTCACTTCACATGGTTGACAGTCGACAGACCTAGGTTGATCATTTCCATGGACCTGGCCCTGAAGTAGAGCCACTGATGGAGCTGCACGTCCAGCGAGAAGGGAGAACCCCCCGGCGTGGCCGTGGAGCCGCCGATGGCGAAGTTGACGCCGTTGCTGAAATCCGCGCCCAGCGCCTTGAGGTATGGGCTCAGGTGAGGCGTGTGCAGGCTCTCACCTGCAGGCGATGCATGCGAAACCCATCCATATATATCAGCTCCAACAAACAGATCCCTCCAAATAAACTAACATGGTAAAAAATTCATCTAAAAAAAGAACAAGGTCCTAAGATCTAAGATGTACTTAAATGAGAGGGCAACACTAAGTCAAGAACAACGCATCAGATCACCGACGGCTTCATCGCAGCGTGGATCTCTGGGCCTGTGCCCTGTGGTCAGTGATTGATCGCTGCAACAATAATTTGCAGTGGGATTTTGCCCCACAGGTGTGCTGGGGGCACTTCATATTGACTGCTGTCCAGAGATGTACCTTTGGGTCGACATAAATCTCTTTTCGTGATCCCATTATGGCGATGCTTGACACGTTAGCACCTTTCCTCCACTTCCATCCCAAAAAGCCATTTGTTTCTTTTTAGCGTTTTGTTTGATCTCTTTCTACGTACTTATATGATAATTTTTAGAAGATAGCAGTCACCTTTTTTATGTGCACAAACCACAAGTAGGAGCTAGCTAGCGTAGCGGCCTACTAGATCGAACAGTGTTAGTATGTTTCAGTTTTGAGTCTACCTGCATGGAATCTGATTTACAGAGAGAAAAAAATTGAAGGAAAAAAAAAGAATTTTTACTGTGTTACTTAAAGTTTTTTTTTTTGACAATCTGTGTTGCTTAAAGTTGAATTCCAAGCGCGGGAAAGCACGCATCGTATCAGCGAGCGATCGTGAAATAAAAGGTCAGGATGAAGGTGGCGAAGGAAGTCAGAACTCACAGATGAAGTCGATGACGAGGCGGCCGTCGGAGAGCCTCCCGGTGGGTCTGCGGAAGAAGGTGCGTCCCTCGGGCAGGTTCAGGTTCATCCCGTTGACCGCCGCCATGCCGCCCGTGTCGGAGTTGGAGTCCCCGAAGTTGAAGATGACCACCGACGACGACGACGGGCGCGCCGGAGGAGGATCGTCCCGGCCGGCACCAGCATGAGCGGCGACAGCGACCGCGGCGGCTTCCACCGGCGGCGCCACGGCCAAGAACCCGTACCCCGCGGCGTCCGGCGCGTACCTGAGGCAGGCGAGGACCACCGCGGCCGCCACCCCGGCCATCACGAGGTAGTGGTGCAGCCGCAGCGGGACGGTCGTGGCCGCGGCGCCTGCTGCACCACCGCTGGTCATCCTCGCTCTACGTTAGACTAGATAGATCTCCTTCCGTTTCCGATCCTTTTCCTCTCTATCGTGTGCTCCTCACGCCCGGCGGATGCCCAAGAAGCAAGCATATAAACGCAGCAGTAGTGTGTCTCGGCTCTGCCTCTCCTCGCGTGCAATGCAGGGGGTGTGAGTGACTCACTGTGTACCTGACCAGACCTGCCTGCGTATGTATAGATAGGCCGGCTGGCAGGCAGCAGTTGAGCTGTGGCCTCATCAGCCTCGCCCACAGTAGGTAGTAGCATCTCCTCGTTGTCGGGAGATGACGAGATGTCGCACGAACCGACGGAGCAAGATAATGGTGGGGAAAGGGCGATATATTAGGTTAGTCTCAATGGGATTTCACTAAAATTTTATGGACATTAATTATGCTGATGTGACACCATATTAATGAAGAGATGGATGAAACTCTTCTGCACTGTTTCCAAAATCTGGATGTGTTGAAACGGTGACGTAAAATCCCACTAAGATTGTCCTTGCCACGCACACCGCAAGCGGAGAAAGGCGATACATTAACGCGCGTGTTTATGAATCGATCAGGACCCTCCCTATTTCTCTATGCTTGGAGTCAAGGGTGGTTTGGTGGGTGGTGGGGGCTGATGATGATGATTTTTGTGATAATAAAGGTGGGATGGGAGGCGCGACGCGCGCGGTGTGCGCGGGACGCGAGGGCGGAACGGCGACGGCGCATCGGTTTCGCTCGCTGCCTCGGGGACCGACGGCGCGGGCGGGACGGCATCATCAGGTAGGTGCCGGGGCGCGGCCACGGGCAGGGCCACCACCCGCCTCCCCGGAGAAAAGCCTGGCCGCGCACCACCTATTAATGGCGCAGGATACCGATCGATCAGTCGACTCCACTCTACTGATGTAGGAGTACAGGAAGCTCCATGTATAGCTAGGCAAGTCCCCCCTGTGGCGGCAGCAGCAAGCAAGCAACGCCATCGTGAGCACGACAGCGGCGGCGGCTCTGCTCGTGCGCGAATGGGGGCGGGTTGCCTCCGGTCGATCAGCAGGATCCATCGACTCACTCCACTTATCCAGTACTCCAGAAAGTAATAATCTGCTACCATACCATCAGCGCTCGTCGTATGCGTTCGGCCGTTCGCCGCACCTGCACTGGCACATCGTGCTCGACAGAGACTATATATACAAAGATAAATAACAAGAGTGAGCCCTACGATTGACGAACGTGCGCCGTTTCGCACATCGTGGCCTCCTTGGACGCAAATGCATTCTATTCCTTGTCCCGTTGTCCGGGCATGGCGACCGCACGCAGGCAGGCAGAAAAGCGAGAGATGTCGAGAGCAAGGGTGACGCACGAAGAGGAAGAGAGGCGGCCACAAGTAAAGATGCTCGTTCGTGACCAACACAACACTGACGACGCCCCGGCAGGTGCGATGTCATTTTGCAATCAACCCAGACGCAGTTCATTTCCGCCGGCCGGGTGGCAGAAGCAGAAGCTGGAAAGCAACCCGCCGACGATCGACAGCCAGCTCGTGAGGGTTTCAACCGTCGGGTCGTCGGGAGAAGGAAGGTCCCCAACAGCAGCGCGAAGGCGCGTCGACGTCGCGTGGGGTGAGGCGCGCCTAGCACCCAACCCAACAGCGCCACCACGGAGTTCAATGTTGCGAAGAAAAACAAACCCCCAGTCTATGAGATCTCACAGAGTACGAAGCATGGCCGATCTGATTTCCGGGCAACGCCCGTAAGAACCATATAGTACCACACCTGCCACGGCACAAGCAAAACAAACAGGGGAGATTGAGCAAGGAAGAAATCACACACCGTCACTCCGGAACGCTCAGATCCTTCTCCTTTTCTTTACTTTTAATGTGATTGAAAAACAACACGCCTTATGTTGTCTCATTTGTTTTCCAAAAGGAACCACCATTAGCATAGTGCTGCAAAAGTACCTTTCCTCCACCAGGAAACTAAAATCTAACATTTCTCAAAAATAAAAAAAACAAAAAAACTAGAATCTAACTATTCATCTTTCCCCCTGTCCACCCCCCCCCCCCCCCCCCCCCCCCCCTGTTTTGATGCCATGCTGAAGCAGGAAACCACCAACCAATAAGACTGACATTTTCTACCAAAAGAGAGAGAGAAACTAAAAACCTGGGACCAAAGATCAACTCAGAAGGAGAAATTGGGAAACAGAAACTAAAGCTCCCCTCTAGCCACTAGACCTCTGCTGTCTTGGAACTGATCTTGAGAGAACCAAGTTTCGTGTTGTTCCTCGTCAGCTTCTGGAACTACGCTTGCAGAGCCATAAACTCCGTTTTGCCGCTTTTCAGGCGCTTTCGATGAGCCCTGGGCAGCGCTGCTGTCTACATGCTGTTTTGGATTTTCAACCTTCTTCCAGTACTGTTGTTTGCCGTCCATACCTGTCTTCAGGCTTGAAGCTCGTGGCTGGTTAGTTTCAGTTTTTGCCGCATTCTCTTTTGACTCTGATTACCGCTGCAATGGCTTTTCTGTAGTACATTCTCTTTCCCAGCCTCACTTGCCTGCTTTTCAGAGAGCTCTACACACTGTTCCTAAGGTTTGATCGCCTTGGGTTCAAGTGGCTTCTCTCACGCATTTTGCATCTCACGCTGCTGGATTTTGTCTACTTAGTGTGTTTGACGCATCCTTTGTACTCTGTGAGACAGGTATTCCCACATATTGTGCCTCAGCTTGCACCTTCTGTGTGGCTTACTCCTAAGTCTTTCGTTAAACAATCAGCTATTTGACCACTTGAGTTTACATGACTTAACTCCAATGTTCCATCATCTTTCTCCCTGATGAAAAAGCGATCTATCTCCACGTGCTTGGTTCTATCATGTTGAACTGGATTAGTCGCAATATTGATTGCAAACTTGTTATCACACCAAACTCTCATGGAGCCTTTTCTTAGGACATTTAACTCTGATAAAAAAAATTTTACCCATAATATTTCACTCAGTCCCTGAGACATAGCTCTATATTCAGCTTCAGCAGTTGAATGTGATACTAGTGATTGCTTCTTACTCCTCCATGACACTAAGTCCCCCAACAAATATGCAATAGCATGAAGTTGATATCCTACCATCAAGCCAACTCAGCATCGCAATAGCCTTCCACATTTAGGTGACCGTGACTCTTAAACAAGAGTCCCTTTCCTAGACTATTCTTCAAATATCTTAGGATTCGGTAAACAACATCCAAATGACCACTTCTTGGGTCATGCATATATCAGCTCACAACACATAATGCGTAGGATATGTCAGGCCTCATATTGCACAAATACATAAGGCGCCCAACAAGCCTTTGGTATCTTTCTTTATTTATTGGATTACCTGACTCAGCACACAACTTGTGATTTAGATCAATCGGTGTTGATATTGGTCGACATCCAAGCATGCATGTCTGACTTAACAAGTCCACAACATACTTTCTTTATGAAAGAACAATACCTTTTTGGATTCCGTGCAATCTTAATACCAAGAAAGTACCTGAGTTGCCCAAGGTCCTTGGCCTCAAATTCCTTACTTAGATTTTCCTTGAGTTGTATGATCTCTCTTTCATCATCACCAGTAATGATAATATCATCCACATACACAGCCAACACCAAAATCTGGCACCTTGAATGTCTATAGAAGACTGTATGATCTCCATTGCACTGCTTGTATCCTATACCACACAGTGCACGCTTAAATCTGTCAAACCATGCTCGTAGAGATTGTTTGAGACCATACAAGGAGCTTTCCAATTTGCACACCTTTCCAATTTATAGATTTCCAGACGGCCCATGGGCGGCACGACACAAAGGCCAGTGCAGTGCATGGGCCGCCGGCCTGGCCCATGACACAGCACGGGCACGGCACGGCCGCCACCGCGCCAAGCCGCCAATGGCTCTTTTGGCCCAGCCCAAAGCCCACCACCCCACGGCCACTATATAAGCCAGCCACGACCGCAGCCCCCCAATCCCTAACCCTAATTCATTTTCCCCCACCGCGCAGCACCGCAGCCCGCAGCCGCAGCCACCTCGCTCTCGCTCTCGAACTCGATCCGATCCGATCTATCGCAGCCATTCGCCTTGAGCTCGCCGGCCCTGCTCCGATGACCTCGACACCTCGCCGGCCACTCCTTCTCCCTCTCCTACCTCCTTTCCCTTCCCTCCTGGCCTCCTCCTCCTCCTCCAGTGTACCATGTGAGTCGTTGAGTTGTCTATTCTTCTGCCGCCACTCGCCGTCGGTCTAACGGTGCTTGTCTCGTCGTTCTCTGCTTGGATGCTGGCTCCCTGGCCTCTTCTCCGGCACTGGGCTCCGGTGGCGTAGGTGAGTGTCGAAACCCTAACCCTAGCATCTTCTTCATCTTCTCTGCATCTTCTTCATCTTCTTCATCTTCTAATGCTCTTCTTCTTGTGTTCTTCATCATCTTCGCAGGTTGGTGCCTGACGCTATGTCCTCCTCCTCTGGAAGCGCGATGGCAAGGCCGTCAGCGACAAAGCGCCCCTGCCTACCATCGAGGGACGGTGCTGGAGCTGCAGTTAGGGGCCGGAACCGGCCTCCCCACCCTCCTGTGGTCGCGGTGACAATGCCAGTGGTTGCGGATGAGTACAACCATCGTGCCGACGACATCCGCGAAGGCACAGCTGCACTGTTCGGCGTCGATCTCGGGGACGCCTCCCTGCCGATCGAAGTCGACGTCGGCGGCGACGGTCAGGTGGACGGCTCCGAGGACACAAATGGTACCTCATCTGGTAAGCGCACTTCTGCTTGTTGGGAGGATTTCGTGTCGATCTTTGACGAGGATGAGGTGAGAACACATGCCATCTGTAAATGTTGTGGTAAGAAATTTGCTACTAGAGCTTCGATTGGCACTGGATCCTTCAACAGGCACATGATAGCTTATAGGGAAAACAGGCTGCTGATCATAGGGTCCAGTCTAGGCTTGCTATGAATGCTGATGGGTTGCATAACTGGGTCTATGATGTTGCTCGTGCTCGTAATGAACTATGCCGGTTGATTGCTAGGCTGGATCTTCCATTAGGCGTTGGTGACACACAGGCCTGGAAAGATTATATTAAGAATGCTCATAATCCTAGATTCCAGAAGGTTTCTAGGTAGACCACTACTAGAGACATGCATAAGTTGTTTGCTAAACAGCGTGCTTTGCTTATGCATTCTTTGCTGCCTGCTTGTTCATCTGTTTCTTTAACTTCTGATATCTGGTCTGGTAATGCTAAGGAGGATTACATTTATGTTGTTGCTCATTATGTTGGGGCTGATTGGGAGTTGCATAAAAAGGTTATTAGTTTTAGGCTGATTGAGGCATCACATACTGGTGAAAACATTGCTGAAAAAATAGCATCTATGGTTGAGGAGTTGAGTTTGATTGATAAGGTCATTGTTGTGTCTCTTGATAATGCTTCAGCTAAATCTAAGGCTTTTGATATCTTGCAACCTGTCTTTTTTGGTTACCTGGGCTCTTATCCTGCTCCTACACATGATGATCCTCTCAAAGTCAAGTACTTGCTTGTGCATCAGCGCTGTGCATGCCATATTATTAATCTAATTGTTAAGTCTGGCTTAAAGAGGTTCAATCCCTATCTTAAAAATTTCAGGACTGCAATAAACTTTTTGAATTCCTCTAATCAAATAATTGCATTGTTTAAAATTTACTGTACTGCTCGGGGTATTAGACCTAGAAAGTTTGGCTTGGATATGGATGTTAGGTGGAATTCCACCTATTTGATGCTTAAACATTTGCTGCCATATAAAGAAGTGTTTTCTGTGTGGTTTGAGTCAAATTATGGTGAGGCATTGTTGACTCCCCAGCATTGGTATGCTGCTGAACAGATAATGAAGTTCCTTGAACTGTTTTATGAGGCAACAGTTACATTGTCTGGTGTTTACTATCCTACTGCTCCACTTATGATGCATCATATCCTTGACTTTGCTAAGCATTTGCATAATGCTGAAAATGATCAGGGCTTTAGAAGTATTGCAATTCCAATGAAACTTAAGTTCCTTAAGTATTGAGAGAAAATTCCACTGTTGTATTCTTATGCATTCATTCTGGATCCTAGAGCTAAGCTGAAAGGCTTCTCTAATGTGCTTGAATTACTTGCTGAATAAACTGGAACCTCTTATAGTGTTTACTATGGTGATGTGAAAGATGAAATGACCAGATTGTTTGCCAAGTATGAACAGAAATTTGGTGCAGCTAGATCTGAAAGGCCTCCTATGCCTCATGCTGGTCTTGGTAAAAGGAAGCAGGCATGGGGAAAGATCTATGCTGGTCCTGGTGCATCCTTTGGCTGTTCCCCTGCTTCATCTTCTCCATCTGGTGGTGTTAATGAGCTGTCAGCATACTTGGACAGTGATCCTGTCAAGGATTGGGGGGAGTCCTTTGACATACTGTTGTGGTGGCGTGACCATAAGCTAACCTATCCTATCTTATCGATAATGACTCGCGATATCATATATATTCCTGTATCTACTGTGTCTTCCGAGTCTTGTTTCAGCTGTACTGCCAGGATACTCGAAGACCGGCGACGGCGCTTGTTGCCTGAGCATGTGGAGATGCTCACCTGCATGAAAGACTGGGACCAAGCAGCAAGAAAGGAACAGCATGCACCTGAGGACATGGAACTAGAAGAGTTGTTCGACAACTTGTACCTAGATGAAGGTGAAGGCAGCGGCAGCGGCAGTACTACAGCTGCAGCTCCTAGCGCTGGGTGAAGGTGAAGCATGATGAAGATGAACATCTGGAGAAGGTAAAGTAGTGATTCATCTTCATGTTCATTTCATTCAGTCCTTCATGTTCATCTTCATGTTCATTTCATCTTCATGTATTTGATTCTAATTCCTAATTTTGCAGGCATTTCTCCATCTTTTGGTGCTACAAGACTCAAGTGGTGGATGAATTGAACATGAAGATGAACATCTAGAGAAGTCTGTAATAGGATAGAACTTTCATGTTTAAACTTTGTCTTGCCACTTGATGACTTGAACAACTTGCCACTGATGTTGGCTATTGTAATAGGATAGATGAACTAAGACTTGTGAAACTTTTGAGTTGGTTGTACTCTTTTCCTTTCTAGGGTTTCTCACAAGGGTGAGTTTTACCTAGAAAGGTTTTTAATGAGGCAGCATTGCACAACAGCTCCTTTTGATAATCAATTAATCATTTTCATAAAATTTGTCTCTCATTCTGATTCTGTAATGTTGAATCTGGTGATTTTGTAATGTTAATGTTGTCAGTTTGTCACTTGTGAGTTGTGAATTTCTGGTGAAGTGTTTGATGTTTAGAATGTTGACGTGCCATGGGCCGGCACGACACAGTGAAAATGGCCGTGGCCCATGGGCGGCACGGCACGGCCGGCACTGCGGCACGGCGCAGTGCCATGCCGACACGGTGGCCAACTATATCCCAATTGCCCCAAGGTGAGACAAACCAGGTGGAATCTCCATGTACACTTCCTCTTGAAGATCACCATGCAAGAAAGCATTCTTGATGTCCAATTGATGCAAGGGGCCATTCAAAATTCAACGCACAAGAAACTAAAGTTCTCACTTTACTCATCTTTGCCACTGGTACAAACGTTTCATCATAGTCAATGCCATATGTCTGACATTCTTGAGGTGATATATTACCCATCTTGAGGTCATATATTATACGTCACCACATGGGTATGGATGACATTCTCCAACTAAACCATTCAGCTGACTCACGACTCATTCATGCGAATTCAAGACCCGAGACCCCCAAAATTACTTAAACAATGTTCAATCATTAAGGTGCTTGTGACCCTGAGCACGACTATTCGAATGGATTATTGTTGGACATTCTTAACGTCATTACCAAAAGTAGACTTAGTTTTCTAATTCTGATAACGGCGCCAAAAATGCCGAACCTATCCCTCATGCCACTTAAGCCAAGTTGTCATCCCTAGCATGACATGAGAGACACGGTATTGAAATATGCAACTGCTCTTCTAAATAAATAATAAATAAGATCTGCAAGCGCACAGATTAATACCGATGTAGCATTTTAACCGGGAAGTATTCCAGGTATCGTTATTTATATTTTTACCACTGGGAAGGGATTACTAACATCAATGTTGATTATGGAATGGAATATAGGAATGAGTATCAATCATTGCATTTATAAGTGAGAGCATTCATCTATCTCTTGCATACAGGGGTAAGTGTCACATAAAATATGGATAAAGTATGAGTGGTGACAAAGATAATTAATCTGATCAGCTAGCCACATATAATAATGATAAGCACCTCAACAGATATTCTAGCAAGTCATTAGCATGGTATTAGGACGAACTACAAGGATATTTCCTAAGTTATTCTTAACTATAAAGTCTAGCATATCATAGTTAGTGCAAGTACACTTGGCAATCATTGCGAGAAAGGACTACGCCCATGCATAATGATATTATCAAGGAAGATGAGAAACATAGCAATCACTCCCCCGTAATAATGTTGCTCTGCCTGCCTTACACACGGGAGGGGGACTATATAAGAACCAACGAAGCTGTCACCATCGCGGACCACCCCACGATCCGGTATATAAGGTGCAATCGCAGATAAATATGGTCTAAGCACCACGCCTACACAATATTTATCATTTACCCATGGATCTGATGGATAAACGCTATACGATCCTAAACATGTATATAATTCCAATCTAACTAAGCCAAGCGTATAACTACGATAAACTAAGAACAATATAATCGCAAATATAAACAAGTAGAGCATAGTCATAATCAATATATTGAAATAGAACAAAGTTGTATTCATAATATTGAAGAACAAAGATGAACAATGAAGAATAGTAAAGGAATTACCAAGAATCCTCTTGACAGATCCGGAAACCAATCGAAGATTGACTCCTTCTAGTTCTAATCCTATATAGCTATGCTATACTAGAGATCTAGTTGATGTGGTGGCTCTAGGGCTTGATCAGAGACTCTCCTCCTGAGATTAGGGTTTGAGGAATTGAGAATGAGGGAGTGCCTCCTTCAGGGGCCAGGGGTCCTGCTTATATAGCCCCCTCAAGTGAACATAGGCCGTCGGATCAAACCGACATTAATCGCACGGTTTTCCTTGATCCCTTAGGTCGGTGGAGCATAATCCGCGAGACGGAGCCTGATTGGCTCTCAGGCCAGGGCGGCCGCCCTAGGGGGTAGGGCGGGCGCCCTGCCTCCGGGCCCGTTCGGCCTCCCGTTCGATCTCGTGGCTTCTGGAGTCTTCTAGATGATAGAAAATCGGTGAACACGTTATTATCTCTATGTAAACCCGACGTGTGGGTCTTTCCTCCGTATTTTCTGATAACCCTCTGCAGAAACAGACAAACACCAAAACTCGTGGAATTCTGTCAGATAAAACCCTAAGTCTAGGTGTTGGTTGCATTTGGATCCTTTTCTTTATTTATTTGATAACTATATTTGGTACTTAAGGACCATCAACAAACTCCCCCAAGCTTACCTCTTGCTCGTCCCTGTGCAAGGATAGACTCATTATGGATCGAAAGTTGCTGCAACGCCTTTGAACGTTGACGGTACATATGCTTTCAAATAAGGTCTCATCCCTGAGTTAGAGTAAACTGTCAAGACTTAAAACTTACTCATTTTACCTTTCACCATGGGGCTTGCAACCGTCACCTGCATCTTGAGTGGTTAAAAGATAGAACGGTCTAGTCAAACGCCATGTCTCTTATTCTTGATCAGCTATAGCTCTGGAGTTTTTGTAAATTTTTCAAATAAAACTCAGAGATTCCTTGTATGACTTTCTCGGGTCTCTCTTTTGTGGTATTTCTGGATCCTTACCAAGGCAGTAATGGTATATGCCTTCTCTCTCAAAGTATGTGGTATTTATGGTATAAGGCGTAGTGACATTGCCTTCTCTCTCACCCTACTCTAATAAGGCTTTGATATCTGGAGCTCATAGGTGGGAGATACAGTATACATACTCATAGAACATTTATTGCATAGTCAAACCATGGATCCAGAGAAACAAGTCAATAAGTCAAATCAAGATGTGCATGTGTGGTGAATGAGTGGTGTATGGTGATAACAAAAGTCTAATGCTCTTTTTGAGGGAATACATACCTTTCTTGCTTTTTAAAACTTTTGAGGGGAATGAGATGCTCTATTTTTTTTCTCTTTTTTTTCTCTCAGGTGGGTATCTTATACCCCTAATTCTACTGTCGGACACTTGTCCATTTTTACCTCTCGTCTCACTTTTTCTTTCTTCGAGGTTCCGAGCACTTGCTCCTTTTTATTTCCTCGTATTTATATTTATTTTTTTTTAGAGCAATCTCCCTCTTTTGAAAATATAGCAAGTGGTAGTAGAAATGACTTGAGCATTAACTTCACAGGGAATAACAGGAATGGGATAATGTTTTTGGCTATTCTCTCCCGGGTCAGGAGTAGAATAATTTTGGGTGAATCTGAAGATGGAAATGAGTGGATATATGTGGATGCGTACTTCCAGAGTAGAAGCAGCATGTATGAGTGAACGTGCAAGTGAATCTTGATTTTAACCACATGACAAGTTCCTAAGGGTCTACACAGCTTGACCACACTCAATGCCCATAAGCAGTAAGTAGTAAAAGTGCGGCTCTTAATCTAACAAGCATGTATATATGGCTGTGGTAGGAATTTAAACTCTCATCATACAGGAACTCATCATGCAACATTTTAAAGATTTTCAAAGATAAAATTCTCCAGAATTCTAGCATCTCTAGGAATAGATAAACAGCAGCTCAACCTTCCCATATCATATCCGCTAACAACTTAGACTTCAGATCAAGTTCTCTTCCCACTAGTTCAGGTTTAGAGCCAGTTTTAAATTATAACAGTTATGTCTAAACTAGAGAGAGAACAAATTTGAAAATTAGGCAGAGCAACTATTCATCATATCCATGCTAGAGTTTTATTTTCAAGATTCAGTTTAGCATAGCTACTTTATTTATTTATTAAACTAAGCAAATATATATAATCACAAAATATTTATTTGGGTTTTCATGATTATGCATCTTTTTATTTTAATAAAGCATAGGTATAAATGTAGATAAAAATACTTATCGGGATAAATGGTGGTGCTCTCCCCCAAGCTGGATCTTGATGTAATTTCTTCTGATGTAGCTAGCAGGTGCAGAGGTGTATTCGAATGTCGGCAGCCTGACAGCGATTAGGATGTCCTCCATCTGCTAGTCTTCCTTAATTCTGTGGAGCTCAAATAGACAACAAAGCTTCGTGGAACTTGATTAAGCGTTAGCATAAGTATCTAGCCTTTAGCATGTTTGAGCTTCCTTGATAAATGTCACTCTCTATTTTTATTTTCATTTTTATAGAACAGAAAAAATATATTATTTTTTTTATGCCACCACAGTGAATGTACTTATGGGTTTTATGCCACTCGCATACTCACATGGGGCTTACTGTTTTCAACATTTTTTTAGACAGAATGAACATGATTAACTAAGCAATAATTAAAGGGAAAATGATAACTACCAAGTTTACCTCTTGGCACGGCGTTCGGTGTTTTTAAGTCCTCCGAACAGGACTTCTTTTCTTCTTAGTTGTCCTGGGATTTGGGTGGCGTAGACGGTGGTTCCGGCAGCGCCTCCTCTTCTTGTGTAACTGTCTTCACTTTCCATACCTGACTTGGTGCTTCGGTCTCTTGTTGTGTATCCTCGGGCCTTATGACCTCTCCTTCATAGTCTGCCCATACGTCCTTGATGGTTTGCCTCCTTTGGTTACGGTTACGTCGCCTTCTTCTTGTCCTGACCTGCTTAGAATCTTCAACTATATAGTTAGGGTCATTAAAGTAGCGGCGTACCTTCTCAGAGGGGAAATGCATATGGACTTCTCCGGTTCCAATGTAGATGATTGCTTTGACGGTGCCTAGGAACGGTCTTCCTAGGATGATGGGTGGATCGTACTCGTCGTCTCCCATGTCAATGACCTGAAAGTCTGTATGGACAAAATGATCGTTAATTTTAACAGGGACATCAGTTACTATACCTTCGACATTTCGGGATGTCTGATCTGTCATCTGGAGCTGAGTGTATGTTGGTTTTAAGGGCATGGTCCCGTACAAGAGCTGATAGGTGACTGTGGCCATTATGTTGATGCCTGATCCAGTGTCGCAGAGCGCCTTCTGAAAGGAGTATCCATTGATTGAGCACTCAATGCTTGGCATACCTGGGTCGTCCTTCTTGTTCAGGAAGGGCGACTTGAGTCGACCATCTTGACCTCCTTGAACTGCAGTGACCATCTTAGCTGATTCGGTCCATCCTTGGTTGTTCTTGTTCTGCTTGTTCCTCCTGTTGGTCCTCTTCCTTGGTTCATGTTGGGGTTGCTCTGGGATTTGTGTAATCTTGTTCTTGAAGGAAAACATCTCCTTCCTCCCCTTGATGTTGAAGTTGATCTTCGCAGCGCTGGCGTAGATGACAGCTCCCGAGGTGTTCAGGAATGGCCTTCCCAGAATAACTGGTGACCTCTCATCGGACCCGGTCTCTATCACCACGAAGTCAGCTGGAGCATACGAGGTACCAACTCGGACACACATGTTCTTTAATATTCCTTTAGGAAAGCTTAGTGTCCGATCTGCAAGCTGCAAACACATAGTTGTTTCTGATAAAGGATATGTAAAGAATTTTTCATAGAGTACCCTGGGCATAATGTTGACGCTGGAGCCAAAGTCGCAGAGTGCTTCTGGGAAGTCCACCATGCCGATGGAGATCGGGATGACGGGGCGTCCTGGATCGCCTCTCTTGACTGGCAGAAGGTCATTATGTACTCCGACAGCGGGATTACTCCAATAGTTACCTGCATCAAACATGTCTACAAGATTTGTAGATTCTAATTCTTCCGGTTGTGATGGTATACCGGGGTTAGTAGCAGGAACA
Organism: Saccharum hybrid cultivar R570; assembly: GCA_038087645.1. Lineage (NCBI taxonomy): Eukaryota > Viridiplantae > Streptophyta > Magnoliopsida > Poales > Poaceae > Saccharum > Saccharum hybrid cultivar. The sequence continues at coordinate 7,805,652 of JAQSUU010000113.1, forward strand.
GCAGCAGCTATTTGATTTAACTGAGATTCAATCATTTTATTAAAGCTAATTTGGTTTTTGATGGCAGTAGAGAAATTATCCATTCTATTATTTATGTTTTCTAGTATTTTATCATTGGATGCCAATTTCTTAGACAAGTTATCCATTAGCTTTCCTTGATTAGACACTAACTCTCTCAGGGGTGGAAAATTATTATTGTTGTTGTAAGAGTTATTACCTTGATAATTACCTGAGTAGTTACCTGAGTAGTTAGGCCTCTGTTGATTCCAACCTTGATTTTGTTGAGGACGGTTGTAGTTGTTGTTGTTGTTGATGTACCTTGCATCCTCAAGCATCTCAGGGCAGTGATTGCCTGAGTGTCCAGTATCTCCACATTCCTCACAAGTCATGTGAGAGTCGTAGACGTTCATGACTTCTCTTTTGTCTCCAGCTTTGTCATCGAGCTTTTTCATGAGTAGGTCTAACTTTGCAGACAGCATGTCTACCTCCTTGAGCTGGTGCATACCTCCACCCTTCTTGTGTGTTTGAGTCCTCTCTTCGTTCCAACCTTGGTTGGACGCCATCTTCTCCACAAGGGCTGTAGCTTGTGGTATGGTGAGTGATAGAAATGCGCCTCCAGCTGCAGCATCCATGGTCTCATGAGCACTAGTGATGAGCCCATGATAGAAAGTCTGCATAAGTAGCCAGCTCTCCATTCCATGATGGGGACATTCTAGAATGTAATCTTGAAAGCGCTCCCATGCTTCTGGAACGGATTCATCATGTTTGAAACGATCTCGATTTTCCTCGAAGGGAAGATCCACAGATACAATTTATAATGTGATAGTCCACGAGGGTAAGCCATCACATTATCAACTATCAGATGATATCACAGTCACACAACGTAGAATTACAAATTATAAGGTTTTTACAACACTGGTTATTACACCTATTACATCGTGTTCTATCGGAAACACACACGTCTTCATCAGGGTCATTGTAGCGCATCAGCAGGTGAAGGCTCCTCCTCCACGGGCAATCATCAGAGTTGGCGTAGATAGTCAGCGGGCGTAGACTCCATCTTCAAACCAAACTTGAGCGTAGGAATGAGACCACCTAATCCATCTAACTTCGCTAATACTGCAAGTCAGGAAATCTGCACACCGCCAGATGTGTGCAGGCCATGGTCAGCACCGATGAGCTTTAGTGGAAAGGAGAAAAAGGATCTAGCGATCCTAAATATTTGGCTGTGGGTTTCCTATAATGCATGTTCATTAATAAGTAAATAATAATAGTTCATCAAGTTTTAACCCACCTCTTACACATGTTCTCCCATCCCATCACATCTCATCACCACACCACATCTCATCTCACTCTCTCATCGGCATGGACGACTCCCTCTCGTCCATGTCTCAACGGCCAAGGCCGGATCAGACACTGAAACCCAGGGAAGGTAGAAGGACTCCTCTCACTAGTCAAGTGAAGCTGTACTTAGGAAAGGTCCATAGCCGACAAGTCGGCATATGAATCGATCGATCAACCAGAAACTCTGCAGAGGTTTACACGTCCCACAAGATAGCCATCCTCGGCGATGCCTCGCCTAAGCTGATTCCGGGCCGCCTTCCGACCAGAAACGGTACCACCCTATCACTCAGGACTGGGGGCGTGTCGGAGTACCACCGACACGCTGAGACTGTGAGACGTAGTACTTGGCCCCAGGGTACTACGCTGTCTTAGGAGGGTGTGGGTCCTCGTGCCCGTACCTCCCTACATATCCGCTAACCTCCCAATAGTAGTGGCACCGTACCAGTAAGTCGAACGTCCGTCTCCTCCCCACAGAAGCGAGTGGGCATGTAAGGATTCCTAAGACCCGGTCCACAAACATATCAGTCCTTAGGGTGACTAAGCAGGATATCTTCACAAGGGGCAACTGATGCCCCGCTCGACGGGACATCCGGCGCCCTGTGTTAAAACAGCACCTCCCATCCCAGGGCTTCGTCCCACGAAGACACTCCACCCCGGGACCTCTCCCTATCACATGTACCCGCCACAGGTACCTCTCTCATGGGAAACGCCCAGGTAGCATCCCCCGGCAAGACTTGTCCTCACGACTCGTCGTAGATCCTGCTCGGTCGACTTGACCCTCACCACACACCCAAGATGCACACCAAGATCTCCCCATGTTCATTATCAGGTTATTATCAGGTTATCGGCACCTCGTGCCTTATCTCATTACGCCTCTCACTCACCAACATCACATCATAGATATAATGCGAGTAAGAGTAAAGCAGTACATAGTAAGCGAGCGTCTAGCCTAACAGCGGGTGTGCAGGGGAATAGGTTGCGACAAGGTAATGGCTCACAAGCAATCTACCATGCAACCTATCGCAGTTCATTTGCATAAAGTAAAGCACTAGCATCTACATTATTGCATGCCTAATAGGATTCTCTAAAGTAAGGTGCTGCCATGACACCTGCGATGTCGAGGTCGTAGAGGTACAGTCTTGGTTAGTTGGTGTAGTCAATCAGTACGGTCTCCATCTCCTAGGCCAACTCCACTCCACAGGTTCTGCTATTCTCTGCTTTCTCCTCCTCCAATAGGTTCCGGTCCGATCCACGTTACCTCATGAGAGCGTCATACAAGCAAGAGAACAATCAATACTCTCAAAAAGACCAAGACTCAAAAGAGGCAACACTAAAAGAACACAAGAAGACAACTTGACCCTCTCGGCAGATATCCGATCCTTGGGCCAAAAGAACAGGTGGTGGTTCACTAAGCACGAGCTCAGGTCATAGCCTAGCTAGTATTTCCTGGGTCGATCGTGTCGACCTATACGGCTTTAATAAAATGGCATAGACCTTAACTCATCCTGAGCAAACACCACAGCTCACGGCCTTCGATCCGAGCGTCATGGAGAATGACGGGAACCGAAAGGAGTGGCTAAAGCAGTTCTGGTCTCCCTTAATCCGCACGCCATTGCAGTTGACGAGAATCAAAGGAGGGTGGAACGGGGAAGAAGAGAAGAGAGGCACACAAGAGAACACAACGCATGATCCACTCGTAGGGTACCGACTATGTGCACTAAATGGCACTAGACACCACTAAGGTTCTTAGCGGTGCGGTTGTCACCATGAGAACCTAGGGTGCACTATGGTTCATAGTGGGTACGAGCATACAAGGGTTCGGGTACGAAAACCTAAAGGAAACAACATGGAGTCACCAACCTTGGATCCACATGCCAAGATAGTCAGCGATAATCGAAGCGGTAGAATCAAGAAGCAACAAAACCTCGATAAAAACCTAACTCAACTAGACTCAAAAAGTGCACTAGGAGGTAGGGCGGGACTGTAGAGAAATCATGAAACTAGTTTCATAATTTTTGGAGTCAGGAAGAATACGCTATGAATTTTTGAGTGTGGAAAGGAATTCTGAGAATAGATAAAAAGAAAATGGCTAAGGAGCTGACTTTGGGCTCACGTGCTGTTGTTAGCCCAAACAAGAAAAGGAGAAGGGAGAAGAGAGGGGCCAGCGCTGGGCCGCCTGAGAAGCTGTCGCCCCAAGAGAAAGGATGAGGTGGGGGGAGAGCGATCGGGCTTTTGGTGTTGCTACTGGGCCGGGGCGCCAGACGGGTCTCGCAGGCTAGGTCGTCTTGGTCCTATCGACCAAGAAGGGAACAAGGGCATAGGCCGTTTGGCTGGCCAAGTGCTCGACGCAAGCCATGCCGGCGGCGTGCCGTGCTCAGTGTTGTACGGGCTCAAGGCCACGCGTGTACGTGCCGTGCGACGTCCCGGTCAAGGTGTTCAAGGACGGTGTGTGGTGGTGCCAGGTGACCCTGCTGGTGCTCTGTGCGGGCTAGGGTCAGGGCAAGGTCTTCAGGAGGCAGCAGGCAGGGTCGCAGTCACGGCAGTGCTCGCCTTACGGTGACCGCAGGCGTGCCGTGACAGCGGGCGTGCTGCGCATGCAGGGCCCAGGTGCCGAACCGGTCCGGCATCGGTCGTGGCATGGCCGTGCTGCGTGTGTGTACGCTGCGTGCATTGAGCTGCAGCGGCATCTGCGAGTGCGCGGGGCCATGACCGCGGTGACCGGTGGTGGCCAGACGGTGTGCTCGGGCAAGGATGCGTGCGTGCGCTTGCCAACGCCGTGTGCGTGTGCTGGGGCGAGCAGAGCCGGCGTGGTGCGCTCGGCCGGGTCACGGCATAGGGCGGTGCCTTGGCCGCGAAGGCGGCGAGGCGTACGCGGTGCGACGGTGTAGTGCGGGCGTTCGTGGTCAAGTGTGTGCCTGCGCGACGCGTGCTGGACGGTGCGCGGCTGAGGCTCGTGAGGGCTTGGCACGGCATGTCCGCGGTGAGTGCGCGATGTGCGTGTGATAGCGTCGGGGCGATCGCGCGGGAACGCACGTCCGCAACCACGGTGACCGCGGCAACGGCTCGACGGCCGGACAAGGAATGGCGGCGCGAAGGCCGGGCAGGCACTAAAGGTCACGACCAACAAAAAGGGAGCGGCTTTCGACTGGGGGCTCACCAGAGGGCTCGTCGGCGGCAGAACGCGTGATGCCGGTAGGGTCCGGTGCGGTCCAATAGCCGCGTGCATCTGCCGGTCAGTGGCGCAGGAGGACTGCAGCTTCCCGACGGCCTGTGGGCGGTTGTAGTCGCGCAGGTCAGGGAAACGGCTTCGGTCGTTCACGATGACACGCGTCCCGGGCAAACGCGGAGTGGTGCCAGGGACGACGCCGAGGCACGGCTCGAGGACTAGCTCGGTGGCGGCTCAGTCCCTTGCTGCATGTTCGGAAACTTGGCACGGACGCCGGTATCAGGAACAACACATCGGCGGGGGAAAAAGAAAGGCAGTGGCTTTGGCTGAGGAGGGCTCACCGGCGGCGCACGGCGGACTTGCAGCCTGGAACGGAACTGTTGGCTGAAGGCGATCCCGACCTCCACACTGTTGGGCTTTGGTCGCTGTGCCACTGCTGATCAGCGGACTTGAAGGTCACGGACAGGCGGTTTATCACGGCGAGGACGACGGTGGCTTGGAGGAGTGGCGAAGCGCCCAAGCTACGGCGGAGGAACGCTCGGGGTCGAGGCGACGACGCGGACGCGGACACGGCCGGGGCTTGACGGCGGGGACGTGGCCGCAGTTGGAGCAGCAGCACGCCGGGGTCGCGGCGCACGGCGAGGATGGCCTCAGGGCGTTGATCTTCATCGCGACTCTGGTCCTTGGCTCAACGTCGTGGGCGGTCGGGGTCACGTGCTCGGGCAGAGAGCCGAGCGCGTCGCGAGCAGCCGTGGAGGTCGCGGGGCTTCGGGTCGTCGAAGGCGAAGGGCGCCGCGCGCGTGGTGGCGTGCTCCGGCATGGCGAGGCAGGGACTCGTTGGGCTAGCGCTGCCCTCGACAGGGAGCAGCGGTGCTCTACCTGGCGATGGGGAAGAGAGTGGAGGCGAGGGAGTTTGTGGCGGCGGCGGCTGGGGAGTTGGAGAGGAGCGTCGGGCACTCGGCCTTTTATAGGAGGCCCGCTGGGGTTCGGTGAGGGGCGAGGGTTCCTTTGGGCGGCGGTGATCCTCGACGTCCGTGCCGCTGGGACACGCGGTGCCCATCCACAGCACAGCGTAGTGGCCGAGCTCGGAAGATTCGAGATGGGGGTTCGTGGCACCGTCCGTACGGTCAAAGCGACGGGATCGCCAGCTCTTGCGATGGGGCATGCTGACGCGGGCGCAAGGGCATCCAAGGCGGAGTGGTTTGGCTTCCGGGCTCCAGCAGTGACCGTCAGATAACAGCAGGGAGGGACGGAAAAAGCAGCGAGGAAGACACAGCTGCGATGGAAAAAGCAGCGGAGGGAAGACAGAGGTTTTCGGTTTTCCCTTCGTCCGCAGCTGTCAAGAGGGGTCACGGGAGCGGAGGTCGTACAGGGCCATGCAAACGCGACGGCTCGGCGCTCCTTCGTCGTACGAGAGACGAGACAAGGATGCGGCAGCGCTTTCTCGCGGGAGTGAGAAGGAAACAGGCGGGCGGTGGCTGCTTGTGTATGCATATGTACATATACCTTATACACGTATATGTATATATTGCGTGGCCGTGCATGGATAGCTGGCTAGCTAAGGCATTAATACATGTATATACACGTATACACGTATATATCTATGGCCTTGCATGGCGGTGCAGGCTTCGGCTTGCTTGCATACATACATGTATACACTTTGGTACAGTAGCATGCACATGGCGTACGCTAGCTTGTGCATAACATGGAAATTTGAGAGAGATTTGAAAGAGGGAGAGAGGGCTTGGCCCAAGAGAAGGAATGGGTCTTCCCATTATGTTTTTAAGGCGCTTGAGATGGAATCCGAAATAGGAAAAATTTGGTAGGGAATTTGGGATGGAATTAGAAAGGGTAAAATTCTATAGAGCTTGAGAGGATTTCAATAAAAATTTGAGACAGGTGCCGTGAGGAAATTTGAAGGGAGTTTGAGACCCAGGCAAGAAGAAAGGGAAAGGATATTTGGGAGGAATCCGAAGGGATTGAGTAACATATGGAAAAGGACTCTTCCATGATTCCTATGAAATTGTGCCACTGAGTTTTGAGAGAGATGCAGCGGGAATTATGAGATGTTCCAATGGGAGAAAGAGGTGTTGCTATGGACCTGTGTACTCTGACACCGACAAGACTCAAACACGAAACCCACACAAAAGCGCAAGCACTCTCCTACACACAAATCTAGATGTATGCAACGTCTTGTTAGCGAGTTAGTCTCGGGTTAGACCTAGGAGCTATATGCTTCACACTATTGCAGGAAAAATTTTAAAAAGTTCGTATTTTTGGTTGTCCGAAAATCCGGGATGTTACAGTCCACCCCCCTTACTGGAATCTCGTCCCCGAGATTTAGGGGTCACTGCACTTGGAGGAGGGCTTGTTAGTTTGTCGAAGGTAGATGGCTTTTACCGGCATTATACTTGCATGTAATGCATCAAGGTTTTTGCGAAAAGCTTTTGAAGTGGGGACTTTTGGCAATCAGTTTTTCACAAAACCTTTTGAGTGGAGATGATCATTTTTATAAAAGAAGGAGAGCACTTTTGCAAACCAAGTCAAAAATTCTTTTTGAAATGATTTGCTTTCGTAAACAAATGTTTTTGAGGAGCAAGTTTAAAGATCAGTTGATAACCCCCCTTTTTTCACGCACCCAAAATTTTTGTAAGACAAGTTTGAAAATCAGTTGGGAAAACTCTTTTTCTTTAAACAAGGGTTTTTGAAACAAAACACTTTTGAAGGAGCTTTCTTTTTGAATAAAAATCTCTTTCTCTTTTTGCAATATAGGGAAGCAACTTGAAATTGTTTATCCTTTTTGAAAACAAATTCCCTTTTGAAATTGGTTTTGAATTTTTGAAACGAAAAACCCTTTTGCGTGATGCCTTTTTTTTAGGAGACTTGAAAACAGGTTTTTATAAGAACGTACTTTTGGAAAATGCTTATTGAAGAAAAGAGCTCTTCTCAAAATTTTTGAAGTACACACACAAAAAGGGTTTGAAATGACTTTTACAAAGCATTTTGAAATCAGGGTGAGGTTTTCAAAACATTTGAAACAGGCCAAAAGTTCTGAATGGGACAAAGCTTTTCAAAAAAAAAATTTTGAAGGTCATTTTTACACTAAAAGAAGGGTTCATTTTCGCAAGTTTTGAGTTTTAAAACCTTTTGACAAAACAAGACAGGGTTTTTGAGTGGAGATTTTGAAATCCAAAACGTCCTTTGTTTTAAGTAAAACTCTTTTCAAATAGTTGCTTTTGAGGTAGGTGTTTTTGAAAGGCTAAGCTTAGGATTAAAGATGTAAGCGGGTACCACTTGGAAGCGGTCACAGTCACGTACCTTGATACCTGCATACGCCCGGCAGTAGCCATGTGGATGCATCACACATGGGACCCCAAGTTTCGTAGCGGCACCAAGGGTTATGATCACGACACACTACCAATTATGTCTCCGGCAACAACTATATCCCAAGCTTAGGGGGAGAGGGGAGCGTTTTTAGAAGGGACGAGGAAAAAGCCTTTGTAAAATGATTTTGGAACCCATGCTTTTGAAAACAAAGCTTTAAATCACTTGTTTCGCAATTCTTGTGAGGAGGAAGGTCACAACCTTTAGATTTTGAAATCAAATCAACACAAGTATATTTGAAACAGGTTGTAACCCGCCTTGCTTTTTTTGAAACTCAAATCACATCCTTTTTAATTTTGGTTGAAAATAGATCAAACCCTTCGAAAGAGATTTTGAAAACGCTTTAAATATGTTTTTGGTTTATGAAATCAAAGGTTTTGAAAGGTTTTTGATCTCTAAATCTCTTCTGAAACGATTTTTGGAAACATCTGACCTTTGAAGAGGGGGTTTTAGAAATTAAACCATTTTATAAACTTTTCCCAAACAGGCTTTTTTGGACAAAAGATGTTTTTGAATTGTGGGTATGTAGAGTTTGAAATCATTTTGATGAAAACATTTTGCAATTGATTTCTCTAAGACTTTTCAAGTCAAGTAGTTTTGAAATTCTGTTTGAATAATGAGGGAGGGTGAGTTGCAAAGCTTTTCAAATCCAGGGTAGATCGGGTTTTTGAGAAGCAAGGTAAAATCAATGCAAGTTTTGAAAATGAAATCTTTTGAAAGCCCTTGTTTTATAAATCGAACGCACCATATTTTTTTTGAATGATTTCAAATTGAAATACTTTGAACCCCATTTTAGTTTTGAAGACAAAGGGTTGCTTCCCTTTTATTTGAGTCAAACAAAGCTAGTTTTGAAAATGTTTTGAAATCATTTCTTATTTGAAAAGGTAAAACTTTCGCAATCAAACTTTGTTTTCGGAAACCTCTTTTTGAACAAAACTTTTGAAGCTAGGTTTTGGAGAGCTCATTTTGGTTTTGCTGAAATTTTGGAAAGGAATTTGGCTCTTAAGTTGAAATCAAAAGCTTTTAAAACAAAATTGTGCCAAAGATTTTGGTTTAAAGACGTTTTGTTGATTGAAAAGCAAAACCTTTATTTTTCGGAAGTGAAATTGTAACACTTTTTGAAAGGAGTCGAGTTTTCAAACTGTTTCGCAAATATCTTTTGAAATCAAATCAAGTTGAGAAGAGATTTTAAACTGCTTTTCTTTCGAAAGAGGAGAAACTTTTTAAGAAGTTTAGAAACCATTTTCTTTTGAATAGAATTGCCTTAGTTAAAGAAGGGACTTTTCAACCGGAAGAAGAGGGGGTACTTTTGAATATGCATTTAGTTGGAAGCCAAAGACATTTTTGAAACAGAGTTGGAAAAGATTTGATGCATTTTCTGTTATATTTTAGTTCTGGTAGTCGGGGTCATTCACCTAGTCATGGGACGGCCTTGGGTTTAGCCTGGTTGACCAGATAGGTTCCTAGAGCTAGTCATACGCAAAAACAAGTTCTACAGCCTACATTCAGGCAACAAGAAGCGTGAAAGAACAACAAATTAAGATCCAGGCATTCAAACAGCATTACAACTCCTAATGTATAGCGTTGACTTAAGGCAACTCCAATGCCTTTAAAGTCTCACACGCTACCGATCTAGCGTGGTCGGCAATTTGGGAGGGGAATTCTATAGGTCAACTTTCCAAGGCAGGGCTCAGTTAGCACTAGAATTCAAGGTGAAGGGAGAATTAAAGTGTTAGCATTTGTGGCCCTATAGAAGACCGATTGTTTGGCCTCTAAACTAGTGTATGGCTCTACGGGTCTCGTCCTAGGGTCAAGTATGGCTCTGATACCACCTGAAACGATCTCGATTTTCCTCGAAGGGAAGATCCACAGATACAATTTATAATGTGATAGTCCACGAGGGTAAGCCATCACATTATCAACTATCAGATGATATCACAGTCATACAACGTAGAATTACAAATTATAAGGTTTTTACAACACTGGTTATTACACCTATTACATCGTGTTCTATCGGAAACACACACGTCTTCATCAGGGTCATTGTAGCGCATCAGCAGGTGAAGGCTCCTCCTCCACGGGCAATCGTCAGAGTTGGCGTAGATAGTCAGCGGGCGTAGACTCCATCTTCAAACCAAACTTGAGCGTAGGAACGAGACCACCTAATCCATCTAACTTCGCTAATACTGCAAGTCAGGAAATCTGCACACCGCCAGATGTGTGCAGGCCATGGTCAGCACCGATGAGCTTTAGTGGAAAGGAGAAAAAGGATCTGGCGATCCTAAATATTTGGCTGTGGGTTTCCTATAATGCATGTTCATTAATAAGTAAACAATAATAGTTCATCAAGTTTTAACCCATCTCTTACACATGTTCTCCCATCCCATCACATCTCATCACCACACCACATCTCATCTCACTCTCTCATCGGCATGGACGACTCCCTCTCGTCCATGTCTCAATGGCCAAGGCCGGATCAGACACTGAAACCCAGGGAAGGTAGAAGGACTCCTCTCACTAGTCAAGTGAAGCTGTACTTAGGAAAGGTCCATAGCCGACAAGTCGGCATATGTATCGATCGATCAACCAGAAACTCTGCAGAGGTTTACACGTCCCACAAGATAGCCATCCTCGGCGATGCCTCGCCTAAGCTGATTTCGGGCCGCCTTCCGACCAGAAACGGTACCACCCTATCACTCAGGACTGGGGCCGTGTCGGAGTACCACCGACACGCTGAGACTGTGAGACGTAGTACTTGGCCCCAGGGTACTACGCTGTCTTAGGAGGGTGTGGGTCCTCGTGCCCGTACCTCCCTACATATCCGCTAACCTCCCAATAGTAGTGGCACCGTACCAGTAAGTCGAACGTCCGTCTCCTCCCCACAGAAGCGAGTGGGCATGTAAGGATTCCTAAGACCCGGTCCACAAACATATCAGTCCTTAGGGTGACTAAGCAGGATATCTTCACAAGGGGCAACCGATGCCCCGCTCGATGGGACATCCGGCGCCCTGTGTTAAAACAGCACCTCCCATCCCAGGGCTTCGTCCCACGAAGACACTCCACCCCGGGACCTCTCCCTATCACATGTACCCGCCACAGGTACCTCTCTCATGGGAAACGCCCAGGTAGCATCCCCCGGCAAGACTTGTCCTCACGACTCGTCGTAGATCCTGCTCGGTCGACTTGACCCTCACCACACACCCAAGACGCACACCAAGATCTCCCCATGTTCATTATCAGGTTATTATCAGGTTATCGGCACCTCGTGCCTTATCTCATTACGCCTCTCACTCACCAACATCACATCATAGATATAATGCGAGTAAGAGTAAAGCAGTACATAGTAAGCGAGCGTCTAGCCTAACAGCGGGTGTGCAGGGGAATAGGTTGCGACAAGCTAATGGCTCACAAGCAATCTACCATGCAACCTATCGCAGTTCATTTGCATAAAGTAAAGCACTAGCATCTACATTATTGCATGCCTAATAGGATTCTCTAAAGTAAGGTGCTGCCATGACACCTGCGATGTCGAGGTCGTAGAGGTACAGTCTTGGTTAGTTGGTGTAGTCGATCAGTACGGTCTCCATCTCCTAGGCCAACTCCACTCCACAGGTTCTGCTATTCTCTGCTTTCTCCTCCTCCAATAGGTTCCGGTCCGATCCACGTTACCTCATGAGAGCGTCATACAAGCAAGAGAACAATCAATACTCTCAAAAAGACCAAGACTCAAAAGAGGCAACACTAAAAGAACACAAGAAGACAACTTGACCCTCTCGGCAGATATCCGATCCTTGGGCCAAAAGAAAAGGTGGTGGTTCACTAAGCACGAGCTCAGGTCATAGCCTAGCTAGTATTTCCTGGGTCGATCGTGTCGACCTATACGGCTTTAATAAAATGGCATAGACCTTAACTCATCCTGAGCAAACACCACAGCTCACGGCCTTCGATCCGAGCGTCATGGAGAATGACGGGAACCGAAAGGAGTGGCTAAAGCAGTTCTGGTCTCCCTTAATCCGCACGCCATTGCAGTTGACGAGAATCAAAGGAGGGTGGAACGGGGAAGAAGAGAAGAGAGGCACACAAGAGAACACAACGCATGATCCACTCGTAGGGTACCGACTATGTGCACTAAATGGCACTAGACACCACTAAGGTTCTTAGCGGTGCGGTTGTCACCATGAGAACCTAGGGTGCACTATGGTTCATAGTGGGTACGAACATACAAGGGTTCGGGTACGAAAACCTAAAGGAAACAACATGGAGTCACCAACCTTGGATCCACATGCCAAGATAGTCAGCGATAATCGAAGCGGTAGAATCAAGAAGCAACAAAACCTCGATAAAAACCTAACTCAACTAGACTCAAAAAGTGCACTAGGAGGTAGGGCGGGACTGTAGAGAAATCATGAAACTAGTTTCATAATTTTTGGAGTCAGGAAGAATACGCTATGAATTTTTGAGTGTGGAAAGGAATTCTGAGAATAGATAAAAAGAAAATGGCTAAGGAGCTGACTTTGGGCTCACGTGCTGTTGTTAGCCCAAACAAGAAAAGGAGAAGGGAGAAGAGAGGGGCCAGCGCTGGGCCGCCTGAGAAGCTGTCGCCCCAAGAGAAAGGATGAGGTGGGGGGAGAGCGATCGGGCTTTTGGTGTTGCTACTGGGCCGGGGCGCCAGACGGGTCTCGCAGGCTAGGTCGTCTTGGTCCTATCGACCAAGAAGGGAACAAGGGCATAGGCCGTTTGGCTGGCCAAGTGCTCGACGCAAGCCATGTGCCGTGCTCAGTGTTGTACGGGCTCAAGGCCACGCGTGTACATGCCGTGCGACGTCCCGGTCAAGGTGTTCAAGGACGGTGTGTGGTGGTGCCAGGTGACCCTGCTGGTGCTCTGTGCGGGCTAGGGTCAGGGCAAGGTCTTCAGGAGGCAGCAGGCAGGGTCGCAGTCACGGCAGCGCTCGCCTTACGGTGACCGCGGGCGTGCCGTGACAGCGGGCGTGCTGCGCATGCAGGGCCCAGGTGCCGAACCGGTCCGGCATCGGTCGTGGCATGGCCGTGCTGCGTGTGTGTACGCTGCGTGCATTGAGCTGCAGCGGCATCTGCGAGTGCGCGGGGCCATGACCGCGGTGACCGGTGGTGGCCAGACGGTGTGCTCGGGCAAGGATGCGTGCGTGCGCTTGCCAACGCCGTGTGCGTGTGCTGGGGCGAGCAGAGCCGGCGTGGTGCGCTCGGCCGGGTCACGGCATAGGGCGGTGCCTTGGCCGCGAAGGCGGCGAGGCGTACGCGGTGCGACGGTGTAGTGCGGGCGTTCGTGGTCAAGTGTGTGCCTGCGCGACGCGTGCTGGACGGTGCGCGGCTGAGGCTCGTGAGGGCTTGGCACGGCATGTCCGCGGTGAGTGCGCGATGTGCGTGTGATAGCGTCGGGGCGATCGCGCGGGAACGCACGTCCGCAACCACGGTGACCGCGGCAACGGCTCGACGGCCGGACAAGGAATGGCGGCGCGAAGGCCGGGCAGGCACTAAAGGTCACGACCAACGAAAAGGGAGCGGCTTTCGACTGGGGGCTCACCAGAGGGCTCGTCGGCGGCAGAACGCGTGATGCCGGTAGGGTCCGGTGCGGTCCAATAGCCGCGTGCATCTGCCGGTCAGTGGCGCAGGAGGACTGCAGCTTCCCGACGGCCTGTGGGCGGTTGTAGTCGCGCAGGTCAGGGAAACGGCTTCGGTCGTTCACGATGACACGCGTCCCGGGCAAACGCGGAGTGGTGCCAGGGACGACGCCGAGGCACGGCTCGAGGACTAGCTCGGTGGCGGCTCAGTCCCTTGCTGCATGTTCGGAAACTTGGCACGGACGCCGGTATCAGGAACAACACATCGGCGGGGGAAAAAGAAAGGCAGTGGCTTTGGCTGAGGAGGGCTCACCGGCGGCGCACGGCGGACTTGCAGCCTGGAACGGAACTGTTGGCTGAAGGCGATCCCGACCTCCACACTGTTGGGCTTTGGTCGCTGTGCCACCGCTGATCAGCGGACTTGAAGGTCACGGACAGGCGGTTTATCACGGCGAGGACGACGGTGGCTTGGAGGAGTGGCGAAGCGCCCAAGCTACGGCGGAGGAACGCTCGGGGTCGAGGCGACGACGCGGACGCGGACACGGCCGGGGCTTGACGGCGGGGACGTGGCCGCAGTTGGAGCAGCAGCACGCCGGGGTCGCGGCGCACGGCGAGGATGGCCTCAGGGCGTTGATCTTCATCGCGACTCTGGTCCTTGGCTCAACGTCGTGGGCGGTCGGGGTCACGTGCTCGGGCAGAGAGCCGAGCGCGTCGCGAGCAGCCGTGGAGGTCGCGGGGCTTCGGGTCGTCGAAGGCGAAGGGCGCCGCGCGCGTGGTGGCGTGCTCCGGCATGGCGAGGCAGGGACTCGTTGGGCTAGCGCTGCCCTCGACAGGGAGCAGCGGTGCTCTACCTGGCGATGGGGAAGAGAGTGGAGGCGAGGGAGTTTGTGGCGGCGGCGGCTGGGGAGTTGGAGAGGAGCGTCGGGCACTCGGCCTTTTATAGGAGGCCCGCTGGGGTTCGGTGAGGGGCGAGGGTTCCTTTGGGCGGCGGTGATCCTCGACGTCCGTGCCGCTGGGACACGCGGTGCCCATCCACAGCACAGCGTAGTGGCCGAGCTCGGAAGATTCGAGATGGGGGTTCGTGGCACCGTCCGTACGGTCAAAGCGACGGGATCGCCAGCTCTTGCGATGGGGCATGCTGACGCGGGCGCAAGGGCATCCAAGGCGGAGTGGTTTGGCTTCCGGGCTCCAGCAGTGACCGTCAGATAACAGCAGGGAGGGACGGAAAAAGCAGCGAGGAAGACACAGCTGCGATGGAAAAAGCAGCGGAGGGAAGACAGAGGTTTTCGGTTTTCCCTTCGTCCGCAGCTGTCAAGAGGGGTCACGGGAGCGGAGGTCGTACAGGGCCATGCAAACGCGACGGCTCGGCGCTCCTTCGTCGTACGAGAGACGAGACAAGGATGCGGCAGCGCTTTCTCGCGGGAGTGAGAAGGAAACAGGCGGGCGGTGGCTGCTTGTGTATGCATATGTACATATACCTTATACACGTATATGTATATATTGCGTGGCCGTGCATGGATAGCTGGCTAGCTAAGGCATTAATACATGTATATACACGTATACACGTATATATCTATGGCCTTGCATGGCGGTGCAGGCTTCGGCTTGCTTGCATACATACATGTATACACTTTGGTACAGTAGCATGCACATGGCGTACGCTAGCTTGTGCATAACATGGAAATTTGAGAGAGATTTGAAAGAGGGAGAGAGGGCTTGGCCCAAGAGAAGGAATGGGTCTTCCCATTATGTTTTTAAGGCGCTTGAGATGGAATCCGAAATAGGAAAAATTTGGTAGGGAATTTGGGATGGAATTAGAAAGGGTAAAATTCTATAGAGCTTGAGAGGATTTCAATAAAAATTTGAGACAGGTGCCGTGAGGAAATTTGAAGGGAGTTTGAGACCCAGGCAAGAAGAAAGGGAAAGGATATTTGGGAGGAATCCGAAGGGATTGAGTAACATATGGAAAAGGACTCTTCCATGATTCTTATGAAATTGTGCCACTGAGTTTTGAGAGAGATGCAGCGGGAATTATGAGATGTTCCAATGGGAGAAAGAGGTGTTGCTATGGACCTGTGTACTCTGACACCGACAAGACTCAAACACGAAACCCACACAAAAGCGCAAGCACTCTCCTACACACAAATCTAGATGTATGCAACGTCTTGTTAGCGAGTTAGTCTCGGGTTAGACCTAGGAGCTATATGCTTCACACTATTGCAGGAAAAATTTTAAAAAGTTCATATTTTTGGTTGTCCGAAAATCCGGGATGTTACAGTCCACCCCCCTTACTGGAATCTCGTCCCCGAGATTTAGGGGTCACTGCACTTGGAGGAGGGCTTGTTAGTTTGTCGAAGGTAGATGGCTTTTACCGGCATTATACTTGCATGTAATGCATCAAGGTTTTTGCGAAAAGCTTTTGAAGTGGGGACTTTTGGCAATCAGTTTTTCACAAAACCTTTTGAGTGGAGATGATCATTTTTATAAAAGAAGGAGAGCACTTTTGCAAACCAAGTCAAAAATTCTTTTTGAAATGATTTGCTTTCGTAAACAAATGTTTTTGAGGAGCAAGTTTAAAGATCAGTTGATAACCCCCCTTTTTTCACGCACCCAAAATTTTTGTAAGACAAGTTTGAAAATCAGTTGGGAAAACTCTTTTTCTTTAAACAAGGGTTTTTGAAACAAAACACTTTTGAAGGAGCTTTCTTTTTGAATAAAAATCTCTTTCTCTTTTTGCAATATAGGGAAGCAACTTGAAATTGTTTATCCTTTTTGAAAACAAATTCCCTTTTGAAATTGGTTTTGAATTTTTGAAACGAAAAACCCTTTTGCGTGACGCCTTTTTTTTAGGAGACTTGAAAACAGGTTTTTATAAGAACGTACTTTTGGAAAATGCTTATTGAAGAAAAGAGCTCTTCTCAAAATTTTTGAAGTACACACACAAAAAGGGTTTGAAATGACTTTTACAAAGCATTTTGAAATCGGGGTGAGGTTTTCAAAACATTTGAAACAGGCCAAAAGTTCTGAATGGGACAAAGCTTTTCAAAAAAAATTTTTGAAGGTCATTTTTACACTAAAAGAAGGGTTCATTTTCGCAAGTTTTGAGTTTTAAAACCTTTTGACAAAAGAAGACAGGGTTTTTGAGTGGAGATTTTGAAATCCAAAACGTCCTTTGTTTTAAGTAAAACTCTTTTCAAATAGTTGCTTTTGAGGTAGGTGTTTTTGAAAGGCTAAGCTTAGGATTAAAGATGTAAGCGGGTACCACTTGGAAGCGGTCACAGTCACGTACCTTGATACCTGCATACGCCCGGCAGTAGCCATGTGGATGCATCACACATGGGACCCCAAGTTTCGTAGCGGCACCAAGGGTTATGATCACGACACACTACCAATTATGTCTCCGGCAACAACTATATCCCAAGCTTAGGGGGAGAGGGGAGCGTTTTTAGAAGGGACGAGGAAAAAGCCTTTGTAAAATGATTTTGGAACCCATGCTTTTGAAAACAAAGCTTTAAATCACTTGTTTCGCAATTCTTGTGAGGAGGAAGGTCACAACCTTTAGATTTTGAAATCAAATCAACACAAGTATATTTGAAACAGGTTGTAACCCGCCTTGCTTTTTTTGAAACTCAAATCACATCCTTTTTAATTTTGGTTGAAAATAGATCAAACCCTTCGAAAGAGATTTTGAAAACGCTTTAAATATGTTTTTGGTTTATGAAATCAAAGGTTTTGAAAGGTTTTTGATCTCTAAATCTCTTCTGAAACGATTTTTGGAAACATCTGACCTTTGAAGAGGGGGTTTTAGAAATTAAACCATTTTATAAACTTTTCCCAAACAGGCTTTTTTGGACAAAAGATGTTTTTGAATTGTGGGTATGTAGAGTTTGAAATCATTTTGATGAAAACATTTTGCAATTGATTTCTCTAAGACTTTTCAAGTCAAGTAGTTTTGAAATTCTGTTTGAATAATGAGGGAGGGTGAGTTGCAAAGCTTTTCAAATCCAGGGTAGATCGGGTTTTTGAGAAGCAAGGTAAAATCAATGCAAGTTTTGAAAATGAAATCTTTTGAAAGCCCTTGTTTTATAAATCGAACGCACCATATTTTTTTTGAATGATTTCAAATTGAAATACTTTGAACCCCATTTTAGTTTTGAAGACAAAGGGTTGCTTCCCTTTTATTTGAGTCAAACAAAGCTAGTTTTGAAAATGTTTTGAAATCATTTCTTATTTGAAAAGGTAAAACTTTCGCAATCAAACTTTGTTTTCGGAAACCTCTTTTTGAACAAAACTTTTGAAGCTAGGTTTTGGAGAGCTCATTTTGGTTTTGCTGAAATTTTGGAAAGGAATTTGGCTCTTAAGTTGAAATCAAAAGCTTTTAAAACAAAATTGTGCCAAAGATTTTGGTTTAAAGACGTTTTGTTGATTGAAAAGCAAAACCTTTATTTTTCGGAAGTGAAATTGTAACACTTTTTGAAAGGAGTCGAGTTTTCAAACTGTTTCGCAAATATCTTTTGAAATCAAATCAAGTTGAGAAGAGATTTTAAACTGCTTTTCTTTCGAAAGAGGAGAAACTTTTTAAGAAGTTTAGAAACCATTTTCTTTTGAATAGAATTGCCTTAGTTAAAGAAGGGACTTTTCAACCGGAAGAAGAGGGGGTACTTTTGAATATGCATTTAGTTGGAAGCCAAAGACATTTTTGAAACAGAGTTGGAAAAGATTTGATGCATTTTCTGTTATATTTTAGTTCTGGTAGTCGGGGTCATTCACCTAGTCATGGGACGGCCTTGGGTTTAGCCTGGTTGACCAGATAGGTTCCTAGAGCTAGTCATACGCAAAAACAAGTTCTACAGCCTACATTCAGGCAACAAGAAGCGTGAAAGAACAACAAATTAAGATCCAGGCATTCAAACAGCATTACAACTCCTAATGCATAGCGTTGACTTAAGGCAACTCCAATGCCTTTAAAGTCTCACACGCTACCGATCTAGCGTGGTCGGCAATTTGGGAGGGGAATTCTATAGGTCAACTTTCCAAGGCAGGGCTCAGTTAGCACTAGAATTCAAGGTGAAGGGAGAATTAAAGTGTTAGCATTTGTGGCCCTATAGAAGACCGATTGTTTGGCCTCTAAACTAGTGTATGGCTCTACGGGTCTCGTCCTAGGGTCAAGTATGGCTCTGATACCACCTGAAACGATCTCGATTTTCCTCGAAGGGAAGATCCACAGATACAATTTATAATGTGATAGTCCACGAGGGTAAGCCATCACATTATCAACTATCAGATGATATCACAGTCATACAACGTAGAATTACAAATTATAAGGTTTTTACAACACTGGTTATTACACCTATTACATCGTGTTCTATCGGAAACACACACGTCTTCATCAGGGTCATTGTAGCGCATCAGCAGGTGAAGGCTCCTCCTCCACGGGCAATCATCAGAGTTGGCGTAGATAGTCAGCGGGCGTAGACTCCATCTTCAAACCAAACTTGAGTGTAGGAACGAGACCACCTAATCCATCTAACTTCGCTAATACTGCAAGTCAGGAAATCTGCACACCGCCAGATGTGTGCAGGCCATGGTCAGCACCGATGAGCTTTAGTGGAAAGGAGAAAAAGGATCTGGCGATCCTAAATATTTGGCTGTGGGTTTCCTATAATGCATGTTCATTAATAAGTAAATAATAATAGTTCATCAAGTTTTAACCCATCTCTTACACATGTTCTCCCATCCCATCACATCTCATCACCACACCACATCTCATCTCACTCTCTCATCGGCATGGACGACTCCCTCTCGTCCATGTCTCAATGGCCAAGGCCGGATCAGACACTGAAACCCAGGGAAGGTAGAAGGACTCCTCTCACTAGTCAAGTGAAGCTGTACTTAGGAAAGGTCCATAGCCGACAAGTCGGCATATGTATCGATCGATCAACCAGAAACTCTGCAGAGGTTTACACGTCCCACAAGATAGCCATCCTCGGCGATGCCTCGCCTAAGCTGATTTCGGGCCGCCTTCCGACCAGAAACGGTACCACCCTATCACTCAGGACTGGGGCCGTGTCGGAGTACCACCGACACGCTGAGACTGTGAGACGTAGTACTTGGCCCCAGGGTACTACGCTGTCTTAGGAGGGTGTGGGTCCTCGTGCCCGTACCTCCCTACATATCCGCTAACCTCCCAATAGTAGTGGCACCGTACCAGTAAGTCGAACGTCCGTCTCCTCCCCACAGAAGCGAGTGGGCATGTAAGGATTCCTAAGACCCGGTCCACAAACATATCAGTCCTTAGGGTGACTAAGCAGGATATCTTCACAAGGGGCAACCGATGCCCCGCTCGATGGGACATCCGGCGCCCTGTGTTAAAACAGCACCTCCCATCCCAGGGCTTCGTCCCACGAAGACACTCCACCCCGGGACCTCTCCCTATCACATGTACCCGCCACAGGTACCTCTCTCATGGGAAACGCCCAGGTAGCATCCCCCGGCAAGACTTGTCCTCACGACTCGTCGTAGATCCTGCTCGGTCGACTTGACCCTCACCACACACCCAAGACGCACACCAAGATCTCCCCATGTTCATTATCAGGTTATTATCAGGTTATCGGCACCTCGTGCCTTATCTCATTACGCCTCTCACTCACCAACATCACATCATAGATATAATGCGAGTAAGAGTAAAGCAGTACATAGTAAGCGAGCGTCTAGCCTAACAGCGGGTGTGCAGGGGAATAGGTTGCGACAAGGTAATGGCTCACAAGCAATCTACCATGCAACCTATCGCAGTTCATTTGCATAAAGTAAAGCACTAGCATCTACATTATTGCATGCCTAATAGGATTCTCTAAAGTAAGGTGCTGCCATGACACCTGCGATGTCGAGGTCGTAGAGGTACAGTCTTGGTTAGTTGGTGTAGTCGATCAGTACGGTCTCCATCTCCTAGGCCAACTCCACTCCACAGGTTCTGCTATTCTCTGCTTTCTCCTCCTCCAATAGGTTCCGGTCCGATCCACGTTACCTCATGAGAGCGTCATACAAGCAAGAGAACAATCAATACTCTCAAAAAGACCAAGACTCAAAAGAGGCAACACTAAAAGAACACAAGAAGACAACTTGACCCTCTCGGCAGATATCCGATCCTTGGGCCAAAAGAAAAGGTGGTGGTTCACTAAGCACGAGCTCAGGTCATAGCCTAGCTAGTATTTCCTGGGTCGATCGTGTCGACCTATACGGCTTTAATAAAATGGCATAGACCTTAACTCATCCTGAGCAAACACCACAGCTCACGGCCTTCGATCCGAGCGTCATGGAGAATGACGGGAACCGAAAGGAGTGGCTAAAGCAGTTCTGGTCTCCCTTAATCCGCACGCCATTGCAGTTGACGAGAATCAAAGGAGGGTGGAACGGGGAAGAAGAGAAGAGAGGCACACAAGAGAACACAACGCATGATCCACTCGTAGGGTACCGACTATGTGCACTAAATGGCACTAGACACCACTAAGGTTCTTAGCGGTGCGGTTGTCACCATGAGAACCTAGGGTGCACTATGGTTCATAGTGGGTACGAACATACAAGGGTTCGGGTACGAAAACCTAAAGGAAACAACATGGAGTCACCAACCTTGGATCCACATGCCAAGATAGTCAGCGATAATCGAAGCGGTAGAATCAAGAAGCAACAAAACCTCGATAAAAACCTAACTCAACTAGACTCAAAAAGTGCACTAGGAGGTAGGGCGGGACTGTAGAGAAATCATGAAACTAGTTTCATAATTTTTGGAGTCAGGAAGAATACGCTATGAATTTTTGAGTGTGGAAAGGAATTCTGAGAATAGATAAAAAGAAAATGGCTAAGGAGCTGACTTTGGGCTCACGTGCTGTTGTTAGCCCAAACAAGAAAAGGAGAAGGGAGAAGAGAGGGGCCAGCGCTGGGCCGCCTGAGAAGCTGTCGCCCCAAGAGAAAGGATGAGGTGGGGGGAGAGCGATCGGGCTTTTGGTGTTGCTACTGGGCCGGGGCGCCAGACGGGTCTCGCAGGCTAGGTCGTCTTGGTCCTATCGACCAAGAAGGGAACAAGGGCATAGGCCGTTTGGCTGGCCAAGTGCTCGACGCAAGCCATGCCGGCGGCGTGCCGTGCTCAGTGTTGTACGGGCTCAAGGCCACGCGTGTACGTGCCGTGCGACGTCCCGGTCAAGGTGTTCAAGGACGGTGTGTGGTGGTGCCAGGTGACCCTGCTGGTGCTCTGTGTGGGCTAGGGTCAGGGCAAGGTCTTCAGGAGGCAGCAGGCAGGGTCGCAGTCACGGCAGCGCTCGCCTTACGGTGACCGCGGGCGTGCCGTGACAGCGGGCGTGCTGCGCATGCAGGGCCCAGGTGCCGAACCGGTCCGGCATCGGTCGTGGCATGGCCGTGCTGCGTGTGTGTACGCTGCGTGCATTGAGCTGCAGCGGCATCTGCGAGTGCGCGGGGCCATGACCGCGGTGACCGGTGGTGGCCAGACGGTGTGCTCGGGCAAGGATGCGTGCGTGCGCTTGCCAACGCCGTGTGCGTGTGCTGGGGCGAGCAGAGCCGGCGTGGTGCGCTCGGCCGGGTCACGGCATAGGGCGGTGCCTTGGCCGCGAAGGCGGCGAGGCGTACGCGGTGCGACGGTGTAGTGCGGGCGTTCGTGGTCAAGTGTGTGCCTGCGCGACGCGTGCTGGACGGTGCGCGGCTGAGGCTCGTGAGGGCTTGGCACGGCATGTCCGCGGTGAGTGCGCGATGTGCGTGTGATAGCGTCGGGGCGATCGCGCGGGAACGCACGTCCGCAACCACGGTGACCGCGGCAACGGCTCGACGGCCGGACAAGGAATGGCGGCGCGAAGGCCGGGCAGGCACTAAAGGTCACGACCAACGAAAAGGGAGCGGCTTTCGACTGGGGGCTCACCAGAGGGCTCGTCGGCGGCAGAACGCGTGATGCCGGTAGGGTCCGGTGCGGTCCAATAGCCGCGTGCATCTGCCGGTCAGTGGCGCAGGAGGACTGCAGCTTCCCGACGGCCTGTGGGCGGTTGTAGTCGCGCAGGTCAGGGAAACGGCTTCGGTCGTTCACGATGACACGCGTCCCGGGCAAACGCGGAGTGGTGCCAGGGACGACGCCGAGGCACGGCTCGAGGACTAGCTCGGTGGCGGCTCAGTCCCTTGCTGCATGTTCGGAAACTTGGCACGGACGCCGGTATCAGGAACAACACATCGGCGGGGGAAAAAGAAAGGCAGTGGCTTTGGCTGAGGAGGGCTCACCGGCGGCGCACGGCGGACTTGCAGCCTGGAACGGAACTGTTGGCTGAAGGCGATCCCGACCTCCACACTGTTGGGCTTTGGTCGCTGTGCCACCGCTGATCAGCGGACTTGAAGGTCACGGACAGGCGGTTTATCACGGCGAGGACGACGGTGGCTTGGAGGAGTGGCGAAGCGCCCAAGCTACGGCGGAGGAACGCTCGGGGTCGAGGCGACGACGCGGACGCGGACACGGCCGGGGCTTGACGGCGGGGACGTGGCCGCAGTTGGAGCAGCAGCACGCCGGGGTCGCGGCGCACGGCGAGGATGGCCTCAGGGCGTTGATCTTCATCGCGACTCTGGTCCTTGGCTCAACGTCGTGGGCGGTCGGGGTCACGTGCTCGGGCAGAGAGCCGAGCGCGTCGCGAGCAGCCGTGGAGGTCGCGGGGCTTCGGGTCGTCGAAGGCGAAGGGCGCCGCGCGCGTGGTGGCGTGCTCCGGCATGGCGAGGCAGGGACTCGTTGGGCTAGCGCTGCCCTCGACAGGGAGCAGCGGTGCTCTACCTGGCGATGGGGAAGAGAGTGGAGGCGAGGGAGTTTGTGGCGGCGGCGGCTGGGGAGTTGGAGAGGAGCGTCGGGCACTCGGCCTTTTATAGGAGGCCCGCTGGGGTTCGGTGAGGGGCGAGGGTTCCTTTGGGCGGCGGTGATCCTCGACGTCCGTGCCGCTGGGACACGCGGTGCCCATCCACAGCACAGCGTAGTGGCCGAGCTCGGAAGATTCGAGATGGGGGTTCGTGGCACCGTCCGTACGGTCAAAGCGACGGGATCGCCAGCTCTTGCGATGGGGCATGCTGACGCGGGCGCAAGGGCATCCAAGGCGGAGTGGTTTGGCTTCCGGGCTCCAGCAGTGACCGTCAGATAACAGCAGGGAGGGACGGAAAAAGCAGCGAGGAAGACACAGCTGCGATGGAAAAAGCAGCGGAGGGAAGACAGAGGTTTTCGGTTTTCCCTTCGTCCGCAGCTGTCAAGAGGGGTCACGGGAGCGGAGGTCGTACAGGGCCATGCAAACGCGACGGCTCGGCGCTCCTTCGTCGTACGAGAGACGAGACAAGGATGCGGCAGCGCTTTCTCGCGGGAGTGAGAAGGAAACAGGCGGGCGGTGGCTGCTTGTGTATGCATATGTACATATACCTTATACACGTATATGTATATATTGCGTGGCCGTGCATGGATAGCTGGCTAGCTAAGGCATTAATACATGTATATACACGTATACACGTATATATCTATGGCCTTGCATGGCGGTGCAGGCTTCGGCTTGCTTGCATACATACATGTATACACTTTGGTACAGTAGCATGCACATGGCGTACGCTAGCTTGTGCATAACATGGAAATTTGAGAGAGATTTGAAAGAGGGAGAGAGGGCTTGGCCCAAGAGAAGGAATGGGTCTTCCCATTATGTTTTTAAGGCGCTTGAGATGGAATCCGAAATAGGAAAAATTTGGTAGGGAATTTGGGATGGAATTAGAAAGGGTAAAATTCTATAGAGCTTGAGAGGATTTCAATAAAAATTTGAGACAGGTGCCGTGAGGAAATTTGAAGGGAGTTTGAGACCCAGGCAAGAAGAAAGGGAAAGGATATTTGGGAGGAATCCGAAGGGATTGAGTAACATATGGAAAAGGACTCTTCCATGATTCTTATGAAATTGTGCCACTGAGTTTTGAGAGAGATGCAGCGGGAATTATGAGATGTTCCAATGGGAGAAAGAGGTGTTGCTATGGACCTGTGTACTCTGACACCGACAAGACTCAAACACGAAACCCACACAAAAGCGCAAGCACTCTCCTACACACAAATCTAGATGTATGCAACGTCTTGTTAGCGAGTTAGTCTCGGGTTAGACCTAGGAGCTATATGCTTCACACTATTGCAGGAAAAATTTTAAAAAGTTCGTATTTTTGGTTGTCCGAAAATCCGGGATGTTACAATGTTGTTGCTGAAAACTTGTAATCTTCCCACGGAGAGCATTGGTCTTGCCCATGGGAAAGAACTTAGCTAGAAAGTTCGTAGAGCAGAGTGCCCACGTAGTGTTCTTATCCTTCGTCGCGTAGAACCACTGCTTCGCTCTCCCCAATAGTGAGAATGGGAAAAGGCGAAGTAGTATGGTGTCTCTGGGAACATCTAATATAGTGAATCTGCTGCAAATCTCTAGGAAGTGTTGGAGATGAGCACTTGCATCTTCGTGCGGCTTCCCACAAAACTGGTTGGCTTGTACCATGTTGATGAGCCCTGGCTTGAGCTCAAAGTTCTTGTCGATGGCCGCGGCAGGTCCAGTGCGGATGTTGTCCATAGTGGGAGCTGAGAACTCGCGGATCGTCTTGTTCGCCATGGCTGCGAACTCTGTTGACAAATTCCGGATGAAACTTCGGCGGTCTTCTGAATTGGATGAAGTGTTGCGTCGAAGTGTTGACTTCTTGAGCTTGGCTCTTGCCCCTCTGATTAATGCTTCGGGGTTGTCAACAAAATTTTCTGGAAGATGTCCTCTATTCATACATCACCCTGCAAAATAATAAGAATGGAAAAATACAGGGGTAAATCTGTATGGGAGAATTGATGATCTCAATCACTTAATGATGCGAATGATGACTCAAATTCCGTATTCATTCCTTGTTAGTAAATCAACCTTCCCCGGCAACGGCGCCAAAAATGCTTGTTGGGCATTCTTAACGTCATTACCAAAAGTAGACTTAGTTTTCTAATTCTGATAACGGCGCCAAAAATGCCGAACCTATCCCTCATGCCACTTAAGCCAAGTTGTCATCCCCAGCATGACATGAGAGACGCGGTATTGAAATATGCAACTGCTCTTCTAAATAAATAATAAATAAGATCTGCAAGCGCACAGATTAATACCGATGTAGCATTTTAACCAGGAAGTATTCCAGGTATCGTTATTTATATTTTTACCACTCGGAAGGGATTACTAACATCAATGTTGATTATGGAATGGAATATAGGAATGAGTATCAATCATTTCATGTATAAGTGAGAGCATTCATCTATCTCTTGCATACAGGGGTAAGTGTCACATAAAATATGGATAAAGTATGAATGGTGACAAAGATAATTAATCTGATCAGCTAGCCACATATAATAATGATAAGCACCTCAACAAATATTCTAGCAAGTCATTAGCATGGTATTAGGACAAACTACAAGGATATTTCCTAAGTTATTCTTAACTATAAAGTCTAGCATATCATAGTTAGTGCAAGTACACTTGGCAATCATTGCGAGAAAGGACTACGCCCATGCATAGTGATATTATCAAGGAAGATGAGAAACATAGCAATCACTCCCCCGTAATAATGTTGCTCTGCCTGCCTTACACACGGGAGGGGGACTATATAAGAACCAACGAAGCTGTCACCATCGCGGACCACCCCACGATCCGGCATATAAGGTGCAATCGCAGATAAATATGGTCTAAGCACCACGCCTACACAATATTTATCATTTACCCATGGATCCGATGGATAAACGCTATACGATCCTAAACATGTATATAATTCCAATCTAACTAAGCCAAGCGTATAACTACGATAAACTAAGAACAATATAATCGCAAACATAAATAAGTAGAGCATAGTCATAATCAATATATTGAAATAGAACAAAGTTGTATTCATAATATTGAAGAACAAAGATGAACAATGAAGAACAGTAAAGGAATTACCAAGAATCCTCTTGACAGATCCGGAAACCAATCGAAGATTGACTCCTTCTAGTTCTAATCCTATGTAGCTATGCTATACTAGAGATCTAGTTGATGTGGTGGCTCTAGGGCTTGATCAGAGACTCTCCTCCTGAGATTAGGGTTTGAGGAATTGAGAATGAGGGAGTGCCTCCTCCAGGGGCCAGGGGTCCTGCTTATATAGCCCCCTCAAGTGAACGTGGGCCGTCAGATCAAACCGACATTAATCGCACGGTTTTCCTTGATCCCTTAGGTCGGTGGAGCATAATCCGCGAGACGGAGCCTGATTGGCTCTCAGGCGAGGGCGGGCGCCCTAGGGAGCAGGGCGGGCGCCCTGCCTCCGGGCCCGTTCGGCCTCCCGTTCGATCTCGTGGCTTCTGGAGTCTTCTAGATGATAGAAAATCGGTGAACACGTTATTATCTCTATGTAAACCCGACGTGTGGGCCTTTCCTCCGTATTTTCTGATAACCCCCTGCAGAAATAGACAAACACCAAAACTCGTGGAATTCTGTCAGATAAAACCCTAAGTCTAGGTGTTGGTTGCATTTGGATCCTTTTCTTTATTTATTTGATAACTATATTTGGTACTTAAGGACCGTCAACAACGTGGTCAATCACTTGTCTTAATATAAATCAATCTATGGACTTATCAAATCCAATCTATCACCACAATAGAGGGAGCCGAACGGATCGGAGACAGCCATGATACTGGTAACAAATTAAACTCTCAAAGCGTACAAATCTATCCATATTTAGAAAGATCATAAACACATGCTATGAGCATGAAAGCACAAACAACCGGCCAAAGAGGGCCGAACTAGGTAGAATTGTCGTATAGCACACGAACACTCAACCATCAAAGCATAAACAAATCTTCAAACCGACCAAACCCAATTTATAGCACTATCAATAGGTCAATCAGCTGATGCAACATTAATAGTAGAATGGCAAACTGCAAGTCTAGCGATCTATACATCTACTTGTGCCGTGACACAACCGTGGACGCATGCCATACACATGAAAGCTCAAGCTATCGGCAAAAAAAGCCGATAGGGACATAGCGGGTGGATGACGTTGTGTCCCCCTTAACGAGTAGATCCATTACCCACCGAAACTTGATCTAGTGCACTACCAACAGGTTGTAGCGAAGACAGCAAACTAGAGATCGACGACTAGTAAACCTATTCCTTAATGAGAACAAGACTCCAAACACTTGCTATGATCGATCTAGATCGAGGTAAAATGGTCAAGTAAAGCAGGATCTAACCTCAAAAGGTAGATTTTAGCATAAAAACAAGTAACAAACGATAGATTGAAAGATAAGGATAGAGAAACCTCTAATCTAGATTGAGCAATTGGTGATATTATGCCAAATAGAAAACCATCTGGCACGATATCAATAACTAACCTATATCATGGCTCGTAAGAGATCAATCAGCTAATGCAGCCTTACAAACAACGATATAGATCAAAACCTTATAATACGACTTGCAAGAGATAAATCAGCTGATGCAGCCTTACAAGTAATAATATAAGAGGTGACGGATACTCACAAACAAGCCGGAGGTCAATCAGCTGAAGCAACCCTACTTGCCCGAAGAACTCATCGAAATCTACTCTACTCCTACTCCTAAGGGTGGCACGAGGCCGGTAAAAGGTAAAGGTACTATTTTGATTGATGTGATGATGTTCATTACAATAGGCGGGGTTTGATATTTATACCCGAGGCCTGACTATGAGTCGTGGATGAATAAGACCGATCATAAAACTTGGAAAAGAAGACAAAAACTTCCAAGATTATGATAACTTGGACCTCAACCTTTCCCTTCTGTGAAGTCTGACGTGTTCTCACTTCATATCTTGTCATCCCTACCAATGGGGCCTATCCCCTTAAGACGATGTCACCTCATTCGGTTGATTCTGTTGCCAACCCACTAAGCAAATTGTGCTGAATGCTTCGGTGTCTTCAAGGACCTCTCATCCTGAACCAAATTCTGGTGTCAACACATGCCCCCCAATTTTGGGATAAAATGATTTATTCCAAAATCACCTTTCATGATTGTTGCATGCGCTGCATTGCACACTTCGGTCCTGATCTTTATGCTAGTCTCTTTTGGCCTTCCCGCAGGTGTTGACGGTCCTTAAGTATCAATTATAACTATCAAATAAATAGAGAAAAGGATCCAAATGAAACCAACACCTAGACTTAGGGTTTTATCTGACACAATTCCATGAGTTTTGCTGTTTATCTATTTCTGCAGGGGGTTATCAGGAAATACGGAAGAAAGGCCCACATGTCGGATTAATGACGGGATATTAACCGAACACGTAATTATCTTACATCTAGAAGAGTCCAGAAGCCACGAGAACGAACGGGAGGCGTAACAGAGCCGGGGACAGGGCGCCCGCCCTAGTCCCTAGGGCGCCCGCCCTGGCCCTGGAGCCAATCAGGCTCCGCCTCGAGGATTATGCTCCACCGACCTAGAGGATCAAGGAAAATCGTCCGTTCAATGTCGGTTTGATCAGACGGCCCAGATTCATCTAAAAGGGCTATATAAGCAAGGCCCCTGCCCCTGGAGGAGAGGCCCTCGTCTCATACTTCAAACCCTAATTCAGGAGGAGAGCCTCTGATCAAGCCCTAGAGCCACCACATCAACTAGATCTCTAGTTAGCATAGCTACATAGGATTAGAACTAGAAGGAGTCAATCTTCGATTGGTTCCCGGATCTGTCAAGAGGATTCTTGGTAATTCCTCTATTGTTCTTCAATTGTTCATCTTTGTTCTTCAATATTATGAATATGACTTTGTTCTATTTCAATATATTGGTTATGACTTTGCTCTACTTGATTATATTTGCAATTATATTGTTCTTAGTTTATCATAGTTATATGCTTGGCTTAGTTAGATTGGAATTATATACATGCCTAGGATCGTATAGCGTTTATCCATGTGTACAGTGGGTGAATGATAACTATTGTGTAGACGTGGTCTCTATACCGTATTTATCTACGATTGCACCCTATATGCCGGATTGTGGGGTAGTTCGCGATAGTGACAGCTTCGTTGATTCTTATATAGTCCCCCTCTCGTGTATAGGGCAGGCAGAGCAACACTATTACAGGGGAGTGATTGCTATGTTCTTCATCTTCCTTGCTAATATTCACTATGCATGGATATAGTCTTTTCTCACCATGATTGCCAAGTATAATTGCACTAACTATGATATGCTAGACTTTATAGTTAATAATAACTTAGGGAATATCTTTGTAGTCCATCCTAATTCCATGCTAATGACTTGCTAGAATATCTGTTGAGGTGCTTATCATTATTATATGTGGCTAGCTGATCAGATTAATTATCTTTGTCACCATTATCACTTTACCTTTACTTAATGTGACATTTATACCTGTATAAAGAGATTGATAAATACTCTCGGTTATACATGCAATGATGTGTACTCAGTTCCATATTCTCATTCCATTATCAACCATGATACTTAGAAATCCCTTCCCAGTGGTAAAAATATAAATAACGATACCTGGAATACTTCCCGGTTAAAATGCTACATCGGTATTAATCTGTGCGCTTGCAGATCCCTTTTATTATTTATCTTGATGAGCAAATGCATATTTCAATACCGCGTCTCTCATGTCATGCTGGGGATGACAACTTGCCTTAAGTGGCATGAGGGATAGGTTTGGCATTTTTGGCGCCGTTATCAGAATTAGAAAACTAAGTCTACTTTTGGTAGTGACGTTAAGAATGCCCAACAAGCATTTTTGGCGCCGTTGCCGGGGAAGGTTGATTACTAAGTAGGAATGAATACGGAACTTTGAGTCATCATTTGCATCACTAATCTGATCGAGCTTATCAATTCTCTTATACAGTTTTACCCCTGTATTTTCCATTTTGATTATTTATTGCAGGGTGATGCATGAATAGAAGACATCTTCCAGACAACTTTGTTGACGATCCCGAAGCCTTATTCAGAAGAACAAGAGCCAAGCTCAAGAAGACATCATCAACACTTCAGCACAAAGCTTCATCCAAATCCGAAGACCGCCGAAGTTTCATCCGGAATTTGTCGACTGAATTCGAAGCCATGGCAAACAAGTCGATCCGCGAGTTCTCAGCTCCCACTACGGACAACATCCGCACTGGACCTGCTGGGGAGATCGACCGCAACTTCAAGCTCAAGCCTGGGCTCATCAACATGGTGCAAGCTAACCAGTTCTGTGGGAAGCCACATGAAGACGCTAGTGCTCATCTTCAACACTTCCTGGAGATCTGCAGCACTTTCACCATGGCTGAAGTCCCCAGAGACGCCATACTACTTCGCCTTTTCCCATTCTCACTGTTGGGGAGAGCGAAGCAGTGGTTCTACGCTACAAAGGAGAAGAACACTACGTGGGCACTCTGCTCTATGAACTTTCTGGCTAAGTTCTTTCCAATGGGCAAGACCAATGCTCTCCGTGGGAAGATTACAAGTTTTCAGCAACAACATGGTGAATCCGTTCCAGAAGCATGGGAGCGCTTCCAAGACTACATCCTAGAATGTCCCCATCATGGAATGGAAAGCTGGCTACTGATGCAGACATTTTATCATGGGCTCATTAACAGTACCCGTGAAACCATGGATGCTGCAGCTGGAGGAGCATTCCTATCACTCACCATACCTCAAGCCACAGCTCTTGTGGAGAAGATGGCATCCAACCAAGGTTGGAATGAAGAAAGAACTCAGACACGCAAGAGAGGTGGAGGTATGCACCAGCTCAAGGAGGTAGACATGCTGTCTGCCAAGCTAGACCTACTCATGAAGAAGCTCGATGATCGAGCTGGAGAAAAGAAAGAAGTCATGCACGTCTACGACTCCCACATGACTTGTGAGGAGTGTGGAGGTACTGGACACTCAGGCAATCACTGTCCTGAGTTGCTGGAGGACGTGAACTACATCAACAATAACAACAACAACTACTACAACCGTCCTCAGCAGAATCAAGGTTGGAATCAACAAAGGCCTAACTACTCAGGTAATTACCAAGGTAACAATTCTTTCAATAATAATAATAATTATCCACCTTTGAGAGAGTTAGTGTCCAACCAAGGAAAGCTAATGGATAACCTGTCTAAGAAATTGGCATCTAATGATAAAATACTAGAAAATATAAATAATAGAATGGATAATTTCTCTACTGCCATCAAGAACCAGACTAGCTTTAATAAAATGATTGAATCTCAGTTGAATCAAATAGCTGCTGCTGTTCCTGCTACTAACCCCGGTATACCATCACAACCGGAAGGACTAGAATCTGCAAATCTTGTAGACATGTTTGATGCAGGAGATTATTGGAGTAACCCTATCGTGGAAGTAAGTACTGACCGTCTGCCGGTCAAGAGAGGCGATCCAGGACGCCCCGTCATCCCGATCTCCATCGCATGCGAGACTTCCCAGAAGCACTCTGTGACTTTGGCTCCAGCGTCAACATCATGCCCAGGGTACTCTATGAAAAACTCTTTTCACAACCATTATTAGAAACAACCATGTGTTTGCAGCTTGCAGATAGGACACTGAGTTTCCCGAGAGGAATATTGAAGAACATCTGTGTCCGAGTGGGTTCCTCGTACGCTCCAGCAGACTTCGTAGTGATAGAGACCGGTTCTGATGAGAGGGCTCCCGTCATCCTAGGGAGACCATTCCTGAACACCGCGGGAGCTGTCATCTATGCTAGTGCTGCCGAGATCAGTTTCTACATCAAGGGGAGGAAGGAAACGTTTTCCTTCAAGAACAAGACCGCACAAATCCCAGAGCAACCCCAATATGAACCAAGGAAGAGGACCAACAGGAGGAACAAGAGCAAGAAGCAAGTATGGACCGAGACAGCTAAGATGGTCACTGCCGTGCACAAAGGTCAAGATCGCCAACTCAAGTCACCGTTCTTGCCTAAGAAGGACGACCCAGGTATGCCAAGCATTTATTGCTCCATTAATGGGTTCCACTTCTACAAGACACTTTGCGACACTGGGTCGGGCGTCAACATAATGGCCAAGGTCACATATGAACTTCTGTTCGGAACCATGCCCTTAAACCCAACATATATTCAGCTCCAGATGGTAGATCAGACATTCCGACAGGTCGAAGGTACAGTAACTGACGTCCTTGTCAAGATAGACGATCACTTTGTCCATACAGACTTTCAGGTTATTGACATGGGAGAAGATGAATATGATCCACCCATCATCCTTGGAAGACCATTCCTAAAATCCAAGCAGGTCAGGACAAGAAGAAGGCGGCGTAACCACAATCAGAAGCAACAGGTCATCAAGGACGGATGGGCAGATTATGAAGGAGAAGTGGTAAGATCTGAAGACATACCACTCAACCAACACTGTCCTGAGGAGACCAAAGCACCGAGACAGGTATGGAAAGAAAAGACAGTTGTACATGAAGAGGAGGCGCCGCCGGAACCACCGACTACGCCATCCACCAAGTCCCAGGACGACTGAACGAATAAGAGTCCCGTTCGGAGGACTTAAAAACACCGAACGCCTTGCCAAGAGGTAACTTGGTAGTTATCCTATTCCTTTTAATTATTTACTTTATCTTAAATAGTTTGCTTAGTTAATCATATTCATACTATCTTAAAAAGAAAATAAAAATGTTAAAAACCCTAAAGCCCCATGTGAGTATGCGAGTGGCATAAAACCCATAAGTACATTCACTGTGGTGGCATAAAAAAAATTATATATATATATATATAATAAATACATAAATATTTTCTTCTGCTTTATAAAAGAAAAAAAAACAAAAAAAAACAAAACATAAAAAAAATCAAGGAGGCTCAGCATGATAAAGGCTAGATATGTATGCTAACACTTAATCAGTTCCACAAAGCTTTGTTGTCTATTTGAGCTCCGCAGAATTCAAGGAGACTAGCAGACGGAGGACATTCTAATCGCTGTCAGGGTGCTGCCGACTTTCAACTACACCTCCGCCATCTGCTAGCTACATCAGAAGAGATTATGTCAAGATCCAGCTTGGGGGAGAGCACCTCCATTATCTTGCTAAGTATTTCTATCTTTATCTTTATATTTATATATACTTCTACCTTATAAAAATAAATATATACATAACTATGAAAAAACCAAATAAAGATTTTGTGCTTATATATATATATACCTATATCTTTTGCTTAGTGTGTTTTAATAAATAAATAAAGTGGCTATGCTAAACTGAATCTAGATAATAATAAAACTCTAGCATGGATATGATAAATAGTTGCTTTGCCTAACTTTCAAATTTGAAGTCCTCTCTCTAAGTTTAGACATAACTGTTATCATTTAAAGCTTGCTCTAAACCTGAACTTGTGGGAAGAGAACTTGATCTAAAGTCTAAGTTGTTAACGGATATGATATGGGAAGGTTGAGCTGCTGTTTATCTATTCCTAGAGATGCTAGAATTCTGGAGAATTTTATCTTTGAAAATCTTAAAATGCTACATGATGAGTTCCTGTATGATGAGAGTTTAAGTTCCTACCACAGCCATACATACATGCTTGCTAGACTTTAAGCCATACCTTTACTTTTTACTGCTTATGAGCATTGAGTGTAGTCAAGCTGTGTAGACCCTTAGGAGCTTGTCATGCGGTTAAAATCAAGATTCACTTGCACGATCACTCATACATGCTGCATCTACTCCGAAAGTACGCATCCACATATATCCACTCATTCTCATCTCCAGATTCACATAAAATTATTCTACTCCTAATCCGGGAGAGAATAGCCAAAAATATTTTCCCATTCTTGTTATCCCCTGTGAAATAAATGCTCAAGCTATTTTGGTTACTACCACTTGCTATATTGTTCTAAGGAGATGAGTGCTCTATACGAGGAAATAAAAAGGGGCAAGTGCCCGGAACCTCGAAAAGAAAAAGATACGAGGAAATAAAAAGGAGCAAGTGCTCGGAACCTCGATGAAAAAAAAAGAAAAAGTGTGAGAAGAGAGGTAAAAATGGACAAGTGTCCGACAGTAGAATTAGGGGTACAAGATACCCACCTGAGAGAAAAAAATATATATATATAGAGCACCTCATTCTCCTCAAGAGCTTTAAAAGCAAGAAAGGTACGTATCCCCTCAAAAAGAGCAAAAGTAGAATTAGACTTTCATCATTGTTATCATCACTACCACCATACACCATTTATTCGCCACACATGCACATCTTGATTTGACTTATTGGCTTATTTCTCTGGATCCATGGTTTGACTATGCAATAAATGTCTTGTAAGTATGTATACTTTATCTCCCACCGATGAGCTCCAGATATCAAAAGCCTTATTAGAATAGGATGAGAGAGAAGGCAATGTCACTCTGCCTTATACCACAAATACTACATACTTTGCTTTGAGAGAAGGCAAACATCATTACTGCCTTGGTGAGGATCCAGAAATACCACAAAAGAGAGACCTGAGAGAGTCATACAAGGAATCTCTGAGTTTTATTTGAAAATCTGCAAAAAAACTCCAAGAGCTATAGCTAATCAAGAATAAGAGACATGGCGCTTGACTAGACTGTTCTATCTTTTAACCGCTCAAGACAAAGGTGACGGTTGCAAGCCCCATGGTGAAAGGTATAATGAGTAAGTTTTAAGTCTTGACAGTTTACTTTAACTCAGAGATGAGACTCTATTTGAAAGCATGTGTACCATCAAAATTCAAAGGCATTTCAGCAACTTCTCATCCATCGCAGAGTCTATCCTTGCTCAGGGACGAGCAAGAGGTAAGCTTGGGGGAGTTTGTTGACGGTCCTTAAGTATCAATTATAAATATCAAATAAATAGAGAAAAGGATCCAAATGAAACCAACACCTAGACTTAGGGTTTTATCTGACAGAATTCCACGAGTTTTGCTGTTTATCTATTTCTGCAGGGGGTTATCAGGAAATACGGAAGAAAGGCCCACATGTCGGATTAATGACGGGATATTAACCGAACACGTAATTATCTTACATCTAGAAGAGTCCAGAAGCCACGAGAACGAACGGGAGGCGTAACAGAGCCGGGGACAGGGCGCCCGCCCTAGTCCCTAGGGCGCCCGCCTTGGCCCTGGAGCCAATCAGGCTCCGCCTCGAGGATTATGCTCCACCGACCTAGAGGATCAAGGAAAATCGTCCGTTCAATGTCGGTTTGATCAGACGGCCCAGATTCATCTAAAAGGGCTATATAAGCAAGGCCCCTGCCCCTGGAGGAGAGGCCCTCGTCTCATACTTCAAACCCTAATTCAGGAGGAGAGCCTCTGATCAAGCCCTAGAGCCACCACATCAACTAGATCTCTAGTTAGCATAGCTACATAGGATTAGAACTAGAAGGAGTCAATCTTCGATTGGTTCCCGGATCTGTCAAGAGGATTCTTGGTAATTCCTCTATTGTTCTTCAATTGTTCATCTTTGTTCTTCAATATTATGAATATGACTTTGTTCTATTTCAATATATTGGTTATGACTTTGCTCTACTTGATTATATTTGCAATTATATTGTTCTTAGTTTATCATAGTTATATGCTTGGCTTAGTTAGATTGGAATTATATACATGCCTAGGATCGTATAGCGTTTATCCATGTGTACAGTGGGTGAATGATAACTATTGTGTAGACGTGGTCTCTATACCGTATTTATCTACGATTGCACCCTATATGCCGGATTGTGGGGTAGTTCGCGATAGTGACAGCTTCGTTGATTCTTATATAGTCCCCCTCTCGTGTATAGGGCAGGCAGAGCAACACTATTACAGGGGAGTGATTGCTATGTTCTTCATCTTCCTTGCTAATATTCACTATGCATGGATATAGTCTTTTCTCACCATGATTGCCAAGTATAATTGCACTAACTATGATATGCTAGACTTTATAGTTAATAATAACTTAGGGAATATCTTTGTAGTCCATCCTAATTCCATGCTAATGACTTGCTAGAATATCTGTTGAGGTGCTTATCATTATTATATGTGGCTAGCTGATCAGATTAATTATCTTTGTCACCATTATCACTTTACCTTTACTTAATGTGACATTTATACCTGTATAAAGAGATTGATAAATACTCTCGGTTATACATGCAATGATGTGTACTCAGTTCCATATTCTCATTCCATTATCAACCATGATACTTAGAAATCCCTTCCCAGTGGTAAAAATATAAATAACGATACCTGGAATACTTCCCGGTTAAAATGCTACATCGGTATTAATCTATGCGCTTGCAGATCCCTTTTATTATTTATCTTGATGAGCAAATGCATATTTCAATACCGCGTCTCTCATGTCATGCTGGGGATGACAACTTGCCTTAAGTGGCATGAGGGATAGGTTTGGCATTTTTGGCGCCGTTATCAGAATTAGAAAACTAAGTCTACTTTTGGTAGTGACGTTAAGAATGCCCAACAGCAGGTCCATTCCATTGGTCCCTTTCAATTAAGGATGAATCAAAGATCATGATTCTTTGACCTGTCGGGCCATCCTCAACTTGTGCTTCATATCTGATTTCTTGACATTCTTTGAGCCCGGCTGACACTCATTCTATTTGTGCACAACTTCATTAGTGATCGGCTCCTTGGATTGATCATCTTTTCAAATTTGATCCACTAGCTAATTGATTGATCGTTCAGTTGATCAACCCTAGGGCCTGCCTTCGGACGTGCATGAAAACACAAAACTACAACGGATAATATTTCATGTCTGCGTCCGGATTTGAACGAAGCTGTGAATAATCTTCGATGAATAAAACTTTTTGAATCCACCGTTCCTATAACTGTTGTCCCTTCATTAGGCCACACGCGGCTTCTTCGATATCCTAGATGGCCTTCCGTCTTCCACAAATTAGATTTATTTTTTCATGACTCAAGAAATCCATTAGCATCCCACTTTGGCTTATAAATAAGTCCTCAAAGGATAGCCAAGGGATCACATCCGCTCTTGCCTCTGTGCTTGTTACTGTGTAACTTCCCTTCCCCTCGCTCTTAGATCCAAAAACCACATTCGGAGGAGCATGGACCAGGGCAAGCGCGTCGCCGATGATCTTCTAGAAGAGAACCTTCCTCCCCACTGGCGCCTCCATTTTCAGGGGTAAAACCAGATTTGTTCTTGATCTCTCATCTACTTTTACTAATCCGTTTGATTTCATAGTGGTAATCACCCCAGTGCCGCCCGTGATGCCCAATCGGCAGTGCAGGAGGCTTCTTCCTCTAACTCTGCTGACTCCTATGACGGAGACGACGTGTGGCGCTTTTCATCACGAGTGGAATGCGGTGATCGACCGCTATTCCGAGGCCACCCGGCGTAATGGGCAACTAGATTTCGCCCTAAGCGCCCCCTGTTGATATTTGGTAACGCAATTAGGAAATGATCCGCAAGCGCACGGATATCGGTGAGCACTTCACCCGGGATGTTATCCAGAGTATCGTATTTATTTTTTTACCACTAGGAGAAAGCGTGCATCTGACTAACCAAATCTATTACTACTAACCTTTAGGCTACAACCACTGTGATTTGATGTGAGCGATGTATAGAGAAGACTGCAACTGCACTCTCGTTCTAACCTTGGTAAGGATGATCTACTGCTCTATTGGGGAGGCTCACGGAATCTAGACACCTCAAAGGATGTTCGACCCGCACCTATAAACCCTATCGATCCTGCTAACGGGATATGGAATACAAAGGTAGCTACGGAAATGTCACGTTCCTCGCTACTACCACCGTCTGGCTAGACAGGGGATATCTATGAGTATCCTAGCCCAAACACCATGTTTACGCTAGAGATGATTACTCTAAACTCTACGCGAAGAGATTAAAGTAAACTCATAAACCAAAGAACAATAAAACAAAGAACTTACTAGAATTTAGAAGTCGAAATACTGAAGAATCCTAGGAGCAATCCTCGGGTTAGGAGAACTTGATCCTGCAGGTACAACCTCGAAGTAGTCACCGACAGGCTGGGCTTCCTTCGATCTATACCTCCACTCTATCTCTCTCAATCTAGAAGAACTAAGTCTAATCTCACATTGGATGCTAAGCCCTAATGAGGTGGGAACCCTAAGGGATCCTCTCTCTCTGAATCCTCTCTGGAAAATATGAAAATAATGGACTTGGATTCTCCTCTCCAGGGGCCAGGGCTTATATAGTCCCTTCAAGTGAACCTGGGCCGTCGGATCAAACCGACATTAATCGCACGGTTTTCCTTGATCCTTTAGGTCGGTGGGGCATAATCCGCGAGACTCATCCTGATTGGTTGCAGACCTAGGGCGGGCGCCCTAGGGTCCAGGGCGGGCGCCCTGGTCCCGGGCCCGTTCGGCCTCCCGTTCGATCTCGTGGCTTCTGGAGTCTTCTAGATGATAGAAAATCGGTGAACACGTTAATATCTCTATGTAATTCCGACGTGTGGGCCTTTCCTTTGTATTTCCTGATAACCCCCTGCAGAAATAGATAAACAACAAAACTCGTGGAATTCTGTCAGATCAAACCCTAATTCTAGGTGTTGCTTGCATATAGGTCCTTTTCCTTATTTATTGGATAACTAAAATTGATACTTAAGAACCGTCAACAAACACCCCCATACTTAGGCTTTTACTCGTCCTCGAGAAAAGGATGGTTCAGAAAAATAACTGGGGTTAAAACATTGTAAAGCATTCTTTTTATACCTGCAGGGTGTTGTGAATGTCCACTGTGCACTGTAGTCAGGGAAATATATGGTTGAAGTAGAGATCCTTTCTTCTTCTCAAACCTGTCACTTGGAGTTTTTTATATATTTTTGAATAGAAAACTTAGCATACCTTTATCCTCATAGGGGCTCTCAGATCACTCATTTATCTTTTGTATATCTCACTGAGGCTGTTTTAATTTGTAGAAATTCTCAAGCATACTTACTTTGCATATATTGCCTGGGTCAAAACGGGATCCGAGGAGAGGAATGCCATACTCTTAGATCAAAGACTTTGAAAATTAAAACTTGTCAACTCTTACTGGCATATTGCTTATTAGAGGGACCATGGGCTATCATTTTCTTTTTACCATATATATATTTTTATCATCTCATTTTTTCAGGTGGATACTGAGGTACCCCTAATTCTACTTCCGGACACTTGTCCATTTTTCTGCGAGGTTGTCGAGCACTTGCTCCTTTTTATTTCCTCAAAATTTATATTTTTGCATAGCCCATGCCTCTAATGCAATAATACTTCGGAAGAGTGAATCTTTCTGAATAAAAATGTCTTGATCTTGGGAGCATGATAAATCTCTCAACAGGGGTCTAACTCGTTTTGCACAAACTCAATACAAAGCAAATTAATATTTTTAGGTTTATCAGGCATATAAAATACTGAGGATGGTAGCTATATTTTTGAAGTTTTTGAAAAGAAAATCTCCAAGCGACAAAGATTTCAAGAATAAGATACTCATATTCTACCATCTCACATTCCACAATGACTTGAGTAACACATGGTTTTTAAAATGATTTTCAATAAATGCAGGTTTTCAGAAATATCACAGAGTGAGATTGATCATGATTAAAAATATTTTTGTCTTTTTAAATTATCATGTTAGGAACAATATTCTACACAGCCCAATATGTATTTGTATATATGTAAATAAAGCGTGCAGAGTATGTACCTGAATCGTGGAGTGGTGCAATCGAAGTGCTTTTACCATGTCGAGGGGATTCCCCCATACTTGTTTCCTGCTTTCTTGCATAAAAATAAAGTGGAGATACACGAGGCATAATAATAATAATCTTTATTTGTCTTGAGGCATTTATTACACTGACTAATGAAGCGAACTAATCTAAACTGAATTTAATCGAATCTAATTGAATCTAATGATGAAGACTAAGACACACTGCCTCAAGGTCTAATCTAGATAGCTCAGTGTTGCTCTAAATCCCTGATCCTAGCAAGGGCATCAGAAAGGTCACGTTTAAGCGCGAGCACAGTAGTGTTCAGGTTGGAGACCTGCCTACTAAGAGAGCTAACTGTGGACTGAAGTTCCATAATATGTCTATTTGCTGTCCTGATGTCCTCATCAACATCTGCTATGGTCCTGCGGCGCTTCGGTGGTGTCTCAAACGAATTGAGAGCGTGCTTAGGAGCTTCCTTTGGTGGGATGAAGCAAACTTTTGCTGTCCTAACTCCTTCGAAGCAGGGCCTCTCCTTCTCCGTAGTGTAGTGGACGCTGCTGATCTCGCCGCTCCGGTTGGTCTTGACGCCTACAACCCGCTCAGTGGGTTTAGGTGGCAGGATTTTCGTGCCGGCTGGTACCTTGACGATGGCTTCTTGCTTGGACGACGGTCCCTTAAGAAGAAGGGGCTGCGGTGGTGCAATAAGAACTGGTTGGGCGTAGTAGGATGAGATTGAGCTGCGCTGGTTTGATGGTGGGGCTGCTAGCTGTCGCTCTGTGTTGGCCGGGACAAGAGCGTAGGCGTCGGGGTCATCCTTGGGCTTGCGGTTGAGGTCGTAAGGGACGATCTCCCAGTTGCGGTGGGTCTTGTCGGCCATTGGAGAAGCAAGGAACTAGACAAGCTCTAATTGAGGAGGAGAGAAGGATTGAATGAATTGGTGTTGAAAGCTGACGTCAGGGGTCTCTTTATATAGGGGTCAAAAAGTGCCTCTAGGGTTTCCATAGATCCATCCCGCCGCCGGGCGTGCGTAACAACCCATTCGCGGAATTTTCTAGATAACCATAGATGAGGAAAGCACGTCGGAAGAGGCCGGGGCCGAGGGGACACCAGGGCAGGGTGCCCGTCCTCATCATCAGGGCGCCCGCCCTGGGCCTGCCTCCTCTGCGAGCCCGCTTGCTCGAGCGTGTTTCTAGAAGTATTTTTATCCCGACAAATATATACGTGGCCCAAAAACGTCAGATTAAAAAGGTCGGGCTTTAATTCTCCATCGGAAGGTAAAAATGGATCACGTCTATTTCTTCTAATTCTTTATTGGGTTCTAAAAATAATTTAAGACGTTGACCATTTACCTTGAATAACGTACCTTCGTCGTTTTGAAGTGTAATAGCTCCGTGGGATGATGAATTGACTACCTTGTATGGTCCTTCCCATTTACTCCGGAGTTTTCCATGCCCGAAAAGCTTCACCCTGGAATTAAAAAGTAATACCTTATCTCCGGGTGAGAACTCCTTCTTGATCCTCTTGTCATGCCATCTTTTGACTCTTTCTTTGTAGATCTTCGAATTGTGATATGCTTTCTCTCGCTATTCTTCCAATTCTGATAGTTGCATTCTTCTATGATCTCCAGCAACATCTAGGTCCATATTCCATCTTCTTATGGCCCAGTGTGCTTTGAACTCTAGTTCAACAGGCAAGTGGCAAGTCTTTCCGTACACCAATTGGTATGGGGTCATTCCAATTGGGGTCTTGTATGCTGTCCGGTATGCCCAGAGTGCCTCGGGTAACTTTTCCTTCCATGCTGTTCCCATCTCATTTACTGTTTTCTAAAGAATGTTCTTGATTTGCTTGTTGGAAGTCTCTGCTTGGCCACTTGTCTGAGGATGATATGGGGTAGCAACGTTGTGACGGATTCCATGTTTTGCTAGATAATGCTCAAAGCGTTTGTCAATGAAGTGTGATCCCCCATCACTTATCACCACCCTAGGGACTCCAAATCTTGGAAATATAATCTCTTTAAACATCCTCTTTGAATTAATATTGTCGGCACGCTTGCAAGGTAGTGCTTCTACCCACTTGGAGACGTAGTCAACTGCCACCAAGATGAATTCACACTTCTTTGATGGAGGAAATGGACCCATGTAGTCTATTCCCCAAACATCAAAGAGCTCAATCTGAAGGTTGTTGGTGAGTGGCATAGCATCTCTTGTATTTATGTTTCCGTGCCTTTGACATGGCCCACATCTTCTGATATATTGCCTTGTGTCTTCATACATTGTAGGCCAATAGAATCCACATTGTCAGATCTTTGAATGTGTACGGAATGCTCCATAATGACCTCCGTATGGTGATGAATGGCATCTGTCGATGATCTTCCACCCTTCCTCAGTGGTCACACACCTTCTGAGTAAGCCATCAGCGCATACTCGGAAGAGGTATGGCTCATCCCATATGTGTGAACGACTTTCTTGAATAAGCTTCTTCTTGTTCGCTCCTGGTGGTACATACCCTGAAACCATAAAATTAACAATATCTGCATACCAGGGGTCAGACCTGTTGATTCCATAGAGCATGTCGTCCCGGAGTGAATCATTAATGGGTGTTTCCTGTGGATCCTTAAAGTGCATTCTAGACAAGTGATCAGCAATAGAATTTTCTACTCCCTTTTTATCTTTTATTTCTAAGTCAAATTCTTGGAGTAACAAGATCCATCTAATTAGGCGAGGTTTAGCATATTTTTTAGTGAGCAAATATTTTAGTGCAGCATGATCAGTGTAAACAATTATTTTAGCTCCTACTAAGTAAGATCTAAATTTATCAATGGCAAAGACAACAGCCAGAAGCTCTTTTTCAGTAGTTGCATAATTAAGTTGAGCTCCTGTCAAAGTTTTACTGGTGTAAGCAATTGCATGATGCTTCTTGTCTTTTGTTTGCCCCAAAACTGCCCCCATAGCATAATCACTAGCATCACACATAATTTCAAAAGGCAACGACCAATCAGGGGGTTGAATGATTGGTGCAGAGATGAGTGCATTCTTTAATAATTCAAAAGCTTTTAAACATGCATCATCAAATTCGAAAGGAGCATCCTTGGCTAGCAAAAGAGTGAGTGGTCTAGCAATAAATGAAAAATCTTTTATGAATCTACGATAAAAACCAGCATGGCCAAGAAAGCTTCGAATTCCTTTTATATTCACAGGTGGAGGTAGTTGTTCTATTACTTCAATTTTAGCTTTATCTACCTCAATACCTCTTTCAGACACTAGGTGTCATAGCACTATTCCTTCCCTAACCATAAAATGACATTTTTCCCAGTTAAGGACTAAGTGCTTTTCTTTGCATCTTTGCAAAACCTTGTCTAAGTTTTCAAGACAATTATCAAAAGTTTTTCCATAAACAGAAAAATCATCCATGAAAACTTCCATAATCTCTTCAATCATATCAGAAAATATAGACATCATGCATCTTTGAAAAGAAGTTGGTGCATTACATAGCCCAAAAGACATTCTACGATAAGCATAAGTTCCGTATGGACAGGTAAAAGTGGTTTTGCTTTGATCATCAGGATGGATCGGGATCTGGTGGTACCCTGAATATCCATCTAAGAAACAGAAGAACGAATGGTTCGCTAACTGCTCTAACATCTCATCTATAAAAGGTAAAGGAGAGTGATCCTTTTTCGTGGCTTTATTCAGTTTTCTATAGTCAATGCACATCCGCCACCCTGTGACGGTGCGTTGCGGAATTAGCTCGTTCTTCTCATTTGTAACAACAGTCATGCCTCCCTTTTTAGGCACAACTTGAACAGGGCTCACCCACTCACTATGCGGCACATGATATATAATCCCTGCATGCAGCAACTTTATAACTTCCTTTTTAACTATTTCTCTCATCGCGTTGTTGAGTCTACGTTGGGGTTCCCGAGAAGGTGAAACAGAAGGATCTGTCGGAATGCGATGGGTGCAAATCATAGGACTGATTCCTGTAAGATCTTGGAGTGAG
Source organism: Saccharum hybrid cultivar R570 (assembly GCA_038087645.1). Classification (NCBI taxonomy): domain Eukaryota; kingdom Viridiplantae; phylum Streptophyta; class Magnoliopsida; order Poales; family Poaceae; genus Saccharum; species Saccharum hybrid cultivar. The sequence goes on from JAQSUU010000113.1 coordinate 7,849,802, forward strand.
TAGCCAAAGACTGAGTGATGTTTTTCTAAAACGGTCATTAATCGCAGAGTTTGTTCCTGAGTGAGTTTATTACTAATGATCACAGGAAACTCTGGATTATTGTTTAGGAAAGCATAGATAAGACCGGGTGGTAAAGTTTTAAGCTCTATAGGAGGTCTGGGTGTTTCTGCAAACTCATCTAAAGGTTCAGGTTCAGAAGGTTCAGCTTCCTCTTCTATGAAGAAAGGGGCTTCTTCTTCTAAGTCTGATTCATTTAAAAGCTCTAGAGACGCAGCTTTTACCTCTTCCATAGGATCAGGCAAAAGAGATGACTCGATCTTATTATTCAAGGAGTGAGAAATTGTCATAGGGAATTTAAAATCCTTTCCAAAAGAAATGTGTAGCTTTCCAGTTTGACCTTCATAAAGGAGTCTTCTAAATGGTTGTCCTATCAACAGGTCGAAGTCCCATGTATCAAAGATATAAAAGTTCAAATGAATCATGGAGCCTTCTACCATAAAAGGTAGGACATTCACAATTCCAAGACTGGGGACCAATCGTCCCGAAGATTCCTTCATGAACTTTGTTGTGGGAGTTAAAATTAATTTTCCAAATAATTTAAGTGCAAAAGCTTCAGACATGATATTGATCCCTACAACAGGATTATAGAGAGCATCAAATTGATCAGAATCACAAGCACAGCGTATAGTGATAGGAGGTGTATCCAAACGGATCACTTCAGAGGAAAGCTCTGACTCCTCCAACCATTCGCTACTCATGACTGAGATAAGCTCTCTCAATTGATATTCACTTGGTAAACAAATGCTATAATGGCCGCTTTGGGGTTTGTCTATAGAATGGTAGTTTGAAATGTTTCCAAAATCAGCAAAAAGATCGGATTCTATATCCAGCATGAAATCAGGTGGTGGAATTTCTTCCTTTTGTGGCTCAAAACTTGGGATAGCTGAATTAGGTGAAGAATTCGACAGAGTGTCTACTTCGGCTTCGTAGGTTTCATCATGGAGGGTATTATCCATCTCAGCTTCTAGGATTCTATCTAGGATCGCTCTAGCTTCATCAGTAGGGATACGAAAGAAAGAACCTCTAGACATTGTATGTAGCATTTGTTTATGATCTTTCTGAAGACCTCGAAAGAAATGAAAAAGGAGAATAGGGTCTTCAATATTGAGTTTTGGACCAGATTCTAAAAGATCAGAAAAACGTTTCCAGGATTTTCCCAAAGTTTCATTTTCTTTTTGTTTAAAAGATAGAACTTCGAGTCTAAGGTCGGCGATACGATCGAGGGAATAAAAATCTAAACAGAAGTTGGCTCGTAAGACTCCCCATTCACCTCGTTGTTGACTTACCTTCTGACTATACCATCATCTAGCTTCTCCTCTTAAGGAAAAAGGAAAAAGCTTCCAACGTAAAGTCTTATCAGAAATGCCTTCAATGCGAAGACAATCGCATGTTTGCTCAAAATCTCTAATATGAAGGTAAGGATTTTCGTCTTCCTTTCCCGAAAAGGATAGGTTCTCAATCATGGCAATTAACCTTGAACTAACCTATACTGGGATGTTTGGATAGGCTGTGATGACTCCCATGGTAAAAGGTCAGTTTCCGAAGGTGTTGCAAATTGATAGATTGATTTAGAATCTTGGTTCTCCATAAGGTAAGAATAAAGAATATAAAAAGATAAGGAATAAAAAGATAAAGAAAGATAAAAGTATAGGTACAAGCTAGTAGTAAGATTCAAGGTTATCTCAGCAAACCGTCTTTCTCCCCGGCAACAGCGCCAGAAATGCTTGTTGATATTTGGTAACGCAATTAGGAAATGATCCGCAAGCGCACGGATATCGGTGAGCACTTCACCCGGGATGTTATCCAGAGTATCGTATTTATTTTTTTACCACTAGGAGAAAGCGTGCATCTGACTAACCAAATCTATTACTACTAACCTTTAGGCTATAACCACTGTGATTTGATGTGAGCGATGTATAGAGAAGACTGCAACTGCACTCTCGTTCTAACCTTGGTAAGGATGATCTACTGCTCTATTGGGGAGGCTCATGGAATCTAGACACCTCAAAGGATGTTCGACCCGCACCTATAAACCCTATCGATCCTGCTAACGGGATATGGAATACAAAGGTAGCTACGGAAATGTCACATTCCTCGCTACTACCACGGTCCGGCTAGACAGGGGATATCTATGAGTATCCTAGCCCAAACACCACGTTTACGCTAGAGATGATTACTCTAAACTCTACGCGAAGAGATTAAAGTAAACTCATAAACCAAAGAACAATAAAACAAAGAACTTACTAGAATTTAGAAGTCAAAATACTGAAGAATCCAAGCCTCGGGTTAGGAGAACTTGATCCTACAGGTACAACCTCGAAGTAGTCACCGACAGGCCGGGCTTCCTTCGATCTATACCTCCACTCTATCTCTCTCAATCTAGAAGAACTAAGTCTAATCTCACATTGGATGCTAAGCCCTAATGAGGTGGGAACCCTAAGGGAACCTCTCTCTCTGAATCCTCTCTGGAAAATATGAAAATAATGGACTTGAATTCTCCTCTCCAGGGGCCAGGGGTCCTGCTTATATAGTCCCTTCAAGTGAACCTGGGCCGTCGGATCAAACCGACATTAATCGCACGGTTTTCCTTGATCCTTTAGGTCGGTGGGGCATAATCCGCGAGACTCATCCTGATTGGTTGCAGACCTAGGGCGGGCGCCCCAGGGTCCAGGGCGGGCACCCTGGTCCCGGGCCCGTTCGGCCTCCCGTTCGATCCCGTGGCTTCTGGAGTCTTCTAGATGATAGAAAATCGGTGAACACGTTAATATCTCTATGTAATTCCGACGTGCGGGCCTTTCCTTTGTATGTCCTGATAACCCCCTGTAGAAACAGATAAACAACAAAACTCGTGGAATTCTGTCAGATCAAACCCTAATTCTAGGTGTTGCTTGCATATAGGTCCTTTTCCTTATTTATTGGATAATTAAAATTGATACTTAAGAACCGTCAACACCCCCCAAGTCGCCCTCTCTGCCACGGAGGCGAAAGTGAACATGGTCCGGGTAAAACTGGCAAAATCAAATGCTTGGGCCACCGGTAAGATCTTCAACACCTAGTTCTCCTTTGATGCTTCCATGTTTTGCCGATCTTCCAACGGTTTCTCGTGTTCCTTCATTTCTAGCTCAAACGACGCAACTGGAAGCCCTCTAGTTGGCGACAAGCGATACCTCTAGTGCCCTAAATGCTTGAGGCGACACTCCGGAGGTTCACCTCTAAGAGGTTCCCGTGCGCACCAGGGAGGTGGCCCTTCATGGCGTCCATCACGGTGCTACCATCATCCTAGCAATAGCATAGGTGCGCTTGGGGCATGATCTTTGCTTGGTGGAGCCCGGCTTCCCGGAGGAGAACCCAAACGACTACTAAGACCTGGTGGACGACTTCGAGGGGCAGCGCCGCCCTTACAAATATAACCTCGGCCGAGGAAGTCGTGAACAACGTCTTCCTTGGCCCTTAGTTTGTAACTAGGGGTTAGGTTTATGAATGTAACACCCCAGGTGTTAATCACTTGTCAAGCAGTGGGTTTGAGCTCAAACATGACATGTTAAGTGGTAGTCAGAATCTTTAGTTCCCTATCTCAGGAGTGGTGATGGAGATGTCAAGGTCAAATATATGGAAATGAGCCCCTAACTTAAACTTGGATTTGCACAACACATCCTTGCTTACTTGTTGACGCTTTTTCAAATGTATGCCTGAGTAATGTGGAAAGTGCTTCTTTCATGTGTCTCATATCACTCTCTATTTATATTGATCATTGGAAAAGTTTCATGAAGTTTGGAATCAAGAAGTCACATGAAATGACAAGTTATGTCCTGGCTTGAATTGCTTTATTAAGTGAATGAGAACATGTGATGTCAAACAAACCTTGCAACCTTGTTCAAACAACCCTAAATTAATTCTAAAACAAAAGTCATGAAGAGTTCATGTTGAGCAAGTGACAAGAAAATGCTTCATTAGACCAAAGAGGATAATTTAAGCTTTATCAGGATGCTACTTTGACCATGATGAAATAGTGATTTTGGTACCAGTTTGGAGGTTTGACCTTTGATAAAATTTGAAGTTTAGTTTGTACAGAAGAAACTTTGTCTTTGGACAAAGAGCCAAATCAGCTTCCAAGTTGCTCAACAGAGGCCTCAAGTTTGAATATAGCACTATTTTGGCCCCTCCAAAATCTCGCTAAGTCCCTGATCTGCAGCAACAAATTTACATGTTCACAGATTTTTATATTCCAAATTCACATGCTAGCGCAATTGGAATCCTTAATATGGGTTGAAGTACCATTTGTGAAGCAAACAACAAAGCAAGTATCGTCAGTTTTGCAGCACATTTAGACCTTCAAAATCAATTCCCAAAACTGCTATTTTCGCTGAACTTCGTGGACTTAACTAAAATATCCGAACTCTAAATTTTAGTTTCATCTACCCTACTTGGGGGTTAATAACTTGCAAACAATTCGAGTTTGGCCAAGATCCTTTTAGCAAGAGTGTAGTACTCAAGTAGAACTACAACAAGGAGAAATTGGTAGATCAAATCATCAAATGGTTTGAGAGTTAAAGGGGAAGCAGAATGCTGTTTCAGTTGGTCTAAAACTGAAGTTCAGATTTCAGTTTGAGGTGCCCCCTTTGGAGCTCCATATTTCCCAATCTAGGCCAAGTTAGCTTTGGATCCTTAAATCAATGTTGTTCACCTCATAAAGATCTACAACTTTGTCTCATGCGCCGTGATCACAGGTCAGCCGGATCGGAAGATAAGGAAGGAAGAATATACGGGTTTCATTGTATTTTTGCGGTGGTATTGTCAGCCTTAGTGATTTTGAACTATAGAGCGTCGTGGCCGACCGGCCCTAGCCACGCGAGCCGCATGGCTTTAATGCACCGTCGTCGCCCCCACGCATTGCCTCGCCAAAGTGGACAGCCGAGCGGCCTGCCTCCTCTCTCGCTCTCTCTATCACTTGCTCTACCTCCCCAACGCCATGGCCGAGCGCCTCCCCCAGCTTCCCTGCCTAGCAGCCACCACCGCTCCCTACTCCTCCCTCCTCACCGCGTCCTCGAGCTGCCACCACTGCTGGCCGCCGCAGCCGACCGACCGAGCTGGGCGCAGCAGGCCGCTGCCAGCCATCGCGGCTATCAATGTTGCCGTGGTCAGCAGGCTAGGGGCCACCTCCGGCCATGCTGCTGGTACCAACAGGTGTGCCTGCTCGTGGGCAAGCCCCAGCGCCATCGCTTGCCACCGGCCCTATCTCCATTTGCCAGATTTCGGTCGCCCGAGCCCGTCCTCTGCTCTAGCTACGTGAAGAAGAAAACAGGGAGGAAAATGTAAATAGAAGCTTTTTATTGGGTCCAGTTGCAAAGTCAGTGACTTGTGTGAATAGTGCCATAAGGACCTTTTTGCTAGAAATCTGTTTTAGAGGAAAGTTTAGGGTCCTCTGTGCAAGATGGTTTTTCCTTTATCTTTTCATCATGCATTAAATCGACTGAACTTTGGAAATTCATAGTAAATGGTAGAAAAATTGTAAAATAGCAAATGAGGACATTTTGGAATCCTTGTGAGTAGATCTACGCAGTAGAGTCATAATATAATATATGTTAGTAAAAAGTTTTTGCTGTTTTTATTTATTCTTGTAAAGTGCTTTAGAAAATGCTTTTAAGATGGACCGATGCATATCTTGAGTTATAGAAGTGCAAAAATTGTAATTCCAGTTATGTTAATCTTGTGATGACATGCTATAGCTAAGAAAAATATTAAACATACTAGTTGTATACTATTTTTATAATGTTTTGATTTAATCTTGCTTAATAGGCAATTTTAGCTTGTTTTGCTTATTATTTTCATATCTAGAGTTGTGGTACTCCAACTGCTGTAAATTTTTTATGGCTGTCTTGTGATGTCATGTTGTGCAGTGGTAAAAATTTCATAGTCATTGGATGTAGTATGAGTGAGTTATTTATTTAACTTTCTTAAGGCTTGATAAATGGTTTTGAATGGTTTATAAATAATTTATATATGCAAAAATATGAAATATGGTTCCTTTGCCTTTACATGATGATGTTGTGACCTAAGAACACTTAATATGGCTATGTGTTTACAGAAAATATGGATCTTTAGCAATTTGTCTTTTTCATAGAGGTTGCTTATTAAAATAGCATGAAATTTATATAGTGGACTATTGAGATCATGTATGAGCTGCTGTAATTTTCTTAGAATTTACTGTGCACTTTTGGAATATGTTCCTTAATTCAACCTATTATCCAAATAAATTAATAAAGGCATGTAAAGAATTTATTTGGCCTTGATCATTATGTTTTCTAGTGTTCTTTTGATGAGTATAAACTATTGGTAACATTAGTTATGCAAAGATTTGATTGGTTATATGGAGTCACATATTTATTGCTTTATATTTTTAGAGAATGGCTGTTTTGGACAGTTTCTGTTGCCATGCTAATTGCATAATGAAAATGGTGTTTGCTGTGAAACTTGTTTATAACAAAGTTGTAAATAACTTGCTTATATTTCTTGTATTAAATTTTCATGGAAATAGGCCAAATGGTTTGTGAGTTATAGTTGTTTAAAGTTGCTCATCAGAAATGCTTGCTCTCTAAAATTTCTGGACAGATCTTGGAAATTGTTGTGTTTGGCCCTGATAGCTATTGAATCATGTTGAGATGATTATAAGAAAGTTTTAGACACTTTCATAAGCTTTCTATAAAGTCTTGTTTCATGTTTGTTGGATGTGTATAACTCCAGTTATGGCCGAAATATATAGCTGCTCTTTGCAGTTCAGAAAATGACAGATTCTAGTTATAGTTGTTTACTTTGTGCGTTGCTAACTGTGGCTCATGCCTTGGATGGTGATTGAGTTAATACACCTAGGACCTTGTGAAACTTGTGTCATGCCTAATATACTTGCTATCTATTTATAATAAGTTGTGTGATATTTAGTTAAATAACTATAAGTGGCTATGTCTTGCATAATCTTGTGCTTATCTTGAATGCTCTTAAGTAATGCATCTCATATTGCTATTCTTCATATTCATGCACTTGCATCTTATATCTCATTTAGGTACGCTAGATGAACCATGTGAAGGACATGATATTGGAGCCAAACCCGAAGATGGTGTTTGGTGGACCTATCCCGAAGATGGAAGGACTAAGCAAGTGCTAGGATGGGAGATGCTCGTCAAGCGAGTGTCATCTAACAAGCACTAACCTAGTGTTGGATCCTAGGCAATCCTCAGAGCATTCCAAGTCCCCTACCCTCTCTTTTTTTAAATGCACATGAGTATAACTCTTTATGATGCATTAGCTAATAGGAGTTGAATGAAACCGTTGATGCATTTTTCCTACCTTGTCCACCATATATCAATACCTGAACCCTTACTAGTATAAGTAAGACGTTCTATGCTTAGCCATGTTTAGACTTGTAGAAGTCAGGTGATTTGTTGTCACCTGCGAGATATAGGTGGATACCTGATCACGGTTGGCTATATTTGCTATCGTAGAAAATAACCATGTGTTGATGAATAAATGGAGACCGGGCGGGATTTATGGTAGAGAAGCAACAAGGCATGGAGGTCTTGGGTGTCTATTGATCCCCGCTTATGTCGATTCAGGACTATACCATTGCTGGTACTTTTGTCAAGATTAAACGCATGCCTAGCACTTAGCTGGCCGGATAAGTCGTTTCAACTGCGAAGCCAAGTAGCTCAACTTAGGCCAGGAATCGTTCTGTAAAAGTATGCACACTGGAGGTAGTATGGATGTGCAGGGAGCGGATCAATAGACCATGGGCAAGCATGCTCTGAGTAGTGTCATCCATGGCAGTTATGGCTTGAACAACCTAGCTACTGTTGTATCCCTGAGGGTGCTGCACTAGTCGGACCCGCGAATGGACCTAAGTTGTACCAAAGGTGACCTAAGGCTACCATGGCTAGTGGACCTGGGTTTGTGTTAGGAATAAGTCCCCAGCTGGTTGAGAATCGATTCAAGTCGACGTCTCTCTCGGATAGTGAGAAACTCGACTAGCATCAGCATCGTAGTGGAACAGGATGGTTATGATGATTTTATGATAAACCGGATATGGTTACTATTGTGATGCTTATTAACCAAGTGATTGCTCTAGAATAGGTGCAAAGTTAGTCATAATAAGCTTCACTAAACTTGATGCTAAAAATTGACTAAAAGATTGAAAGTAAGGACTCATGATAGTAATGCTCTTTTTGCAAAGTTATGCTATCCAACCAGCTCCGCTAAATCAGCCTTGCATATCCTTGAGAGTCTTTTTGTTTCTCTCCTGACGGGTAAGTCTAGCTGAGTACATTCGAGTACTCAGAGTTTTATCCCACCATGTTGCAGGTGAAGTTCTCGGCCTGTTGAAGATGGTGGCTAACCGCCGGTGGGCTCGATGACTCTATATAGTACTCTCATCTATATGCCTTTGTTAGAGGATGTCACTTATGCTAGCAATATATTTGGGACTTACATTATTGTGATCATTTGAAAGCTATGTTGTTTTCACTAATCGATTTTGAAACCTAAGCTTGTACTATTATTTGTGAACTCCTTTGTAATATTATTTCCACTGCAACTCCATGTATGTGATGTGTATTTGCTTAATTATGAGATCTTGGTTGTGAAGTTGATTTACCGAGGTCCTTCGTGACACTCGGCGGACTACCGGATTTATATAAGTGAAAGTATGCGCGTGTCAATATGTTTAGTGGGGACAGCTGTACTTGATCTTATATAAATTGGGCGGTTCTGTCACAGCTAGCATCGGAGCAAGATTAAGCATAATACTATCATGTACATAGTTTTAAAAACAAAAGTTTTGGTTTTAAAAGCATATTTGGACTAAAACTTTAGCTATAGGCAAATTTGTCAAAAGTAATTTGTAAAACTATGCTAGCGACAACCTCTAGTTAAGCCCAATTAAGGACTACTAGGTGGCTTTAAAGTAAGACTAACTTGGGGGTTTTTACTTTTGTAATTTACTTTTTTGCAACGTCACATCTATGCCTAGGGAAGAAGGTAAGTTAATGAGTGGTATGACCGCAAGATGTGAGCGTGCGGTTGGGGAGAGCTAGCTTTGATATGACTGTATATGCATGCTTGCATGTGTGTATGGTGCGTATTTAATTGTGGGTAGCCAATTTAATCATCGGGTAGCTTTGATACAGAAGTATATATATTGGGATATATATGGAAGTATTTAGTTTACTGCTTTCAAATATATTGTTGCTCTTGATCATTCAACCTAGAGACCAGACTTTTATTTCTGCTGATATATCATGTGGGGCTGGGCTAAAATGAATCTTCTGCAGGTACGCTAACCACGAATGCGTAGATTGAATGTAGCTGACGACTAGCTATACATCAAGAGAGTACGTGTTATGCCACCAATATAGAACATGATTTTCACCTTAGGTTGATAATTTTGTGAGGCCGAATAGGACGAAGCATGCATCATCATGATTGTTGCTTTATGTATAACTATGTTTCTCTCACCTTTGTTCTAATAATAAGTAACTTGTGATCAATGTGATGTTACTAGCTTCCTTGTGTGAAGCTAGACAAAAATGCCTTGTTCCATGCTGCTTAAATAGCTGTGCTTGAAGATAGTGTTTGTATGTGTTAACTCCTGTGGAGGCACATAGAGACAATATCCGCAAGCGCACGAGTATCGAAGTAGTTTTCACCTAGAAGTATTCCAAGTATCGTATCCATTGGGAAATGTGTGTGTTGTCTAAACTCTAGTTTATCCAGGGGTAGCAATCATGGTTTAAGATATGAGTAGAGAGGATTCCTATGGTTATGACCCTGTTCAAAGCAGGGCTTATGATTCTAATGTTCACTTCGGGACGCCACTTAGATGATAAAGCACCGTTGAAAGATAACTCTACCAACGTGACTACGGTCCTACTAATTTAAGAACCTACTTAATTCAGTGTGGACTACAAAGGATGGACGGGGCTATCACCAACTGCTGCTACCACACAACTAGAAAGTAGGGAGCAACCATAGGTAATCGATAGCCTAAGTGCTATGCTTACACTAACAATTACTACTCTAATCCAGCTAGCATGAACTAGAGCACTCAAAAGAACTGTGAACCGAGCACAAAAATTACTTTAAACAGAAATTAATTACCAAATGTTTCTCAGATGTAGACTTATAGAAGCCTAGACCTGCCAAAGTACAAGTTGTAGAGGTGGCATCGACAGGCCAGCACTCCCTCCAAACTATTTCCTTGCTCTCTCTCTATTTTGTATACAAAGACTAGATCCTAATGAGGACTAATCTTCTCTTGATAGCTAGCTTTGAGAGGTAGATCCTTTCATGGGACCCCTCCCAATTGATCCCTACTAGAGAATATGAATTAGGGTTTCAAGGATGCCTCTACCTCAGGGGGTACAGGGCTGCTTATATATGCCGGTGGGATGAAGCAGAGCCCTCAGATCAAACCGACTTCAATCAACGGTGTAGATGCAATCCTTAAGACGGTGGATGTAACACCCTGGTGTTATCTTGCCTGTTTAGGCACTAACCTTGCATGAGCCTAGCTTGATCCACTCCTATCATGAACCTATCCTCTTGTTGGTTAAACCAAAGTGATCAAACATTTATTTCGAACCAATGCAACATCCCTGTTTCACTAGTGCAACATCTCTGTTCAATTATTGAAACATAACTTGTACCTAAGTGCTGTCAAGCATGGCATGATATGACCATGGGTTCTCCATGCAAGTACTTGTCTTACATGTCAATATACATCCTTGTGATGTATGATCATCATGTAACAATGACCTAAAACTAATGAAACATAGTATTGAAACATATGCAACAATGCTTGTCATTTTATGTTTCTATTATGTGTTAATTAGGGATCTTGGGTAAATGATACTTGTGATGGTCTAATGTGTGCTCTAGCACCTTAACTATGCTCAGGGTACCTAATGGAACAATGTTCATGTTGACCACTTAGCTTAATTATGCTTCTAAGTGATGGTTGCCTCTAGTTGACCACTACAGTGCTTTTGTTTGACCAAATAGAAAGTATAGTTTATAGTGTTTGCATGGCTGTGCACTCTTAAGCAAAGTTGTAATAAATTTTATAAGGAACAAAAGTTGTTTTACGACCTTGAACTAGAAATGTGCACAACATGCTCAAAAGTGGCTTACAAGTCAGTTTTCACTACTGTTCAGTAATTAGAAAATTGGCTAAGTCATTACTGCAGTTTCAGTTTACACGTGCCCCTGTTTGACAGCTTGTAATTTAAAATCTAGGCAGAACCAGACCAAACCCATATAAGCAAAGTTGGAGCACTCATGTAGCTCTACAACTTTTATTATTATAGATTTTGTTAGTTCGCGCTAGTTTAAGAGTTGGAGGGCGTAGAAGTTTGAGTTTCAGACGCATTTTTGTAGTAGAATTGATTAGCTCCTGGACTGATTTGAATCGGGCTCGGGCAATGGTCATGGCCGACCGGCATCAGAGAATGGCCGCCGCGTGGCTCTTCCGTTGCGCGAACGAGTGCCACGGCGTTGGCGTGTATGTGTTGGGGAGGCAAACCGAGAGCTTCACCTGCTGCCTTCCTTTCCCATTCACCTGCTGCTCTTCCTCTCCCTTGTCCATTCTTCTCCATGGCCAAGAACAGCAGCCGTAGGAGCAGCGCTGCCGCCACCAAAAATCCACCGCAGCTAGGCACCATCCTTCGATTCCTCGTAGCCGTAGCAGAGCCATGAGCTTCTCCACGTCTCCGACCTATCTGCGACGCCACTCGATCACCGGTGAGGGCCCGTGGACCAATGCCGCCAACATGGCTGCCATGAACGCCGAGAGGAGCTCGTGCCTGGCCTCTGTACCTCGCGTCCCTCCTTGCTCTCTATCTATCTCATCCTATTGTCGCCTAGAGCTGCTGCTGCTCGCGCAACCGGCCTCCAGCTAATGCCAAAGCCAGCAAGGCCGCCGCCGATCGGAGTCTGTCCCCGTACTTAAGTACGTACGTACAACGCCGCTGCTGTTACCGCTCCTTAAGCCATCGCTGCGTGTTAGTTGAGAAAATCGTTCGCTAACCTATCATGATAGATGCGTCTCGACGAGCGGAATCCGTTGGTGGTGGTCGCATCGCCGGAAAGTTCGCCGTCGGCGAGCTACTGCCGGTCAAAGTGTCACCTCTGCTTCTGTCCCTATGACGTGTGGGTCCAGATTGACCTTGGGTCCTAGCCGTCAGTCCCTAGGGGTGCACAGCGCTGGGTGTGCATAGCAGTTTCTAGGGTTTAGATGTTTTCGTTTTTAATCTTTTCAAGTTTCTGTGTGAGTCTTGTAAATTCAATATCTAGAGCTACAGAGGTCCGATTTGAGTGAAACCAATTTTGTTGGTCTTGTTATGAAAATCTCTATCTAATAGAACCATTAAACTTGTTGTTTGGAAATATTTTCTGTGCAGTATTAATTATCCTTGTTAAGTGTTTTAAAATGGCCTTTACCTTGGGAAATTCATAACTTGAGTTTGGTTGATGCCAAAAATGTGATTCCACTTGGGTTGGTCTTGTGTTGATATGTGTTACCAAGGAAAAATGCTAAAGCTGCAGTGACTTTAGTGGAAATAGGACTTTGTGGTTTATCCTAGTTAAATGCTTTTATAATCCTCGTTGGCTTGTCATTTTTGCATCGAATGTTCTACTTGTGCAAAGGCTATGACAATTATACAGTAGCCTATTGAGGACATGTATGAGCTACTGTAATTGTTGTAGAAATTTTGAGCACTCTTTATATATGTTTATTATTCCACCTAATTATCTAAATAAATTTAGAAAATGCATTAAAAAATTAATTAAGAATGGACATTATGTTTTATGGTGTTCATTAGTCATGTGTGACATGTTAGTAAAGTTGGTTTTGTCCAATTATATGTTTGCAACATAAGTTAATAATTATTTCTTGCAAACGAGGTTTCTGGACAGATCTGGGAACTTAGCAAAGTTCTTCATGATAATGTGCTTTGTTATAAAACTTGTTTATACAAAAGTTGTAGATAATTCATGTATCTAGCTTCTGTTAAAATTTGGTGTCATTTGGCCAAGTAGTTTATGAGTTATAGATGTTTAAAGTCAGGTCCCAGATTTGGTTGCTCTCTGTTTGGAGCAGACTAGATTCTGTAGTTTCCTCTTTTTGACCCATTAAACTTGAGAATCAGGCTTAGGTGATTATAAATGAATTGTAGAAAATTTTATAAGCTTTCTAGAATGTCTTGATGCACATATTTTGGATTTGTAGATCTCCAGTCACGATTAATTTACTCAGCTGCTGTTTTGATGTCCAGATGGTGGCAAATTCTAGTTCTAGTGCTTTGATTGACTTTGCCATGCTAATGTGTGGAGTGTGACTCGTATCTTTGATGATGCTTGGGTTAGTACCCTGTGATCTTGTAAGGCTTGTTTCTTGATTGATGTGCTTGCCCTCTTCTATGTTATGCCTTAATGGGAATTAAGTAGATTAGCTCTAGGTGCCTATGTGAACCTTGGTATGCTTGCTTGATTTATTTGTTTATTGCATTCCTATGTATTCATACATATGCATTATTGCACCTCATTTAGGTACGCTAGCTGAAGCACGTGAAGGACTTGATGTGGAGCCAAACCGAAGATGGAGTTGGTGGATCTATCCCGAAGATAGAAGGACCGGACAAGTGATAGATTGGGAGATGCTCGCCAAGTGAATTCATCTGACATACTCTAACTTGAGTTGGATCCCAGGCAAGCCCCGGAGCATTATAAGTCTCCTACCTTCAAAGCAATTAATTATATATATGTTATAAGTATTGTTGCATTAAGTGGTAGGAGTTGATTGAAAACCTTGCTGCATTATATCATTCCTTGTCCAGATATATGAATCCCTGAATCCTACATAGACTAGGATCGAGTAGATGCTTAGCCCTGCTTTAAGCGGTAGAAGTCAGGTGATTTCCTGTCACCTGCGAGATATAGGGATATTCATATATGGCATGGTTGGCTATATTTGCTATCGTGGAATGGAACCATGTGTTAATAAAATGAAATGAGACTGGGCGGGATGAAGATAGTGAAGCAACAAGGCATGGAGGTCTTGGGTGTGGATCTATCCCCGCCTGAGTCGTTTAAGGACCGATTCGCTGTACGTCCTTGAGTCATGTTGAACGCAGTCTAACACTTAGTTGGCCGGATAAGTCATTCCGACCGCGAAGCCGAGTAATATGGTTCAGGCCGGGAATCGAATGGTAGGTTGCTTCTTGGAGAAGAGAAAGGATGTGCTTGGGGACATTGGCGTGAGACCAAGGGGGGGTTAGAGTCCCTATCACCTGGCAGAGTGTCGCCCTTGGGGTTGCGACATCATTCGGACCCGCGATTCCTGAATCGTACGAAAGGTGGCTTGTGCGACCCTGGCAGGGGCCTGTGCGGTGAGTGTTAGAAATACCCCTCCAGCTGGATAGGAATTCGATTCGAATCGCCGTCGCTCCCGGTTAGTGAGCACTTGACTTGAGCAGCGGCAACGTAGATTCCATTAAATTGAATGGATAGTTAATTGGATAACGATGGAAAGGTTGCCTCAATTTATACCCGCTATGGTTAATATTGTTTGCTCCTAATAAAGTGAGTGCTCTAGTACAGGTTCTAATATAGATGACAGGTTAATAATAATTAACTTGATGCTTAAGCATTAATGATTACTTATCTATATTAAGCTTTTATGCAAAATGTTGTCAAGCTAGCCCACTTCATATTAGCCTTGCATGATCCTTGGTGTCACTTTATTTCTGGTTTTTGACGGGTAAGTCTAGCTGAGTACCTTCTCATACTCAGGGTTTTATCCCCACTTGTTGCAGGTTGTGCTGTATCATGGCGACTGCAAGAGTTGGTTGGCTCCTGCCTTAGTGGCGGAGTGCGATCATGGGCATGATCCTTCTTATTTACCTTCTCTCTAATGCTTTTGTTGGAAGTCGACCTTGGTACTGGAATGTATTTGAAATCAGAGAAATGTTAGTTTCAAATTACTTTGCTTCCGCTACTTTTTAACTTAAGTTGTAATAACTATGTTGAACTCCGATGTATATTGAATTACTTGTGAAATGGTTGTAACATGTGACTTGTTATGTTGAATCACTACGATCTTGGCTTGTATGTCGGTTGGTTTGAAATCCCTCGTGATTTCATTGGACTACCGGAGTTATATGGGCTCAAGTGCGAGAATTTGATCACTCCGGTGATTGTTTTTGTATTTGTGCTCTTATAATTTGGACGGTTCCGTTACAGTGGAGGACCGTCATGCGAAGGCGGTGGTTGACAGGGGGACCCATAGGTCGGTCAACCTGGGGTGGGGTCGGCCAACCTACCCCTATGGCAGGTGGGCCCCACCTTCGGTGGCACGCCGTCTCGTGTCTTCTAGATTCTTCTCAACTTAGTTTTGATGCGAAATTAATATCTCTTGATTCTGGGCTCCAAATATAGCAAGTAATATATCCATTTTGATCATCTTGACGAGCTCTTCGCAATGGTGCACTCTAATTCATCATTTGAGATACTTTTATTTAGTGAAAAATTAAATGTCCTGCAAAACAAGTGAGAGCACCAAAACTCGTGGAACTCATTAGTTTAAACTCTTATACCTATGTTTGGTGATGTAATTAAGCATATATGCATGTAATGTTGACGGTTTATAATTGACGTTAGTGACCATCAACAGTATGTTTGCTTACAAAGGAATTAGATGACAAGTTAGTGGTTAGCAGAAACTTTAAACTTTTGAAAACTAAAACTTGTAGTGATACCTTGTTAGAAGCATGCACATGCTTCTTTTAAATATAATGCCAGGTTCTTCATTTCAAGCTTATCTTCACATTAGTTCTTTATATGTGTGGTTGCTTGCTTGTTATGATTTATGTAGCCTCTTACCCTCGGTGAATGCATGAGTTGTTATCAAGCCTTATCGTTGTGCTCATCTTGTAGTTGCCTTTAAGTAGACCTCCTTACTTAAAAAGACATGAGCCTACTAGTGCGTTTGCTAACCTAACATCGCTAAGTTCTCTTGAATGCTAACTCTTGCCTAGGGTATGTCCATGTGCCTATTGGTGAGGCCATGCCCAAAACCCTTTTAACTCTTTTGCTACCTATCTTAAAAATTATCTTGTCTCTAAAGACTTGATCATATCCACATGCTTAGTAGCACATCCCGCATCATGATCCTTGTACTTAGAACCTATGTGTTGTGTAGCTGTAGAAGAATGTTTGTTATGTGCGAGCTTTGCGCTTAGAATAGTTGCTTAAGTTAATTTGATTGTCTCAAATGCTTGCTTAAGACCATGACGTATGTGTGGATGCTTTGTTACCTAGGTAGTAACATAGCTATTACCTCTTTTATCCACGGTAAGCATACGAGTGTCGAATAGCTTTATCTTGGAACCGCACTCGAGTTACGTTAATCTCATGGTTGTCGTCTCCAATTAGGTTCTCTCTCTTAGGAGCCTAAGCCTATACATGTGGTTGCTGACCCTTGCATGTTGTGCTGCAAAGACTTGTACCCATGCCTTTGCTTGATGCATAAGCCTAAGCTTAATTCCCTTAAATGTGTGCATATGCCATTGATGTTCTGCACCCTTTTTGTGAATACCCTTGTTTGATCGACCAACCAAGTTAAGTTCTCACTAACGCCAGCCTTCGACCATAGGTAAGCTAGTGTAATGTAATCTCTCTTTGCTGTGGTCTCATAATCTTTTGCTTGCAAATCATGAAGCTACCTTATCAACTTAATCTCGGCTCGGTATATCAGTTTTGCCTTTGAAGTTTGCTCAATTCATCTCCAACCTTCCTGAGTCTCTAAATGTTTGTCAGCCCTGATCTCATGATCCTACCTAACATGACCGAATCTCATGTTAATTAATTATCTGGTAGTTTCCTTGGTGGACGCAGGGCATGCGTAAATAAAGCGAGAGTCCCTTGCTCAGTTATCTTTAGCAATTAAGCTATGTTCTCTTGTTCTATGTTTTGATCTTCGGATCACCTCCTTGTTGACCCCTAACCTTGTGACTACCTTTTATTGCTATCCCTCCTTTGCATAGTGGTTGTTCTTACAACCCAATCTGTGCCACTTGAAATTTTACGTTGGTTGTGTGATCGGTAATGGTGTTATGAGTAGCAACTAATAGTGTCACGACAAAACCGAGAGCCTCCTATGGGTGGCCGACACAAGGTTATGCTGCTCGACATGCGCTGGTATCGAGGTTTTTGGTCATGATCCATTGCAGAACTACACCGATGTGTTATTTTTATGTGAGCTCTTCCTTGGTTATCTCCCCATATCTTATCAGAAGATCCATGTGTTGGACCAAAAGTAGTAGAGCTTCCTTCTAAAGTTGCAAAGAGGATAACCTTTGAAGAATAAGTCATCGACATAAACATTAACAAACTGCAAGAGGTGGTAGACAAGTGAGTCTACTTAACTGTCCCTGTAATGACGTCAGCTAGCTAGCAAGCAACTTATGTCATCCCCGTTGGATCCAAAAGGTACACAATACCTAATGTTGGACAAGTTATCAGTCGGATGAGAATCGATTGTCACATTGTGCTTATGACCTGACTATCTAAGTCTTGATTCTTATGTACCTGATGATCATACAGTTGAAATCAACCATTTCTGGTGTGGCCCCTTGTCTGTTGACTTCGATGGCGACCATCTATTCAGGTATCGACCATACTTATTGTTGTTAAGAGTGAAGATTGGAACTTTTCATGTTGAGAAACAACTGATTAGTTATTAGTTGGAAGGTTAATCTCTAACTAGGTAACGACTCTTTGATAGCTACGAAGGCTATGTCCCACAAAACAATGTTAAGCGAAGAAACAGCAAACCCGGTCAGCGGTTCAAGTACTATTTTCTTCTACAGAACCTGTGTCGTCAAGTCAATTCCCTCTTGGATAATCACACAGGTAGTTCAAGATGTTGTATCCACTAAGCAAAGAGCTAGAGAAAGCACGTCCCTAGCTTTGGTCAGCATCATTATGCACCTAGGGGCCGCAAAAGGATTTGTTTAGGACTCTATGGGATGAAGTGCCAAAGGATAGTCAGAAATGGTCCCTTATCTTATTGTACTATCCCTCCATGTGGAGTATGCTTTGTGCCCCACCAAAAATAGCCCACAAGTCTAATGGTTGTGCATCAGCGAGTTGGTGTCTAAATCAATGGTTGAGGGTGTTTCCTAAGAAGCATGTAAGGAAAAACCCTAGCCTCCATCCTTAGCGAGAAGACTACCGTTGTCATAAGAAGAGTTAGAGAGTGCGGAACGCACTCCACAACGTGTGAAACAAAGGAGAAGAAGAGTAGGAAAACTATCCATATTTCATGGAACTAAAACGGTTATCCTTAAGCCGATGACTAGTGGCTCAAATATGGTTGAATTCACACCAAACTTGGTGAGCTCATTCCTCTCTTAGGATACTTCAATGTCTTAAGTTGGTTTGAAGATTGGTTAAGTAAAGCATCAGATTTGAGATATGTTTTGTTAGTTCGATTCACTGCAATTTTTTAACAGAGCAATTTTGGTAGATGATTTGTTTGGATACTCGAACGGTGTCCTTTGAGCTGAATTTTGGTTAGTAGTTAGAGGACTCTTGGATCTACATGCTTACCAAAATTCGTGCATAATGGAGCAGCAGTTTGTGGGATACGAACTGATTACCGAGAGGAACAGAATCTGCAATTTTTCAGCTTGACTGCTATCATCCCTCATATTAGAAGGTTGTTTTGTAATTGATGCAAGATTAGCAAACATAGTTAGTGTTTTACCGTTAGATAATCTTTTAGATGCCCTAAAGAAGACTCCTTGTACCCCTTTTGTGCCTTGTTTTGCCCTCTCATATCAACAATGCTTGAGCAGTCAAGGTGTTCTACAAGTCAATTTGTGCTATTGCGAGTCAAAATCAATTTGAATAGCATCAACCAACAGATTTTAGACTATGATTTTGAGTGGTGGATTGACATTAGAAAGGAATCCTTAATGCCAAAAGTAGTCAAACAAGGCTAGTTTTGCTACAGTGCGAATCAATCCAACTTACTGTGCAACAGCACCATGAAGGAAAATTTTACTCAATCTTGGTAGTGTATTGTTTCTCCAGTTCGATGAATACTTGCAACTTTTGTTGTCCTCCAGGCCTCACTATCATCCTTCTTCAGCAATAATTCCAATGTTGACATTTCCTTGGGTATCTTCCATGTGTTTTTACCCAAGAGGTTGCATCAGGTTCAACCTAGATAACTGTTGTTGTTTGGACACAAGGATCCCCTTAAATGATGATAATCGAGAAATGCTGAGCCGATAGAGTCAGCTATCACATTCACCGCTTACTCAATAGACTCAGATAATACAGTGTTGTTATCAGAGAAATAGAACTGTACACATGGAACATTATGTAGTTTTCATTAGTTGGCAGTTGAGTGATTGGGTAGTTATGATCGGCATAGGCATTGTTTGCTGGTTAGTCGGTTTCTCAAAGCTTCAGAGAATGTTTACCCCATCTAGGACATCATCCCTTTAGGGAAGGTTGTACATGTTATGCCCACTAGAGAAGCAGATGATACGAGTTGTTAGTTATGCTCTGAACCACCCATCATCCCGAGAATGAAGTATTGTGCTATTTTGGATTCCTCCCAAAGTAACAATGCTTCATGGAAGTCAATAAAGGAAATTCTTCAGACAAAATCTACTATGAAGAACAAGTATCAAAAAGTGGTCTTAACCAAATTAGTCTCTCTAATGCTCAATGCTAAGTAGCCAGATGCCCTCGCAGATGTTAGAACATCGATGCCATGTTTCTCTTCCCTTAAAAGTCTTTCACCCTAAATCCCGGGGCAAGATTCTCATAAGGGGGAGGGCTGTAACACCCCAGGTGTTAACCACTAGCAAAGCAGTGGATTTGAGCTCAAACATGACATGTTAAGTGGTAGTCAGAAACTTTAGTTACTTATCTTAGGAGTGGTGATGGAGATGTCAAGGTCAACTCTATGGAAATGAGCCCCAACTAAAACTTGGATTTGCACAACACATCCTTGCTTACATGTTGACCCTTTTTCAAATGTATGCCTGAGTAATGTGGAAAGTGCTTCTTTCATGTGTCTCACATCACTCTCTATTTATATTGATCATTGGAAAAGTTTCGTGAAGTTTGGAATCAAGAATTCACATAAAATGACAAGTTATGTCCTTGCTTGAATAGCTTTATTAAGTGAATGAGAACATGTGATGTCAAACAAACCTTGCAACCTTGCTCAAACAACCCTAAATTAATTCTAAAATAAAAGTCATGAAGGGTTCATGTTGAGCAAGTGATAAGAAAATGCTTCATTAGACCAAAGAGGATAATTTAAGCTCTATCGGGATGCTACTTTGACCAAGATGAAATAGTGATTTTGGTACCAGCTTGGAGGTTTGACCTTTGATAAAAAGTTGAAATTTAGGTTGTATAAAACAAACTTTGTTTTTGGACAAAGAGCCAAATCAGCTTCCAAGTTGCTCAAACAAAGGCCTCAAATTTGAATATAGTACTGTTTTGGCCCCTCCAAAATCTCGCTAAGTCCCTGATCTGCAGCAACAAATCTACATGTTCGCAGATTTTTATCTTCCAAATTCATATGGTAGCGCAATTGGATTCCTTAATATGGGTTGAAGTACCATTTGTGAAGCAAACAACAAAGCAAGTATCGTAAGTTTTGGAGCACATTTGGACCTTCAAAATCAATTCCCAAAACTGCTATTTTCGCTGAACTTCGCGGACTTAACCTAAATATCCAGACTCTGAATTTCAGTTTCATCTACCCTACTTTGGGGGTTAATAACTTGCAAACCAATTCGAGTTTGGCCAAGATCCTTTTAGCAAGAGTGTAGTACTCACGTAGAACTACAACAAGAAGAAATGGGTAGATCAAATCATCAAATGGTATAAGAGTTAGAAGGGGAAGCAGAATGTCGTTTCAGTCGGTCTGGAACCAAAGTTTAGATTTCAGTTTGAGGTGCCCTCCTTTGGAGCTCCACATTTCCCAATCTAGGCCGAGTTAGCTCTGGATCCTTAAATCAATGTTGTTCACCTCACAAAGATCTACAACTTTGTCTCATGCGCTGCGATCATAGGTCAGCTGGATCGGAAGATAAGGAAGGAAGAATATACGAGTTTCATTGTATTTTTGTGGTGGTATTGTCAGCTCCTTAGTGATTTTGAACTACAGAGCTTGATTGGCCCTGGCCGTGCGAGCTACATGGCTTTCATGCGCCTTCATCACCCCCACACCGTGCCCACACGTTGCCTCGCCAAAGTGGAGAGCCGAGCGACCTGCCACCTCTCTCGCTCTCTCTATCTCTTGCTCTACCTCCCTGTCACCATGGCCGAGCACCTCCCCTAGCTTCCCCGCCCAGTAGCCACCACCGCTCCGTACTCCTCCCTTCTCGCCGCGTCATCGAGCCGCCACCGTCGGTGGTTGCCGCTAGCCGCCGTAGCCAGCCGACTGGGCTGAGCGCAGCAGGCCGCTGCCAGCTGCCGTGGCTGCCGATGTTGTCGTGGCCAGTAGGCCAAGGGCCACCTCCGGCCATGCTGCTAGTACCAATAGGTGCGCCTATTCATGGGCAAACCCCAGCCCCGCCGCTTGCCGCTGGCCCTATCTCCACCTCGCCGGATTTCGGTCGCCCGAGCCCGTCCTCTCCTCTGGCTACGTGAAGATGAAGACAGGGAGAAAAATGCAAAAAGAAGCATTTTCTTAGGTCCAGTTGCGAAGTCAGTGACTTATGTAAATAGTGCCATAAGGACCTTTTTGCTAGAAATCTGTTTTAGAGGAAAGTCCGGGGTCCTCTGTGCAAGATGGTTTTTCCTTTATCTTTTCTTCATGCATTAAATCAGCTGAATTTGGAATTTCGTAGTAAATGGTAGAAAAATCGTAAAATAGCAAATGAGGACATTTTGGAATCCTTGTGAGTAGATCTATGAGCCATAATATAATATGTGTTAGTAAAAAGTTTTTGCTATTTTTATTTATTCTTGTAAAGTGCTTTTAAAAATGCTTTTAAGATGGACCGACGCATATCTTGAGTTATAGAAGTCCAAAAATTGTAATTTCAGTTATGTTAATCTTGTGATGACATGCTATAGCTAAGAAAAATATTAAACATACTAGTTGTGTACTGTTTTTATAATGTTTTGATTTAATCTTGCTAAATAGACAATTTTAGCTTATTTTGCTTATTATTTTCATATCTAGAGTTGTGATACTCCAACTGCTATAAATTTTTTATGGCAGTCTAGTGATGTCATGTTGTGCTGTGGTACAAATTTCATGGTCATTGGATATAGTATGAGTGAGTTATTTCTTTAACTTTCTTAGGGCTTAATAAATGGTTTTAAATGGTTTATAAATAATTTATATATGCAAAAATATGAAATATGGTTCCTTTGCCTCTGCATGAAGATGTTGTGACCCAAGAACACTTAATATGGCTATGTGTTTACAGAAAATATGGATCTTTAGCAATTTGTCTTTTTCATAGAAGTTGCAATGCTTATTTAAATGGCAAGAAATTTGTACAGTAGACTATTGAGAGCATGTATGAGCTGCTGTAATTTTCTTAGAATTTACTGTGCACTTTTGGTATATGTTCCTTAATTCACCCTATTATTACATAAATTAATAAATGCATGTAAAGAATTTATTTGGGCTTGATCATTATATTTTCTAGTGTTCGTTTGATGAGTATAAACTGTTGGTAACATTTGTTATGTAAAGATTTGACTGGTTATATGGAGTCACATATTTATTGCTTTATATCTT
The DNA here is from genome assembly GCA_038087645.1 of Saccharum hybrid cultivar R570. NCBI lineage: Eukaryota > Viridiplantae > Streptophyta > Magnoliopsida > Poales > Poaceae > Saccharum > Saccharum hybrid cultivar. The sequence goes on from JAQSUU010000113.1 coordinate 7,872,696, forward strand.
CAGAGAATGGCTATTTTGGACAATTTCTGATGCCATGCTAATTGCATAATGAAAATGGTGTTTGCTGTGAAACTTGTTTATAACAAAGTTGTAGATAACTTGCTTATCTTGCTTTGTTAAATTTTTATGACAATAGGTCAAATGGTTTGTGATTTATAGTTGTTTAAACTTGCTCATCAGAAATGCTTGCTCTCTAAAATTTCTGGTGTCACACCCTAAGATTTACTATTTTGGGTTGTACATTGAAAACACTAAATAAAATAAATATTTTAATGTTTGGATAAAAAATTCTCAAGTTTAGTTTATCTTAACATTAGTAAGTAATACAAAAATGTGGTTTCAATTTTTCTCTTTGAACTAATTTGACGGGTTTTGGTTGATGTCACTGGCGGAGCTTCATGGAGGCGAAGCTGGGCACCTGCCCCCCCTTCCCTCCATGATTTGTCATTATATATTGTATTGTTTTTTCTTTTTTTTCTATAAAATTCTGCTTTTGTGAAGCTATGTATGGAGATGGATAAGTCTGGCTGTAGATAACAAACAGAAAATGATAGAAGAGCCTACATCATATTGCTGCTATCTACATCATAATATAAGTACGAAGGTATATATTAATGATATTATATGCATTGCCAGTTCATTTCTTGCGTTAATTACTGTTCACTGGTTTTTTTTTCAAAATCGCCCCCCCTTTAATTTGTCTCAAGCTCCGCCACTGGTTGATGTGATGCTTGTTTTGGTGTTTATGAGTGCAAACGGTTTAAGAGTACGATAGAGCGACATTTCTATCTCTTTGGATAATTTTTCTGGCCCTTTTTGGAATTAAAATTTCAGTTTCCGTGAACTCAATCTTTTTCTTGATCTTTTCATCAAACTTTTCATGGGCTCAGTCCTTATCCTTCTAAGAGTCTCAAAGATTTTTCCCGTAATTTTTCTGAGCTCCGCGCTATTTTTCACGGCCAAAAAGGTAATTTTAGATTTTCTACAATTATTTTATTCATAAAATTAAAATAATCCTAAAATTAAGAAATTGTGAAATATTTCCAAACCCTAGACCCATATATATGTCGGTGTTCTCCTCGATGCGCTGATTCCAGATCCGAAAATCCCATCGCGAGCCGCCACTCGTAGTTCCCTCCATCCCTCGCCGAAGTTCGTCAATTACAGCTTGCATTCCGGCGAAGGTTCAGCGAGCTTTTCCGGCCACCTCGGACATCTCCGGTGAATTCTGCTTCCGCTCTAAGGTTCATCTCGTCATTCTATATGATGTAGTATATTTGTTTGTATCAATCTGCCACTGTATGACCGTTCCCATTCATTTTTGTTTGTCCGGTGAACTTTCCGGCGAGCACCTCCATGGCAAAGCTTTCGTGTCACTATTTTTCCGACCGTTCACCTCACCGGGCAGCACATGGCTGGTCCGTCACCTCCTGACTAATCTCGGAGCCTGCACTGCGACGCCTTGGCCCTCCTCGTCGCGTGGCCTGCGCACGGTCGCAAGACCGATCGTCCACCCTGTGCAGGCAGGCACAACCGGAGGTGCGGGCTCTAGCTCGGTCCCGCCTCCACGGGCCTCAAGGGGCCTGGCGCCACCGCTGGCCAACCAGCTGACCGCCCTTGGCTCGGCCGAGCCCTTGCCCCTCCCCGCATGCGAGCAGCAGCAGCAGCAGCAGTCAGCCATGGCTACTACGTTCCTGTGGAGGATGAACCAACGTACAAGATGAAGTATTTACAGTTTTGCCACTCGATTATATATTCCCCACCGTTTATTCGTTTTACGTCTGATTCGAGTGATTCAAGTCGTGTTAAATTTGTGTCGTCACGCTTTACGTGGTAGCACCAACGTTGGTCATGTCTCACAATTATAAATTTATTGATTTTAAAACTTTTTGATTAATAATTATTTAATCACTGTTAATTAGAAAATAACTAAGGGTTGCAATTCCATTCGTGTCATGTCGTGTCGTGTTTGTATCGACGTAAACTATGTATTAGTAACGATGTTTATCATATCACTTGATTATGAATTTGTTAAATTAAATAGTAATTAGATTAATATATTTATTTAATGGTTTCCTAATTAATTAACAATAGTTAATTCGTTTTAACTCCGATTTGGTTCGTTTGAGTTGTGATCGTGTTGACCAAAGCTACATGTTAGTAGGAACATTTAACCTATCCTACCTCATTGAATTTTATAAGTTAGATATTAATTTGATTTATGCTTGTGCAATTGAGTTTCTAATTAAAAGCAACACGGGTTTATACTTCAGTCTGTCCTAAATTAATGTTAATCTAATTAATATTAAACTAAATGTCTTTTGAATTATAAGATGCTTAGTTCAACTTTGAAACATAAGTGATTTTGTTCAGTTGGCACATGTTTTTCTATATACCGTTAAATATTAAATTGATTAATGTACCTGTATCTATTTTATAATTAAAATTTGCTTAGTCTAAGTATGTTGCATATATGATAGATTTGTGTAGATAATTTCACATGCACTTTTCTTTTACAAAGTTAATGTTTAGTTTGATTAAATGATACATGCACGTTTACAAATAAAAATACGGCTAGTTTCAACTTGGCTTTCAAATTAAAATATTATTTGACTAATCTGAGCTACTATTTCACATGGTCTTGTTTAATTAAAATGAATTAAGCATGTAGCATTTTCTTTTCTATTGTAATACATAAAACTCCTGATAGCCGCTACATCACTTTTTGTGTTCATTGTTAAATATTAATTCGATTAATGGGTACGTAACCAGTTTTCAATCTAAAAACAACATCGAGGTACATTTTGATTTTGTATATACAAATAAATGTTAAAATAATTAGCTACTAACATAAACATATTTTTAATTTGTAAATTGCTTAGGCTAGCACTTTGACGTGCGTTTGGATGCTCTCACAAAATTATTTCTTTTGTAAATATAAAAAGCATAACTTGCTTAATAAAATATTGTGTGGGAATATTTATAAAATATATAAACTATGGTTAGTTTCAACTCGGTGTTGAGTCCGAATATAATTTGTCTAATCTGAACTAACTACTTTTTCATGATCTTATTAGCTAAAATAAATCAAGCATGTAGTGGTTCCTTTTATAATATAAATATTCCGATAGTCTTTTTCTTTTTAACGATAGTTCCGTTATCGATGTTTTTTGTGTTCTCGTGACCGTAGCCGATAGTTCTCTTTTAGTACGATGTTTTCTCTTGTGTGGTGTATTATTTTTAGTTGTCCCTATTTGTTTGCTTATATGTATGTTAGTGTGCTAGGTTGCTATGATCTATGAGTAGAAGAAAGACTATCCGTGAGCGCGAAGATCCGAAGGTGAAGACCAAAAGCTGAGTGCCAGAAGTTGCAAATGAAAGATTAAGTTGAGGCTTTTCAGAGCAAGTTGCTTTGGGCATAAAGCAAGTTCTAAGGCAAGTATAACATGGGACCATCCTTATTATCCTATTCACTGAAAATACTATTTATATGCATGTGTCCTCGACAACCATAGAAATTATAACTTAGCTATTGATATCTTGTTTCCTTGTCACCTATGGGTTGTGCATTTGGGTAGCTATTGCTAGCGCTTAATTATGAACGATGATCTTGTAATTGGACTAATGAATTATGTGATCAACCTTTAACGATGATTTTACTACTGTTGAAAGGGAGCTAGAGCAAGGGGTTATATTGTTGCTATGGTTTGTCTCCATAAGGACTTATCTGTAAGCATTAACCGGGATTGACAGTACCGCTGTGAGGGCTATATGGCTCTGGCTTTAGTTGTTCAAGAGACCTTTTCTAGCTTGTTAGTGGTTACCTTAAATGACGTAAGAATGGTTTGCCACGTTGGGTGTAGAACAGCCTCTAGTCTATGAGTATAGCTGAGAAGGAATTGTGCCATTTGAAAAGGGGTTCCTACATCTACCTGCCGAGTGAATCTAATGGCCCTAACTTGTTAGACGAACTTTTGAATGACTTTATATGATTTTCGGTGTTTTGGGACTAGCTATCCCATGCATTTGGAAATCATGACTCACAGTGAAAGTGTACACCTCTGCGCAGAGTTTAATAAACTGGTATACTAGCCGTGCTCACGGACACGAGCGGCCTTGAGTATTCTTACAGAATAGTTGGTCACCATTGTTATATCATTATTGTTGTTACTATAATGCTCATGTTAATGCTATTTATTATTCTTATTACAATTGATCATTGGTTCGTTAATGGGAATTGGAATACCTTGATGCTACTCAATTGCTAATTATATGACGAATAAAAGCTAAATATAGTCAAACAGTGTCTAGCCTTTTGTGCCTCATGAACCCTATGTTATACTTGTTGAGTACAACATGTGCTCACCCTTGCTATTTCCCTCACACTCCAGTGTGTAGTAAGGTGCTGCTTAGAAGAAGGATAAAAGCATAGTGGAGTTTCCAAAAGTCTATCAGAAGTGCTTGGCATACGGAGCCCCCAGTCAGCCGTCCCTAAGAAGAATGGAGCCCGAGCAGAAATTTAGCAGCCGTTCCGCGATACTCTGATAGTTGTAAGTGTTAATATAGTATGTTTCCCGCTTTATATAAACATTGTTTTGACATTTCTATTTTGTTGTAGTATGTGTGGACTTCATAGGCACACATATAACGAGTGCTTGGTCTTCTTTAGAAAACCGGGCATGACATCTGGATAGATCTTAGAAATTGTTGTGTTTGGCCCTTATAGCCATTGAATCATGTTAAGATGATTATAAGAAAGTTTTAGACAATTTCATAAGCTTTCTAGAAAGTCTTGCTTCAGGTGTTGTTGGATGTGTATAACTCCAGATATGGCCAAAACATATAGCTGCTCTTTGCAGTTCAGAAAATGACAGATTCTAGTTATAGTTGTTTACTTTGTGTATTGCTAAGTGTGGCTCATGCCTTGGATGGTGATTGAGTTTGTACACATGGGACCTTGTGAAACTTGTGTACCATGCTTAATATACTTGCTATCTATTTATAATAAGTTGTGTGATATTTAGTTAAACAACTATAATTGGCTATGTCTTGCATAATCTTGTGCTTGTCTTAAATGCTCTTATGTAATGCATCTCATATTGCTATTCTTTATATTCATGCACTTGCTTCTTGCATCTCATTTAGTTACATTAGATGAACCATGTGAAGGACATGATATTGGAGCCAAACCCGAAGATGGTGTTTGGTGGACCTATCCCGAAGATGGAAGGACTAAGCAAGTGCCAGGATGAGAAATGCTCATCAAGCGACTGTCATCTAAATAGTACTAACCTAGTGTTAGATCCTAGACAGGCCTCGGAGCATTCTAAGTCTCCTACCCTCTCTTTTTTTAAATGCACATGAGTATAACTCTTTATGATGCATTAGGTGATAGGAGTTGAATGAAACTGTTGATGCATATTTTCCTACCTTGTCCACTATGTATCAATACCTAAACCCTTACTAGTATAAGTATGACGTTCTATGCTTCGCCATGTTTAGACCGGTAAAAGTCAAGTGATTTCTGTCACCTACGAGATATAAGTGGATACCTGGTCACGGTTGCCTATATTTGCTATCGTGGAAAATAACCATGTGTTGGTGAATAAATGGAGACCGGGCGGGATTTCTGATAGAGAAGCAACTAGGCATGGAGGTCTTGGGTGCCTATTTATCTCCGCCTGTGTCAATTAAGGACCGTACCGTTGCTCGTACTTCTGTCGAGATTGAACACATGCCTAGCACTTAGCTGGCCGAATAAGTGGTTCCGACCGTGAAGCTGAGTAGCTCAACTCAGGCCGAGAATCATTCTGTAAAAGTGCGCACACTGGAGGTAGTAAGGATGTGCAAGGAGCGGATCAACAGACCATGGGCAAGCATGCTCTAATCAGCGCCGTCCATGGCAGGCATGGCTTGAGCAACCTGGCTACCGTTGCATCCCTAAGGGTGCGGTGCTGGTCGGACTTGTGAATGGACCTCAGTTGTACCAAAGGTGACTTAAGGCTACCATGGCTGCTAGATTTGGGTTTGTGTTACGAATAAGTCCCTAGCTGTGTTAGAATCAATTCGAGTCGCCGTCTCTCCCGGATAGTGAGAAACTCGACTAGTATCAACATCGTAGTAATACTTGATGGAACAGGATGGTTATGATGATTTCATGATAAACCGGATATGGTTACTATTGTGATGCTTATTAACCAAGTGATTGCTCCAGAATAGGTGCAAAGTTAGTCATAATAAGCTTCACCGATCTTGATGCTAAAAATTGACTAAAAGATTGAAAGTAAGGACTCATGATAGTAATGCTCTTATTACAAAGTTATGCTATCCAACCAGCTCCACTAAATAAGCCTTGCATATCCTTGAGAGTCTTTTTGTTTCTCTCCTGAGAGGTAAGTCTAGTTGAGTACATTCGAGTACTCGGAGTTTTATCCCACCATGTTGTAGGTGAAGTTCTCGGCCTACTGAAGATGGTGGCTAACCGCCGGTGGGCTCGGTGACTCTATATAGTATTCTCATCTATATGCTTTTATCAGAGGATGTCACTTATGCTAGCAATATATTTGAGACTTACATTATTGTGATCATTTGAAAGCTATGTTGTTTTCACTAATCGATTTTGAAGCCTAGCTTGTACTATTATTTGTGAACTCCTTTGTAATATTATTTCCACTGCAACTCCATGTATGTGATGTGTATTTGCTTAACGATGCGATCTTGGTTGTGAAGTTGATTTACCGAGGTCCTTCGTGACACTCAGCGAACTACCGGATTTATATAAGTGAAAGTATGCGTGTATCAACGTGTTTAGCGGGGACAGCCGTACTCGATCTTGTATAAATTGGATGGTTCTATCATAATGAATAAATAAAATTTCTTTTCCACCTGTTCCTTGTACTTTTGGCTCTGAGCGTCCCTTTTTATTGTCATCAATTCCCTTTAGCGACAGCCTCTGGGTTGATAACTGAAGTATCCATCGAAGAACTTGAACTCAGGTCCTTTAGTTGATCCAAGAACAGCCAATCAGACTGAATTGACTAACCTCCTAGGGTCAGTCCGTCCAGGGTTAAGTGTAAACATGAAACCGCATCGAGCAACTTTCATCTAAAATTCATGGTCAAGAACTTAAGTGACAATGCAGTTGCAGAGATTGACGTCACCCACTTAGATGCTCCAAACGCAACTTGAATGGTTTGTAACCTCTAGTCCTTATGCATTTTCTGATCTTGTGACATCGCGTTGTTATCTTCATGAACGAGACAGTGCGATGTTAAATGCCTGGCGTTATCTTCATGAACGAGACAAGGCGTCCTAGGAAACCTAGGAAACTGAGCACTTGGAGGCAGCCCTGGTCACCTCCCAAATCACTCTCACCACCGTGGAGGGGGAGAGCAGTGCTGTCGAGGTGTGACTGGTAGACTCCGATGCCAAGGTAATAGGTAGGATCCATAAGAGAAATTTGATCTCTTCGTCACTCTGTTTCATCATGCTTTTCTTGATGGATTTTTTCCATTACAGCCCTAACAGAAGAATTGGAGGCCCTTCAACTAGCAATGAACAATGCCGCCAGGGCTCTGAACGCCCGGGGCGATCTGGTGGCGAGTCACCTCCAAGATATCTCTGTGCGCACCAGGGAGATCGCCCTCCATGTCGTTCATCATGGGGTAGCTATTGCCCTAATGTTTGCCCAGGTGAACTCTGGGCATGAACTCCGGGGGCTTCATCCTGGCCAATGGTGACAACCACCATGAGTTGATTGAGGCTTTCGCCAGACATACAGACACTGTTGACGGTAGATAAGTATCATTTTTTTAACCATCAACATAGCATGAAAAAGGACTAAACAATAATTACCACTTAGATATAGGGGGTTTACTGACATAATTCCATGAGTTTTGGTGAATGTCTGTTTCTGCAGGGTGTCACCTGAAAAGAATCAAGGCCCACATGTTAGGTTTACATAGAGACAACAGGGCCACGCATAACTTTTCTATAATCTGGAAGATACGAGAAGACTCTAGAAACAAACCGGAGGTGAAATGGGCTCGAAAGTGGGGCGGCCGGCCCCTGGCCTGGGCACCCGCCTCACCTAGGTAGCCAATCAGGAGCAAGCTCCTAGATCCTGCCTCCACCGCCTTTGAGGATCAATAATAATCATTGATCAAGGTCGGTTTGATCCGAGGACTGTGGTGCTTCCTAGAGGGCTATATAAGCAAGGCCCCTGGACCCTAGAGGAGCAATCCCTTAAAACCCTAATTCATTATTTCTAGTTGGGATCAGCTGAGAGGGGTCCCTTGAATGGATCTTCTCTCTTAGGGCACATATAAGAGAGATTAACTTTGTAGTCTCCATGTGAGATTAGAGTTCTTCTTCTAGATTGAGAGAGTTAGAGTGGAGAGATGAGTTAGAGGAAGCCGGCATGTCGGTGTCTCCTCTCCGACTTGTACCTGTGGGATCAAGTCTCCTAACCCGAGGCTTGGTTCTAGGATTCTTCGGTAATTCAACTTCTAATACTAAGTAAGTACATTGTTATTATTGTTCTATGGTTTACGAGTTTACTTTATTCTCTTCCATGGTAGAGGGTAGGGTAATTGTCTATAGCGTAAGCGTGGTGCTTAGGCTAGAGATACTCGTAGATATCCCCTGTCTAGCTGAATCCATGGTAGTAGCGCGGAACGTGACAATCCCGTTGTTTCCTTTGTACCCCACATCCCGTTAGAAGGATTGGTAGGATTAAGTGCCCTGGTCAAGCATCCTCTGTGGTGTCTCTTTTCCATCGGTATGTCCCCATATACCTATAGTTTCATAGCTTACCATAGGTTGGAACCAGACTATCGTCGTAATCTTCTCTAATCGCTTATATCTTCGCTACCTTGTAGTGCAGCCTAGGGATTAAGTATAGATTTAGGTTAGTCATTGCACGCTTTCTCCTTGCGGATAAACAAATACGATACTCTAGAAATATCTCCCGAGTGAAATGCTCACCGATATCCGTGCGCTTGCGGATCCTTTTCTATGTGCGTTAACAAATATCAACAGACACCGCGATGAATGTTTCTTCGACCGGAAAAGTTGTGAACAACGTCTTCTTTGGCCCATAGTTTATACTTAGGGATTTAACCATGAATAAAAAACCTTCTGATCTTACTTGTGTTCATTCCCTGTTGGAATCCATGTGAATTGTCTTATGATGATGATGGCGCATCCAAACTGATTCTCATGCGATTCTTTTTATTTTTTGCGCTATAGGCGATGCGTGCCGCACCGGCTTTTGCCTTCTTAGGCTAAATTAGGATTTTCATTTTTTTCTTGTTCTAAAGGTGATACTCTATTAGTACTGGCTATCAATCCTGGTGACGATCCAAAATCGATCACAATTAAGCACTAACTTTTAGTTACCAGGGCTCAAATTCTATAATGAGAAAATAACTTTCGAAATAGCCGACAATGATTCAAGCATCAAATCACGTATGAAACCCCAAAATCGTCGGTTGTCAAGCTCTTTCAAAGTGTTGTGCAATTAAATCCAAATCTGACTCCCTAAAATAGAATGGCTACATTCTGGCGAACTAATCCATAAGAGCAACGTTTTAGCCGTTCCATAATGACCGACTAGGGGAGCCATCAAAATACACTCTCGGAGCTGATTGCTTGGATCAACTGTTGATGTTCATTGTTGATTTTGATAATGCCTCCTTCCCAGATTCTGCTAGAGAAGCACTCACAATCTTCAAATTCCCAATATGCTAGATCCACTGTTGCCACACTTACAGACGTGTCAGCTGGAACCACTTCGGCGTTGTCTCCTTGCCACTAAATAAGATATTGGTGTATTATTGATGGGATGCAATAATTGGCGTGGATCTAGTCATGACCCAAGAGCAATTGTATGTCCCTTTACCATCGATGACGAAGAAAGTAGCAGGTAGGGTCTTACTTTCAATTCTCAATTCGACACAGACTGCCCCCTGGGTCTTGGACGCATTGCCTCCGAAGTCCTTCAACATCATATCAGTTTCAAGCAGATCTTCTGGGCCCTTCCTAAGCTTACAGAAGGTAGTGTATGGCATAAGATTGACTGCAGCGCCTCCATCGACAAACATCTTAGTCATCGGCTTTCCATCGACAAATCCTTTCATGTATAAAGCCTTTAAATGCCGATGCTAAGATGTTTTATGAAACATGGCTTGTTGTGACTGAAGATTTAATTGAGCCACTGCTTCTCCCAGATCTTCTTCATCCGATCCTTCTTCAACAAAGCTTAAAGGAGCCTTGGACTCTGCGGGCCAAATAAACACCAAACTATCAGCCGATGGCTTACCCTTGTCGGTTGTTTGCATAACATGCCATGTCCTGGGTCTAACAGATTTCTGAGCTTTTAACTCTCTGTTCCTCAAGCGTTGAACTCTTCTTTTCTAGCTCCTTGTCAAACCTCCTGGGCACCATTGGCCTTCTTGCCAAACGTGCTCTTTCTTTTCATCACGATTGGCCCAATCTTGATCATGCATATGTTTGCCTAGCTGATCATGAACTTCTTTATTTTTGTGCGTCGATCTATGCCGTTAGATTGATAACTCAAATGTTCATGGATGGACCGACGGTTGGCTTGAGATTTCCTGAACTCTGCATATTGATTACTGCACTCTGGGCAGTTATGTCTTGTAGGCAATTTCAAACCTTCGTCCAGTAGTGTTTGAAGAAAGGATAGTTCCAATGTAGCTTAGCTTGCTCTCTCTCATACCTTTCTTCCTTGCACTGACGCTCATATTCTTCTTCTTCAAGCTAGTGCTAATAGTTCTTCTTCTTCTTCTGTCGTTGCCACTTGTCAACAAGATCCTAGATGTCACTTAAGGATGCATAGCGCCAACTCTAGAGATTTCACCTTGATCATATCAGCTCTTTTGCTGATTATGTTGTTGTTTGTACTCATTAGCCGATATCTAGACCTTAGGGTTGACTGACCCATCTTCTTTGGCCTTAGTTGTCACACCCATTTTTAAGAATAAAATGGAATGTATAACCTTATGTGCGCCCAGATATCAATCACACATAAGTCGACAAATTAAAGGAGAGTATCATCACATTGCTTATTACATCACGATTATTAACTCAAAGTCTTTACACAAATGAAGCAGAAATTAAAATATAACTCTTTCTCGTGGTTGTTGACGGTTCTTAAGTATCAATTTTAATTATCCAATAAATAAGGAAAAGGACCTATATGCAAGCACCACCTGGAATTAGGGTTTGATCTGACAGAATTCCACGAGTTTTGTTGTTTATCTGTTTCTGCAGGGGGTTATCAGGAAATACAAAGGAAAGGCCCACACGTCGGAATTACATAGAGATATTAACGTGTTCACCGATTTTCTATCATCTAGAAGACTCCAGAAGCCACGAGATCGAACAGGAGGCCGAACGGGCCTGGGACCAGGGCACCCACCCTGGACCCTGGGGCGCCCGCCCTAGGTCTGCAACCAATCAGGATGAGTCTCACGGATTATGCCCCACCGACCTAAAGGATCAAGGAAAACTGTGCGATTAATGTCGGTTTGATCCGACGGCCCAGGTTCACTTGAAGGGACTATATAAGCAGGACCCCTGGCCCCTGGAGAGGAGAATCCAAGTCCATTATTTTCATATTTTCCAGAGAGGATTCAGAGAGAGAGGTTCCCTTAGGGTTCCCACCTCATTAGGGCTTAGCATCCAATGTGAGATTAGACTTAGTTCTTCTAGATTGAGAGAGATAGAGTGGAGGTATAGATCGAAGGAAGCCCGGCCTGTCGATGACTACTTCGAGGTTGTACCTGCAGGATCAAGTTCTCCTAACCCGAGGCTTGCTCCTAGGATTCTTCAGTATTTCGACTTCTAAATTCTAGTAAGTTCTTTGTTTTATTGTTCTTTGGTTTATGAGTTTACTTTAATCTCTTCGCGTAGAGTTTAGAGTAATCATCTCTAGCGTAAACGAGGTGTTTGGGCTAGGATACTCATAGATATCCCCTATCTAGCCGGACCGTGGTAGTAGCGAGGAACGTGACATTTCTGTAGCTACCTTTGTATTCCATATCCCGTTAGCAGGATCGATAGGGTTTATAGGTGCGGGTCGAACATCCTTTGAGGTGTCTAGATTCCGTGAGCCTCCCCAATAGAGCAGTAGATCATCCTTACCAAGGTTAGAACGAGAGTGCAGTTGCAGTCTTCTCTATACATCGCTCACATCAAATCACAGTGGTTGTAGCCTAAAGGTTAGTAGTAATAGATTTGGTTAGTCAGATGCACGCTTTCTCCTAGTGGTAAAAAAATAAATACAATACTCTGGATAACATCCCGGGTGAAGTGCTCACCGATATCCGTGAGCTTGCGGATCATTTCCTAATTGTGTTACCAAATATCAACAAGCATTTCTGGCGCCGTTGCCGGGGAGAAAGACGGTTTGCTGAGATAACCTTGAATCTTACTACTAGCTTGTACCTATACTTTTATCTTTCTTTATCTTTTTATTCCTTATCTTTTCTTTATTCTTACCTTATGGAGAACCAAGATTCTAAATCAATCTATCAATTTGCAACACCTTCGGAAACTGACCTTTTACCATGGGAGTCATCACAGCCTATCCAAACATCCCAGTATAGGTTAGTTCAAGGTTAATTGCCATGATTGAGATCCTATCCTTTTCGGGAAAGGAAGACGAAAATCCTTACCTTCATATTAGAGATTTTGAGCAAACATGCGATTGTCTTCGCATTGAAGGCATTTCTGATAAGACTTTACGTTGGAAGCTTTTTCCTTTTTCCTTAAGAGGAGAAGCTAGATGATGGTATAGTCAGAAGGTAAGTCAACAACGAGGTGAATGGGGAGTCTTACGAGCCAACTTCTGTTTAGATTTTTATTCCCTCGATCGTATCGCCGACCTTAGACTCGAAGTTCTATCTTTTAAACAAAAAGAAAATGAAACTTTGGGAAAATCCTGGAAACGTTTTTCTGATCTTTTAGAATCTGGTCCAAAACTCAATATTGAAGACCCTATTCTCCTTTTTCATTTCTTTCGAGGTCTTCAGAAAGATCATAAACAAATGCTACATACAATGTCTAGAGGTTCTTTCTTTCGTATCCCTACTGATGAAGCTAGAGCGATCCTAGAAGCTGAGATGGATAATACCCTCCATGATGAAACCTACGAAGCCGAAGTAGACACTCTGCCGAATTCTTCACCTACTTCAGCTATCCCAAGTTTTGAGCCACAAAAGGAAGAAATTCCACCACCTGATTTCATGCTGGATATAGAATCCGATCTTTTTGCCGATTTTGGAAACATTTCAAACTACCATTCTATAGACAAACCCCAAAGCGGCCATTATAGCATTTGTTTACCAAGTGAATATCAATTGAGAGAGCTTATCTCAGTCATGAGTAGCGAATGGTTGGAGGAGTCAGAGCTTTCCTCTGAAGTGATCCGTTTGGATACACCTCCTATCACTATACGCTGTGCTTATGATTCTGATCAATTTGATGCTCTCTATAATCCTGTTGTGGGGATCAATATCATGTATGAAGCTTTTGCACTTAAATTATTTGGAAAATTAATTTTAACGCCCACAACAAAAGTTCATGAAGGAATCTTCGGGACGATTGGTCCCCAGTCTTGGAATTGTGAATGTCCTACCCTTTATGGTAGAAGGCTCCATGATTCATTTGAACTTTTATATCTTTGATACATGGGACTTCGACCTGTTGATAGGACAACCATTTAGAAGACTCCTTTATGAAGGTCAAACTGGAAAGCTACACATTTCTTTTGGAAAGGATTTTAAATTTCCTATGACAATTTCTCACTCCTTGAATAATAAGATCGAGTCATCTCTTTTGCCTGATCCTATGGAAGAGGTAAAAGCTGCGTCTCTAGAGCTTTTAAATGAATCAGACTTAGAAGAAGAAGCCCCTTTCTTCATAGAAGAGGAAGCTGAACCTTCTGAACCTAAACCTTTAGATGAGTTTGCAGAAACACCCAGACCTCCTATAGAGCTTAAAACTTTACCACCCGGCCTTATCTATGCTTTCCTAAACAATAATCCAGAGTTTCCTGTGATCATTAGTAATAAACTCACTCAGGAACAAACTCTGCGATTAATGACCATTTTAGAAAAACATCACTCAGTCTTTGGCTACTCACTCCAAGATCTTACAGGAATCAGTCCTATGATTTGCACCCATCGTATTCCGACAGATCCTTCTGTTTCACCTTCTCGGGAACCCCAACGTAGACTCAACAACGCGATGAGAGAAGTAGTTAAAAAGGAAGTTATAAAGTTGCTGCATGTAGGGATTATATATCATGTGCCGCATAGTGAGTGGGTGAGCCCTGTTCAAGTTGTGCCTAAAAAGGGAGGCATGACTGTTGTTACAAATGAGAAGAACGAGCTAATTCCGCAACGCACCGTCACAGGGTGGCGGATGTGCATTGACTATAGAAAACTGAATAAAGCCACGAAAAAGGATCACTGTCCTTTACCTTTTATAGATGAGATGTTAGAGCGGTTAGCGAACCATTCGTTCTTCTATTTCTTAGATGGATATTCAGGGTACCACCAGATCCCGATCCATCCTGATGATCAAAGCAAAACCACTTTTACCTGTCCATACGGAACTTATGCTTATCGTAGAATGTCTTTTGGGCTATGTAATGCACCAGCTTCTTTTCAAAGATGCATGATGTCTATATTTTCTGATATGATTGAAGAGATTATGGAAGTTTTCATGGATGATTTTTCTGTTTATGGAAAAACTTTTGATAATTGTCTTGAAAACTTAGACAAGGTTTTGCAAAGATGCAAAGAAAAGCACTTAGTCCTTAACTGGGAAAAATGTCATTTTATGGTTAGGGAAGGAATAGTGCTAGGACACCTAGTGTCTGAAAGAGGTATTGAGGTAGATAAAGCTAAAATTGAAGTAATAGAACAACTACCTCCACCTGTGAATATAAAAGGAATTCGAAGCTTTCTTGGCCATGCTAGTTTTTATCGCAGATTCATAAAAGATTTTTCATTTATTGCTAGACCACTCACTCTTTTGCTAGCCAAGGATGTTCCTTTCGAATTTGATGATGCATGTTTAAAAGCTTTTGAATTATTAAAGAATGCACTCATCTCTGCACCAATCATTCAACCCCCTGATTGGTCGTTGCCTTTTGAAATTATGTGTGATGCTAGTGATTATGCTGTGGGGCAGTTTTGGGGCAAACAAAAGACAAGAAGCATCATGCAATTGCTTACGCCAGTAAAACTTTGACAGGAGCTCAACTTAATTATGCAACCACTGAAAAAGAGCTTCTGGCTGTTGTCTTTGCCATTGATAAATTTAGATCTTACTTAGTAGGACCTAAAATAATTGTTTACACTGATCATGCTGCACTAAAATATTTGCTCACTAAAAAAGATGCTAAACCTCGCCTAATTAGATGGATCTTGTTACTCCAAGAATTTGACTTAGAAATAAAAGATAAAAAGGGAGTAGAAAATTCTGTTGCTGATCACTTGTCTAGAATGCACTTTAAGGATCCACAGGAAACACCCATTAATGATTCACTCTGGGACGACATGCTCTATGGAATCAACAGGTCTGACCCCTGGTATGCAGATATTGTTAATTTTATGGTTTCAGGGTATGTACCACCAGGAGCGAACAAGAAGAAGCTTATTCAAGAAAGTCGTTCACACATATGGGATGAGCCATACCTCTTCCGAGTATGCGCTGATGGCTTACTCAGAAGGTGTGTGACCACTGAGGAAGGGTGGAAGATCATCGATAGATGCCATTCATCACCATACGGAGGTCATTATGGAGCATTCCGTACACATTCAAAGATCTGGCAATGTGGATTCTATTGGCCTACAATGTATGAAGACACAAGGCAATATATCAGAAGATGTGGGCCATGTCAAAGGCACGGAAACATAAATACAAGAGATGCTATGCCACTCACCAACAACCTTCAGATTGAGCTCTTTGATGTTTGGGGAATAGACTACATGGGTCCATTTCCTCCATCAAAGAAGTGTAAATTCATCTTGGTGGCAGTTGACTACGTCTCCAAGTGGGTAGAAGCACTACCTTGCAAGCGTGCCGACAATATTAATTCAAAGAGGATGTTTGAAGAGATTATATTTCCAAGATTTGGAGTCCCTAGGGTGGTGATAAGTGATGGGGGATCACACTTCATTGACAAACGCTTTGAGCATTATCTAGCAAAACATGGAATCCGTCACAACGTTGCTACCCCATATCATCCTCAGACAAGTGGCCAAGCAGAGACTTCCAACAAGCAAATCAAGAACATTCTTCAGAAAACAGTAAATGGGATGGGAACAGCATGGAAGGAAAAGTTACCCGATGCACTCTGGGCATACCGGACAGCATACAAGACCCCAATTGGAATGACCCCATACCAATTGGTGTACGGGAAGACTTGCCACTTGCTTGTTGAACTAGAGTTCAAAGCACACTGGGCCATAAGAAGATGGAATATGGACCTAGATGTTGCTGGAGATCATAGAAGAATGCAACTATCAGAATTGGAAGAATGGCGAGAGAAAGCATATCACAATTCGAAGATCTACAAAGAAAGAGTCAAAAGATGGCATGACAAGAGGATCAAGAAGAAGGAGTTCTCACCCGGAGATAAGGTATTACTTTTTAATTCTAGGGTGAAGCTTTTCGGGCATGGAAAACTTCGGAGTAAATGGGAAGGACCATACAAGGCAGTCAATTCATCATCCCACGGAGCTATTACACTTCAAAACAACGAAGGTACGTTATTCAAGGTAAATGGTCAACATCTTAAATTATTTTTAGAACCCAATAAAGAATTAGAAGAAATAGACATGATCCATTTTTACCTTCCGATGGAGAATTAAAGCCCGACCTTTTTAATCTAACGTTTTTGGGCCACGTATATATTTTTCGGGATAAAAATACTTCTAGAAACACGCTCGAGCAAGCGGACCCGCAGAGGAGGCAGGCCTAGGGCGGGCGCCCTGAGGATGAGGGCGGGCACCCTGCCCTGGTGTCCCCTCGGCCCCGGCCTCTTCCGACGTGCTTTCCTCATCTATGGTTATCTAGAAAATTCCGCGAATGGGTTGTTACGCACGCCCGGCAGCGGGATGGATCTATAGAAACCCTAGAGGCACTTTTTGACCCCTATATAAACAGACCCCTGACGTCAGCTTTCAACACCAATTCATTCAATCCTTCTCTCCTCCTCAATTAGAGCTTGTCTAGTTCCTTGCTTCTCCAATGGCCGACAAGACCCACCGCAACTGGGAGATCGTCCCTTACGACCTCAACCACAAGCCCAAGGATGACCCCGACGCCTACGTCCCGGCCAACACAGAGCGACAGCTAGCAGCCCCACCATCAAACCAGCGTAGCTCAATCTCATCCTACAACGTCCAACCAGTTCTTACTGCACCACCGCAGCCCCTTCTTCTCAAGGGACCGTCGTCCAAGCAAGAAGCCATCGTCAAGACCAACCGGAGCGGCGAGATCAGCAGCGTCCACTACACTACGGAGAAGGAGAGGCCCCGCTTCGAAGGAGTTAGGACAGCAAAAGTTCGCTTCATCCCACCAAAGGAAGCTCCTAAGCACGCTCTCAATTCGTTTGAGACACCACCGAAGCGCCGCAGGACCATAGCAGATGTGGATGAGGACATCAGGACAGCAAATAGACATATTATGGAACTTCAGTCCACAGTTAGCTCCCTTAGTAGGCAGGTCTCCAACCTGAACACTACTGTGCTCGCGTTTAAACATGACCTTTCTGATGCCCTTGCTAGGATCAGGGATTTAGAGCAACACTGAGCTATCTAGATTAGACCTTGAGGCAGTGTGTCTTAGTCTTCATCATTAGATTCAATTAGATTCGATTAAATTCAGTTTAGATTAGTTCGCTTCATTAGTCAGTGTAATAAATGCCTCAAGACAAATAAAGATTATTATTATTATTATGCCTCGTGTATCTCCACTTTATTTTTATGCAAGAAAGCAGGAAACAAGTATGGGGGAATCCCCTCGACATGGTAAAAGCACTTCGATTGCACCACTCCACGATTCAGGTACATACTCTGCACGCTTTATTTACATATATACAAATACATATTGGGCTATGTAGAATATTGTTCCTAACATGATAATTTAAAAAGACAAAAATATTTCTAATTATGATCAATCTCACTCTGTGATATTTCTGAAAACCTGCATTTATTGAAAATCATTTTAAAAACCATGTGTTACTCAAGTCATTGTGGAATGTGAGATGGTAGAATATGAGTATCTTATTCTTGAAATCTTTGTCGCTTGGAGATTTTTTTTTCAAAAACTTCAAAAATATAGCTACCATCCTCAATATTTTATATGCCTGATAAACCTAAAAATATTAATTTGCTTTGTATTGAGTTTGTGCAAAACGAGTTAGACCCTTGTTGAGAGATTTATCATGCTCCCAAGATCAAGACATTTTTTATTCAGAAAGATTCACTCTTCCGAAGTATTATTGCATTAGAGGCATGTGTTATGCAAAAATATATTTCGAGGAAATAAAAAGGAGCAAGTGCTCGACAACCTCGTAGAAAAATGGACAAGTGTCCGGAAGTAGAATTAGGGGTACCTCAGTATCCACCTGAAAAAAAAATGAGATGATAAAAATATATATGGTAAAAAGAAAATGATAGCCCATGGTCCCTCTAATAAGCAATATGCCAGTAAGAGTTGACAAGTTTTAATTTTCAAAGTCTTTGATCTAAGAATATGGCATTCCTCTCCTCGGATCCCGTTTTGACCCAGGCAATATATGCAAAGTAAGTATGCTTGAGAATTTCTACAAATTAAAACAGCCTCAGTGAGATATACAAAAGACAAATGAGTGATCTGAGAGCCCCTATGAGGATAAAGGTATGCTAAGTTTTCTATTCAAAAATATATAAAAACTCCAAGTGACAGGATGAGAAGAAAGGATCTCTACTTCAACCATATATTTCCCTGACTACAGTGCACAGTGGACATTCACAACACCCTGCAGGTATAAAAAGAATGCTTTACAATGTTTCAACCCTAGTTATTTTTCTGAACCATCCTTTTCTCGAGGACGAGTAAAAGCCTAAGTATAGGGGTGTTTGTTGACGGTTCTTAAGTATCAATTTTAATTATCCAATAAATAAGGAAAAGGACCTATATGCAAGCAACACCTAGAATTAGGGTTTGATCTGACAGAATTCCACGAGTTTTGTTGTTTATCTGTTTCTGCAGGGGGTTATCAGGAAATACAAAGGAAAGGCCCACACGTCGGAATTACATAGAGATATTAACGTGTTCACCGATTTTCTATCATCTAGAAGACTCCAGAAGCCACGGGATCGAACGGGAGGCCGAACGGGCCCAGGACCAGGGCGCCCGCCCTGGACCCTGGGGCGCCCGCCCTAGGTCTGCAACCAATCAGGATGAGTCTCGCGGATTATGCCCCACCGACCTAAAGGATCAAGGAAAACCGTGCGATTAATGTCGGTTTGATCCGACGGCCCAGGTTCACTTGAAGGGACTATATAAGCAGGACCCCTAGCCCCTGGAGAGGAGAATCCAAGTCCATTATTTTTATATTTTCCAGAGAGGATTCAGAGAGAGAGGTTCCCTTAGGGTTCCCACCTCATTAGGGCTTAGCATCCAATGTGAGATTAGACTTAGTTTTTCTAGATTGAGAGAGATAGAGTGGAGGTATAGATCGAAGGAAGCCCGGCCTGTCGGTGACTACTTCGAGGTTGTACCTGTAGGATCAAGTTCTCCTAACCCGAGGCTTGCTCCTAGGATTCTTCAGTATTTCGACTTCTAAATTCTAGTAAGTTCTTTGTTTTATTGTTCTTTGGTTTATGAGTTTACTTTAATCTCTTCGCGTAGAGTTTAGAGTAATCATCTCTAGCGTAAACGAGGTGTTTGGGCTAGGATACTCATAGATATCCCCTGTCTAGCCGGATCGTGGTAGTAGCGAGGAACGTGACATTTCCGTAGCTACCTTTGTATTCCATATCCCGTTAGCAGGATCGATAGGGTTTATAGGTGCGGGTCGAACATCCTTTGAGGTGTCTAGATTTCGTGAGCCTCCCCAATAGAGCAGTAGATCATCCTTACCAAGGTTAGAACGAGAGTGCAGTTGCAGTCTTCTCTATACATCGCTCACATCAAATCACAGTGGTTGTAGCCTAAAGGTTAGTAGTAATAGATTTGGTTAGATAGATGCACGCTTTCTCCTAGTGGTAAAAAAATAAATACGATACTCTGGATAACATCCCGGGTGAAGTGCTCACCGATATCTGTGCGCTTGCGGATCATTTCCTAATTGCGTTACCAAATATCAATAGTGGTGACTCCAAACACAGGTACGCTGACTGGTTGACACCAAGCATAATATTCATCACGATAATCCTCTTGCCAATCTTGTTTATTTGCCCATCCTGATGTGTGTGGAGATAGTAAGAGTGAGCACATATCGTACTCAACAAATACAACATAGGGTATAATGAGTCTCAACAAAAGCATGACACGGTTCAACTGCATGTAGCTTTTAGTTGTCACAGTTTATCATTTGAGTAGCATCAAGTTTGCAATAATCCCACAATAAACATGTGATCAATGTAATTATGAATAACGAATAGCAAAACACATATTAAACCAATAAATATTCATCTATTCCGTGAAGGTCCAAGGCCGCTCGTATCCGTGAGCACGGCTAGTATACCAGTTTATTAAACTCTTCGCAGAGGTGTACACTTTCATTGTGAGTCGTGATTACCCATATGTCTAGGTTAATTACTCCCAAAACACTTCCAAGGTAAGCAGGTAGGGTAACACTATGAAGCCTTCCAAAGGTTCGTCTAACAAGTTAGGGTCACTAGGTTTTTGTAACCTGTGAATGTAGGGCCCTCCTTTCATATGGCACATAACCGCAGCCTATACTCATAAGGACATAAGCCGCACTACACCCATCCCGAGAAACACCCCTTTTGCGCCCTTTCAGGTAACCTCTAACAAGTTAAAAAAAGTCCTCATACTTGACTAAAGCCAGAGCCATATAGCCCTCACAGTTGTACTGTCAATCCCAGATGTTCGTCCACAAATAAGTCCTTATGGAGAGAAACCAGAGCACCAAAAAGCATAGCACCATGCTCTAGCCCTCTTTAAACGGTAATTGAAAAGTCATCTTTTAGTGTTGTTGCATATTCCATTAATCATATTACAAGATCATAGCTTATGTTCAGCGCTAGCAAAAACTACCCAATGCAAAATCCCATAGGTGACAAGATATAGATCAAAACTAGGAAATCCTTAATGGCAATTCAATATAGACACATGCAATATGAATTTATGTGATTAAAGTGAATACAACAATAAGGAAATCCCATATTATACTTGCCTTGATCAAAGTATAGTCCCTGCTGATCTTGCTCTTCAAAATACTACTCCTGATCACCCACGAACTGCTCACCGTCTATACTCAATGAAACATCAACATACAAGCATCCACAGGCAATCATGCACAAAGCAAACAAAGAGATGTAATTAGAACAATACACCAACAGTATCAAAATAGTATAAAAGGTTTATAAAACTATTCTACATGTTGCTACGATCACACAGACGTAAAGATCACGAAAAGCGGAGTTGAAACGCGAAAGTTATAAATTTACTAAGATTTCCTATAGATAAATAATTACTTTAATACAAACTTGAAATTTAAATGTCACAAACTTACTGTATAGTAACACTATCATATAGAGCTCGTGAATACGAACCTAATGCAATTTGAACGGATCAAATCAGAGTTAAAATGAGCATTTTATGGCTAAAACAAAATCAGCGACAAAATTTTGAATAGAGAAAACGTATTTGAATTAATTGAAACGAAACTACATTTTCGGAAAGAGAAAGCGTATTTACGGAATACGTTTTGGACTGCGGGTTTAGATCTAGAAAAATGCAGGGTCTCTTTAGCAAGATTGACGACCGAAACGGTATCCACGATTTTTGGTCGTCATATCTAAAATAAACGGCGGAGATTACGAGCTGGGGGGAGAGATGAGACCGGCCGGCCGGAACAGGGCCAGTCACGGCGGCGCCATGGCCAGAAATAGTGAAGCTCGCCGGCGTTTGCCGTTTTGGCGATTCCGGGCACCATTCGACGAACGGGAAGCACAAGTATGAAGTACGGAGCGCAGCGAGCTCACCTCGGGTGAAATCGGGGCCGAGGATGGTCTACGAACGGCACACGGCTCGGGATGGCGGCGGCTAGGGCTCACGCTCGTGGTGACCGAGCTCCCGAGCACTACAGCGTTGTCGGTGTTCGGATCCGAGGGGGTCCTAAACCAACGAGTAAAATGCTGCGTGTCCCTTTCCTGGATGGTGATGCAAGGAGAACACACGGGGGTTTATCCTGGTTCGGGCAAAAGAAGGCCCTACGTCCAGCGGGGGAGGAGAGGTTTGTATTTCCTTGCACCGAGGTGCTTGTGTAGGGGCTACAAGCTTGCGAGAGAGGGCGTCGGACCCAAGTCTCAAAGGAGAAAAAGAAAGAGTACAGGATGATTGCTTGAGATGTTGATCGCTATGTTGTGTGTGGCTAGCTGTTCGTCTGATGTATGCTTCTCGTTCTTCTTGCTCGTCCCTTGCCCCTTGTGAAGCCCCGGCCTGCCTTTTTATAGGACGAGAGGAGGCCAAGGCGACGGGGAGTCTTGAAATGACGTTTTGTCGATCCCTGTTGAGGTGACTGTAGCTACGTGCCCTAGAAATGGGAGGCCATCCCTGGGCACGTGATGTCGTAGAAGGTGAGGTGCCGAAATGACCCGGAGCGTCGTGCCATACCGTCCTTTCTTCCCTGTATCGGTGGTCGAGGTCGGGTCGAGGTAGGGTCGAGGCCGAACGGATAAGTCCGAATCTCCGGAATTACGGCATACGGGCCTTGTCGTATCTTTCCTCGAGGGTTAATAGTGATGTACAGGACGAGGTATGGTGGGCATAGTGACGTCTTTCACTTCCCATCACGGGATGGGCGGTAAAACAGTGAGGACTGACACCGGTATTGTTCCCACGTCGACCCAGGCCGCGGCCATGCCGGTAGGTGGTAGTTGGTAGTTGCATTAAATGCCTTGACTTTTCGTCTCGTGGTAGGTGGAGACAGAGGGGGTCGAGCGCCTCGACCCGGGCTCACGCGGGTCGGAGCGCTACCGGGGGGCGATCGAGCCTCGTGCGGGTCGGAGCGTAGTCGAGGCCTCCGGTCGAGGGGGCCTCGTACGAGTCGGAGACAGAACGCGGTCGAGGCATACCGTCGAGCCGGCCTCGTACGAGGCGGACCTGTCGCGCGTTTTGAAGTGGGCTTGTGCTTTGTCGCGGCTTAGTCGTTTTATCTTTTATTATCGTTGAATGTGGGTACCCCTATAGTATTGGTACCGACAGTAGCCCCCGAGCCTTTGGGTGAGTGTATGTGCACTCTCCTAGAGGCTTTTTACCGATGAACTAGAGTTGTAGCGCCGTTTGCTTTTCTAGTAGGGGCGTCTGAGCGTTCTTAGGACTTCTCCGGTGGGGGCGCGCGAGCGCACCCGCCGGGTGTAGCCCCCGAGGCCTCGGTGGAGTATTGGGAAATTCTCCTCCGAGGTCTTGTTTGCGTCTTATTAGGGAGTAGCTGGTGCGGCCGAGCCCCCGAGCCTCGCACGCACGAGGTCGATCAGAGTCCCTGCCGTCTTTCGTTGTCCGTCCCTCGCGCTCTTCCTTCGGAAAGGAGGAGGAGGGGTGGGGAACGTCGTACTACCCCGTTTGGGCGAGTGCGGCGATCTCCGGCGAGCTGCTAGCGGGGGGATTCGAGTGAGAGCCCGTGCTCCAGTCGTTAGGAGTCGGCTTGTGGCCCGGAGGCACTCTTCAAAGATGCCAAGGAGTGGTCGTGCGGATGTCGGTTCCCTGCGACAGGATCCGAGGGCTCGATGCCTCCCCCGAGGGGATTCCTGCTTCGACCTCATCCTTCGGCCTCGAATACGTCTTGGGATGCCTCGAGAGCGTGGCTCGAGCCCTGGCCATGTACGGGCGCATCCCTGGTCGTCCCTTACTCTGTTGCTCGAGGGCAGCTGTCGAACCCGGTCGAGGGCCAGCTTTCGTTCCCTCGAGACTTAAATGGGCTCGGTGCCCGTTATCGGAATCTTGGAATATCCGTCCGTGGATCTCGCTCTGCCCGTTAGCCAGGCGCGCCTTTTTAGGGCGAGATCGGCGCGGTAGTGGGCGGCGTGGCGTTCGGTTACTGCGTGGGGACGGCCACGTGCCCCGCTCCTGTAAGGCAAGAAGGACGGTTAGGTGGGCGCATTTATTGCGGGAAACTGTTCCTACCTTTTCGCGCGGCCGTTGAACTTCCGTCTGGCCTATAAAGGAAAGACCCAGGGGTCCGTGCTCCCCTCCGGCTCTCTGCATTCTTGCCATCCCCTGCCTCAGGAAAACTTAGCCCCCTTGCGCATTCCGTCCACATCGCCGCCGCCGCCGCCTTTTCCTCCACACTTCCCCTTCCCGTCGGTGCTGATGGCCGGAAAGAGCCAATTCCTTGCCACCGACGGCTGGGCCTCCTCTTCCGTGACGGAGAAGAAGCTGGAGGAGCTGGTCGCGGATGGGTTGCTGCGGCCGAAGACGAGTCGGTCGCGGCCGGAGTGGATTGCGCCGCCGTCGACCCATCGGGAGCCGGCCCCCCCGGAAGGCTACGTGGTGAGCTTCGTAAGCTTCCACGAGCGGGGGTTCGGCATCCCGTCGTCAGCCTTCATGCGGGCGCTCCTCCACTACTACCGGGTGGAGCTCCACCACCTCGCCCCCAACGCCGTTGCGCAGGCCGCCATCTTCGCGGCGGTCTGCGAGGGATACCTCGGGGTGGAGCCGCAGTGGAACCTGTGGCTCCACCTTTTCAAGGCCGAGCTTTTCGCGCGGAACGCGGGAGCGAAGGGCGCCTTCTACGCCGTGCGAGTTGGGAGCTGCGTCCTCCAGTTGAGGTCGAGTCGGTCGGAACAGTACATCCCGGCGCGCCTCATCTCTTCGAACAGCGGGTGGCATACGGGCTGGTTCTACCTCCGCAACGACGAGAACCAGCTGCCGAGGTATACCGGCCGCGTGCTGACCGCCCGGGAGCACAACTGGATGTACGGCGTGCCGGACGTCGAGAAGCCGCGCCTGGACCCGCTGCTGGCGGCGCTGCAGCAGCTTCGTGCTCGAGGCCTGACGGCGGCGGCAGTAGCGACGGCGTTCCACCGTCGTCGGGTGATGCCGCTATGCCGACGCCGCCTGCGCCTCGACCAGATGACCCCGGAGGCGTCTTTGGAGGGGAGCCGGATGTCGCACGAGACCCTCACCCCCGAGGAGGGGCTTCGCCGAGCCCGCCGGATGGTGGGGACCTTCCAGGCGGAGGAAGCCGACCGGCTCCCCATGAGGCCTACTGAGGGGTTCGAGCCCGTGGTAAGCTCCTTAGTACACTCGTTTTTTTTTAGTTCGATTCGCGTCTGAGACCTTCCCCTGATCCGGTCGACGCCATTGCGCAGGACTTATCGGCGTTGCGGGAGACTCGACCGCCGGTCCCGGAGGACCAGCCTGCCCGGGATGCTCGACGGGAGCAATCCTCGAAGCAGAAGGCGGCCAAGGAGTCGACCAAGAAGCGGGCGGCCCGCAGGGCTAAGGAGGCGGAGGCGCTGAAGAAACGCCGTCGCCAGCAGGCCCTCGACGGGCTCCCCTTGGAGCCGTCGCCCTCCGAGACCATGTCGGGGGAGGACGACGGTAGCAGCGGCGAGGATGATGACGCCTTGTCGCGGTACGAGGCCGCGACCGGGCTGGGGAGCCTCCCCGACATCCGCCCTCTGTTGGAGCCCATCGCGGGGTCATCCTCCTCGGTCATCGTGATCGAGGAGGTCGAGGAGGACGACGAGGAGGAGGAGAAGAAGAAGAGGAAGAAAGAGGAGGGAAAGAAGGAGGCGGGCCCCTCAGCAGGAGGGGCCGCCTCGCCCCGGACCCGGCCAGAGGGGTCGACGGGGGCGGCTGCCCCAGCCCAAGCCCCGCAAGCTCAGGCGGGGACGGGGGCGGTGGCGCCGACATCGTCGTCGGTGGCGCCATCGCCGGGCGTGAAGACCCGAGGCCAGCTGGCCTCGGAGGCACAGAAGGCGCGCGGCGGCGCGTCGGCGAGAGCCCCACGGAGCGCTCGGTCCGCGGGTGGGGCCGCTGCGAGGCCACAGCCTGCCGCCTCGAGCGGCTCGGACCGTGGGGGGTCGAGGCCCCTGGTGCCAATCTCCGGGTGAGTTTTCGAGTTCAAGGGGTCTTGCCTTATTTTTTGATTTCGTTGATTGACTCATCCTTTATTTTTCAGGCTGAAGCGGAAGGCGGAGACCATGGGGCCCACCCCCGTGAAGTCCCTCCGGGCCAGCGCTGCCGTCCTTAACCGGTCGGCGGAACAGGACGCGGCCTGGGTCCGCGAGGTCGAGGCCGCGAAGAAGCGCCGTCGGCAGCGGGAGGCCGCGGATGTCTCGACGGCTGCCGGCCCCGATCCTGCAGTGGCGGGATCAGAGACGGCAGGGACGGTGGCGCCTGGTCTGGCCGAGGCGGGGCCTACGGTGCTGCCTTCGGTCGAGGCCACCGCGGAAGTGGCCGCGGTGGGGGCGGCCGCCGAAGCGACCGCGGAGGGAGCTGCGCCGGCGCCGGAGCTGGAGGTGGCGCCGGCGAGGGAGCCGCAGCCGCGGCAAGACCTACCGGTGCAGCCGGTGGGCACGACGGAGGGCGGGGCCGTCGAGGCTTCTGCCGGAGCCCCCGAGGCGGCGGCGCCGGAGGTCGAGGTGCCGGTCGCGAGGGCACCGGCGGCCGGAGCGCCGGCTTCCGAGCCGCCGTCGGGCGAGGTACCCGCCCCAGAGGCGTCAGTGGCGGGGATGCCAGCTCCGGAAGCGCTGGTTGTCGAGGGGCCGGTAACCGCCGAGGGGCGGGCGCCTGTGGTCGTTACCCTCGACGACGCCCCCCTGGACAAGGGTAAGGAGATAGTGGGGGCGGAGGAGGGTGAGACCACGAGCCGGGCTGAGGCCTCGACCCCTGTCGGAGCGGCGGGCGAGGGCAACGAGGTCGGTCCTTCGGCCGGACCGGGAGGTGCTCCGGCCACGTCGTCGTCGTCGTGGCCAGACTT
The DNA here is from genome assembly GCA_038087645.1 of Saccharum hybrid cultivar R570. Classification (NCBI taxonomy): domain Eukaryota; kingdom Viridiplantae; phylum Streptophyta; class Magnoliopsida; order Poales; family Poaceae; genus Saccharum; species Saccharum hybrid cultivar. Next base: position 7,899,901 of record JAQSUU010000113.1, read on the forward strand.
CGCCGCGCTGGCGATAGCGCGGGCCGAGGAGGAGATTCCGAGGTGGGGAGGGCCGCCGCTTCAGTTCAAGGATGCCGCAAACCTCGACGGCGAGCCTATCCTCACCCTGAACGACAGGGATGAGGTCCACCGGTGGCAGTACCTCGAGGGCGTCCGCCGGCATCTCGCTCGGCTGCTCAGCGTGGCGTCCGACGCCGTTTCGCGGGGCATGCTGGATGCCACAGAGGTATGAGTAATTCATTTAGCTTGTTTCGTGGTTCTTGGTGCTCTTTTCTCCTCGGCCATTTTATCTTTTTTGGTTTCTTTGAATTAGGAACTCAAGGAGACCTCCCGCCGCAAGTCGCTCTTCATCCGGGGTGAGAGCGGTGTGTGGGCGTCGCTGTCCCGGCAACGGGCTCTGGTCGAGGAGACCCAGAAGAAGCTTGCCGATCGGACCGCTGAGATGGCGGAGCTGCGCACCGCCTACTCGACGGTGAAGGAGGATGCGGTCCAGGCCTGGGCGGCTGAAGCCTCGATGCGCACCGAGGCGGACAAGGCCCGGGAAGAGGCCGCCCAGGCCCGGCGAGACCTCGAGCCCTTGTCGGCGCGGGTCAAGGAGCTCGAGGAGGACGTTTCCCAGGTTGGTCGTCAGCGGGACGCCCTCAACGTCCAAATCGGGCAGGTGACAGCCCAGCTTGGCACGCTGAAGGGCGAGGTCTCGGCGCTGACCGGGGCTGTCCAGGAGAAGGACGCGGCGCTCCAAACCGCCCTCCAAGAGGTCGAGGCCCTGAAGGCGGCCGTTCGTGAGAAGGACAGCGCCCTCGTGGGGCTCGAGCGGACGTGCGGTGGGCTCCGCGATGAGGTCACGGGTTTGAGACCCATATCGAGGGTAAGTATGATTTGCTGTAGTTATGTCCTCGAGGCCTCGTATCGAGTGCTAATTTTAACTTGTCGTATTCCAGAGCTGGAGAGCGAGAACCGGGAGGCCCACTCGACCGCCAATTCCCTGCAGAGCCTCCTCGAAGCCGAGACACAGAGGACCCAGCTGCTCCAGGGCGCGATCACCTCGGTGTGTGACGGTCTGGGGGTCGAGCCCGACGTCGATACCGGGGAGGACGCTCCGGGGAACTGCTTCATCCGTCGGATGGCGGCGCTAGGTCACTTCGCCCGGGAGAAGATACGGGACAGCCTCCACCATGGCGTGAAGAGGGCGCTGGCCGTCGTCCGCTCGGGCTTTGTGTTCGACATGGAGCTTGTCGCCGACGGCTTCATCACGGACCCGGATCGATCGGACGCGGAGAACGCGGATGCTTGCTTGGATCTGATCGAGGCCGCGGAGGGGCCTGGGGGCCGTCTGGCCTCGCTCTTTGAGCCTGAGGTGGTGCCACCCGCCGACGACGAAGGCCTGTGAGCCAAATCTGGGCGCAAGGGCCCATGTAATAAGTTAGTATTTTGGATTTTTGGTCGTGGTGGCCTTGGTGGCCCTAAAAACTCGAAACATAAACCAGTTCGTGTTTAATTTAGTTTTACTCGAGCCTTTGTTCCCTCTATCGCTTGAATCATGTTCTCGCATAATCTTCTTAACACGCAGTTGCGCCCTTTGGCGTAAGGGAGCGAGTGGGGGTACCGTAGCCTCGGAGGCGTAAGTGATCCCACGGCTCGACTGCCCTCGAGCTTCAGGGTGCTCTTGCGGTCTCGTAGATTGTGTAAGAACCTGATCTAAGCGACAGTGGGTGTATTCTTTTTTAAAGTTACGAACCGTTATAAGACCTACTTGGCATGCGGTCGCGCCCCTAGAAGGCATGAGGGGTGAGTGGAGGTACCGTAGCCTCGGAGGCGTAGGTGATGCTCCTGACTCGAGAGCTCTTTCGAACCTTAGGGTGCTTTTGCAGCGGAGTCGATCAAAGAAGCGGTTCATAAATTTAAAAAAGAGTACAAGTTTTTACAGGGACTGGGGGGTTCCCCCCTTTAGCCCCCGAGGGAGGGTCGATTCTGGGAGTGCAGAGTCGATCCTTCCTCATTGTGAAACGAAAGTTTGAACATTGCTGTATTCTTTATTGATGAAAAAGGAAATACAAGGCCTCGAGGCTTTCTAAGGAAAAAAGCGACGTAGCTGTTCAATGTTCCAAGCGTTGGTGAAGATTTCGCCCTTCTCGTTGGATAGCTTGTAGGTGCCCGGCTTTAGCACTTCTGCGATGATGTACGGTCCTTCCCATGGTGGCGTGAGCTTGTGGCGCCCCTTTGTGTTCTGGTTCCGCCGTAGCACCAAGTCGCCGACGTTGAGGTCTCGCCTACGGACGTGTCTGTCGTGGTAGCGTCGGAGACCCTGCTGGTACCTGGCAGAATGCAACAGAGCCACATCTCGGGCTTCCTCGAGCTGGTCGAGGGCGTCCTGTCTTGTGGCGTCATTGTTTCTTTCGTTGTAAGCTTTTAGTCTTGGGGACCCGTATTCGATATCGGTTGGGAGCATAGCCTCGGACCCGTAGACTAAGAAGAACGGAGTGAACCCCGTGGCTCGACTCGGCGTTGTCCTTAGGCTCCACAAGACCGAGGGTAGCTCGGCAGCCCATCTTTTGCCATGTTTGCTTAGCTTGTCAAAGATTCTAGGTTTCAGGCCCTGTAGGAGCATGCCATTGGCACGTTCTACTTGGCCGTTTGTTTTTGGATGAGCTACGGCCGACCAGAGCACGCGAATGTGATGGTGGTCACAGAAATCCAAAAACTTCTTACCAGTGAACTGGGTACCGTTGTCAGTGATGATGCAGTTGGGGACCCCGAAGCGATGAATGATGTCGGTGAAGAAAAGCACAGCTTGTTCGGACCTAATGCTGGTGATGGGGCGAGCCTCGATCCACTTGGAGAATTTGTCGATAGCGACCAGTAAGTGGGTGAAGCCGCCCGTTGTCCTCTTTAAAGGTCCGACAAGGTCGAGGCCCCAAACGGCGAACGGCCATGTGATGGGAATGGTTTGCAGGGCATGTGCCGGAAGATGTGTTTGTCTCGCATAGTACTGACAACCTTTACAGGAGCGTACTAGCTGGACAGCATCGGAGACCGCGGTCGGCCAATAGAATCCTTGTTGAAAGGCGTTCCCGACGAGGGTCCGAGGCGCAGCGTGGTGACCGCAAGCCCCCGAGTGTAGGTCGCTGAGTAGGTCCCTGCCTTCCCCGTTCGTGATGCAACGTTGGAGAATGCCCGTAGGGCTGCGGCGGTACAGCTCCCTAGCGTCGCCGACGATCACGAAGGTTTTGGCCCGGCGAGCGATCCGTCGAGCCTCGGTCTTACTCGAGGGGAGGTCCCCTTGGATAAGATAGTCGAGGTATGGCGTGCGCCAATCAGGCTCGAGGTCAGATGGTGGGGTCGATCCTTCCACCTGCATGGCTTCGGCCCCGGTCGAGGGGGCTTCTGCCTCAGGTGGGGGGTCGAGTGACGTCCCGTCGACCCCTCCATCTGACCCAAGGTCGACGGATGGCCGCTGGAGATCTTTTGCGAAAACGTCTGGTGGAACCGTAGTTCGACTGGACGCGATTTTCGCGAGTTCGTCGGCGGCCTCATTATACCTGCGTGCGATGTGGTTGAGCTCGAGGCCGTGAAATTTGTCCTCGAGGCGCCGTACTTCTTGGCAGTAAGCTTCCATCTTGGGGTCGCGGCAGCTCGAGCTCTTCATGACCTGGTCGATCACGAGCTGGGAGTCGCCTCGAACATCAAGGTGTCGGACCCCGAGCTCGACGGCGATTCTCAGCCCCGTAACGAGTGCCTCGTATTCGGCGACGTTGTTGGACGCGGGGAAATGGAGCCGGATGACATAGCGCATGTGAACCCCGAGGGGTGAGATGAAGAGCAAGCCCGCGCCTGCTCCTGTTTTCATTAATGAGCCATCGAAGTACATGGTCCAGAGTTCGGCCTGGAGTTGTGCGGGAGGGAGCTGGGTGTCGGTCCATTCAGCCAAGAAATCTGCCAATACCTGTGACTTTATAGCTTTGCGTGGCGCATAAGATAAGGTTTCGCCCATGAGCTCGACCGCCCACTTGGCAATCCTACCCGAGGCTTCCCGGTTCTGGGCTATCTCTCCCAGGGGGAAAGAAGAAACCACAGTAATCGGGTGGCCCTTGAAGTAATGTCGGAGCTTGCGCCGTGTCAAGACGACAGCATACAACAGTTTCTGGATTTGAGGGTACCGGACCTTGGTTTCCGAGAGCACCTCGCTAATGAAGTAGACCGGCCTCTGGACGAGCAAGGTATGAGCCTCCTCGGCCCGTTCGACGACCAGGACTGCGCTGACTACTTGTGACGTGGCAGCGACGTAAAGTAGGAGCGGTTCTCCTGGGGTCGGAGGGACGAGAATTGGCGAGTTAGAGAGCGTAGCTTTGAGTTTTGTGAGGGCTTCCTCGGCCTCGAGGGTCCAGGAAAAGTGTTCCGATTTCTTCAGGAGGCGGTACAGAGGGAGTGCTTTTTCGCCGAGGCGCGAAATGAAACGGCTGAGCGCCGCCAAGCAGCCCGTGACTCTCTGCACGCCCTTCAGATCTCGGATAGGGCCCATCTTGGTTATGGCTGAAATTTTTTCTGGGTTGGCCTCGATGCCACGTTTAGACACGATGAACCCCAAAAGCATACCTCGAGGGACGCCAAAAACACATTTTTCTGGGTTGAGCTTGATATTCTTCGCTCGAAGACATTTGAAAGCGACGTCGAGGTCGCTTACTAGGTTATCGGCTTGTTTGGTCTTGACTACGATGTCATCGACGTACGCCTCGACGGTTGGCCCGATGTGTTCTCCGAAAACGTGCTGCATGCATCGCTGGTACGTTGCCCCTGCGTTCCGGAGACCGAAGGGCATCGTAACGTAGCAATACATGCCGAAAGGGGTAATGAATGAAGTCGCGAGCTGGTCGGACTCCTTCATTTTTATCTGATGGTAACCGGAGTAAGCGTCTAAGAACGAAAGAGTTTCACATCCCGCAGTTGAATCAACGATTTGATCAATGCGTGGCAAAGGAAAGGGAACTTTCGGACATGCTTTATTCAAACTAGTATAGTCTACACACATCCTCCATTTCCCACTCTTTTTCTTAACTAATACAGGATTAGCTAGCCACTCGGGATGGTGAACCTCCTTGATGAACCCGGCCTCTAGTAGCTTGTGGATCTCTTCGCCGATGACCCTGCGCTTCTCCTCGTCGAAGCGGCGCAGGCGTTGCTTCACCGGTTTGGACCCGGCCCGGATCTCCAAGGCGTGCTCGGCGACTTCCCTGGGTATGCCCGGCATATCCGAGGGACTCCACGCAAAAATGTCGACATTTGCGCGGAGAAAGTCGACGAGCACGGCTTCCTATTTCGGGTCGAGGGTGGCGCTGACGTTCAGCGCCTTCCCGTTGGGCTCAGCGGGGTCGAGGGGCACGAGCTTGACGTCCTCCGTGGGCTCGAAGCTGCCGGCGTGGCGTTTCGGGTCGGGAATCTCGTTGGCGAGACCGTCGAGATTCGCAGCCAGAGCCACCGTCTCCAAAACAGCCTCGCCGTGCTCGACGCATTCGACGTCGCACTCGTAGGCGTGTTCGTACGAGGGCCCCACAGTGATGACGCCGTTTGGGCCGGGCATCTTGAGCTTGAGATAGGTGTAGTTCGGCACAGCCATGAACTTGGCGTAGCACGGGCGCCCGAGGATGGCGTGGTACGTCCCACGGAATCCAACCACCTCGAAGGTGAGAGTCTCCTTCCTGAAGTTGGCCGGCGTGCCAAAACAAACGGGCAGATCGACCCGTCCGAGGGGTTCCGCCCGCTTTCCTGGCACGACTCCGTGGAAGCCCCCGACGCTAGGCTGGAGGCGCGCTCTTTCGACCCCCAAGAGGTCGAGGGTCTGGGAGTAGATGATGTTGAGGCTGCTTCCGCCGTCCATGAGTACTTTGGTGAGGCGTGTGTTGGCGATGACGGGATCCACGACGAGAGGGTAGACCCCTGGGCTGGGGACGTAGTCGGGATGATCATCACGGTCGAAAGTGATGGCCACCGCAGACCAGTCGAGGAAACGAGGGGCCGCCGTTTGTACGGAGAAGACCTCTCGCCGCTCTCGCTTGCGCTGGCGCGCTGAGAGGCGGGTCGAGGGTCCTCCGTAGATCATGAAGCAGTCGTGGATCTCGGGGAACCCCTCATCCTTGTCGTCACCCTTTGGGTCTTCCTTCTTGTCGGTGTTCTTGCTACCCGCGCCCTCGAAGTACCGGCGGAGCATATGACAATCCTCGAGGTTATGGTTAATGGGTCCCTTGTGGTAAGGGCATGGCTCTTTAAGCATTTTGTCGAAGATGCCCCCGCCAGGGGGGCCTCGAGGCTTCTTGCGCTCGGTAGCGGCGACAAGCTCGTCGGTCGGGGCCTCGAGCTTGCCCTGCTGGCCTTTCTTCTTCTTGCGGTTGTTCCTCTTGGAGCCCCGGGTGGGGCTCGCAGGATCGTCGGTCTTCTACTTCCCTCTGTCCTGCTCGCCGCCAAAGATGGCACCAACTGCCTCCTCGCCGGCGGCAAAGTTGGTGACGATGTCCATCAGCCCGTTGGCGGTGAGGGGGGTGTGACGGCCTAACTCTCGGACCAACTCTTTGCAAGTGGTGCCCGAGAGGAAAGCCATGATCACGTCGGAGTCGGTGACGTTGGGGAGCTCGGTACGTTGCCTGGAGAAGCGCCGGATGTAATCCCGGAGGGATTCACCAGGTTTCTGCTTGCAACTCCGGAGGTCCCACGAGTTGCCGGGGCGCATGTAAGTTCCCTTGAAGTTCCCCTCGAACACCCTCACGAGGTCATCCCAGTCGTGGATCTGTTGAGGCGGGAGATCCTCGAGCCAGGCTCGAGCGGTGTCGGAGAGGAACAAGGGGAGCTGTCGGATGATGACCCGGTCGTTGGTGGCCCCACCCAGCTGACACGCCAAGCGGAAATCGGCGAGCCAAAGTTCGGGTTTGGTCTCGCCGTTGTATTTGGCAAGAGTCGTGGGAGGGCGGAACCGCGCTGGCAGTATCGTTTCACGGATAGCCTTGCTGAAGACCCGAGGGCCCGGAGGCTCGGGCGAGGGGCTACGATCTTCCGAGCTGTCATAGCGCCCACCCCTGTGCACGTGGTAACCTCGAGCCACGCCGTCACCGTGCTTGCGCGTGCGGCGCTCGACGATGTTGCCACGGGTGTCTCGAGGTCCATGGTCGTGAGTGACGGGTTCGGGGGCGGGAGCCATCCGGATCCGTCGGGCAGGTTCGGGATGAACCGAGGCTTCTCTCTCTTGCCGAGAGGGCTCTGCGAGCCGCTCCGAGGCGGGCTCGCGTCGCCTCGAGGCGGAGCTCTCGGCCTGCTGCAAGGCAGCGGTCTCGAGGAGCTCTCTGATCTCATCTCGAGCCCGGCGAGCATCGGGGTTCGACGGCTCGGGCATGTTCCGGAGGAGCATGGCGGCGGCGACGACGTTCTGGCTGGCTCGAGCGAAAACCGGGGGGTCGACGGCCCGGTCCTCGTCGATGCGACGGTTGACGTCGCGAGCTCTCTCGCGAGCTCTCCCGCCAGGCGCGCGTTCCGCACGCTCACGCTCGAGGGTTTGCTGGAGCAGATACAGGTTTTGCCGTTCTTCGTCAAGTTTTTCCTGCAACTCGCGGATTTGCTCGAGCTGCATTCCTTGATCCGCAAGGAGTTGAGCTTCGTCCCGGTCGGCGGGGTGCTCGACATGAAGTGGCGTGTGCCCTCCTTCGGCTAGCTCCTCATCCTCCGAATCCGACGCGCTTTCAACGTCGACGTTGAAGCATTCGCGAGTCGGATCGTAGGTGTCGTCAGCCGAGTCGGAGTCGGGGGCACCGAAATAATAGTACGACGGGGGAATGCATGGCCGTTGCGAGCCGCCACCAAAGTTGCGGCGTGGGGAAGCGGTCACACGGGATTCTGTTTCTGGCGTCTCAGTAGAGTCCAGATAATCAGAAGCCGGTGTGGTCGCTACGAGGTCCAGAGTGGAGCGTAGATGGTGCCCGGGGAGTTCCTCATAAGCACTCAAGCAAGTGCTCACGGAAGAAGCATACGCCTGGGCAGCCGAAACTAGCCCAAATGGAAACGGCGAAGGCGATGTTGCTGCCCACGCCGGAAAGGATGCACGGGGCAATGGCGTCGCACCGGGCGGAGGAGCGGCGGGGTTCTCCGTCGGCATGTTGTCCTCGGCCAAGCTTATCCTTCCCAGACCTTCCACGAGGAGATCTGGGCCGGCGCCTGGCTGGGAAGTGCCGGAACGGGGAATTCCATCACCCTCCGCGAGGTGGAGACGATGGTTGCGCCGGGCTCGCCGCTGCCGAGCGGCTCGCGCCTGCCTGGAGCGACGATACCGGCGGGTTGCTCCCCCAGGCTGGGAGAGCTCGTAATCCTCGTCGGTAGGGTGCCTAGGCGGGAGTAGGACCATATCGTAGCCATAGCCGAGCGACATGAACTCCAAACTCCCGAACCAGATCACCGTGGCCAACGGGATAGGGCGTTCGGGGTCAGCCATCCAGGAAAAAAGGCGGGAAAGCGACGTTAGCACGCAGCGGTCCCCTACCTGGAGCGCCAACTGTCGGTGTTCGGACCCCGGGGGGCCCTAAACCAACGAGTAAAATGCTGCGTGTCCCTTTCCTGGATGGTGATGCAAGGAGAACACACGGGGGTTTATCCTGGTTCGGGCAAAAGAAGGCCCTACGTCCAGCGGGGGAGGAGAGGTTTGTATTTCCTTGCACCGAGGTGCTTGTGTAGGGGCTACAAGCTTGCGAGAGAGGGCGTCGGACCCAAGTCTCAAAGGAGAAAAAGAAAGAGTACAGGATGATTGCTTGAGATGTTGATCGCTATGTTGTGTGTGGCTAGCTGTTCGTCTGATGTATGCTTCTCGTTCTTCTTGCTCGTCCCTTGCCCCTTGTGAAGCCCCGGCCTGCCTTTTTATAGGACGAGAGGAGGCCAAGGCGACGGGGAGTCTTGAAATGACGTTTTGTCGATCCCTGTTGAGGTGACTGTAGCTACGTGCCCTAGAAATGGGAGGCCATCCCTGGGCACGTGATGTCGTAGAAGGTGAGGTGCCGAAATGACCCGGAGCGTCGTGCCATACCGTCCTTTCTTCCCTGTATCGGTGGTCGAGGTCGGGTCGAGGTAGGGTCGAGGCCGAACGGATAAGTCCGAATCTCCGGAATTACGGCATACGGGCCTTGTCGTATCTTTCCTCGAGGGTTAATAGTGATGTACAGGACGAGGTATGGTGGGCATAGTGACGTCTTTCACTTCCCATCACGGGATGGGCGGTAAAACAGTGAGGACTGACACCGGTATTGTTCCCACGTCGACCCAGGCCGCGGCCATGCCGGTAGGTGGTAGTTGGTAGTTGCATTAAATGCCTTGACTTTTCGTCTCGTGGTAGGTGGAGACAGAGGGGGTCGAGCGCCTCGACCCGGGCTCACGCGGGTCGGAGCGCTACCGGGGGGCGATCGAGCCTCGTGCGGGTCGGAGCGTAGTCGAGGCCTCCGGTCGAGGGGGCCTCGTACGAGTCGGAGACAGAACGCGGTCGAGGCATACCGTCGAGCCGGCCTCGTACGAGGCGGACCTGTCGCGCGTTTTGAAGTGGGCTTGTGCTTTGTCGCGGCTTAGTCGTTTTATCTTTTATTATCGTTGAATGTGGGTACCCCTATAGTATTGGTACCGACAAGCGTCTACAAGAGGACGAGATGGATGCGGCAGAGCTCGGCACACGGTTTATATAGCCCGAAGGCGCTCGAAAACAAGGAAAGGGGAGATTAGGATAGAGATTTGGGCGGCAGTGTTTTGGAAAGGAGGATCTAGCGTCGGCGTGGGGAGGAAGGTGATCCTGACAAGCGGGCCCGGAGTGTCAGCGACGGGAGAGTGGACGTGGCGCGCGCGCGAGCTAGGCCAGCGGCTGAGCTTGGTCCACGGAGCGGGGAGGGAGAGTTGGGCCGCCCGCGCAGAAGGAGAGGGGGTGGAGCTGGGCTTATGGAGAGAGTAAGGCCGGGTGAGGGTGAGGGAGGGAGCAGGTCGGGCCAGATAGCTGGGCCAAATCCAAAAGGAGAGAATGAACTCTTTTCTTTTTCTTTTCAAAATTTTCAAAGCAAATTTTCAAATGGATTTTGAATTCTCTTTTATATTTGAATCAAACCACTCAATACAAAAATCCAATGTAGTAGCATGAGTGCACAATCAAGTTCCTAACCTTATATTTGATTTTAAATTAATAAAAGTTATTTACTTTTCCAAGTTTTACATGGTCACAAAATACAAAATTGAATCCAAATTCGCCTATTTTAAAATGTTGCAAATTTTAGGGTGTTAAATTAGTCAATGTTAGCACCTTAGTCTTCCCTTTAGCCAGCTAGAATTCCACCATATTCACCCCTAGAAAGGGATGTCCATCTATACCCATCGCTAGCTCCTTGGTTGATTCAAACTTAATCTTTCCCTGCTTAATGGCTCCTAGATGTGCTGCCTAAAGACTCTGCACTCATTGGTATTGTGAGAAGTAGCATTATGGAATTTGTAATACGTCCTCCCTTTGAGTTCTCCAGCTGAAGGGATCACATGGTTTGGTGGTAACTTCAACTGCTTCTTCTCAAGTAGCAGATCGAAGATCCTATCGGCCTTCTAGATGTCAAAATCGTAGACGCTCTCATATTCCTTTATCCAAGGACAAGATACAGGGGACTTGCCCATGTCCATTCAGCAGCTGTGAGTTCTGGGTCTTCATCATCGTTAGAGTCTGCATCGTAGGGATCAACTATGGTAGTACCACCCTTTAGATATTTCTCTCTTCACAATGTCCGATGCTGACTCTCGAAAGCAGACACTCTCTGGACCAAGTGAAACAGATTCTCAAACTCCTGGCCTTCAAATTTCTCTCTTATTGCTGATGACATCCCTTGAAGGGCCAAATCAGCTAATTGGCCATCAGACAAATTCAATGAGTAACAGTGGCTCCTCACTTCTCTAAATCTTTGGATGAATTTAGAGCTCGACTCATTGTTCTTCTGCCTCATGCTTGTCAAATCTAAAATCTTCTTTTCCCTTGTCCCATTGTAGAAATATGCATGAAACTTCTGTTCTAGATCAGCCCATCTAGTGATCGAGTTTGGTTTGAGCGATGAAAACCAACTGAAGATCGGTCTAGACAAAGATAGAGGAAAGAATCACACTCTATGTGTCTCCTCAATAGATGCTTCTCCAAGTTGAATGAGATCAGGCTGATGTGTTCCAAGGTGGTCATCTTTTCAACTCTAGTGAACTTAGAGAAGTCAAGAACTCTATAGCACAGAACGAGTTGCATAATATCATATCAAGTTAGGTATGGACAGTAATAAGTGCCAACCTGGTTCTTAGGCTTTAGACCAAACTGGCTCTGTATCAAAGTGGTTATTCTGCTAATCAGTTCATCTGCATCCATACCAGCAATCTATTATCTCGACTGGCCTGAACCTGAGCTTGAGAGCCATGTGCTTGAAGCTGCTGACCTTGAGCATAAGACTGTTGTCCTTGGACTTGAGATTGCTGCACCTGGGTTTGGACTTGTTGAATATTGTAACTGTAGGGATTTTGATACCCAGGATGTGGTGCAAGCTCATATGTGCTGGCATCGGACACCTGATGATATCCCTCTGGAAAGTCGATCTGAGCATTGTGAGTTGCATATCCTTGTAACCGACTATTGTAATAAGCTGGGTCGATGTCTTTGGTGATTCATGACACAAATGGAGCAATTTTATAGGCTGACTGAGGCGTTTGATAGGAAGTACTAGATTTCCCTTGAGCCGGTCATTGCGCAACCTGTTGAGTGGTCAGTGAGGCTGGTTGCTAGACTGAATATGCTTGGGTCTGTCCAGTAGAAAGCTGAGTTGTCTGAGTAACAGGGGCACTTGGAGATTGTTGAGCTACTAATTGCCCCCATGTCACTTGACCTTGACCTTGCCCTCCTGCTGCTGGCGAGACTTATACTTGCCCTCCTGCGGTTAGCTGAGCTTGAGGGTCTAGGGCTTGTCCTCCAGGAGGCTGTTGATATTGCCCACCATTCGACTGTTGACTAGAGCTAGTCACATTGCTTCCCACAGCTGAAGGATTGAAGTCATTGGAGTATGCTGGCCCAACTTGATCAACTAGTGCTCTGTAGATGACTTGCTTCATAACATTGCCAATTGAGTTAGCTAGTATCCGGTTGTGATTTGTAAGAGCTTCGCTGATGGTCTTATGGACTAGATGGGCAGTAGTCGTGGCTTTAGCTTCTTCACTTCGTCCATGCAGGAGGACAGTTGGCAACGGAGTCTTCTAGATGACTGAATCACGCGTCCTACTGTAAGACAGCAGATACTTCTGATGAAACACCTTTACCGCTTGATCAATAAGCGCCTTCTGGTCCTCAGATAGGTCTTTGAGGTTGACCTTGAGGACCGCTTGATTATCCATGTTGACGATTGTGGTCCCACTGGGTGTGCCAAAGAGTGTGTCGATGGCAAAAAAAATGAACCCACCGCCGGCACACAAGCAAGTCGAGAGAAACCGCGTGGAGCATATCTCGAGCTCTCTCTGGACTTAAGGACACAGGACTGGTTGATTTGAACCTACGATGTGCCAATCAATTTGACCCCGCAATTGACAAGGAGAGAAAGGTAATCAGTAATTTAAGGTGGAATGTGTCGGCTGTTGATCCAAATAGTTCCAAATGTGTGGCTATATAGCCAAATCGATAAGGCTATCGACTAAATAGTCGATATCCAGCATGTTTATGATATAAGATATTAAAAAAGATGCTATTGGCAATTATCAAGTGTTAAATGATGTAGATCTAATGCCAATGATCATAAAACATGCAAGAACATGGTAGACGATTGATATAAATGAAGAACAACTGCATTGACTTATACTAGCTTAGGGATCAAGACAAGAACAAGTATAATAAATAAGAGCCAATAAAATAGAAATGCATGGGCTATCAGTAGAATAGTCGATTCCATAGTAAGAATGCATAACACGTGGTCAATCACTTGTCTTAATATAAATGAATCTATGGACTTATCAAATCTATTCTATCACCACAATAGAGGGGGCCGAATAGATCAGAGATAGCCATGATACTTGTAACAAATTAAACTCTCAAAGCGTACAAATCTATCCATATTTAGACAAGATCATAAACACATGCTATGAGCGTGAAAGCACAAACAACCAGCCAAAGAGGGCCGATCTAGGTAGAATTTTCGTATAGCATACGAACACTCAACCATCAAAGCATAAACAAATCTATAAACTGACCAAACCCAATTTACGGCACTATCAACAGGTCAATCAGTTGATGCAACACTGATAGTAGAATGACAAACTGCAAGTCTAGTGATCTATACATCTACTTGTGTTGTGACATAATCGTGGACGTGTGCCATACATGTGAAAGCTCAAGCTATGGGCTAAAATAGCCAATAGGGATATAGCGGGTGGATGACGCCGTGTCCCCCTTAACGAGTAGATCCATTATCCATTGAAACCCGATCTAATGCGCTACCAACAGGTTGATAGTGAAGACAGCAAACCAGAGATTGATGACTAGTGAACCTATTCCTTAATGGGAACAAGATTCCAAACACTCACTATGATCGATATAGATCGAGGTAAAACGGTCAAGTAAAGCAGGATCTAACGTCAAAAGGTAGATTTTAGCATGAAAACAAGTAATAGACAATAGATCGAAAGATAAGGACCGAGAAACCTCTAATCTAGATCGAGCAATTGGTGATATTATGTCAAACAGTAAACCATCTAGCATGATATCGATAACTAACCTATACCACAGCTCATAAGAGATTAATCAGCTGATGCAGCCTTACGAAACAATGATTAGATCAAAACCTTATACTACGACTTGTAAGAGATCAATCAGCTGATGCAGCCTTACAAGTAATAATATAAGGGGTGACAGATACTCACAAACAAGTTGGAGGTCAATCAGTTGATGCAGCCCTGCTTGCCCAAAGAACTAGCCAAAATCTACTCTACTACTCCTCCTAAGGGTGGCATGAGGCCGGGAAAAGGTAAAGGTACTGTTTTGATTGATGTGATGATGTTCATTATAATAGTTGGGGTTCAATATTTATACCCGAGGCCTGACTACAAGTCCTGGTCGAATAAGACCGATCACAAAATTTGAAAAAGAAGACAAAACTTTCTAGATTACGATAACTTGGACCTCAACCTTTCCCTTCTGTGAAGTCTGACATGTTCTCGCTTCATATCTTGTCATCCTTGCTAATGGGGCCTATCCCCTTGAGATGATGATGTCACCTCATTTGGTTGATTTTGATGGCAACCCACTGAGCCGATTGTGATGAATGCTTCGGCTTTCTTTGACGAGTTTTGTCTTCAAGGCCCTCTCATCCCGAACCAAATTCTAGTGTCAACAGCACCAGCCAAGGCCCGGGCGCCAAAAGGTGCACCCCAAGCCACTGAGGTTCGGGGAGCACCCCATCGCGACCTCGCAGGCGTGGCTCTATCAACCGCTCCTCCGACAAGGTCACACACGGGGCGTGACGCAAGAAGACAAACTCCTCCATTGGCTTCAGGGGCTCGGGGGCTTTTTGGGCCCATGCGTTGCCCCTCAAGCTGACCTCCTTTGCCATCAGGAAGATTCTAGAAGGTGCACTCAGTGGAGACCAGTCCAAGCTGACACATCCTGACACTCAATGTGTCAGAATAGAGCAGTCAGATGACGCCCAGAGCTTCTTCGGCTCCATGACATAGCCATGGTCCACACGGCGCTTCTGCAAGACCCCCCTAGACTCTGGCACATATAGACCATAGGCATTAATCTCCCAAACCGTTATGTACCCGACCTACCTCGATATATAAATGGAAGGTTAGATCCTAAGAGGGGGAGGATGATTCCAGGTAGATCATTCGAGTCCTCACCATTCTGCTCATGCTCTGCACTAAGAGCAGGGCAACCCAGACAGGGGCACCAAGAGCTCCTCCACTCACCTACCGTCTTCCTCCTCTCTAATAAGGGGGAAGGCTCCACCGATAGTGAGGCATCTCTAGGATCAGCATCGAGTGATCCCCTACCAAATCTCTCTCTTTCTCCATTACACTCTATTGTAACCCCCTAGTTTTTGGGTGCTCTTGAGTATGAGGATCATCATTTGCTAGACATAGGGCACTAATCGGCCCAAACTAGGATAAATCGTTGCGTTTCCTCTATGATTCTTGTGTTCTCGAGTCCACCTAAGCCACCGGAGACATGCACTCTGACACTACCATGAACAACAATGCTTGTCACGGTTTCAACCCCATGATAGCTTGCCTTACAAGTCGGCCATTCAATCCAAGGGTTCTCATCTTCCACCATTGAGAGAAATCACAAGCTTGATCCAAGGGTGGACAATGGTCTGGAGTTGCTTCTTGGATTATGGCAGCTTGGGAGGCTAGTGGGCCCTATAGGGGTGGTCAGCTGACCCTCCTATGGGGGCCCACAAGCTCATCTTGCTCATTTAGCTTGTACCTGCATAGAAATACTCCATGGACATGTGGAACTTGTTATTTGATAAAATATGCTCATGATATGCTTATCTTCCTAGTGATGATGTTTTGAGTATGTGACATTATGACATTTTCCCATCAACAATTGTTGCTTTGGAGCGCTATTTATAAGCCTTCTCTTATATTACACAAGACTGCAGTGCCCCTGCCCCTAACCTAGATTCCAAACATATTCCTGTTGGACTGAGGTCATCTTGGTCAAAACCTACAACAACCTTAAGAAGTTCCCAACCAACCCGACAAGTGGGGGCATAGGAATTGATTATCGAGGGCACCTTCGCTGCCTTCCTTCATGAGGAGGAGTGGGGCTCTACCTCCTCGCTTCTCCCTTCGTCGGCCTTACTCTCGCCTTCCTTCACGGCCCCTTCATGGTCCGTCGCCTTCGAAGTCCATCGACCACTTGACAAAACTCAGCGAATACCTACGGCCAATCATCAAACGGGCACACGATCGTGGTGAAAAGAAAAAAACATCTATAGTATTAGATACGCCCCTGGACAGCGTGGGGCAAGGAGGGCATGATGAAAAAAGGGCCTAGTCCAACATGTTCGATGCACATTGGACAACAATGTATCGACCCAAATTTTCAACTAAAAACCAGGACACTGTGCATGTTCGGTGCACTAGTTCGGTGCCCCACCAGATAGGTCCGGTCCATCTAGAGCTTCACCAAGTAGTAATCCTTTTATTTTAAGTTTGTGTTAAGAATTTTTAAGATATGCCTATTCAACCCCGCCCTCTAGGCATTGTAGTGTTGGGAGTATGCCCTAGAGGTTATCATAGAGATGATTGTATTGCCTTGTATCCATGACATTATGAGTCCATTGAATGTCCGTTAAAGACAACTTGTATCGATTAGCAATTATGTGAATTGTTTGTGAAACTCTTTTACTTGTATGGTTATTCTAGAATGGTCCCTGATCAGAGTTCATGTTAGGACGCACATGAATATTAGATCAGCACATTATTAGTTGATGACTATGTTTCATAAGTCATAGACATAAAGATGTCAAACTAATAATGAGGGCACATGTGTGACATGTAGGCTGGACTGACCCAACGTGAGATGTTGTTATTGTCTCGATTCACATCATGTATGTTATATCCTTAGACCTGAGATTGTTGTATGTACTTAAGATGTGAAATGACCTACTTAGAGACTATCAAACGCTACTCCGTAACTGGGTAGTTATAAAGGTGGTCTTCGGGTTTGTCAAGAAACATGCTGTGAGACATAGACAATCAAGATGAATTTGCCCCTCTCTATGTGAGAGAGATATTGATGGAACACTCTAATGATTGGATCAACAAATGCATGGTCGTGCTTAGATTAAGTGTTAACCTATGAGTTGGACCAAATATCGTGTGGTAAAAGGAATAACATGTATATGGTTTGTGGTGGTTCGTCTGATATGATCTTTACATATACATAGGAGTTGACACGTCTTGCTAGAGACTGCTATCAACTAATGGCCGAATAGGAGTACTCGGGCCACGTCTATGTGTGCATGAACCCATAGGGTCGCACACTTAAGGGGCTGGAAGCCCAAATTCAGGTTGGACCCGAATTTGACTAGGCTTAGGGTTTTCTAATTGGGCCTCCAACTTGGGGCTGGTTAGAGGCGTCTATATAAGAGAGGGAGGGGGTGCGGCCAGGGAGATCATGTCAATTGAGCATCCGCCGTCAACCCCCCACGCTCACGCCTACTGCTCCTCGTGGACCTAGCAGTCCAGAGACGCAACGCTTCCTCTCCGTACGTGTGGGATACCTTGGAGGTGCTGCATCTGGAGCATAAGGATGAACCGCATGAGAGGGACGATCCGCAAGCGGAGGGTGGACGTGACGGACGACCACACAACTGCACGGCACTGCTACGACGCGTTCGACTACATCGAGTCGCTTCCGCTGCACCTGCGCGTCTAGTGGTAATTCCGTAACCTGTAACTAGCAGTAGATCCTAGTTTATGAGGTCGAAATTTTGATTTTATGGCTAGCGTAGCACCCTCATAACCCTTCATGTAGATCCTTTCAAAAGGTAATGTTATATTGAGCATTATCATTATACACACACATGAAGTCCTATTGTTTCTCATCTTTAGCTTTTACAGTGGGTCTAAATACATGTAGTTTACGTTGAAAAGTCAGTTCACCCTAGAATAATTAGAAATGAAAGAGACAAAGCCTGCCATGCATCAATGTCTCCCAAAAAAAGAGAAGAAATAAACAAGAAGCATCGTGAATCATATATAAAAAAGAAAGGGCAATCTACGCTCCCTAAACCAAAAAATAGTGATATTACGTGAAATTGTGTCAATACATATACTTTATCACTTGTGATCCATATATAGTTTTGAAATAATTTGTACCCCCTCTGCTCTAAATTATAAGTCACTTTTGTTTTTTTGGTACATCAATTTTACTATATATATCTATAGGTAACGTATGACTAGATACACAGCAAAATCTATGTACCAAAAAAAGTCAAAGCAATTTACAATTTGGAATAGAGGGAAAAGGTTGCAAGTCATTAACCAACCATTAAAATGAATCCTGCTAACAATGGTTAAGGACTCTGAAGAAATGATTTATACCTACATTACAATGTCCTAATGAGAATATCTCAAATCAATTTTAGGTACTACTCCCTCTGTTCCAAATTATAAGATATTTTTGGCTTATCTAGATACATTTATCTTGCTATGTACATAGATATACACTATGTCTAGATACATCGTAAAATAAATGTATCTAGAAAAGCCAAAACATCTTATAATTTGGAACAGAGGGAGTGTTATTTTGTGTGACCAGAGGTAACCCATCCTTATATATCTTTGAAACAATTAGTTGGTGATGATCAACAATAAGATATCCTAAGAACTTTAGAATTATTGACTTGAAATATCTCATGTTCACAGTACAAGATGTAAACATATTGAGTACATTTAATCAATGAATTGTATAAGTTACTATTAATATATATTCCATTTTTCTTCATTTGAATCAAATGTTTAAATTGCAGTCTATATGACATTTACTTATAAAAAGCTAGAGCAGACTATAGTGAAAACTATTTCATTTGAAAATTCTTAATTAGTTGTGCATGGAAACATTTAAGTAGACAAAATTTTATGAACACAAATAGTCAAATACATGTACAAGATCTAGGAGAATACGTTTCCAAGCTCATTACTTAACATTTATCATATCAATCAGCATGTTGTCGCGATCAACATTCAATAGTTAACACTTCTATAAATATTCAATGGTTTATTACATCATTTATTAAGTAAAGAACCTAAGGAGAGACAAAGATTATGGTCCTCTAGACTAAAGAACAAATATCTACCTACCTTGGTTAGGATTAGCGGTGCTAAAATATATCGTGACTAAATCAAATAGTGGTATTTAGCAGAGCTAAGATGTTTAGCGGCAATAGCGGAACAATTGATAGTAGTGTAGCAGTAGACCTTGTGAAAAACTATGCCAAAGTTATATCGGGTCATTTAAAACCATGTTTGAATCACTATTATAAATCCTTATAGAATCACTATTGGAAATCCTTATAGCATATGATGTCATGTGTCTTTTAAGCCCGTGGTGATATAAGAGCATGAACCTATTAATTGATGACGTGTAATTGTGTAAATGAACATGACCCTAATGAAGCATGCTATTTTAGTAAGTCCAATATTGAATATCTTCCAATAAAAATTTAGTTATAAAAAGAAGAATATGATTATATTAATCTTGTATGACTTGTAGTCGTAGAGTTTCTTGAAAAATATCTATCAAGAATACATGTTCAAAAAATTCTTACATCCAGAGTTTGATATTGGCATAAAACGATATCAGACGCAAGTTAGAGCATAATAATAAAAAAAATAATATTTTTATGAAAATTTATGTTGCTTTCGTTATAAATGTATGGTCAAGAACTTAGTCATGACAGATAAGAGTTTTTTCCCTCTCCTGTTGCAACGCACGGAAACAGAGAGTATATAGATAGATCGTCTGTCAAATTTTGAGAAAAATAGTGTCATGCATATGTTTAAACAGATGGACTAGACGGTCAGACGCATAATTTTCGATAATGATACTCTGTCCGCTAATTTCCGCACCTGCTCGTTCCTCCCGCACCTGTTCCTCTACCAAGCCGCGCCCTACCCCCCACGCGTCGCACGAAGCCGCATGCCCCGTTGCCACCCTCCCTCCTCCTGCTCCGGCACGGCGACGTCCCCGGTGCGAGCACGAGAATCTGCGTGGACACCCCCGGCGACCCCATTTCTCTTCTTCGGCCGGCCACCCTTGGCCTCAGCTCCGGTGCGAGGACAAGCGCAACCCTTGGCGGTAGCCCCGGTGCGGGCGCAGTTCCGACACGGGCGCGCAGCCCTGCTCCGGCACGGACGACCGGTACGGTCTCCCCCTTCCCTATGTTCCTCGACCCCCAGAGGCTTCTTCCCCCACCACGGCGTCCTCCTCCCCCACCTCGGCGGCGCCCCTCCCCCCACATCGGCGTCCTCCTCCACTCCCTGAGCCAGGCACTCTCTCTCCCCCTACGTTGTAATTATATGTTTCAATTGTTTCAGGCGTTTCATAGATATGTTGCATTTGTTTCATATGGATTTGCAAAAATAGACCAGGGGATGTTGCACATGTTTAATATATTGCAATTGTTTCAGAGACATGTTGCAAGAGTATGTTTCGAGTGTTTCAGATGTTTCAGCGGTATGTTTTATCTGTGTTTTTCGGACGCATGTTGGAATTGTGTGTTATCTGAATGTTGCATATGTTCCACACATATGTTGCATGTATTTTATTCGGATATTGCGTATAGTTGCAATGGTTTTCAAGTGTGTTTCAGGTATGTTTTTCAAGTGTTTTATAAGTATGTTTCAAGTGTTTCAATAACCTTCAGATGTATGTTGCAACCATTGTATTTGAATGTTTTAAAAATAGATCCGGTATTACATCTCTCCTTCTCTCACCTTCTACTACATCGTCTCTTCTGGAGCCTGCAGAGCAACCATACAAACAAGGGATAGCGGACTGGGCCACGGGCGCGCTGGGGCGAAAGCGGACATGGGTGGGTTGAACACTTGAGCGGGCATCCAGATATCCGATAATTTTTTACATTTTTGTTGTACTAAAAATTAAAATATTATCTCCGGGCCACCCTGATCCAGCACGTGCATCATCGAAACCATCATCATCCCTTCGAATCCTCCGCCCGTCGCCAAAAACCACCCTCGTCCTCGTACACCCTCGCCGCCTCCGTCCATTTCACTTCACCTCGTCTTCTTCTGTTACGCCTCGCCCCCCGCCGCGCCTCACGCTTGCCCTAGAATCCATCTCCACTCGTTGCCACCACGCACCCCACGGTCATGTCCCTCTCGGCGGCCTCGGCGGCGGTCGCCAGCAGCGCCGCCGCCTACAGGTACGACACGATCCGGCCGGTTGCCAGGCTCCGCTTCTGCGGCCTGAGGCGCGAGGCCCTCCGGCTCCACTCGCCCCGGTCCACGCCGCAGTTGGTGGCCGCTAGGCGGAGCGTGGTGGCTGCGGCGACGGCTGGCAATGGCGCGGCCGCGAGCGGCGGGTTCGACTACGACCTCGTGATCATCGGAGCCGGCGTCGGCGGCCACGGCGCCGCCCTCCACGCAGTCGAGAAGGTTGGTTCCGCTCACGCTGTTCTGTAGGTCTCGCTAGGGGTGTGTAATAATGTATGGTGGGCAGTGGGCTTTGCTGCCACAGTCGTCGTGATCTGGTCAAATGTAGATCGAGACATGGTGGCGCCAGCTCTGTAAGCTTGCTTGTACTTTCTATTAGTCCAGGTTAATGAGTAGAGTAGTCTTAGGCGTTGCTTGCTAGCTAGGAATCTATCTTTAGTAAGGCAAGAGTTGCAGGTCTGCTAAAATTCAACCGGAATGTTGCAAGATAACACATGCTTCTGTTCTGATGCTAGAGCTTAGCTAATTGAAAATCTCTCTGAACCTTTTTTGGGTGATTCTATAACTTTATCATTTTAAGATCTTTCAGTAGTTTAATTAAATAATAATAATGTTGTATACTCCGTAGTAGTTAAATATCAATATTGAACAATCAAAAAATAGTGAGAAGATGGAAGACACAGTTGCAAGGTGCCTCTGAAGTTATGACTTCTCTTGCTTAGAATTTGCTGGACTGGTTTTTTTTCTCAACTAAGAAGTACATGTGACAGTAAATTTTATACTATTAAGATCAATAATTTTGCTTGCTCTATGCCTCTCTATGTTAATTATTTGAGTATTTCTGTTAGTAGTATGGTTCTCACTAATTGGGGCTAGTGGATTGGCATAGTTTCTTAAAAATTTACTGCTAAAAGGGGTGATGAAAACTTCCTTTTTTTTTTTCCTTATCATGTATCATTTGTTGTATTGCTTAATTATATTCTGTTTTTATTACTCTGGTCAATCAGACATAATAAATAGCAACAATATATTCTTTGTGTTTGGCCCCCCACTTGAATTGCTTATATTCTGGCATTGCCTTCAAGAAGGGACAAAAATAGATTATTCTTTTTTATTTTCTTTTTTGAAATTATGCTGTTACTGTAACCAGTGCATTGAGTTTGCTTTGAATATATTGGAAACTATGATATACTATCTTTTCTTTTTCCTTTCAAGTAGGATTATTGCTTTGCTAGTTCTGATGGCTGCTGAAGTCTCAACTTAGTATGTGTTTTCTTTCTCTTTTCACAATTATGATTAACTATCTGGATGGCAGTAGGCGCATATAACCTATCAATCGTGGCTGGGTTTTTGGGAATTATCCTGTGAATGAATTTCATTATTGGTACAAAATTCCATGTGTTTTGGACATGGACCTTTATCTGTGCTGCCAGCAATTGAACTTCACATATTCAATAAGTGTTACTAATGATTTTCGAAAAATTGTCTCATGCAGGGTTTAAAAACTGCCATAATTGAGGGAGACATCGTGGGTGGAACTTGTGTGAATAGAGGCTGTGTTCCGTCGAAGGCTCTCCTTGCTGTAAGTGGTAGGATGCGAGAACTTCAAGATGAACATCACATGAAATCACTGGGCCTACAGGTAATATTCTCATAATGGAACTACTGGTTGTTGTGCGTGTTTTTATGTATCAACAATGATTTACAAAATGCAAGGAACCTCAATGTACAATCATGATGAATCTGCGCTGTGCTAGTTGTTTTACTATTGGGTGTTGGCGCATCTATTTGATCAGCAAATTAACAATGCTTTGGTAGATTCTTTTCTTAGCTTAAGAACCGTAACAAATTTAAAGGGCGCTTTTGTCATAATAACTCCAGTTTGTAAATGATCTAAGTCAAGTGTTCTTACACTTTTGGATTTATTATGTTCATCTTTGGTTCTTTTCAAATTTTATGATGTCTTGTCTTTGCTCCAATTATATGTTGGCCTATGCTGCATTCGATTTCAAAAAGAAATCAACCAAGAATTTACCTTTTCTCTTAGACCATTAACTACGATGTGTATACCTTTTCCCTTTGTATCAAGTTATTCATTCCTTGACCCTACTAATCATTTGTGATGGTTGTAATAGGTCTCATCACCAGGATATGACAGGCAGGCTGTTGCTGACCATGCAAATAATCTTGCGTCTAAAATCCGCAGCAACTTGACTAATTCAATGAAAGCTCTGGGTGTGATATACTCACTGGTATTGGCACCATTGTGGTGGGTCATCTACATCTTTCCTTTGGTTGTCTTAAAATCAGATATTTTGCTATTAGAATATCATGTTTGTTGCAAGAAGTATTGTTCACATCATCTTGTCCAGGTATAAGACCTCACTTTTCAATTGCTATTCTTAGCTATCAGCAGATCATGCTTGGCTAAATTGCAGGGATCTGTATCCTAAATATAGGCCTTTTCCAAATTGTTAAAAGACTTGTACTCCCTCCATTCCAAATTGTAAGTTGTTTTGGCTTTTCTAGATACATAGCTTTTACTATGTATCTAGTCATAGTGTATATCTAGGTGCATAGCAAAAGCTATGTACATAGAGCCAAAATGACTTACAATTTGGAACAGAGGGTGTATATGTTTAGCACTACTATGACTAAAGTGAGCCTACCCCAACTTGCTTGGGACTGACAGACTTGGTTGTTGTTGTTGTACTATGACTAAAGTGGTCAATTTCTGTTGCAACTCAGATACTACAATGTGCATCTACCTGAATTGGAATTTTGAGATATTCTAGGTATTATTTATGCTAAATATGAAAATTATTTGTATTCTGCTATATTAGATGTTGTGTATAAACATTGAGTCGAGCTATGTCTGCTATATAGTCTTTCAAATGTTGTAGAGTATCATTTGTAGTGATTAAATATTCTGTTTCTGATATCTGTAGGGGAAGCAAAAAGTGAGATATGGGAAAGTTGGTTTCCCAGACAATGAAATCACTGCTAGAAACATCATAATTGCCACTGGATCTGTTCCTTTCGTCCCCAAGGGCATTGAAATAGATGGTAGCTGCTGTATTTTTTTGGAACTTCATGTCTGTTTTTTTTTAACTTCATGTCCCCAATACATTTGGCCTAATAAAATGAGAAACAACGCTGTTCCAAGTTTGAACTATCATGCTTCAGATTATTTATGTTCATATTTTTTTTTCTCAAACACGCAAGAAGTGGTAAGAGCCCTTACAACCCCCACAACTTTTTTTAGCGCAACTACAACCCCCACAACCACCCTCACAGATGGTGCTTAGATTATATTCACGCCCTTGTCTCCAAAACAACCTTGAACTATATTACTATTATCATAAAAAATGTTTTATCCTTTAACTCATGCAATATTTTGCAAGATATAGTTTGCTGCAAGGAGTGTTGGACATCACACATTTAAGCCACTTTCTTTGGTTGAGATATTTACATATTATGATTCTCTGATTTTTCCTATCTAATTAAGCTCGTATAATAGTTTATTCGTTTACCATCATCACAGGACTATGTGTATTAAGCTAGTTGTAGAAATGTAAAAGTCAATCCTAGACACTGCCTGCTATATTGTAACCGTCAATAAGTAGAAACATAAATAGGAACTGACTTTTACTGTTTGGATGGTTATATGAGTGTTGAGTGGTCTTTTCTTTTGTTCTACTACATCCTGGAAATAACTACATAAGAAACCAGATCTAGCTGTCCTGCTGTTATTTTAACTGTATCTTGACAGATATTTGAGTGTATGTAGCACAATCACTCCTTGAAGTTTCAATGCTTCATCATATATGTTGTGTACTACAGCTGAAATGCATTTGTTGGCCATTCCTATTTCATTGTAGCATTCCTTTAAAAGCTTGCACCATGGTTTTATGCAGGTAAAACTGTATTTACTAGTGATCATGCACTAAAACTTGAGTCAGTCCCTGAATGGATAGCTATTGTTGGAAGTGGTTACATTGGACTTGAATTCAGCGATGTATACACGGCTCTGGGAAGTGAGGTATATGGACAATTGTTCAAGTCATCATTGCCTAAATACATGCTTAGGGAGTGCTAGTCATGTTAGTTATTTTAGCTAATATTCCTCTATCATATATCATGGAAACATGGTCTCATGCAGTGTAGTAAAGAAAAGAAAAAAAGAGCTAAGCGCATGTATAGTGTGATTGGAGGGCATTTGATGTCTCTGCATCATTACCTGTTTTCTTTTCAGTTTAACCATCAAAACACTTGCTTTCATTTCTGTTTTGTTGGTTCATAATGTTGATGCAATAATGTACATTCTATGCATTATACAGATGTGACCTAAGCAACACTTTCCTATATGCTGTTGTACTTTATTGTCTCATGGAACAAGCCATAACAAGCCTGCATGGTATTTCTGATGTTGAGCAAAAATGATTTAAAACCTATATTCCTGAGATAACATCACCATCATATTGTCGACCTAAGTAATCCTCTTTTATTTGTAGTACTTTATTCATAAAATGTGCCATAACAACATGCCAGCTTTCTATTTCTGATGTTAGTTAAAATGATTACAACTTAGTCCTGAGATAAAATTGTCATGTTAATAAATACATCATTCTATATAAATATCCAAATATTTGCAAAGCCCAGAACATCAAGTGATGCATGTCATGGTGTTCCCTAGTCACCAAATAAGCATCCCTGCTAGTACCTGGTAGCCATATCTTCCATGGACCCTCGCTCTCCATCTTTCCATCACACTTTGATGGAGAACTACATGGTGCAATTCTCCAAATGTAGGGTTCGGTGATGTGCTTGAGTGGGGGCCAGATGCAGTGCAATCTAGTATTGGCAGGGCAGACAAAGTTGTGTGGGGGTGAGTATGTTATGGTCTCACTAGGGTTAAGGAAGAGATAGGAGGACCCAGAGCCAAGCAAGAAGAAGGCTTTTCCTTCGTTTCTTGCTTGATTCCAAATGATGTTCTGGATCCCCTGTTAATAGGCAAGCCACAATCCTAACAAATTTATATATCTTAACCTCTAAGTAATCTAATCCAGAGGATATGCATGCACACTTTTTAGCTAACCTTAGGGGTAGCTGTTGTGGCTGACAGAGTATGTGGTGTGTGCTTTTCCGGCTCATGAACCAACTCTGCCCCTTTGCCCTCTCCCTTGCTCTTCTCCCTCTGTCCCTCTGTCCCTCCTCCCTCTCCCACTCTTTGTGCCAGATCTTCTCTTTATATATTTGTTTGTGGGCATTTAAATATTGATGGCTTCTTGGTTAGCCACACTGGGCCTTTGTGAAAACCATGTAGTGGAATCTTGAGTGGATCTACTCCAATTTACATGTAGTGGGTCTATTCTTTGTTTCCCGAACTGGATTGTAATGTTAGGTTCCAAGCTGTGGTGACTAATTTGACACTCAGAATTACAATGTGAGAATGAACTGGACATCTACATTATGACATTATCTCTTAATCTACAATTGAACTTTGCTGTCAATAGATGAAGTTTCATCTAATATACATTTTTTTTGATCGACCAGGTTACTTTTGTTGAAGCTCTTGATCAATTAATGCCTGGGTTTGATCCCGAGATTGCAAAATTGGCGCAGAGGATTCTTATTAATCCTCGTAAAATTGACTATCACACTGGTGTTTTCGCAAGCAAGGTAAAGTTAAGATCAACTCAAGCTTTTTTAATGATGTGTAATCTTCCGGCATGATTGTATAATTATACCTCAAAGTATTCATGTCTCTAGATTACCCCAGCAAAGGATGGTAAGCCTGTTTTGATTGAGCTGATTGATGCTAAGACAAAAGAACACAAGGAGACACTTGAGGTAAATGATAGTGAACTCTTCCTTTTCCCCTTCAGTACTTACTGTAGATGGTTTCTTCTAATCTTTAGGTACTTGCATCACTATGTTCTCCTGAGCTGAATGGTTTACGCCAGTAGATAGCTGCATGTTGATGCCACTATCAGAATATCAGATATTAGCGGTGTCAACCTAGATCAAACTGTTAGGCCAAAGTAAATGTCAGAATAACATGGGCAGTATGTTGTAGGATGATGCTTGCAATGTTATTGGCAACTCAGATGCTTTTACTGTTAGATAACCAGGTATTAAAAAAATGCTTATATCTGTGGACCTTTGATGATTAATTAAAATTGTAATCATGTTTATTAAACAAACAGTATTTCTGCTGGTTTCATAAACGATTTACTTTTCATCTTGAAACTTGGATTTTGCATCCCCAGGTGGATGCAGCACTCATAGCTACTGGAAGGGCACCCTTCACCAAAGGACTTGGCTTGGAAAATGTAAGTACATGGAAATGGTTGCTATCAGAATTCATTTTAAATATGATAGCATCCAAAAGATGCCCTTTTATGCAGATCAATGTCGTTACACAACGAGGTTTTGTTCCTGTTGATGAGCGGATGCAAGTTATGGATGCAACTGGCAATGTGGTATGCTAAATATGTAATGTGTTACTGTTACTCTTTTGTTCCTTCACAACAATAGTAGGCGTTTCATTCAAGTTTGCTACATAAACATCAACTGGTATGCAGGTTCCTAATTTATATTGCATTGGAGATGCCAATGGTAAGCTCATGCTTGCTCATGCAGCCAGCGCACAAGGAATCTCAGGTAAATGTTGTGCTCACCTGTTTCTTTTATGCATGCTCAATGCTGATCACTATAGTTATTATACGAGCAAATGTTCATCTGAATATAGTCGTGGAGCAAATCAGTGGAAGGGACAACATCTTAAATCACCTAAGCATCCCAGCTGCCTGTTTCACTCACCCTGAGATCAGTATGGTTGGCTTGACAGAGGTAAGTGAGATACCATTCTCCAATATTAACATCCTCTGTTCAACATAGTGGAAATCTGCTTGGTAAAGTTAATTTGACTAGTACACTTTCTTAAGTATAGGTGCAAATGTGCTGTCCTCAATTGGATCATAATGCATGTCTTAGTTGCATCTAAAGCATACAATAAAATCACAACTTGGTTTCAACGTTTGCTTTTGTTGGCTAGCAAACCAATTTTTATGACTCTAATCAAAGTTGTTCCTGCTTTTTCAGCCACAGGCTAGGGAGAAGGCTGACAAGGAAGGATTTGAAATAAGTGTTGTAAAGACCAGTTTTAAGGCTAACACAAAGGCTCTGGCAGAGAATGAAGGAGATGGACTTGCTAAGGTAACACAGTACTGGCTTTCCACCCTGTTGCGTTCTAATTTATGCAACACAGAGTTCCAGTGAATACAGTAACCAGACCTATGCTAAGGAGCCTGTATCCGTGGTGTAACCTCTAAATTTAAAGTGACGATACGTGTACTATTTTGCCTCAGATGATTTATCGTCCTGACACCGGAGAAATTCTTGGAGTTCATATTTTGGGCTTGCATGCTGCTGATCTCATCCATGAGGCATCAAATGCCATTGCCCTTGGAACCCATGTGCAAGTGAGTTTGTCATGCATTCTGTTAGCTGTGTGGCATTTCTGCATTTGTGTTCTCTGCATAATGATAAACTCTTGAATTTGCACATAACCTTTTGTATGCTGTAGGACATCAAGTTTGCTGTTCATGCACACCCAACGTTGTCTGAAGTTTTGGATGAGCTCTTCAAGGCTGCCAAGGTACATGGGCCTATTTGCCCTTATAGTATATTACATATATGATTCTGTGTGAAAATACAAACAAAATTTGTGCCTTGTGCCAAAAATATGAACAAACTTTGTCTTGATCTTTTCTCCCCCTCAACAGGTTAACACAGGTGTTTCACATTCTATAAATGAGCCAGTTGCGGTGTAGAGAGGAACCATAGTCGAAACAATCCATCTGCCGCAGCCCCACACCCCAGTTATATACCCTTAGTACTCGACTAGTCTGCTACTCACAGGAAACTGATTCTGTAGCCATTCGCGGGCATTTTCATTGAGTTCCAGGATTAGTGCCAACACTATCTATATAATGAGAAAAGAGAAATCCAGTGATGTATCCTATGTATGGGAAAAATGTAAATTTTGTAGTCCTTGTAGAGAGTAAACGTACAGTGCCTTTACGCAATTACGCGTCAACTTCGCCGTTGTGAATCTATGATTGCTTGAATTGATAGTGTGGGCTTGTTTGGTAGAGCTTCACTCCCTAATTCTCAACACTGATAAATCTTCTCCAGGAGAAATGATCCAAACCTAATATTTATCTTTGGAGAGTGGTCTGATTTATCCCTTTTTATATAGGCCAAATATTTAGTGTAAACCTATTCTGTGGAAACATGAAAACCCCATAAAAACATACTTAGGCCTTATTCGGATGTTATCGTATTTATCTCAGTTCCACCCAATTTACTCCAACACACATGTAGTGATGCGAATCACAGGCCTTAAGTGTTTTTAAAAAAATTGAATGCTGCACATTCATAGAAGTTGAGACAAAACAATGCGCATGTATTGTTGACAATAGTTAATGCCCGTATCTTTTTCTGTTAGCCACATGGCAGGGGCAACTCATCTTTTTGGGCTATTTGGATCTATTAGTGCTAATTGTTTACAGCTACAGTAGCACTAGTGGATTCAAACGGCCTAACTAATAATTCAAAATGAAATTCCTAACTAATAAAAAGTTATTAATTGGCCTCCTCAATCCAAGTACTAGTAGTCCAACTAATAGCCCAAATAGAAATTCCTACCTAATAAAAAGTTATTAATCAGCTTCCTGAAAGGATCTAGTAAGTGGCCTAGAGGAGAGTGAAACGGTCTTTTTCTGAAATTTAACAAACTTCAAGCTCACTGTCAGACTGCAGAGCCTTCGAGAAAAAGCATGGAGCCTCTAGGATCAGAGTACAAATTCGATCTACTGCGTAATGTAACGAATGAAAATCAGATCAGATCGAATGTGATACCAGCCTTCCTAGAAAGTATGTCGTTCCTGTCCAAGCAAGTGGTTGCACCTAGTTGTTGAGGAAATCATAGATCATGTGCAAACCCTAAAAATCAATTCAAATCATAAGTTATAGCAACAAGCATAACACAAGAGACACGAGGATTTATCTTATGGTTCAGCTCACCATAAAGGCTTGTCTATGTCCACGTTATTGAGGTAAGCCACAAAGCTATGGAGTCTCTTTCAACTCACTCTTTTTCTCTTACCTATCACCAAAGCAATAGGTTAGAGGGTTCCACTAAGTCACAAAAGGGTAATACAAATGTCCCGGTGCTCAGCCACAATGAATTGGGAGCTCCTTGGTGACCACTAGCCATCTAGGAGCCAAGCTCCAAGAGTAACAAATACACCAAACGGCTAGGGCTTCACCAAGTGCACAAGAATGGAGGAGAAGGATCTTCTATTGCTTTCTGACACTCTCTTTTGCCAAATCCCTTAAGGAATCACCAAGGTTTGAGCAAGGGAGTTGGGAGCAACAAGAATGGAGAGAGAAAGCTTCGGGTTGAAATGAGCGAGTCAATGAAGAAGATGACCGTTGGGGGAGAGAGGAGAAGGTACAAATACCCCCTCAATTCCCACAAAACGGTTGACCAGACAAAATGCAGAGGCTCCGCCTACATGCGCGGAGGTTCTGCGCAGGCCAGAATAGATTAGAATGAAGATCATCTGGCTTTTTGTGGCTGGGATAATTTGTGGTGTGGATAGAGATTTGACTTTTGAGCACTTGGTTCCACCTAGCACACTATTAGTATCCCCTTGATAGTACGGCTTGTCCTATAACTCAATTTTAAAGTATAAAACAAAGTAATCTTACTCCTTGAGTCATTGCAAGCCATCCTTTTGAGTTGGGGGGTCTCCTCCTATGTTTCTTAGCACCCATAACTTATGATTCGCTGTTAAACACTTGTAAAAACTATTAGTCCTTTAATTCTATGGTCAACATCACCAAAACCCACTTAGGGCTTGATTGCACTTACACTTCCTCAAGCTAAGTACTAGTAACTATTAGATGGAGGATCTAAACACAGGTTAGATAATAACCTCACTACTAGAAAGCTACTAGTTGGTTTCCCTCTACTAGCTTCTAATTATTAGTTGCTTAGTAATATAATGGGTCTAGATAGAGCTATCATAGTTAATACTAGAGATCAAATATTTAAACCCTATCACACATTTTAACGATAGTTTAGGCCCACCTTGGTTGCCACATGTCATGTGTGTGTTTGGTTTGAGGGTGGAATATGGACAAAGTTAAGACAGCGGCGGAGCCAGGACTTTTGTAGAGCCTGTTTGGCAGGGCTCTGGCTCTGGCTCCTCACGTAGAGTAGCTTTTTTGGTGGAGCTACAGCCTTTTTGAAAAACATTTGGCAAAAATAGCTCCAGTGATAGTTTTGTAATAATTTGTATTAGATTAGTGAGCAGGGGCAGAGACAAGGGGTGGGCAGGCCTGACCCCCCTAACATTGTATGGTTTTTATTAGTACATCGTATTAGTTCTCACTAATCATTATGAACTAGGTGGTTCCCCGCACGTTGCTGTGGGAATTTAAAGGTTTATTTCAGATGAACTCTTTATGAAGGAAAGGTTTTAAAAAACAAAAAAATACATAGAAAATGAGGTAAGCTATGCGTATCTGTACCTAATAAAACCAAAAGAAAATTAATATAAAATTCTTCAAGAGAGTTGTAGCCTAAGTTACATGGAGCACATGGACAAAAGAACTCATGCATGTGTTAGTGTTTGGGTCAGTGGTTCTTGTTTGGTGAGGACACCAACACTTAAGAAGCTTTTTGTGTCAATAGTGTGGCTTCGCCTTAGCAAAGCACATATGCCGAATGGACATATATATCTGCCATGGCGATAAATCGATATTCGCCAGGTGAGCCCGGGCACTGACCTAGGGTGGCCGGGCCTTGGCTCCGCCACTGAGTTAAGATATCCCACTTTGTTTTGGTGTTTGATTAGAAGACACACGGGGATGAGGCCACCACTGGAGAAAATATTCTCCCAACATGAATGATGGGTCAATAAAAAACTATGGGACAAAGTGGGGCAAGCAAGGACGAGACACGTTCGAGCGTGCAAGGATGCCGGTCTTGGTGTGTTGGTCATGTAGGTGAGCCACGCCGATCCTGATGATGCTATCTATGAAGGTGAGTGCATTGGCCATAGTGTCACCGACTGCGGGCACGCCACTTTTGGGGCACTAACCTCGAAGGCGTCGACCACTAGGTGTGAGTGCTTCGACCATGGGAGCATTGCCTGTGGGGACACCGACAATGGGGCGGAGCGTGCCTATCTCGTGTGGTCGCTCGGCACTGGTGATGGTATCGAGCACGACTATCTCGTGAGCATGGGCTAGGCGGAGCCACCAAGGGGGACGACCATGGTTAGTAGACGGGTCGACTATTTATGGGTAGAAGAAATGTGTGGTAGAGAGGATAATAAATATTAGGCTGACAACGACACGGTCCACTTGTTAGGAACATTTATCCTAGATTCAATGTCCTCCTTTTTTGCTATTTTTGGGCACATTTTTGGGATTCTTGGAAATTCTAATCACCACCAGCTGGTAGTATGAACCGACTGTGATGAGAATGGCATCACTGTCAACAACTCACTATCGAGGACCAAAACCAATTGTGATGGGATTTATGAACCAGCTGTGATAGGTCTAAATATAGTAGTGGTTCTTCCTTTGTTCATCTTTCTTGAGAGAGGGAGAGAGTGGAGAATGAGAGAGGGGGTGAGAGATAGGGCTGATTCTACTGAATAGATGTTCAAATTCATGATGGTGTCCACTAGGAGAGTCTAGCTCACTTCCCACTCAACTCTACTTAACTGAATTTTTGATGGGCAGTCCGTCAATATTGACGGACACTGCGTCAGTTCCCTGACTTTGAGGATTTGATCTAGAGAACAGACATTTGGTGTTGGGGCCACTCTTATATGTTCTTGAGGTGATCAAGCATAGTTGGAGAGACCTAAAAGGTTAACTAACATCTTCCAGAGATTACTCCTTGTGAGGTCGATTTCGGGTTGACCATGGTTGACTTGAGTTGACTCAGGAGAGTTGATGAAGTTGATTGGCGAATTTGGAGTCTTTGTCCTAGTACAAAGCAACAGGGATCTCCACAAGAGATTGACAAAGTGATCCTAGAGGAGTTCAAAGATTTCAACAAGGTGGTCATCAAGAATATTTTATTAAAAATTTTAGTTGAAACGACTTCATTACCATCGACCAAAGCTTGGTCATGTCCTAAAGTTGCATTACTGTTTGACCGAAGCTTGGTAGTTGTCTCTTGGTGTTGATGAAGCGGGGAAGAAGCAGATCAATGGCAGCGGATGCGGCTCTTCTAGGGTTTTGGCAATGCGCGTGGGAGCTCTTGGCCATGACCGAGCCTGAGTGAGGGCTCAATGGAAGTGGTGTGATGCGGTGGAGCAACTTTTATAGCCCCTTGACGAACAAGAAAGGAAGGGAGAGACCAAAGCTAGATTCAGTCCGGGTGTAATGACCCGCGTCGTTCCAATCTCAGCTCTTGACCAACGATCCTCTGAGAATTTCCAAATTTAATTTCTCAAGGACCTCGAGTGATGTTTCATCAAAACTTGGTTTCATCTATAAGTTGTAGTGCTTCAATTCGTGGTTCAGCCTAGCTTAGTTCGTCAAGTCAACTCACGGACAATGACGCTCAAATTAGGAATTTATATCAGAAGTTAGCTTTCAAAGGATTGCAATCAAGGTTCATTATCCTTCTCTGAGTAAGGTTGTATCTCTTGGATCACAACATTGGCCCCAATGCCAATTACCTAATTCTTAGTTCAATTCTTCCAAGACAGCAAATTGGCGGACGGTCCGCTGGAATGATCAGACCCTCCGTCAATTTGTTGTTCCAGTGGACCGTCCGCCAAAATTGTAGGGACATTAAATTGGGTGGAGAGTGAGCTATTTTCCACTCATGGGGTGCGGCCCACAAGTCAACATGAGTTGGAGATATTTCCCAATAGCTGAGCCTCACCTCCCCTCCTCTCCCCTCCCCTCTTATTTCACTCACTCCCTCTCTCTCTAGAATAAAGAACAGGAGAAAGGACATGGTGGAGTGAGAAAGTGGAAGAAGAGAAGAAGAGAAGAGAGATCAAGGATACAAAGGGCAGCAAGATCAGCTCTAGATCAAGAACTCAAGTTTCACCAAATCCCTCATGTCATGGTTAGCTCAAGAACTCTCTTTTCTCATTATCTTGAGCTCAACCCTCAAACCCTAACTCAAGTTTCTATCATTGCATGGATGGATCATGAGGATTGCAAGATGACTCATCATCCCAAGAATAAGATCAAGAGTTGATACAACTTAATCCTCTCAAGTTTTTCTCTCATATGGATTTATGAAACTTTTGCAAGAAATATTGGAATCCGTCTCTTTGGCTTGTAAGTAAGGATGTCAAGTGCTCAATCTTCAACCTTGGTGACAAGGGAACTCACCAAAATCCCAAGCTAAGTTGTCATGCCCAATCTCAATCTTCTCAATCTCTTTTGTTGAGGATTTCTAAGTTAATCCTTGAATCACTAGTTGCACTTGTTAGCCATAGCTCAAACCCTAGCTATCTTGAGCCTAGCAAGCTACCTAAACCATCCTAGGAATATCTTACACATGCATTGTTGGTATTTTTAAATGCACACAGAAAAATTTACAAGCGCATGTAGCTTTCACCTGGAAGTATTCTAAGGTATCGTATTTATCCATAAGGAAACAATGGTTAAAGAAGTTTATAGTTCACTATCATGTATCTACTAACTAGTATACTGACTAGACTAAAGTGGGGGGTAAGTTTTGATAATGATTAGAGTTATGTATAATGACACATAGAATTCCATGGTAAAATAGAAAACAGTCAAGCTAAATTGAGAGGACAACGGGTGAGTTTCAATGTTTTTAAATACTTCTCTATTACTTTGGTTCTATTCTAGTTTAGACTAGAAGGTATAACTAAATCATGGGTAGATATAGCGATCACACACAATAACACTTTAGAGCAACAGTACATTCCCAACTCTCGAGGGGGGGTGAGAAAGCGTTGTTGGGGGAAGGTTGCCTAAAGCTCTACGAACACAAATCCGAGCATGGTGGATTATAAAGGCCTGACAGAGCTATCACCTCTGGGGCTACCACAAATATCTATGGGATTGAGAGCAAACTCAGGTAACCCATAGTCTAGACACCACGTCTACATTATTGATTACTACTCTAGCTAAGTACGATAACTAGAGCACTCGATGCGTGTGAAGATCCCATGCTAAGGTGTGACAACTATACTTAACCATACAAATGAAAGGCATAAAAATAAATAGAGAAGATAACTATATGAAAGCATAAGTCTTGCAAAGGTAAGATACAAAGATATACCAGACCTCCGAAGATTTCCTCAGAACATGAGCATAGCTTAACTCTCCCTAACTCTTAACTTAACTATTCTACTTCTATATCTTGAGAGTATAATGGAGATTTCTCTCTTGTGGTGTTTCTTGATTTGAATGAGATTGATCTCAATTGATGGCCTTCTGGAGGACATTAGGGGGTCCTTTTATAGGGGGAGATGGAGTAGGGAGCAAGGCATTGCCACATCATCAATCTGCATCAACTCCCTATATCACCATTGGATGAACCGACTTCAAACCGACCTTTATTCACGGTGGAGATTGATCCTCAGAGGCGGTGGAGAGTCCACGTCAAAGGGGAGACCAAGCGGGCGTCCCCACTGGTCAGCCGGCCTAGGGGTGGGGTCGGTCGGCTTGTTTTCGACCCCATCTTTTGCAGATAGGTGAGTCCACTCCCTAGGGTCACAGATATACGTGCTTGCACATTTGTTGGGTCAGTTTATATACTTGATGTGTATGACAATGGGCCCACTGATCCTGTGAAGTATACAGGAATCCTTAGATGCTTCTAATTGACTTGCTTTGGTCCATTTTCTATGTAAATCAACCTGCATACAAATATTCACCAAGACTTGTGGAATTCATTAGTTCAAAACATCTAAACCTATCTTGATGTTTGGTTTAAAGGATAAATGCAGGTAAAAATGACGGTTTATAGTTGACGTTAGCAATCGTCCACATGCATGAAGGCCCTATTCCTACATCTAGGCTTGAATCACCAAACCATCACTCAAAGAGTCATGAACATAGGTTCTGTCGACCATTTGGTGGAGTGTCCGTCAAACTGATGGAGAGTCTGATAATCCCAAAACTTAACCAAACTCTGCAGCCTGAGCCTTTACACCTCTCGGAGTGAAGTGGCAGAGTGTCTGCAAAGCATAGCGGAGAGTTTGCCAAATTATAAAATTAGTTCCTTGAAAACCTAAGAGCACCTAGTTTATAGCGGAGTGTCTGATCCGCGGCATCTCACGGATCATCCACCAATTTATAAACCGAGAGCTCCCAATTCTTACCGGAGTATCCGTCAATTGATATAGAGTGTCCATCGAGAATTGCTCACCAAAAAACCTAAGTTCCCAAACCAACGAAATGTTCCATGGAACAATCTGCAAGTCACGAAGTGTCCGTCACATTCGATGGAGGGTCTGTCAACTCTTCCAGAGCCCAAACAGAATCTATTAGTCTCGAAGTCCAACCCAACGGAGTGTCCGCCACCTATAGCGGAGCGTCCGTCAGTTAACAGAAGATGTTGAATTGTTTAGAACCTTACCCAAGAGGTCAACAAAACTAAACCACACATATATTATAAATAGTGCAATAGTAGAGCCTAGTTAGACATCTCTTCCCAAGTTCCAAATCACAATCTCTATCTTTATCTCCTTATCGGGTTGTGCGGTTATCTCCAATCCATGTATCCTCTCTTTCAGGTTCACTTAGCTTGTGAGGACCTTGCATAAGTCATCATCGTCATCCTCAGTCATTTGGACGACATGATTAGGTAGGCACCTCACTACTATGAACCCTATTTTGGATGCTCACTACTTGTCTCATTATGAGTTATGCATTTCATTCGAAATTAATTAATAACTAATGTTGTTCCCTTAACTTTTAATTACTCACTTAATCCTAGCCTTTATTCAACTAATGGATTGAGATTCCTTTAATGCTTAGTTGCTTAGCTTTGTTAGAAGTCGAGTGTGAGAAGGGAACTCACTTTCACGTGTAGGATGCTACATGGGGCTAATTAATTACTAAAACTTGCAAGGGTGACAACTTACCTATTTACTCAATGTAACTAAGGACCCATCCTAATTCAATATTTTAACTTGATGATCAATTTGATAATATCTACTCATGCAAGGGGTAAGGTAACTGTGAGTGTGGGATCTCAAGTGACGTAGCTCGTGGAGTAATTAAGGGTCATTCATTGGGATAGTGAGTCCGAGTAACCACTCGTACAGACCACATGTCGTACATGGGGGTGACAAGCCAAGTAACTAATTGCAACTGGTCTATCTGTGAAACTGGCATGAAGGAGGCACTGGGTAGATGGAATGAGCTGTTGTAGACCCATTGTAGTGATGATGGTTACACTTGTTCATGAAATTAATTATCATGTTGATCACTTTAAATATGCTATTAATTACTACCTGCTATGCACTTACAATCCCTAATTAAATAAATTATGAACCATGAGCATGTCATTCTTTAATAAACGCCATGCTTTTATGTAAATATACAAATAGGATCCACCAACTATTTATATGTTGGAATTAAGTCCTGTTGTACTCGCAATGCTGTCGTTAGGTTGTTTGCAGGTTGTTGACGGTAGATAAGTATCATTTTTAACCGTCAACATAGCATGAGAAATGATCTAAATACAAATACTATCTAGATATAGGGGTTACACTGATAGAATTCCATGAGTTTTGGTGAATATCTATTTCTGCAGGGGGTTATCAGGAAATAAGTAAAGGAGACCCACATGTCAGATTTACATAGAGACAAAGGGGCTATACATAACTTTTCTGGAACGTGGAATATACGAGAAGACTCTAGAAACAAACGGGAGACAAAAACGGGCCCACAGCAAGGGCGCCCGCCCCTCTCCCTTGGGCGCCCACCCCCCTCTGGTGGCCAATCACGGTCAACCTCGTGGATTATGCCTCCACCGCCTTTGAGGATCAATAATAATCGTTCATCAAGGTCGGTTTGATCCAAGGGCTGTAGTGCTTCCTAAAGGGCTATACAAGCAAGGCCCCTGGCCCCAGGAGAAACCAGAATTTCGAGCCAACACAAGAAGGAATTCATTATTCAGAGAAGTCCTAGAGCCACCATCTCAATTAGATCTCTAGTTTAGCATAGCTACATAGGATTAGAACTAGAAGGAGCCAAGCATTGCTTGATTTCCGGATTTGACGGAGAATACTTGGTAATTCTCTCCTACTTTTGTATTTGTTCTTATATTATATTATCTAGTTCATCATTTGTATGAATATGACTTTAGTCTATTCTATCATATTGGATATGACTTTGCTCTATTTGATTATGTTCTCAATTATATTGTTCTTAGTCTACTTTGATTATATGCTTGGCATAGTTCGATCAGATTTATATTCAAGTATAGGATCGTATAGCGCTTACTTATTGATATCATGGGTAAGTGGTAAACATTGTGTAGCGCGTGGTGCCTATACCGTATTTACTTACGATTGTACCATATATTTCGGATCGTGTGGTAGATCACGGGAGTGACAGTCCTGTTGAGTCCTCTGTAGTCCACCTCCCGAGTATAGGGCAGGCAGAGCACAACTATTATAGGAAAGTTATGGCTATGTTCTATATCTTCCTTAGTAATATCACTATGCATAGATATAACCTGTTCTTGCCATGATTGCCAAGTGTAATTGCACTAATTATCGTATGCTTTGACTTTATAGTTAGAATAACTTAGGATTATCCCGATAGTTCATCCTAATCCATGCTAGTGCTATATATCTAGAGTAGTCTATTGAAATGTTTATCGTTATATGGCTATGTGCTTATTAGTTATCTTTATTATCATTCGTATATTATTTATCTTGTGACACTTACCCTGTATGAGAAGAGAGATAAAGACATGGTTATGCTCTCCATTAGCATATGTAGTATTGCTCATTGCTCATTATTCATTATCCTTAGCATCCCT
The DNA here is from genome assembly GCA_038087645.1 of Saccharum hybrid cultivar R570. NCBI lineage: Eukaryota > Viridiplantae > Streptophyta > Magnoliopsida > Poales > Poaceae > Saccharum > Saccharum hybrid cultivar. The sequence continues at coordinate 7,938,953 of JAQSUU010000113.1, forward strand.
TCCCAGTGGTAAAATATAAATAACGATACCTGGTTTACTCCTGGTTAAAATGCTACATCGGTATTATCTGTGCGCTTGCGGATTTCATATTTATTTCTAGAGGAGCATTTGTATTTATTTAATACCACATTTCTGGCATCATGTTGGGGATGACAACCTAGCTTAAGTGACGTTAAGAAATGCCAACAAGCATTTTTAGCGCCGTTGCCGGGGAAGGTTGAATTGTTATCCAAAGGATAATGAGCCATCACTTGCATCCACTAATGTGATCGAGAAACCATCGTCTTTCTCTTCTCATACAGCCTTACCCTTGTCTTCTGTCTATTTTATATATCATATATAGGGTAATGTATGAGCAGGTTTGGCCGTCCAGATAATTTCATCGATAATCCAGAATTGTTATTCATGAGTGCTAGAGCCAAGCTAAAGAGAGTTCAAGCAAAAACAACATCATCCCAGCTTGAAGCTCCACTCTCTGATTCAAAAGGCCAACCAAGCATATTTTGGAACTTAACACCAGAGTTCGACGCTATGGCAAATAAGTCACTCCGTGAGTTCTCAGCTCCAACTACAGCTAACATTCGGACTGGACCTGTGGCAGATATTGAGCAAAACTTTGAGCTAAAGATGGCGTTGATCAACATGGTGCAAGCTAGCCAGTTTTGTGGGAAGGCACATGAAGATGCTAGTGCTCATCTCCAACACTTCCTGGAGATTTGTAGCACTTTCACCATCAAGGATGTCCCTAGAGATGCCATACTACTTCGCCTCTTTCCATTCTCACTCTTGGGGAGAGCGAAGCAGTTGTTCTATGCAAATAAGGAGAAGAATACTATGTGGGAACTCTGTTCCACCAATTTCTTGGCGAAGTTTTTTTTCCATGGGCAAGACAAATGCTCTTCGTGGGAAGATATTAAGTTTTCAGCAGCAACATGATGAGTCAGTCCCAGAAGCATGGGAGCACTTTCAAGATTACATTCTAGAATGTCCTCATCATGGAATGGAGAATTGGCTACTTATGCAGACCTTCTATCACGGGCTCACCATTAGCACCCGTGAGACTATGGATGCTGCCGCTGGAGGAGCATTTTTATCACTTACAATCAATCAAGCCACAGCTCTTGTTGAAAAGATGGCGTCCAACCAAGGTTGGAATGAAGAAAGAACTCAAACCCGCAAGAGAGGTGGAGGTATGCACCAGTTAAAGGAGGTGGACATGCTGTCTGCCAAGATGGACCTACTTATGAAGAGGCTTGATGAGAGAGCCGGAGAGAAGAAGAAAGTCATGCACATTCATGATTCCCGCATGACTTGTGAAGAGTACGGAGACACTAGGCATTCAGGAAGCAGTTGCCTAGAGCTACAAGAGGATGTGAACTACCTCAACAATAATAGCAACTACTATCGTCCTCAACAGAATCAAGGTTGGAATCAGTAGCAGAGGCCTAACTACTCAGGTAATTATTAAGGTAATAATTCTTTCAATCAACCCCCTCTAAGAGAGTTAGTGCTTAATCAAGGAAAATTAATGGATAGCCTATCTAAGAAATTAGCATCCAATGATAAAATGCTAGAAACAATTAATAATAGAATGGATAATTTCTCTACTGTCATTAAGAATCAGCTGAGTTTTAATAAGATGCTAGAATCTCAGTTGCAACAGCTTGCCAATATTGTTCCTGCTAACCAAGGTAAAATTCCAGGACAACTGGAAGATCTAGAAACTGCAAATCTTATAGACATATTTAATGCAGGAAGTTATTGGAGTAACCCTATCTCCAAAGGATGGAACGACGAGACTCTACCGATTAAGAAAGGTGATCCAGGAAGACCTGTCATCCCAATCTCCATTGGAAGCATAAACTTTAACGAAGCTATCTGTGACTTCGGTGCAAGCGTCAATATCATGCCTAAGGTAATCTATGACAAAATGTTTAATTATCCTTTATTGTACACAACCATGTGCTTGCAGCTTGCAGACCAGTCACTTTGCTACACCAAGGGAATTCTAGAAGATATATGTGTATGAGTGGGCAGCTTGTATGTTCCTGCAGATTTTATAGTAATAGATACAGGTGGTGATGAGACGTCGCCCATCATTTTTGGACGACCGTTCTTGAACAGCGCTAGAGCTATCATGTACACCAACACTGCCAAGATCTGTATCAACATCAAAGGCAAGAGAGAAACCTTCTTCAAGGACAAAGTGTTACAATTCCCTGCACACCCTCAACATTCTTATGAGCCAAAGAAGAAGAACAATCGGAGGAACAAGAACAAGAATAGGAAGTCACAACAGATGGAGTCAGTGACAATGATCACTGCAGTCCACAGAGAGCATGATCATCAGCTCAAGTCCCCATATCTGCTCAAGAGAGACGACTCAGGTGTTCCAACCATTAAATGCACAATCAACAGAAGTCCATTTCAAAAAGCTATCTGTGACACTGGATCGGGTGTCAACATAATGGCCAAGGTAACTTATGAATATCTATATGGTACTATGCCTTTAAACCCAACCTATGCGCAGCTGCAGATGGCGGACCAATCATTTCACTTCGTGGACGAAATAGCGAAGAACGTCCCTGTGCAAATTGATGACCACTTCATCCCGACTGACTTCTTAGTCATCGATATGGGAGAAGATGAGTACGATCCACCAATCATCCTAGAAAGACCGTTCCTAAGCACCACCAAGGCTATCATTTACATTGCAACAGGAGAAGTACATTTTCAATTTCCCTCAGAAAAGGTATGCCGTTATTTCAATAATAATTATATAGTTGATGAAGAACCCAAGAAGAACAGAATCAGAAGAAGGCGTCACAACCGCACCTAGAAGAATCAGATCCCCAGGATGGATGGGCTGACTATCAAGGAGAAGTATCAAGATATGAAGATCGATATCTTGAAGAAAAGATTTATCTTGAGAAGGAAGTTGTACCCCCAACAGAAAATGAACTAGTTACCATGGAGAATAAAGAAGAGAAGATAGTGCAACCAACTCATTCCTCAAAGTCAACCTCACCAACAAAACAGGTATGGAAGGTAAAGGTAAATTCAAAGTCAGATTCAGCATAGTTAGAGGCATCACTCGATCCATCCGAGGTGCCCCAGAATGACTAGAGCAAATAAGAGGTTCTGTTCGGAGAACCCAAATCACCGAACGCCAAAGGTAACTTGGTAGTTATCAATATTTCCCTTTTTAGTTTTGCATTTAATTTTTTGCATCATATTTACTTTCCTTCATTATATGTTTAGTTACATTTTATTTCTGCATAGAAAAGAAAATAAATATGTCTTGCATTGCATTATAAAACTGCTAAGCCCCATGCAAATAAATTTGTGACATAGAACCCATAAGTCTACTTGCTGTGGTGGCATAAAAATAAAATAATAATAAAGAAGCTTTCGTCATTTTATTCCTTGCATTATATAAAAATATAAAAATATGGTACAAGAGATCCTACTAGAAAAGATACATCTGTTGAGAGGTTCTAAACTCTCAAGGCTTAGAGGTTTATCACTAACACTTAATCAAGTTCCACAAGCTTTGTTGTTTATTTGAGCTTCATAGAATTTGAAGGAGCAAGGAAAGTAAACAGACAAAAAGAACAATCTGTTTCCTGTTGGAGCACTATCTCAACAATCATCATCATAAGCACTCCGATGAGGGGAAGTACACCTTCATTGTCTGTCAAGCAAGACTATGTCAACATTCAGCTTGGGGGAGAGCATCCCCTATGTATCCAGCTAAGTATTTTTCGACCTACCTATTTATTTTTGTTTTGATATATGAAATAAAATAAAAAGATGCATAACCTATAGAAACCCAAATAAATGTTTTCTTATATATATATATGTTTTCTGTATAATCTTTAAGTTTAGTAAATATAGGAGAGTGTGCTAAGTTTCATCTTTCTAAGTAAACCCCTAGAATAAACTCTTATATGGAAATGATGAATAGTTGCTCTACTGTAATTCCTTTCAAGTACCTAGTTTTCAGCCTTGAACTCTCCCGAGTTTTGGATACAATTGTTTTGATTTAAGATTTGCTCTAAACCTAAAACTTGTGGGTAGCAAATGCTTGATCTAAGTCTAGGTAGTTGACGGATATGATATGGAAAGGTTTTGAGCTACTATCTATCATGTTCCTAGAGATACTAGAGTTCTAGAGAATTTATCTTTTGAAAACTAACTTGCTACATGATGAGTTCCTGTATGACAAGAGTTTAAAATCCTACCACAACCATATACATGCTTGTAGATTAGGGAGCCTTACATTCATATTTAATATTTGTGAGTATTGAGTATGGTCAGGCTGTGTCGATCCTTAGGAACTGGTCATGCGATTAAAATCAAGATCCACCTATACACTCTACCTATACATGTTGCTTCTACCCTGGAAGTACGCATCCATATCCATATCCACACATATATATCCACCTATATATTCTGCTTCTACCCTGAAAGTACGAATCCACATTCAGATCCACCCCAGAAAATAGTTCTACTCTTACATTGGGAGTGAACTGCAAAAATATTCCTATCATCCATTTTATCCCTTGCTAGCCAATAAAGCTCTAAATATCTAGTTATGCTACCTCTTGTTATTATGTTCCAAAAGAAGCTTGGGTATTCTATGAAAAAAAAGAGAAGGAAAAAAGAAAAGAAAGAGGACAAATGTCCCACTCAGAAATAAAGAGAGATTTAGAAGCCCATGTTCTTCTCAAATTCTTCAAGTTTTCTAAGAGAGGTATATGAGAAATTTTCCCAAAGGAGCTAAGTATTCACCATCATCATCCCTTTACCCCTTATAACCACTTCTACTCCATTTACCATTTACAACCATCTACCATATAGCCCAAGACACATGCATATCTTGATTTGACTTTATGACTCGTTCCTTTGGATCCATAGTTTTGATTATACAATATATGTTTCGCTGTCTCCCCGCCTATGAGCTCCACATAAGCCTATTAGAAGTAGGGTGAGAGAGAGAAGGCATAATATTACTATGCTACCAAAAATACCACATATTTTGAGCGGAGAGAAAAGGCATACACCATAAATGCCTTGGAGAGGATCCAAAAATACCACAAAGGAGAGACTTGGAAGGGTCATACATAGGAATCTCTGAGTTTTATTTTGAAAATCTTGCAAAACTCTGGAATAATAGTTGATCAAAGAGCTTGAAACATGACCGTTCTGTCTTTCAACTACTCAAGACCCAAGTGACGGCTACAAGCCCCATGGTGGAACGTAATATGAGTAAGTTTTTCATCAGAATAGTTCACTCTAATCTGGAGGAGAGTTCTTGTTTGAACGCATGTGTACCTGTAAGGCATGAAAGTATTGTAGCAACTCCTGATCCATCACTGAGTCTATCTTTGCTCAGGGACGAGCAAAAGGTAAGCTTGGGGAAGTTTGTTGACGGTAGATAAGTATCATTTTTAACCATCAACATAGCATGAGAAATGATCTAAATACAAATACTATCTAGATATAGGGGTTACACTGATAGAATTCCATGAGTTTTGGTGATTATCTATTTCTGCAGGGGGTTATCAGGAAATAAGTAAAGGAGACCCACATGTTAGATTTACATAGAGACAAAGGGGCTATACATAACTTTTTTGGAATGTGGAAGATATGAGAAGACTCTAGAAACAAACAGGAGATAAAACGGGCCCACAGCAGGGGCGCCCGCCCCTCTCCCTTGGGTGCCCGCCCCCCTCTGGTGGCCAATCACGGTCAACCTCACGGATTATGCCTCTACCGCCTTTGAGGATCAATAATAATCGTTCATCAAAGTCGGTTTGATCCAAGGGTTGTGGTGCTTCCTAAAGGCCCCTAGCCCCGGGAGAATATAAGCAAGGGCTGTGGTGCTTCCTAAGGGCTGTGGGCTATATAAGCAAGGCCCCTGGCCCTAGGAGAATCCATAATTTTGAGCCAACACAAGAAGGAATTCATTATTCAGAGAAGACCTAGAGCCACCATCTCAATTAGATCTCTAGTTTAGCATAGCTACATAGGATTAGAACTAGAAGGAGCCAAGCATTGCTTGATTTCCGGATTTGACGGAGAATACTTGGTAATTCTCTCCTACTTTTGTATTTGTTCTTATATTATATTATCTAGTTCATCATTTGTATGAATATGACTTTAGTCTATTCTATCATATTGGATATGACTTTGCTCTATTTGATTATGTTCTCAATTATATTGTTCTTAGTCTACTTTGATTATATGCTTGGCATAGTTCGATCAGATTTATATTCAAGTATAGGATCGTATAGCGCTTACTTATTGATATCATGGGTAAGTGGTAAACATTGTGTAGCGCGTGGTGCCTATACCGTATTTACTTGCGATTGTACCATATATTCCGGATCGTGTGGTAGATCACGGGAGTGACAGTCCTGTTGAGTCCTCTGTAGTCCACCTCCCGAGTATAGGGCAGGCAGAGCACAACTATTATAGGAAAGTTATGGCTATGTTCTATATCTTCCTTAGTAATATCACTATGCATAGATATAACCTGTTCTTGCCATGATTGCCAAGTGTAATTGCACTAATTATCGTATGCTTTGACTTTATAGTTAGAATAACTTAGGATTATCCCGATAGTTCATCCTAATCCATGCTAGTGCTATATATCTAGAGTAGTCTATTGAGATGTTTATCGTTATATGGCTATGTGCTTATTAGTTATCTTTATTATCATTCATATATTATTTATCTTGTGACACTTACCCTGTATGAGAAGAGAGATAAAGACATGGTTATGCTCTCCATTAGCATATGCAGTATTGCTCATTATTCAATATCCTTAGCATTCCTTCCCAGTGGTAAAATATAAATAACGATACCTGGTTTACTCCTGGTTAAAATGCTACATCGATATTATCTATGCGCTTGCGGATTTCATATTTATTTCTAGAGGAACATTTGCATTTATTTAATACCACATTTCTGGCGTCATGCTGGGGATGACAATCTAGCTTAAGTGACGTTAAAAAATACCAACATAGGTTCTTCGGCTTGATGACATTTGAGCCATGCTCAATAGGTCGAAGGATAGTAGACCTTAGAATGGGCGATTCCAATGTGAGCTGCAAGTTAACACCGATGTTCGTATAAGAGTGATTAGAAGAGATCAACTATAGAATGGGTCAATCTAAGTTGTAACTTAATTAATTATATATTCGAATTATAATGATTATGGCGGTTTCAAATTTAAATGTAACTTTGTCGTGGGATAAATGGAATCACGTGATCACTTCAATATGAAAATTATTATTATTCCTATGTTTCAATGCACATAAAATTGCATAATTAATTCAATTTAATTCTATTTGATAAATTAGAAATTTTAGGGTATCACAAATCTACAAAAATTAATTAGAAAAAATTATGAAACCTTTTCATTTGACATGACTGCTAACAAACTAACTAAAGATAGAAAAATTTAGAAAAATAATTAAATCATTTATTATATTTAGTGTTTTCTATTCACTGTCCAAAATTGAAAATTAGGAGTGTGACACTATCCTCGGGACTATATAAGGAAGGGTATCGATAGAGATGGATTCATTGGATTTGCACGGATACGGATTCAGATACCACTATTTACAATATTTAATTCGGAATCGGATATGCATATTGGCGGATACTAATGCAAAATGGATATCTCAAATTCGGATATCTACTTAATTTTGAAGATAGCGTGTATCTATTTGCTTATTGGTAGTTTCATAAAATAATAAAACCATTATGGTTGAAGGAATTTAAAATATAGCTATATAACATCGTGGATAAACACAACTATCAAAAATAAAATATTTTAATCAATATTTCAATAATTAAATATATAAAATACAAGAACATTATAGATAATATATTAATTACTAAATTCAAATAAATAAAAATAAATTCTAGAAGTATATAAATAAAATAAAAAATACTAATTGATATGATTAGCCATATTAAAATTATTTAAATTTAAGATTTATATATTGTTATTAATACTAAAATTGCATTAGTCATAGATATCTTTTAAATAATGATACAAATCATCTGTTATATTAAAATTATTTTTTATTTGCATTGTTAATTAGTCATAATTATAAGATTTAGATGATTTTAAAATAATTTGTACTTCACAGGTACGAATAACATGTGGAATATGGACGTGGAATTGGATAGAGAATAATTTCCTAAAAAAATACGTCCACTTAACATCCATATTTAAAACAAATACGAATATGGATATCCATATTTACACTAAAACAAATATGAATATTGGATCTTTCGAACATCTGGACATCTGCATCCATCCCTAGGTTAGAGGGCACCTGATAGGTCATCCTAATTTAGATATCGAATAGATTAATTTTATTCTCCAGATAGCTCAACCCATAGACGCATTGTCATGACCCTCTACTCGCAATCGACTCCGAACGCGCGCCGCACATGTAATAAAAATCATCTACATTGGATGTAGGGTATCCTGTACCTAAGTCCGGTATTGATCTGTGTCATGTATGCTACCCCCATCTAATCTACTATAATGATACACAAATTACCAATCGTGTGGAAAATCCTATGACACCATCCTATTATCTCTTGGCTTGGTTAGACCTCCACAGTTCTATACTAGAGTTGTGCTCAAGTAGTAGAAAGATCGTGTGAACCTTGTACTCACTTATTCTCCTCCGCGTAGCTACAACATTTACCATAAGTATTCTTCTATTCTTCTCTGTCACACTACCCCGATTATCCTTACCCTCATCTAAAGCTCGGTGGTTGATTGTGATATAATTACTGGAGATCATATTGATCAATACTCTTAACCATATACTTTCTCTGAAGATATAAACATGATACCTTAGGATACTACTGGGTGGAATGTTATAACGATATTATACGTTCTTGTGGAATTATCCATTTGACCATTAAAAAATATCAACACTCCCATCACCTAGAAGAAGCCGCATGCGATAGCAACGCGGGTGGCAGTGGATCTTAAGGTTGTCCATGACTATCTGCCTCTTTGGTCTTGTGCTTGGAGCTCGACCAACTAGAGCAAAATCATTCTAGACTAGCACCTAGAGGCAGCGTCAACCGCTATTGGAATCACGACGTAGATCCTACCCTACACAGATTTGAAGCGAGGAAGGAACATTGGAGGACTGAGGCAAGGAGAAATAGTGGAGGGAGCGAAAATCAGATGCCTGAGGCTAGGGAGGAACGATAGAGCAAGAAGGGATGGTGGCCTGATTGAGAGGCGGAGAGACCAAGCATGTGTGAAAATGGGAATCGAGAGGTTGAAGAAAGATACTAGGACCCACCTTTATTGCCTTTCATATTAGGGCTTGATCAACACAGGCATATATATACATATTGGTTTCAACTAAAAGGTAGAGTCCACCTAGACAAGGAAAACGTGAGCCATCAATTCTCATCGCAGGCAGTGCCAACACTCTGGGTCGGTGTTTAGAAACCGCCGACTAGTAAAGTTTGTGGATTTCGTGTCTAGGCTCGGATGGTGTGCAAAGAGGATGCGAAGATGTATACTGGTTCGGGCAGAATGTCTCTACGTCCAGTGGCGAGCTGTTCGTGTTACTTGCATTTGAGTTTGTAGTAGGGGTTACAAACGATCGAGAGAGGGACGGGCTTCCAAGTCTCTGGTGAAGGTGAAGTGGAGTTGAAGTGCCTCCGAGTGTTGTGATGTGCATCTGAGTTGTTGGAAAAAAGATCCCCTAATGGGGTGCCCACCCTTCCCTTTTATAGACCAAGGGAAGGACCAGGGGTACACGAGATAGAGAAAGAAAGAGGAAAAGAAGAAAGAGAAAAACAGAGAAGGAGAGAGCCTCAGGGCTGCGCTGCCCTTCTCCTCCACGGGCGAGTCTTGCGGGTCCTACAGATGATGATGGAGACATCTCCATGTCGCGATTGCTGGTGGTGATGGAGACAGCTCCATGTCGTGGCTCTGTTTTGCCGCTGGCACCACGAGCGGGCATCGCCATCCAGTCGTGGTGCCCCGTTCCATCGTGCCTAGTGCTGTGGGTGACGTGAGCCCCCAGGCATGGCCTGTCATGACTACGGGTCATGTTGAGGCATGCCCATTCCCATCCGGTGTAAGAAGTTTGACCTCAGGCTCGAGCTTTTTGCATCTGTGATGGTTGGAGGCAGTGTGGGCCCCGACTAGGCCTATGCCCCTATCCAAGGGTGACCATGCGCCCTCGGGGTCGAGCGGGATGGAGCTCCCCTTCTTGGGGTTGGGTGAGGCGAGGCCCGTTCCTAAGGGGTCAGATGAGTGAAACCCGCGCCTTAGGGGTCGGGCGAACCGAAACCTGTCCTGGGGGTTGGATGAAACTACGGTCATGCCCCTCAATCGTCTGTTCGATTTTGATCATTGGGGACCATCAATTCTCCTTCTTTGGGTACCCGACAGTAGCCTTCGAGCCCCTACATGATCTAGAAGGGATCATTCGAGGGTTTTTTGTGACTGCCCGAGGGTGCGTGTGAGCCACCCGGTGGGTGTAGCCCCCGAGCCTGCGGTGGAGTGGGTTACTCCTTTACAGGCTTTTTTTGTATGCGAAGACTTCGGAGCGCCTATTGTGGCTTGTGGGTCTCCTTGGTTAGGTTGTGATGGTCGAATCACCGTTCGTGGGTGACCTCACGTCAGGTCCCCTTGTGAGTCCAAGCCCCCGAGCCCCCACGCGTAGTAGGGGTCCGATCGAGGAGTCAGCTGGTCTTGCGATCATTCTCCCTCAAGCATTTTCTCAAAAAATAGAGGGATGGAGCCGTGCCATGTTTTTCCTCATTGGACGAACCATGGTCCTCGGTGAGCTGCTATCGAGTCAGTTCGAGTGGGGCCCAAATTCCCGTTCATGGGGATCCGGCATGGGTCAGCTGGTGTCTGACTCCAGATTCCTGATGACTAGTCCATATAGTTCTTAGGTTCGTTCGGCCGATCCCGAGGGCTCGTCACCTTTCTTCGAGGAAAAAGCATGGATCATGCGTGGTCAAGACCCGAACGTGGATCAGGATGCCCATGGTGATCGCGTGCCTAGGTATCGGCCGCTAGCTCGCCCATCCTTTTCCATCCCTCGCCCTGAGAGGCGCCCTGGAGCAGCTGTCAAATCCATCGGTGGGCTAGCCTTCAAACTCCTGGGCTTTTAAGGGCTGTAGGAGCATTTTCAGCTCTGTATCCCTCTTACCTGTAGCGGTTCAAGGCCCATCGGGGCAGACGAACTGCCGCCCAATGCGTCCTTCAAGGGAGTGGCTGAGTATGGCGTGTACACAATTCCCGAAGGGGTGTCGTGACAGGACGCGGTAGGCGTGTGGATCTAGGCGAGCAGTTCGCCTTCTTGTTCTGCCTGCCCCCCTATAAATAAAGAGCCTTACCTCCCATCATCAGTATGCTTAATCACAATCTCATCGCATCCGCTCCCCTACCGCCAGCACCAAGACTTCTTACTCTTGTCCTTCCACCGCCGCTGAAAGGTCCTTGTTTGGTTTTGGTAATTGAGTGACAACCTTAGGTGGACTAATTGTGTTTATGTGAGATACACAGGGAATTAGTCCACAGATGATTGTGTTATGAAGGAGCTCATTGCATATGAGACATGACATGGAGTCATGTGACCAAGGTGACAAAGATCAAGATGAGGCTTGGCTCGACGAACCAGTTGCAAGTGTGAAGGGCAAGTCGGAGGCTTTGGAGCGATGGACCGTGAGGCGGTGAAGCTTGAGCAAGACTTGGCGCCGATGGACCGACGCAACGGTGAAGAGCAAGTGAGGTCAAGATCGATGGACCAAGGTCACATGATGATATGAAGTGGATCATATCATTTGTGATATGGTTGGTGCATGTGTTGCATCAATGTCGGAGGAGATGGAGTGGAATGCGCAAGGCAAAGGTATAACCTAGGGCATTTCCATTTCACCGGTCATAGGTGTGTAGAGAAGTTTATGACCGGGTTTAGGATAGATGGCCGTACTATTAAGAGGGGCAAACTTGTTTGCATATCGGTCATCTAGTGCCACTTGAGCGATCTAACTTTGCATACGTGTTAGGATCGAGTGGCGAGGCAAGTTGAGTGCCTAATTCCTTCGAAGAAAATGTTTGTGAAAATGCTAACACACGTGCACAAGGTGGTGATCACTTGTTGGTGTTGGCACATTTGCGAAGGCGGTGGAGTTTGAGCGGTAGAGAGGGTTTGGGTTCCTTTCTCTCTCCCGCCGAGCGTGCGAGCGCGGGATTCAGGCGATTTCGGGGAAGTGAAATGCCTATTTTCCACTACGCCGGAAGTCGGAAAAGAAACGGAGGCGAACGCGGTCACAGAGGTGACCGGACGCAGCACCGGACGCAGCACCGGACGCTGCACCGGACGCTGCACCGGACGCGGTCACTGTGGACCAGCGCGTCCGGTCAGTGCAGCGCGGGCGTCAGGCGCGCGAGCTAGGGTTTGGCACCGGCGCGTCCGGTGACCTACGGTACCGGCGCGTCCGGTCTGGCGAACAGTGAGTCACGTTGTCTTCGGACGCGGTGCGCGTCCGGTGACACACCATCGGACGCGTCCGGTGGTCCAGGGTGCTTACTGGACTCGCACCGGACGCGGTTACTGTGGCGTCCGGTGGTTGCGAGGAGCGCGTCCGGTGGTTGCTTCGCGGGCGCGGGTGCTGTGCGCACCGGCGCGTCCGGTGGTTCGCAGCAGCGCGTCCGGTGGGTCGTTTGACCGTTGGCACGCAGTGACCGTTGGAGGATCTAACGGACGAATTTGAAATTCGGAGGACACGCGGGTGTCGGAGGGGCACCGGACGCGGTTGAGCGCGTCCGGTGAGTTATCACCGGCGCGTCCGGTGCTCCCGCGGAAAAACGGTCACGTGGGGTAACGGCTCTATTTGACTGTGGGGTTATAAATAGACCTTGTGGCCGGCCTTGGCCGGTAAGCTGAGCACACTTTGGCCTTGGTGGCTTATGTGGTAGTGCTTGGGAGCCCTCTAACTCACTCATGCTTGATAGTGTTCATCGGATCGAGTGAGAGAGCGATTCTAGTGCGTTGCATCGAGAGGATTGCATCGAGTGGCACTAGGTGATCGTGTTGCAAGCCGGTGGTGCTTGTTACTCTTGGAGGTTGCCACCTCCTAGACGGCTTGGTGGCTTGCGACTCCGTTGAAGCACGCGTGGAGATTGTGCGTGGCTCCGGAGGAGGATTTGTGAGGGGGGATTGTGCTCACCCCGCGGGGATCGCGAAGAGCAACTCTAGTAAAGCTCGTGGCTTGGAGGATCCCCATCTTGAGAGTGGATGTGCGGCACCCGCTGAGGGTTTGACTCTTGATAGTCAATTAGCTCGTGATCCATCAAGTGGGTGTATCGCCACAACGGGGACTAGCTTGGTGGCAACCAAGTGAACCTCGGTGAAAAACCGCCGTGTCAACATTGTGTACATCTTCTCGGTGGTTTGCTTTCGATTCACAAGCTTGTATTTACATTCATATACTTGTGCTTGTGTAGTTGCTCTTGTAACTAGTTTGCTTGTGTAGTTAGCTAGTTACCTTCTTGCTTGTGTAGCATAGAAGTAGCTCCCGTTGCGTGGCTAATTTGGTTTGTGTAACCTTGTTAGTCATATTGCTTAGTTTGTGTAGCTAAGTAATTTGTGCTCTCTAGTTTGGCATTAGTTGCCTTGCTATTGAGCATTGCTAGTAAGCATAGGTGGCTTCGTGCTTTTGCTTACTAGAATTGTGTAGGAGCTCCCCGGCTTTGCTAAAGTACTAGTGCATAGGTTTGTGTGACCTAGCTCTAGAATTGTTTAGGAGAGCTCTTGCTAAGGAAAGCACCTTAGTTACATATTTAGGATCTTTGTGAGGTGCTTGTGAACTTAGATAAAGGGGTGTAGTCTTGGCTAGACCGATAGTTTTAATTCCGCATTTGTTTCGGTTTGCCGACGCGATTAATTTTAGAAAGGACTATTCACCCCCCCCCCTCTAGTCCGCCATCTCGACCCTTCAATTGGTATCGGAGCCCGGTCTCTCATTTGTGGTCTTCACCGACCCGAGAGGATGGCGGAATATGGACTAGATGTTGATTGTCCTCACATGTTTGATGGCACACACTTTGCACGGTGGAAAAATTGGATGATATGCAATTTTAAGTTTATTTGCCCTCAAATGTGGTGGATGGTAGATGTAGGCTTTTCTCATATGTTGGATGAAGATAATCTAACTCAAGCACAAGAGAAATGCCTAGATCTTGACATCCAAGCTACTAACATCATGTATAGATCTTTGGATGATAGCATCTTTGGTAAGATCATGGACCTCAAATCCGCTCATGAGATATGGGCCTATCTCAATGAAAAGTATGGAGCTATCACCGATGATGACGATGATGTCAAGCCCAAGGAGGTTGCACATGATGATGTTGAGCATGACCACAACACGATGGTTGTGGAGGATTGCTCCACCTCATGGTCAAGTGATGATGATAATCAATCTACCACAAGTTCACTTGACAAGAATGGTGATGATGCATCAAGTGTTGCAAGTGATGTTTCTACCCCAAGCACACTTGATGGTGACAACGTTGGTTCATGCTCGGGCCTTGATGATGCTACTACAAGCCCATCCACTACATCACATTGCTTCATGTCACTAGGTGACACAAAGGTATCAAATGATAATGTGATTGATCATGTTGATTCATATGATGAGCTTGTTAGTAGACTTGCTAGCATGAACATGTCTTTAGAAAATGAGAAAACTAAAACCATGAAATTAGAAAATGAAAACTCTTTTCTAAAGAACTCATATGAAGAACATAAGAGCTTACTTGATGATCTTAAATCTTCACATGAGAAGCTAATGTTGACTCATGAGAAAGTACTTGCATCTCATGAGGAATTGTTAGAAAAACATGCTTCTCTCATTAAGATGTTTTTAAAGAAAATTAAAAATAATGAGAGCTCATCACATGGATCAAATGATCAATTGCAAAATGTGACTAACCCATGTGATGTAGGGAGAAAGCATGTATCCACCTCTTGTGATGACTTATTAGATATGCCATGTTCTTCACATATATATGCTTGTTCTACTTCTACGTCTTGTGAGACTAACATTTTGAAGGAGAACAATGAGCTCAAAAGTGAAGTAAAGAAATTGAGCAACAAGTTAGAGAGGTGCTACAACTCAAAAGTCACCTTTGAGCACATGATAAAGACTCAAAGAAGCTATGGTGATAAGAGTGGCATTGGCTTCAACAAGAACAAGGGCAAGAAATTGAAAAAGCAAGAACAAAAGAAGCTATCTCATTTCGTGTGCTTTAAATGCCATGAGATGGGTCACCTTGCCAAGTCTTGCCCAACCAAGAAGCCAAAGATGAGGCCACAAGATGAAAAGAAGATACCCCAAGCTCAAGTAAAGATCAATGATGAAGATGTTGGTGACTTGATGATCATGAAGAAGAAAACAAGAAGGGGTGGAAGAGGAAGGCATCCAATGCAAATCCAAGATATCAAGATGATGAGCAAGAATCAAATTGAGAAAAGAAATTTGGCTCAAGTAACTCATGAGAGGCAAGGCAATGAAAAGCATCACATGAGCAATGAAGAAAAGGCTCAATCAAAGAGAAGATGCTATTCATGCCGGGAAAGGGGACACATGGCACATTCATGTCCCCTAGGTAACATTTCTAAGCATATTTCAATTGATAATACTAATGTGCTTAGAAAGGATGTAAATGGTACCTCTATTGTTGCTATTGCAAAACATCCCGCTACCCATACTAAGGCTTTGCCTAAGTATGTTGCTCCTAACTTGAGAGGACCCAAACTTGTTTGGGTACCATCAAAAAGTGGATGATTGTTTGTAGGTACCATCGGCATTGGAGACTTGATTCATTTTGATTCATATTGGTCATCATATGTTGAATCAAGTTTTAAAGCTTAATGCATATCCAATCCCAATGCCAAGTCAAAATAAGTGGAGTCCAAATACTACAACATACAAGTGCAACATTCAAGATTGTGGTGATTTATTGGATATATTTGATGGCTTGCAAATATTCAAGTTAAAAGCTTGCTATTGGATGATCATGAGCTAACCAAGGTATATCTCTTGTTGATCATTTCACTTGAAGTGCATATGAGTTGATTGAATTGGATATATATGCAATGTTGCTTGCTATGAGATGTTTGAATGGATTAAATGCTTAAGTAATCAAGTTTGAATTGATTTGTGTTGGATAAATTCATGAGATGACATTTAGTAAGTGGATTGGATGGATATATGTCTTGTGAAAGTATTCAAACAAGTTAGTTTCAAGTTTGATTCATATTTGATGAAGCATTGCTCAATGTATTGAAATCTGTCCAAAGTTGAAAATCTGAGCTAGGTGAGATCAAGTCTGAGTTTGAGTGACTAAATCATATTGGATTGGCATGAAATTTGGCATACATGCTCTAGACTTATGATATAAGATGCTGTACAAATTTCATGAGAATTGGATAAGAGATGCTTCGGCTTTGGAGTACATCTTGTCAGCTATAGTGCAGCAGTTTTCAGCATGTAGCAGTGGTGGAAGATTTGAAATCTGGTAGCAATCTATATGTCAAATGAATCTCAAATTTTTACAGCTGCTTGATGACTTAGTGAATCACATCTCCACCAAATTTTATGGCATTTGGATCTGTATAGTGGGAGATATGAATTATTCCTTGAAGGGTACAGTATCTGCCAGAAAAGTGATAATTATTGGATTGATTTAAAGTCACTTTGATTGAAAGGTCCTCAAGTTGGAAACATGTTTATAAGTGGTTGAGGTACCTAAGTTTGGTTTTGAATTGATCTAGAAGCATGACAAGAAATGAGTACAAAGGCATTGATTGTGGAATGTACTTAGTGTACAAATTTGGTACTCAAATTTGAAAATGAAGATCAAACTCAAGATGAAGATGAGGTTCAAGTTCTAGTAATAATTGGAGATCATTTGGTAGAAAGAAAAGGACTTAAAAACTAATTCAAGGTTACTCATAAAGTTAAGTCCATAGATCAATCAATCAAAGGCAATTCAAGTAAGTGTCAAGGATGGTTCTTTGGAGAGAGGTCACTTCTCCCTGCTGAGGGGGCTTGCCGCCCATGGGTGGGTAAACCGAGCACCGGCTTGGAAGGCTAACATGGAAGTGATGAATTCAAGGGATATTTGAGATGCTTAATTGAAGCAATCAATAGGGTTGATCAAGAAAAGCAAGCAACACCCAAAAGAGAGCTATTCATGGTTATAAAATTGGTATCATAAGTACTTCTCTCACGCAAGCTTTGATCAAAGAGAAAAAGCAAAGCCAACCACAACAAGAGATAATGCACTTGATTATTAGTGGTTCTCATTTCATATGGGTGAAGAATGGATTTCTCTATAATGATTGGTCTTCACCAAGCTTATAAATTGGACTTCACATTGCTATTGGAGTAATAAATTGGAATCTATGTGACTATCCTCTACTCCAAAATAGCAAAGGTATCATTGTAATGTGCATGATCATTTCATCCCTTACTAGTATGCGGTTAGTGCATATAGTACATGTTTATTAGGATCATGCATAACAAATGAAATGTTTATGTTCATAGCCTACCACTATTGCTTGAATTGTTTAAATGATCTAGTGGTATGTGTATGAATTTGTTCATGAGCTAGTGAACCCAAGTACTTGATCTAGTTTGGATTGCTAACAAGTGACAAGTACAACATTGGCAAGATAACCCTTAGTATGAGGAGTGAAGAAGCTTGTCATTGGATCAAACCGGACTTAGAATCTTAGGCAAATCAACTTAGTTCAAGTCATACTAGAAGCTCATGACAATGATATGGGTACAAGCACAGACAACAATGCAAATAGATATCTAGGGTGTTTTAAATGGTATCTAGACTCAAAATATTTCTTCAATTGGTATTTACAAGTGGTGTCTAGATCATGATTTACAAGTGATATCCTACAAGTGGTACTCATAAAGATAGCAAATGTTCAAGAAAAGATCATATTGACAAAATCCTACAAGTGGTTCCATGATAGAGGATTCTTCAAATTGGTATCACACACTTATTCGTGGTATTTCTACACATGATATCATTTATACAAGACGGTGGTTCCACAAGTGATCCTCAATTTTAAGTGATCATCAAATGAAGAAAGTTCCCTCACACACAAGAGCTCAAGATTATCAAGTGAATGACCCATGCTATGACATAGGGGGAGGAGCCCCACCTAATGGTATCAAGGTCAAAGATCCTAAGTGGTATCTCAAGAGCAACATACAAGTGATGTCATTCCAACATGTGCGGTGATGTCCATCAACAACGCAATATTCAAGTCTCAACCATCTACCCCAATGCAAGCCTTTGTATCAATGAGAAATACACCTTTTATGGAAATTGGTGACAAAGGGGGAGAAGTTGGAACAAAGATATGTCAATGCACCAAGAGAGGGGTTTAGGGTTTGGGGACATCATGAGAAGATGGGGTTTGGACATGGAAATGGACAAAGAGGGAGCAACAATGAAGAAAAGAGAAGGATCAAAACTCTTGGACAAGAGAAGCACACAAGTAGGGGGAGCAAGCTCATGAACATTGATTGGTTGCATTTGACTTGTGCATATTCATGTGCTTGCTAGCATTGCATAAGTTTTTATTTAACATGCATGCTTGTGTGGTGTATGCTAGTTATAGAACTTGAATGATGATATGATAACTAGCATGCATAGGATGATAGCTAGACTTGTGTTTATCATGAAAAACTAGAACCGTACTTATAATGTTGATCTCACGGGGTTTCTAGTGTTTTTGATGTCTAGCTACTCATGATGCTAAGGATGATGGCAAACTTATGATTTTCAAATGGTATCGAGCTATCAAATGGTATCGAACTACAAAGGTTTATTCTATACACCTTAGCATCACTTAGTAGTGCTAATCCTCCCACAAATTTCATATTTAGGCATATGTGCAAGCTTGAAACCAAACCATTTGAGCACATATGTAGGGGGAGTTATCACTACCAAGTCGGGTTTTATGGTGCTTATCCAAATCTTGACATAGAGCTTAAATGTTGGATAAGTGGCATAAAGTCCAAAAGAACTTAATTTCCATATCTTTGTAGAGTTGTCATCAATTACCAAAAAGGGGGAGATTGAAAGGTCCTTGTTTGGTTTTGGTAATTGAGTGACAACCTTAGGTGGACTAATTGTGTTTATGTGAGATACACAGGGAATTAGTCCACAGATGATTGTGTTATGAAGGAGCTCATTGCATATGAGACATGACATGGAGTCATGTGACCAAGGTGACAAAGATCAAGATGAGGCTTGGCTCGACGAACCAGTTGCAAGTGTGAAGGGCAAGTCGGAGGCTTTGGAGCGATGGACCGTGAGGCGGTGAAGCTTGAGCAAGACTTGGCGCCGATGGACCGACGCAACGGTGAAGAGCAAGTGAGGTCAAGATCGATGGACCAAGGTCACATGATGATATGAAGTGGATCATATCATTTGTGATATGGTTGGTGCATGTGTTGCATCAATGTCGGAGGAGATGGAGTGGAATGCGCAAGGCAAAGGTATAACCTAGGGCATTTCCATTTCACCGGTCATAGGTGTGTAGAGAAGTTTATGACCGGGTTTAGGATAGATGGCCGTACTATTAAGAGGGGCAAACTTGTTTGCATATCGGTCATCTAGTGCCACTTGAGCGATCTAACTTTGCATACGTGTTAGGATCGAGTGGCGAGGCAAGTTGAGTGCCTAATTCCTTCGAAGAAAATGTTTGTGAAAATGCTAACACACGTGCACAAGGTGGTGATCACTTGTTGGTGTTGGCACATTTGCGAAGGCGGTGGAGTTTGAGCGGTAGAGAGGGTTTGGGTTCCTTTCTCTCTCCCGCCGAGCGTGCGAGCGCGGGATTCAGGCGATTTCGGGGAAGTGAAATGCCTATTTTCCACTACGCCGGAAGTCGGAAAAGAAACGGAGGCGAACGCGGTCACAGAGGTGACCGGACGCAGCACCGGACGCAGCACCGGACGCTGCACCGGACGCTGCACCGGACGCGGTCACTGTGGACCAGCGCGTCCGGTCAGTGCAGCGCGGGCGTCAGGCGCGCGAGCTAGGGTTTGGCACCGGCGCGTCCGGTGACCTACGGTACCGGCGCGTCCGGTCTGGCGAACAGTGAGTCACGTTGTCTTCGGACGCGGTGCGCGTCCGGTGACACACCATCGGACGCGTCCGGTGGTCCAGGGTGCTTACTGGACTCGCACCGGACGCGGTTACTGTGGCGTCCGGTGGTTGCGAGGAGCGCGTCCGGTGGTTGCTTCGCGGGCGCGGGTGCTGTGCGCACCGGCGCGTCCGGTGGTTCGCAGCAGCGCGTCCGGTGGGTCGTTTGACCGTTGGCACGCAGTGACCGTTGGAGGATCTAACGGACGAATTTGAAATTCGGAGGACACGCGGGTGTCGGAGGGGCACCGGACGCGGTTGAGCGCGTCCGGTGAGTTATCACCGGCGCGTCCGGTGCTCCCGCGGAAAAACGGTCACGTGGGGTAACGGCTCTATTTGACTGTGGGGTTATAAATAGACCTTGTGGCCGGCCTTGGCCGGTAAGCTGAGCACACTTTGGCCTTGGTGGCTTATGTGGTAGTGCTTGGGAGCCCTCTAACTCACTCATGCTTGATAGTGTTCATCGGATCGAGTGAGAGAGCGATTCTAGTGCGTTGCATCGAGAGGATTGCATCGAGTGGCACTAGGTGATCGTGTTGCAAGCCGGTGGTGCTTGTTACTCTTGGAGGTTGCCACCTCCTAGACGGCTTGGTGGCTTGCGACTCCGTTGAAGCACGCGTGGAGATTGTGCGTGGCTCCGGAGGAGGATTTGTGAGGGGGGATTGTGCTCACCCCGCGGGGATCGCGAAGAGCAACTCTAGTAAAGCTCGTGGCTTGGAGGATCCCCATCTTGAGAGTGGATGTGCGGCACCCGCTGAGGGTTTGACTCTTGATAGTCAATTAGCTCGTGATCCATCAAGTGGGTGTATCGCCACAACGGGGACTAGCTTGGTGGCAACCAAGTGAACCTCGGTGAAAAACCGCCGTGTCAACATTGTGTACATCTTCTCGGTGGTTTGCTTTCGATTCACAAGCTTGTATTTACATTCATATACTTGTGCTTGTGTAGTTGCTCTTGTAACTAGTTTGCTTGTGTAGTTAGCTAGTTACCTTCTTGCTTGTGTAGCATAGAAGTAGCTCCCGTTGCGTGGCTAATTTGGTTTGTGTAACCTTGTTAGTCATATTGCTTAGTTTGTGTAGCTAAGTAATTTGTGCTCTCTAGTTTGGCATTAGTTGCCTTGCTATTGAGCATTGCTAGTAAGCATAGGTGGCTTCGTGCTTTTGCTTACTAGAATTGTGTAGGAGCTCCCCGGCTTTGCTAAAGTACTAGTGCATAGGTTTGTGTGACCTAGCTCTAGAATTGTTTAGGAGAGCTCTTGCTAAGGAAAGCACCTTAGTTACATATTTAGGATCTTTGTGAGGTGCTTGTGAACTTAGATAAAGGGGTGTAGTCTTGGCTAGACCGATAGTTTTAATTCCGCATTTGTTTCGGTTTGCCGACGCGATTAATTTTAGAAAGGACTATTCACCCCCCCCCCTCTAGTCCGCCATCTCGACCCTTCAGCCGCCCCACTGCCAGCGCTATAGTCTCTCGCCCTCTTTCCTTCATGGAGTCATGGCATCGCTCCAACATCCTCCGCGATCGCATGGAGGCCCTTGTCAAGCATGGGCTCCTCTGCGTGAGGACGGAGGTGAATGAGTATATTGTGCCCGGTGGCAAGGAGGTGCCGATGCTGCCTGATGGCTACATCATCTGCTTTATGCCATTCCATGAGCGCGAGCTTGTGGTTCCCCCTCACTGATTCTTCTAGGGGCTACTACACTACTATGGCATTGAGCTACAGCACCTGAACTTGGGGTTTAGCACATCGCCGCCTTCTTCATGTTCTGCAAGGGGTATTTGGGGGTCAAGCCCCACTTCTAGTTGTGGAAATATTTCTTTGTCGTCTCCTTGCAGAAGAAGGGGAGAAGAAGGGGGAGGACCTACCGGTGCCACTGAGGTGCACGAGTATCCACCTCTAAGGCCACCGGGCATCCGAGTACATGGCCACCGCCTTGTCGAAGTCCAATAAGGGATGGCACAAATAGTGGTTCTACTTGAAGAACGATGCCGACGCCCCCTACCGATCTTCTCTAGTCGCTTGATCAAGGAGCCGCTGCAGTCGTGCGGATGGGGCCCCCTCGATAAGGAGAAGAGGAGGTTGGGCGACCTCCTCAAGGCCATCACACTTCTGAAGCGCCACGGCCTCCACGCTACTAGCATCGTTGGGGTGTACCATGCGAGCAGGGTGGCGCCACTGATGGCACGTGCGCTCCCGCTACATCCGATGACACGCATCGCGTCGCTTGAGGGGACGGTGCTTTCCTGAGAGCTGCTCCCCAACAACAAGATTGAGTAGCGTATCCGGGAGGCGATGGAGGTGAACGTCATCACATTCGAGTTCTCGATTCCAAGACATCCCGTGATGCGCCCGGAGCCGGGTTTCATTGAAATGGTATGCTTCTTCCCTATTTTCTTTCCCGGGTGACCCTTTTCTACTTGTCCAGTTCTAAGTGGTGAGTCATGCAGCCTAGCTTCTTTGCCTGAGCCTCCAATGCGCCGTTGCTGGAGGACGCGGTTTTGAGGGAGGCAAATCCTGTTGTGGCCAAAAAGGCAAAGAAGAAGAAGGACGACAAGAAAATGAGGAAGGCGAGGAGGGAGCGGGCAAAGCTGGATCGGGGGAAGTGGTGCCAAGGGTCGGAGGATGAAGAAGATGAGGAGGAAGACAACAAGGAGGAGGAAGAGGAGGGGGATGATAGTGTCTAATGGGATGCGCTGCAGGATGATGTCGCGGATCTGTCCTTGCTGATATGGCGGATGAGGACTTGGATTCAACCTTGCGAGCGTTGGGACCCTTCCCATATCACGTGGAGGACGATGGGCCCTCGGGACCGATAGAGGCTAGCCACTCTGCCCCGTCTAGGCCCTCCGAGCAGAGAGAGGGCCTGAAGCGGTAGCGCGCCGATAAGGGGCAGCCGGGATCGAGGGGCTGGCCCTAAAGCGTCGCCATCCGATGGCGCCGAGGTGAGTTAAAAATTCTTCGCTCCTCTTGTATTAATGAATTTCGCCGATGGCTGAGTGTTGCACCCTTTGCAGCATTGGTGGACGTGGGGTTCCCCTATAGCTCACGTTGGAGAAGGTCCTTGCTCGCCGGTCAACACGCCAAGAGCCGGTCAACACCGTGTCGAAGGTGAGGAGGGTTGGCATCGGGGCATCTCGGTGTCATTTGCGGGAGTGGTGCTGACAGCTGTGGTCGTGCCTACGGGGTAGTGAAAGTCCTATGTTTGGTGTTGGTAATTAGTGACAATACCTAAGTACTAATCCTATGCCTAAGTTGTATATAGCATATGAGGATTAGTACATTCCAAGGTTGGTGGCAAGATGGACATGGTGATCATGATGGCCACACTTGGATTTGGATGCAACCCTACGTGATCAAGGCAAAGGTATATGCTTAAGGGTTGTGTTTTAGTAACCAAGACACCTAGTGGGTGTGGTTACATTATAGGATAGATAGCCGTACTATAAAGAGGGGAATGACGCGGCTATTGAACTCCTAAGTGCCTCTAGGTGTGCATTTCATGATCATATGCATTTGGATAGAACTAATAACACCTCGAAAAATGATTGTGAAAATGCTAACACACATGCACATGGTGATGATCACTTGGTGGTGTTAGCACGTTTGCGACGGCATTGGAGTTTGAGCGGTAGAGAGGGTTTGGGGGTCCTCTCTCCCTCCCGCCGAGCGTGCGAGCGCGGGATTCAGGCGATTTCGGGGAAATGAAATGCCTATTTTCCATTGCGTCGAAAGTCAGAAAAGAAACGGAGGCGAACGGAGGTCACTGCGTGCACCGGACGCTGCACCGGACGCTGCACCGGACGCGGTCACTGTGCGACCGGCGCGTCCGGTCAGTGTCCAGTATCTGCGCATGATTCGATTGTTTCATCGGACGCGGTGGCGCGTCCGGTCACAGTCGACCGGACGCGTCCGGTCGTCCAGGGAGCTTACTGGACTCCCACCGGACGCGGTCACTGTGGCGTCCGGTCAGTTCTTCAGCGCGTCCGGTCGCTGGTTCGTTTTGCGCGACTCAGTGTTGACCGGCGCGTCCGGTCAGTCACGGGACCGGCGCGTCCGGTCTTGACCAGCGCGTCCGGTCGTTACGACCGGCGCGTCCGGTCGGTTGTTTGAAAAATAGCCGTTGCGCGACCGGCGCGTCCGGTCAGTTTGACCGGCGCGTCCGGTCAGCGCGTGTTCAGCTGAATCTCGTTCCTAACGGCTATATTCGAAGGGGTACGTCTATAAATACTCGTTGGCTGGCTCAAGGCTCTCACTCTTGGACATTTGACATACTTGTGAGCACTTTGAGCTAAGCAACTCCCCTCCCACTCATCTCTCTTGCTTCTTTGCATATTCGAAGTGAGATTGAGTGATCCAAGTGCATTTGCATCGTGAGATAGCATCTAGTTGGCACTTGGTGGTTGATTTGCTGTGGGATTCTTGTTTCTCTTGGTGGTTGCCGCCACCTAGACGGCTTGGAGCAGCTTGGAGGCGTTGGCAAGAGTTGGTGATTGTTCTTGGCCACCTCCGGTGATTGTAAGGGGTTTGTGCCTACCTCAGCGAAGTGCCAAAGGCAACATTAGTGGATTGCTCGTGTCATTTGCAACCTTTTGCCATTTGGTAGGTTCTTGTGGCGCCTTTGAGAGGCTCGGTGTGAGACCGATTAGCCACCGAACCACGTGGTAAAGAGGGACACAACGGGGACTAGCGTACCGGCAAGCACGTGAACCTCGGGATAAATCTTTGTGTCATCACTTTCATATTGTGATTGATTGATCCCGGAGTTCGGTTGTTTTGGTATTCATTGTTGATTATATTGGTTGGCTCAATACTTCGCCCCTCGGTGATACCCTTCTAACTCTCTCTTGTATTACTTTCTTAGTTATCTTTGCTAGCTAGTTAGCGTTACTAGAGTAGCTTTTTGTGTAGCTTGCTAGTTGTAGTTGTAGTCACCTTCTCGGTTTAACTTGTGCGGTTGAGTGCCATTTTACTAGAATTGTGAATTGGATAGGTGGCTTGCAAACACCCCGTAGGCTAAGCAAAACTCGCATCTCGCTATTTGTTATATTGATAAACTTGTTTAGCTTGTCTTTGTAGAAAGTTTTAAAAGGCTATTCACCCCCCCTCTAGCCATCTAGACCTTTCAAGTGGTATCGGAGCCGTGGTCACCGTTTGCAAGGCTTAACAACCTCGGTGCAAGATGGCTCAAGTTATGTTCAACCATGTTAATGGCAAGCCTCCATTCTTTGATGGTGTCTCTTCCTTTGATCATTGGAAAAGGAAGATGAAGCAATATCTAGGCAATATACATGAGAAGGTTTGGGATGTGACCAATGAAGGATACATTATTCTTGATGAAGAAAATCTCACTCCAAATGACCGCATCAACAAACAATGCAACACGGCGGCACTTGACACAATCTACCGTGCCATTGATGACAAAGTATTTGAGCAAATCAAAGATCTTGAAAAGGCAAATGAGCTTTGGATAAGGCTTGAAGAAACATATGAAGGCACTTCAACGGTAAAAAGTGCCAAGCTATATATGCTCAAGGACAAGTTCTCCACTTTCAAGATGAAGGATGATGAATCCATCCCGGAGATGTTCTATAGGCTCCAAGTCATTGTCAATGATCTCAAGGGGCTTGGAGAGAAGGTTGAGGACAAGGACTTCTCACACAAGTTCTTGATGTGCTTACCCAAGAAGTTTGCCACCTTAAGAAGAATGATCTTTAGAGAGGGATTGGACAAGGTCAAACCAACCGATGTGCTTGGAGATATAATGACCGATGCCCAATACAATGATGATGAAGATGAGGTAGAAGAGAAGAAGGAGACCAAGGTCAAGCAAGAGAAGCCCATTGCATTCAAGGCTTCATCTTCTAAGGGCAAGAGCAAGGTGGAGAGCGATGATGATGATCCATTCGATGATGAGACCATGGCCCTCCTAGTGCACAAGATGGGGAGGTTCATGAGGAAGAAAGGATATGGTGCAAGGAAGAGAAGGGACTTCATGAAGGCAAAGGAGGTGCTTTGCTACAATTGCAATAGCCCCGATCATATAGTGGCAAAGTGCCCCTATGAAGATAAAAGATATCATGATGGGGAGTTGAAGTTGAAGAAGAACAAGGACAAGAAGGAGAAGAAAGAGAAGAAGAGCTTCACTATCAACAAGAAGAAGAAGGGTGGTGGTTATGTGGTCACTTGGGATAGTGACAACTCCGATAGTGATGATGATGAAAGCTCTAGTGATGATGAGAGGACCACTCGGCGAGCCATTGCAAGCATCGCCCTCTCCAACAAGCCATCCATCTTCGACACTACATCGACATGCCTCATGGCCAAGCCTACCAAGGTAAAATATGATGATAGTGATGATGATTCTTGTGCTAGTGATGGTTGTAGGAGTGATGATGAGGAGGACGAGGACTACTCCAAGGATGATCTATTGGGCATAATAGATCAAATGAGCAAGGGCTACAAAAGGACAACCAAGAAATACAAAATCTTGGAACAAGAGCTCATTGCCAAGAGCAATGAAAATGATGCCTTGATGGAGGAGCTTGTTGCTCTCAAAAAGAGTAAGGAGTGCAAAGGAATTGAACAAGAGCTCAAAGCTCTTAGGAAATCCTTTGATGAGCTAGAGGCCTCTCGTGAGTGTCTAAAGGAAGACCACGAGGACCTTGAAGTTGCTCACACTAGGCTTAAGGAAGCCCACTCCTCTCTACTTGAGCTCATCAAGGAGAAGGACCTCAAGTTGGAGAAGCTCATGAAGGAAGCTAAGGAGGAGCAAGTGATTGTCACTTGTGATATTGGACTAACATGTGATATTATTGATGATTCTTTATTTGTTGGTCCTACTAATGCTTCATGTAGCTCATCATCATCCACCACAACCAACTCTACCTCTACTACTAGTGATTCATCACTTGTGGTTGAGAATGAGACTCTCAAGAGAGAGGTGGATGATCTCACCCGCGCATTAGGCAATGCCTATGGTGGGGATGCCCGCTTGCTAAAATGCTTGGGTAGCCAAAGGTTCTCTCTTAACAAAGAGGGTTTGGGCTATACTCCCAAGAAGGGCAAGGCGACCTTTACTACTCCAAAGTCTCGCTTTGTGAAGAGCAATGGTCGTTATTGCAATAGATGCAAGCAAGTTGGGCATCTAGAGATTAATTGTAATAAAATGAACAAGAACAACAACAAGTCTCATGCTAAAATGGATTACATTCCTTTCGATTCTTGTTACGTGCTTACCAAGGGTGTGAAAGGTGTGCATGCTAAGTTTGTCGGTACACCAATTGTGGGTCCAAAGAAGAAGGCCATTTGGGTACCAAAGAGCTTAGTTATTAACCTCCAAGGACCCAAACAAGTATGGGTACCTAAGAAACATTAATTTATTTTGTAGGTAAATTACAAGGCCGGAGGAAGGCATTGGGTGCTTGATAGTGGGTGCTCTCAACATATGACCGGTGATTCAAGAATGTTCAACTCTCTCAAATCAAATGATAGTGGCATTGATAGTATCACATTTGGTGATAATAGCAAGGGTGATGTGAAGGCTCTTGGAAGGATTGCAATCTCAAATGATCATAGCATTTCCAATGTGCTCTTAGTTGAAAAGTTGAATTTCAATCTTCTCTCGGTTGCTCAATTGTGTGATCTCGGTTTCAAGTGCATATTTGGTGTTGATGATGTGGAGATAATTAGTGTTGATGGCTCTAATTTGATCTTCAAAGGCTTTAGATATGAGAATCTATACTTGGTTGATTTCAATGCTAGTGACACTCAACTTTCAACATGCTTGCTCACCAAATCAAGTATGGGTTGGTTATGGCATAGAAGACTTGGTCATGTTGGCATGAAGCAATTGAACAAGTTAGTGAAGCATGACTTAGTTAGAGGCTTGAAGGATGTCACATTTGAGAAAGATAAGCTATGTAGTGCATGTCAAGCCGGAAAGCAAGTGGGCAACACTCATCCATTGAAAAGCATCATGAGTACTTCCAAGGCATTTGAGTTGTTGCACATGGATTTATTTGGGCCAACTACATACACAAGCATTGGTGGCAATAAGTATGGCTTTGTGATTGTGGATGATTTCACTAGATACACATGGGTATTCTTTCTTGGGGACAAGAGTGATGTATTTGACATATTCAAGAAGTTCATCAAGAGAGTGCAAAATGAATTTGAGACCACAATCAAGAAAGTGAGAAGTGACAATGGAAGTGAGTTTAGAAATACAAGAATTGATGAACTATGTGATGAGCTTGGAATCAAACATCAATTCTCGGCCAAGTATACACCTCAATCTAATGGCTTAGTTGAGAGGAAGAATAGAACTTTGATTGATATGGCAAGATCAATGTTGAATGAGTATAATGTGAGTCATTCATTTTGGGCCGAAGCAATCAACACGGCTTGCTTCTATAGCAACCGCCTCTATTGCCATAAGTTTCTAGAGAAGACACCATATGAGATCTTGAATGGAAGAAAGCCCAACATTGCATATTTTTGGGTATTTGGTTGCAAATGCTACATCTTGAAGAAGGGTACTAGATTGAGCAAGTTTGAGAAGAAATGTGATGAAGGATTCTTACTTGGTTACTCCACTACTAGCAAAGCTTATAGAGTTTGGAATTTGGCTAGTGGTTTACTTGAGGAAGTTCATGATGTTGAGTTTGATGAAACAAATGGCTCTCAAGATGAGGAAAATAACTTGGATGATGTGAGAGGAACTCAATTGACTAATGCTATGAAAGAAATGGATATTGGTGATATTAGGCCAAAGCAAGTGATTGATGTGGATGACAACAAAGATCAAGTGCTCCAAAGTCCAATTACACAAGCTAGTGGGTCTCTAATGCAAAATCAAGCTAGTACATCATCTCAAGTGCAACAAGATCAACAAGTGGCTAGTTCATCATCTCCAACTCATGATCAACATCAACATCCAAGCAATCAAGTGCAAGTGCTTCAACCAACCAACATTGCTAGAGATCATCCATTAGATTCCATCATTGGTGACATACAAAGGGGAGTTCAAACTAGATCAAGATTGGCATCATTTTGTGCTCACTCTTCTTTTGTGTCAATGGAAGAACCCAAGGACATTGATAAAGCATTGAGAGATCCGGATTGGGTAAATGCAATGCATGAAGAACTCAACAACTTCAAGAGAAATGAAGTATGGGAACTAGTTGAAAGGCCTAAGAATCATAATGTCATTGGAACAAGATGGGTCTTTCGCAACAAGCAAGATCAAGATGGAATAGTAGTAAGGAACAAAGCAAGACTAGTGGCTCAAGGTTACACACAAATAGAGGGTCTTGACTTTGGTGAAACTTATGCCCCGGTTGCAAGATTGGAAGCAATTAGGATCTTACTTGCCTATGCTTGTGCTCACAATATCAAGCTATATCAAATGGATGTGAAGAGTGCATTTCTAAATGGGTACATTCAAGAGGAGGTGTATGTGAAGCAACCTCCCGGCTTTGAAGATGACAAGAAACCCAACCATGTATACAAGTTAAGGAAAGCTTTGTATGGATTGAAGCAAGCACCTAGAGCATGGTATGAAAGATTGAGGGACTTCTTGCTATCCAAAGGATTTGTCATGGGCAAAGTTGATACAACACTATTCACCAAGAAGATTGGGAAAGACTTATTTGTGTTGCAAATATATGTTGATGATATCATCTTCGGTTCAACCAATCAAGATTATTGTGATGAGTTTGGGAAAATGATGGCAAAGGAATTTGAAATGTCAATGATTGGTGAACTTAGTTTCTTTCTTGGACTTCAAATCAAACAAATGAAGGAAGGAACATTTGTGAGCCAAACCAAGTACATCAAAGATATGCTCAAAAAGTTTGGCATGGAAGATGCAAAGGGCATTACAACCCCAATGGGCACTAGTGTAAGTTTGGATAGTGACAAGAGTGGCAACATGGTGGATCAAAAGCTTTATAGATCAATGATTGGTAGCCTACTCTATGTGACGGCATCAAGACCCGATGTAATGTTTAGTGTATGTATGTGTGCAAGATTTCAAGCCTCACCAAGAGAAAGTCATTTGAAGGCAACAAAGAGAATATTGAGGTATTTGAAGCATACACAAGATGTTGGATTATGGTATCCCAAAGGTGCAAGCTTTGAGCTAGTTGGATATTCGGATTCCGACTATGCCGGTGACAAAGTGGAGAGAAAGAGCACTTCCGGGACTTGTCAATTGTTGGGAAGATCACTTGTCTCATGGTCATCCAAGAAGCAAAATAGTATTGCACTATCTACCGCCGAAGCCGAATACATCGCCGCGGGTAGTTGTTGTGCACAAATCTTGTGGATGAAGGCAACATTGAAGGATTTTGGAATCAATTTTAAGAATGTGCCATTGCTATGTGACAATGAAAGTGCCGTGAAGCTAACCAACAATCCGGTTCAACATCAAAGAACAAAGCATATTGATGTTCGTCATCATTTCATTAGAGATCATCAACAAAAGGGTGACATTGCTATTGAGAGTGTGGGCACCGAAGATCAACTAGCCGATCTATTCACCAAGCCACTTGATGAGAAGAGATTTCACAAGCTAAAGAATGAGTTGAACATAATTGACTTCTCCAACATGAGTTGATGCATCCCAATGTTATGACATGCCTCTCCTTCGAGCCCCAAGGTATAATTGGTTGACATGTCATACATTCTATACTAAGGACATGTTTAGTGCATCTAGTCATGATTTCTTATGTTCTAGGCTCATTCATGAAAATTAAATGACTTTGAAGTTTATATGGTGCCACTATTGTTTCAATGACTTGTATGATCTAGTGGTAGCATATAACTTGTTTGCGAGCTTGTGATCCTAAGTGTTTAATCTAGATCACTTGTCTAAATATTTGCTTCAACATGGTGCATGATAACCCTTCTAGTGAGGTGTGAAGAAGCTTGCCCTTGGATCAAACCGAAGCATTTCATTTATGCAAGCAATCTAGGTTGAACCACAAACTTGTCCCTAACCCCTTAATTCAACATGATAATCTATCTAAAATTGGTCCCTTGTGGTCATTGGTGCCAAAGGGGGAGAAAATGTTGTTCACAAAGATAGAACTCAAAGGGGGAGAAGCACAAAGGGGGAGAAAATGTTGTTCACAAAGATAATTCCAAAAAGGGGAGAAAATGATAAAAAGAAGGGGATCAACTAAAATTTTGAGCACACAAGTAGGGGGAGCAAGCTCTTAAACATGAATGTTGCATTTCCATGTGCACTTCATATGTATGATGCATTGTTATGCATTTCTTTTTCTCCGATACTTTGCTTGTGTGGTGTTTTGCTAGTATAATTTGAATGGTGTATTGAAGTACTAGCATGAATAGGAAGTAGTTAGATTTTTCTTGCTTCATGTCTTTCAAAGTGGTACTAGAACCTTGCTTATAATGTTGATCTCACGAGGCTTCTAGTTTTGTTTGTGCTTTTCCAAGTGATATCTAACTACACAAGGTGCTAAGATGGTGTTTATCGCTACTCCGATGGTATCACGCTTCAAAGGTCTATAATCCAAAACACTTAGCACCTATTGATAGTCAATGCTCCTATATTTTTTTTTCCTATCTAAACATGTATGCTTCCTAAATCCAAACATATAGCATACATGTAGGGGGAGCCATTGCTATCGATTTGAATTCACGATCACATGTCCATACTTCTTACACATGGTAATATATTTGGACAATGTGACATGGGTTCAATCAAAATTTTATCATAATATCTTTGTGAAAGGGTTGTCACCAATTACCAACAAGGGGGAGATTGAAAGTCCTATGTTTGGTGTTGGTAATTAGTGACAATACCTAAGTACTAATCCTATGCCTAAGTTGTATATAGCATATGAGGATTAGTACATTCCAAGGTTGGTGGCAAGATGGACATGGTGATCATGATGGCCACACTTGGATTTGGATGCAACCCTACGTGATCAAGGCAAAGGTATATGCTTAAGGGTTGTGTTTTAGTAACCAAGACACCTAGTGGGTGTGGTTACATTATAGGATAGATAGCCGTACTATAAAGAGGGGAATGACGCGGCTATTGAACTCCTAAGTGCCTCTAGGTGTGCATTTCATGATCATATGCATTTGGATAGAACTAATAACACCTCGAAAAATGATTGTGAAAATGCTAACACACATGCACATGGTGATGATCACTTGGTGGTGTTAGCACGTTTGCGATGGCATTGGAGTTTGAGCGGTAGAGAGGGTTTGGGGGTCCTCTCTCCCTCCCGCCGAGCGTGCGAGCGCGGGATTCAGGCGATTTCGGGGAAATGAAATGCCTATTTTCCATTGCGCCGAAAGTCGGAAAAGAAACGGAGGCGAACGGAGGTCACTGCGTGCACCGGACGCTGCACCGGACGCTGCACCGGACGCTGCACCGGACGCGGTCACTGTGCGACCGGCGCGTCCGGTCAGTGTCCAGTATCTGCGCATGATTTGATTGTTTCATCGGACGCGGTGGCGCGTCCGGTCACAGTCGACCGGACGCGTCCGGTCGTCCAGGGAGCTTACTGGACTCCCACCGGACGCGGTCACTGTGGCGTCCGGTCAGTTCTTCAGCGCGTCCGGTCGCTGGTTCGTTTTGCGCGACTCAGTGTTGACCGGCGCGTCCGGTCAGTCACGGGACCGGCGCGTCTGGTCGTGACCAGCGCGTCCGGTCGTTACGACCGGCGCGTCCGGTCGGTTGTTTGAAAAATAGCCGTTGCGTGACCGGCGCGTCCGGTCAGTTTGACCGGCGCGTCCGGTCAGCGCGTGTTCAGCTGAATCTCGTTCCTAACGGCTATATTCGAAGGGGTACGTCTATAAATACTCGTTGGCTGGCTCAAGGCTCTCACTCTTGGACATTTGACATACTTGTGAGCACTTTGAGCTAAGCAACTCCCCTCCCACTCATCTCTCTTGCTTCTTTGCATATTCGAAGTGAGATTGAGTGATCCAAGTGCATTTGCATCGTGAGATAGCATCTAGTTGGCACTTGGTGGTTGATTTGCTGCGGGATTCTTGTTTCTCTTGGTGGTTGCCGCCACCTAGACGGCTTGGAGCAGCTTGGAGGCGTTGGCAAGAGTTGGTGATTGTTCTTGGCCACCTCCGGTGATTGTAAGGGGTTTGTGCCTACCTCAGCGAAGTGCCAAAGGCAACATTAGTGGATTGCTCGTGTCATTTGCAACCTTTTGCCATTTGGTAGGTCCTAGATGGCTAGAGGGGGGGTGAATAGCCTATTAAAAAATCTACAAGTATCACTAAGCAAACTTGTTAGAATAACAAACGGCGTAAAGCGAGATTTGCTTAGCCAAAGGTTGTGATGCAAGCCTCCTATCCACAAGTCTAGTAGATTAAGATCTCTAGTTCACACAAGAGCTATGTCACTAAGGTTACACTAGTGAACAAGCTAGTACTACTAGCAAAGCTACTACTAGAGCTACACAAGATAAACTAGAGAATGTAAATGCAAGAGAGAGGATTGTGATTATTATACCGACGGTGAAGTGAAGATGTTGCCAAACACCAAGATGATATACAATCAATCAATATTGACAACAACACAATATGAAGACCAATCACCGGGAGACAAGAGACACAATATTTGTTCACCCGGTGTTCACTTGTGCACCGACAAGCTACGTCACCGGTTGTGTCGACCAACACTTAGATGGTTCCTCGGTGTGACCCTCAAGTCACTTGCCCCTCAAGGCACGCCCCGCAAGGCACCGCAAGACACCACTCTCAAGTGAGGTAACTCAATGACACGCGCAATGTAATAGAGTTGCTTTTGGCACTCCGCCGAGGAAAGCACAAGAACCTCTTACAAACAACCGGAGGTGGCCAAGAACAATCACCTTCTCTTGCCAACGCCTCCAACAATCTCCAAGCCGGCTAGGAGCGGTACTCTCCAAGAGTAACAAGAAAACCACCGGCTAAACCACCCACAAGTGCCACTAAATGCCCTCAAGCTATGCAATGCACTTTGGGATCACTCAATCTCACTTTTGATTTGCAATCAAGCAAGGGAGATGAGTGGGAGGAGTTGTTCTAGCTCAAAGGATGCACAAGTATGTTAGAAATGCCAAGAGACCTCCCCAAGGGCCGGCCAACAAGTATTTATAAGCATCCCATCCAAATAGAGCCGTTACAACCCACTTGTCCGTTTTTCGCGGGACCACCGGACGCGCCGGTCGTAACAGACCGGACGCGCTCAACCGCGTCCGGTGCCCCAGCGATTTCAAATTCGTCCGTTAGATCCTCCAACGGTCACTGCGCGCCAACGGTCAAACGAGCGACCGGACGCGCTGTTGCGAACCACCGGACGCGCCGGTGCGCACAGTACCCGCGCCCACGAAGACATCACCGGACGCGCTCCTTGCAACCACCGGACGCCACAGTACCCGCGTCCGGTGCGAGTCCAGTAAGCTCCCTGGACCACCGGACGCGTCCGATGGTGAGGGACCGGACGCGCACCGCGTCCGAAGACTTCGTGACTCGCTGTTCGCCAGACCGGACGCGCCGGTCCCGTGGGTCACCGGACGCACCGGTGTCAAACCCTAGCTCGCGCGCCAGACCCTGACGCTGTACTGACCGGACGCGCCGGTCGAAACAGACCGCGTCCGGTGTAGCGTCCGGTGCAGCGTCCGGTGCACCTCTGTGACCGCGTTCGCCTTTGTTTCTTTTCCGACTTCCGGCGCAATGGAAAATAGGCATTTCATTTCCCCGAAATCGCCTGAATCCCGCGCTCGCACGCTCGGCGAGAGAGAGAAAGGAACCAAACCCCTCTCTACCCGCAAACCACAGCGCGACCAACGCCACCTTTGCAAATGTGCCAACACCATCAAGTGTACATCTCCATGTGCTTGTGTGTTAGCTTTTTCTCAATCATTTTCAAAGGTTTTCAGTTAGCTCACTAGGCCCTACATGCAATGCACTTCATGAATTCACCTAGTGGCACCCATGCGTCGAATAACCGAAAAGATTTCCCCTCTTAATAGTTCGGCTATCGATCCTAAACCACTCACACCCTCTATGGTGTCTTGAGTGTAAAACAAAATGGCCCTATGGTTATACCTTTGCCTTGAGCCCATTTTGTTTCTCCAAATGATATGATCCACTTCATATCATCACATGACCGTCTCGATCCATCGACCTTGACTTCACTTGCTCTTCACCGTTGTATCGGTCCATCGGCGCCAAGTCTTGCTCAAGCTTCACCATCGCATGGTCCTTCGCTTCGAAGCCTCGACTTGCCCTTCACCTTCACAACCGGTCCATCGAGCCAATCCTCATCTTGGTCTTCACCATCTTGGTCACATGAGTCAATGTCATGTCTCATATGCAATGACCACCTTTATCTAAATCATCCACTTAGATACAAAGGTTAGTCCTAGGTTTCATCAATTAGCCAAAACCAAACTAGGGACTTTCAATCTCCCCCTTTTTGGTAATTGATGACAACCCTCACAAAGATGATTTTGATAATAAAAGTTTTGAACTTGTCATACTTGTCCAATCATTTTGCTCATAAGTAAAGTTTGGACAATTATCACAAGCTCGGTTTTGGTAGCATTAGCTCCCCCTACATATGTGCATAGAGTTTGGATTGAAAGCTTTGCACATATGCATGGATAGAAGTGTTGGGAGAGTAATCCTACCAAAATGATGCTAAGGTGTAAGAAATGGACCTTTGAAGCGTGATACCAATCGGAGTTGCCTTTTACACCATCCTTAGCATCATGAAGTAGCTAGACAACCAACAAAACTCAAGAACCCGTGAGATCAACATTAAAAGTAAAGGTTCTTGGACCACTTGTAAAAAACCTTAGGCAAGTCTAGATACCACATGTAAAACTATTCCTATGCATGCTAGTAGATCATTTCATCATCCAAGTTCTATACTAGCATTGCATCACACAAGCATGTATATTGAATTTAAAAACATGTGCAATGAGCAAGTCATATGAAAATGCACACACAAATGCAACAACTTTGTTTATGAGCTTGCTCCCCCTACTTGTGTGCATCAAAAATTTTATTTACCCCTTTATCATGTTGAATCATCTTTTTCTCTCCCCCTTTGTCAACAACTTACCCAAAAATGGGATCAAATTGTGGAGAGAAGAAAAAAAGTTTAATGGAGTAGGTTAAAATTCATCAATTTTGGTACAACCTAGAACACTTGCCAAAGATATTTAATTCGATTTGAACCAAAGACAAGCTTCTTCACACCTCCTAATAAGGGTTATCTTGCCTATGTTGAATTAAACACTTATAGCAAGTCTTCTAGATTTAACACTAGGTTTGCAAGCTCACAAACACGTCATATGCCACCACTAGATCAAAACAATCAAAGAAGCAATAGTGGTAACATATATCCATCAAATTCATTTGATTTTTCATGAATGCTCATGCATACCACTTATTATGTCTACATGCTCTAGCAAGTCCTTAGCATAGGATGAATGACATGTCAATCAACTTTACCTTGCAATGTCGAAGGAGAGGCATGTCAATAAGTGAGTGGGGTGCATTCAACTCATGTTTGAGAAATCAAGAATGTTCAATTCATTCCTTAGCTTGCAAAACCTCTTTTCATCAAGTGGCTTAGTTAGAATATCGGCAAGTTGATCATCGGTGCCAACACTCTCAACGGCAATATCTCCCTTTTGTTGATGATCTCTAATGAAATGATGTCTTATGTCAATATGCTTTGTTCTTCCATGTTGAACCGGGTTTTGTATCATCTTGATTGCACTTTCATTATCACATAGCAATGGCACATTCTTGAAGTTGAGGCCATAATCCTTCAAAGTTGATTTCATCCATAGCAATTGTGCACAACAACTCCCCGCACTCACATATTCGGCTTCGGCGGTAGAGATTGCCACACTATTTTGTTTCTTTGAGGACCATGACACAAGTGATCTTCCAAGTAATTGACATGTGCCACTTGTGCTCTTTCTATTGATCTTGCAACCCCCATAGTCGGAGTCCGAATATCCAATCAATTCAAACTTTGACCCCTTAGGATACCATAGTCCAACATCTCTTGTTTGCTTTAAGTACCTCAATATTCTCTTTGCGGCCGTGAGATGACTCTCTCTAGGTGAGGCTTGATATCTAGCACACATACAAACACTAAACATGACATCCGGCCTTGATGCGGTGACATAGAGTAGACTTCCAATTAAAGACCGATATTCCTTTTGATTCACCATATTGCCATCAAGATCACTATCCAAATTTCCATTTGTACCCATTGGAGTTGAAATTGGCTTTGCATCTTGCATTCCAAACTTCTTCAACATGTCCCTTATGTATTTCCCTTGACTCACAAATGTTCCAT
This sequence comes from Saccharum hybrid cultivar R570, assembly GCA_038087645.1. Classification (NCBI taxonomy): domain Eukaryota; kingdom Viridiplantae; phylum Streptophyta; class Magnoliopsida; order Poales; family Poaceae; genus Saccharum; species Saccharum hybrid cultivar. Next base: position 7,976,586 of record JAQSUU010000113.1, read on the forward strand.
TCTTCAATTGCTTTACTTGGAGACCAAGGAAGTAGCTAAGTTCACCAATCATAGACATTTCAAACTCTTTGGCCATCATAGCACCAAATTCTTCACAATAAGCTTGATTGGTTGATCCAAAGATGATGTCATCAACATATATTTGCACTATGAATAGATCATTTCCAATCTTCTTGGTGAATAGAGTTGTATCAACCTTGCCCATCTTGAATCCCTTAGAGAGAAGAAAATCCCTTAGCCTCTCATACCATGCTCTAGGTGCTTGCTTTAATCCATATAAAGCCTTCTTCAACTTGTACACATGGTTGGGTTTCTTATCATCTTCAAATCCGGGCGGTTGCTCAACAAAGACTAACTCATTGATAATCCCATTAAGAAATGCACTTTTGACATCCATTTGATATAGTTTGATGTTGTGTGCACAAGCATAAGCCAATAGAATCCTTATTGCCTCCAATATTGCCACGGGAGCATATGTTTCATCATAGTCAAGACCTTCAACTTGAGTGTAACCTTGTGCAACTAGTCTTGCTTTGTTTCTCACTACAATGCCATCTTGATCTTGCTTGTTTTTGAACACCCACTTGGTTCCAATCACATTGTAGTCATTTGGTCTTTCTACCAACTCCCAAACATCATTTCTTGTGAAATTATTAAGCTCTTCTTGCATAGCCATGATCCAATCGGCATCCCTCAAAGCTTCTTCTATCTTCTTTGGTTCTATGGTTGATACAAATGATGCATGCTCACAAAACATAGCCAATCTTGATCTTGTTTGCACACCACATCTAATATCACCAATAACACTATCAATTGGGTGATCTCTTGCAATATGTTGTGGTTGGAGTACTTGCACTTGATTGCTTGAGCTTGGTTGATCACTTGATGTATCTTGATGAGAAGAACTAGCACCTTGATCTTGCACTTGAGAGTCACTAACTAGCTTGAATGGTGAATTGAGCACTTGATCTTTATCATCATCTTGAATATCAATTACTTGCTTTGCTCTAATGTCTCCAATGTCCATGTTTTTCATTGCTTCCACTAATAGAGTTCCACTAACATCATCTAGATTTTCTTCTTCATCTTGTGACCCATTGGTTTCATCAAATTGCACATCATGGACTTCTTCTAGTATGCCACTTGAATTGTTCCAAACTCTATAAGCTTTGCTTGTAGTTGAATAACCAAGTAGGAAACCCTCATCACATCTCTTGTCAAACTTCCCCAATCTAGTGCCTTTCTTCAAGATATAGCATTTGCAACCAAACACCCTAAAGTAAGAAATATTGGGCTTTCTCCCATGAAGTAGCTCATATGGGGTCTTCTCTAGCAATGGATGACAATATAGTCTATTGATGTAGTAGCAGGCGGTATTGATTGCTTCATCCCAAAATGATTGACTCACATTGTACTCATGAAGCATTGATCTAGCCATATCAAGCAATGTTCTATTCTTCCTCTCAACTAGACCATTTGATTGTGGAGTGTACTTGGCCGAGAATTGATGTCCAATACCATAATGATCACAAAGTTCTTCAATTCTTGTATTCTTGAACTCACTTCCATTGTCACTTCTCACTTTCTTGATTCTAATCTCAAACTCATTGTGAACTCTAGTGAGGAATGTCTTGAAGGTGTCAAACACTTCAATTTTATCACTAAGAAAGAATACCCATGTGAATTTTGTGAAGTCATCCACTATGACAAATCCATACTTGTTGCCGCCTATGCTTGTATATGTTGTTGGTCCAAATAGATCCATGTGCATCAACTCAAATGCTTTGCATGTGCTCATTGTACTCTTCTTTGGATGTGAGCTTCCAACTTGCTTCCCGGCTTGACATGCACTACAAAGCTTATTCTTCTCAAATTCAACATCTTTCAAACCGTTGACAAGATTGTGAGTTGTAAGCTTCTTCAATTGTTTCATGCCAACATGACCAAGCCTTCTATGCCAAAGCCAACCCATGCTTGATTTGGAGACTAAGCAAGTTGTCAAAGAAGTTTCTCTAGCATTGAAGTCAACTAGGTAGAGATTCTCATATCTAAAGCCCTTGAATGCCACATTTGAACCATTCACACTAATAACTTCCACATCATCAACCCCAAAGATGCATTTGTAGCCTAGATCACAAATTTGTGCCACGGATAGAAGATTGAAATCCAAGCTTTCAACTAGTAACACATTGGAGATACTCATGTCATTTGATATTGCAATCTTGCCCAAGCCAATAACCTTGCCTTTCTTGTTATTGCCAAATGTGATAGAATCAACACCACTATCATTGTCATTGATTGAATCAAACATTCTTGATGTACCGGTCATGTGTTGAGTGCACCCACTATCAACAATCCAATGCCTTCCTCCGGCTTTGTAATTGACCTACAAGCAAATCAATGAAGTTTAGGTACCCATTTTTGCTTGGGTCCTTGTAGGTTAGTAACTAAGCTCTTTGGTACCCAAATAGCCTTCTTCTTTGGGCCCACAATTGGTGTACCAACAAACTTAGCTTGCACACCCTTCACACCCTTGGTAAGCACATAGCAAGAATCAAAAGGTATAGCGTTAACAAGGTTCTTGCTTTGGTTCCTTTTATTGCAATTATGCTCTAGGTGCCCAACTTGCTTGCATCTATTGCAAAACCGACCATTGCCCTTCACAAAGCTAGGCTTTGGAGTTGCAAAGGCCGACTTGCCTTTCTTGGGAGTGTAGCCCAATCCCTCTTTGTTAAGAGAGAACCTTTGGCTACCCAAGCACTTAAGCAAGCGGGCCTCACCACCATAGGCCTTGCCTAGAGCGTGAGTGAGCTCATCCACCTCTCTCTTGAGAGTCTCATTCTCAACCATTAGTGAGGCATCACAAGTGAAACCATCACTAGTAGTGGAGGTAGAGTTAGTGGTGGTGGATGAAGAGCTACAAGAGGGGTTAGCATTTGACATGATGATAGGTTCATTGAATGATTCATCAATTATATCACATGTAACACCTATATCACATGATACAACAACCTCCTTCTTAGCTTGTTGCTCAAGTAGCAATGAGTGAGCTTTTTCAAGCTTGGAATGAGCCTTATCAAGATCCTCATGGTCTTCCACTAGACTCTCATGAGTGGTCTTAAGCTCACTAAGGACTTTCTCAAGTATTGCTACTTTCATTGAAAGCTTCTTACACTCTTTGTGCTTGGCAATAGCTATGTCTCTAGTTTGTTGCATCAAGTCATATAGTTGTTCTTTAGTTGGTTCATCATCATCATTTTCATTATCATTATCACTATCATGAGCATATTCCATTTCACTTTCATCATCACTCTCATCATATAATACCTTAGCTTCTTTAGCCATGAAGCATGAAGAGGATGAATCAAATAATGATGGCTTCTTGTTGATAGCAATGGAAGCAAAAGCCTTGTTGGATGATTCTTCTTCTTCTTCTTCTTCATTATCTTCACTTTCCCAAGTGATCACATAGGCACCATTTTTGCCTTTCTTGAATGTCATCTTGGCCTCTCTCTTCTTCTGCTCAAACTTGCCCCTTTTGTTGTTCTTCTTCTTGTCATAGGGACAATCGGCTTGAAGATGTTCGGTGCTATCACAATTGAAGCATCTCCTTTGTTGCTCATTGCTCTTGAAATTGTCATTTCTCTTTTTGAAGCCTCTTCTTTTGATAAACATTTTGCCAATATTTTTGACAACTAGAGCAAGTGCCTCATCATCAACTTCCAATTCTTCATCTTCTTCATCGTCATCTTCTTCTTGAATTGAAGCTTTGCCCTTTGAGGAGGTGGCCTTGAATGCCACGGTCTTCTTCTTCTTTTCTTCCTCCTCATCAACATCTTGATCATACTTGTCAAAGGTCAATACCTCTCCAAGCAAATCATTGGGCTTTATTGTTTCAAGCCCATCTCTTTGTAGCATCATGATCAACATCTTGAATCTTTTAGGTAAGCTCAACAAGAACTTGTGGCAAAAATCTTGGTCTTGTGTCTTGTGCCCTAAGCTCTTGAGATCATTCACAATGACTTGCAATCTATGAAACATCTCTAAGATTGTTTCTTCTTCTTTCATCTTGAAGTTCTCAAACTCACTCTTGAGCCCATATAGCTTGGCACTCTTCACAACCTTAGTGCCCTCATATGTTTCACTTAACCTTGTCCACACTTCATTTGCCAATTCCAAATCCTTGATTCCCTCAAATACTTTTGTGTCAATATTATTGTAAAGAGTATTGAGAGCCATTCTATTGCATGTTCTATTTGCTCTATCTTCATCGGTGAGATGATCGGGATCAATGATAGCAAAATCATTCTCGGTGACTTCCAATACTCTCTCATGAATAGAACCAAGGTACATTGTCATCTTTCTCTTCCAATGAGCAAAAGAACTAACACCATCAAAGAACGGTGGCTTTCCCCCAACATGATTGAACACAATTTGAGCCATTTTTCACACCGAAGGATGTTAAGCCTTGATTTAAATGGTGACCACGGCTCCGATACCACTTGTAAGGTCCTAGATGGCTAGAGGGGGGGTGAATAGCCTATTAAAAAATCTACAAGTATCACTAAGCAAACTTGTTAGAATAACAAACGGCGTAAAGCGAGATTTGCTTAGCCAAAGGTTGTGATGCAAGCCTCCTATCCACAAGTCTAGTAGATTAAGATCTCTAGTTCACACAAGAGCTATGTCACTAAGGTTACACTAGTGAACAAGCTAGTACTACTAGCAAAGCTACTACTAGAGCTACACAAGATAAACTAGAGAATGTAAATGCAAGAGAGAGGATTGTGATTATTATACCGACGGTGAAGTGAAGATGTTGCCAAACACCAAGATGATATACAATCAATCAATATTGACAACAACACAATATGAAGACCAATCACCGGGAGACAAGAGACACAATATTTGTTCACCCGGTGTTCACTTGTGCACCGACAAGCTACGTCACCGGTTGTGTCGACCAACACTTAGATGGTTCCTCAGTGTGACCCTCAAGTCACTTGCCCCTCAAGGCACGCCCCGCAAGGCACCGCAAGACACCACTCTCAAGTGAGGTAACTCAATGACACGCGCAATGTAATAGAGTTTCTTTTGGCACTCCGCCGAGGAAAGCACAAGAACCTCTTACAAACAACCGGAGGTGGCCAAGAACAATCACCTTCTCTTGCCAACGCCTCCAACAATCTCCAAGCCGGCTAGGAGCGGTACTCTCCAAGAGTAACAAGAAAACCACCGGCTAAACCACCCACAAGTGCCACTAAATGCCCTCAAGCTATGCAATGCACTTTGGGATCACTCAATCTCACTTTTGATTTGCAATCAAGCAAGGGAGATGAGTGGGAGGAGTTGTTCTAGCTCAAAGGATGCACAAGTATGTTAGAAATGCCAAGAGACCTCCCCAAGGGCCGGCCAACAAGTATTTATAAGCATCCCATCCAAATAGAGCCGTTACAACCCACTTGTCCGTTTTTCGCAGGACCACCGGACGCGCCGGTCGTAACAGACCGGACGCGCTCAACCGCGTCCGGTGCCCCAGCGATTTCAAATTCGTCCGTTAGATCCTCCAATGGTCACTGCGCGCCAACGGTCAAACGAGCGACCGGACGCGCTGTTGCGAACCACCGGATTCGCCGGTGCGCACAGTACCCGCGCCCGCGAAGACATCACCGGACGCGCTCCTTGCAACCACCGGACGCCACAGTACCCGCGTCCGGTGCGAGTCCAGTAAGCTCCCTGGACCACCGGACGCGTCCGATGGTGAGGGACCGGACGCGCACCGCGTCCGAAGACTTCGTGACTCGCTGTTCGCCAGACCGGACGCGCCGGTCCCGTGGGTCACCGGACGCACCGGTGTCAAACCCTAGCTCGCGCGCCAGACCCTGACGCTGTACTGACCGGACGCGCCGGTCGAAACAGACCGCGTCCGGTGTAGCGTCCGGTGCAGCGTCCGGTGCACCTCTGTGACCGCGTTCGCCTTTGTTTCTTTTCTGACTTCCGGCGCAATGGAAAATAGGCATTTCATTTCCCCGAAATCGCCTGAATCCCGCGCTCGCACGCTCGGCGAGAGAGAGAAAGGAACCAAACCCCTCTCTACCCGCAAACCACAGCGCGACCAACGCCACCTTTGCAAATGTGCCAACACCATCAAGTGTACATCTCCATGTGCTTGTGTGTTAGCTTTTTCTCAATCATTTTCAAAGGTTTTCAGTTAGCTCACTAGGCCCTACATGCAATGCACTTCATGAATTCACCTAGTGGCACCCATGCGTCGAATAACCGAAAAGATTTCCCCTCTTAATAGTTCGGCTATCGATCCTAAACCACTCACACCCTCTATGGTGTCTTGAGTGTAAAACAAAATGGCCCTATGGTTATACCTTTGCCTTGAGCCCATTTTGTTTCTCCAAATGATATGATCCACTTCATATCATCACATGACCGTCTCGATCCATCGACCTTGACTTCACTTGCTCTTCACCGTTGTATCGGTCCATCGGCGCCAAGTCTTGCTCAAGCTTCACCATCGCATGGTCCTTCGCTTCGAAGCCTCGACTTGCCCTTCACCTTCACAACCGGTCCATCGAGCCAAGCCTCATCTTGGTCTTCACCATCTTGGTCACATGAGTCAATGTCATGTCTCATATGCAATGACCACCTTTATCTAAATCATCCACTTAGATACAAAGGTTAGTCCTAGGTTTCATCAATTAGCCAAAACCAAACTAGGGACTTTCACTGAGGCGAGCGCGCTCGAGGTGCCCGCGGTGGAGACAGTGCAACCAGAGTTGTCGCCCATGCCGGTGGACGTGGCGACGGGTCGGGTGTCCGTACCCATGTCGCCCACCCCAGTTGCTCGCCTGACGGACCATTCCAGAGGAGGCATTGTCGCAGGAGGGGTTAGCATCGCCTAGCATCAGCGCCGAGCTATCCTAGTCTTTGGTTCGGATGGGCGACGAGCCGCGTTCATGGGGAGGCCCCATGATTTGGTGGGCCAAGAGGCAAAATCCTAAGCTGATGTTCTTCGTCCTTGACGACAGGGAGGAGGCAAAACACTAGGTGTAACACCCCAGGTGTTTGGCCTGCATTTGTGCATGTGCTTTTCATAACATAAGCACCTTCATTCCATTATCACATGTGCATCAATTCATGTTGCAATTTTACAACATAATGTTTCAGTAGTGCTTATGCATTAGGGGTATCATTTGTGCTGTCCCTCTATTACCCTAGTACCCTAGAGGGGTTGAACATGCCCCATACGTCATGTTTCAAATGTTGCAAGCCTTTGTTTCAATGTTTCAATTGATTGTTTCGCTTGTTTCAATCAAATGTTTCAATTCTATGTTTCAATTAATTTGAGAAGCTAGAATACATGGATCATGTGCAAACGAATGTGGTGACCCACCAAAACACCCTAGCTACACTCAGGATGTCATTAGGAACAATGTTCATAAAGGTCATTAGCCCTAATTATGCTTCTAAGTGCTAGTTTCACTTGTGTTGACCCTAGGACTATTCTGTTTGACTGATTAAAAAGTGCAGCTAGAAGTCAATGCATGGTGGTGCACCCTTAAACAAAGTTGTAGCAAATTTGTTAAGCAACAAAAGTTGTAATATGGCCATCTCATGAAAATGACCTGAACACCCTCAAAAATAGCCCACAAGTCAGTTTGGAGTGTTGTTCCAGCACTTAGAAAATTATCCTAAGTCATAGTGCTTTCCAGTTTCAAAGTACCTCACTTTGAGACCTTGTACCTTCCAATCTAGGTAGAACTAGTTTGGGCTCCAATTAACAACTTTGTAGTCTTCATGTAGCTCTCCAACTTTGTCAATTATACCTTGGCCTAACTCGAGTAGATTTGAGAGTTTTAGAACGCCAAAAATCATGTTTCAGTTGGCCACTTAACTGAATGGAAGGGGGCAGTTGATTCAGTGGCTGACCAGCCGCAGGCCACTGCCGCTGCGTGGCCACGTCGCGGCGACTATACGCGGGGCATGGGCCTGCTAGTCAGGTCAGAGGTGGCCTCAAGACGCCACACCGTGTTGCTGCTGCCTCCATTCCCTTCTTCTCCACGCTCACACTGGAGGTGGAAAAATCGAGCCGCCATTGTTGCCGAGAGCTCCGACGAGATCGCGCGCGCTCGCCACCGCACCACCGCCTACCAAACCGCGCCTCTAGCTCCGCCTGGAACCCCACTATCCCCTCGTCCTCTCCGCGTAGCGAGCCTAGCTGTGGTAAGGCTGCATTGCCCACTCCACCACCGCGGTCACCTCGCCGGAATCCCTCAGCGTGAGCTGCTCACCGTGGTCACACCTCTCCGGTGCATCTCATCCTCCCTGGACTCACATAGGAGTAGCTCTTGGGTTGGTGTAGGTGTAGCCGTCATCACCGGGAGCCGCCATGGCTGGGGTTGGCCGGCGCGCCACGCACAACGCTGCCACACCCGCCATTACCGCCGACGTCCCCCTTCACTGTAGCATAGGGGTCTCTTTTCTAGCTAGATCGGTGTGGCTCGTCGAGACGAGCACACCGGTGCCCTCGGTCTCACCGGAGTTGCCACCGACGGCGAGCCCTCGCCGTCGCTCCTTGTAACACCCAAATTTTAGAGATAACAAATTTTGAATAAATTAGATAACAATTAATGGCAAATTAAAATTTTAAAAACTATTTGGTGATGCATTCATGCTGTTGCATTTATTTTATTTTGTGGTGTGGATATATTTGTTTTATTTTAATTGATTTGGTTTTGGAAAATATATATATAAGTGAAGAAAAGAAAGAAAGAAAAATATAAAATCACTTACCTGTGCTACCGGGCCGGCCTGCTTTCTCTCCCTCTCCCTTGGGCCGAGGCCTGTTTTTTTTCGCTTCTGCCGCGTGGGCCGATCAGATCGCCGCAGCCCATCTCAGCTTCTTGGCCCGGCTCGGCACAGCGGCCGTCTCAACGCAGGCCGTCTCAACGCAGCAGCCCAGTCGGCCCGATCCAGCTGGCCCAGGTACCCCAGCCGCGCGCGTCCTCCCTTCCTTGTCTCGTTGACGAGTAGACCCCACCTGTCGGTCGTTTCTCTCTTCTCTGCTTCGTAACCGAGCCGGACGCCAACGCAATCTCCATCGAATCAAACCTGAACAACTCGGGATTTCCATCCAAATTGAGGAGTCCTTGCTCTATATAAGCTAGAGCCGAGCCGCCGCCTTTCGTTTTTAGATCAAATCGTGGGCTAATTGACCCCCGTTCGAGCTCTCGCCGCTGCCGCAACCCTAGAAGCCGCGGTGAGCTTCAATTCGGAGTGTACGTCGTCTTTTCGCTACCGTAAGCTATCCTATCAGCTTTAGCATGCTCTTGTGTACCTAAAGGTGCTTTCAATTTGGCTACTAATCGCTTTTCGCACCGTCACCGTGAGTAGGAGGTCGGCCGTCCGCTCCATCAAGCCGCCCGTCATCTTCGTCCCGTGATTGATCGTTTTGAAGCCCTAGGTGAGATCGCGTTAAGCTCCTCTTTTGATTGGTACCATCCGCGCGTCATGTAGTGCAGCATAGGTCGAGAATCGTGTCTCTGGCGAGCCGCCGGCCATGGCGCCGCCGTGTAGAGGGAAGAACACGGCGGTAGCGCCGCCGGCTTCCTCTGGAGTGTTTGAGGGCCGTCGGATCTTGGATCAACGGCTCAGAATAGAAGATACCCCTTCGCGGGTAATCTTTCTAAAGAGACCCTCAGGTTTTTGGAAATCAACCCGCGGTCCTTGGCGTATTCCAGGGAATACGTTTTCGCGTTTTGAAAACGTAATTCTTTCCGGTTTATTCAAAAATACGTTTTCAGGAAATTACAGATTTGCCACTAGAACTGTTTTGGCCATAAAAACTTCGTTTTAACTCCGATTTGATCCGTTCAAGTTGCGTCAGGTTCGTATTTGCGAATTCTACATGTTAGTGTAGTTGTACAGTTAGTTTTGATAATTTATTTTTCGAGTTTATAATTAAGTATTTATTTATCTATAGGAAATCTTAGAAAATTCATAACTTTCACGTTTTAACTACGATTTTGGTGATCTTTGCGTCTGTGTGATCGTAGAAACGTGTAGAAGAGTTTTATAAACTTTTATTACTGTTTTGCTACTGTTGGTGTACTGTTCTAATTATATCTCTTTGTTTGCTTCGTGTATGTTTGATTGGATGCATGTATGTTGTTGATTGATGATCAAAGATAGAAGGTGAGCAGTATTTGGACGATTCGGAGTATTACTTTGAGCCAAGTCAGCAGTATTGTTTGGAGAGCTTTGATCAAGGCAAGTATAACACATGACTATCCTTGTTACCTATACATTGAGTTATCATACATATGCATGTGCTTACCTTGACAACCTTAGAGATTATAACTTAGTGCTTGTTGTCTTGATTCCTTGTCAACCTTGGGAATGCATATGGGTAGCTATTGCTAGTGCTTAAACTAAGACCAATGATCTTGTAATTTGATTAATGGATTAAGCAATCAACCATTAAGATGATTTTATTACTGTTAAAAGGGGGCTAAAGCAAGTGTATTATTTTGATGCTCTGGTTTCTCTCCATAAGGACTTATCTGTAAGTAATAATCGGGATATACAGTACAGCTGTGAGGGCTATATGGCTCTGGCTTTAGTTGTTCAAGAGACCTTTTCTAGCTTGTTAGTGGTTACCTTAAATGGCGTAAGAAAGGCTTGCCACGTTGGGTGTAGTGCGAGCCCCTGGCCTAGTGTGTATAGGCTGCGGTTGTTGTGCCACAGGGAAGGGGGGTTCTACATCTGCCTGCCGAGTGAATCTAATGGCCCTAACTTGTTAGACGAACTCTTGAGTGGCTTTATATAGTTTTCGGTTGTTTGGGCTTGATCTCCCCACTCATTTGGAAATCATGACTCACAGTGAAAGTGTACACCTCTGCGCAGAGTTAAAAACTGGTATACTAGCCGTGCTCACGGATACGAGCGGCCTTGGGGATTCTTATGGAATAGTTGATCATAACTGTTATATCATGCTTAATTATTGTTGATTATTACTATGCTCATGTTAATGCTATTCGTTATCATTATTACCATTGATCATTGGTTCTTTAATGGGAGGTGGTTTATCTTGATGCTACTCAATTGTTAATTATATGAATAAAAGCTAAACGCAGTTAAACAGTGTCTAGCCTTTTAAGCCTCATGAACCCTGTGTTATATTTGTTGAGTTCGACATGGACTCACTCTTGCTATTTCCACCATAACAGATGAAGATTATGAGGAAGATTATCGTAATGAGTACTAGTCTTGGTGTCAACCAGTCAACCGTGTCCCTGTGTGGAGTTTCCGCTGGAGATTACTATTAGTTAATATCGTTCAAGACTATGTCTTAAGTATTTATTCGCTATGTAATAAGCACTGTGATGATACTATGTAATTTGTCTACTTATGTGTGCGATCATGACCTAGGGCGCACATGAGTATTTTATGCATCCTATTTTTGTCCTTAAAAATGGGTGTGACAGATTGGTATCAGAGCCGTGTTGACTGTAGGACGCAAGCCTAGTTAGAATGGTCGTTGATGGCATCCATACTTCACTTAATTCATGCTTCCTCTTTTCACCTTGTTAATTACTAAAGTTTTATGCTTCCTCTACTTTATTCTATTGCGAAAATACATTGATTCTATCTAATCTATGTCTAAATCTTGTAGATGCCTCCTCATCCCCGTCTGTCAGCTGCACAGTACGTTGCCCGTTTCAAACCCCAAGAGCCATATGAAGAGGGTGATCAAGAGCTATCTGATGCTGAATCAAGGGTTGGTGATACACCTATGGAGGATGTAGTTATGGGGTGGACTACGAAGTTTCATATCATGGTTCCTAAGGCTGATGCTTTCTTCCATGATATGTTGACAAGAACCTTGGACAACTACTACTACGATTGGGAAGCTACTTTGGAGTATCGCAGTGCAGAGTACAGTCATCCATGGATGGATTCCTATTGGGAAACAGAATTATGGGTCAAGAAAAGGGATCCTACCACTAAGGAGCCTAAGGTGGAGTCAAAGTTCATTACCAGAGTGAGCCGGGCAACCGTGGAGATAAGCATGGAGGATGTCGCATTCAATGCATTTGTTTACTAACATGGTCTACGCTCGGACAAGACGCTAAAGGGTGCACTTCGGCATTTTCCTTGTTTCTTACATGACAAGGGTATTTGGACCGTGCCACTTGCAGATGATTCCTCTTTGACTTTACGAGCTACGGTGGGATTAGCTCGTGAATTGGCTCTCCATGAGGTAGATTTGAAGGATGAGTTGCTGAAGGAAAAAGAACTTAAGGAGCAAGCTTATAAGGAGATTGACCAATTAAAGGCAGAGTTAGGTCGTCCTAAGATTTATGAGAAGTTTAATTAGGAAATAGGAAAAAACCCTATGTAATAAGAACGATAGTAGCTGCGAGTTAATTTTAAGTTGGTTTGTTTTAAGAGTCAGTTTGCGGTGTGAACAATTGTGTGATTGATGGATTGTTATTATGATAATGTGTGATTTGGATCTTTGTAATGTGTGCTGGAGTTTTGTAGACATGCCTACAAGTTCCATGGTTAAGAATATTAAGTTTGATCAAGATATATTAGTTGAATATGAGGTTAACTTAGTTCTGTCCTTTGCTGATTTTTGGATCAGTCTGGGATGTTTTAGAAATAACTTAAAATCTGTTCATGGGAAATTTAAGAAATTTTACTGGGAATAATTAGACTTCTATATCTTTCCAATCCCACAAGAATCACCCTGATATCTATTATGAGTTAAGAGATATACCTGTTCCAAGTTAGAGTTACTGCACAGTCTGGAATTCTAAAACAGTTTCGGTTAAGTTCAGTTTTTGACCAATTTATTGACAGAATCAGAAAAAGTGTTGTGAATAGAAGTTGTAAATAATTTTATAAGCTTTCCAACCATGTAAAGATCACCTGAATTGGACATCTGTAGCTCGAGATATGACAGTTTTACTGGGTTGCTGAAATTGGAGTTCGCCCAGAAAAATCAGATTTTGTTTATCTAATTAATACATCATCTCGGATCGTACTGAATTTCATCTTCTGTGTTTTGGAAACAGATGTCAGGCAGAGGTCGTGGGGGTGCTAATCCACCTATTACTATGGAGGAACTCATGCAAACTCAGAATCAGTTGATGCAGATGTTTATGCAGCATATGCAGAACAATCCCCCTGTAGGAGGACCACCACCTGTTCAAGTAAGGGATAAGTGTGGAGAATTTTTGAAGGGACGCCCTTCAGTGTTTTCTCATACTGCTGATCCTTTAGAAGCAGATGATTGGGTGAGGGCAGTGGAGAAACAGCTGAACATAGCCCAATGCAATGATATGGAAAAGGTGTTATATGCATCTGGTCAGTTACAAGGGACAGCTCAGACTTGGTGGGAGTCGTATCAGGCTGCACACCCTGACAATGCTCCTCCTATCACTTGGAATGAGTTTGTTAGAGATTTTCGAGCTCGTCATATTCCTGAAGGTATAATTGAGCTGAAGCAGGAAGAATTCAGAAACCTTAGGATGGGACAGATGAGCGTGAGTGAATATCATGACAGGTTCACCCAGTTAGCTCGCTATGCTCCCAATGAAGTTAGAGAAGATGTAGACAGGCAGCGTCTTTTCTTGAAGGGAATTTATTATGATCTTCGCTTGCAACTGAAGGGGAATAACTATGCTAGTTTTCAAGAGCTAGTGAACAAAGCTATTGTGCTTGATAATGAGCGTAGGAAGATGGACAGAAAAAGGAAGATGAAGGTGCAAAGCTCAGGAAGCAACAACCGTCAACGCACAAATTCTCAGCATGGTTTTCATCAGAAGTTTCAGGGACCGGTTAGTCAGTGGAATCGCAATCCAAATTAAAGGTGGTCCCAAAATTGGCAAAACAATCAGTCGCAACAGCGTTCATCATATCCACAGCGTCAACAGTATCAGCAGACTGGGCAACAGACTCCTCGCACTGGAAATCCTAATGTTACCCCCATGAAGAATAGTACTCCCAGCACTCCTATTAGATGTTTTGTCTGTGGTAAAGAGGGCCATTTGTCTTATAATTGTCCTGAGAAGCAGAACCAACAGACTCCTCAGAGCCAGAAGAGCAACCAGAGGCAATCTGGTATTGGAAGGGTGAACCACGTGTCTTCTGATACAGCTCATGATGCACCAGAAGTTATGATTGGTACGTTTAATGTACATTCCACTCCCGCAACTGTTCTTTTTGACTCTGGAGCATCTCATACATTCATATCCAACATTTTTGTTAAAATGCATAGTATACCCATGCTAGCTATGAAAGAACCTCTCTTAGTAAATTCATCTGGAGGTACCATGCAAACCAGTAATCGTTGTCTTCCAATTAGTATGGTATTAAGGGGGGTAGAGTTTAAGATAACTCCTATAGTGTTGAGGACATCTGGTATTGATGTGATATTGGGTATGGACTGGATGAAGCAAAATCAGGCAGAGATTCAGTGTCAGCAGAAAGTGGTCGTTGTGACTGCGCCTAATGGAGATAAAATCAATGTGGATGTAGCAATGCAGAAGCAACCAACCGCGGTGGTGAACTAGCTTGAAGATACTATTAAGGAGAATTCAGTGATTGAGGAATTTCCGGATGTCTTCCCTGATGCATTGCCAGGTATGCCACCTGACCGAGACATTGAATTTCTTATTGAATTACTACCTGGAACTGCACCTATAGCCAAACGACCATATAGGATGGGAGTAGATGAATTAGAAGAACTTAAGAAACAAATTAAAGAATTACAAGATAAAGGTTTTATTCGACCTAGTTCATCACCTTGGGGAGCACCAGTTATTTTTGTTGATAAGAAAGATGGTGGTCAGAGGATATGTGTTGATTATCGATCGCTAAATGAAGTAACTATCAAGAATAAGTATCCTTTGCCCAGGATTGATGACTTGTTTGATCAGTTGAGAGGTGCTTGTGTGTTCTCTAAGATTGATTTACGTTCTGGTTATCATCAGTTGAAGATTCGTGCCTCTGATATTCCAAAGACAGCTTTTACTACAAGGTATGGATTGTATGAGTATACTGTTATGTCGTTTGGATTGACCAATGCACCTGCATACTTTATGTACATGATGAATAAGGTGTTCATGGAATATTTGGATAAGTTTGTGGTAGTGTTTATTGATGATATACTGGTATTTTCTAAGACAGAGGTAGAGCATGCTGAACATTTGAGGTTGGTATTGCAGAAGCTTAGAGAGCATAAACTGTATGCGAAGCGAAGTAAATGTGAATTTTGGTTGAAGGAAGTTTCTTTCCTTGGTCATATTGTTTCTAATGGAGGTATATCAGTGGATCCAGGCAAGGTGAAGGATGTATTGAATTGGAAACCACCTACCGATGTTAGCGAGATTCGCAGTTTCTTGGGTTTAGCTGGATATTATAGACGGTTCATTGAAGGGTTTTCTAAACTTGCTAAACCGATGACATCTCTGTTAGAAAAGAATGCCAAATTTGTGTGGTCTGATAAATGTCAAGCTAGTTTTGAGGAATTGAAGAAGAGGTTGACTACAGCGCCTGTTTTGGTTTTACCAGATTTGAGTAAGAAGTTTTCTATTTATTGTGATGCTTCTCGTCAAGGTTTGGGATGTGTTCTTATGCAAGAAGGCAGAGTTGTGGCTTATGCATCTAGACAGTTGAGAAAGCATGAGTTGAATTATCCTACACATGATTTGGAGTTAGCAGCAGTAGTTCATGCTTTAAAGATTTGGAGACATTATTTGATTGGACATAAGAGTGATATATACACTGATCATAAGAGTTTGAAGTATATTTTCACTCAATCAGATCTGAATTTGAGGCAACGCAGATGGTTAGAGTTGATTAAGGATTATGATATTGAGATACACTATCATCCTGGTAAGGCTAATGTAGTAGCTGATGCTCTTAGTAGGAAGAGTTATGCCAATGAGATAAGAACATTGTCTATGACTAAGTGAGTTATGTGCTGAATTTGAATATTTGAATTTGGGAATTGTTACTAATACAATGGAATTAGTGATAGAGCCTACTTTAGAACAAGAGATTTACAAGGGTCAGTTGAAGGATGAGAAACTAAAGAAGATAGCAGAGGATATAGTGATTGGTAAGTCACCAGGCTTTCGAATGGATGATAATGGGATTTTGTGGTTTGGAAAGAGGCTGTGTGTACCTGAGGATCAAGCTATTAGACAGTCAATTCTTCGCGAAGCTCATGAGTCAGCTTATTCTATTCATCCTGGTAGTACTAAGATGTATTTGGATCTTAAATAGAAATATTGGTGGGTTGGATTAAAACGAGATGTGGCTGAGTATGTGGCATTGTGTGATACTTGTCAGAGGGTGAAAGCAGAGCATCAGAGACCTGCTGGATTGTTGCAACCAATGAAGATTCCTGAATGGAAGTGGGAGGAAGTTGGTATGGACTTTATAGTGGGGTTACCGCGTACTCAGAGAGGTTATGATTCTATTTGGGTAATAGTAGATCGGTTAACCAAAGTTGCTCATTTTATACCAGTCAAGACTACTTACCATGGACCAAAATTGGCAGAGTTGTATATGGAGAAGATAGTATGTTTGCATGGAGTTCCAAAGAAGATTGTATCTGATCGAGGATCGCAGTTTACGTCACACTTTTGGAAAGCTATACATGAATCTTTGGGAACAAAATTGAACTTTGGTACAACATATCATCCACAGACAGATGGACAGACTGAAAGGACCAACCAGGTATTAGAGGATATGTTGAGAGCTTGTGCATTGCAATATGAAACTAGTTGGGATAAGAGTTTGCCTTATGCAGAATTCTCATATAACAATAGTTATCAACAGAGTCTTAAGATGGCACCGTTTGAAGCTTTGTATGGACGTAAGTGTAGAACTCCATTGTTTTGGGATCAGACAGGTGAATCTCAGGTGTTTGGTATAGATGTTCTTAGAAACGTAGAAGATCAAGTGCGAGTGATTCGTGAGAATTTGAGAGTGGCACAGTCTCGTCAGAAGAGTTATGCTGATAATAGGAGAAGAGATCTAGTTTTTGAAGTAGGTGATTATGTCTATTTGAAGGTGTCACCTATGAGAAGTGTGAAGAGATTTAACATGAAAGGTAAACTAGCACCAAGGTATGTTGGACCATTTAAAGTTATTGCTAGACGTGGGGAAGTTGCTTACCAATTAGAGTTGCCTGAGAATTTATCTGGGGTGCATGATGTGTTTCATGTTTCACAACTTAAGAAGTGTTTACGTGTGCCTGAGGAGCAGATACCTTTGGAAGAATTGACTGTTAAGGAGGATCTTACATATGAAGAGTTTCCGATTAAGATTTTAGAGATTGCTGAGAGGGTTACTCGAAGTCAGATTATTAAGATGTGTAAAGTACAGTGGAATCGACAGAGGCAAAGGCAACTTGGGAAAGAGAGGATGAATTGAGGAAATCATATCCGCAGTTATTTGAGTAAGTAGTCCAATCTCGAGGACGAGATTCTTTTAAGGGGGGTAGAATTTGTAACACCCAAATTTTAGAGATAACAAATTTTGAATAAATTAGATAACAATTAATGGCAAATTAAAATTTTAAAAACTATTTGGTGATGCATTCATGCTGTTGCATTTATTTTATTTTGTGGTGTGGATATATTTGTTTTATTTTAATTGATTTAGTTTTGGAAAATATATATATAAGTGAAGAAAAGAAAGAAAGAAAAATATAAAATCACTTACCTGTGCTACCGGGCCGGCCTGCTTTCTCTCCCTCTCCCTTGGGCCGAGGCCTGTTTTTTTTTCGCTTCTGCCGCGTGGGCCGATCAGATCGCCGCAGCCCATCTCGGCTTCTTGGCCCGGCTCGGCACAACGGCCGTCTCAACGCAGGCCGTCTCAACGCAGCAGCCCAGTCGGCCCGATCCAGCTGGCCCAGGTACCCCAGCCGCGCGCGTCCTCCCTTCCTTGTCTCGTTGACGAGTAGACCCCACCTGTCGGTCGTTTCTCTCTTCTCTGCTTCGTAACCGAGCCGGACGCCAACGCAATCTCCATCGAATCAAACCCGAACAACTCGGGATTTCCATCCAAATTGAGGAGTCCTTGCTCTATATAAGCTAGAGCCGAGCCGCCGCCTTTCGTTTTTAGATCAAATCGTGGGCTAATTGACCCCGTTCGAGCTCTCGCCGCTGCCGCAACCCTAGAAGCCGCAGTGAGCTTCAATTCGGAGTGTACGTCGTCTTTTCGCTACCGTAAGCTATCCTATCAGCTTTAGCATGCTCTTGTGTACCTAAAGGTGCTTTCAATTTGGCTACTAATCGCTTTTCGCACCGTCACCGTGAGTAGGAGGTCGGCCGTCCGCTCCATCAAGCCACCCGTCATCTTCGTCCCGTGATTGATCGTTTTGAAGCCCTAGGTGAGATCGCGTTAAGCTCCTCTTTTGATTGGTACCATCCACGCGTCATGTAGTGCAGCATAGGTCGAGAATCGTGTCTCCGGCGAGCCGCCGGCCATGGCGCTGCCGTGTAGAGGGAAGAACACGGCGGTAGCGCCGCCGGCTTCCTCTGGAGTGTTTGAGGGCCGTCGGATCTTGGATCAACGGCTCAGAATAGAAGATACCCCTTCGCGGGTAATCTTTCTAAAGAGACCCTCAGGTTTTTGGAAATCAACCCGCGGTCCTTGGCGTATTCCAAGGAATACATTTTCACGTTTTGAAAACATAATTCTTTCCGGTTTATTCAAAAATATGTTTTCAGGAAATTACAGATTTGCCACTAGAACTGTTTTGGCCATAAAAACTTCGTTTTAACTCCGATTTGATCCGTTCAAGTTGCGTCAGGTTCGTAATTGCGAATTCTACATGTTAGTGTAGTTGTACAGTTAGTTTTGATAATTTATTTTTCGAGTTTATAATTAAGTATTTATTTATCTATAGGAAATCTTAGAAAATTCATAACTTTCACGTTTTAACTACGATTTTGGTGATCTTTGCGTCTGTGTGATCGTAGAAACGTGTAGAAGAGTTTTATAAACTTTTATTACTGTTTTGCTACTGTTGGTGTACTGTTCTAATTATATCTCTTTGTTTGCTTTGTGTATGTTTGATTGGATGCATGTATGTTGTTGATTGATGATCAAATATAGAAGGTGAGTAGTATTTGGACGATTCGGAGTATTACTTTGAGCCAAGTCAGCAGTATTGTTTGGAGAGCTTTGATCAAGGCAAGTATAACACAGGACTATCCTTGTTACCTATACATTGAGTTATCATACATATGCATGTGCTTACCTTGACAACCTTAGAGATTATAACTTAGTGCTTGTTGTCTTGATTCCTTGTCAACCTTGGGAATGCATATGGGTAGCTATTGCTAGTGCTTAAACTAAGAACAATGATCTTGTAATTTGATTAATGGATTAAGCAATCAACCATTAAGATGATTTTATTACTGTTAAAAGGGGGCTAAAGCAAGTGTATTATTTTGATGCTCTGGTTTCTCTCCATAAGGACTTATCTGTAAGTGATAACCGGGATATACAGTACAGCTGTGAGGGCTATATGGCTCTAGCTTTAGTTGTTCAAGAGACCTTTTCTAGCTTGTTAGTGGTTACCTTAAATGGCGTAAGAAAGGCTTGCCACGTTGGGTGTAGTGCGAGCCCCTGGCCTAGTGTGTATAGGCTACGGTTGTTGTGCCATAGGGAAGGGGGGTTCTACATCTGCCTGCTGAGTGAATCTAATGGCCCTAACTTGTTAGACGAACTCTTGAGTGGCTTTATATGGTTTTCGGTTGTTTGGGCTTGATCTCCCCACTCATTTGGAAATCATGACTCACAGTGAAAGTGTACACCTCTGCGCAGAGTTAAAAACTAGTATACTAGCCGTGCTCACGGATACGAGCGGCCTTGGGGATTCTTATGGAATAGTTGATCATAACTGTTATATCATGCTTAATTATTGTTGATTATTACTATGCTCATGTTAATGCTATTCATTATCATTATTACCATTGATCATTGGTTCTTTAATGGGAGATGGTTTATCTTGATGCTACTCAATTGTTAATTATATGAATAAAAGCTAAACGCAGTTAAACAGTGTCTAGCCTTTCGAGCCTCATGAACCCTGTGTTATATTTGTTGAGTTCGATATGGACTCACTCTTGCTATTTCCACCATAACAGATGAAGATTATGAGGAAGATTATCGTAATGAGTACTAGTCTTGGTGTCAATCAGTCAACCGTGTCCCTGTGTGGAGTTTCCGCTGGAGATTACTATTAGTTAATATCGTTCAAGACTATGTCTTAAGTATTTATTCGCTATGTAATAAGCACTGTGATGATACTATGTAATTTGTCTACTTATGTGTGCGATCATGACCTGGGGCGCACATGAGTATTTTATGCATCATATTTTTGTCCTTAAAAATGGGTGTGACACTCCTCCTCCCCTGTCTCTGTTCCTCTAGCTAGCGGGCCCCGGGTGTCAGCGCTCGATCGAGCAGGAGCTGCTCATGGGCCGCATTGCGTCACCGGGCCGGCCCAATAGCAGAGTAGGTTTAGATTTTTGTTTTTTTCTTTTTCTTTATTTCACAGAATTGAGTACTAGATTCAAAAATCCATGTCCCAAGATTTGTAGGTCCAAATGAAGTGATTCAAATTTTGTAGTGCTCCTTGGGAAGTCTAGTTTTTATTAAAAATAGGAAACATGCTATGTTCTATGATGAAAAATGGAGTTTTTATTTATGCCTTTTATGCATGCATAAAAATAGGAAAATCATATCTCTTTGTATACAGATCCAAATGACTTGAATTTTTTATGGGGTGTTGTTCATGCAACATGTAGCTTGTAGTTTAAATTTCATCAATTTTAGATAATGTATGATGGAGTTACATATTTATCTTGTTTGCTTGGGTGGATCTTGTGTGAATTTTCCTAATTTATCTATGGATCCAGTAAAGGTGAAATTTGGTGAGTGCTATTCTCATGTTATTAAGGATCTAAGAAAAATACGAATTCTTTGGTTTGATACTTTTCATTAGGGTTTCTCATTTATGCCAAAATCAGTCTTTCTGTCTGTTATTTTTGGTGTCAGAAAATATACTTGCTCAAATGCTATGAAAATTTTATGGAAGCCTTCTGGATGTATATGGTAGCCACTGTAATTTTTACAGAATTAATTGAGGAGTTTTGATATAGGTTCCTTTATTCACCTTATTGTCTAAATAAATTAATAATGGGTATTAAAGAAATTATTTAGATGTTGGCACTACACCATCTGGTGTTCTTTTGATAAGTGTAATAAGTTGGTAAACTTGGTTTAGCTCAAATGTGTTTTTGTTACATCACTAAATATTTAATTTAGTAAATCTGCTAATTCTGGATAGATTTTGGGAGGTGGCTAATTACTC
Organism: Saccharum hybrid cultivar R570; assembly: GCA_038087645.1. Lineage (NCBI taxonomy): Eukaryota > Viridiplantae > Streptophyta > Magnoliopsida > Poales > Poaceae > Saccharum > Saccharum hybrid cultivar. The sequence continues at coordinate 7,998,007 of JAQSUU010000113.1, forward strand.
TATGTAAATGATGGTTTCATGTCTTGTGGTATATATCAAAGTGGTTGTGCATTTTATAATCTAGTTGCTGTTAATTTTTGGTGGCATTTGTCCATATAGTTTAAGAGTTATAGCTGTTTAAAGTTGACTCTCAGCTTTGGTTGCTCTCTATTTGCACAGAGCAGATTCTGTGTTTGCTTTAATTTGACCTGGTAAACTTTGGAATCATGCTTTGATGATTATAAATGATTTGTAGAGAATTTGATAAGCTTTCGAGAATGTCCTCTTGCTAGTCATTTGGATTTATATAACTCCTGTTGTGATTGATTTAATGAACTGCTTCGTTGTATGTGAAACCTGATCTTTCTGATTTAAGTGTGCCTTTACTATACTTAAGCATGTTGGTGATGTATTAGGTGCTTAAATTAATTCAGGTGAGTTTAGGTGCAGGTGTTAGGCCATTAACTGAAGATAAACATCTTTACCTTAGGTTGTGCAAGTTAGGTGAGTTTAATCTTGCTCTTTAGAAGAAAAATCGAGACATGTTGTAAAGTGATTTGAATAGAGCGTTGCACCTACTTGGTCAACGAATGTCTTGTGATGTTTTTTTACTTGCTGTTATTCATCTATCATGAGCATCATGTCACTCTTATGCATTCATTGTATTCATCTTCTACATATGCATGCAATAGGTGTACCGGAGGCGTGACCTTGCTGGAATTCGACGGGACGAGCCAGGAAGCTCCCGAGGTGCAGTAGCCCGAACCCGGAGTTTAGAAGGTGCAGGCCACAGGAGAAGTGCTAGACGAGGTCGTCGTTGATTACCCGAACCACGTCCTGTGCAACTTTGTTAAAGGCAAGCCCCAAAGAATTATAAGCCTCCTAATTTATGAAATACAATTAAATATTTTGTTATATATATATTATTGCATTAAGTTTTAGGTGTTGGATGAAAACACTTGTTGCATTGATATCTAATCCTTGTCCAGATATTATTACCATGAATCCTATGTAGCTCAAGATCGAGTAGATTGCTTAGCCCTGCTTTAAATGGTAGAAGTCAAGTGATTTCTTATCACCTGCGAGCTATAGGACTTTACATATGGCACGGTTGGATATATTTGCTATCGTGAAAAAGAACCTGGTATAATTTGAAGGAAGACCGGGTGGAGGCTTGTAGAGTGATAGGCTTACAGTGACTTTGTCTATGTCACTTAAGGACCGATTCTTAGAGCCTTTCTTTGTCATGTTGAATGCATGCCTCTCTCTTAGCTGGCCAGACTCGAGTGTCTCTGATCACGAATCCGAGTAGCTCAACTCAGGCCGGGAGTCGGTAAGTATAAAGTTTGCCTCGGAAGGGAGCCGTAGGCGTGAGTCCAAGGGCAGGTAATTTAAAAGTCCTGATCATCCTGGCAGAAGGGTAATCCCTAAGAGTGCGAGCGCTGACCAAACCCACGAAGTTGGTTCTTGAGTTGTACCAAAGGTGACCCACGACTACTCTTGCAAGGTATGCCAGGGTGAAAGTTAGGAATACCCCCTCAGCTGAGTTGTAATTCAATTCGAGTCGTCGTCTCTCACCGGTTAGTGAGAACTTGACAGGCTTATCTCCAAAGTAGATGTACTAAATAATAATTATGGTTCAGGAATGATGATATGAAGATGATGACCTTATTATATCTGCTATGGTTAATATTATTTGCTCCTAATCAAGTGAGTGCTCTAGTACAGGTGCTAATATAGATGACAGGTTAATGATTATTAACTTGACGCTCCAGCATTAATGATTACTTACCTGTACTAAGCTTTTATGCAAAATGTTGTCAAGCTAGCCCACTTATATCGGCCTTGCATGATCCTTGGTGTCACTTTATTTCTGGTTTATGACAGGTAAGTCTAGCTGAGTACCTTCTCATACTCAGGGTTTATTTCCCACCTGTTGCAGATGACCTATTCTATTTTGGTGCTGCAAGTACTGTCTCCTCCTAGCCGGAGATGAGGACTAGACCGTTGGGCCCGATCTCTACTAGTTATCTTATCCAAGTGCTTTTATGGACATGACTACTACCTGGCAATGTATTTGAACTTATAATGTCATGTATCGAACTATGTTGCTTCCACAAAATAAACTCAGTTTGTAATATTTTATTTTAAACTCCGATGGATGTAATCCGTATGCTACTTGTGAAATGTTGTAACAGATGATGTGTTGTGTTGAATCACTACGATCTTGGCTTGTATGTCAAAAGTTGTTTAAAATCCTTCGAGATTTCCAGACTACCGGGGTTATGGGAGCTTAAGTACAGGAATTTGATCACTTCGGTGATTGTTTTTGTACTTAGGTTCTTATAATTTGGGTGGTTCTATTACACTGGGGCGCCATCTAGACGGGGGTCAGACTTGCGGTTCGCTCTCTGACGACCGCATTGGACTCGCTGCGTGACGTCATCGCCCCGGTCGGTCAGGTATGATCTGTTCATGCTCCCATGCTCCATTCGTCCTTCGTGAGCTTCTAACCTGCGTCCCCTTTCTAGTACCTCATGGAGCATAGCCGAGAGAAGTCCTTGTTCCTCCATCGTGAGAGGGACATCTGGGACCGTCTAGCCGAGGAAGCGTGGCTGTGCGGTGAGATGACCTCGCAACTTGCCGCCACTCACTAGAGGGTAGCCGAGCTCGCCCATACCACCAAGGAGGTGGCTGATCTTTGAATCAGGGAGGTGGACGCCCGTCAACACGCCATCGAGGCAGAGGAGAAGGCTGCGGCCCTGGTTGAAAGGGCGCGCAAGGATGATGCAAAAGCTAAGCGGGTTCGAAAGGAGCAGGATGATCTGCTCCAAGCCGTGGTGAGGTTCCACGCAGAGCGTGACTCGACCCAGCAGGAACATGATGACAATCGTGGGTGGGTCAACAACCTCTTGGGCGAGGTTGAAAAGGAGAGGGGCCTGAAGTTGCAGGCCGAGGCGTCTCTACCGGGCTTGCCGTGGAGGTCGGTCAGGGCAAGGCAAGAATTCATACCCTAGAGACTGAGGTGTCCTGGCAGTGTGGGGAGATGGACAAACTTTGGTTGGACATCAAAGGTGAGCCTTTAGGCCCTCTGTCATTCCTCTTCCTGGATCTGAGGTGCCTTTTTGACACGGTTGGCGTAATGGCCTAGGCAGGTCTCGAAGATAAGCTCGCAGAGGAGGTGGTAAACCCCGAGACCTGGGGGACTCCCTCTAGAAGGAGCACGATGAGCACGAAGCCTTGCGCGCCACCGTCGACCTAGTCTGCGATGACCTCTCACTGATCCTAGAGTAGGAGTGAAGCTCCCTTGTGGTTCGTGCCACCAAGATCACGGACCGAGCATGCGAGATCACGAGGCTCGTGCTCCACTTTGGCATCCATCAGTCATTCGCGATCGCCCATTCTCATTATGAGAACATTGACTTGGCGGCGATGAGTCAAGGCTACGCGCCTGGCTACACCGACACACAGAGATAGAGGACGAGGTTGTCCCTTAGTGAGCTGGGGCGTGGTGCCCGAGGACTTGTAATTCAAGCAAGTATTTTGCTTTGAGTTTGACCTATGAACAAACTTTTAGCTTTTGTCATTTAAACACTTGTCCCTTTTTATCGTAAAAAGGTTTGACGCGATTCAATCCCTCCTGACATTAATTTTAGAAAGTTTGAGGCACAGGCGACAAACTCTGATCGCACCGGTGAGCAAAGGTATGGTAGCCGCCGGGGCGTAGGCCTTTCGCAGTCCAACTAGCCCTACTTAGGGTTTGTTTGCACCACTCTTACCTCTAAGTCTTATCGTAAGGAGGGGTCGGCTGCAAAAAGGTGCTCATGAATATTAAATACTCATAACAGCCCTCCTGAACGAGGGCTGACTCTCGGTTGTCATTGGGGTCGGTTGGTGTAGTCCGATCCGTCTCGACATTAAGGTTACAAAGTTCGAGGTGCGGGTGAAAAAGGCTCTGATCACGCTGGCGAGCAAAAGCACCGTGGCCGCCGGGGCATGGGTTTTTTGCGGTTCACCCAGTTTTACTCAGTGTCCGTTTTCCATGATCTCTTGCTTTGGGCCCTGAACGTAAAAGGGGTCGGATGCAAAGAGTGTTTCTAAATATGTATATACCCTTACTAGCCCCCGAGTGAGGCCCGACCCCGGCCCGCCGCTGGGGTCAGGTGACACTAAAAACTGAGGATATGACAACGCAACCGATAGGGGAAGTACTTTCTATTCAGAAATATGATTTTTTCACAAGTACATTAACAACTTGGAAGAAACTGAGGGCAGAAGCGACGTATCTGTTCAATATTCTGCGCGTTGGTGAAAAGTTGGCCATCCATGGCCTTGAGCTTGTAGGTGCTTGGCCGGAGCACCTCCGCGATGACGTATGGACCTCCCCACGGTGGAGACCGCGGGGGGCGGACGCACGTGCCGTGCCACGAGGCGACTGATGGTCTCAGTAGCATCACGTAGCCCAAACAAAAATGCTTGTCGGGGCGTTTTAGGTGAGATACACCGGCGAGAGTAGTTTTCTTCTGGCGAGCTATGTTGTGTCATAGGTAGAAGAAAGAAAAGTGACGTTGGTCCTCCTGGGACTGCTGGGGCCCTAGGAGGACGGAGAGCTGGTGTTCCAACAACACGTAGTTGAAGTCGAGAAGATGGTTGCCCCTAGGGGCCCGAGCCTCCAGGGCATGCAGCTGCAGCTCCTCGAGGGCCTCGACGGCGGCATTGAGGCAGGTGGAGCGTGGGGACTGGATGGGGGCGAGAGCCTGTGCCAGTCCTCTCTCTCCATAGTGGTAAGGAAGTCCAGACCCCGAAACACGCGTGTACGCCTGGGGTCCAGCTCACGCCGTGGCTAGCCATTCGTGGCCTGAGTGTGGACGTCGATACGCGCAAAAGTCCCCTACCTGGCACGCCAACTGTCGGTGTTTAGAAACTGCCGACTAGTAAAATTTGTGGATTATGCATCTAGGCTCGAATGGTGTGTAAAGATGACACGAAGATGTATACTGGTTCGGGCAGAATGTCCCTACGTCTAGTGGTGAGCTGTTCATGTTACTTGCACTTGAGTTTGCAGTAGGGGTTACAAACAGTCGAGAGAGGGATGGGCTCCTAAGTCTCTGGTGAAGGTGAAGTGGAGTTAAAGTGCATCCGAGTGTTGTGATGTGCTTTTGAGTTGTTGGAAAAAAAGATCCCCAATGGGGTGCCCGGCTTTCCCTTTTATAGACAAGGGAAGGACCAAGGGTACATGAGATAGAGAAAGAAAGAGGAAAGGAAGAAAGAGAAAAGCAGAGAAGGAGAGAGCCCTGGGGCTGCGCTGCCCTTCTCCTCCGCGGGCGGGTCGTCCTGGTCCTACAGATGATGATGGAGATATCTCCATGTCGCGATTGCTGGTGGTGATGGAGACGGCTCCACATTGTGGCTCTGTTTGCCACTAGCGTCACGAGCGGGCGTCGCCAACCTATCGTGGTGCTCCGTTCCGTCGTGCCTGGTGCTGCAGGTGATGTGGGCCCCCAGGCATGGCCTGTCATGACTACGGGTCATGTTGAGGTGTGCCCATTCCCATCCAGTGTTAGAAGTTTGACCCCGGACTCGAGCTTTTGCGTCTGTGGTGGTTGGAGGCAGTGCGGGTCTCCTGCTGGGCCTGCGCCCCTGTTTGAGGGTGACCGTGCGCCCTCAGGGTCGGGCGGGAGGAGCTCCCCTTCTTGGGGTCGGGCGAGGCGAGGCCCGTTCCTAAGGGGTCAGACGAGCGGAACCTGCGCCTTAGGGGCCGGGCGAACCAGAACATGTCCTGGGGGTCGGATGAAACCGCGGTCATGTCCTTTAATCGTCTGTTCGATTTTGATCGTTGGGAACCATTAGTTCCCCTTCTTTGGGTACCCTAAAAGTGGTACTCGACACTCTGTAAAAGTGGTACCCATTCAGCTTTTCTCCTTCATTGAGTCAGAAGCATTCAACTTTCCCACCACAACGCTCGCTCTAGCATTAGTTTCATCATTTTGTCAGTTGGTGCTCCTGGACACTTTGCGAAGACACTAGTTGCGGACATTCGGTGAAGACATGGAGCTTGGGGCTACAATACACGCTGAAGTGATATGGTGCTCTTATAGACTTTGCTGTAGTTATTGTAAAAAAGATGTAATATCGAAGTTTGCATCCCTCGAAGAGTTGTGCATTAGGGGTTGGATAGAGAGTTGAGCAGGTAACTATCGAGGGCCAAGCATATCAACAGTACTTTTTAGCCAACGAACAGTTTTTTTCTCTCACACCATCTCAGTATAAACATCAGTATAAGTCAAATTTCAGCATAAACGAACTGGGTCCACATGCATCGCAGCTATTTGATCTTTGCATCCCTCAGCCGATGTATAATCCGTGTTTTTAGCTTGTTTTTTAGTTAGAATAGTATTTTTCTTAAAAAAAACCAAAACACTGTTTTAATTTGGTTGGTAGCACAAACGAACGGGGCCTAATTGGCTGATTTTTCTGTTTTTAGCTGTGTGGAGGGCAGTCGATGGAAATTAGGCGGGATGCGGGTCCACATGCAGCACGCAGCTTCGTCGCCTTGAATCGTCACGCCCAGCCAGCCCCTGCACCAGCAGTTAATTGTCTTAACGCCCCCTTTCCTTTCCTTCCCAGCGCCAACCAAACAACACACAAAGAGACAGGGGGAGATTCAGATCCGCACACATCCGCGTCCCCCTCTCCCTCGGTTTCCTCTCCCACCACCAACCCCCAGATCCCGGTGATCTCCGCCGCCGCCCTCTTGGGGAGGCGCGAGGAAGGCAGGCGTAGAGGCTCCAGGAGGTGGAGGAGGAGGAGGAGGAGGGAGGAGGAGCAGCAGGGCCGGAGTGGGGAGATGTTCCTGTGGGACTGGTTCTACGGGGTGCTGGCCTCCCTCGGCCTGTGGCAGAAGGAGGCCAAGATCCTCTTCCTTGGCCTCGACAACGCCGGCAAGACCACGCTGCTCCACATGCTCAAGGACGAGGTACGTCACCGTTCCCCTTCTGCTTCCGGCATCCTAGATCTGATCGCACCCCGATCGGATCCTGTCCATTTCTTGCTTCCCTGGACCTGCCTGATCCGTGCTTGTCTCCATCGTTGCAGCGGTTGGTGCAGCACCAGCCGACGCAGCACCCGACGTCGGAGGAGCTCAGCATCGGCAAGATCAAGTTCAAGGCCTTCGACCTCGGCGGCCACCAGATCGCGCGCCGCGTCTGGAAGGATTATTACGCAAAGGTCGAGCTCGATTTTTCCGTCCTTTTAATACGCGCCGTGTGGTCAGATCTACGTCTTGCGCGCTATGTTCGTCACTTTGGGCCCTTGATTGAAAACAACGTGTGTTTCGAATTTCTATCCGTGCTAGGTTACATAGGTAACCCTTTTCCTTTTCAGCGACGTTGAAGGGACGCCAGAAATTCCTGATTTGACGTTTTCGAATCTTGTTTGGGAATTCTGATTCTGCTAGTTTGAGAAATTGATCAGTAGCTCCTGTATGGAAGTGTTTTATATACATCAGCCTTTGCAGTCAAATTCCCGGGTCAGTTCTGGTTCTTTAGGTGCTCTGAGACGATGTGAAATTGAGTATAAAAATTTGACAATTTGTGATGTAGATTAAGATCAATAGCATATGTACACAGAAATTCCCAGGTCATAAAGGTGCATGTTGTTGTATGTTTCTTTTGTGGTCAGTCTTAAGGTCCTTTGAAATGGATGCGCTTTGGAAGGCAACTGAATCAATTGCTTCATATACTCGTTGCATTTTGATACACAATAAAATTGTGTACATATTGTACTGTACGTCTGTCAATACATTTTCTGGTTCTGTGCATATTTATGATGACATTTATGGCATGTGTTCTTTTAGAAATACACATATGCTTGTATGCCATGCTACTTCTGTCACTTTCTGTTACAGTAACTTTCAAAATTTTCAATTGATAACATTTTTCAGGGTGTGTTCACTTCCCATGCAAACCCAAAATATTTCCTCTTCCACCCATCGCATCGAATCTTTGGACGCATGCATGGAGCTTTAAATGTAGTTAAAAAAGATAACTAATTACATAGTTTGTCTGTAAATGTCGAGACGAATCTTTTGAGCCTAGATAGTCCATGGATGGACAAATTTTGCCAAATAACAACGAAAGGTGCTACAGTAACCTTTTACCCACTTTTCACCAACTGAACACACCCTCAATTAACAACGTGAAAGTTGCATTCTTCATCTTCACACTGTTTCTGGCACAAGTCATAGGGCACTTCATGAAGTATTCCTTTTGTGTAGTCAAAGCTTTTAACGTGCACTTCATACTTTTAGCCATTTGGTATTGACTAACGTTACATGTCCTATTGCAATGCAGTAGCATATGCCTTTACTTTTAGCTGGTATTTTTTTGTGTCATCTTCTCTACCCTGTAACAATACTGCAACTTTTATTATCTTATGCCTACTTGCAATGCATGGTGTTTTGATCCTTTCATTGCTTCATTTTCACCGTCAAGAGGCACCCAAAGTTTGTTTGAATGATTTATATTTAACATTGGTCTAAATATGTATTTTGTTACATGATATTCATTTTACATGCTGATGTTACCATTATTTCCTATGGTCTTTGCACATTGTGCTATCCTTATTCCTTGTACCAAAATTTGTGAAGCAATTATTAGCTGTAGACAGTTGTGGTTTGTTTCCTGTGTTCTATCTTTGTTTTGCAGCTCATTATAAGCTAATTATTTTGCTAATGCCTTTGCTTATATTCCATCAGAAACAGCTCTTCTATGTCTGCCTGATTTTTTCTTTTTCGTATTGCAACAGGTTGATGCTGTAGTATACCTGGTAGATGCATATGATAAGGAGCGATTTGCTGAATCAAAAAAGGAGCTCGATGCTCTCCTGTCTGATGATTCCTTGGCCAATGTTCCATTTCTTATCCTTGGCAACAAGATTGATATCCCATATGCTGCCTCTGAAGAGGAGCTACGGTATCACCTAGGCCTTAGCAACTTCACAACCGGGAAGGGCAAGGTAAACCTTGGCGACTCCAATGTCCGGCCACTTGAGGTTTTCATGTGCAGTGTTGTTCGCAAGATGGGCTATGGTGATGGTTTCAAGTGGGTCTCCCAGTACATCAAGTAGGGCCCTCGCCGAGGCACATGCTCAGCCCAGTGATTTTTTTGCCATGTTATTTGTTCTGGTTGGTGGTTCGTCACAGGAACGATGATCATCATGACAGTATCATGGAGGGTATGAAGAGGAAAAAACAGTGCTAAACATTGGGAACATGCTGAATCTTTAGTGTCAAAACAATTTGTTATGTCAATCAAACTTCTGAAATTCTTTTGCTTTTCCATAGGACGTTTACTAAGGACTTGCTTGCGATGCATTATAAGATTATTGGTTTCTTAAATTATGTGTTATGTTCGTGGATTGCTACTGAGTAGCGGTCATTGCATTATCAATGCATGTCCTCCTTTGTTTGATTAATTTTTTTCCTAAGGCCTATATATGATCAATGCATTCCTCCGTAGTTTGTTTAGTCCATGTGGTGGAGAGGGGTGACAACAAACTCCTAATTCCTAAACTTGTTTTTGCCTTGCTGAGCGAGGACATGGAACAAATTTGTTTGTTTGGAAATGTTCCTTGACATCTCGAAGCCTGTGCAAGGCAGGTTTGTCTTGCTATCCTGATTGAGTTGAATTGTGTCTCCCGAGACGACGGTTGTGGTTGTGGGCAAGCGGGCTCGTACGCGAAACATGGGCTGAAGGATGTTGCAGGCTGCACATGAAGCCATATTCCTTTCAATAATGCTAATATGCAGATGCAGCGATGAAGCCTGTGCGCACTATTCCAATTCGTTTGTATTTAGTAAAAATTGTTCAAACTTTGACTAATTAGGCTCAAAATGTCCGTCTCGTAAAGTACAACAAAACTGTGTAATTAGTTTTTAATTTCATCTACATTTAGTACTTTATGCATGTGTCGACATTTTGATGTGATGGGAATCTTCTTTTTGCATAGTGGAATTTGGGGTAGAATTTGGAAACTAAACAAGGGCGAAGCCATTATCCAATAATGCTAATATGCATATACAAAAGTTGATAGGAGGTGTCACAAATCATGTACTATGTCAGAAATTATGAGGCCATCCAAAGGAAGAAAAAATCTATTGTCGCCACCTCTAGCACTTGACAAACTTGAAGAATGCGTTCTTTATTGGTTTCACCCTACTGTAATTGTGCCTATCGTCATAGCCAAAACGTTCATTTGAATATAACCTGCAAAAAAGTTTTGGGTCGACACTTGTATAAAACAACTTCATTCCGTATAAACCAGGGGCGGATTTGCAGCCCAGGCCTCTAGGGCCTAGGCCCTAGTCGTTGGCCCAATAACATCACATACCCCATGTAATTTTCAGCCCAATAACGATGGCCCAACAGACAACAGGAAACCTAGACTCTCTGCTCGCCTGTGCGTTGATGTCCCTCCGTCCCTCGCACGAGCGTGCGGCCGCACCTGCACCAGAGAAGGCGAGGTCGCAATTCGCAAGGACGAGGTCACGAGGAGCTTGCTGCCTGCCTCCTGCCGGCGCCGCCCAGCCGGTCGCCGCTGTTCCGCATGCCATCCCGCTGCAGCACCACCCAGGCGCCCATCCCGCCTGTGCCGCGCCAGCCGCACCACCGCAGGGTGCCGTGCCGGCCGCCCCTGCCCTCCAGCTCCAGGTCACTGGCCTGAGCTCAGTGGCCCCCTGCTCTGGCCCTAGCTCCAGGTGGCCTTGTCATCGAGGCGTCGACCGTCAAAGATAGTGAGGTTTGTATCTTACTGAACATGTAGTTTCTTGATTTGCATTGCTATAAAATTACTATCCTTCTTGGTTCATATAGGTATGTGAATTCACGAGAAGTGATGAGAGATATACTGGTGTCAAATCGGTTGCCGACACAACTTCAGCATCTAACATGAGAAGAGTTCCATGGGTATGTTTGCTCTCCATGGTTTGTCTGTCTTATTGTGAAGACAAGGCCACAAGGGTATGATGGGGCATCTAACATGAGAAGAGTTCCATGGGTTGCAAAGACGAATAATGGTATGCTATATTCAGATTAAAAATGAATGTACAATAATTAATCTTTTTTATGACTTTTTCGTTTATATTTTGATCTTATTCATATGTATAGTTTGACAAGGACATGGAAGATGCGAATGCACCAACTCACTAAACACTGGGTTTCTTTTGTGGTATCGTACAACATTCTTAAGTTCTTAGAGGCCCTAGTCTTGAGCAAAAGCTGGATCCGCCACTGGTGTAAACCATATTGTCCAGTAAATGATTGCACATTCTATTAGCAACATAGATCGATTTTATACCCACCCCCCTTGTTTGTACCACTTGTAAAAAAGATCATGGATATCTTCTAGGGGTTTCAACCCTAGTACAAAGTGAACCACTCTCTAGAGAAATGGAGCATATAAGCAATCAAAGAAAGGGGTGTTCAATTGTTTTGTTCATAGAGCAAAAATAACACATTTTGCTCATGTTCTAATTTCTTCTTGCCAAATTATCTTTGCTTAGAATAACACAATCATTTTAGCAACCACAAAAGAGAATTCTAAGTGATATCTTTAGCCACCAAAATTTTTGAGAAACCTTCACTATACTAGAACATGAGCTCACTGTCGGGTTGAAACCTCCGATCACTACTGGAATTGCTTCCTCTAGTGGATAATCGACAATGATGGGGTGGCCTATCACTACCAGTTTGTTGACCTGGCGGTGATAATAGGCAAATTACTGCTGGGTCAAATCTTCAGATGACAGGATATCCATGAGTATCACTATGGGTTGACGCATGAACAAACAATGATATGGTGAGTGACTGAGTGTCATTGTCGGTTTAAAACATGATCCGACAGTGGAACTTGTGACACCACTATTGAATTAGTGCACATCCAATAGTGAATTGTTGAGTGGCACTGCCGGCCTAATAGCACACCCGACAGTTATTATTATAACACACCAGAGAATTCTCATTGCCATCACATTTCTCGCAAGATAAGATATGTGAATACATCGTAACTAGAAAACTTAATTGGTAGATATGAAGTCATTACAAACCAGTCACTGTTGGTATGAATTAAATGTACACAGGAAAATAAGGTTATCCGCAAGCGCACAAATATTATACCAATGTAGCACTTCACCCGAGAGTATTCCAGAGTATCGTTATTTATATTTTACCATAGAGAAAACATGTGAGAAACTAAGTCTAAACTTAACCCCTGAGCAGCAACAAGGACGAAGAAGATAGGGATAGAGAGAAGATCACTAAGGTCTTTAGTTCTAACCTTTGCAAGCTATGCTATGATTGTTCCAATGAGGGCATTACTTAAGAAAAGACACCAGCAGAGGATGCTTTCCTTAGCAACCAGGTCCTACTTATCCTATAAACGGGAGGTGGACTATGGAAGATTCAACGAGGCTATAAAGTCACCCTCGTGAGCTACCACCGATCTGGAAAGTAGGTTGCATCTACGAGCAACCGAGTCTAAGCACCATGCTTACACTAGAATTACTACTTCAATCAAGGAGCTATCAAGATTAAAGTACTCAAGAAGAGTCACAAACTGGAAGAACAATAATAACAATGTTACTTACTTAAATTAGAAGTTGAATACCAGAGAAATCTCAGAAGCAAGCTCCAATGGAACTTGATCCCGCAGGTACAAGCCGTAGAGAAGCCACCGACAGACCGGCAACTCCTCCAAACTCTTTCCCAACACTCTATCTCTCTATTTCTAAATAAGACTAGTCCTAATCTTTGGAAGACTACAAAACTAATCTCCTCTTGAATGCTTGGCTCTTGATCCTATCTAGGGTTTCTTGATTGTAGAGGAGGCTCGGGATTTCTGCCTAAGGTGAGGATGCTCTGACCTAGGGGGTAGGGTCCTGCTTATATAGGCTGGTGGACTGAACCAGAGCCTTCGGATCAAACCGACTTCAATCAATGGCAAAGATGAAAACCCTAAGGCGGTGGAGAACCAACTTGCGGAGGAGGTTGATAGGTGGGACCCACCTAGGTCGGTCGACCTAGGGTGGGGTCGGCCGACCTGGGTGAATGCTAGGTGGGCCCCCTCTTTGGTGGCTCGCCTTCTCGTGTTCTCTAGAATCTTCTTGACTTGGTTCCCGCATAGAATATACTTTTTAGTCCGACTGTGGGTCATCTTTGACTCTTTTCCTGTTTAATCCCTGCGAAACACAGATTCACCAAAACTCATGGAATTCTATCAGTTTAACCCCTATTCTACGTTGGTAATTCCTTTTATGTAGTTCTTTCGAGTTAAGTTGACGGTTCATAATGGTTGTTAACTACCATCAACAGTCACACTATTACACTCTTATTACAAACTAACTGGAGCAGACTCACTACTACTAGTCACCAAGTGCCATGACATAGTCCGTGTAGTGAACATCCCCTATTGTGTATCTGAGCACATCATTTAAGTATATCAACGCATGAATTAGTGCACTCTTTTTTGCCTAACAAGGACGAGCACATGGTCTACCAACAATTAAACAAACTCGAGGCACTGCAAATAGGCTATCTCCTAAAGCAAAATGCACACGACCCTGCAATCAATGTGAGGTGGACCTTGAACTTGCATAGTACTAGTGGTACCCTAGTTGCTCCACGTCTTGAGTTAGAATGGTGTGGAAGTTACACGTGGAGTACATCGAATCATGATACAGACCCCGTAAGTGGAGTCAACAAATAGAATATATATGAGCACCATGAATGGAAAAATAATATATACACACACATGTGAGCACCACTTTGACTATATGACATCTATGTCATTGCCATGAGCAGTCAGCTCACTAACTACTACCGCATCTGGATTGCACTCGTGTAAAGCTTTGTACCCGAATGCATAAGAAGTCATGAATTATGTATCCATTGGCCATAAGCTCGTCCATACATAGTCTCACATCATTTTTCTTAGCAGTTATTTGATTCAGTGCCCTCCTTCCCGCAACGACAATTTCTAGGACGTCCTGAGGCCCACATCATCTTTCAGCAATGTTGAAAGTGATATTACAACATAATCCCTCTCTACCATGGACGTTGGTTGCCACATGATTACTAAATTCTGACAAACCAATCTATCTTGGAGCCATCTAATCGTCTCAATTATCTATGATAAATTATAAAAGTGTGTTAGGATGTAAAAAATATATGTTCAATTGAGTGTAAGATAAGATTACTTACTATGGACAAAAATAGGAATTGTGCCGGCTACTAAGTTGGCCCGAATGACACAGATCTGGGGACAAATCCATGTGCCTTAGAAGGAGGTGGGGGACCCTGCATGTCTAATCATGTACGCACAAGTTTCACATGTATTAGGCTATAGGTACATATAGATCGGGACAATGCATATCAGGACAATTGACATAATCAGGACATGTTGCATATTGACATAATCAAGACAATTCTAGACTTGTGTTGTAGATAAATACAAATCAGGATAATACATAGGCATATCATATCATATCCACATGTCCAAAAGAAAACCTTAATTAGGCAAGTGTTGACGATGATTTTGTCAACATTTTGGTTTGTCAAAAATGTCACAAAAGTGTCACATATGAAAGGACATAAGCCAACCATGAATGATTTTGGTTCAAATGACTTGGTTCCACATGTACATGCCCTCTATTTGAATGTAGATGCAAAATGGACAAAAACCAAACTTGGGGGCCCAACTTGACACGTTGGCCGATCCCCAAGTATGGCCAATTGACCATCCAAATATGTCACCATGATGGGCATTGCTTCTAGAAGCTATGTGCAAAAGATGAGTCTGATTGGCTACTTTTGGACGTTGGTTGACATCCCCATGGCGCTTATCAGCCTCCCCAAGCTTCCATGATCCATGTCAAGGTCCCCAAAGTCAATCTCCACCCTTGGATCACAAGTGTGCTTTCTCTCAACAGCTGGAGATGAGAGCACATGGATCCATGGTTCCACATCTCACTCCACCAACGTGACAAGTGACAAAGGGTGACACATACCTCTCAAGGACATAGTGGAGAGGTCCCACACCAAAGGAGGGTGGCCCTACCTATCATAGCGGGGTCGGCTAACCCCCCTATGGTGCTAAACCACCTTAGCTTTCTTTCATCGCCTCTATGCATGCCTCCATGCATGAGCCTCGATCCTCACCGTAGATTAAAGTCAATTTGAGGTTGGTTTCATCCAAGGGCTTAAAGAGGTGATCATGTGGATCACTGGCGTGGCATCGGAGTAGCCCCTAGCTCTTCTCTACCTATAAATACCCCCTACCTCCCTCACTCTCACTCATGTCTACATGGAGGAAACTACTCTCTTTAGATAGGCGAAGCCATGCTCTAGTAGTAGTAGTGCTATGCAATTAGGGAGAGAGTGAGGGGAGTGTGGAGAAGTGTCGGGCCTGTCTGGTGCCATCTCCAAGCTATACCTTGATGGAAGCACTCTTCTTTGTAAGTAAACATCCGAGATCTTTTATAGTATTTTATATTCTGTCTTTGGTATAGTGGGTATATAACCTGTCCTCATTGGTATGGCACTTTACTTTAGTGGAGTGCTCTAGCTTTGCTAATAGGAAACTTAGTTGATCAGGGTTAGAGTAGTAAGATATAGTGTAGACGTGGTGTCTAGGCTATAACTTACCTGTGTTGATAGCTTGTCGCACAAATTATTTGTGGTAGCTAGCAAGTGGTGACAGCCTTGTCTAGTCTCTATTTTTCCACATGTTTTTAGGCAACTTCTTAAAAGGTTGGGCCCCCATAAAAAGGTAGCCGCTTTGGATAGAGGTTATATCTCCTATTGTCTCGCCTATCGCCTCGGTGAGCAGGGGCTGTGATAAACGCCTTATATCCATCTTACCTTACCAGATATCATCTCTATAAAATCCTCTCTACCCAATTACCATAGACTTCTTGTATCATCATAGGAAGATCTTGATCCTTAGTTAGTTCACTTCACGTTCCCCATGGAATTCGATACCTAGAATACTCCCGGTGAAGGCTACATTGACAAGTACGCTTGCAGTTTATCTGTTTGCCACTTCTAGTGTCAACAACAAGCCATATATATAACATATCAATGTATCTCAAAAAAACATTCACTATAAAGTAATACAATTTAGTGTAAGTTGAAGGAGAATGTAGGTTGGGTGGCTCATTGTAAGTTGAAGGGGATCGAGGATGTGGGCGACGGTGCTCCTTGGGCTGGAGACCGCACGAGGCGGTGGCCTCCTAGGGATGACGATGACGTGCACAAACAACGCACGGTGGATAGGTTCAGGGACGAGGATGGCATGAGGAGGCGGCGCTCCTAGGGCCAAGGATGACACAAGGTGGCGGTGCTCCTAGGGACGGAGATGATGATGCTCGAAGGTGTCGGGGCTAGGGACGAAGACAACATCGGCGACGCTCCTCAGATCAGTGTGAGAGAGATGAAATGTTGGCGCTAGGGAGACATACTTGATGGCGGGGAACAAAAAATTTCATTATATTGGAAGAGACATCACTACTAGTTCAAAAGTTCTCCCAGCAGTGATGCACTACTATCACTGTCAGTTCAAAGATTCACCCGACAGTGATAGCTAGTTGATGCCTTTATTTTTGCCTACGTGTATGGTGTTGACCCATTCATCCCTAATCTCTCGTCCATGTCACAACTAGCCAAGCAGCCCACTACCTTGTCATCGCCAGTTTTGGCTAGCAAGAAGACCCCGTTTGAGGTCCTCACCATAGTTGGCATTCCTATCTAGGTCATCTACCTTGCATGGTAAGCGACTGAGGCTAGAGCTCGCTCTAATTGATTGCAACAAGTGTGGGTGCACCACAAGGTTGTTGGATTTCAAGGTGAATAAGCTAGATAATCCCAACTATGGTCGTATCTTCTACAAGTGTCCGGATCACAAGGTTAAACATATGAATGCTATAAATGAAACATGAGCTGCATGAATGAAACATTACTTATGCAACATATGAAGCATCACTTATGCAACATATGAAACATCACCTATGCAACATATGAAACATCAATTATGCAACATTCAAAATGCAATTCACATGCTCATGCTCATGCTCATGACTATGACTGATGCTCATGCAATGCAAGTGCACAAATGCAAGCTTAACACTTGGGGTGTTACAACATGTCTCTTAAACCACATATTGAGTGAGAGATCACTATTTGTAGAACATGGAGTATTTATTTCTAAGACATGTTTTTTGTCTACTCCTAGTGTGGGAGTAGAATATTTTGGTGGATGGAGGCATATTTTAGCGTATTCCTAGTATAGAAATAACTTCTGTATGTGGGTGTGCGTGGTCTTGATCTTGGGGGTATGATAATTTTCTCAACAAGGGGCAACAAGACTTGACAAAACTCAATGTAGGAATAAGTAGCATACTTTTGGTGGTTTTCAATTCTAAACACTAGATATGGCTTTGGTAGGAATTTGAACGTCATTGAGGAGCATGCTATTTGAATTTTTCTTTTGTAAAATAAATCCCAAGTTCTTCACATGAGTGAGCAAGGTTCATTTTCATCCTACTATATCACATATTCCAATTACTTAGATAATATGGGGTCCCTATGATGAGTTGTCCACAAGTTTAGGAATATTAGCGAGGAATAAAGAGTATGCAAATTTAATCAAAGGATATCATGGAAATGAAGTGGTATTGTTTTAAAATTGTTGAGTTTTAAATTTCAAAACTTAGGAGAGTTGAGGGTAGAGTTGCATAAACCAACGTTGTAGAGGAGGGAGTTAAGGGGAATCAGAAGTGGTTTGGCTAAACCAAAAAAGTTCAGCCAATCCTCTCTGAGGTATATGTCCTGTCCTTCTGCATGATGTACCATTCACTATTGTGCAACATGTTGGTGGGAGATCTTGAATGTGCATTTGTTGTGCTTGAGAGATCTCTCTCACTTATTTTTGTACCCGCTTTATTTTTAACAAGGAAACAAAAACAAAAGAAACAAAAACAAGCAAGGGCTCTACCAGCTTGAACACCGAGGAGCCAAAATTTATTAATTATTAAGTTTTTTATATATATTATTACTACTATTACTATTATTTATTATTATTATTATTATTATTATTATTATTATTATTATTATTATTATTATTATTATTATTATTATTATTATTATTATTATTACATTTTTTTAGAGTGTTCACCCAACTTTTATTTTTTTAGCTTAGCTCAAGCAAGGCTAAAGTTTGCAAAATAATCTAGCCTTGACTTATCTCCATAATGTATTACCTCCATTGTTTTATGAAAATTGTTTCTCAAGTTCATTAACCAAAATTAAACGCCATGTTTAAATTTTGATTAAAGAAGGCTATTTTAACCTAAGAACCATGCTTAATTTAAAAAGCCAAGAATACGTCCAAACCAAAGCATTCATCATAAAACAAGGGAAGCGTGAACTTTAAGTTATGTCCTTATGGAGATAAAAAATGAGTTAATAGGGGTTGGTGAAGATTTATTACCTTTGCATACCTGAATGTACTTACCGACATCATGTGTGGATGGAAGTTTGTGAGACTACTGTAGCGGTGGCTTGATCGCACATGGTCCATCTCAGCCGAGTAACAAGGCTAGGCCACGCACACAAATAGTATGCATAGACCATGGGCCTTGGTAGTCAGAGCAAAGGTCTAGAATAGGAGTGCCGATCTTACAGCTCCTTCTCTTTTTTATTATATATATATATATATCTTTTTTCTCACTTTTTTCAACTCTTTCTCTCTCTTCTTTTTTAGCAAGGTAGAGCTGACATCATTTTTTATCCTAGATATCCTTTGGTATGGATGGAACATGTAGTGAGTGTTTCACCATCCTCCCCCACACTTGGACTTTTGTGTAAAAGTCAAGTGTGCCATGTTGGGGGTCTCCTTTTGAGTGTGTTCCATCATCAAAGGACATCAAGGCATACAATTGATGTCGCTCCCATGTTCTCAAGCATTGTATGTCCCCTGTTCTTCTTGATCTTTTACCTGAAAGGATTAACAACCAAGAATACCCAAAGGTGCATACTAACTTGACAATATGTTCTTGCTTTTATTATAAAGGAAAGTCTTTTTATGATAATCATTATTATTAATTTTTTTCATGATAATCTAGGGTATCTTCCAGCAGTGCTTTGTTTATGGTCACAAGCTCGACCATGGGAACTTCATCTTGTAGCTATCAATGGCGGTGTAGTTCCCACCTCCACCACCAAACATATAGCATCTTTGTTCAAGCGCAAGGTTAGTAGCACAGTGCTACAACGGGATTTGCAATATTTGTGATAAACAAAGACATCTACAACCATCCTCCTAAAAAGTTTGAAAACAAGGAGTGATGGGTGGTTGTCTTCCTCGTAGCAGCAAGCAGCACTAAGCACAACAAACTCTGGAGACTCTAAACGTGAGCATGAAACGTGAAGGGTCTCGAAAGAGAAACTTTCATGCTCCTCAATCTCCAAAGTTGGTGCTTTAGAAATGTCCATGGCATAGAAGTTTTTGTTTTCAAGAATGATGTTTGGATGGCCAGAGGGACATGGCTCGGGTTCGAGTGAGGGTGACGATGATCGTTTAATTTCATAAGCACGCTTAGGTGAAACGAATGGGGATATAAACTTCACCTCCTCGAACTGGTCCTGGTTGGGGTAATGCTTCACCACTGGGCTTTCGGGACAAGGGACAGGAGTGGTGGAAGCAGTTATTCCCAATTTTTCATCAAGGCCCGCATGGGAAGATTTTTCTTTAAAAAGTTTTTTCAAGGGGTAGCCTATGAGAATATCAAACTCAAGGATGGCATAGATATGGAAGTCTATGAAAACCTCAATTTTGTCAATTATGACCGGCACATCCCTAGCGATCCCTCAACACTCAAAAAATAGTCCCAAAATACTTTTGAAGAGTTTATTAGTCAGGACTAGCGGCATGTTACCCAAAAGGTTTTTGGCTAGGAATTCTGACATGATACTAGTCCCGATTGTGGGGTTGTGTAGGATGTCTATGTTTGTTCCCCTTAATGAGCAAGGTATGGTCGTGGAAGGTGAAAGAATCTGAATTGCTCTAGAGGAATGTTTCACTTTCATTAACCATTCCTTTGATGGTTCCACTCTAGGGGAAACTTCCTTTATGTGCTTTTCGTGCCGTGATAACTTCGAGGTATTGCCATAATCCTCGAATTTGATTATGAACTCCGAAGGGTAAATCACTCTTTCCTTCGGTGTTCATGGTTCAGGTGAGGGCTCAACAGTTGAATCTAAGGATGGAACGAGTTAGGATTCGGCTAATGAGGGCTCCTCAAAGCTTGACATGCCCATCTTTGGAGGGGTTTAGGTTCTACGACGGAAGAAGCATGTTTTTCTAGGATGTGAGCAAGGATTTTCTTTTGCTCCATCGTAGTTTTATGTGTAAATGACCCTCCGATGGTCATGTCAAGGTATAGGGCAGCTTCTATATCGAGACCCGAACAAAAGAGATGCAACAACACACTTCAAGTAAAGACAAGTCTGGGTCGGCATGTATTAACATTGAAAACCTGGCCTAGGCTGCACCTATAGATTCCCTCTCGTACTGCTCAAAGTCGAGGATTGCCCTTGGTAGGGAGTCGACACAGGACATAGGGAAGAATGCAAGGCAAAACATGTCTTTAATTTCTTCCCAATCCCCATTCGTACTTCCTATGGCATGTGTGTACCATCGTTTCGCCTTCTCCGTGAGAGAAAAGGGAACAATTTCCACCTAAAGGTTTCTTGTGTCATGCCTGAGATGCTCAGGCACGAACACATTTCCTTGAACTCTCGTAGGTGATGGCAAGGGTTTTCATGGTCATGCCCTGAGAAGGGTTGTGCCCGAACCATGGCTTTTAGACTAGGGTGGAGTTCACCGCCAGAAGAGAGGTTTGATTTTGAAAGAGGTGATGGCTCGAGGAACTCCCTCTTTGAAGCGAAAAGGTTTACAAAAGGAGTTGGCTTCATGATGGAAAAGGTAAAAGAAAATATTTATGTTTTTTTATAAAAAGAAAGATACAGATATGAAGATGAACTAGGTTTGAAGAAAATAGCAACTATTCTCCGGTAATGACACTAGAAAGCTTGTTGGTATTTCTTAACACAAACAGAAAGAATCTGCAAGTGCATGGAATTACCATTGTATCTTTCACCTAGAAGTATTCAGGGTATCATATTTTCCACAGGGAATGGAGGTATTTCTTCTAGCTAATTCATCCAAGGACAACACAAGGGTAAAGTTAGAGAGGGTAGAGATGGATTGCTATGGCTTAGGGTCTTATGGAAAGATAAACTTTAGTCCTACTTGTTTACTTCGGGTACTGGATTGCAACTAGTCTACCAGTCGATACCGGGCTACAGCTCTACGCCGTATCTGAATGTGGGGGATTATAAAGAACGGATAGGGCTGTCACCACCTACCGCCTACCCCTCAACCGGAGGATACGAGGCAAATGAAGGTAGCCACCGGCCTAGACACCACGTCTACGCTATTGACTACTACTCTAGCTTATGTAGGGTTATCCGTCTTTATTAGGGCCCGCTACTAGAGCATCTACTGTGAGAGCAGACAACGAACCCGCAAACAAGTATAAATAAAGCTTAACTAATCAAAAGACTTTATACCATAAGAAACTGGAACACTTAATTAGCGAATATTCCATTGAGGTACAAGTGTTCAGCGAGGTACAAGTTTGGGGAGACACTGACAAAGTCCGGCTCTTCCCATACTCTCCCTCACATCTCTCCCAAACCAAGTCTACTAGCTAGCTAGGGCCTAGACCCTTTGGAGGAGAGTAATGGGCGCACAGACGAGTGGGTCATGAAACAGCACAAGCAACGATTCACTACATTGTTGAAGGACCAAAACCTACCGAATGGAGAAACTAGAGATGGTATTACCATCACTAGGTTGGCGAGGGGGCCATCAAGACAAGTCACATCTTGGCAAGCTTACGACATCAATGGGTACACGTATATACCCACGCAAAGAATGGTACATGTGTGAACCAAAATAGCGGTGTACGAATAGAAGCTCTCAACAGATTAGGGCGAAAAATCCTAGTGTTTGGCATCATTGATGACATATGGGAACTTGACTATGGAATGGATATACGAATTGCCCTATTTCGATGCCGCTGGATCAAACAACACCAAGTCAATGAGATTAGGTTGACAGTCGTGGACCTCGACAATCTAGGCTACCAAGATGACCCTTGGGTGCTCGCTTCACGTGTCGCACAAGTTTTCTATTTACTAGACCCGTAAATTGACCTCCCCCCAAAGAAGAAGACAAAGCACGTGGTTGCCTCCGGGAAACAACACATTATCAGAGTTGATGGCGTGGATGATGTTGAAGAGTACAATAACTACACTGAAATGCGGTTATTCATAGACTTTCCTAAGAAGATCAGTGTTGTGGAAAAGAACCTTCCAAAAGGCATATCGCCATGGGAAAAAAGGTGTTGTTATGGGCTAGTTGTATGTGTGTGAGACTACATTTATATCAATGTGTGAGACTACATTTATGTATGTGTGTGAGACTACAATTATGGTATGGGCATGAGACTACATTTATGTATGTGTGTGAGACTACATTTATGTATATGTGTGAGACTACTATTACTTTGTCGGTTGAAGAAATGTCCAAAACAAAAGTTGTAGAGATTGATGAGTTCTACAACTTTATGTTCATGACTTTTTCATTTGAAATCATATGCTCCTTCAATATGTTGTTCCATGTTTCCATATTTTTGAAATTCAAAATTTGAAATTTTCAAACAATGTCACATGAGAAGATGTCCAAGATAAATTGATAGAGCATGATTTTAGAAAAAATTAGAAAAAATAATCAAATTTGGAGTTAGTATGTAACTAGTCATTCTCCCTCATACTAACTCCAAATTTGATGATTTGTTTTTCTAAAGTTTTCTAAAATCATGCTCTATCAATTTATATTGGTCATCTTCTCATGTGACATTGTTTGACAAATTCAAATTTTGAATTTCAAAAATATAGAAACATGGAACAACATATTGAAGGAGCATATGATTTCAATTGAAAAAGTCATGAACATAAAAGTTGTACAACTCATCAATCTATCACTTTTATTTTGGTCATCTTCTTTTCATGTGACTAAATTTGAATAATTCAAATTTTAAATTTTAATAAATGACACATTCAAACAAAATTTTGGGACACCAAATGATTTCAGCTGAAAAAGTCATCAACAACAAAGTTATACAAGTCTTTGAGATCTACAACTTTTATTTTGCTCATTTGTTCATCTGATAAAGTGATAGTAACATTGTTCACAAAAATTATGTATCTCTCCTATAGTTTATGAAACCATATGAGAGATGTGTAAAATTTATCAACAATGTTACTAATACTTTATTGGATGAACAAATGACTAAAATAAAAGTTGTAGATCTTGATGACTTCTATAAATTTGTTGTTGATGACTTCTTCATCTGAAATCATTTACTCTTTTAAAATGTTGTTTGAAGTAGTTATTTTTTTAAAATTCAAAATTTGAATTATTCAAACAAAGTCACCTGAAAAAACGACCAAAGTGAAAGTTGTACACCTTATTGAGTTTTACAACTTTGATGTTTACAACATTTTCATTTTAGGTCATTTTCTGTCTTGAAACTGAATTCAAAGTTTTCAAATTCAAATTTTTAAATATACCTTTTTATTTTTTGGAAAGCAAATATATCATAATATATATATCAGCACATTGTTTTTATGTGTATGGGCAAATATAGCAAACTATTTTTTAATACATTTATAAACAATATATAGAATTTATAATTAAAAATGCAAAAAAATTTTGTAGGGGCGGCTGGATCATGAACAACCCCTTGTAGGGGCGGCTGGTGTTTTGAGCCACCCCTACAAATAGTCCTGGTTATATATACAGGAGCGCACTGGGTCCAAATTTTTCTAAGTGATGGGCGCTCTCTTCTTCCTCCGAACACCGTCAGGCTGCCCAATTTTTCTCTTGCGCCCGCCGTGGCCTCCCGAACCTCTCTGCCGCCTCCCCGGACCTCTCCCGACGCCGGTTGTTGAGAGTATGCCCTAGAGGTTATCATAGAGATGATTGTATTGCCTTGTATCTATGACATATTATGAGTCCATTGAATATCCATTAAAGACAACTTGTATCGATTAGCAATTATGTGAATTGTTTGTGAAACTCTTTTACTTGTATGGTTATTCTAGAATGGTCCTTGATCGGAGTTCATGTTAGGATGCACATAAATATTAGATCAACATATTATTAGTTGATGACTATGTTTCACAAGTCATAGACATAGAGATGTCAAACTAATAATATGGGCACATGTGTGACATGTAGGCTGGACTGACCTAACGTGAGATGTTATTATTGTCTCGATTCACATCATGTACGTTATGTCCTTAGACCTGAGATTGTTGTATGTACTCAAGATGTGAAATGACCTACTTAGAGACTATCAAACGCTACTCCGTAACTGGGTAGTTATAAAGGTGATCTTCGGGTTTGTCAAGAAACATGCTGTGAGACATAGACGATCAAGATGGAATTTGCCCCTCTCTATGTGAGAGAGATATCAATGGAACACTCTAATGATTGGATCAACAAATGCATGGTCGTGCTTAGGTTAAGTGTTAACCTATGAGTTGGATCAAATATCGTGTGGCAAAAGGAATGGCATGTGTATGGTTTGTGGCGGTTCGTCTGATATGATCTTTGCGTACACATAGGAGTTGACACGTCTTGCTAGAGACTGCTATCAACTAATGGCCGAGTAGGAGTACTCGGGCCACGTCTACGTGTGCGTGAACCTATAGGCGCTTAAGGGGCTGGAAGCCTAATTCGGGTTGGACCCAAATTTGACTAGGCTTAGGGTTTTCTAATTAGGCCTCCAACTTGGGGTTGATTAGAGGCGCCTATATAAGAGAGGGAGGGGGCGTGGCCAAAGGGAACTCATGCCATAAGGCAGCTGTCGTCGCCCCCACGCTCACGCCTACTGCTCCTCATGGACCTAGTAGTCCGGAGGCGCAACGCTTCCTCCCCGTACGTGTGGGATACCTTAGAGGTGCTGCATCTGAAGCACAAGGACGAACCGCATGAGAGGGACAATTCATGAGCGGAGGGTGGACGTGACGGATGACCACGCAACTGCACGACACTGCTACGACGCGTTAGACTACATCAAGTCGCTTCCGCTGCACCTGCGCGTCTAGTGGTAATCCCGTAACTTATAACTAGCAGTAGATCCTGGTTTATGAGGTCAAAAATTTTGATTTTATGGCTAGCATAGCACCCTCATAACCCTACACCAGTGGCCCCTTTCCTTACCCTTGACTGCAGCTCGACATCCCCGAGCCTCCACGACGCCGCCACATCTCCACACGGCAACTAGGATTTGTGGCCTATCTCCGACCTGACGGCTAGGGTTTGCGGCCCATCTTTGACCCGGCGTCGCCGCCCCATCTCCAACCTTGACCTCCACCCACTTGCTTCATCCCTCGGGTCACCAAGCAACTTAGAGTTTGCGGCTGTGAAATGATCCTGCATTCCGCGAAGGGGATGCCACAGATTTGACGTGTAATAGATGAACAAGTTCATGCCATTACCCAAATCTCAGTCGAATAACAGAGTCATACACGAATATCAGAGTACAAATAGAAGGTTTACATTAATTATTATCATCGCCACGCAGGGTGAAACATGCTCACACACAACATCTGGAACAGCTTCTCAAAGATAGCAGCGGAAACTAGGACTTCTCGCACCAAGCTTGAGCGCAGGGCGAACCCCTACTCCTCCCAGTCGTCCTCCTCGTCGTACTCAGGCTCCGAGCCTGCCAAAAATTTATCAGTACACTTGGTACTAGCCACGCATCGCCCACCCTATGATGCATTTGCTTTGGGGAACTGGATGCAATTGGGGTTGACAAGAGAAACATATCTTTAGCTGTGTTTTCCTTATGCTGAGTAACCAGTATTTTTAATAAAATAAGTTCATCAATTATTAACCCATCTCATTCACACACGATGTCCCATCCCAGCACACATCTCCACATCACATCTCATCTCACTCTCTCATCAGCATGGACAACTCCCTCTCGTCCATGTCTCAATGGCCAAAGCCGGATCACACACTGAAATCCCGGGGAAGGTAGAAGGACTCCTCTCTCTTGTCAAGTGAAGCTGTACTTAGGAAAGGTCCATAGCCGAAAGGTTCGGCATATGTATCGATTGATCAACCAGAAACTCTACAGAGGTTTACACATCCCACAAGATAGCTATCCTCGATGATGCCTCGTCTAAGCTGATTTCGGGCCACCTTCCGACTAGAAACGGTACCACCCTATTACTCAGAACTGGGGCCGTGTCAGAGTACCACCGACACGCTGAGACTGTGAGACGTAGTACCTGGCCCCTGGGTACTACGCTATCTTGGAAGGGTGTGGGTCCTCTTGCCCGTACCTCCCTACACTATCCGCTAACCTCTCAATAGTAGTGGCACCGCACTAGCAAGTCGAACGTTCGTCTCCTCCCCACAGAAGCGAGTGGGTGTGCAAGGATTCCTAAGACCCGGTCCACAGGCGTAACAGTCCTTAGGGTGACTAAGTAGGATACCTTCACAAGGGGAAACCATTTTCCGCTCAACGGAACACTTGGCACCCCGTGCCATCACAGCACCTCCCATCCCAGGGCTTCATCCCACGAAGACACTCCACCTCGGGACCTCTCCCTGTCACATTGTACCCGCCACAGGCACCTCATATGGCGAACACCTAGGTAGCATCCTCCGGCAAGACTTGTCCTCATGACTCGTCGTAGATCCTGCTCGGTCGACTCAACCCTCACTATACACACCCAAGACTCACGCCAAGATCTCCCTAGGTTCATTATCAGGTTATTATCAGGTTTACAGCACATCGTGCCTTAACTCAAACGCCTCTCACTCACCAGCATCACATCACAGATATAATGCGAGTAAGAGTAAAATAGAAGTAACAAGTAATATAGCAGTGTCTAGCCTAACAGCAGAGTGAGCAGGAGTAAGGTTGCAACAAGGTAAATGGCTCAAGCAGTGACTACCATCCAGCCTATCATTATTTGCAGTGATAAATGAAGCAGTAGCAATTCTAATCATTGCAATGCGTAATAGGATCTATGAGTGGGTGGGGCATGGCACCTGGCAGGTCGTCACCCAATCGTCGGTGTAGTCAGGGTCGAACTCCTTAGTCAGTGGCTCCTCCGGGTCTGTTAAACGTAACATATAGCCGCGTTAGCGGCTCCTATAGAGGTGCACAAAGAAGCAACTGAAAATCAAAAGATCCAAATGCACTCTAATATAGGCCTATGATGTAGAGCTTATTTTTAGAAAAAATTAGACTCTAGTTTGGCATTTTTCTGAGCTACGGTTAATTAGTTATGAATTTTTAAAGGTTTAAACTATTATCAGAAAAATAAAAGGATTAAATATCCAGGGTCTGATACGTGGCGCATCCGGATTGGTCCAGTTCTGCTCAGTGAATGACATGTGGGGTCCCGATGAACAGTGAGGCTGACAGGTGGGACCGGTCAACGTTGACTAGGTCTACGGTCAATGCTAACCGGGCCAGATCTGGCCAGAGATGAGGCCTTCTATGACAATTTGACATTTATCTCTTGTCATAGAATCCCTGTCATTAAAGACCTTCTGTGACAATTACAAGCTAAATTTGTGACAATTCGTGATCTATGACAATTGTAACTGTCACAAAAATGTCACATATCAAAAATTGTCACAAAAATTGTCACAGAAGGTTTTTAATGACAGGGATTCTATGACAAGAGATAAATATCAAATTGTCATAGAAGGCCTCATCTCTTATAGTTGGGCTCCAGCGGGCCGGGTCAGGGCCGGGTTGGGCCGGGTTGGGCCGGCCCAGGCCCGGACATGTGTCGTGGTGTGAGCCTGGCCACGTGGCGGTCTGGGCCTCTACCGGGCTTGGGTCCACGGACGACCGGTGTATGGTGGACAAGGCAGAAGCAGCGTATGAGCCAACGACTCAGTTCATGGTGGAACAGGTCCACCTCTCCTCTCTCTCTCTCTCTCTCCGGTTCACATGCACCCGGTGCATGGCGCAGCTCCCGCCTTCCCTCCCCAATTCCGCTGACACCAGGGAGGCGGCCGCCGGCGACGAGCTTCCTGCGAAGCATGGCATGGTGGTTCGGTGGAGAAGAAAAATTAGGCGGCTAGGTTCGCTAGGGTCCAGTGAACTTCATCCCTTCCTCCTCCTTACCTGTGGTGGCCAGGCTCACCAAAAAAGGGCAGGCCACAGCGGTGCTCGACGCGTGGTCTCCCTGGCGAGCTAGGACAGCGCCGTGGCCCTCTGGCCTCCCTCTTTCCCCAACTACCTACGCGGCACCCGTCCCTCGCCAAGGCGAATCCGACAGCGCATCCCTCTCCTGCCCCAGCCACTCCAGTGAGCTAGAACGTCCTCGCCATGGCCGTGCTCTGGCCATGGTGGGCGTGCTCCGCACACGGTGCCCGTGGTCGCGTTCCCGGCTCTCGTGGCTTGGCGCCACTCCAAGTGGGCTCGTGCGGGTGCGCATGGGTGCACGCTAAGTGCATGTGGTGAAAAGGGGGCGGCTTGCACCATTCCCGGCTGCGCGCGCGGCAGCGGCTACGCCGGTGGCGCTCTCGGAAGTAGCAAGGCTGAGGTCGAGTGGGGAAGACAAGGGCTCACCGTGGCGGTCGGTGATGATAGGCTGGCGGTGCGGAGGTGAGTTGAAGCAGTGTTGAGGCGGTGCGGTGCCGTGCAGAGCAGCTGCGTCGGCGTAGCCATTCGGGTCGTCGTCTCCCGTACTGGTGGAGTCCTCCCTCCTCCGCCCGGTCCTCGCGTCCCTCTTCCCCCCTTTCTCCTCTTCCTCCCTACGGTCCTTGGTGAAGGGCATGGTTTGCCACCTGGTGGCGGTGGCAGGTGGATGAGGAGGGGTAGGGCATCCAAGGTGCCCTTTTATAGGCGTAGCGGCCCAGGCGGCGGCGATGCCCGATCGGTGGTGGAGAGGCGCGCGGGGGAAACACGTGGACTGCGATCGGGTGCTCCGGCTAGGGCTTATCGTGGTTTGGCGTGGTGCGGTGGTGCTCCTCGCACGAGCTTGGCCGGTCAACAAAGAAAAAGAGGGGCACTTCGGCTCCCATGGCGTCACGGCCGTGGGCCATGGCGGGGACGTCACTGCGCGGCAGATTTGAAACAGAGCGGAGCAAGTTGCAGCTCGGATCGTGGACGTGGCACGCGATCGCGCCTCCCCGCTAGGCGGCCTTGGCGATTGACGGCCGTGGGCACGGTCTCGCCCTTGGGTCTTTCCCCGCCGAGCTCTGCTCTCTGTTCTGCGTCCAGAAAAGCAGAGGAAAGGATGGAGCAAGGGAGGGGGATGACGTCCGGGGGCCACTGGCTAGTGAGAGGAACCGATGGCCCTGCCCGTCGCGACATGGAGGAAGCGGCGACTTCATTGGGCCGGCCCACTAGGCCAAGCGAGCGCGCGTGCCTGCGGCTGGGCTGGCTGGCGGGGCCAGCCATAGCTGGGCCAGCGGCTCAAGGGCCAGTAGGCCAGCCTGCTGTGGCCACTGGCTACTCGGGCCAACGGGCCTTTTCCAAAAAGCTGGTTTCCTAAAGCCTTCTCTAATTATTTCATTTATCTCTTATCTATACCAAGGTTTCCTATATGCATGTACACATGTGCCGAGTGTGTGTACACCCTTAGGGGTGGTAGGGTTCTGCCCAAGGGTAGGTGCTTAGGTTAATTAATTAATTATCTAATTAATTTATTTAGCAAGGTTGTTGATTTTATTATCACACAAAAGAGCGAATAAAATCCAACTCACACCTATGATTAATAAGAATGCAAGTGCTCAACTACAAGTAGGTGCTACTTGTGCAACTAAATGGTTGGTTTTCCTATATGACACTCACCAAACATGGGCATGTTTGCGAAAAAATTTTCAGTTGTGATTTTTGGGTTTCGGAAAACTGGGATGTTACAGGCTGCCTTGTCTCCGACCTTGAGGTGTCACGAGCCCGCTCCCCATCCTACTATGCCACCGGTGCTCATGCGCTCCGGCGTTTGTGCTCCTTCACCCGACGAGCGGCACCGGTGCCCGTGCTCTCCAGCGTACGCGCTCCTCCCCTGGCGTTCGTGCTCCCTCCACCAACGAGTGGCCCGGCTGCCCATGCTCACTGGCATTTGCGTGCCCTATTGGTATAATTAATGCACACTATAGTTATCCGTAAGCGCACAGATAATCTATCGATGTAGCACTTCACTGGAATGACCCAGTTTTAATATCAAACCAAAAGGAATGGAATGATGTACTTTAGTCTTAAACCTAATCCCTGAGTAGCAAACAAGGATAGAGAAAATAGAAGATAAAAGGGGATCACTAAGGTTGTCTAATTCTATTATTGCAGTAAGTTATGTTAATTACGATTTAGCTAGGGATTACTATAGAAGAGCACAATCAAAGTGTAGTCTCCTAAGTAACTAATCCTGCTCGGCCTATAAATAGGGGATGGACTATAAAAGATTCAACAAGGCTATAAAAGTCACCCGGCGAGCTACCACCCATCTCGGTCCCGTGCCTTCTCATGTCTTCTAGAGTCTTCTAGTGTCGGGGTCCGATCTGTTTGACGCGATTTGGTCTGGTTCCTTAGGCCCAACTCTTATCTAGAATTCCCGTTTTTTCTATTTAATCTCTGAAAAAACCATAATTCACCAAAACTCATGGAATTCTGTTAATTGAGTCCCTATTCTATGGTGGTGATTGCATTTATACTCTTTTTCATGTTTTATTGACGGTTTATAATAGGAGTTAATTACCGTCAACAAACTCCCCCACACTTAGGCTTTTGCTCGTCCTCGAGAAAAGGTTGGATTACTTTAAACATAACTATAAGACAAGACATCAGCACTAAACCATTCCTAGTTATACCTATACTGCAGGATTCAATGTGTCTACCATAAAACTTTGGGCAGTTGAAAAATGGAATAGCGTGAAACAGAGCCCCTTTCATACTTTAATCTTGTTACTTGGAGTGTTTGTATATATTTTGAAAAGAAAACATAGCTTACCTTCTCCTTCTATGGTACACTCAGATCGCTCATTATATGTGCTATTTGTGGATCCTCTCTGAGGCACATATCATTGATGCCTTAAAAATATCCTACTTCTATGAAAGCTTATATGGAGTTGAAGGTATTTCAAGGATATGGCATACTTACCATGCATATATTGTCTAGTCAAAGCCAGGATCCAAGGAGGGGAATGTCATACCCTTAGATCAAGATGTGCATGTGTGTGGAAATATTTAGTGGCTAACCTAATTCTACTTTGCTTCTTGAAACATGTATCTCTCTTTTGAGACAATGAAAAGCTTTTTTCAGGCACAGAGATCATGAGCTATCATTTTGATTTTGCATTTCTCTTTTTCTTTCTCTTCTTTTTTTTTTCTTTTTTTCAACACTTGGACACTTGTCCATTCTCTCTTTTTTTACATAGCCTCATGTCTCTGTCTGTCATACAATAAATTTTAAGAGATTAATCACCATCATGAAGCATTTATTTGAAGTCCTAACAATCTTTTTGGTCTTCTCCCAGTGTAGTAGATAGATTTTTCGGTGAAAGGCATGTTTTTGTGTACTCTTAGTGTAAGAGCAGCAGATATATCTGAGTGTACGTGATCTTGATCTTGGGAGCATGATAATCCTCTCAACAAGGGTCATTCACAGTTTGACAAAACTCAATACAAAGTAAATAGCCTATGTGCTAGTTTTCATATGTATGGCTTTGGTAGGCAATGTATCTTTACCATAAAGGAGAAGTATAGCTATCCATTTAGAATTTTTGAAAAGAAATTCTCTAAATGACAAAACATCCAGAATCAGGTTTTTATTATTCTTCTATCTCACATTCCACAACAACTTAAGTGATACGGGGTCCCTACTAAAAAGTTCCCAACAGTAACAAGACTTCCAAGAAAAGTGTTGTGTGAATCTATCTTTAAGTCATGGCAAAGCAATCTTACTATTAATCGAGACTTGTTTAAAATTCATTTATTCAATGGTTCTTCAATTTAATTCAGAACAAAAAGCAACATATATGGTAATAGAAAGTATAAGTTACGTACTTGACCGTGGACGAAAGATGGAGCAAAAAGATGGGGTGTGAGGCCGGGCGGCCTGACCATGTGGTCGGGCGGCCTGGTCTCGTGGCCCATCGTGGCCCGCTTTGTCATGCGTGATCTTGGCATTGATTGCTTCTGTTTTTTTCATAATTTCATGATTGGATTTCTTCGATGGGTTTCCCCCACACTTGTTTCCTGTTTATCTTTAAGCACAACATGTGGAGACAAAACACATATCCAAAAATAATAATAGAGAATGATTTATTTAAGGCACTTTATTACACATTCCAAACTTTATTACACATGTGGAGACAAAACTTTATTTGGCTCTAACAAACTTTATTGATATCATTTAAGGCACTTTATTACACATTCCAAACGAACTAACCGAATAACGAATAGACTCTAACTTAGACTCACAAACTTAAGATTTACTAAACAAAACACGTGTGCCTTATCAATTGACCATCACTCTCTCTCAATTCTTAAGTCTACGGGCTATGGTACGCGAGATAATGTTGACATGGGACTTCGATCCCTAATGCTTAATGGTTACTTTATCCATCTTTGCAGTCAACCTATCAATAGCCCCAGCTAGAAAAGCTAAGTCTTGATGAATCCTAGTGATTTTCTGCTCGAGCTCTTCTATCTTCTTCTCCAGAGTAGCTAAGGTGGTCTTTTGATGCTTGGGCTCACTTGGCTCAGAGGAGGATGAAGATATCTTCTTAGGAGGGACTACTTTGATCTGCTCTGGCATAGCCCGGACTCCATCAAGAGTGACACGTGAAGTAGTCTTCTTGTACTTCATGCAAGTGACATCACCAACTTGTTGGTCTTCAGTCCGGTCAGCATCTCATTGGGTCTAGGCGGTAAAAGGTTGAGCTCCTTAGGTACGCGGAATGTCGGAACCTTTGGCTCACCTAATTTTCCTTCAATGATGAAGCGTGGCGGCGGCAGCGCAAGGGTGAGACAAGGAATGGTGCGGGCGTAGAAGGCTTGTGGTTTAGGCGCAAGCATGATCTCCTTTGGTGACATGACAATGAGCTCCTTTGATGGAACAATGGCGAGCTCCTTAGGTTGGATGATGGCGAGGGCCATGGAGTCGTTGGAAGAATGAAGCTCATCATCGTCGATCTTATCGGAAGGAGGAGGCTTGTTGATGTTGATCTCGCGGTCGCCTGCCATTGGAAATTGAAAAGATGAGAGCTTGGCTATTGTTGAAGGTTTGAAAGGCAGGAAGTTATGGCTTGGAGGCAGGCAAGGGGTCTAGTTTTATACTCCGGACCAACTTGTAGGAGGGTTCGGATCTCTCTACGATGAGTTCGTAACAAGGGAAAATCGGTTCGGCTGAAAGACTTTGGAATTTGGACGAGGACTCCAGAAGGGACAAGGGAGGCAACGCAAGGTGAGGAGAGTCACCCACAGGCCCGGCCCTACTCTATGGCAAAACATAGTCTCCTTTTTCATGTTATCTTCTAACTCGTTTCTAATTCTGAAAAAACCAATTTTTTGGTGACGAAACTCATCGGAGGCGACAGAGGACTCAAATCATGGGAAAAGGAGGAATTGGATTACGTCCAACTCCTCGGGACTCTTATCAGGTTCTAGAAAAATCTTAAGTCGTTGACCATTTACCTTGAATAACATACCTTCATCATTTTGAAGTGTTACCTCTCCATTTGATAAAGTGCTAATCACCGTGAATGGTCCTTCCCATTTGTTTCATAGTTTTCCATGACCGAATAGCTTTACCCTGGAATTAAAAAGTAATACCTTATCTTTCAGAATGAAGCTCTTCTTCTTGATCCTCTTGTCATGCCACCTTTTAGTCCTTTCCTTGTACATCTTGGTGTTATGATAGGCTTTCTCACGCCATTCATCAAGCTCTGAGAGTTGCATCTTTCTTTTTATTTCTGCTGCTTCCAGGTCCATGTTCCATCTCTTGATTGCCCAATGAGCTTTGAATTCTAACTCTACCATCAAATGACAAGTTTTCCCATAAACGAGTTGATATGGGGATGTTCCAAGTGGTGTCTTGTAAGCCATTCGATAAGCCCATAATGCATCGGGTAGCTTGTCCTTCCACTTTGTTCCTATCTCGTCAATAGTCTTCTGCAGAATGATCTTGATTTGCTTGTTTGATGTTTCTGCTTGGCCACTTGTCTGAGGGTGGTATGGAGTAGCAACATTGCGACGGATCCCATGTTTTGCCAAGTATTTGCAAAAGTTCTTGTCAATAAAGTGAGTGCCTCCATCACTAATCACCATTCTTCGGACTCTAAACCTTAGAAATATCACTTCTTTAAACATCTTAGAGTTTCTAGAATCAGCAGCTCTGCATGCATAGCATAGCTTCGACCCATTTGGAAACATAGTCGACTGCCACTAAGATGTATTCACTATTCTTCGATTTCGGGAATTGTCCCATGTAATCAATACCCCAGTAATTAAATAGCTTGACCTGGAGGTTGTTAGTGAGTGGCATGACATCTCTTGAATTGATGTTGCCATGCTTCTGACACAAACTACATCTTCAGACAAAGTCCTTCATATCTTCATACATGGTTGGCCAAAAGAATCCACTCTACCAAATCTTTGCATGTGTACGGAATGCCCCATAGTGTCCTCCATAGGGTGATGAATGACAATGTTCAACGATTTTTGATTCCTTCTTCTGTTGCTACACATCTTCTGAGCAACCCGTTTGAGCACACTCTGAAGAGGTACGGATCATCCCATATGTGGAGACAACTCTCATAGATGAGCTTTCTTTTATCTCCTCCTAGTGGTACATATCTTACAACCATAAAATTGACAATATCTGCATACCAGGGGTTAGATCTGGAGATTTGGAAAAGCATATCATCCCTGAGTGAATTGTTGATGGGTAGTTCCTATGGATTTTTAAATTGCATTCTTGACAAGTGATCAGCAACATAATTTTCTACTCCCTTTTTATCTTTTATTTCTAAATCAAATTCTTGGAGTAACAAAATCCATCTTATCAAATGGGGTTTAGCATCTTTCTTAGTGAGCATGTATTTAAGAGCAACATGATCAGTGTAAACAATTACCTTAGCTCCTACCAAGTAAGATCTAAACTTATCAAAAGCAAAAACAACAGCTAGGAGTTCTTTTTCAGTTGTTGCATAATCAAGTTGAGGTCCTGTCAAAGTTTTGCTAGCATAAGCAATTGCATGATGTTTTTTATCCTTACATTGTCCTAGCACTGCTCCTACAGCATAATCACTTGCATCACACATGATTTCAAAAGGCAATTACCAATCAGGGGGTCGGATGATCGGTGCAGAAGTGAGTGCTTTCTTCAAAGTTTCAAAAGCTTTCAAGCATGCTTCATCAAATTCAAAGGGAACATCCTTAGCCAAAGGATTCGTAAGTGGTCTAGCAATATGTGAGAAATCTTTTATAAATCGACGATAAAAACTAGCATGACCAAGAAAACTTCTTATTCCTTTTATATTTATGGGTGGAGGTAATCATTCAATCACTTCAATTTTAGCTCTATCTACCTCAATTCCACGTTCAGACACCAAGTGTCCTAGCACTATGCCTTCCCTGACCATGAAATGACATTTTTTCCAATTAAGGACTAAGTGCTTTTCTTCACATCTTTGTAAAACCTTGTTTAAATTTTCAAGACAATCATCAAAAGTTTTTCCATAAACAAAAAAGTCATCCATAAAAACTTCCATGATTTCTTCAATCATATCAGAAAATATAGACATCATGCATCTTTGAAAAGGGACAGGTGCATTACATAATCCAAAAAACATTCTACGATAAGCATAAGTTCCATAAGGACATGTAAAAATGGTTTTGCTCTAATCATCAGGGTCGATTGGAATCTGATGATATCTAGAATACTCATCAAGAAAACAGAAGAAAGAGTGATTTGCTAATCGCTCTAATATTTCATCAATGAAAGGTAGTGGAAAATAATCTTTCTTTGTTGCCTTGTTAAGTTTTCTATAATCAATACACATCCGCCATCCAGTGACGGTTCTTTGTGGAATTAATTCATTCTTGTCATTTTTAACGACAGTCATGCCTCCTTTCTTAGGCATAACTTGAACATGACTCACCCACTCACTGTGTGGCACAGGATAAATAATCTCGATGTGCAACAGTTTAAAAGCCTCTTTCTTAACCACTTCTCTCATTGCATTGTTAAGCCTACGTTGGGGCTCCCTAGATGGTATGGAATCTAGATCTATAGGGATGCAATGAGTGCAAAGAGCAGGGTTAATGCCCTTAAGATCTTGGAGTGAATAGCCAAAGTCTGATCTATGATTCTCTAAGACAGTTATCAGGCGGAAAGTTTCTTCTTGAGAAAGTTTGTCACTTATGATCCTAGAAGTTTCTGGATCATTATTGAGAAAAGCATAACGAATACCAAAAGATAGGGGTTTTAACTCAATGGGAGGTTTGGGAATTTCCTCAAATGGATCTAGAGGCTTGGGAAGAACAAAATGATCTTCTTCTTCCTCTATGAAGAACTAAGCATCTTCTTCAAGATTGGGTTCAATTAAAGCTTCAAGAGATGCTACATTAACCTTTTCCATTGGGTCTGGCTTGGGACAGGGTTCACTCTCAGTATTTAGAGAATGAGAGATGGATATAGGCAATTTAAGATTTTTTCCAAGACAAATGTTTAATTTCCCTGTTTGTCCCTCTTGAATAAGCCTTTCAATTGGTTGGCCTATCAACAGGTCGAACTCAATGATGCCAAAGATATAAAAGCTCTTATGCACTAGAGTTTCTTTTACTTGGATAGGTAGGACATACAATATTTCTAAACTAGAAAGAATGTGTCCTAAGGGGCTTTTTAGAAGTTTTGTTGTCGAGGTTAATGGCATGTATTCTAATAAATCATGAGCAAAAGATGCAGACATGATATTAATACCCACAAATGGATTGTAAAGAGCTGAAAAAGGTTCTCTATGAATTTGGCAACGAATAGAAGTAGAATGTGAGTCTAAACGAATCATATCAGAGGAAAGCTTTAACTCTTCTAACCATTCGTGGCTTATCGCAGACACTAGCTCTTTTGTAGTCTTTTTAAGAAAAGCTCTATTAGTAAAATCTAAAAAATTTTAGGAGTTGATGATTTCAAACTCCAAGGCTTCCTTATAGTGTGATAATTTGAGGTATTACCAAATTCGGTACAATACTCATCCTTGAATTCAAAGATGACTGAAACTGGAGTTTCCTCCTCATTAGGAATTAAGACAGCTGAAGGTTATGATGGATTAGGTATGATTTCATGTTCAGCTATCTAGAATTCTTCCTCTTCTAAAAACTTTGGTTTAGCTTCATATGTGGGAGTAGCTTGTGAAATATTAAGGAGAAGTTCTCTCCCTTTTGCAGCAGAAATATGCAGGAATGATCCTTATGAAGCTAAATTAAGATATTCTAAAGTTTTCTATCTAGACCCATATAAAAATATTGAAGAATAACAGGGTCTAGCATGGATAGGGCTAGACCAGAATGGACAAGATTATCGAAACGTTCCTAGGCAGCAATTAGAGACTCATCTTCTTCTTGCGTAAAAGATAAAATCTCTAAACGAAGACAAACGATCTTGGAAATAGGAAAGAAGTCTAGACAAAAGCTAGAGTAGAGGGCTTCCCAATTCCCTTCCTTACTTGGGGTGGTTTGTTTATACCAGATTTTAGCTTTCCCCTCCAAAGAGAAAGGAAAAAGCCTCCATCTTAAAGTTTCATTAGACATGCCTTTAATGTGTAGGCATGCACATGTCTGTTCAAACTTGTTTAATTGAGTGTGAGGATTCTCATCTTCATTGCCTGAAAAGGATTATTTCTGGACCATCTCTATCAAACATGGGCGTAGCTCATAGCCATCTGAAAGGATAGGCTTAGCAGATTCTAATGGCTGGGAGTCTACTACCATAGAGTAATGGTATAGATAGATAGGGGTGGAATCTGTAGTGTCTAAAGAGACTCTATAAAATCCATGAGGTAAGAAAAAATGAATAGAAAAAAGATAAAAGTATAATACAAGATTAAGATAGACTAAAGATAAATTCAATCGTTCCTCGTCAACGGCGCCAGAAATGCTTGTTGGTATAATTAATGCACACTCTAGTTATCCGCAAGCGCATAGATAATCTACTGATGTAGCACTTCACCGGAATGACCCAATTTTAATATCAAACCCAAAGGAACAGAATGATGTACTTTAGTCTTAAACCTAATCCTTAAGTAGCAAACAAGGACAGAGAAAATAGAAGACAAAAGGAGATCACTAAGGTTGTCTAGTTCTATTATTGTAGTAAGTTATGTTAATTATGATTCAACTAGGGATTACTATAGAAGAGCACAATTAGAGTGTAGTCTCCTAAGTAACTAATCCTTCTCGGCCTATAAATGGGAGATGGACTATAGAAGATTCAACAAGGCTATAAAAGTCACCCCTACGAGCTACCACCGATCCGGAATATAGGGTACATCATACGAGCAATCAAGTCTAAGCACCATGCTTACACTACGATGGCTACTCCACCCCTAGAGCTACCAGGAATAAAGTACTCAAAAAGAGTCACAAACTAGAAGAATAATAATAACATTAAGACTTGCTGACAAATAGAAGTTGATCATCGAAGAAATCTCAGACGCAAGTCCTTAAAGAACTTGAATCCGTAGGTACAAGGCGTAGAAGCAACACCGACAGGCCAGTACTCCCTCCAAATCTCTTCCCTCTCTCTCTCATCTAATTCTAATTCAAGACTAGATTCTAAACCTAAACTAGAGGAGAACTAGTCTTCTTCTTGAAAGCTAGCTCTAGAGAGGTTTTCCTTTCGAGGGACACCTCTCTCTGATCCTATCTGGATATAATGAATTAGGGTTTCAGGATGCTCTGCATTAGAGGGTCTGGGGTCTGGTTATATAGTCCGGTGGGATGAACCATGGCCCTCAGATCAAAGCGACTTGAAACGACGGTCAAGATGCGATGTAGAGATGTGTTGTAACGCGTTGCGTGAAGCTGAAGGCGGTTAGCCTCTGGGCCAGGCCAGCCGGCCTAAGGAGGGGCCAGGTGGCCTCCTCTAGAGTCCTCTCGGTTCCAGTCTTAGTCCCGTGCATTCTCATGTCTTCTAGAGTGTTCTAGTGTCGGGGTCCGATCCGTTTGACGCGATTTGGTCTGGTTCCTTAGGCCCAACTCTTATCCAGAATTCATGCTTTCCTATTTAATCCCTGAAAAACCATAATTCATCAAAACTTGTGGAATTCTGTTAATTGAGTCCCTATTCTATGGAGGTGATTGCATTTATACTCTTTTTCATGTTTTATTGATGGTTTATAATAGGAGTTAATTACCATCAACATGCTCCTCCACCAACGGGCGGCCAGGCTACCCGTGCTCTCCGGTGCCCGCGCACCCTCGCCCAACGAGCAGCCCAGGCTGCCCGTGCTCTCTGATGTCCGAGCTCCCCCACCGACGAGCGGCTCGGCTACCCATGCTCTTCGACATCCGTGCACTCCCTCCTCCTACGTTCGCGTCAAGTATACCATAGCTTCCCTATGCCTTGTATTTCCTCTTGCGTGCAATGTAGCTTGTTTGTGTGCCTGATGGCTGATGCCACTCAGATGCTTGCTTCTCAAATTGAGCAACTGATACTTAGGCCTGTGGTGACATAATGAGATGGTCAATGAGCTGGGTCAATGTCTTGATGTTTTCTAGAATCCATTTCTAGCGCCAATGCATATTTGTTGTCTACTTCTTCAATTATTGTTGGTCAGTGCTTATTCTATTGATGTTGTTGTTCTTCCTTGCTTTAGTTTTAGCTAGTTAATTGGAGCCAGCTCTTATTGTATGATGATTTAATTATGGTGTTTGAGGACTATTAGTTTGGATAACACTAATTGTATGTTGATAGCTATATATAACTTGCCTATGTATAACTGAGCACAAGCCCTTTGTCAGTGATGATTTTTTACTAATTTGAGAGCATCCCAAAAATTGCTTCTACTACTACTTCTAGTTCAGCCAATGAGTTGTCTTTTACTTTGTTTTAGTTTGGGGGCAGGACCTAGAAGTCTTGGGGCCAACTAAGAATACAATCTGAGATTTTTCTCCTGTCTTTTAATTTGCTATATGAGATTTTTCTAGAACCTTCCTTCCTCTCTCTCTCTCATCTCTAACTTGCTTTCTTTCTACTGTCTGCTCATGAGATGAATAATGTGACTTCAAAACTGAGGCAAAGGGCTTTCGTGCAATGATGATTTGCTAAATCCAGTGTGTTTTCAAGCTTGTTCAGAACCACTGCTGTCTGTCTACTACTTCTACTACTTCTATCTTCTATCAACTACTTCTACTTTTGTCTACTGCTTGTACTACTTCCCTACTACTACTGTCTACTACTTCTACTACTTCTGTCTTCTGTCAACTACTTCTACTTCTGTCTACTATTTATACTACTTCCCTACTACTACTATTACTTCCCAACTACTTCTACTACTTCCAATTCTACTACTACTCCTCTACTTTCCTCTACTCTATGTTTGGTAGCACCTGCTCTATTTTTTTGGTGACCAGCAGTTGCTTTTTTGGCAAACTTTCACCTCCTCTCCCCTCTTTTGCCTATGATGAAACTGTCCAACTCCATCACTTTATCTAGAATATGAGTTGATGATCAAGAACTTGTGAGGAACTTGGCATCATTACTACTCACCCCTACCGTGTTTTTCTATATGCTCACTATTTTTATGTATGGTTGAAAACTCTAGTTTGGTTTTGGTGAATTGATGAAACCCTTAGCGCTAACCTAGTTTATCAAAGCGATCATGAGATAGGTAGCACTATTCCAAGTGGTGGAGCAATGTTGAAGATCATGATGATGGTGTGATAACCATGGTGATCAAGTGCTCAACTTGGAAAAAAAGAAAGAGAAAAACAAAAAACTCAAGGCAAAGGTAAAACTTGATAGGAGCTTTTTGGTTTGCACTCAAGACACCATAGAGGGTGTGAGTGATTTAGGATTGATAGTCGTACTATTAAGAGGGGTGAAACTCATATCGAAATGCGATTATCAAAGTGTCACTAGATGCTCTAACTCATTGCATATGCATTAGGATCTAGTGGAGTGCTAACACCCTTAAAAATGTTTCTGAAAATATACTAACAAACATGCACAAGGTGATACACTTAGTGGTTGGCACATTTGAGCAAGGGTGGTGAAGTTGGTGAAGTTTAGGAGGTATTTTTCATTGTGAAATAGTGATCGGACGCAAGACCTAACACTGGACCTGCGCGTTCGGTCATCGGTGCAATGAAAGGTGTGGCATCGGTTGAGTGACCAGACACTGGCGTGAGGTGGTGACCTGACGCACAGTGGCCGCATCCGATCAACGCTGATGTATGGTGACATGGCATGGGCGGCAGAGGCAGCGATGACCTGACGCTCGGCTGTGTCCGTTCAGGGCAGACCTTACGCGTCCGGTCAGCTTTTGGGCGCTCAGGGAGCTTACTAGACTCGACCTAACTCCACATAGACTCAGCGTTATGTGGGATTATGGTGCGTTCGG
Source organism: Saccharum hybrid cultivar R570 (assembly GCA_038087645.1). Lineage (NCBI taxonomy): Eukaryota > Viridiplantae > Streptophyta > Magnoliopsida > Poales > Poaceae > Saccharum > Saccharum hybrid cultivar. The sequence continues at coordinate 8,039,779 of JAQSUU010000113.1, forward strand.
TCATCGCATGGCTCTAGCGCGCGTGACTGACACGGTTCAGCGTGTCCGATCGTCATGTCGGCGCATCCGATCGTTCTTTAATGCGTGAGGGTTAAAACTCGAACATTGAGATTGCACGGTTGACATTCGAAGGAAGCGACACATGGACGGCGCTGGATAACCAGATGCTGAGGCATGCATCCGATCACATTTGATCAACCGTTCGATCATCCCGAGAAAAGCAGCAGTGAGTGGGTAACGGCTCTATTTTGTTTGCCCCTCTATATAAGGTGTTTGGCCGACTCAAGCTCATGCTCTTGGCCATTTGTATTAATATAGCAACCTTGTGAGCTTAGCCAAAGCCCTCTCACTTATCTCCATCATTGATTTATCATCTTTGTGAGATTGAGAGAGAATCCAAGTGCATTGCTTGAGTGATTGCATCTAGAGGCACTTGGTGTTCGTGTTTCACTGCAGATTTCGCTTGTTACTCTTGGTGGTTGCCGTCACCTAGATGGCTTGGAGCAGCGAGGATTATCGAGCGGAGGTTGGTGATTGTCTTTGGCTCCGATCGTGGTGATTGTGAGGGATTCTTGACCTTTTCCCGGCAGAGAGTCAAAAGGTACTCTAGTGGATTGCTCATGGCTTGTGTGATCCTTATCTTGTGTTGGTTGTGCAGCACGTAATTGAGGGTTTGGCATGTGATGCCAATTAGCGTGTGAACCTCCAAGTGAGTGAATTGCCACAACGAGGACTAGCTTGCCAGCAAGCAAGTGAACCTCGGTAAAAAATCATTGTGTCATCATTTGATTCCGAGGTGATTGGCCTTCATTGGTATTCATTCTTGTGATTGATTGGTTCATTCCTCAACTAGGCGGTATAACCATCTTGCTCTCTCTTTACATTACTGCAAACTAGTTATCAAGCTCTTTAGTGTAGCTAATCGTGAGAGCTTGTTAGTTTGGTTAGTGTTGCTCTTTAGTTAGTCTTTGAGAGCACATTAACTTAGTGTAGTGATATAGTCTTTGTGTGCTTAGATACAATAACAACTAGAATTGTGGTAGGTGGCTTGCATTTTTAGTAGGCTAGCATAACATTCGCTTCGCCTCATATTTATCTAATCGCTTTGCTTAGTGTTGTTGTAGAAATTTTTATAGGCTATTCAACCTCCTTCCATTAGGACCTTTCAAGTGGTATCAGAGTCGTAGTCACCGTGATTTGAGGATTAACAACCTTCGGTGTCAAAATGGCTCAAATCAACAACACCAAGAAACCACCCGAATTTGATGGCACAAATTATCTATATTGGAAGTCAAAGATGACCACACACATCAAGTCAATCAATAGAAAGGTGTGGAAGGTGGTTGTTGATATTTATTAACTTGTCATTTGTTTTCAATAGCCACTTATTAATTACCTACATCGCTAAGCATTACTTGTACTAGGTTGTCATCCCTAGTGCTAGTGCTAGAGATGTTTGTTGGTAGAATGATACTAAGTAGTTCTCTATCATTTTATGTGACTAGAATGAATATATAATATGAATGAAAAGGATATGCAAGCACATAGATAATTATACCATTGTAGCACTTCACCCGAGAGTATTCTAGGTATCGTTATTTATATTTTACCATAGGAAAGGTGTAGCGTGGACATATATTGATAACTTATAGTATTGACGAAGAAATAAACCACAACCAATAATCTACTCATAACAGAGGTAAGTCATAAGATATGTATATGATAAACATTGATCAAGTATAATGATAAATCGCTCAGAGTACTCCATTCTATAGCATTAGCATGGTTAGGTAGAATATTAGAGGAATAATTCCTAAGTCATTCTTAATCATAAGTCAAAGCATACATTGATTAGTGCAATTACACTTAGTAATTATTACTAATATCACCTTATATCGACACATAAGGGGTATTACATAGGGAAGATTAAGAATAGAGCTCGCTCTTCCTTTGTAATTGAACCCTACTTCTATGGCCTATATTTGGGGAGTGGACTACAAAGGACTCAACGAGAGTGTCACATCCGTGATCTACCACATAACCCAGAATATAGAGTGTATTCACAGGTAAATAGTGTATAAGCACCATGCTTACATAATGCCAACCACCCACCCATGGTACCTTTGGGCAAGCGCTATACGAACTTATGCATAAACATAATGATAATCCAACTATACTAAGCATATAATCAAAGTAGACAATGAACATTGCAACTAAGAACATGAATAAGATGAATAATGATACTGTCATAACAATTATAGCAAGCATCACTGCAAGGATTTGACCCTTATAGCACCACTTGTTTTCGCAACACCACACATTTGGTTGCAACATTTGGTTCTATGGCAACTAACATCATAATTGGTAGCGATATATGGGCCTTATTTTTACCAAAATTGTGTGTTGCGTTAGTCATAAGCTTCGTTGCAAGACGTAGGCGCTAATGCCACAGTGGAAAAGGTGGTTGCGATTATGGATGCCTATTGCCACAGCTAATGTTGAGTTGTGATAATACTTATGTTGCATTGCAATAGCTAGGTGTTGTTGCCATCATTGTAAAGTTGGTTGCAAGTAGTTGTGCATATGACAATGAAGTAATTGTGTTGTATTAACTTTGAGCTGCGTTGTGATAGATCAGATCTATATTGCATCGAAAAAATGATTAGTTGCAAGTAGTTGTGAATATAGCCATGATGAAACTTTGTTGCCTTAATCTTGCCCTATGTTGCAAAAGATCTTATTATATTGCAACCAAAAAGTCATTCGTTGCATCCATTGAGGTTCTATTGCCACCAACTCTATACTTGGCTATATTACAGTACATGTTGCAAGAAGAGTGATATTGCCATTAAAATTTGTCCATGGACATTACTTTATCATGCACGTGAGCCAAAAGCAAAGGGGTTAGACAAACCTACTATCCTAAAGTTAAAAACTAGTAAATAAAAAATAAAAAAACAGGAAAAAAATCACAGCGTGCGCAGAAGCTGGTGGCCTGGCCAACCCAGCAGCAACACCTAGTGGCACCAGGCGTGTGCCTATGGGAGGTCGACCCGACACGATTTTGGATGGCTTAGTAGCATTGGGACATGGTCAACTCTTGGCCCATACAACAAGTATATCTAGGAGAAAAACCGGAAAAAGAGAACTCACAAGCAAGACAAGGATTCAAACCCTTGTCCACGTATAAAACCACAAAGTCACCCTCACTGGGCTACAATTCAAACCCTCAGCCCTACACACTAATCAGAACAAGAAAACACACAAACAAATGAAACCTGTGTCACAGTAATCAGCAAGATAAGATTGACACAAATAGAGTAGCATTTCTCTATTTTTTAATTAGAATTTATAAGGTAAATGCAACATGTGCAGATGACTGTGGATGCATGCAAGCACTATGAATGCAAAACGGTGCCAACAGATGAGGCACTGCTCCTATCCATAACAATATTGCGCAGCTCATGAACCAAGCCTTCAATTAACAAAAAAATCACACCAACACACACACACACACACACACACACACACACACACACACATATATATATATATATATATATATATATATATATATATATATATATATATATATATATATATATATATATATATATGCCCGTAACAATATTTGAGTTCAATATTTCATAGCTTAGGAACCAGACCTTAAATCAAACAAAAAATTGTGCAGCTCTTGAACCAAGCCTTGAGCTAAAAAAATCACACCAATACATATAGAATAACATTTATGTAAAAAACTCATCATCCTGCCCTTGGCCTAAAGAGTTGACAGGTGCAACATATCCATCGTCGATGTAGGTGTCATCATTATCATCACCTTCATCAACTATGTCTTCATCATTTGGTTCTGGCACAAGTATAGCTTTTTCAATGATGCTAGCATCTCCGCTCACTCCTTGGAGGTCGTTCCTTGTCCAATTTGTCAACTCTTCATGTTGGCTAAAAATGGTCATGGTCTCCACACCGACATCGAGTGAGTCAATATCAATCTGTCCTTGCTGTTCAGTCTCTTCGAATTCTGGCATGGAAAACAAAGTCCTAGGCTTCATCTAACAACACTGCTCCAGTTAGATTTATTTGCACATTTGACATAAAAAAAACCTGTTCAACTTGAGCCGCCAGAACATAAGGATCATTTACATATCGACGATGAGTTGTATCGATATCTATAATCCCATATTGATACTTACTGTAACCTCTACTTTTGTTCTTAGTAGCGGCAGGAACGTCGTACCAATCACAATCAAACAATATGACTTCTTTTTCACCAGGAAAATCTAGTGTCATTATCTTTTTAAGGACACCATACCAATCCATATTGCCTATACTATCATCACCCTTCACTAAAACTCTAGAATTTTGTGTACTGAAGCTGACCTCTATAGAAGCCGTTGGAAAAAGGAAATCATGGATGAAGCATCTACTGAAAACATGAGCCATGTAATGAGGACCCTGAGAAAGGGCATATAGATCCTCAATAAGGAAAGGAGCACATCAAACAAAGATAGGCCAGCTCATGTAAGAAAACCAAAACAACAAGGGAGTGGTATGTGCTGGTCCTTCCATTTTGCATTGTACGTTCAAAACTCTTTTGCTAGTCATGTATATTATATTCATTTCATATGTTAATAAGGTGGATCCAAAACTCATGGACGTGGATGTCTCAAAGGCTTCAAAGCAACTATCAAGAGAATTAAGAGCGGCTCTTAGAAATTAAAGATCAAATTTGATTCCTTGACGGGAGGCCCCTATGGTGAGAACAGGCACACATTCGTCGATGATATTGTAGTGTTTACTAGGAAAAAGGCTCCACTTATAGGAGTGCAATCATGGAAGGACGTGAAGGACGTTGTGAAAATAGCAATAGTAGATGAGATGCTGGTGAGTCAATTGTTTTCTTTAACCAAATGTTATGAATTCAGTACCTCCGCTTTACTGTTCTATTTGTCTTTCCATTTAAACAAAAAGTTTGGGACTTAGATGACATTGAAGATGCTAGTGAAAAGATATGTGCAGTTGCCAAAGAGAGGTACAAAGGATGGAGAGCTTCATTTAGTTCGACATACAAGGCATACTCCACTGATGCTCAACGAATGAAGCATAAGCCTGAAGATTTAGACAACGTGGAGTGGTACTACTTGATCCAATATTTTGGAAGTGAGAGATTCTAGGTTCGTTGGTGTCCGGTTTCTTTTGTAATTCCACTGCTAAATACAATATAAATAACAGAGCTCTACTTGTACACTTTTGCAGAATATTAGCACCAAGAACTCTAGAAACCGACAGAAACAGAAGACTAAGCATCTCATGGGATCAAAACCATTTTCCTAAATTAGTTTTGAACAGGTGATGACAACATTAACTAAGCTGATTACTTACTTAAATATATGGTTGTTACCTAATGCTACATTATATTGTTGCCATCTCAGAGAAACCAGACTGATGGTCAACAACCTACTGATTTGGAACTTTGGAGGACGACTCACACCACCAAGGATGGGCAATGGTCAAATGACGACTCTAGGGATGTCTACGTAAGTGCTTGTATATGATTGTAGCTTTAAAATTATAGCATGTTTCAAACTTATTTTAGAACTATTTGAAATTACATGATCCTAATTTATTTCTCATGTTTCACTTAGGAAAATGCCTGCATCCAAGTTACAGCGGCAAAAAAAGGGAAGGATAGGCCCTTCCTTACGGCTGAGGAGGAAAACGTAGTTTTCCAACTTAACTACTCTAAAACTCTTGGAACAAAATCGTACAGATGTCATGGACGTGGATACATGGCGAAATATCCAACACGAAGTGCTCTACTGAAGCACAGAGAAAAAGATGCAGCCCGCAGTGAAGTTTTAGCCCGATAAGAAAGAATGCAGCACCAACAAGAGGTTGAAGAATTAAAAGAAAAGCTTGCAAATGAAGTTTCAGCAAGGGAAAGAGATAAGGAAGAAAGTATGAAATAAATTGAAGAAATCAGGGAAGAATTTCGGTCAACACTACAACAACAAATACAATTGGCATTGGAGCAGGTAACTTTGGAACACAGTTCTCCTTTTTTTGGCTCCTCTATTTTAGCTAATGTTCCTTGTCTTTTGGGCTGCACAGGCTATCACAGAAACCATCAACACCACACAGCTTCCAAATGGCCCAAGTGTCGACAACAACTTCATCACACCACCCTGCATAGAGGATGCAGCTATAGAGGTAATAAAAATGCAACAAGATTACTTACAAAAGATGCAACATGTTTACATATAAAATGCAACTTGTTTACATCAAAGCGTTCATTTTGGCAGAATAATGGACCAACAAGCGTGTTGACCACAAAAAAGGTAGTTGATGAAGGTACTACCATGAGAACAAAGATTAGTGCAACCAGGCCTCTTTTTTAGAAAAAGAATGGTGCCAATGGGTCACTGAATCATGTAATTTCTTCTCAACAACTATTGAGGACTCGTAATCAAATGAAACAACTGCAGGTATGAATACTATGATCATTATATTTCATATCCCAAATGGTATATGATATTTTTGTAGGGTGTACCTTAGTTTACTTTATATCTTTGCTTTGCCACTATGATCATTAAATTTGCACGTGCTTAGTTATTCCATGCACTTAATCACCAAGGTTTCTATATTAAATTAATAATAAATTCAATATGTGTTCATGAGTTGCATAAAAGCGCAGACACCCAAAATATTTAGAGAAAACTTTATGCCTATATGCTAATGATGGGCTACTAGAAGAATGAAGTGCTGATGGGTGATGGAGCTTGAAGCGGTCAATAAGGGAACTCATATTTAGTTCTATTTTATTATGCCAAACATGGTTGCAAACTTATATACAGAGATGATGTTTTTATTGTACAATGGTCATGTTTATTTTAACAGTACTATGGTCATTGTGTTATTACTTTGGTTGAGACATATATTTGAAGTTAATGAAGGTTTGAGTTCTTATATGTGATGATGAAGTCTATACTCATGGCACAATTATTTTGTTATAAAAATTAAATTTCTAGCTATGAAATGAAACTAAATGTGCTGGCCAAAATGCCCTCGTTGCAACAAACTATCACACAACCACTGTTTGTTGTTGCAATATACATTATTGTCACAAACTTTATGTGTTGCTATAGGACGTGTCTACCACCAACAATGACTCGTTGCATTTTTCATCTATTACCATCAACAATGACTCATTGCATTCTCCACCTATCACCACCAATAATGAGTCATTGTATTTTCTATCTATTACCACCAACAATGCTTTGTTGCATTTTCTACCTATTACCACCGACAATGATTTGTTGTATTTTCCATCTATTGTGCCCAACAATGATTCATTGCATTTCCCATCTATTACCACTAGCAAATGAACGTGGCAATTGTGACTTTAGCCACCAAATGTGCTACGTTGCAAGATTTCTATAATGCAATGGAGTACACTACATGGCAATATGGCCATATTCCCACGTAACTATGGAGTGGCAATAAAGTTATTTTGCAACAAGTTCATTTATGGCAATAATGTCATATTGTAGCCACGTGTTTTGTTGCAACAGTGACTCACGCAACCCTTCTGCTGGTAGCAATATCCATGCTTGCAACCATATCATGGTTGTGTTAGTTTTTTTGTGCATTGCAAAACCATCGTATTGCAACACCACATCAAACGGATGCAAAAAGCTATTGCACCGTTCCAAATGCAACCACTTGTTAATGACCATATATAGATACTGAAAGGATCAAGATGCCCAAGAGGGGGGGTGAATTGGGCTTTTCTAAAAAATAATTGCAAGAATTAAATCCTATAAGCCGGAATTCACCCCTAGTGCCTACTTGTGTTCCTAGAGATTCTACCGATAAAAGTTTTGCACCCTAGTTTCCAATCCTAGTCTAGCATGGCAATTCTAGGAAAGTAAATCAAGCAATGAAAGTAAATACGAGAATGTAAATGCTTGAAAGTAAGGGCAAGGAACACGCCGATGTTTTTCCGAGGTATCGGAGAGTCGCCACTCCCCACTAGTCCTCGTTGGAGCACCCGCGCAAGGGTGTAGCTCCCCCTTGATCCACGTAAGGATCAGGTGCTCTCTACGGGCTGATTCTTCGACACTCCGTCGCGGTGAATCGCCCAAAACCGCTCACAAGATGAGTTGGGTCATCCACAAGCTCCGCCGGATGATCACCAAACTCCCAATCACCACCAAGCCGTCTAGGTGATGGCGATCACCAAGAGTAACAAGCTAGAACTCTCACTTGACCACAACGAGCCTAATGAGACGGTGGATGCACACTTGCTACTCTCTAATCGCTAGTGAGGAACTCTCAAGCTTTGATCTCAAAACACAATCCTCACTAGTGCTCTTGCACTCCCTTGCACTCTAAAGGTGTTTCTTAGCTGATGAAATGAGCAAGAGACCTCTAAAAGAGGTGGTGGGGATGTATTTATACACCCCACAGTCGAAACGAACCATTACCTGCCAACTCAGCAAAACACGGGGTGACCGGACGCGCCGGTCGAAGTGACCGGACGCGCCGGTCGCCGTAACGGTCGAAAAACTGAAAACTCGGCTGAGTGACCGGACGCGCCGGTCAGGGGTGACCGGACGCGTCCGATCGTGCAGGGAGCTTACTGTAACGAGATCGGACGTGCTACCGCGTCCGATCGGTGATGACCGGACGCGTCCGGTCGTCGCAGGACCTTACTGGAACGTGACCGGACGCGCTGATCACACCTAGGTCGCGTCTGATCGGGTGTTTTTCCTTAAGTGACACGTGTCGGCCCTGACCACCGCGTCCGGTCCTCGCAAGGGCCGCGTCCGGTCGTCAGCGCTGAAACGCAGTCGCTTAATGAGCTGACCGGACGCGTCCGGTCAAGCCGAGAACCACGTCCGGTCAAGGGGAAAACACCCTAAACTCTCCGAAACGCGACGCAACTTGAACCAAGTTGCTTCCAACTGAACTTTGAGCTATTCTAGAGCTGCCTAGCTCTAAGTTTAATAAGTGTGCACCACACCTAAACATAGGACTCACCTAGGTCAAGCTACCCGCTCATGCTCCCCTTTATAGTACGGCCAAAAGAGAAAAACGAAGATCCTAACGACTATTCTGAATATATCTCAACACCTCGACATCCGGAACTAACCGTCCTTAATCTTGACGTCACTCCTTTGAAAACCGAAACGATTTCCATCAAGGGGCATGAATACCATGCTGCCCAAAGCAGTTATTACCTCCATGACCTAACTTACCAAAGTTTCTGTAAAACACACGTTAGTCATGGTAATAAAGCGTTGTCATCAATTGCCGAAACCAAACCTCGGGGCCTAGATGCTTTCAATCTCCCCCTTTTTGGTGATTGATGACAACACTAAGATTCAAAAGATAGGAGTTGAGGTTTTTGAACATGCTTGGTTCACATAAGCAAAAAGCAATAAGCACAAAGGGTTAGTAATTGCTTATGTGCCCCAAGCTAAAAGGGTGTACTCATAAGATAAGACATAAAGCGTTAGTACACATAAAGATATAGCTCATAAGAAATCGGAGTAAGGCACGGAAGCACAACCTTAGAGCTATAACCAAACAAGTGACATGAAATAACACAGTGACTAGATAAACCATTAGACTCAAGGTATCTCACACAACCACATGTCACACGAATGCAATGATTGTAAAGTAAACATGATGCATGAATGTAGCACACAAAAAAGAACGAAAACCCTCTATCAAAAACTCCCCCTGAAACTACTCTCTCTCCCCCTTTGGCATCAACCGCCAAAAACTAGTCTAAGGATCTGACGGGGGAATAGACGGAGTCGTGTCGGGTGCCGAGGTGCGCGGAGTAATCATGAAGTGCAGAGTGTCTCCCTCGGAATCGGAGCTATCTGGCTGACCCTCTGAATAAGCACGTGGCTGTGAAGCGGTCTGGGTCTGAGCAGCAGGAACAGGTACTGACATAGTAGCAACAAGTGGAGCTGTCTCTGTGACCTGAGCCTGTAGCGAGCCAATAGCTGGGGGATCGGTCGAGGCAACTGACGAAGGAACTGTCTCTGTAGTGCCCATCCCTGTCACAGGAAGAGCAGCTGCCTCTGGAGCTGACAACCCTGAAGAAGTAGCAAATGTAGTGTGCGAGGCTGTCGGCTGACCAGTCAACTCGCTGTATGTGGCACTGAAATCACCGTAGGGTGTGCCTGTCAGGAGGTGAGGGCGAGGCTGGTCTGAAGGAGTAAACCCCGTCTGAATAGGCGTGTAGCTCGGGGACTGGAATGACTGGGGGACCTGCTGCTGTGGAGAGGTGAACTGAAAGCTCGGTTGTCCCTGACTCGATGGACCACTGAACTATAAAGCTGGAGTCAGGATAGAAGCAGGCGGAGGAACCCCAACAGTGACTAGGTGGCACAGAAGATCCAAATACTGCTGCTGGCTAGCTGCACTCTGTCGCTGCATCTCGACTTGCTGGCGCTGGATCTCTAGCTGCTGTCTCTGGAACTCGTCCTATCGAGCCTGTATCTGTGCAAGTGCTGCAGCTGTGTCCTGAGCCTGTCTTTGGATCTACAGCTCCTGTCGCTCCTGTGCATGGGTCAGCCTCTCAAGGATAGCCACCATGGCTGGATCTGAGCGGGAGGCTGAACCAGAGCCACCGGCCTCGTGGTCGTGAGGCCGAGGAGACCGATACCTAGGGATGGGCTGATAGTCCTCGTCAGTGCTGTCAGAGGCCTCATCCTCAGCTAGATCAGCAGGCTAAGCATCAAGATCGGCAAGCTCTGCCTCAGCAAGCCCCTCAACGGTGGCGTCCTGCTCAGCTGTTGTCTCTGGTATCTCAGGTCTCTCGCGCTGTCCTGGCACTGGGGCCTGCTCTCTCGTAACTGAAGCCCATAGCTGACGGATATCATACTCAGGAAAAGCGGTGGTAGTATCTGATATCTCAGCTCTGATCTCTGCAGGAAGCTCAAGGGCAGATCTGATGATGAAGCAAATCCAGTGAGCATAGGGCAGCTGATGATGTCCCTTGAAGCCCTCTGCTATGGTGTCCTCCATCTCACTAAGCATATGGTCCCAAATGTCAAAAGGTGTCTATGAGAGGAGGTGGTGAACAACCCATAGCTGCATCCTAGTCAATCCCTCTCTGTAGCCAAGCCTGGGAAGAAGAGTGCGTCTGACTATAGCATCTAGGACTCTGGCTAGCGGTGTCAAACTGGCTGGAGTGCGACGAGACCCTTCGCCAAAAGGCTCACGGAAGCAGGGTCGGATCAAATCTGTAGGTGGCACTGTCCCGCCGTGAGGGCGTCTGGGTGGAGGAGTCTGACCAAAGCAGAGCTGATGAATCTTCGTGTCTGAAGCTGGGAGTCTGAGAATCTCCCGCACTCTAGTGTTGTATAGTCTGCGGTCGCGGCCTCGGAATGCAAAGTGTATGAACTCATGGACAGGATCAATCCATAGTGAAGCATAGAACTCTCTAACTCATGTGCCGCAATATGCACCTGTCCGTCCAAGAAAATCTGACAAGCCTGGCAGAAAGGACAGGTGTAGACGAAGCTGCTCACCCACTACCTCAACAAGTGACTCAAGGCGACAGACCCTCTGTGGTCGAAAAGCAATGCCGCTGTCAACAAGAGCTCTATAAAAATCCTCCTGTAGAGGAGTATAGAAACCCTCTGAAGCTCTGGGGTCCCTCTGAGGTGGGAACCACCGACTGACCTCAACGAACCTCAACCCTTGCACCTGACGTGCTGTAGCACCCCTCAAGTCAAAGTGCTCGACCGGGGGTGAACCTCTAGCCCTGGGAGGAGGACGTGCTCCACGACGCTGGCCCTCTGGCCTAGGAGTCACCTGAGCTCGTGTGCGTGTGGAGCGGCGACGCGGTGGAGTCTGAGCTGGCTGCTCCTCTGTGCCCTCTGGAGCCTCTGCAGGTGGATCAACTGACATATCATCTGTAGCCCCTGTGTCCTCTGTGCCCTCAGTGGCCTCTGTACCAAGCTGTCGACCTTCAAGATGAAAGCGACGCTCGCCAATGCGTATCCCACTGCTCCTGCCTCCACTCTCTGCCTGCTCTGCTGCATCAGCAACTGCCTAAGCGATCTCTGCATCAGTAAGTGTCTTCTTCTTCTTTCTGGCCATGACCTTGATGCGCTTTCCACGCACAACCTCAGACAGACGAGGAGGACTGTCGTCCCCGTCACTAGGAGCACCACCGGTGTTCTTGCAACGGACCATGCTGTCAAGCTGTCGGAAAGCCTCTGAAAGATGGTGAACTGACACTCGAGAGGCTTGGCCTCAATCCGTATCCGCAGGCTTGGCCTCGGATTTAGCAAACTGAGATCACCCTGACACACTGACTAACTCGCTGAAAAGATGGAATAGATGGATCTACTATAAGCAACATATATAACTAAAAGGTACGAAACCCTAGAGATAGCAAGCATATAAGATAAGATATGAATCGAAACTCGATAGCTACCTCGGATCGACGAGAAGATGGTGATGGGGTAAGACGACCTAGTTCGCGAGACTTCCCGAAATCGCCGGACGAGCTCTGATTTGCCAAAACACGAGATAATTAGGATCACAAAGAAAGAGTTACGGCAGACCCTAACGAGGAGGTCAAGGTGATGCGAAACAACCTCGCGAAGAAGACGACGCGTGACGAAACCTCGACGACGAACGGCCGAAACGACGTTACGGAACCCTAGGGTTAGGGTTGGGGCAACTCGTGATGAAAACTGATCGGAGGCGTGCGTGAGGTAGTCAACGTCCGGGGGTGTGGCTGGCAGGTACGGGCGCGGCTCACCGGCGGCAGGGGCGCGGCTACGGCGGCGGTGGTGCGAGCGGGCGGCGGTGGCGCGGCTGCGCGGTGGCTGCGCGGGCAGGCGCGGGCTAGGGCAGGATGGCGCGCGTGGGGGCGAGGACAGAGCGGGGTGGCGCGGCAGGGGTCGCCGGAGAAGAGGAAGAGGCACGGCGCGGTGGCTCCGGCGAGAATCGGCGATTTTAGGGCACGGCGGCGGCGAAATCGCGATTAGACTCGGCGGGTTGAAGAAAAACGGACCGAAGACGAACCGTTATATGAGGGGTTAGATCCGCTCGTCACGCGATAACCGGACGCGGTGGTCGATATGACCAGACGTGGTGGTGCAGCGTCCGGTCACACTCCAGTAAGCTCCTAGAGCGACCGGACGCGTCCGGTTAGGACTGACCGGACGCGGACAGAGTCCGGTCGAGGGGTACTCGGGAAAGTCATCGCGAATGACCGGACGCGGTGGTGGTAACCGGGACCGGACGCGGTGGTCAACAGCAGTGCGTCCGGTGCAGCGTCCGGTCACTAGATCAGGAGTTGGTCTTCTGGATGACCAGACACGCTGGTGGTCGCTGGGACCGGACGCGGTGGTGAAGCATCATTGCGTCCGGTGCAGCGTCCGGTCCAGCGTCCGGTCACTGTTTTTCGCCCTTCTTCGTTCCGAACTTCGACGTGACTTCTCCCAATCAAGTTCCAATTCAAAGAGACACAAATAAACACCAATTGGAACCTGATAAGAGTGACCTCACTCAAACCCTCAAGATTTTCAAAATAGATTGCCTTAGGCTAGTATTATTTTTAAGAAAATAGGCAATAAACACCCGAGGAGCAACGTATGGCCATGCAATAGAGTTTTTGAACCTTTAGGAGCGTCAAAATGCTCTCTCTACCCATGGACGAACACAGAGGTTGCTCAAAGCCAAACCGAAAAGAAACGACAAACTAACAACCATGCATATGCAATGCAATACAAGAAAGTAAAGCTAGGTTGCTTGTCAAGTTTGATTCACGGTTAGGCTTCTTCACACCTCCAAAGGAGGGTTATCGTAACCGTGTTAGCCAAGCCCTAGATGCATTGCGATAAGATAAACATGGCATATAATACAATGCAATGCAAGGGACAACATAAGCTCATTTTTTAAAGTTGCTAGAGTCAAGCACATTGAGTTCACTTCTTAACCTACAAAAGGTGGCCTCATCCAAAGGTTTAGTGAAGATATCCGCTAATTGATTTTCACTTCTTACACCTTCTAGTGATATGTCATTTTTAGCAACGTGATCTCTTAGAAAGTGATGGCGGATATCAATGTGCTTGGTGCGAGAGTGTTGTACCGGATTGTTAGCAATTTTAACGACACTTTCATTATCACATAAAAGTGGCACCTTTTCAAGAACAATTCCATAGTCTGGGAGGGTTTGTTTCATATATAAGATTTGTGCACAACAAGCCCCCGCGGCAATGTATTCCGCCTCGGCGGTGGACAAAGCCACACTATTTTGCTTTTTAGATGACCAAGATACTAAAGATCTCCCAAGCAAATGGCACCCTCCGGATGTGCTATTTCTATCAATTTTGCAACCGGCATAATCCGAATCGGAGTAGCCAACTAGTTGGAATCTAGCTCCTTTGGGATACCAAAGACCAATGCTTGGGGTGTGCTTAAGATATCTTAGGATTCTTTTTACGGCACTTAAGTGAGGTTCTTTAGGGCACGCTTGAAAGCAAGCACACATGCACACACTAAACATGATATCGGGCCTAGATGCGGTAAGGTACAACAAACTACCAATCATAGAACGGTAGAGAGTTTGATCAACCGGTTTACCTCCCTCATCTAGGTCGAGATGTCCATTAGATGGCATTGGGGTCTTGATTGGTTTGCATTCTTCCATCTTGAATCTTTTGAGAAGATCCTTGGTATACTTTTCTTGAGAGATGAAAATCCCTTCTCTCATTTGCTTGGCTTGAAACCCAAGGAAGAATGTGAGCTCACCAATCATTGACATCTCGAACTCCTTCGACATCAATTCACCAAATTCCTTGCAATAATCTTCATTTGTTGATCCGAAGATGATATCATCAACATACACTTGACAAATGAAGATCTCCCCATTAAGCTTCTTGGTGAATAGTGTGGTGTCGACCTTCCCAATGGTGAAGCCCTTCTCAATGAGGAAGTCCCGGAGGCGCTCATACCACGCTCTAGGGGCTTGCTTGAGCCCATATAGCGCCTTGGACAACCTATAAACATGATTAGGATATCTAGGGTCTTCAAACCCGGGAGGTTGATTAACATAGACTAGTTCATTTATGAAGCCATTTAAGAATGCACTTTTCACATCCATTTGATATAGTTTCATATTATGATGTGATGCATATGCAAGGAGGATACGAATGGCTTCAAGTCTTGCAACGGGTGCAAAGGTCTCTCCAAAATCAAGACCTTCAACTTGAGAGAACCCCTTTGCAACTAGTCTTGCCTTGTTCCTCACTACTATGCCTTGGTCATCTTGCTTGTTTCGGAACACCCACTTGGTTCCAATGACTCTTGCACCTTTAGGATGCTCTTCAAGTGTCCATACTTGATTGCGGGTGAAGTTGTTCAATTCTTCATGCATAGTATTCACCCAATCCAGATCTTGAAGAGCTTCTTCTACATTCTTAGGTTCAACACAAGAGACAAAAGAGTGATGTTCAACAAAAGAAGCAAGCTTTTGGGATCGAGTCATTACTCCCTTAGTAGGACTCCCTATGATGAGATCTTGTGGATGTGCTTGAAGTAGAGGTGAGTTTCTTCTATCAACCACTTGAGGAGGTGGTCGGGGAGCATCAACAACTTGAGCTTGTGCCTCGGCTTGTTCATGAGAGACATAAGTATCTTCATTTTCAACTCTCTCATTCTTGTCATCATCTTGAGGCACATGTGATGAAGATGGTGGATCAATAATTTGTACATCGTCATCATCATCATTTGGCTTGATGTCTCCCACGGGCATGTTCTTCATGGCCTCCCTCAAGGGTTCATCACCTACATCATCACAATTCTCAATTGCTCCTTGGGAGCCGTTAGATTCATCAAATTCCACATCATATGTTTCTTCAACCAAACCGGTGGTATGGTTAAATACTCTATATGCTTTGGACTTTGATGAGTAACCAACAAGAAAACCGATATCACAACGTCTTTGAAACTTCCCTAGGTGTTGACGCTTCTTGTAGATGTAGCATTTGCAACCAAACACCCGGAAGAATGAGACATCCGGCTTCTTCCCATTAAGCAACTCATAGGGGGTCTTGCCAAGAAACTTTTGTAGGAAGAGGCGATTTGAAGCATAGCATGCGGTGTTGATTGCCTCAGCCCACAACTTTTCCGGAGTGTTGTACTCATCTAGCATTGTTCTTGCAAGGGTGATCAAAGTCCGGTTCTTTCTCTCAACTACACCATTTTGTTGAGGAGTATAGGTCGAAGATACTTCATGCTTGATTCCAATTTCATCACAATAAGCTTCAATGTTTGTGTTGTCAAACTCTTTGCCATTGTCACTTCTAATCTTCTTTATCTTGACTTCAAATTCATTTTGAGCTCTCTTTGCAAACTTCTTGAAACAATTTGCCACTTCGGATTTGTCATGAAGGAAGAAAGTCCATGTGTACCTTGAGTAGTCATCCACTATCACAAGACAATAGAGATTACCACCCAAGCTCTTGTAGGTTGTTGGCCCAAACAAATCGATGTGTAGAAGTTCTAGCACTCTTGAAGTTGACCTGAAAGCTTTGGTTGGATGAGTGTTTGCAACTTGTTTGCCCGCTTGACATGCACTACAAGGTTTGTCCTTTTCAAACTTCACATCCTTCAATCCTCTCACTAGTTCTTTCTTCAATAGCTTGTTAAGAGTGTTCATTCCAACATGAGCAAGCCTCCTATGCCAAAGCCAACCAAGTGAGGTCTTGGTGAACAAACATGTCATCAAATTTGCATCTTCGGAGGTGAAGTCAACAAGATAAAGATTATTGTATCTAAAGCCTTTGAATATCACTTGCTTGTCATCTATCTTTGAAACTACCACTTCATTTGGTGTGAACAAGCATTGGAAGCCAAGGTCACAAAGTTGCCCAACGGATAATAAGTTGAAACTCAATGAAGCAACATAGAGCACATTTGAGAGTGAGTGATCATTTGATATTGCAATCTTGCCTATACCCTTGACTTTGCTCTTTGAATTATCCCCAAATGTGATCTTCTCTTGACATATCCCATTCTCTTCAATGGAGGTGAACATACGAGGATCACCGGTCATATGTTGAGTGCAACCACTATCAATAACCCAATGAGATCCACCGGTCTTGTTGTTCACCTACACACAAGAGATCAAGCTTTTTGTTTAGGGACCCAAACTTGAGAGGGGCCCTTGACTTTCTCAACTAGTGACTTGGCAACCCATATTTTCTTTGGCCTATTCTTGTTTGGGGGACCCAAAAACATAACTTTCATCTTTCCATTAGAATCTTTTCTTAGCATGAAATGAGCATTGAAGGCAAAGGGTCTAGCATGCTTGGGCAAGGGTTGCGGTGGTGGAGTTTTGCATTCATGAGCAAAATGACCTTCTTGTCCACACTCAACACATCTCTTTGGCTTGGGTTTTGACTTGCTTTGTTATTGTTGAGCTTTTGCCTTCTTCTCTTGATTTGCCAAGTACCCAATACCACTTCTATCCATCTTCATTACGGTGTTCATGAGTAGCTCACTTTGCAAATATTGACCTCTTGTGAACTTACTTAGGCCGGTCTTGAGATGCTCTTTTTCTTGCTTGAGCTTTTTGTTTTCTTCAATGAGTGACTCATTTATTGTTTGCTTCTCAAGAGCCATCAAATCTTTTAGCTTCTTGTTCTCATTTGCAAGCTTTTCATTTTCACTCTTGATCTTGGCATAATCATCATAGTTGCTTGACTCAACCACACTCTTGCCTTTGCTACTAGAACCTTGCTCAATGCTTTCAATGGTCAAGTCATCACATGATGTAGCTATATCACACTTAACAACATTGTTAGTAGCATCATGTGTCTCAAGAGCAAGTTCATTAGCAACCACAAGACTATCATAGTCAATTTTCAATGTGGTGTATTTGTCTTTTAGAGAGTTATGTCTAGTGATGAGCTCATCATGCTTCTTCTTAAGTTTATCATGTTAATCTTTGAGCTCTTTATTAGAAGTTTTGAGCTCCTTGAGATTTGAAGACATAAATTCATTTTGATCTTTAAGCTCACTACTAGCCTTTTGAGCACTTTCAAGCTTAGATGAGAGTGATTCATTTTCATTTTTAAGTTCATCATTTTCATTTCTTGTCCTTCTTATGACTTTAGTGTATTTGTTCAACAATTTTACAAGTTCATCATAAGAAGGTGCATCATATTCATCATCACTATCACTATCATCATCATCATCACTATCATGATTTTGTACCTTTCATTCACCCTTGGCCATAAGGCATAGGTGAGTAGTGGACGATGATGGTGAAGGAGGCGGTGAAGGTCGTGATGAAGATGTTGGTGAAGATGATGGCCCCATCACAAATGCGGCAACCTTCTCTTTCTCATCATTGCTTTCATCTTCGGAGGACTCACAAGATGATTCAATATCGGTGAGCCAATCACTAACAATGTATGCCTTTCCTCCCTTCTCCTTCTTGTGGAAATCCTTCTTTTTGCCATCCTTCTTCTTGTATGGCTTGTTTTTCTTTCTCTCTTCTTCTTCATCACTTGAATCATTTTTCTTGCCCTTGTTCTTGTTCTTGTACTTGTCTTTTGGTGGTCTAGGGCATTGATGAGCTAGGTGGCCAAGTTCACCACAATTGTAGCAATCCATCTCCGAGATTGGCTTTCTCTTGCTACTTGTGAAGAATTTCTTTTTCTTGCCGTCGAACTTGATGCCACTCTTGTTGAGCTTCTTTAGCATTTTGGTGGTCTTTCTCACCATGAGTGCAAGTGATTCATCATCAACATCACTTTCACTTGAGCTCTCTTGCACCATCATGGCTTGGCCCTTATTCTTCTTGTCATGACTAGCTTTGAAGGCCAAGTCTTTCTTCTTGGAAGATGATGAGCCCTCTTCCGGAGTGATGTGCATGTACATCTCATGAGCATTGATCTTCCCCAATACTTGTGTCGGTGTTGCGGTGGAAAGATCACTTTGGTGAAGCACGGTGACAATGTGACCATACTTTTCAACGGGAAGAACACTCAAGATCTTCCTAGCAACATCCGATTGGCTCATTTGAGTGAGCCCAAGAGCATTGAGGTCCTCTACAAGAACATTCAAGCGAGTGTACATATCATTAGCACTTTCTTTGGGAAGCATCACAAAAGAATTAATTTTCTTTAAAGCAATGTGATAGCGTTCCTCACGCTCACTCTTAGTTCCCTCATGGAGAGCACAAAGATTTTCCCACAATTCATGAGCGTTCTTTGCATTACGCACACGATTGAAGATATCTTTGCCTAAGCCCCGGTAGAGTGCGTTTTTGGCCTTTGCATTCCACCGGTCGTACTTCTCCTCGTCACCAATGGGGTTTGCGGGATCCTTGATAGCGGGAAGCCCTTGGGTTGCGGCTAAGACACCCAACGTCTATGGCTTCGAGATACGCCTCCATACGGATTTTCCAATATGGAAAATCATCCCCCTCAAAGGTGGGAGGTGGTCCTTCCCCGTTAGACATCTTGCTCTAGGCGGTAAAGCCTAAATTAGGAGCAACTCAGCTCCGATACCAATTGAAAGGATCAAGATACCCAAGAGGGGGGTGAATTGGACTTTTCTAAAAAATAATTGCAAGAATTAAATCCTATAAGCCGGAATTCACCCCTAGTGCCTACTTATGTTCCTAGAGATTCTACCGATAAAAGTTTTGCACCCTAGTTTCCAATCCTAGTCTAGCATGGCAATTCTAGGAAAGTAAATCAAGCAATGAAAGTAAATACGAGAATGTAAATGCTTGAAAGTAAGGGCAAGGAACACGGCGATGTTTTTCCGAGGTATCGGAGAGTCGCCACTCCCCACTAGTCCTCGTTGGAGCACCCGCGCAAGGGTGTAGCTCCCCCTTGATCCGCGCAAAGATCAAGTGCTCTCTACGGGCTGATTCTTCGACACTCCGTCGTGGTGAATCACCCAAAACCGCTCACAAGATGAGTTGGGTCATCCACAAGCTCCGCCGGATGATCACCAAACTCCCAATCACCACCAAGCCGTCTAGGTGATGGCAATCACCAAGAGTAACAAGCTAGAACTCTCACTTGACCACAACGAGCCTAATGAGATGGTGGATGCACACTTGCTACTCTCTAATCGCTAGTGAGGAACTCTCAAGCTTTGATCTCAAAACACAATCCTCACTAGTGCTCTTGCACTCCCTTGCACTCCAAAGGTGTTTCTCAGCTGATGAAATGAGCAAGAGACCTCTAAGAGAGGTGGTGGGGATGTATTTATACACCCCACAGTCGAAACGAACCGTTACCTGCCAACTCAGCAAAACACGGGGTGACCGGACGCGCCGGTCGAACTGACCGGACGCGCCGGTCGCCGTAACGGTCGAAAAACCGAAAACTCGGCTGAGTGACCGGACGCGCCGATCAGGGGTGACCGGACGCGTCCGATCATGCAGGGAGCTTACTGTAACGAGATCGGATGCGCTACTGCGTCCGATCGGTGATGACCGGACGCGTCCGGTCGTCGCAGGACCTTACTGGAACGTGACCGGACGCGCCGATCACACCCAGGTCGCGTCCGATCAGGTGTTTTTCCTTAAGTGACACGTGTCGGCCCTGACCACCGCATCCGGTCCTCGCAAGGGCTGCGTCCGGTCGTCAGCGCCGAAACGCAGTCGCTTAATGAGCTGACCGGACGCATCCGGTCAAGCCGAGAACCACGTCCGGTCAAGGGAAAACACCCTAAACTCTCCGAAACGCGACGCAACTTGAACCAAGTTGCTTCCAACTGAACTTTGAGCTATTCTAGAGCTGCCTAGCGCTAAGTTTAACAAGTGTGCACCACACCTAAACATAGGACTCACCTAGGTCAAGCTACCTGCTCATGCTCCCCTTTATAGTACGGCCAAAAGAGAAAAACGAAGATCCTAACGACTATTCCGAATGTATCTCAACACCTCGACATCTGGAACTAACCGTCCTTAATCTTGACGTCACTCCTTTGAAAACCGAAACGATTTCCATCAAGGGGCATGAATACCATGGTGCCCAAAGCAGTTATTACCTCCATGACCTAACTTACCAAAGTTTCTGCAAAACACACGTTAGTCATGGTAATAAAGCGTTGTCATCAATTGCCGAAACCAAACCTCGGGGCCTAGATGCTTTCAGATACAATTGATCCTTATTGCAACCAAAATAGCCATATTGCAACCCAATATAGGCGTCACAACAGGGCTAGATCCTAGTAGTGCATATAAAAATAATAGAGATACAACGAGAGAGGGGTACAAGAATTATACCAAACCACGCTCTTGACAATGTCGAGAATCCAAGCGAAGACTACTTGCCTCCCTCTAGACCTAGCCTAACTAGATATGCCCTAGAATATGGTGGAGCTATGAGGATGATTAGGGTTTCAGTCTTCTCAAATGACTTGATGCCTCAGGGGGAGGGCAGGGCCTCGTTATATAGCCCTGAGCTTGCAACGTGAGCCCTTGGATCAAACCGACTTAAGGAACGGTGGAGATGCAACCTAGGAGGCAGTGGGAAACCGACATAGCAACGAGAGGCTGACGGGTGGCCCTTAGGGGCCGGGTGGCCTATAGGTGGGGCTGGCCGGCCCTACCTTGTAGCCTCTGCCTCTCTGCCTTGGCATGGTGTCCTCTGGAGTCCTCTAGAACCTTTCCATGTTGGTTTCACGGCGGAATTGCATTATTAACTCTGACATGTAGGTCCTCCCTTGATGGTTTTCTGGATATACCCTGTAGAAAATACATATTCACCAAAACTCATGGAATTTGTTAGTTTAAACAATAAACCTTTGTTGGTGATCTCATTTGTGCCCTTACACATGTTTTATTGACGGTTTATAATGGTTGCTAACTGCCGTCAACAAACTCCCTTAGCAAAACTAAACTTAGCAAATATTGGATCAGGAGTTGCTATAATGTTTTCACTCCTTAAAAATACACATTTGTTCAAACAAGAATTCTTCTCTGAATTAGAATAAACCAGTCTGACTTTCAAACTTACCCATATTACCTTCAACCACGGTACTTTTTGCCTTCACTTAGGTCTTGAGCAATTGAAAGATAGAACAATCAAGTCAAGCACTATGTCTCAAGTTCTTTGCTCAACCATTATTCTAGAGTTTTTATATGTTTTTAAAATAAAACTTAGAGCTTCCATTGTATGACACTCTTAAGTCTCTCAGGATATGTGGTATTTGTGGATCCTCACCAAGGCAATAATAATGTTATGTCTTTCTCTTCCTACTACTAAGGTTTATAGTGGAGTTCATAGGTAGGGAGATAGCATGAAAGAGCATGCTTGCAATACATATATTATAAAGTCAAGCCTCAGATACAAAGAGAGTTGAGTCATACAATCAAATCAAGATGTGTATGTGTATGGATATATGGGGTGGATATATATGGTGGCTAACCTAATTCTTCTATGCTCCTTAAAAACGTTTCTCTCTTTTGAAACTTGGAGAACAACTTTGCAAGAAAACATGGGCTATCTTACTCATCTCTTTTCTCTTTTTCCATTAACCCTTCTTGTAGCACTTCTGCTTCTACCTCATCTAGTAGTGATGGTTTCACTTGTGATGCCTCACTAATGGTTGAGAATGAGACACTCAAGAAGGAGGTAAAAGAGCTTAATCACACCTTAGCTAAGGTGGCCATTTTTGTTTGAGTTCTACCCATTTTTGTGATTTTCATTAGAAGTTCATGTTTTGGTGTTGTTTTAGTGGGATGATAGTGGATGCCTATTCTGGTATTGGGACGAAGAATATGTTGATCAACTGAAAATGTTTTTTTTGAAGAGCAAACTTTATTACTCATTGGTCACAGCAGAATTGTTGGCCACTAGACCCTCTACGAAAAGAGGTACATCATCCCACATGACATGATCATCATTGAGGGCACAACTCCCATACACTGCAAGAGCGTCAGCTACAGAATTACAAAGTCTAGGACAAACACAAATACTGAAAGAGCTAAACTCTGACACAAGCAGGAGCCGGAGTTCTATAATTATTCCACCCCATGCTGAGAGTCGATACTCATCACCTTCCACCGCTGCCATGACCAGTGTAGCATCAGTCTCCAAGATAACTCAAGACAGTCCCATGGAGGCTGCCATTCTTACACCTGCTAGGCAAGCAAGCAGTTCTACATGTAGAGGGTTCATAAGAAACTTCTTGTCACTTGCTCCAGCTTTCAGCATTGATCCCTGGTCATCTTAGATGATGAATCCCTAGCCACCACGGCTACTACTACTATCAAAAGCCCCATCTGAATTGATCTTGAAAACCCCAAGTGGTGGTTTAGTCCACTTCTGAACCTAACGAATTTTCGGCAATAGAGACACCCCATCTTGTTTCTGAAATCAGTCAGCCAATGCAGCTGTGACATACGCTACCTCCACAACAGTCCTACTCCTTCCTTACTCCCTCCATTTATTCCTTTCAGTCCACCATAACCACAATAGCAAAACTACTTTCAGCTGCATCTTTGAGTCAAGCTTCAAGATTTTCTCCATCATAGCTCTAACTGATTCAGCCAACAACAGATCAGATCGCACCATCTCCAAGTTTAGTTCACACCAGATACGTTTGACTTCTTTGCACTTGAGAAAAAGATGACCCCATCTTCATCAAGTCTCCCACAAATACCGCACTTAGCATCTATCTTCATCCTCCTCCTTTGCAAGTTCCTTTCTAGCGCCAATGTGTTATGACTAAGCCTCCACAAGAAATGTCTGACCTTAGGAGGGCAGTCAATCTTCTAAATCTTTTGCCAGAAATCATCATAACCATTGCTACACCCTGCCCCTAGGGCTAGCCACTCTTTTCTTTCTATTCTCTGATGCTCGGTGAACCTTATATGTCGATTTCACAGAGAAGCGGCCTTTGTTGTCAAAATGCCACCCCACTATGTCCGGCATATCTAAATGGATTGGCAGCGCTTTGATCAGAGAGACATCTACATCCCAGAATGATTGTGCCAGCAGTTGCTCATCCCATTGTTCTGAAATGGGATCAATCAGCTCATGAACAGACTGCAATAGTGTGCTGCCTCTTGGTGTAATAGGCTTCCTTGTCGCTCCGCAGGGTAGCCAGGGATCGGACCATATCCCAACCCTTTGGCCATTCCAAATTCGCCATATGACTCCTTCTTTTAGCACTTCCAACCCCTGCATGATGCTACGCCATGTATAGGAGCAACCATTCCCAATAGCTTAAAATGTTGCTTGAGGCTGAGAGTGCATTTTTGCATGGAGAGGTGAATAAGAAGAATCCCATGGATGAAGATCTTGCAAAGAATTTGTCTCTTTTAGTTGAAATTGTAGGAGGAATCCGTGTTCTGCTGAAGTGTATTATAATTCTAGTTTGTTTAGTGCTTATTGGGATTGTCTATATTTTATCTAGGCTCTAAATATTCTATTACATATTTTTGTTTAGTGCTAATTCGGATGGTCCACATTGTATGTTCATCCAAATATAGACAGTGTCAGATCTGCTTTTAAACCATTCCAAATATAGACATTGTCGGATCTACTTTTAAGCTATTCCAAATATAGACAGGGCCAGATCTACTTTTAAACATTAGTTCAATATCATTGTCGAGTCTATTTTCAACCGGCAGTACTCCTCAATGTCAAACCGACAGTGATGCCCACTGTCGGTTCTACTAATTGGAATTGTCCAAAACCTATATATGCCCACTTAATTAAAATCATTTGAAAAACTTTATTGCAAGCATATACACCAGAGAGGTATAGAATCATTCCAAAATTTAAGTATAGAATTATTCCGAATACCTTAGAACAGAATTACATATACGGTAACAAAGAACTTAGAATAAAATTACATACACGATAACAAAGACCTTTTTGGGAAAGAGGTGCAATCTTTCTCCAACAAGGCCAATGTTAACATTGAAGTACGCAAACACATTGTAATATGTCTCACAAATATGCCTCAAAAATATTCTTCTAGTCCCAGAGTGGGGTCTCGAAGGCGCAAGAACATGCGGGAGGGGGTGGAGCGAGCCGTGACGAAGCCTACTCCTCTGACGGGTCTAGGACAGGCCGGTGACCATGACAACTTCTAATGAGCTGCCCAACAACAAACTGGACAACCCATGCAACAATGAGGATGCCTAGGTCAGCATAGACCAACAACCTATCGAGGCGCTGAATAGCATTATATTTCTACCAGTGCGCCATGGCTTCAGCGTTCCTCCATCTTCACAAACATTCTTCTAATACCTCTGGTGCATCATCTTGACTACAAAATGCAAGTTGTATGTGGAGAGCTTTCTCCCACAGAGAACACATATTGAGACTATACACAAATGGTGAACTTAATTTGTGGGACTACAAGCGGCCAGCACATGCAGGGGACCTAGCTCCTCTGTCCACCGAGGCTTTCGAATGCAGGTTTTATAACTCGAAGCAATGGTGGTAGATGGATCCAATGGTGGAAAATTAATCATTTTTGAAGGTTAGGTGAAGCCAACGATCAAAGAACACTATTGGGCCATCGTAAAACCCCATAGTGACATGAAAGTATCACTGCCAGCTTGTGGTTTGACCTGGTTGGGATATATCATTGTCGAGTCGTCGTAACAGTGATATCACACTACTATAGGAATCTTAACCGAGGCGGGCAAAAAGGGTTAACCGAGGCGGTTTTTGCAACTGCCTCGGACGAAAGGTCACGGTTAATCGTAGCCTTAACCGAGGTGGTTGTCATGACCGTCTCGGTTAATCATTCAACGGAGGCGGGCTCTTTAGAATGCCCCCTCAGTTAATCTATATAAAAAAAATCCTCGAGCCCACTGGCAAGCCCGTTCCCAAGCCCGCCGGTGGGCCCTTTCCCAGCACACGAGCCAGATCTGGCCCTACCGTCACCTGCCATGCCGCCATCCTCCTGGAGGAGTCACCGCCATCCGTCGCCTAGAGTAGACCGAGAGAGAGAGAGAGAGTAGATTGAAGTCGTCTGTCTGCCCACCGTGCCGCCGACACCTTGGATCTAGATCTGGATCTGCAAGGAGACGGAGTGTGAGAGAGGAAAATGGAGAGTAGACCTAGAGAGAGAGGAGACCTGCTTGAGGACGGATATGTCTGCTAGGTCCCACTTGCCGCGCCGCCGCCGTGAGGGAGCCCGCCTCGCACGTCTGCGCCGCCGGGAGGAAGCTGGCCGGCTCACGCGCCGCCAGGACGCTGCACACCGGGGCCGGAACGTCGGGGCAGGGCTGCACGCGCCGGGGCCTGCCGCACGCCGGAGAGAGGAAGGGGCGCGCCGGCGGGATTTGTGGGAGAGGACCTTGGGCTCGCCGGGATCTGCTCGGGAGGTGCAAGGGAGAGAGTGGACTAGTGGAGGGAGGGAGAGAGTGGACTAGTGGAGGGAGGGAGAGAGTGGAGGGAGGAGGGTGGAGTCGTGGGAGTCGCGACTCGCTTGGTTGTGGGCGCCGCTGAGAGAGAGATGGCTGAGAGAGAGAGCAAGTGGAGGAGAAGAAAACCCTAAGTCCTGAATATATAGTGGGCTAGTTATTTACCGATGCGGTTGTGTTACAATGCCCGCCTCAGTTAATAATTTACCGAGGCGGTTACGTTATAATGCCCGCCTTGGTTAATACTTATTAACCGAGGCGGTTATTTTACAATGTCCGTCTCGGTTAATGATTTACCGAGACGGTTATGTTATAATGCCCGTCTCGATTAATACTTATTAACCGAAACGGTTATTTTACAATACCCACCTCGGTTTTAACCGAGGCGGTTGCTGGCCCGGCTGCCATGCCTCGAATAACCGAGGCGGGTAACCGGGCCGCCCGCCTCCGAGGTCATTTTGGAAACGCTGCGCAAAAGATTTTGTAGTAGTGTCACCCTTATTATTGTCAATTTGTGGTTACTGCCATGTGATGATTGAGGCAACAGCGATAGGTGCCTTCATTGCCGAGTGAATAGCTTTTCCTGGATTTTCTAGATCCTAGATTTACGACCCGGCTGTGATAAGCATTCACTGTTGGCTCCAGCACAACCAACAGTAATGATCCGACAGGAATTCCATGTTCTGGCATGGTGCTTTATTCCTACGTTGATAAGATATCTAGTGTAAAGGAACCATTATTTTTTAGCGAGTAAAAAAAGATATATCTTCCTACTAAACATCTTCCTTGCACCATCAAATACTTTGCCGTACCTTCTTGGCAAATATGGATCCTATGCACACATACATATTGGCCATGCAAATGGAAGTTTCGCGGAATACGCCTTAAGGCCTTGACTATTTAAAGCTGAGAGTCTAAGACTAGTTAGATAGAGAGCTTCCCGTGATCCCGTCATGCGTTTTCCTAACACCGCATAAAATCAACGCCGCTCTGAATATTTTGATGGAGCTAGCGCAGTTTCTTCTTGACTATGATTGGAGGCTCGCCCACTGTGACGTTTTCGTGTCACTGTTACTTGTTGTAAACATCGGCATTTTAGCCAGGTAAGGCGTCGCTGAATCCGCCTCGTCAGCTAGCGCTCAGCGTCGACTTAAACAATAATGGAACAACGGAAGCCAAATCTTGCACGTCCACTGATAATATAAATATGGATCGGAGGTAGATAATGTAGCCTAGCAATAAGTAGACTAGCTGCTCCTAGCAAGAGACGTTTCACTGTTTGATCGGCCGGATCGATCCCGAGGTTGGCATCATGCCAAGAGAGCCGTGGCAACGTGCCCACGGGCACGGCGGCCTTGGTCCGCGCCACCACCGTTCCACATCGGGCCTGCGTCGCGGGTTGTTCCGGCCACACGAGGGCGAGGAGGATGGCGGGGAGAGTCACCGAGATGATCGCGTCCGGGGAGGGCGGCTTGGCCTCACCGCGGGCTCCCAGTTCCCCAGCGACATGGAGGGCCGTGTCCATGGGGGCTATCCTTCTCGCCGGTACTACCTCCCCGCCGCCGGTGATTCGTGTGTTCGTGGAAGCTATCCAGCTTCTACCCGGTACCTCACCGTCGGTGACTCGTCCCGGCCATCGATGGCATCGCGCGCAAGGTATTCTTTCTATATATAAATATAACCAGCGCACTCAAGTTTGGAGAGAAACGGATATATCTGCCAACCATTCAACCAAGTATATATTTGTATATGTATATATATGTGCAGGGAGAAAGCTGATAGCTTAGAGCGTGAGCTTCACAGCATCGAGAGATCCATCGTCATCCCGATATGCCTGAACCCCGAGTCCAGGGAGTTCTTCCCGGACAGGGACAGGGGCACCGCGCAGAGCCTCGACAGGTACCTCGCTGCTGCGAAGCGGCTGCAGCGGCTGGACACGTCAGGGGACATCGATCAGCGCAAGAAGAGCCTCCTCAAGACGGTCATGTCCTGCCTCGCCGACGAGTTCTGCCACCTCAAGGTGTGGAGGCTGGACGACGCTACGGCGAGGGATCACTCGCCGGCCTCCCTCTGGGATTCCGCCAGGCGCAGCCGCAGTGGTTCCCAGGACTCGGGCATGAGCTCCTCGTCCTCTTTGTCCTTCACCGGCAGCGGCGGCACAAGCGATGCCAGCCGTGGCTCGTACCACAGGGGTCTTGGTGAAGAACCGTCGGTCCAAAGTCACAGCACGTTCGCCGCTGGAATGATTTATGTCGACCGTAGGCCATTGTCGATCCTCCGTGATATTGCGAGCGTCATGATTGGGAGCGGATATGAATATATTCTACGAGGAGCTTTTGATCGACACTGCGCTCAACTTGCAAGGTAATTAATGTGTGCCTGGGTGTCGCTTGATCTCACTCCAGTTTAATTTGATGTTCTACATATTTCTTGAAACCTCAACTAATTAATTAATATTTCTAACTACTCGGAAAGCTGAAGTAAGGGGGAAATTAACCTTAAAAAAAGGTAAAGCAATGATATGGATGCAGAAACCATCTCCTGGAATGGTTAGCTAATTTGTATATGCTTGATTAAGCTGGAATGATTCCTAGCCCCATTCTAAGATAACCGAACGAGGCATAAAGTGTTTCCATCACGGTCAGACAAAATAATATCTTCCTTTTTTGTATACTTTGTCCAAAGAAATTTTTCTTGTGCGGCAGTACGTTGCACTTTCAAGAAGAGCGATTGGTCGTGCGCGTAGTAGAAGCAAACATGGCAGAGTTGTTTGGAGGGTGCAGCTAATGACGAGGAAGGTTGGGAGAATTCCAACTTAACATTGGAGCAAACAATTTACTACCGAAAGGCAGTTTGTTTGTCTCGTAGATGATATATAGATAAGCCACGTTAGTCGTAATCAGGTTCCTTGAGACGAGCCTAAATTCGATAGATAGCGATAATGCCATGTTCCTAAGAGTCTGATACTGACAATTAACCTTGTTTTCACCTATATCCAATAGGTACATTGAAATACTTGACATTGACAACATTTTTGGATATCAAATGGAAGAATCAAGAGAAATTCTACTGAAAGTCTGGACATCCGCAGTGCACATTATCATTAGTTTTCTGAATGAGATGCAAAGACAATTGGATGCACATGATTTTGGTTCCTTCGATAAAATCAAGCAGGAATATTTCTTGGCAATTGCAAAGGCAACTGTCTTGAAGTTGCTTGATTCAGCTAATTCTATCAGTTTTCAGGTGGACCCACCAACTGACCAGTCATGCAAGAGCAGTTATGGGGCAGCTAAACGTAACTTATCCAAAATGGTAGATGTGGTGATGGTGTACCAAGCACTGGATCATGGTTTGCCAACAATCTTATCACTGCTTTCGGGGGAAACTAAGGAGCTCGTTGTTGCAGAGGGTGAAGAGCTTATCAAGAGATTGTCAGATGTGTTTGCCAAATTATCTGACGAACTAAACAATACTGTCAGATCACAATATTTGTTCATCACTGATACTGGTGTCCATCGTTTTACGAAGCATGTCATGGATCATATACGATTGCTGGTTCAACATAAGAGGACAATCCATCCAATGCTAGAGGGTGGTCTAGAATCATTTGGTGAACTGGTGACACGGCTGATCTGGTCTTTGGAGTTCATGTTGAACGTGAATTCTAGGAGTTTGCAGCTACAAGGGCAGGAGCAGATATTCCTTTTAAACAATGTCCACTTCATGCTCGAGGCAGCCGAGAAGAATACAGAGTTGGTACTGATTCTAGGAGAAAGCTGGTTCTCACAGTGCCATGACCAAATCGACCAGTTCATAGCAGGCTATGTGGACGTGTCTTGGACACCGGTTATGTCCTCACTTGAGAGGAAAACCCGGTTCTCGGTAATATTGTGGCCTCATCAGTTGTTATGCAAGTTCACTTCAGCTTTTGAGGTGACTTGCAGTGCGCACAAGCATTGGAAAGTTGCTGATCCACTGATGCGGCACAAGTTGCGCGAAGCAATCTCTCACAAGGTTCTCCCATCATTGTACCGAATGCATGTGGAGTGTGACTCAGAGAAGATGAACAAGTCTGCGAGGTACAGCATCGAGCAAATAGAGTCTCAGCTGCTGGAATTGTTTGAGGGGTGAAGTAATTGATAATGCTTAAATTAAGGAATTTTGGATGCTGATGCATGTTCGAATATTTGGTTTTTCGGGTTTAGTTTAATCCAGAGATTATGTACATAAATAGTTAAACTTGGTTAGGTAGCAAAATCACATGGCACGAGCATAAACTGGACATGGATATCACATCACTACACATGAATCAATCTAGCTACTATACTCTGATAACAGAAACAATAGAGGATTAGACATAATTTTAAGCATCAATGTATTATGCAGTCTGTTAAATTCAAGGAGGACCTTAGGTCTTCCTTTTGCTTTTTGGCTAGATGCTTTCAGTTAAAAAAGATTTGTAATCTTGACTATTGCTTAAATTATTTATAAAATTTACTGTCGGGATCTCCCCCACAGTCCTTTGCTTCAAAAAAAAATAGAGGGTTAGACATGAGCAATAATGTAGACATGCAGGAAACGAATCTACACATGAATATATCTACTATGCTTGATAATAATAACAAAAACAAATGAGAATTAAACAGAAGCAGTCCAGACATGCATCAAACGAATCGGCATATTAACAAATCTACTATGCTCGATGATAGGAATAAAGGGAAGAAAACGGACGAAAACGGGTGGAAAAAGACCTCTTCGGTTTCCGTTTCTATTCTTTTAGCGGAAACAGGATCGGGTTCGGAGAAAAAAACGAAATTAAAAATGGATGGGGATATACGGAAATAAGGAAACAGACAAAGATGGACGAAGAGCTGGAAAATTAAATTAGAATAACATGATCAAATTTTTTGAGTATACATGAACAAAGTCACAAAATAGTATACACGTACGAAGTTATCGGTCCAATATTCATTAGCATGCCATGTGTTAATATGTTAACATGCATAATTTGTGATTAGTAGGTTTATGAACATATCAATTTCTAGATATATCTTACATAGATTGAAAACGGGATGAAAAAAGGAATAAATACGGGTCAATTCCGGATAAAAACGGGATTCCACGAAAACGGACGGAAAAACCCCTCTCCCGTTTCCGTAAACACGAAAACAGGATCCCACAAATACAGAAACGGGTAGAACAAAATAGAAAACGGGATGAGTCGGAACGGAATTTTTTTCCGTCCGTTTTTTTGCCACTACCACCATGCCCCGCTAACGACGGCCACGTTGATCCCAACACTAGAAGAATTCTCTCCATCCGAGATCTTTTTGTACCACTACACACTCCCTCGTGACTTGAGGGTTTTCCCTTTTATTAATCCAGACTCCAAAGAGTAAAAAGAAGTCGAACACTCTCTCGGTCAACAACCGAAGTTTGTCTTAGCTGGTTAGCTCAGTCTGTTTAGGTCGATGATAAGGTGTAGGTTCGAATCATGCAGAGGCCACATTGTTGACGGGAAGAGTCCACCTAGGCATATGATTTGTGACCTAGCAGCCATGTAGTATAACAAGGTTTTAAAAAAAATTATAATAGTTCTTTATTTTATGACGATCAACTATTGTCACAGAGCTCATGCAAAGTATACTACGATGATGTTTATGACAAAGACACAGCTTGGTCATAAATAGTTGTCATCCTGTGAATAGTCGTCGTAAACGGCCTTTATTTGTGATAAATATGTGCTCTGTCATCTGGTAACTGTCACAGAAGCTCAGATTCTTATAGTGCAAAGTAAGCCCCACTATGGCCACATTGATCCTAAGCAATGGCACCACGGGTTCCTCTCTCCTACCCACTCCCTTCCCTTTGCTTGGGCATCAGGTCGAAGCTAGGGTTTTTTAATCCGTGTGCTGAGCTATTGGTAGTAGGATCCAGTCGAGTTTGGCGACGAACAACTTTTTTTTGACTCGGCACAATGTGGCACATGCCAAACTAGACAATCTCCCGCCTACCCCTCTTGTGGCATGGCCAGGTTGATATCATTGTGGTATTTGTGCACCAAATCATGAGGCCTATTGCATGGGTGGTTTTGTCCTTATAGAGAGGCTAGATCTAGGCAATCCTAGTGGTGGCACTATTGCTAATGTGCAAATCTTTGACGGCGTGCCTGATATCTAGCTTGGCTTTTTTGTTGGGTTAGTTGTGCAAGGTCTCTAGTAGGGTTCCTAGTCAATCAGGTTGGGTCGGGCTGCTCTTGATTATTTCTCTAGGGAGTTGTGCAATGCCCTGCTTATGTAGAGCGCTTCTAAAGGTGACATCTTAAAATGGGCTACCTCTAAATAGGAAAAACATTAAATATCCTCATTGTTGCCATCGTTTTGGAAAGTACCCCCAGTCATGTGGTCGTTGCCACAGTCAGGATCATTGTGTCTAGGAGTGGGCATTCAGAATGAATCGAGAACTCAATTCGAGTAAATTGGTTTCAGTAAAAATTGGTCTTTGCATATTAGAAACCGAAATTGTGTTTGAAAAACCAAGGATCGACAATTTGGTTACCCCAAGCATTGGCCATGGTCTTCGGTTCCAACCAACTCTAATTGAACAACAATGCCCATATTTCATTATCGTGCTCACGGGAGCCTCTCTCTAGCGAAACATCACCTCTCAACTGCAAACTATTGAGGCCAGAGGATGCATGTGCAATAAGGTTGGAGAAGAGTGTCGAGTCAGAATAGAAGGTGTAGAGGCCGAATGCACAAAGGGATCTACACAAATATCTCGACAATGATTAAACCTCCGATGGCCACCTTGTATGTCCATCAGCCGTTATGGTATCAGATCTAGATCTACAGCCATAGGGCGGTTCAGCTCGTAGATCACCGGATGTCAGGATTTGGTGGTGCGGCATGGTGGCTAGCCATCCTTCCTAGGTAGAGACACTAGGAGCTAGAGATTGTGCCTGTGCCGGCGACGGTGGTTGTAGGTTCTTGAGGATCTAAGAGGGGGAGGAGAGCGAGCGACAAGGGATGACCCATATGTGCTTGAGGATCCGCAAGCAGAAGGAGAGTGTAGATGAGGGATCCTGAGTTGGAGACATCAGTGACAACGAATAAGGTAGAGGTACGGGAGAGTTGGATAGCTATTTAGGTTGGGTACCCAACCAAGAAGTCAGATTAACCAATATAGTGTTTGGGTTTCTTCAACTTGGAACCAAACTACGGTCTGATCCGAAATTTGAGTCTCTTCAATCGCGGTCTGTTCTAGCTTAGGTTTTGCCTAGGCTTCTTTTTCCACCCCTAATTGTGCCCTCTTCCTCTTGGTGTGGTGTTTTTCTCTTTGCTATGCCTTTTCCATGTCCCATATATTTGGCTGTGTGTAGGAAAGGGTAGATCATCGGAGAAAGCCATTGCGGCTCAGTCGACCAATGGTGACACACTTTGGGCATCGTTTCTCATGCTGGTACCATTGTTATGGCAATCTGGACCTTGTGTTCATTCAATGAAAACCATATTTGGTTTGAGGTACGAACAACAATGGTGTTTGGTGCAGTGTGCCCTTGTCTGTGCATTCCATCATCATCGTCGTCGTCTATGTGGTTATTGTACTTGATCTTACTGATGCCTGCAAGAGGTACACAATAAATGCATCGATTTAGACCGCAATCATGAATAGAAACAGAATAAATTGCTCAGAAATCACTCAAATGCACAAAGAAATCACTCAAATGCACAAATTCATACAACTACGAGAAACGCACACATCATTCGTGATGAAGTGCTCGAATCACACAACATTGGTATAATCTAAGGCCCTATTTATATCACTTTGGATTATTATAATTTGAGTTGTGAATTATGGTTATAGTAATTTAGTTTATGAATTATAATAGTATGTTTTGTTTTTTTAAGGCAACTTACTAGAGTTTTGCCTTTCGATTAAGTTAGAAAAAAGTTGGCCTAATTTAGGCCATGTTTGGCACAGCTCCACTTTACCAGTGGAGCTATTTTTTCTGGCTTCAGCTCCATCAACAGCTTTGTCGGTAGAGATGGAGCTATTTTCTTGACACATTTGGCAAAATATACAGCTCCTTATAGTGAACAAAGGAGCGAAAAGACTATAGTGCCCTTCTCTTTTTTCCTTTTCTTCTTCTCCTTATCTGCTCGGTTCTTCCAAGCTGCTTCATCCTCGCAGGGCCACGTGCTCTCAGTGGTTCCGCGAGTCGGTTGGCCGCACCCTGAAAGCATCTAGGCCTCGAGAGTTGGTTTCGGCAATTAATGACAATACATTATTACCATGACTAACGTGTGTTTTGCAGAAACTTTGGTAAGTTAGGTCATGGGGTTGATAACTACTTTGGGCACTATGGAATTCATGTCCCTTGATGGAAATCGTTTCTGTTTTCAAAGGATCAACGACAAGATTAAGGACGGTTAGTTCCGAATGTCAAGGTGTTGAATTGCATTCGAAATAGTCGTTAGGATCTTCGCCTTTTTCCTTTGGCCGTACTATAAAGGGGGGCATGAGCGAGTAGCTTGACCTAGATGAGTCTTGTGTTTAGGTGTGGTGCACACTTATCAAACTTAGCACTAGGTAGCTCAAGAAAAGCTCAAAGTTCAGTTGGAAGCAACTTAGTCCAAGTTGCGTCACGTTTCGGAGTCGTTAGAGCCATTTTCTCTTGACCGGACGCGGTCTCTGGCTTGATCGGACGCGTCCGGTCAGTACTAACCAGTTACTGCGTGTGGCAGAATCGCCTAATCTAATGCTCTCCCAAGAGTATTTGTCTTCCATTAGACACTAAGTACCCAAGAGAGAACACTAAACTATACGATTCCGTCGAGCACACCACAAGGGAGAACTCGAAGATCCACATTTTTACATCAGGATCACAAATGAGAGAGTAAAGCTTACAACATACTTACCATTTCTTACATCACTTTTAGTACAACATCAGAGTAATTCATTATGTAGTTATAACAGCGGAATATAAAACATTATCAGAGTTCAGCGGAAACGAAATCATTTAATGGCAAGTTAACATTAACATGAAGAACGTTTAAATGCATGAATGATAACAGGTTAACAGTATTTTCCTTGTAAAACTTTTAGTGAGAGTTTTAATAAATAACTCTACTCCGCATCGCAAAGGAAATCCTCGCTGAGCCCACCAGGAGGTTTCTCCACACAAGTGTCAACTTATCAGCACCTGCCACCTGCAACAGGGTAGAACAAACCCTGAGTACTCAATTGTACTCCGCAAGACTTACCCGTCAGGAGGGAAAAAAAGACTCCAAGGATGATGCAAGGCTTTTTGGCTTGTGGGTTTCTTGTTTGCGAGAAGCAGCACTAAGAGTGTGTCCTTAATTTCTTACTTTTAATAGCTGTATTTTATTTCTTAACCAACCTTCTATGTAAGCACCTAGTCTATAATCAAACAGGGTTGAGCAAAAGGAACCATTTCTTCATCTTTCAACTACCAGTTCTTACTACGATGCCAGAGCGTAGTCACACCGTACCGTCACGCAGAAACGGCGATTCGCGAATCAATGTGCCTAGCTGGGTGCCTCGAAAACACACGCCTTGCTTGTACCCCGGGCACAAGCAAGACCAACCCGTTCCACTCCTGTCAAGGGGTCCAGGTCCCCGTCCAAGCTCGGACTCTAAGCCCCCAACACTGCAGGCCTGGCCTCAGTATGGTGCTTAGACCTCCTCAACCCAATATATATAACCACCCTAAAAGCCGGTCCGGAAAGAGCCGGAACCCATGACAAGAGAGAAATGAGTCTTCCCGCTCCCATAAGCAAGTATATGCTCGGGACAATAAATCTGTGACTTGACCAGGGTCCATGCAACGAACGGTCCTTAATTGACACAGGCGGAACAAATGCAACCAGAGTCCCGCTCTGTTGCCCAACCAGGTCCAAGTCCATCCAATCCGCTCTGCCCGGTCTCCAATTATCCATATACATTTATATTCCATGTGATAGTAACATGATAATAGTAATAATATTATAATTCCTATCTCTCACGAGTGACAGGCAATCACTCGACTTCTACCGGGATCCTATAGCATAGCACACTACACGATCCTATCATACTAGTAAGACTCATTGGACAAGGATATATATATGCAAGTGGGTTTCATTCAACTCCTTTAAACTTAATGCACAAGCATAATTTAAAGTGCATAATAATAGGGGTTATGCACCGGGACTTGCCTAGGTAAAATATAACCAAAAGTTAGTATTCCATCTTCATGACCTGTTCACCATGGCACCACCTTTTAGGTTTAACACCAGCTGATCCATCGATTCACCATCGTTCCTAAATAATACACAAGAATGCAATGCATTCTTTAATCAAACAAGTATACACGTGAGCATTACAAGCTTACGAGACAAGCAACACGCTGTAGGGTGAACTAAGGTATTAAACGTTCTAGATTTGGCTCTCATCCTCTCTCGGCAGGATTGACTTGTGAGTTAATTAATACCTTAAAACGCACAAGGACAGGACAAGGCAACATGCTAAGCATACACCATGTACTAAACCGAGCCCTGCAACCCTTTACTAGTCAAGCATTTAAAATACGTAGCATATAAAAGCATCTATTAACCTTAATATAACATCTAGTATATATGAAATATTAAATAAATACAACTGAGGAATAAAAAGGTGACGCACCAAACATCTTTTCTTAGACATGAAAATTTTATGGGAGATATATCTTAACTAATTAGAAATACTATACAAGTTTCATGATTTTCGGATAAACATATTATTTACTAGAGTTTAATTAAGATTTAATAGCAATAAAAGCATGTGACAATGATAAATCAATAACTCAGTAACTATGCGTGAACTGAACATGAAATTTTTTTCGTAGATCAAGCATCCCATGATTAGAATACCATAAAAATTTCATGACAGTTGGAGCACCGAATTTGCAGATATGAATTTCTCCCCAACTAATCATAGGCAAAATCTAGAGCAATATTTATCTACTAAAACATGCAAGATTATACACCCATTGCATAGATCTAGTCACAAGGATTCTAAAACATCCTCATTTTCCATTTTATGATTTTTCTACGATTTTATATGAATTTTCAAAGATTCAGCCGATTTATTCCTAAAAGAAAAAAAGAAAAAGTATAAAGGACAAGCACTTTGCGCATACACCCCTGAGCTTTCCAGGAATCAACCCGCAGTACATACGCACTATATGGTACTATTCAATGAGTCATAATATTTGCATCGGGAACCTAGTAAAAGTTCCTATTCTGTTTTCTCACCCTTCCTCTCGCACACGGAGCAGAGGACGCGCTCGGGTGGTCGATTTCCGGCCGGTTGGAGGCGGACCGATGGTGGGGAGGCGGCGCTCGGGCACACATGGGCGAGTGCGCACCCGTGGAGGATCGCGGCCTAGCCGGTGGCATGCCGTGGCGCCCTGGCCACTCGCGCCCATGGCTCGGCGGCGGGGCGACAGCGGCTCCGGGGCGCGGGTTGCTGCGCAGCGGCGCAGCGCACACGCAAGGAGGATGCCGCGGCCGGTGCAGTGCGGATGGTGGCGATCGAGCTCGAGCGGCAGCATGACGCGGCCATGGCGGACACGAGCAGAGCAGGCGCACCGCCGGCCAGGGATCGGCCGATTCGGCCAGGCTGGGTGCGCCGGCGGCAGTGCGAAGTTGCGGGGGCGGCGTGGGGCTGGGGAGGTCCAGCGCAAGCTGAGGAAGGCCGTGGCGACATCGGCTTGGGCGGAGAAAGGCCGGAGGCAGTGCGGTAGGCCACGACAGCCGCCGAGGGAAGAAGAGGGGCGGGGAGGGCCGGCCTGGCCGTGGCCGTGCACGGCGCCTGCTCGGCCAGCCGGCAGCAGCCAGCAGAGGCGCCCGCAGCAGACGCAGTAGCAGCGCCAGCGGCAGCAGCAGCACAAGGAGGAGGGAGGGCGCTGAGGGGAGAAGCTGGGGAGGCTGCAACGCTCGGCCTGCTCGAGCTCGAGCTCGAGCTCTGCTCAGGGAAGATAGGGAGAGCGAGGACGAGCTGAGCTCGGCCTTGGCTTAAAGGCGCACGCGCACTGCCCCCATCACTACAGTCGGGAATGGAGGAACAGCAGGGCTGCAGCGATAGCGATCGTGGTGTCGCGATGAGGGCGTCGCGTTGGCTTGAAGCTGCCCGACTTGACACAGCACGCACGGTCGCGAGCGTAATGCACACGTGACGTTGGCCTGAGGCCAGCAGCGGCGCACATGGCGTGTCTGTGGCTCACGCGGCAAGGGCAGGCGGGCGCACATGGAGCGGCAGAGGCACAGCGTGGCGAGGACAGCGAAGCAGGGAGAAGTCAAGGTCCACGGTTGTGGCAGTAGGCGGTGGGCAGCGCGACACGACGAGGCGAGCTGCAGCGGCTGTGACGTCGAGCCAGGGCCGACAGCGGGTGCAGAGCCACTGGGGCGCAAATGCGACGGCAATGGCAGTAGCAGCACAGAGCGAGGCAGCAGCATTGCGCGGCATCGGGGCGGCACGGAACGGCAGCGGGGCAGCAAACGCAGCACGGCAGCCGCAGCAGGACAGTGGGCCGTCAGTGGCGAGGCCAGGTGCGCGGCCATGGCAGGGCATGCACCTGCACGCGCCAGCGGCCACGGCCACGTGTTGGCGCACAGCGGAACGGCAGGCGCCAGAGCAGTGGCAGCACGGCGGCAGAGGTGATGCAGCAGCGGCCGGATTGGGCGTGGCCAGCGGCAGCGGGCGGCGCACGGTCTTCATCGTCGGTCGCTTGGCGTTGGTTTTCAGTTGCAGACTCATGATGGCGCATACGAGTGCATGCAGGCGATTGGCAAGCACAGGCGGCAAGCTCTTCTTCTCGGACAAGCTATGCGGCCGGGCCAGCGACCAGCAGGGGCAAGCATGCAGGCAGCGCCAGGAACCAGAGGCCAGCAGCAGCGTTCCTGTGTAGACGTGCTGCAGCAGGCGTGCGTGAGGGAGGGGCTCCATTGCCCCAATTAAGAATGGTAGAGCAGGCAGGCAGCGGAACAGTGACGCATGCAAGCAGGCGTTTTGACTTTGGAGTGCATGCGTGAGTGTGTTGTGCCGTGTGTTTTGGTTTTCCAATTTTTTATTTATTATTTTTTTTACCAGCACATATAGATAATTATGTTATTACTTCTTTGTCACTAATCTACACATATGCATATATGTTTATATGTATTTATACGCTGAGATGCCAAAAAATAGAAATAAATTTGTACACTACTTTAATTAATATAGCAGCATGCTTTATCAAAACAAAACACGTGCGCGCGCTATTTGTGTGTATATACATATGTTACTTTATTAAATATAAAGTTATTTTATAGTCATGTTTTAAAAGCCTCTAAAAACATTATCATTTCATGCAAGAATTTAAAGCTCAAGCGTACTAAAATATATTATCATGTTTGTTAAGTCTTAACTTATTTGCTAATCAGGTACGTAACACCATAGGTGTTACACTGCGTTACAGCACGGTTGACCGGACGCAGTCCTTGCGAGGACCGGACGCGGTGATTGCGCTGACACGTGTCACAGAAGGGAAAACAACTAATCAGACGTGACTAGGAAGTGATCGGCGCGTCCGGTCATGTTCCAGTAAGGTACTTTGACGATCGGACGCGTTCGGTCATCACTGATCGGACGCGATCGAGCGTCAGGTCAAAGTACAGTAAGCACCTTGCACGATCGGACGCATCCGGTCACCCCTGATCGGTGCGTCCGGTCACTCAGCAGTATTGTTCAGAATTTCGACCGTTACGTTCGACCGGCGCGTCCGGTCACGTTGACCGGCACGTCCGGTCAGCGCGTATTTTGCTGAGTTGGCAGGTAACGGTTGGATTTGACTGTGGGGTGTATAAATACATCCCCTTCACCTCTTTTAGAGGTCTCTTGCTCATTTATTCAGCTGAGAAACACCTTTGAAGTGCAAGAGAGTGCAAGAGCTCGAGTGAGGGTAGTGATTTGAGAATCAAAGTTTAAAAATCCCTCACTAGTGTCTAGAGAGTAGCAAGTGTGCATCCATCTTCTCATTAGGCTCGTTGTGGTCAAGTGAGAGTTTTAGCTTGTTACTCTTGGTGATCGCCATCACCTAGACGGCTAGGTGGTGATTGGGAGTTTGGTGATCATCCGGCGGAGCTTGTGGATGACCCAACTCATCTTGTGAGCGGTTTTGGGTGATTCATCGCGACGGAGTGTCGAAGAATTAGCCCGTAGAGAGCACTTGATCCTTGTGCGGATCAAGGGGGAGCTACACCCTTGCGCGGGTGCTCCAACGAGGACTAGTAGGGAGTGGCGACTCTCCGATACCTCAGGAAAACATCACTGTGTTCCTTGCCCTTACTTTCAAGCATTTACTTTCTCATATTACTTTCATTGCTTGGTTTACTTTCCTAGAATTACCATGCTAGACTAGGATTGGAACTTAGGGTGCAAAACTTTTACCGGTAGAATCACAAGGAACACAAGTAGGCACTAGGGGTGAACTTTGACTTGTAGGATTTATTTCTTGCAATTAATTTTTAGAAAAGCCCAATTCACCCCCCTCTTGGGTATCTTGATCCATTCAATTGGTATCAGAGCCGAGTTGCTCCTAAATTAGGCTTCACCGCCTAGAGCAAGATGTCTAACGGGGAAGGACCACCTCCCACCTTTGAGGGGGATGATTTTCTATATTGGAAAATCCACATGGAGGCGTACCTCGAAGCCATAGATGTGGGGTGTCTTAGAGCCGCCACCCAAGGGCTTCC
Source organism: Saccharum hybrid cultivar R570 (assembly GCA_038087645.1). NCBI lineage: Eukaryota > Viridiplantae > Streptophyta > Magnoliopsida > Poales > Poaceae > Saccharum > Saccharum hybrid cultivar. The sequence continues at coordinate 8,080,975 of JAQSUU010000113.1, forward strand.
CGCTATCAAGGATCCCACCAACCCAAGTGGTGACGAGGAGAAGTACGACCGGTGGAATGCAAAGGCCAAAAATGCACTCTACCGGGGCTTAGGCAAGGATATCTTCAATCGTGTGCGTAATGCAAAAAACGCTCATGAATTGTGGGAAAACCTTTGTGCTCTCCATGAGGGAACCAAGAGTGAGTGTGAGGAACGCTATCATATTGCTTTAAAGAAAATTAATTCTTTTGAGATGCTTCCTAAAGAAAGTGCTAATGACATGTACACTCGATTGAATGTTCTTGTAGAGGATCTCAATGCTCTTGGGCTCACCCAAATGAGTCAATCAGATGTTGCAAGGAGAATCTTGAGCATTCTTCCCGTTGAGAAGTATGGTCACATTGTCACTGTGCTTCATTAAAGTGATCTCTCCACCGCAACACCGACACAAGTATTGGGAAAGATCAATGCACATGAGATGTACATGCACATCACCCTAGAAGAGGGCTCATCATCTTCCAAGGACTTGGCCTTCAAAGCTAGCCATGACAAGAAGAAGAAGAAGGGCCAAGCCATGATGGTGCAAGAAAGCTCAAGTGAAAGTGATATTGATGATGCATCACTTGCACTCATGGTGAGAAAGACCACCAAGATGCTAAAGAAGCTCAACAAGAGTGGCATCAAGTTCGATGGGAAAAAGAAGTTCTTCACAAGTAGCAAAAGAAAGCCCATATCCGAGATGGATTGCTACAATTGTGGTGAACTTGGCCACTTAGCTCATCAATGCCCTAGGCCTCCAAAAGACAAGTACAAGAACAAGAACAAGGGCAAGAAAAATGACTCAAGTGATGAAGAAGATGAGAAGAAGAAGAACAAGCCATACAAGAAGAAGGATGGTGTTGGGCATTCTTAACGTCATTACCAAAAATAGACTTAGTTTTCTAATTCTGATAACGGCGCCAAAAATGCCGAACCTATCCCTCATGCCACTTAAGCCAAGTTGTCATCCCCAGCATGACATGAGAGACGCGGTATTGAAATATGCAACTGCTCTTTCTAAATAAATAATAAATAAGATCTACAAGCGCACAGATTAATACCGATGTAGCATTTTAACCGAAAAGTATTCCAGGTATCGTTATTTATATTTTTTACCACTGGGAAGGGATTACTAACATCAATGTTGATTATGGAATGGAATATAGGAATGAGTATCAATCATTGCATGTATAAGTGAGAGCATTCATCTATCTCTTGCATACAGGGGTAAGTGTCACATAAAATATAGATAAAGTATGAATGGTGACAAAGATAATTAATCTGATCAGCTAGCCACATATAATAATGATAAGCACCTCAACAGATATTCTAGCAAGTCATTAGCATGGTATTAGGACGAACTACAAGGATATTTCCTAAGTTATTCTTAACTATAAAGTCTAGCATATCATAGTTAGTGCAAAGTACACTTGGCAATCATTGCGAGAAAGGACTACGCCCATGCATAGTGATATTATCAAGGAAGATGAGAAACATAGCAATCACTCCCCCGTAATAATGTTGCTCTGCCTGCCTTACACACGGGAGGGGGACTATATAAGAACCAACGAAGCTATCACCATTGCGGACCACCCCACGATCCGGCATATAAGGTGCAATCGCAGATAAATATGGTCTAAGCACCACGCCTACACAATATTTATCATTTACCCATGGATCCGATGGATAAACGCTATATGATCCTAAATATGTATATAATTCCAATCTAACTAAGCCAAGCGTATAACTACGATAAACTAAGAACAATATAATTGCAAACATAAACAAGTAGAGCATAGTCATAATCAATATATTTGAAATAGAACAAAGTTGTATTCATAATATTGAAGAACAAAGATAAACAATGAAGAACAGTAAAGGAATTACCAAGAATCCTCTTGACAGATCCGGAAACCAATCGAAGATTGACTCCTAGTTCTAATCCTATGTAGCTATGCTATACTAGAGATCTAGTTGATGTGGTGGCTCTAGGGCTTGATCAGAGACTCTCCTCCAAAGATTAGGTTTGAAGAATTGAGAATGAGGGAGTGCCTCCTCCAGGGGCCAGGGGTCCTGCTTATATAGCCCCCTCAAGTGAACGTGGGCCGTCGGATCAAACCGACATTAATCGCACGGTTTTCCTTGATCCCTTAGGTCGGTGGAGCATAATCCGCGAGACGGAGCCAGATTGGCTCTCAGGCCAGGGCGGGCGCCCTAGGGAGCAGGGCGGGCGCCCTGCCTCCGGGGCCCGTTCGGCCTCCCGTTCGATCTCGTGGCTTCTGGAGTCTTCTAGATGATAGAAAATCGGTGAACACGTTATTATCTCTATGTAAACCAACGTGTGGGCCTTTCCTCCGTATTTTCTGATAACCCCCTGCAGAAACAGACAAACACCAAAACTCGTGGAATTCTGTCAGATAAAACCCTAAGTCTAGGTGTTGGTTGCATTTGGATCCTTTTCTTTATTTATTTGATAACTATATTTGGTACTTAAGGACCGTCAACAAACTCCCCCAAGCTTACCTCTTGCTCGTCCCTGAGCAAGGATAGACTCATTATGGAGCAGAAGTTGCTGCAACGCCTTTGAACGTTGATGGTACATATGCTTTCAAATAAGGTCTCATCCCTGAGTTAGAGTAAACTGTCAAGACTTAAAACTTACTCATTTTTCCTTTCACCATGGGGCTTGCAACCGTCACCTACATCTTGAGTGGTTAAAAGATAGAATGGTCTAGTCAAACGCCATGTCTCTTATTCTTGATCAGCTATAGCTCTGGAGTTTTTGCAAATTTTTCAAATAAAACTCAGAGATTCCTTGTATGACTTTCTCGGGTCTCTCTTTTGTGGTATTTCTGGATCCTTACCAAGGCAGTAATGGTATATGCCTTCTCTCTCAAAGTATGTGGTATTTATGGTATAAGACGTAGTGACATTGCCTTCTCTCACCCTACTCTAATAAGGCTTTGATATCTGGAGCTCATAGGTGGGAGATACAGTATACATACACATAGAACATTTATTGCATAGTCAAACCATGGATCCAGAGAAACAAGTCAATAAGTCAAATCAAGATGTGCATGTGTGGTGAATGAGTGGTGTATGGTGATGATGGTGATAACAAAAGTCTAATGCTCTTTTTGAGGGAATACATACCTTTCTTGCTTTTAAAACTTTTGAGGGGAATGAGATGCTCTATTTTTTTTCTTTTCTCTTCTTTTTTTTCTCAGGTGGGTATCTTGTACCCCTAATTCTACTGTCGGACACTTGTCCATTTTTACCTCTCGTCTCACTTTTTCTTTCTTTGAGGTTCCGAGCACTTGCTCCTTTTATTTCCTCGTATTTATATTTTTTTTAGAGCAATCTCCCTCTTTTGAAAATATAGCAAGTGGTAGTAGAAATGACTTGAGCATTAACTTCACAGGGAATAACAGGAATGGGATAATGTTTTTGGCTATTCTCTCCCGGGTCAGGAGTAGAATAATTTTGGGTGAATCTGGAGATGGAAATGAGTGGATATATGTGGATGCGTACTTCCGGAGTAGAAACAGCATGTATGAGTGAACGTGCAAGTGAATCTTGATTTTAACCACATGACAAGTTCCTAAGGGTCTACACAGCTTGACCAGACTCAATGCCCATAAGCAGTAAGTAGTAAAAGTGCGGCTCTTAATCTAACAAGCATGTATATATGGCTGTGGTAGGAATTTAAACTCTCATCATACAGGAACTCATCATGCAACATTTTAAAAGATTTTTAAAGATAAAATTCTCCAGAATTCTAGCATCTCTTGGAACAGATAAACAGCAGCTCAACCTTTCCATATCATATCCGCTAACAACTTAGACTTCAGATCAAGTTCTCTTCCCACTAGTTCAGGTTTAGAGCCAGTTTTAAATTATAACAGTTATGTCTAAACTAGAGAGAGAACAAATTTGAAAATTAGGCAGAGCAACTATTCATCATATCCATGCTAGAGTTTTATTTTCAAGATTCAGTTTAGCATAGCTACTTTATTTATTTATTAAACTAAGCAAATATATATAAACACAAAATATTTATTTGGGTTTTCATGATTATGCATCTTTTTATTTTAATAAAGCATAGGTATAAATGTAGATAAAAATACTTATCGGGATAAATGGGGGTGCTCTCCCCCAAGCTGGATCTTGACGTAATTTCTTCTGATGTAGCTAGCAGGTGCAGAGGTGTATTTGAATGTCGGCAGCACCCTGACAACGATTAGGATGTCCTCCATCTGCTAGTCTTCCTGAATTCTGTGGAGCTCAAATAGACAACAAAGCTTCGTGGAACTTGATTAAGTGTTAGCATAAATATCTAGCCTTTATCATGTTTGAGCTTCCTTGATAAATGTCACTCTCTATTTTTATTTTCATTTTTATAGAACAGAATAAATATATTTTTTTATGCCACCACAGTGAATGTACTTATGGATTTTATGCCACTCGCATACTCACATGGGGCTTACTATTTTTAATATTTTTTTTAGACAGAATGAACATGATTAACTGAGCAATAATTAAAGGGAAAATGATAACTACCAAGTTTACCTCTTGGCACGGCGTTCGGTGTTTTTAAGTCCTCCGAACAGACTTCTTTTCTTCTTAGTTGTCCTGGGATTTGGGTGGCGTAGATGGTGGTTCCGGCAGCGCTTCCTCTTCTTGTGTAACTGTCTTCGCTTTCCATACCCGACTTGGTGCTTCGGTCTCCTGTTGTGTATCCTCGGGCCTTATGACCTCTCCTTCATAGTCTGCCCATACGTCCTTGATGGTTTGCCTCCTTTGGTTACGGTTACGTCGCCTTCTTCTTGTCCTGACCTGCTTAGAATCTTCAACTATATAGTTAGGGTCATTAAAGTAGCGGCGTACCTTCTCAGAGGGGAAATGCATATGGACTTCTCCGGTTCCAATGTAGATGATTGCTTTGACGGTGCCTAGGAACGGTCTTCCTAGGATGATGGGTGGATCGTACTCGTCGTCTCCCATGTTAATGACCTGAAAGTCTGTATGGACAAAATGATCGTTAATTTTAACAGGGACATCGGTTACTATACCTTCGACCTTTCGGGATGTCTGATCTGCCATCTGGAGCTGAGTGTATGTTGGTTTTAAGGGCATGGTTCCGTACAAGAGCTAATAGGTGACTGTGGCCATTATGTTGACGCCTGATCCAGTGTCGCAGAGCGTCTTCTGAAAGGAGTATCCATTGATTGAGCACTCAATGCTTGGCATACCTGGGTCGTCCTTCTTGTTCAGGAATGGCGACTTAAGTCGACCATCTTGACCTCCTTGAACTGCAGTGACCATCTTAGCTGATTCGGTCCATCCTTGGTTGTTCTTGTTCTGCTTGATCCTCCTGTTGGTCCTCTTTCTTGGTTCATGTTGGGGTTGCTCTGGGATTTGTGTAATCTTGTTCTTGAAGGAAAACGTCTCCTTCCTCCCCTTGATGTTGAAGTTAATCTTCGCAGCGCTGGCGTAAATGACAGCTCCCGAGGTGTTCAGGAATGGCCTTCCCAGAATAACTGGTGACCTCTCATCGGACCCGGTCTCTATCACCACGAAATCAGCTGGAGCATACGAGGTACCAACTCGGACACACATGTTCTTTAATATTCCTTTAGGAAAGCTTAGTGTCCGATCTGCAAGCTGCAAACACATAGTTGTTTCTGATAAAGGATATGTAAAGAATTTTTCATAGAGTACCCTGGGCATAATGTTGACGCTAGAACCAAAGTCACAGAGTGCTTCTGGGAAGTCCACCATGCCGATGGAGATCGGGATGACGGGGCGTCCTGGATCGCCTCTCTTGACTGGCAGAAGGTCATTATGTACTCCGACAGCGGGATTACTCCAATAGTTACCTGCATCAAACATGTCTACAAGATTTGCAGATTCTAATCCTTCCGGTTGTGATACCGGGGTTAGTAGCAGGAACAGCAGCAGCTATTTGATTTAACTGAGATTCAATCATTTTATTAAAGCTAATTTGGTTTTTGATGGCAGTAGAGAAATTATCCATTCTATTATTTATGTTTTCTAGCATTTTATCATTGGATGCCAATTTCTTAGACAAGTTATCCATTAGCTTTCCTTGATTAGACACTAACTCTCTCAGGGGTGGAAAATTATTATTGTTGTTGTAAGAGTTATTACCTTGATAATTACCTGAGTAGTTACCTGAGTAGTTAGGCCTCTGTTGATTCCAACCTTGATTTTGTTGAGAACGGTTGTAGTAGTTGTTGTTGTTGTTGATGTACCTTGCATCCTCAAGCATCTCAGGGCAGTGATTGCCTGAGTGTCCAGTGTCTCCACATTCCTCACAAGTCATGTGAGAGTCGTAGACGTTCATGACTTCTCTTTTGTCTCCAGCTTTGTCATCGAGCTTTTTCATGAGTAGGTCTAACTTTGCAGACAGCATGTCTACCTCCTTGAGCTGGTGCATACCTCCACCCTTCTTGCGTGTTTGAGTCCTCTCTTCGTTCCAACCTTGGTTGGACGCCATCTTCTCCACAAGGGCTGTAGCTTGTGGTATGGTGAGTGATAGAAATGCGCCTCCAGCTGCAGCATCCATGGTCTCACGAGCACTAGTGATGAGCCCATGATAGAAAGTCTGCATAAGTAGCCAGCTCTCCATTCCATGATGGGGACATTCTAGGATGTAATCTTGAAAGTGCTCCCATGCTTCTGGAACGGATTCATCATGTTGTTGCTGAAAACTTGTAATCTTCCCACGGAGAGCATTGGTCTTGCCCATGGGAAAGAACTTAGCCAGAAAGTTCGTAGAGCAGAGTGCCCACGTAGTGTTCTTATCCTTCGTCGCGTAGAACCACTGCTTCGCTCTCCCCAATAGTGAGAATGGGAAAAGGCGAAGTAGTATGGCGTCTCTGGGAACATCTAATAAAGTGAATGTGCTGCAAATCTCCAGGAAGTGTTGGAGATGAGCACTTGCATCTTCGTGCGGCTTCCCACAAAACTGGTTGGCTTGTACCATGTTGATGAGCCCTGGCTTGAGCTCAAAGTTCTTGTCGATGGCCGCGGCAGGTCCAGTGCGGATGTTGTCCGTAGTGGGAGCTGAGAACTCGCGGATCGTCTTGTTCGCCATGGCTGCGAACTCTGTTGACAAATTCCGAATGAAACTTCGGCGGTCTTCTGGATTGGATGAAGTGTTGCGTCGAAGTGTTGACTTCTTGAGCTTGGCTCTTGCCCCTCTGATTAATGCTTCGGGGTTGTCAACAAAATTTTCTGGAAGATGTCCTCTATTCATACATCACCCTGCAAAACAATAAGAATGAAAAAATACAGGGGTAAATCTGTATGGGAGAATTGATGATCTCAATCACTTAATGATGCGAATGATGACTCAAATTCTGTATTCATTCCTTGTTAGTAAATCAACCTTCCCCGGCAACGGCGCCAAAAATGCTTGTTGGGCATTCTTAACGTCATTACCAAAAGTAGACTTAGTTTTCTAATTCTGATAACGGCGCCAAAAATGCCGAACCTATCCCTCATGCCACTTAAGCCAAGTTGTCATCCCCAGCATGACATGAGAGACGCGGTATTGAAATATGCAACTGCTCTTCTAAATAAATAATAAATAAGATCTGCAAGCGCACAGATTAATACCGATGTAGCATTTTAACCGGAAAGTACTCCAGGTATCGTTATTTATATTTTTACCACTGGGAAGGGATTACTAACATCAATGTTGATTATGGAATGGAATATAGGAATGAGTATCAATCATTGCATGTATAAGTGAGAGCATTCATCTATCTCTTGCATACAGGGGTAAGTGTCACATAAAATATAGATAAAGTATGAATGGTGACAAAGATAATTAATCTGATCAGCTAGCCACATATAATAATGATAAGCACCTCAACAGATATTCTAGCAAGTCATTAGCATGGTATTAGGACGAACTACAAGGATATTTCCTAAGTTATTCTTAACTATAAAGTCTAGCATATCATAGTTAGTGCAAGTACACTTGGCAATCATTGCGAGAAAGGACTACGCCCATGCATAGTGATATTATCAAGGAAGATGAGAAAGATAGCAATCACTCCCCCGTAATAATGTTGCTCTGCCTGCCTTACACACGAGAGGGGGACTATATAAGAACCAACGAAGCTGTCACCATCGCGGACCACCCCACGATCCGGCATATAAGGTGCAATCGCAGATAAATATGGTCTAAGCACCACGCCTACACAATATTTATCATTTACCCATGGATCCGATGGATAAACGCTATACGATCCTAAACATGTATATAATTCCAATCTAACTAAGCCAAGCGTATAACTACGATAAACTAAGAACAATATAATTGCAAACATAAACAAGTAGAGCATAGTCATAATCAATATATTGAAATAGAACAAAGTTGTATTCATAATATTGAAGAACAAAGATGAACAATGAAGAACAGTAAAGGAATTACCAAGAATCCTCTTGACAGATCCGGAAACCAATCGAAGATTGACTCCTTCTAGTTCTAATCCTATGTAGCTATGCTATACTAGAGATCTAGTTGATGTGGTGGCTCTAGGGCTTGATCAGAGACTCTCCTCCTAAGATTAGGGTTTGAAGAATTGAGAATGAGGGAGTGCCTCCTCCAGGGGCCAGGGGTCCTGCTTATATAGCCCCCTCAAGTGAACGTGGGCCGTCGGATCAAACCGACATTAATCGCACGGTTTTCCTTGATCCCTTAGGTCGGTGGAGCTTAATCCGCGAGACGAAGCCTGATTGGCTCTCAGGCCAGGGCGGGCGCCCTAGGGAGCAGGGCGGGCGCCCTGCCTTCGGGCCCGTTCGGCCTCCCGTTCGATCTCGTGGCTTCTGGAGTCTTCTAGATGATAGAAAATCGGTGAACACGTTATTATCTCTATGTAAACCCGACGTGTGGGCCTTTCCTCCGTATTTTCTGATAACCCCCTGCAGAAACAGACAAACACCAAAACTCATGGAATTCTGTCATATAAAACCCTAAGTCTAGGTGTTGGTTGCATTTGGATCCTTTTCTTTATTTATTTGATAACTATATTTGGTACTTAAGGACCGTCAACAGATGGCAAGAGGAAAGAGTTCCACAAGAAGAAGAAGGGAGGCAAAGCCTACATTGTTGGTGATTGGCTCATCGACATTGAATCATCATGTGAGTCCTCCGGTGATGAGAGCGATGATAAGAAAGAGAAGGTTGCCGCATTTGTGATTGGGCCATCATCATCTTCACTGACATCTTCATCACCACCTTCACCGCCATCTTCACCATCATCGTCCACTACTCACCTATGCCTTATGGCCAAAGGTGAATGAAAGGTACAAAACAATGATAGTGATGATGATGATGATGATGATAGTGATAGTGATGATGAATATGATGCACCTTCTTATGATGAACTTGTAAAATTGTTGAACAAATACTCTAAAGTCATAAGAAGAACTAGAAATGAAAATGATGAGCTCCAAAATGAAAATGACTCACTCTCATCCAAGCTTGAAAATGCACTAAAGACTAGTGATGAGCTCAAAGATCAAAATGAAATCATGTCTTCTACTCTCAAGGAGCTCAAAACTTCTAACAAAGAGCTTAGAGATGAACATGATAAACTTGTGAAGAAGCATGATGAGCTCAACACTAGGTATAATTCGCTAAAAGACAAATACACTACATTAAAAATCAATTATGATAGTCTTGTTGTCGCTAATGAGCTTTCTCTTGAGACACATGATGCTACTAACCAAGTTGTTAAGATTGATATAGCTACATCATGTGATGATTTGATCATTGAGAGTATTGAGCAAGGCTCTAGTGGCAAAGGCAAGAGTGTGGTTGAGTCCAACAACAATGATGATTATGCCAAGCTCAAGAGTGAAAATGAAATGCTTGCAAGTGAGAATAAGAAGCTAAAAGGGTTGATGACTCTTGAAAAGCAAACATCAAATGAGTCACTTATTGAAGAGAACAAAAAGCTCAAGCAAGAGAAAGAGCATCTCAAGACTGGCCTAAGCAAGTTCACAAGATGTCAATATTTGCAAAGTGAGCTACTCATGAACACCGTCATGAAGATGGATAGAAGTGGCATTGGTTATTTGGCAAATCAAGAGAAGAATGCTAAAGCTCAACAACAACAAAGCAAGTCTAAGTCCAAGCCAAAGAGATGTGTTGAGTGTGGACAAGAGGGCCATTTTGCTCATGAGTGCAAAACTCCACCACCACAACCCTTGCCCAAGCATGCTAGACCCTTTGCCTTCAATGCTCATTACATGCTAAGAAAAGATTCAAGTGGAAAGATGAAAGTTATGTTCTTGGGTCCCCCAAACAAGAATAGGCCTAAGAAAATATGGGTTGCCAAGTCACTAGTTGAGAAAGTCAAGGGTCCCTCTCAAGTTTGGGTCCCTAAACAAAAAGCTTGATCTCTTGTGTGTAGGTGAACTACAAGACCGGTGGATCTCATTGGGTTATTGATAGTGGTTGCACTCAACATATGACCGGTGACCCTCGTATGTTCACCTCACTTGAAGAGAATGGGGTATGTCAAGAGAAGATCACATTTGGAGATAATTCAAAGAGCAAAGTCAAGGGTATAGGCAAGATTGCAATATCAAATGATCACTCCCTCTCAAATGTGCTCTATGTTGCTTCATTGAGTTTCAACTTGCTATCCGTTGGGCAACTTTGTGACCTTGGCTACCAATGCTTGTTCACACCTAATGAAGTGGTAGTTACAAAGATAGATGACAAGCAAATGATATTCAAAGGCTTTAGATACAACAATCTTTATCTTGTTGACTTCACCTCCGAAGATGCAAACTTGATGACATGCTTATTCACCAAGACTTCACTTGGGTGGCTTTGGCATAGGAGGCTTGCTCATGTTGGAATGAACACTCTCAATAAGCTATTGAAGAAGGAATTAGTGAGGGGCTTGAAGGATGTAAAGTTTGAGAAAGACAAACCTTGTAGTGCATGTCAAGCCGGCAAACAAGTTGCAAATACTCATCCAACCAAAGCTTACATGTCAACATCAAGAGTGCTAGAACTTCTACATATAGATTTGTTTGGTACTACAACTTACAAGAGCTTGGGTGGAAATCTCTATTGTCTTATGATTGTGGATGACTACTCAAGATACACTTGGACTTTCTTCCTTCATGACAAATCCGAAGTGGCAAATTGCTTCAAGAAGTTTGCAAAGAGAGCTCAAAATGAATTTGAAGTCAAGATAAAGAAGATTAAAAGTGATAATGGCAAAGAGTTTGACAACACAAACATTGAAGCTTATTGTGATGAGATTGGAATCAAGCATGAAGTTTCTTCAACCTACACTCCTCAATAAAATGGTGTAGTTGAGAGAAAGAACCGGACTTTGATCACCCTTGCAAGAACAATGCTAGATGAGTACAACACACCGGAGAAATTGTGGGCTGAGGCAATCAACACCTCATGCTATGCTTCAAATCGCCTCTTCCTACAAAAGTTTCTTGGCAAGACCCCCTATGAGTTGCTAAATGGGAAGAAGTCGGACGTCTCATTCTTTTGGATGTTTGGTTGCAAATGCTACATCTACAAGAAGCGTCAACACCTAGGGAAGTTTCAAAGATGTTGTGACATTGGTTTTCTTGTTGGTTACTCATCAAAGTCCAAAGCATATAGAGTATTTAACCATGCCACCGGTTTGGTTGAAGAAACATATGATGTGGAATTTGATGAATCTAACGGCTCCCAAGGAGCAATTGAGAATTGTGATGATGTAGGTGATGAACCATTGAGGGAGGCAATGAAGAACATGCCGGTGAAAGACATCAAGCCAAAAGATGATGAAGATGATGTACAAATTGTCAATCCACCATCTTCATCACATGTGCCTTAAGATGATGATAAGAATGAGAGAGTTGAAAATAAAGACACTCATGTCTCTCATGAACAAGCCGAGGCACAAGCTCAAGATGTTGATGCTCCTCAACCATCTCCCCAAGTGGTTGATAGAAGAAACTCACCTCTACTTCAAACACATCCACAAGATCTCATCATAGGGAGTCCTACAAAGGGTGTAATGACTCGATCTCAAAAGCTTGCTTCTTTTGTTGAACATCACTCTTTTATCTCTTGTCTTGAACCAAAAAATATAGAAGAAGCTCTTCAAGATCCGGATTGGGTGAATGCCATGCATGAAGAATTGAACAACTTCACCCGCAATCAATAAGTTTGGACACTTGAAGAGCATCCAAAAGGTGCAAGAGTCATTGGAACCAAGTGGGTGTTCCGCAACAAGCAAGATGACCAAGGCGTAGTTATGAGGAACAAGGCAAGACTAGTTGCAAAGGGGTTCTCTCAAGTTGAAGGTCTTGATTTTGGAGAGACCTTTGCACCCATTGCAAGACTTGAAGCCATTCGTATCCTTCTTGCATATGCATCACATCATGATATGAAACTATATCAAATGGATGTGAAAAGTGCATTTTTAAATGGCTTCATAAATGAACTAGTCTATGTTGATCAACCTCTCGGGTTTGAAGACCCTAGATATCCTAATCATGTTTATAGGTTGTCCAAGGCGCTATATGGGCTCAAGCAAGCCCCTAGAGTGTGGTATGAGCGCCTCCGAAATTTCCTCATTGAGAAGGGCTTCACTATTGGGAAGGTCGACACCACACTATTCACCAAGAAGCTCAATGGGGAGATCTTCATTTGTCAAGTATATATTGATGATATTATCTTCGGATCAACAAATGAAGATTATTGCAAGGAATTTGGTGGATTGATGTCGAAGGAGTTCGAGATGTCTATGATTGGTGAACTCACTTTTTTTCTTGGTTTTCAAGTCAAGCAAATGAGAGAAGGGATTTTCATCTCTCAAGAAAAATATACTAACGATCTTCTCAAGAGATTCAAGATGGAAGAGTGTAAGCCAATCAAGACCCCAATGCCATCTAATGGACATATCGACCTAGATGAGGGAGGTAAACTGGTTGATCAAACTCTCTACCGTTCTATGATTGGTAGCTTGTTGTACCTTACCGCATCTAGGCCCGATATCATGTTTAGTGTGTGCATGTGTGCTCGCTTTCAAGCATGCCCTAAAGAACCTCACTTAAGTGCCGTAAAAAGAATCTTAAGATATCTTAAGCACACCCCAAGCATTGGTCTTTGGTATCCCAAAGGAGCTAGATTCCAACTAGTTGGCTATTCCGATTTGGATTATGCCGGTTGCAAAATTAATAGAAAAAGCACATCCGGAGGGTGTCACTTGCTTGGGAGGTCTTTAGTATCTTGGTCATCTAAGAAGCAAAATAGTGTGGCTTTGTCCACCGCCGAGGCGGAATACATTGCCGCGGGGCTTGTTGTGCACAAATCTTATACATGAAACAAACCCTCCTAGACTATGGAGTTGTTCTTGAAAAGGTGCCACTTTTATGTGACAATGAAAGTGCCATTAAAATTGCTAATAATCTGGTACAACACTCATGCACCAAGCACATTGATATCCGCCATCACTTTCTAAGAGATCATGTTGCTAAAAATGATATATCACTAGAAGGTGTAAGAAGTGAACATCAATTAGCGGATATCTTCACTAAACCTTTGGATGAGGCTACCTTTTGTAGGTTGAGAAGTGAACTAAATGTGCTTGATTCTAGTAACTTTAAAAAATAAGCTTGTGTTGTCCCTTGCATTGCATTGTATCATATGTCATGTTTAATTCTCCGCAATGCATCTAGGACTTGTCTACACGGTTACGATAACCCTCCTTTGGAGGAGTGAAGAACCCTAACCGTGGCTCAAACTTGACAAGCAACCTAGTCTTTCTTACTTGTTTTGCATTGCATATGCATGGTTGTTGTCTTGTCGTTTCTTTTCGGTTCGGCTTTGAGCAACCTCTGTGTTCGTTCATAAACTCTATTGCATGGCCATACGTTGCTCTTCGGGTGTTTATTGCTTATTTTCCTAAAAACAATACTAGCCTAAGGCAAAATATTTTGAAAAACTTGAGGGTTTGAGTGAGGTCACTCATACCAGGTTCCAATTGGTATTTATTTGAGTCTCTTTGAATTGGAACTTGATTGGGAGAAGTCGCGTCGAAGATTGGATTGAAGAAAGGCGTTTAACAGTGACCGGACGCTGGACCAGACGCGGTGCTGCTTCACCACTGTGTCCGGTCCCGGCGACCACCAGCACGTCTGGTCATCCCGAAGACTTTCTCTTGGACCTATGATCGGACGCTCGACCGGACGCGTCGTTGTGACCACCGCGTCTGGTCCCGGACCCCACCACCGCGTCTGGTCATGCGCGATGAGTTTCCCAGATGACCTCCGACCGGACTCTGTCCACGTCCGGTCAGCCCTAACCGGACGCGTCCGGTCATTCCAGGAGCTTACTGGACTCTGACCGGACGCAGCTCCACCACGTCCGGTCAGGCGACCACCGCGTCTGGTCAGAGCGTCGTGAGCGGATCTGAGCCCTCATATAACCTTTTCGTTCTCGATCCGTTTTTCATCTTTCTCCGCCGTACGCCGCCGCTCCGTGCCCTAGCCCGCTTCTCACCATTTCGCCGAGCGCCGCCGTGCTCGTGCCTCCTCCTCCACCGCGGCACCAAGATCCGCCGCACCTTGTCCTCACCGCGCCGCCAGCCCTCGCCTCGGGCACCGCCGTGCCCTAGCACCGCTGCACCGGGCCGTGCGCCACCACCGCGCGCGCTGCCATTGCCGCTTCGCGCCGACTGCCCCGCGCCCGCTCTCCCACACCAGAGCTGCCACTGCCTTGCCTCCTTCCTCACTGCAACCCCACCACCTCGCAAGTTTCTCGATTGCCCTAACCCTAACCCTTCTTCGGCCGTCCTCCATCCGCGAAGGTGATTTCATCGTCTTGTTTCTAGGGTTTGCCGTGACGTGTTGTTCAAATTCTTATCACCTTTGCTTGTCTCGGCAATTTCAGCGCTCATCCGGCGCTTCCGGGGAACTTTCGTGCATCCAGGTCTTCTCATCCCTTCACCGGTTTCTCGTCGATCGGAGGTAGCTATCGCTATTCTACTCATATCTTACCTCATATGCTTGCTACCTTTAGGATCTCTTATCTGTTAGATAATATATGTTGCTTATAGTAGATCCATCTATTCTTACAGTAAGTCTTGTCGGTGTTTTGGGTGACAGTTGATCAGTTTTGAATCCGAGGCCAAGCCTATGGATACGGATTGAGGCCAAGCCTCACGAGTGTTAGTTCACCATCTCTCAGGGTTTTCTCGATAGTTGGTCAGTATGGTTCGCTGCAAGAATGCTAGGGGTGGACCTAGTGACGGGGACGAGAGTCCTCCCAGACTGACAGAGGCTGCGCGTGGCAAGCGCAAGAAGACCTCCGCCAAGAAGAGGAAGAGAACACTTACAGAGGCAGAGATTGCTCAGGCAGTTGCTGATGCAGCAGAGATAGCAGAGAGAGGTGGCAGGAGTAGTGGGATTCATATTGGCGAGCGTCGCTTTCATCTTGAAGGTCGATAGCTCGGTACTGAGGCCACCGAGGGGACAGAGGATATGCCTATTGATTCACCCACAGAGGATCCAGAGGAGACAGAGGAGCAGACAGTTCAGACTCCACCGCGTCGTCGCTCAGGACGTACGCGAGCTCAGGTGACTCCTAGGCTAGAGGGCCAGCGTCGTGGAGGACGTCCACCTCCCAGGGCTCGAGGTCACCCCCCAGTCGAGCACTTTGACTTGAGGGGAGCTACAACACGCCAGGTGCAGGCCCTGAGGTTTGTTGAGGTTGGTCGGTGGTTCCCACCTCAGCGGGACCCCCGAGCGTCAGAGGGCTTCTACACACCTCTGCACGAGGACTTCTACAGAGCTTATGTTGACAGCGGGATTGCTTTCAGACCTCAGAGAGTCTGTCGACTCGAGGCACTAGTTGAGGTGGTTGGTGAGCAGCTCCATCCGCACCTGTCTTTTCTTCCAGGCTTGTCGGACTTTCTGGGACGGACGGGAGCCTACTGCGGCACTTGGGTCAGGGAGTTCTACTCTTCTCTTTGGATTGACCCAGCACATGAGTTCATCCACTTTGCATTCCGAGGCCGTGACCGTAGACTCTATAGCACTAGGGTACGAGAGATTCTCAGACTCCCTGCTTCAGATACGAAGATACACCAGTTGTGCTTTGGTCAGACTGCTCCACCGAGACGCCCTCACGGCGGTACAGTGCCTCCTACAGATATGATCCGACCCTGCTTTCATGAGCCTTTTGGCGAGGGGTCCAGACGTACACCTGCTAACTTGACACCCCTCGCTATAGTTTTGGATGCTATTGTCAGACGCACACTTCTTCCGAGACTGGGGTACATAGAGGGACTCACTCGTATGCAGCTATGGGTGGTGCATCACCTCATCTCACAGACATCGTTCGACATCTGGGATCTGATGCTATGTGAGATGGAGGATACCTTGGTAGAGGGATTCAAGGGTCATCGTCAGCTGTCATATGCGCACTGGATATGCTTCATTATCAGATCTGCATGTGAGCTGCCTCCAGAGATTCGAGCTGAGATATCAGATACCACTACTGCTTTTCCAGAGTATGACATTCATCAGTTGTGGGCTTCTATTACCAGAGAGCAGGCACCCAGGCCAGGACAGCGTGAGAGACCAGAGGTCCCAGAGACAGCAGCTGAGTAGGACGAGACCGTTCAGGGTCTTGCTGAGGCCGAGCTTGTAGATCTTGATGCTCAGCCTGTTGATCCAGTTGAGGATGAGGCCTCCGACAGCACAGACGAGGACTACCAGCCCATCCCCCGGTACCGCTCTCCTCGGTCTCATGACCATGAGGCCAGTGGTTCAGGCTCAGCCTCCCGCTCAGACCCAGCCATGGTGGCTATTCTTGAGAGGCTGACCCAGGCCCAGGAGAGGCAGGAGCTTCAGATGCAGCGACAGGCTCAGGACACAGCAGTTGTATTTGCTCAGATTCAGGCTCGTCAGGATGAGTTCCAGAGGCAGCAGCTTGAGCTCCAGAGACAGCAGTTCGAGATGCAGCGACAGCAGGCAGCAAACCAGTAGCAGTACCTTGAGCTCCTGTGTCACCTTGTCATAGTTGGGGTTCCTCCTCCAGCGTCTGTCCTAACTCTAGCACTACAGTCCAGTGGACCTCAGAGTCAGGGACAGCCGAGCTTCCAGTTCACCTCTCCCCAGCAGCAGGTTCCCCAGACCTTCCAGTCCCCGAGCTACACTCCTATTCAGACGGGGTTCACTCCATCAGATCAGCCTCGCCCTCACCTTCTGACAGGCACTCCTTTCGCTGACTTGACTGCCTCTTACAGCGAGTTGACTGGTCAGCCGACGCCCTCGCACACCACTCTTATGACTTCTTTAGGGTTGTGAGCTTCAGCGACAGTGGCTCCTACAGTGACAGGGACTGACACTACAGAGACAGTACCGTCGTCCATTGCCTCGACAGATCCTCCAGCAGTTGGCACGCTTCAGGCACAGGTGACAGAGACTGCTCCGCTTGTTGCTACATCTTCGTCAGTACCTGCTCCTGTTCTTTAGACCCAGACCGCTTCACAGCCACGTGCTTCTACAGAGGGTCAGCCTAACAGCTCAGAGTCTGAGGAGGACACTTCATAGTTTGTGATCACTCCACACTCCTCGGCACCCGACACGACTCCTTTTGTTCCCCCATCGGATCCTTAGCTTAGTTTTTTGGCGTTTGATGTCAAAGGGGGAGAGAGAGTAGATTCAGGGGGAGAGTTTTGATAGAGGGTCTTTCGTTTCTCTTTGTGTGCTACATTCTGCTACATTCATGCATCATGTTTACTTTCCTGCACTTGCATTTTGTGACATGTGTGCTTAATGAGATACTTGAGTCTTATGTGGTCTATCTTGTCTCTATTTTATATCATGTCACATAATTGGTTCTAGCTCATAAGGTTGTGCTTCCGTGCCTTACTCCGATTTTATATGAGCTATGTTTTATGTGTACTAACGCTTCATGTTTTATCTTATGAGTACACCCTGTTGGCTTGGAGCACATAAGCAATTTCTAACCCCTTGTGCTTATTGCTTATATGAACCAAGCATGTTAGAAAACCTCAACTCTTATATCTTTTGAATCTATGTGTTGTCATCAATCACCAAAAAGGGGGAGATTGAAAGCATCTAGGCCCTGAGAGTTGGTTTCGGCAATTGATGACAATACATTATTACCATGACTAACGTGTGTTTTGCAGAAACTTTGGTAAGTTAGGTCATGGGGTTGATAACTACTTTGGGCACTATGGAATTCATGTCCCTTGATGGAAATCGTTTCTATTTTCAAAGGATCAACGACAAGATTAAGGATGGTTAGTTCCGAATGTCAAGGTGTTGAGTTGCATTCGAAATAGTCGTTAGGATCTTCGCCTTTTTCCTTTTGCCATACTATAAAGGGGGCATGAGCGAGTAGCTTGACCTAGATGAGTCTTGTGTTTAGGTGTGCTCCACACTTGTCAAACTTAGCACTAGGTAGCTCAAGAAAAGTTTAAAGTTCAGTTGTAAGCAACTTGGTCCAAGTTGCGTCGCGTTTCGGAGTCGTTAGAGCCATTTTCTCTTGACCGGACGCGGTCTCTGGCTTGACCGGACGCGTCCGGTCAGTACTAACCAGTTACTGCGTTACAGCACAGTTGACCGGACGCGGTCCTTGCGAGGATCGGACGCGGTGATTGCGCTGACACGTGTCATAGAAGGGAAAACAACTAATCGGACGCGACTGGGAAGTGATCGGCGCATCCGATCACGTTCCAGTAAGGTACTTTGACGATCGGACGTGTCCGATCATCACTGATAGGACGTGGTCGAGCGTCAGGTCAAAGTACAGTAAGCACCTTGCACGATCGGACACGTCCGGTCACCCCTGATCGGTGCGTCCGGTCACTCAGCAGTATTGTTCAGAATTTCGACCGTTACGTTTGACCGGCGCGTCCGGTCACATTGACCGGCGCATCCGGTCAGCGCGTATTTTGTTGAGTTGGCAGGTAACGGTTGGATTTGATTGTGGGGTGTATAAATACATCCCCTCCACCTCTTTTAGAGGTCTCTTGCTCATTTGTTCAGCTGAGAAACATCTTTGAAGTGCAAGAGAGTGCAAGAGCTCTAGTGAGGGTAGTGATTTGAGAATCAAAGTTTGAGAATCCCTCACTAGTGTCTAGGGAGTAGCAAGTGTGCATCCATCTTCTCATTAGGCTCGTTGTGGTCAAGTGAGAGTTCTAGCTTGTTACTCTTGGTGATCGCCATCACTTAGACGGCTTGGTGGTGATTGGGAGTTTGGTGATCATCCGGCGGAGCTTGTAGATGACCCAACTCATCTTGTGAGCGGTTTTAGACGATTCACCGTGACGGAGTGTCGAAGAATCAGCCCGTAGAGAGCACTTGATCCTTGCGCGGATTAAGGGGGAGCTACACCCTTGCGCGGGTGCTCCAACGAGGACTAGTGGGGAGTGGCGACTCTCCGATACTTCGGGAAAACATCGCCGTATTCATTGCCCTTACTTTCAAGCATTTACTTTCTCGTATTACTTTCATTGCTTGGTTTACTTTCCTAGAATTGCCATGCTAGACTAGGATTAGAACTTAGGGTGCAAAACTTTTACCGGTAGAATCACAAGGAACATAAATAGGCACTAGGGGTGAACTTTGGCTTGTAGGATTTATTTCTTGCAATTAATTTTTAGAAAAGCCCAATTCACCCCCCCTCTTGGGCATCTTGATCCTTTCACACCCCCCTCACCCGCACATGTCTTGGCTGCGGTGCCCGACGACCATGAGTGCCCTGACTGCCTGCGCGCCTCGGCAGTGGCATGGCCCGATGGCCCGTGCGCCTCGACTGTGGCATGGACTGACGCACCTCTTCATCTACGTTCATTGCTTGTCTTCTTCTCCAATGTGGGTCAGCTCTGGCGGCCATGCGCTCTGGCGCGCTCGTGCGCTCCAGCAGCCGTGCGCCCTTGGGCAGCCTGCACGCCCTAGCGAACTTAGTCAATCTCCCAAGTGCTTCTTCTCTGTGCAGGGCAAAACGGGCTTGTGTCCTTGCTGAGACCCACCAGGGCAAGGTGCAGCTATTTTCAGCTCCGCCCTCCCTCTATTCTTTGTCTCAACAGGTTTTAAGGGCCTTCTTGGGTGGAGCTATTTGGTTTTATCCCGTTTGGCACAAAACAACTTTAAACAACTCCAGGTGCCGGTGGTGAAGGTGTGCCAAATGGGGCCTTATTATAACATGTTTTGTTTGGAACCTTTAGTATCAATATTGGATTATTGTTGAATGAACTATAATCACCTACTAGTAGGTTGGAGGTGGATTATAAGATTATTAGAATTCACTGTTTGGATTATCATAATCTAGAATGGTTAGAGTATCTCCACTAGATTGGGAATAAACTATCTTCTTTTCTTATAAAAGGAATAAAGTGGATCGAAGGTAAAAAAAACAAATTCCAGCAAATTTTCTTTCTCTAAATTTTTTTCTTAATTGACAAAACTAATCCTTCCATCCCTCAAATAAAGAGGAAGAACCCGAGATTTTTCTCGACCCTCTTTCTTTCTTCCCCTCTCACTGACCACTAGGGCTCCATGCTGTTGAGTTGGGCGAGCAGTGTCGTGTTGCGCCACCACGTTGGACGGGCCACCACCGCTATGTTGCACCTCACCAAGTAGCCCGCCACTGCATCGTGCCTCTAGTCAGGAGGGCAAGCGTCGTTGTAAATACACGAAGAAACTGCGAGAGAGAAGAGAAAAAATGAGGATAGATTTATTTAGCACTGTCATATAGAGGTCATGTATAAAGGGGATCAAGTTTTCTCGATCCCATTTTGAGGGGGCTATTGGGGTCGTGGAATGTTTTTCTTCTCCTCTTATTCCATATGAAATATACAATGAGTTAAATTAATAGGAATAGGGGAATATTCGACCATTTGCTCCAAAAAGGATGAAATCCATCATATTAAAAAATAAATAATCTGCAATAGAAAGAATTTTTTCAAATTAAACTCTTCCCTGAAAATCCAATTTCACTTTTCAATTCTACTGAAACAAATATCCCCTATATACTCCAATTCTTCTTCTACTACTAGACTAGATTTGAAGAAAAAAAAGATACCATAGACACTCTTAAACCATTTAGATTTTTTACAATAATCTAAGGTGATCTAAACATGACTTAAGTAGGCAAGGCTTTCGCTCGTCGCCTGCCTTTGCCCCTCTGCTTCTCTCGAAGCAGGCACGCTTGCCAGCCGCCTCGCCGGTAACGCCACCGCCAGCCCTGGCTTACCCTCAACTGAGAGCCCCAGTGCTGCAATTTGCGAGCCGACTGACGCGCTTCGTGCTATTCCCCTCTTGTTCGCGGAAATCGGCATCCTCCCGGCTACCCCGGCCGAGAAGCGAAGGCAGCCGTCCTCTCCGCCCTCCCCTGCCCTCCTCGACCTCCGACGCACCCCAGACACCGCAGAGATGCAGAACCCTAGCGGCCACCACCCCGCGACGGCCGCCCCGTCGTCAGCGCCGTCCAAGGGCAAGTCGTCGGCGCCGAACCCTAGCGGCCACCACGCCGCGACGCCGGCGCCGTCGGGGACACCGTCCAAGGGCAAGTCGGCGGCGGCGCAGGCCGCGGCTTCGGGCCAGGGCTCCTCTTCCCACCACCACTCTGCCGGCGGTGGCGGTGGTGGTGGCGGCGCCGACGCGTCCGCCACCACCCTCAAGCGCAAGCGCGGCGTCTTCCAGAAAGACCGTACGGGACGCTTACTCCCTATTTTGCTAATTTTTAGCCTTTGTTCTGTCATTAGGCATTCAATTAATTTGCTGCTCATCTTCAATTTTATGTCTTTTATGTGTTGTATTATAATTTTTGTTGACGTTCTTGCAGTGCAGCACATGATGTATGGCTTTGGGGATGATCCAAATGTGAGCTTACTGAACAATTTCCTGTTTAGTTCCTTAATTTATTGTTTTAAAGATATGCTGCGAGCAATAAGCCAATCTATGTAGTTCAGAGCAGTAATTTACATTGCAAGTGATGATAAAAGGCAGTTTGCGGTAGTGATGATAATATGCATTGAATCTTCAATTTGCAATGCTGATGTATCATTATTTAAATAATGTCTGTATAAAGAAAGAGGCACATGGTTTTTCCTTACAAACTGAAATTGGATTCTTCTTCGCTCATATGTTGTGTTCTTGATTTTGCAGCCACTTCCAGAAACCGTTTCACTTGTGGAGGACATTGTTGTCGAATATGTCACTGACCTGGTAAGCTTATTCTGCGTTTCTATGATTCTATCTTCTGTGCTGTCTGCTCAGATGCTATGTGTACTGATCGTAAGGCTATGTGAATGGAAAGAAAAAAAGGGATTGACCCTGTTTTTAATGATTCTGAATGTTAAATGTTATTCCTGTTTCAACATTCAATAATTATTACCTTCTTGAACTCCGTGTTCTGGTGCTCTTGAAAGACAAGTAAGTTTTGAACCACTGTGTTTGCCTCAATTGATAGCTTTGTGATGTCATTATGCAGTATTGCAGTGTGCCCATTTTGTACAATATCTAAAGCTTATGCTAGTTTCCTAATGTAAATTAACTTTGTAGATTCTCAGTGTGTCGCTGGGTTATCAAGTTTCCACTAATCTATGTTGTGCCCACTGTGCACGTTTATCTCACAAATTATATCTTTCAACATTAAACTTTGGTAGTTGCTGTTGCTTCTGCATTGTGCTTAAGATTGGAATTTATACTACACATGAATTTGTTCACATCAAGCAGTTGAATCAGGGCTTTGTTGAATGTTTCGGAACCTTGTTTCGCCAACTTCTATTAAAAGTTTATTTGTTTCAAATGGGGCCCTGATTTGTCCATTTGATTACTTGCATTATGTCACATGGAGCCGTGATTTGTCTATTTGATTTTTTTGCAATATGCATTATGTTTATTCATGCATGATTTGGGCGTATGGAAATTATAGGCAGTTTAGTTAACACCTGAGCCGTTCCCCCATTTACCGTCCATACACCCCCACTTACTTTTTGACTATTGAGCAAATTCATGTGCTTCAAATTATGTGTTGGAAATAACTATTATGTAGTAGGTGACCACTGTGCAAGTGTTCCTGTGAGTCATTAGATGGATAAAATCACAGACACATCTGGCATATAGTTTATACTGTTATTTGCACCTTCATCATTCAGTGGATTCATAATGCCCCTTTCTCAGGTGCACAAGGCGCAGAATGTTGCCTCAAAGAGGGGGAAGCTCCTGACAGAGGATTTTCTTTATCTTATACGCAAGGTACACAGTCTAACCCCACATTTGATTGCCTTGCTTATTTGCAGTGCAGCTCACATTTTAGTCCTTTTTTTAGGATTTACGAAAACTGCACCGTGCTACTGAACTACTGTCCATGAATGAAGAGCTCAAGCAAGCAAGGAAAGCTTTTGACGTGGATGAAGAGACGCTGGCTACGACTAACATATGATGTCTTCCTAATTGTACAATCTGCATGTAACAGTAACTAGTTGTACAATGCACTGCATGTGTCGGACAATTGTTGGCATCGACTTGTAACTTTTCTGGTACAAATTTTAGTTACTTTCCTTACAGTCACTGCTATGGTTGTATGCCCTACTCAGTGAAGGTGAAAGGTTGCTGTTTCAACAAATCTTAATGTAAAAATGCAGACTTTTTGGTTGTGTTGAAACAGACAACTCATGAACATTGCTGGCGGAGGAGATAGTTGAAAGTAAAATTGCCAGACAATTTACAGATATACACTGATGCATCCATTTTCTACGTTTGTCTACCTGTGAGCAACAACATTTAAAAATCAAAACACATTCATGCTGCTATTGGCATGTTTACCTATGCTCTTGGCAACTAGCCCAAGAGTTGAACTTGATGGTGGTCAAGTAAAAATGCTCGTCAGCTTGGCCTTTTGATCACCATTTAGGTCTTTAGGGAAGACTACCTCGAAAATGACGTACAGGTCTCCCTTCTCGTTGCTATGGTACAGTGGCATGCCCTCTCCTTTGAACTTCCTGACTTCTTTTGGTTTCGTCATCACCTGAAATTTTATGTCCATGGGCAAAGTTTATGTATTGCACATTTGCATTTTCACACAAGATAATTTCTTGCAGGGTACAAACTCAAAATCACTGCCAAGTTACCTTGGTCCCGATTTCCACGGCATGGTTGTCAAGGTGCTTTACGTTCTTCTCAAATCCAACAAGAGCTTCTGACTGCAAGAGAGATGAAAGCTCAGTGGTTGACAACAGATCTAATATAAGAGTAAGAGCATGAGAAATGGAAGAGACAGTGATAATTGGCGAAGTTGCTCTAGGCTGCCTAAACTAACGGATGCCTAACTCCGGTCTGGTGGAATGACTGAGGCTCGTGGTTCATACTTAGTAAGCCTTCAGCAACACTAAAGAATCAGCAATAAAAAAAAAAGGACACTATTCTTTAGCTGAATTTCCTACTTCAGAATGTACTCAAGAACCCTATCTGACTTGTAGCTGAATTAATGCATTGGCTTAACATCTAGCACAATCTTCATCTAAGAACAAGCACAAAAAACTGATTTGGTTCTCCCAGTGCAATCGAACCTTCTTCGACAGAAGACCCTTAGGGGAAGATCTGTCTAATTTCTGTCTACGTAGCACTGTTAACGAGGAAACAAGAGTGAAGTGAACAGTACCAGTGAGATTTCCACTGTTGTATGTAGGTCGTTGCCTTCTCTTCTGAAGCGCTCATGCCTTGCTGTCCGAATTTTAAACTGCTCAACAAGTGAATTTGTCAGAAATAAATGGTGCCAAGCTGATCATTCCTTACCGTAGTATGTATAAAAAGATCGCAACCTTCAAATCACCAGGCTCTCCATCAATCCTAGGTTCACCATCCTTGTAAAATAAAATTTCCTGAAAGCAGAAGAGATAATCTATTAGAAATATCCATAATGAGAAACCAAGCAAATTCTTTCTTAATATAAAGACATGGAGCTCTCCTACCAGTTCAAGGAAAAAAAACAACAAAAAGTGCCGGCATCCATAATTCAAATATTCAATATGCCCTAGAGAACGAGTTTAAGCAATTATTGCGATGATGTCCATGGCATATGATATTCAAATTCTAGCTCAGACTGAGGTTCTAGCAGAGCTCTGTAGTTCCAATGTTCTTATTTCTTAAATTCTGAAGAAGTTACTATAGTTCAGTCACTGCAGGTGGCGCACCAAAATCAGTTTCCTGGCTGTACAGTGCTAGTTAGTCTGGGTCTCGGAAAAGGAGTTCTATGCATTCTATGCATAACACTCTTTTGTTTATCACAAGAAAAGAAGAAAAAGAATGTTGCCTGTGTAAAGAAGCGGAAACCAGGGTGTTCAGACATGTTATAAAAGTTTGCAGGACGTCAACCACTAGAGATAGTTCACTGGAAGAAACAATAACACAGTTGCTTTCTACCTGTCCATCTTGCATCCCTTTTTCAATATCAACATTAATGAAATCCCTTTCTCTTATGTACTTCACATTTGGGCATGTATCACAAACCTGGAAAACAAAATGTATCCTCATGTTACTTCAGAGTTTAGCAAGCCAGATATAGTAATTAGTAACTGGATCATATATATCTTTCAAAATGAAAACTTGAAGATAATGTTCTTCATCATGAAAACCATGACAAGATGAAACAAGAAACATATCGACACCTGTTCCATTATATTAATATAGAACTATTACCATATTAGAACTTACCTGCTCACTCATTCGATAAAAAACTCCAGGAGCAATTTCTCGTTGACGAATTTCATTCCTACATTTGCATCGCCTGTTGCCAGGAGCTGGTTTTATAACATTTTTCTCCCTCCAAATCTATCGTACACCAATCAAATACCAGTCAAAGCAAATAATTATAAGCGGCCATAAGAGCAAACCTTTTTAACTAAAAAAACTGTTTTTTTAGAAACATAACAAGAAGATCGTTACCAATGGGAGATATCTAAAAGATTTGGGTCCCGTAGGAACACAGTGAAACAATTTCTTTCAGCATTGAGTTGCATTCAAGTAAAGAAGATGAAACAAAAAGTTAGTAATAACAAGGGATATCTGCCCAATGGCATGTTAATCAGTGAACCATTCACAATGACTGAATTCTTTGTAATGAATAATTACACTTGAGTCTATAACAGGAATGCACAATTGTACATCTGCAACTTTGTTCATTGTTATTGTTAGCACAACACCTTAGAAAGGACAAGTACAACCAGACATGAACTACCAATTTATAACATAGCTTGATTCTGTACTTTGCAGCACCGAACTCTGACAACCTAGAACTTGCAGCAAGCAGCATAGACTTGACAAGCATCTTTTTAAGATCTTTCAAATAAAATCGTGATAAGTTTTTCATATTCCATACTGACTAACTTCATCTACAGCACAGCGCAGCACATTTGAATCAATGGTATCCATCAGCTAAAGAATGAATTGAAGATGTCACATGGTTCTACGTACTAAAATGGTACATCTCAATATATACTAAATCCTAAAGTTCACATATATACAACATAAGTTGGTCAGGAGCATCAAGCTTGTCGTTCTAATAAATCCTCAGTTTTCAAATATATATGGACCCAACCAAAACAATTGTGATTTACTTAATTTTTGTAGGCCAACCACACGCGCTTTAACCTTGCCATAACACACAAGACCAATGATGTCTTAGTTAAGATAAGACCAAAATTCTCATTACTTCTGCAAAGAAGTTAGGTCACATTGAGGTAAGGGAACCTAGTTTGAATTGAAAAAAAAGAGAGTATGAATAAATTATGAAATATAGTTTGCATCATGTTTTAGCTCTATGTTTTTTTTTAGATTTTTTTTAGCTCTATGTTGTGACAATAATGTATGCTTGGTAAAGAGAGCTTGTGTTCACTCTCTATATTTAGTTGTCAAGATAGGCTGATGTAAACAAAAAAAAACATTTAATATAACATGCAATTTTCTACTTACTTGCTAAACACTTGTTCGATGTTCATAGCATGACCACCATCACCATCACTGTGCTCACCATGGAATTGCTCCAAACCCGCCTCACCGTACCAGTCATAGACTTTCCTCTTCTCCTGATCCGTCAAGACCTCGTAGGCTGCAAGATGAAACCTCACTAGTCACTACCGTCAGGAAATATTGGAACCGTCAGGAATGTTCCGTTCTCTGGTAGTATGAGCACTCAAAAATATTCTCCAAAGTACTAGTACATACTACATACCAATGTTGATCTCGGTAAACCGCCTGTGAGCTTCCTCATTGTTGGGGTTCTTGTCAGGGTGGTATTTCAGCGCAAGCTTGCGGTAGGCCCTCTTGATTTGTTCCTCCGATGCACCCTTTGACACTTGCAGTATTTCATAGTAGCTCTTTCTATTCCATTGGTTGCATACAAAAAATGGATTATCAGAATGATCAGTACAAAACTCATCAATGCTTATAGGTAATATTGTGAAACATCATTACGGAGGAGTGAAAAATTGTTCAGAATTTGAACAATCAGGACTCCAGGAACTGGAAAAATACTAGCTAGCAGTTAAAACGTAAAAAAATTACAGGAGAAGATATAAGAAATGCAGAAACTCTGAGCACCCAGCTATGGAAGAAAGTGATTTTGAGCACATGAAAGTCCGTCGTCATCGATCTGAAACCCTTGAGCAAGATGCGATTTTCGCCAACAGATTGATCTGAGGCTAGTTGGCTACTCTCGGGCTTTTGGCCGGGCTCTGCGGCTGCAACTCCGGCTACTGCACGGGTCCGTCGTGGACTCGTGGCGTCAAGCGTCATGCGAGGACACGATTATTTTATTGTCCCTTCGTAAAAAAAAACTCTCATTTTCTAAGAAATCATATTTTTAAATTTAATCAAATCTATAAAAAGTATACATTTATAATACTAATTAAGTATTACTAGCAAATATGCCCGTGCGTTGCAATGGGAGAAAATAAACAATCATATTCATAAAAAATGAGAACAGGGACGCTATAGATCTATTTATGTTTTACTTTTAAAGCTATACAATGATGTCAATAATATGACAATGTTTTATAAAATTGTTTAGAAAAATATAATTTTGAAAGTTTTTTCCATGCAAAGCACAAAAATATTACTTGTAAATATATCTAGCTTTAATTTTCATGCTACCGTTCGTTCGATGATTTCTGCGGCTGATGTTGATTTGTTGTAAGAGAAAAACACTGTTAAATGGTTGGTTGATTCTGGCTGATAAGCTGAAGTGAACATTTGAGACAAGAAATTAATCCTACTCTGACCCGTCACAATCCATCCACGTGCACGACCTGTGTATGCAGCGGTGAAGGGTCGAGATGGCGGACTAGAGGGGGGGTGAATAGTCCTTTCTAAAACTTAAACGTGTTGGCTAACCGAAACAAATGCGGAATTAAACTTATCGGTCTAGCCAAGACTACACCCCTCTATCTAAGTTCACAAGCACCTCACAAAGATCCTAATTAAGCAACTAAGGTGCTTTCCTTAGCAAGAGCTCTCCTATTTAACTCTAGAGCAAGGTCACACAAACCTATGCACTAGTACTTTGCAAGCAAGAGGGAACTCCTACACAATTCTAGTAAGCAAAGCGTACAAAGCCTAAGCTCACTAGCAAAGCTCAATAACAAGGCAACTTATGCCAAATTAGAGAGCGCAAACCACTTAGCTACACAAACTAAGCAATGTGACTAACAAGGTTACACAAACCAAATTAGTCACGCAAAGGGAAGCTTCTAGCTACACAAGCAAGAAGACAACTAGCAAGCTACACAAGCAAACTAGTTAAGGGAGCAACTACACAAGCACAAGTATATATATGAAAGTAAATACGAGCTTGTGTTACACGAAGGCAAACCACCGAGAAGAGTAGACAATGTTGACACGGTGATTTTCTCCCGAGGTTCACTTGGTCGCCACCAAGCTACGTCCCCGTTGTGTCGACCAACACTTCGTGGTTCGGCGGAGCCACAAGCCACCAAGCCGTCTAGGAGGTGGCAACCTCCAAGAGTAACAAGCACCACCGGCTTGCAACACGATCACCTAGTGCCACTCGATGCAATCTCTCAAAGCAACGCACTAGAATCGCTCTCTCACTCGATCCGATCAACACTATCAAGCATGAGTGAGTTAGAGGGCTTCCAAGCACTACCACATAAGCCACCAAGGCCAAAGTGTGCTCAGCTACCGGCCAAGGCCGGCCACAAGGTCTATTTATAACCCCACAGTCAAATAGAGCCGTTACCCCTTCACTGGGCGTTTTTCGGGACCACCGGACGCGCCGGTCGTAACAGACCGGACGCGCTCAACCGCGTCCGGTGCCCCAGCGAATTCAAATTCGTCCGTTAGAAACTCCAACGGTCACTGCGCGCCAACGGTCAAACGAGCGACCGGACGCGCTGCTGCGAACCACCGGACGCTCCGGTGCGCACAGCACCCGCGCCCGCGAAGACAAGACCGGACGCGCTCCTCGCAACCACCGGACGCCACAGTACCCGCGTCCGGTGCGAGTCCAGTAAGCTCCCTGGACCACCGGACGCGTCCGATGGTGAGGGACCGGACGCGCACCGCGTCCGAAGACTTCGTGACTCGCTGTTCGCCAGACCGGACGCGCCGGTCCCGTGGGTCACCGGACGCGCCGGTGTCAAACCCTAGCTCGCGCGCCAGACCCTGACGCTGTACTGACCGGACGCGCTGGTCGAAACTGACCGCGTCCGGTGCAGCGTCCGGTGCCTTCCGTGACCGCGTTCGCCTCCGTTTCTTTTCCGACTTCCGGCGCAATAGAAAATAGGCATTTCACTTTTCCAAAAAGCGCCGAATCCCGCCTCGCAAGCTCGGCGGGAGGGAGAGAGAAACCCAAACCCTCTCTACCGCTCAAACTCCACCGCCTTCGCAAATGTGCCAACACCAACAAGTGAACGCCACCTTGTGCACATGTGTTAGCATTTTCACAAACATTTTCTTCGAAGGAATTAGGCATTCAACTTGCCTCGCCACTCGATCCTAACACGTATGCAAAGATAGATCGCTCAAGTGGCACTAGATGACCGATATGCAAACAAGTTTGCCCCTCTTAATAGTACGGCCATCTATCCTAAACCCGGTCATCATCTTCTCTACACACCTATGACCGGTGAAATGGAAATGCCCTAGGTTATACCTTTGCCTTGCGCATTCCACTCCATCTCCTCCAACATTGATGCAACACATGCACCAACCATATCACAAATGATATGATCCACTTCATATCATCATGTGACCTTGGTCCATCGATCTTGACCTCACTTGCTCTTCACCGTTGCGTCGGTCCATCGGCGCCAAGTCTTGCTCAAGCTTCACCGCCTCACGGTCCATCGCTCCAAAGCCTCTGACTTGCCCTTCACACTTGCAACCGGTCCGTCGAGCCAAGCCTCATCTTGATCTTTTGCCACCTTGGTCACATGACTCCATGTCATGTCTCATATGCAATGAGCTCCTACATGACACCATTACCTGTGGACTAATCTCCTGTGTATTTCACATAACCACATATTAGTCCACCTAAGTTGTCATTCAATTACCAAAACCAAACAAGGACCTTTCAAGCGGGTAGACATTAAAGAGAAAAATCATGAACCACATTCACCAAAGACCAGCTTGCTTGTTCCTCGCTGCTTGATGAATGTGCATGTGCCTGCTCTAATCTTTCAATATCGGCAAGCGAGCTTGAGTTCAATGTCGTGGCATACGGAGTGGACGGCTAGTTTACGCTGTCGATGGTCGAAGAAGGAAGAAGTCGTTGGTCTTGGACTGGCTTGCGCTCGTCCCTAGCAATTAACTATGTGTTATCCCTTTTCAATTTTCATAGAGGCCTACAGTGTTCCTTAATATAGGCTAGGAGCTGGGGCCGTAAAGCCCCACTGCCACTGCATGCATGCACGATCAAACAAGAGAAAAATCTAGAAAATTGTTATCTTTGCCGTGTGGATTAAGACAACAACAATGTCATGACCGTGACAATCAAGCACATCTCATGGAATCTAGTATGTTCACGTTTGGATCAATATTGGATAGAATCTGGACTCTCCTGGTTTTCAAGACGTGGCCGATTCAATGCCTACCATGTACATGATGCATGCACAGACCTTTCTCTTTGGATTAGGATTTCAAGCCTATATATAAAACAAGAGGGCTGCAAACGAATAGAGACAATTTTCACATTCAATGAGTTAGTTAGGAAGGGCCGGACCAAACCAAAATCAGGGGGTGAGAAATTTTACCTCTTTATTATTAGGTATAGATTAAATTAATCATAAAATATATTATCATACCATATGGATTTATACATATTCATAATATTTTCTTAAACTTAGTTAAAATAAAGAAGTTTGACTTGATCCAAATCTAGAATTACATTTTTTTTTTGACAAAGGTAGTATTTTTGTCAAAAAAAAAACACAGTCCATGTTATTACAACATGTTGGACATTGTTGCCATTGAGACCCTGACTTATCACACATTAATCATTAATTATGCTGTCTAATTGGCAATATTAGTTTTTTTTAATCAATTGGCAATACTAGTTTTGCAGCCACATTCATACCTAACATTAAAGAGACAAATTTTCTATCTTTTTTCGTCTGGCCCATTTGACCCACTTGTCCAGGCACTCACTCACGTCGGCCCTCGCTCGGTCTAGCTTTCACGTTGCTCTGATTAAAAAACCATTCATCTCCCCACGCCGCCGCCGCATTGTTTCCTTGTCTCGCGCTGTTGCTCCTCCTGTTCGCATAGCGCCGCTGTTCTTCAAGGCGGCGACATGGAACGTTCTCCAGCAAGGCGAGCACTGTTGGGTGAAAATAGATCACTCAAGCATCGGAAGGCAAAATAAACTCCATTGAGTATTCATGTTATGTCCATGAACATTATATGTCAGGGGAGTATTTATGGAGGTCTTGACCTTCGTTAATCCTAGTACAATGTCTACAATACCCTTGAGTTCATTGCTTACAATGCTCTTTGTGTTTAAGGGCAATTTGGTCATTACATCTTTAATCACCCTGTTCGGCAGGCTGTTTCTGCGGCTTATAAGCCGGCTGTGGCTATTTTGCTGTGAGAGAAAAACATTGTTCCACGGCTGATAAGCCGTGCTGATAAGCTCAACCGAACAGGGTGGATATAACATTTTCTATCCAGCCCCTGGAAGAAAGATTGTTGGAAACGAGTCTTCATAGCTTAGAGACGAATTGATCTGCATCGGCTTACTTTCGACTTTGCTTGACAGCGGTGCGGACCGGTTATTTTTTGTTCTTTGATCTTTGTCTTTGCCTTCCCGTGAAGTGACTTGGTTGCCTTTGAATCCTTGTTCTCTCCTGTATCACGAAGTCTTCTTTTGTCTTACACTATGAAGACATCCCTGATAGGCAAAAAAAATTACTCAGGAAATCATTGGTTTGAGAATTAATGGTTAAGTTGTAGGGACTGCGTTTGTCTGAGGTCAAATCCCAATAGGATTCTTAAAAGAAGTCTAGGAACTTAATATCTAACTCTATCAACACATAGATAGTATAAAAATTAATATCATTATGATAATTTTTTTTGTTCATTACGATAAATAAAAAATCTAATCATGATTGTATTCTCCATTAATATTTGATAGTTTTTCCCGTTACAAGATACGAACATATTTGCTAGTCTAGAGAAAAACAACTCCTAGATAAAGATTTAGTTTCCCCAAGCTTTTCATATACTTCGGCTATTTTAAATTATAAAAATTATGTAATTAGATATATACTATGTCTAAATAGACGGTAGGAGTTACCATCTTAGAAAAAACTACTCCTAGGATCACCAATTTTTTCTAGGAGAAAAGAAAAACCCTAAAAAAAAATATGTAGATTATAGTAGCGCCCACTCGAAAGAAAAAAACATAAAGGTTTCTAAGAAAATAAATAAAAGATTGTACACTTTTTAGACCGCAGCCGCCCGCAGTCAATGTGACATCCGGCGATTCCTTCCCTTCGCCACTACCGAAGTCTACTTCCATTCCTCCCCTTCCTGACCCCGCGTCGCCCACGAGCTCGCCGTGCCGGCAGAGGAGAGGCCCTCGCCGGAGCAGAGGCTATGGGGCCACCGCAGCCAGCCAGGGCCGGCGCCATCAACATCGAGGCGTGCGCGCGGCCGATCGCCGTCGACCACCGCATCAGCCTCCCCTACTACTTCCGCATCGCGAGCAGCCTCCTCCGACAGGTCGAAACCCTAATCATCCCCCGGAGCCCAGCGTGGTGGATCGCTCCTTCGTTTCTAGATCTCATCTCTTGTCGCTTAACGCATAGCTTTCTGGTTGTGTAATGGGCGATTGGCCGCAGTTCTCCTCGATGGTTTTGGGCGATGCGATTCGACGAATTGGGGATTATTTTTTGTTGCGTCGTTAATGCGACTGCTAAAGTGTTGAATTAGACTGTATCTAATTTTGGTGCTCCGATGTTGTTGGCAGGCTAATATATATCGGAACGAGAGTAACTTCCTCGACCTGTATGTCATCCTTCTGAGATACTCGAGGTGGGCTGGGCATTCAGTCACATTTATACTCACTGTTGGTCATCTGTATTGATGTTATAGTTGACATCTGATTGGCTGCAGCCTGCTGTGCGAGACGATTCCGAAGCATCGTGATTACCATGCCTTCAAGTTAAGGGAAAAGGCATTTTTTGATGTAATTTCTCTCAGCTCAACTTTAGAGATTATCTTTGTTATTCAAAGTTGGTGAAGTGTACAAATTTGCATGATTGGGTATCACAAATCTCTAGCCTTAGATATACTTTTGAGGAACAATCTTTTCTGATCCCAGATGTTGGGCACGTAGACGTAGAACACCTTGCAAATATTGATGTTCTTTTGCCTTGTCCAATTCATCTCTGAATTCCTTTCTTGTGACTGGTCTTGTATGATCTTCCCCAGACGTTTATCTAAAAATGAATGGTCTTTTGTTGCAGAAACTTATTGATGTTATCAAAGAGCTTGAGACATTGAAGCCAGTTGTGCAGCGGCAGGTTGCTGAGCATAACAGAGGGGGTACTGTGGAATCTAATACTAATAGTCTAAATGGAAACTATGGTACAGCTCGTAGGATAGAGCAGCGTACTCTAAGCTCTTATACTCCACAGGTATGCACTGCATCACACTGCATTTTCTAGCCTGTAATATTGTGAAGCATTCTGGGAAGAAGAGATGGAGAATATGTACTTTTAGATTCTCAAGTGCTTTACTTATGTTATAATTCCTTATTCTTTTTCTTCTTTAGCCATTTGTAGGCAGCACTAATGGAGCATTGCAAAAACCCTTCCATGCTGGGAGACAAGTGGCATCGTTACCGAGCGTCCAGAAACAGTATGCATACCTTTTGGTCATTTTTATGTCTGTGATATGTTATTGTTTCACTTTGCTTAGCTATAGTGTGGGCATTTAGTTATTTTCTTATTTAACAGCTAGCCACCACTTACGTTAAGGGAAGATTAGCTGACATGTTAGTTAGCTAACAAACTAACATCCAGCCACCACTTACGTTAAGGGAAGATTAGCTGACATGTTAGTTAGCTAACAAACTACTCCCTCCAGTTCCATGCTTGTTGTTTTGGACATGGACATGGCCTTCCGAACATAGCTTTGGCTATGATTTTCTATTATAATATATACCAAAAAATCAACAAATATATGATTTTATCAAAGTACCTTTTAAGACTAAATGACCAATCGATACATGATGTCTTCAAACTAAATATTTTAAAAGTTAGTGATAGTCAATCAAAGTTCTAAAAGTTTGGCCTCAAACTTGTCCAAAACAGCAAGAATTATGGAACTAGAGGGAGTACAATGTAGTAGCTTGATGATTGCAAATCAAAACTGTTGGCTTATAGGGAGCATATGATCCTCATATAGTAACCTAATTCTTAGGGCGCATTCGAGAAAGAAAAGTTAATTATTAATGCTGCTTGCAAGAAACAGAGCATATGTTGTTTAGAATTATTTTGTTTTTCCTCAATTGTAACCAAACATGACTATAGTTCATTGCTCAGAATCTTCACTAGATGGCTTGGGTTACCAGTTCAAGGATCTAGCTCTAGTTGAGCAGTTCATTTTTGTAATAATTAGTTAACGTAGTTTCTCTTTATCCTATCAGTCAGTATTACTTTTATCAATACATTTTTTTTTTGAAACGTTTATCGATATGTTCTGAATTTCGTGCAACTAGATAAATGAATTTATACCTCCTAGAATAACACTGCATCTAGGGTTTTCTGTTGATTGGTCATTCCAAGTGCTTTATATTTGTAAATTAAAAAAGCAACATTCCTGCATGAGGAAAAAGACAGGAGGCTTACGAAATTATTGTTGTTGCAAGAGGTCAATAACTTATGTAGTTATGTGCTTTGTCAGAATCATAGTTAGACTATCCCTTCGTCTGACTATCATTTTCTTCTCTAGACTGTTCATATTGTCCAGTGTGCTCCCTTTAGATAAAAGATGGCCTATCCTTTACCTGATGTATCAGTAGCCATTTGTGTTAGATACTTAGATAGTTGTGTCTTTGATCTTTTTTTATTTTCTTTTGGTAGTTCTGAGCAATAGACGTTGTCATCTGTTATCTAAACTATGCAGATTTATGAATCTACCATATCCAAAAGAAGAAACACTAGCTAGACACTCCATATTAGGACCTAATGGTCTTAATGGCCGATGGAATGGGCCTGTTACTGAAATTAAGGTATAGTTATTTTCCTTCATTGTTTAATGTTTATTGAGAATTTGATCACATACAAGCATTATCTTATGCATTTACCTACTGCTTGTTACAGGTTCAGTATCCAAGCAATTTTGAATTAACACAAAATGATATAACAAGGTATTTTTTTTACAAATTTGCACAAATATTTTAAATGTTTTGTACCAACGTAAAGGCACCTGAACATGTATTGCTCAAGTGGACTCTGTCAAATAGAATTTTGAAAGAAAGATTACTTGATCACCCAAGTTAAAAGAGAAACTTAGCCTTGTGTATGAGATTAGACTAGAGGAGACATGTCTGAAAATGATTGGAGGGAGATGCAGTTAGTCATATCTATTTGGAAACTAGTCCATCCTCATAGCTATGCCATTTTGTTTCCTATTGCTTGACATTATCAGATGCTTTGCTTCTGCAGTTTAGTGCCATCCATCTTGAACCAAGATGATTCGCATGGTCCCAGTACTGCACCTCCACCTCCAGATAGCTCCTCAAATGACAATGATGATATGAAATCTGTTCTCTCTCTTGATGATGGTCGATGGTCTGTGCCAGCGGAAGAACGCACTCCACTTCCTTCTGCTAGTTTGGAAGAAGAGTTGTTCCAATTGAATATCAAACAACCTTCTCCTCCACCAGTTCTGGCAGAGGTACAAAGGCCAATTTCTCCATCAAGAGTTGCTGATCCAACACCAGGACTTCCGACCTCAGGAACTGCCCGTTTTCAGAACTTGCATGTTGTAAGTTTGAAATGCATCTTTTTCCATTTTAAAATCTATATCAATCATCACATTGCATTTCATGCATACGTATTTTATCTATAACAATTTTGGTTCTTCCATCTATTTCGTTTCTAACATTTCTAAATTCTAACTCATGTACTTTTTTAACTTACTTTGATTGTTTATTTCATTGTGCGTTGTTGTTAGCCGATCAAGTTGATGGAGTGTTTTCTAAGGGTTGCTGAGTTAAACACCAAAAGAAGCTTAGAAACCTGTGGGGTTCTTGCTGGTACCCTGGTATGAATACATCACTTATAGGAAATAAGAATGGTGGTTTGCTGGATTTCTGACACTTCGTATTTTTTTCATGTAGAAAAAAAGAACTTTTTATGTGACAACCTTAATTATTCCAAAGCAGAAATCAACATCTAATACGGTAGGATCTTAGTTTTACTTTTGATTTTTGTCTTCCTTGTTCCATTCCTATTCTTTTTATTGCAAAGTTAACAACGCATGCAATGCTGTACGCTTGTACCCCTGTACTTGAGTTTAGTACTGAATGGCATGACTTTCTTTGTCCAGTGTGAAGCTACAAATGAAGAAGAACTATTTGAAGTTCAGGACACAGGCTCACTGTTCACTCTTGGTTGGATTCATGTGAGTTCTATCTAACTTGGACACTTTCTTTTTGGTTTCTCAAGTGAAGTGAATAAGGTAGATGTACTCTACTCCCTCCGTCCTGTAATATAAGGTGTCCAAGCATTCAAATTTGTCCCAAATTATAAGGGATTTTAGGTGTACAAACCCTCTAAAAGGACACATGCATACCTACCAGGCTACCATTAATGTCTACCACCAATCCAAATATGGTAACCAGGGAGGGTTACATGTGCATTTGTTTACCATATAATATGTCCTAAAATTGCTCAGATACCTTAATATTTCAGGACAGAGGGAGTATGTCTCCATCCCCTAGAGAAGGAAAAAAAGGGTATATGGATTACACTTAGGATGCAAGTCCCTCATTTTTGGGTCATTGGGTCAACCTTAAACTTGTTAAGATGAACTAGAATGTCATGCCATGTAATTAATTTAGGGAGAGCAATGAACTAGGCTAGCTGACCCACAAAACACCATTGGATACCCACTTGCGCCCTTGACTACACTCAATATTTGTAAGAACATAATGATGAAGACGCTTACTTATTTTCAAGCTGCTTCTGCCTTGTGCAAAAATATCTGCTTAAGCATTGCAAGTGCTTTATAAATATGGATATTATGATATGAAAAATCTTTAGCTTGGTTTGACCTGTCATGGAACATGGAAGCTTGGGTGTCTGATAGAGATTTTTGCCTATGGTCTTCATTTCTGCTACACCAGGCTGAGAGTCTCGTTGTGCATGTTGAGCAGTGCCTGATCCAGCGCTTTTGTCTTATCTTATTGGTCGTACAGAAGAATTTGACCAAAATTTAGCATGTTTGCATAGCATTGTATGTACTACACTATGATTTATCATTTAACTTTGACATCATGCACTTGCATGTTTATATTATATGTGGCCGTTACAATTTTGGTGTTAAATTCTTCCAATCTTTCAGGAGTTGTATCTTTTAAATTACATGTGGTGTTTGATGTTTTTTTTTTGTACCTGCAAAAGTGCAAATAGTCTTGGAATTACTTGGAACTGTGGTTGCATTGGTTGACTGATTGCTTTACTCATGCTAGAAAAAATATCACATTCTTCAATGTTTTTTTTCCCAGACGCATCCGACACAGTCCTGCTTCCTTTCTTCCATTGACCTCCACAATCATTATTCTTATCAGGTAATGCTGGCAGACTGGATCTCATAATATGTTTCTGCTTATTTGATGGCACAGTTCTCTGGTTATTACTGCAACCAGTCCCTCAGCCATTGATCTTATTTGATTCATAACTATTCTTTTTTACTGTTTAAATTTGGAAAAACTTACTGGATTCTAGCTATTGTGAAGATGTTCTCCAATACTAATACATGTTCTTAGTGCGCTTTCATAGTTCCAGATTTGAATGATCCAATGGAGTAGCTCAATGAGATTTGGTTCTTTTACTATTCTTCAATATAATAAGCTCAATGACTGGTCACACTAGGTTTAATTATGTTTATTCCTCTTCTGGAACACTAATCCATACCCAAAGATTAGATTTGGCAAAGTATTTTCTAGTAATTATATTTTTGGTATCCGCTTGTTATGTGTGCCATAGTTTAGTGTGCCCTTCCCCCCCCCCCCCCCCCCCCCCCCCCTCCAAAAAAAAAGTTCATCCTGCTAATTTGCTTAATATCTGCTGGTCTATCAATTGAAAATACTTAATGTTTTACTTTGATTATGTGGTTTGCCTTTTCTTTTTGCTGATAGGTCATGCTACCTGAAGCAATTGCAATAGTTATGGCACCTACTGACACAACAAGGTTATCCATCTATGCTGTTGCTATCCATTATTTGCATTTTTTTTTCAACACTTCTGTTGATATATGATACCGTACATCATTTCCTGATACTTAATTTCATGGGTGCCAAATTATTCAATGTTTCATCAATTTTCCAATGTTTACCAATGTTCCAAAATAACTTGGTTAGTAAGGAACATATAGTTTCAGGAAGTGTGACTAGCTTAACTGGTTCAGGTGGGAGGTGTGGTAGTGCATCTCAACCACCTAGGTTTGAGTCCTCTTTGACTCGAATTTGTGCACCTTCTTAATGAAAAGAGCCTAGTTCCAGTGTTCCACTAGATTGGGTCTCATTTGGTTTGAGGAATGTATAGTTTCTTTAGGTCATCATTGTCTTTGCAAGCTTTAAAATATAACTTATCTACGTTGTAAACCTGTTTGGTTGTGGTTATTGTTTTATCCATAGGTTTGGGCGTTTGGCAAATCTTCTTGTACCTGGAGTTAACTGGCTTTTGTGTTGTTTGGCAGCTTGCTAGTTTGTGTTACCCTTTCTGTAGTTTGTAAGCATCTTAGCATCAGAAGACATCTGACTGTGATCATGGTTATGTATTTGTTTGACCAGAAAACATGGTATATTTCATCTCACGGATCCAGGTGGTATGGGCGTGATCCATGATTGTCAAGAGAGAGGTTTCCATCCTCATAAGGCACCTCTTGATGGTTCGCCAATCTATGAGCAGTGCTCCCATGTGTACATGGACACCGATATAAAGTTTGATATGATTGATCTCCGAGAACGATGAGCTTCAGCTCAACTTCTTTGGGTTTATTTTGAAGCCTATACTTCTCACAGTTAAGTCTTATTGGTGCCTTATTTTTTCTTAGTTGTGCTGAAGATTTGTGAATTCTTATATAAGCTGTTGTACATAGCTATTGCATTGTATAGAGAAAACAATTG
Organism: Saccharum hybrid cultivar R570; assembly: GCA_038087645.1. Taxonomy (NCBI): domain Eukaryota; kingdom Viridiplantae; phylum Streptophyta; class Magnoliopsida; order Poales; family Poaceae; genus Saccharum; species Saccharum hybrid cultivar. Next base: position 8,120,918 of record JAQSUU010000113.1, read on the forward strand.
AGTTAATGATACCATTGGTAATCTGCAAAGCCATTGGTGCTTTGTTGTAATTCATTCCTTTAACCTCGCAAGGCATGTTTATGTGGCAAGATGAGGAAGTGGTGTCTAGATTTTATGCCATGCCAATTGTACATCCTTGAATATTTGACTTAAAGAGCATCAAATATCTCTGATTGTTAAAGCTCTAATATTTCTCAGACTTTAGGTTTCATTGTTGCTGTTCTGCAGGCTTTAAATGATTATATGGTGTTTTCTCGTTCTAGCTATGTTGTAGTGCCACCTGGAAGGAGGGCCTTGTTTGAGACAAATTGGGGACGCCAGTGTGGTTTGTTACGAATACTAAATCGCTGTTGAAAGTTTAGTGGACTGTAGATAAATGTATCCTTTATTTCACTCGTGTGCAGAGAAACTTTGGTCAATGTATTGGAGTTAGGATCTGCTTGCACAAAAAGTGAGTTTAGAATCATGAGCAAGTTTTATTTACTAGACCAGATCTTATAAATTCTTCCATAAAACCGAACTGGATCGGCTATGCAGACGCTGTCTCAGTCTATGGTCTTGCTTCGATTATACGGAGTTATATCACAATATATACCAATGTTTGCGCCATTATTAAGGTGTCGAAAATCACTATGAAAGTTTGCGCCATTACTAAGGTGTCAAAAATCACTCTACCAAAGTTTGCGCCATTACTAAGGTGTAAAAAATCACTCACTCAGGCGGTTACCTCGGAGCACTGGCGGAGCTCCCCATTAGGCACACTGGGGCGGCTGCCCCAGCTACCGCTGGCGCGGCCCCCTACCCCCAGCTTCTCCTTCCCAATCTGCAGTGTCCAGCGCTGTTTCTTGACTCCGGCACAAGGAAGACCGAGACTGAAGGGACGTGCAGTGAGGGACTGAGGGCTACGAGCCTCCGACTCAGAGCCTCGGCCAGCGATGATTGCTGGTCCTGGACCATGATGGCCCAAGCCCAATAAACGGATAACTCCCAAGTGGCCAAGTCCCAACAGGTAATACCAACAGTATCAAAATGTCTGAACGTCTAGTTGAGAAACACACACGAAAAATGAATATTTGTGTTTTTTATATCCTGCTGTGTTCTTCATCTTGTTGAGAAATTCTTCTTTCTTCTTCTGAAAATAAACCTCAATGCACAAAGTTACAGAAACCGATTGCAGGTGACCAAGTTTGTTGTGCCACAAGCGAAGGCCAAAGAGAAACAAGTTTATAAAGCTGATACTTGTTCAATCAGCACGCATGAAAGAAAGAACAGGACATCAGGTTCATCACTTTATTGTGAGTGAACAAACCAAAGCTAATGATGACTGTCATAATTTTTTTTTAAAAAAAAACATCAACACTCTTGTGGGGATCGTGGAACTCCTTTAGTTTTAAATTTGCCATTTATTTGGCACTTAAACTCTCATTTGTGTGATATCAATAAAAATATGCCTACGATCACATGTGTCCGCGCCCCACCTAAAATTTCGTGTGAGCTCCGCCACTGCCTCGGAGTGGACACCTGGAACAATTCCCAGCTAGAACAATTGTCGTATAACATTGATCAGCAGCAATAATTCTTGGCCTCATTCCACACTAACTGAACCGGCCCTCAAGAGTTTGTTTCATCTCTGGTGCATGCAAATTATATTGGAATCCTGCCTCGATTCGAGAATAGTTGGAATAAACAACTATTGTTGCATTTTAGATAAAATTGCCTATCTAGAGGACAATGATAAGAGCTGGAGTAGCTCAGTTGGTTAGAGCGTGTGGCTGTTAACCACAAGGTCGGAGGTTCAAGCCCTCCCTCTAGCGTATTTTTGTCCTATTTGTTTTCCCTCTTTTTTATTTTTTAGAATTTATTCTTTTCTAATTTTTTTCTAAAAATACAATTTATCCCTTTTGTTTGTCCTTTTACCATTTTCTCCCTCTTTTTTGAAACAATTACACCTTTTGTTTGTCCTGTCCTTTCTTTTTATCCATTTTGCTGCCTTTATTCTCTTTTTGTTTGGCCACTTTATTTTTTTTACAATTTATTCTTTTCTAACTTTTTTTTTCTAAAAATACAATTTATCCCTTTTGTTTGTCCTTTTACCATTTCCTCCCTCTTTTTTTAAACAATTACACCTTTTTGTTTCTCCTGTCCTTTCTTTTTATCCATTTTGCTATCTTTATTCTCTTTTTTGTTTGGCCACTTTATTTTTTTATATAATTTATTATTTTCTAACTTTTTTCTAAAAATACAATTTATCCCTTTTGTTTGTCCTTTTACCATTTCCTCCCTCTTTTTTTAAACAATTACACCTTTTTGTTTCTCCTGTCCTTTCTTTTTATCCATTTTGCTATCTTTATTCTCTTTTTGTTTGGTCACTTTATTTTTTTTACAATTTATTCTTTTCTAACTTTTTTTTTTCTAGAAATACAATTTATCCCTTTTGTTTGTCCTTTTACCATTTCCTCCCTCTTTTTTGAAACATTTACACTTTTTTGTTTGTCCCGTCCTTTCTTTTTATCTATTTTGCTGTTTTTATTCTCTTTTTGTTTGGCCACTTTTAGCATGTCTCTAGTTTTTTTCTCCTTTCTATTGTCCAGTCTTATCTTTTAGCATTTCTTCCTATCATTTTTAAATAAATTTACAATTTATCCTTTTTTGTTGTATCTTTTCTCTTTCTGTTTGTCCTCTTTCTAGCATTTTTCCCTCTCCTCTTTTTCTTTTTCTAGTTTTCCCTCCTTTTTGTCCGTTTTCCTTTTTAGCATCTTTTTTCTCTTGTTTTTTAAAATAAAATTTTGACTTATCCCTTTTTGTTTGTCCTATGTTTTTATTTTTAGTATTTTCTTTTTCTCTGTTTTCCCCTTTTCTTGTCCTCTTTTAGCATTTTCCCTCTATTTTTTAGTGTTTTCCCGTTATGTCTGTCCTGCTTTTTATTTTAGCATTTCTCTCTCTCACTTTTAAGTAAATTTATAGTTTATCACTATTTGTCTGTTCTCTTTTTAGCAGTTTTTTCCCTTCTCCTTTTTCTTTTTGCATTTTGGTTTTTTTGTTTGTCCTGTCTTTTCTTTTTAACATTTTTTGTTTGTCCTATGTGTTCCTCTTATAATTTTCTCTCTATCTATTTTTCAAAAAATAAATTCACAACTTTATTGAATCTGTCTGTAGATATTAAGGAAGTGAATCCAGCTCAATTGGTTGGTTGAGAGGTGCGGTAATGCCCAACCATCCAGAATTTGGGTGCATATATTTTCTCTTCTTAATGACAAAAACCTTCCTCCTAGGTTGGATCTCATTTTTTTTTGTCTGTAGACACCAGTAGTCCAATTGCATCCATGCATGCTAATTGCTAATCCATCTCCCGACCGATCGGCTGTCGGCTCCAGCACGCCGAATTCCAATTCAGGCAACAATAGCAGGTGAAGTGGTGAACTTGCGGCCGTCCACACGTCACTTGTGACAGAATGTCGGAAGATCTCGCTCCCGTATCAGTCTCGTGCCAGCACTAATACCAACGTGGCACATATGCATGATCTCGTTAGCTAAGCTAGTACTTAGGAATTACCGGCGAATTACCGACAAGACAGGTTTGAATTTTTACAAACACGAATGCGTAGCTAAGCAGCTTCCGGAGATCACGAGGTTTCCGAGTAGCACGATGACTGGATGAGGCGATGAGCAGAACCTCAATCACCACGATCGCTGTCTGCCTGCCCTTCCATCATATGAGCCGCATGTAAAAAAAAAAAGAATCTAGGCTGTTTAAAAAAACAAAATCATCATTTTTATAGTGGTAATAACCTGACGGTGGCAACACATGCATCATCGATGCAAAATTGGGGAACTTTTCCTTTCATTAAAAATGTAAACAAGAGCTTCTAAAAAATATCACTTGGCTAGAGGTGATAATTATTCCTGAAACATAACGACAGTATTTTGAAGTGTGGAAAACAAAAACACAGTACACATCTTTATTTTTTGAGGGAAAGTACACATCTTTATAACAGGTTCCTCTTGTGCATATCGATAATATATCCGATGCACACTGGCAGGTGGCTGGCTCTAATGGTCAATTTCTGTGCTTGGATTTCTTCAAGGTGACCACAATGACAGGACACAGGCCTTACCTTTCTCAAGGTTCTTTGCAAGGATGGAGGCATACACAACGAACAACTCGTCAGGGATGTCCTCACCAAATTGGTTCCTGATCAGTGGCTCAATAATAGCTCTTATGATCTTGGCGATGTTTTTTGCGCTTCTAGAACAGTCGAGAGCAACATCACCATCTGAGTCATCATGGGCATCCCAGTTTGACTCGAAGGGTCTGATGTCTTCACTGTCAAATACATCACTATCCTTGATCAACTGTGTCACCTCATCTACAGATGGTGCATAGCAGTATGGCATATTGAACGAGTTAAGTTTCTTCTCCACACGGCCCTTGCAAATCAAAACATGCATCACATAGGGTTACAGTAATATCATAATGTATTTATTGGTTGTGCAAAATAGAACCATCAGATAAGCAACTCACTGTTTTTTTAGTGTCAACTGTATTTGACAAGGATGCAAGCGGAGTTGTCCGTGAACCCGAAGCGGGACTTAATTTCTGCAGGTTCCGTAAGAACCCTAAAAAATAGGTCTATTTGCGGCTTCGCGGACAAGCCCGCTTTCATCCTAAGTAATTGATCTATATATTATTGATAAACTCTAGATTGATCTTTTGATGGTCTTCATTACTCATTTCGTAGAGTTCGAACATGGTTGTACATGCAATCTACCTTTTGGACTAGGTATGGAGCGCTTCAGAAAGCAGTTATCCCAAACACGTGTGTAACACCCTAAATTTTTGAATATTATTGAATAGGGAATTTGATTTAGTTGAGCATTTTTGTGTGCATGAAAATTTAGTGAAATAATATTTTTGTTTAAATAAAATCAAATATAGGGTTAAATAAGTGTTTGTGCATACATACCGTTGCATATTTTAATTGGGTGATTGGTTTTTATTTTAAAAAGAAAATTATTTCAAAAATCATTTGAAAATGTATTTGAATGTGTTAGAAAAGAAAAAGGAAAAAAAGAGAAAATTCTTTCTCAGCTTTGGGCCGGAAGCCCAGTTCTCCCGCGCCCTACTTTTCTCCTTCGGCCCAGCCGCATTTCCTTTTCGCCTGGGCCGTTTGGCCTTCTCGTCTGGTCGAGCGAACGGGCCGAGCCCAGCTCGCCGAGGCCCACTAGGCCGAAACGTTGCCGCGGCCCTCTCTCCTCTCCCGTGTCACTGCCATCCGGGCCCGCGCGTCGGCCGCTCCGGGTCGTCCCCTTCCTCTCGTCGTGCCCGAGCTGGACTCTATCACGGAGTCCGAAGCCGTCGGTCCTTCCCTTTTCCTTGACCCGCACGCCTATAGCCGGCCAAGCCGGCCATAAATAGCGCCCAGCCGCACCGTATCTCCCCACGCCGCCCTGGAACCGAGCTGCGCTTTCGGATCTCGAGGGGGCCAACGTGCCGAGCCGCCACCGACCAACCTTGGGAGCCGCCGGTCTAGGAGTCACCCGATGACCCGTCTCCGTCCCGTTTCCCCTCTCCGGTGAGTTCGGTGTGAGCTCCTCGTTTTTCCCGTGCTATTCCCGAGCCGAATCATGGCCTCTAGGGCCCTAGTGGTGAACGCCGGCGAGATTTTCGCCGCCGGCCATGTCCTCCACCGCGCCGGACACTGTAGCCGGCCGGAGATCTCTTTCCTCTCTCCCTTCATTTAATCTCAGCCCTCCAAATAAGATCCAACGGCCTACATCTCTTGATACCCCTTCGGCTGCCTCTTTTGCATAAGAGCCCTTATGTTTCTTTGTTTTTAAACCCGCAATCCATGGCGCACTCGCTGGTTTACGCTTTGTTATTTTGAAAACGTAATTTTCGTCGGTTTAAATGAAAATACGCTTTCAGTTATTTACAGAATTGCCACTAGGTATAATTAGGTCATAAAATCTCCGTTTTAACTCCGATTTGATCCGTTCAAGTTGCGTTAGGTTCATAATTTCATATTCTATCTATTAGTACGGCTGTATAGTAGATTTTACACTTTTAAAATTCGAGGTTAGATTTAATCTATTACTTTAATAAAGTAAATCTTGTTTAAATCATAACTTTTCCGTTTTAGCTCCGATTTGCGTGAATTTCGCGTCTGTGTGATCCTAGAGCGATGTAGATTTGTTTTAAAAACTTTTCATCTTATTTTACTGCTGTTGGTGTACTGTTCTAATTGTAGCTTTGTTTGCTTTGCATGATTGCCTTTGGATGATTGTTGTTGACGTGTTAATCGAGAATAGACGGTGATCAGTTCGTTGGTGATCAAGAGTACTATTACGAGTCGGATCAACAGGATCAGCTAGATCAAGGCAAGTATAGCATGGGATTATCCTTGTTACCTATTCACTTTAATTCACTTCATTCATGCTGCATGTGTCTCTTTGTTAAGGATGCCTTAGTATTGATCTTGTTCCTTGAATCCTATGGTGATTGGCATTGGGTAGTGGCTAGTGCTCACATAAACTATGATCCTGTAATTTGACTAATGATATATGCAATAACTCTAAAAGATGATTTTTAGCAACAGGGAACAAGAGGGCTAGAGTTATCTCTAGATTCCTCTCCGTAAGGACTTATCTGTAAGCGAACATCCGGGACTTACAGTACAGCTGTGAGGGCTACATGGCTCTGGCTTTAGTCATATAAGAGGACCTTTTCTAGCTTGTTAGTGGTTACCTTTATGGCGCAAAAGGGGTTGTGTTCCGGGTTGGGTGTAGTGCGGCTCCTGTCCCTATGAGTATAGGCTGCGTGTCATTGTGCCATATGGAAGGGGGGCTCTACATTTGCAGGCCACAGAAATCTAGCGGCCCTAACTTGTTAGACGAACCTTGGAAAGACTTCATAGTGAAACTTGATTGTCCAATGGGGAGTCATGACCTCGGGCTTTTGGGGATCACGACTCACAGTGAAAGTGTACAACCTCTGCAGAGTGTAAAACTGGTATATCAGCCGTGCTCACGGACACGAGCGGCCTTGGACCCTTACGGAATAGAGATCACTATTAATTTAATTGTTCTTGCTATTCATTATTCTCTTTACATGATCATATGTTTATTTCGGGAATATTACCTATTTGATGCTACTCAATTGCTTAAAACATGATCAACTAAAAGCTACATGCAGTTGAACCAGTGTCTATCCTACTTGAGCTACATGAACCCCATGTTACACTTGTTGAGTACTTTTGTGCTCACCCTTGCATTCCTCCACCACAGGATGGAATCCCGAAAGTGCAAATAGTGACTACTACTACTACTTTCCTGAAGATTACTAGACTTGTGGTCAACCAGTTGACGTGCCTGTGCTATGGAGCTAGCTACCACTACATTTATACTATGTTTCCGCTTTATTACGTGAAGACTCTGTGATATTATTCGTTATGTAATAAACATTTGTGATGATACTATTTATATTTGTCATCTTATGTGTGATTGATCTCTGGGCGCACATAAGAACATGCACTCCATTTGTTCCTTAAAAATGGGTGTGACAACGTCCACACCCCCTTGAATTGGCATCTCTCCCTGCTTTTGGCCAACAAATGTTAGTACCATATGGCCACCAGATACAAGTTCTTCGTACCGCAGTTTCAGAAACAATTCAAAGTCTTTTCCAAATTGTTCCTGGAACAGTTTTACCACAACTTGTGGAGTAGTCTTCCCAATATAGATGTTGCCACCATTCACTTGATTTCCATTTGAGAGATCCTCCGGGACCTAGATACCAAGTAGCATGCATAAGAAAATTAAAACAACAATACTTATTAGTTGTCCTTTCAAATGATCAAGACTGAAATCATTAATTCGAAAATATATGTCTACTTTATAGGAACTCACTGCTTGTTGCATTGAAGGGGTCGGGGTGTGTGTGTGTGTGTGTGTGTGTGTGTGTGTGTGTGTGTGGGAGTGCTCAATATTTACATTTTTTGTGCTCTTCCTATGTTATACTAATGGTGTGATATATAGATGTAGAAAGATGCCCTATTCGTTTTCTATGACAACCAAGGGGAATGAGAGAGATTGAGGCTTTGTTTGGATATAGTCGGATTCACATCAACCTTGCTAGATGTGTTTATAATTCTTGTATGAATCAGCAGAATCATTGCTAAGCGAGAGTTCAGGTGAGAAATATTTCGCTAAAAAATCACTAGAATCGTTTAGAAACAACAGTTAGCTTATTTTGACATGATTCTGCTTTTCGTCCCCCTCATTACTAGCAACCATAATTTTTCAATATTTTTTAAGTGGAACAAGATTGTATTAAGTAGTTTTTCACCTAAAAAAGTTCAGATTAAAAAAATATTTATATGATTTTTAATAAATATAATATTTTTACATCAGAATTCAGCCTATTAGCTAAACAAAATCACAAAGTGATTCTGATTCATCATCTAAAATGTGACGTCTCTTTAGAGAATCTGGATCCAAAATGTTTCTATAAGGATTTGAATGTCTATCAAACACACTTGTGTCTCTGTGTGCACTATCAATGTCATTCCAATCTAAATGCTAAAAATACCCATATCACCCCCACTAGGTACAAAAACCTCTCAACGTCATCCTCTACTAAGCATAATTATTGTTTTCAATATATCAAAAATACAAGGCACACACATCATGCTATTTATTTTGCCATTCCATCATCTTATAATTCATTCTATCTTATTTGTTTTTTGTTGGATGCTTGCATTAGCCTATCTAATTTCGAACCGACCTAAGAATAACATTCGTCGTAGTGGCTCTATCTAGTTCGTAATGATGTGGATATATAAGTTGTCTTGTGGGGTGTGTGTGTCTCTATGATGCTTACGCTATGATCTTATGATGTTCTTTTGTTGCGCTACCCTGACACCACAAACCATTATTCAGCATGTGCGTGTAGTGATGCCAGACAACGCCCACGCGCACATGTCGACACGAGTTTGGATCAAAGCCAACATCATCTTCTTCCTCCCATTCGGATTACGAGAGGGAGGGGGTGCTCGTGGCGGCGGCGATAGAGGGTTTGGAGTAGTACAGCAGCAACCTCGCTAATGCACTATTGGCCGCGATTGAGGCTAGCGGCGATGGGACAATGAGTAATAGAGTTAGGGATTTGGGTTTTGGTGGCTTAGAAATGACTCTAATGCTAGACGGCTTTAGAGTGAAGGCTGGAGAAATGGAGATAGGAGGCTGTAACAGAATCGATCAAATTATAAGAGCACAAGTACAAAAACAAGCACCGAAGCGCTCAAATTTTCGAACTTGAGCCCATATAATCCCGGTAGTCAATCGAAACCGCGAAGGATTTCAAACCAACTTGCTTACAACCAAGATCGCATCATTCAACATACAACATCATACGTTACATTTCACAAGTAGTTCAGAAATAAGTTTACACACACGGAGTCGCAATTATTATAAACCAAGTTTAGAAAGTAGCGGAAGCATAACACACACCAGTTGTTTAACTACTGCCAGTCTTGAAGATCAACAACCCGCAAAAGCATCAGGAAAGTACATAAAAGATGATCACGCCCTAGTGATCTAGTCTTCGTCACCCGCAGGGTGGAGACAAGTTTTGCAGAAGCCTTGATAGAGCATATCATCTGCAACAGGAGGGAATAAACCCTGAGTACTGGAATGTACTCAGCTAGACTTACCCGTCAAAAACTAGAAATAAGATGACACCAAGGATTATGCAAGGCTTACATAAGAGGCTAGCTGACACCACATTTTGCATAAAGGCATAAGTAGTTGAAACTCTTATAACCTGTACTAGCAGTTATTTTTAGCATTTACCTGTCATTTATCTTAGCACCTGTACTAAACATACACTTGCTTATCATCAACAATTATTAACATTTTATCCATAGCAGGTATAAATTGTGGCAACGATGTATCATTCACTTAACCATCTGTTCGATTAATGAGATCTACGTTGCCGCTGCTCAAGTCAAGTGCTCACTAACAGGGAGCGACGGCGATTCGAATCGAATTCCTATCCAGCTGGAGGGGTATTTCTAACACTCATCGAGTCACGCCTGGCGTGGGCTGCTCAGGTCATCTTTCATACAGTTCAGGAATCGCGGGTCCGAATGATGTCGCGTCCCCAAGGGCGACACTCTGCCAGGTGATAGGGACTCTAACCCCCTTGGTCTCACGCCAATGTCCCTAAGCACATCCTTTCTCTCCTCCAAGATGCTACCTACCATTCGATTTCCGGTCTGAACCATACTACTTGACTTCGCGGTCGGAACGACTTATCCAGCCAACTAAGTGTTAGACTGCGTTCAACATGACTTAAGGACGTACAGCGAATCGGTCCTTAAACGACTCAGACGGGCATAGCTCCACACCCAAGACGTGAAGTGTCTTACGGCTGTACTATCGAACTCCCGCCCGATCTCAATTTCATTTTAAAGCATGGTTCCATCCACGATAGCCATAAAGCCACTCGTGACCCATTCCTATATCTCGCGGATGACCGGAAATCACCCGACTTCTACCGGACTAAGCAGGGCTAAGCATTGACACGTGCCTAAACCTAATTTAGGATTTAATTACGATATCTGGACAAGGACAGGTATAATGCAACAAACTTTTCATACAACTCCTACAACTTAATGCAATAAACAATTAAAAGTACGCAAGATAGATTTATAAAACGATAGGTTCAGCATGCACCGGGGCTTGCCTTTTAGAAAGGTCGAAGGTCGGTGGTCGGGGCACTCGGGCAAGTCTTCAACGGCGTCTCCTCCGCCGACTGGTTCTGTTGTCTCCTCCGGCTGGTCCTGGACTTCCTCCGGAATCACTGGCTCGAACTCGAGGAGCGTTACTCCCTCTGGAACACCTATTGCATGAGTGCATAATAAATCTCATGGATGCATAATGAAAGATGCAGCATGCTCGGAATAAAATGCATTGCAACACTCTTAAAGCTCTATTCAAATCACTTCAAATATTAGGTGCAAATTTCCTCTCTGGTAGAGAAATACTCACCTAATCTACTCAACCTAAGATATAGCTATTCTTCTTCGGTTAAGGCCCTAACACCTAACAATCACAAGAGTAACATCACTTAGGTCACCGCATCCAACACCAAAATACCACAGTAAGACATTCTGGACAGCAGCTCAAAGATTCTAATATAACTGAAGATTCCTAACTCCAAAAGATATGATCTAAGACAATCTGGAAAGCTTAAGAAATGCACTACAATTCCTTTTCAGACCTCAACCCTAAATTCCTAAGTTTTCCATGTCGAATTTCATAAGTTCCAGAATCTGTCCTCTCTAAACAGAGAGTAGCCAATTCTGGACTGTCACTTTAAACAGCAACAACTCCTAAACTACTAAGCCAAACGCTCCCAAATTTTGACACAAGCTAGTTTATCAAGTTTACTACAACTTTGGTATTTACAAGTTTTCCAGCAACCACCTTTATCAAAGGTCAAACTTAGAAATACTACCAGCTGTCCAGAAAACCTAGAATTGTAAGGATTAAATATTTATTTATGTGGCAAACATCCCTTAAGACCAAACTAATGTTACCACAAGTTCACGTGGGTCACAAAAAAACCAGAAGGTAAGGTGTGCCTACCAAAAATATTTATTTATACTCATTTTTTTAATTTACTTAAGTAATTAAGTGAAATTTTAAACATATATGTAAACTATTCCTAAAATTCTACAAACATTACAGGAGACTCTCTAACCCAAAAAGAGACTATTGTAAAAAGTTGAACTGAATTTATTCACAGAAACTCCCTACACAAAATTCACAAGCCCAAAAGGCTGATTTTTGTATAATTAACAAATCATATTGAAAAGTATCAAACAACAGATTTCATATTTTTCTTAGACACTCTAGGGTACCAAGACATTCTCCAAAAATTTATAAGAATATTGCACATGTAGAAAAATTACTAAAATTCATTCAAGTATTTCCTAAAATAACATGATAGCATTATAACTTGAAAAGTACTTAAGCACTACTGCCCAATTTTTTTACCAGAGCTAATATAGGTATAACTTAGCCTACCCACGAAATTTCATAATTTTTGGAAGACTACAGCTCAAGTTATACATTTAACAAATTTGCCTTCATTTCAAAACACATTTGAAAGATCTATTTAATTCTCCCAAAAACTAAACCTCACAAACCAGATTTATATTTTTCTAAAATACTACACATCATGTAGATCCTAACAAATTTTATCTCATAATTTTTGGGCAAGTAAAACCCTAGATCTATATTTTCCAAACATCAACAAAAATCTGTGACAAATATGAAAAGAAAAACAAACCGAACCCTAACTCGCTACAGTTGCTGGGCCGGCCCGGCTTGCCAGCGCGGCCCAGCCAGCGCGCGGCCCGTCCCGGACTCCCGCCCGCGCGCGTGGCGCTGACAAGGGGGGCCCGTGTCAGTGAAAGGGGGACAGGGGAGCGGGCGGCCGAGAGCTCCGGCGAGCTCAAGCTCGTCGGAGGGAAGCTCGCCCGGGAAACCGAACCCACCCACTCGTTCCCCGTTACACGACGCTTCGATTCGTAGGAAGGCTTGGGTTGGAGTGGGAGGGGCTCGCCGTCGTGAGCGGCGGCCGGTGAGGGTCGGGTGACGGTGCGCCGCCACCGATGAGGCCGCACGGTCACATCTGAGCTCGGTACGAGCTTCACTGCAACTAGGCGGACTGATTGAGGTAGAAAAGGGAGGTGGAGAGAGAGGCCCTAACTACCCCGGCCACGGAGCGCCCAACTCCGGCAAGGGGGTCGCCCATGGCGGCAATGGCAGAACTGGCTCAAGATCCTTACCACGGCTCGGCTCGCTAGACCAAATGGTGGAGAAGCTAGAGGGTTGGGTGTGGAAGCTCCGAGCGGAGGGGATTGGGCTCAACCGTGACGACACGGCTGGCCGAGCACGTCGGCGGTCGCGGTAGCGACGAGGAGGAGCGGCGTTTTTCCGCCTCCGGTGCGCGTGGGAAAGAGAGAAATGGCCGGGTGAGTTTGGCGAGGCAGCAGGGACGCCTTCTAAGCGTCGAGCAGCTGGCCACGACGCCAGGTCACGCGCGGCGCGTGGAGGGACACGCGGCGGCGATGGTCTGCCCCTGTCGACCACCTCACGCTGATGTCTGAACTGAACTACAATCGAGCCCTCCATTACCGACTGACAGAGCAACTTCGTCGACGATTAACTCCTAAACCAGCTCGAGTTAGTGAAGCCTCTAATTAGCAAAGTTGTAGACCTATGTGATCACTACAAGTTTGTAAGAGAGATCATGGGCTGGTTCGGCTTAGTTGGTGAGATACAGTGCCCTAAAGTGAGGCACCCGAAAACTGAAACTGAGTTTCAGTTAACCCCCTCGACTAAAACCTGTTTTTCAAAGAACTCTATCTCCTAAACCATTTAGAACCAGGTGATGGTGATGTTGGCAATGTTGTAGAGCTACATGAGTACTACAAGAGTGTCAACATGAGTGGGAGCTGGTTTGGCCTGGTTTGCAAACTACAAGCTTCTAAAGTAGGCCACAGTAAAACTAGAGGGCACTTTTGGGACTTAGCAAAATTTCTAAGTGTTGAGACAACCCCTCTAGCTGACTTGTGGGCCATTTTCGAGCATGTTCTGGCTAGTTTCATGAGATGGTCATATTAAGACTTTTGTTCCTCATAAAATTCCCTACAACTTTGCTTAAGGGTTCTTCTCCATGCAAGGTCTCTAAACTAGACTTTTTAATTGGTCAAACTAGAGCATTCTAGGGCTAAATGCTGGTCAACTACACCTTGGAGGGCATTTTGGTGATTTTGGTCAACATGAACCTTGCTCTATTAGTGACCCTAAGTATAACTAAGGTGTTGTGAGATATAATTAGCTACCCTACCCTTTAGTTACACCCACTCCCTAGTGTCACATGAGGTGAACCAAACAAAATTCTAAAAACATCCACATTAGTTTCAACCACATAAAATAACATGAAATGATGCATGCTTATGCTTATGCAAATGCAATGCAATTATGGAGCTAAACACCTGAGGTGTTACAGCCCTCCCCCCTTATAAAAATCTCATCCCGAGATTTGGAAAGCGTACCATTTTTTATAGAATTCCTTATAACCATCCCGTAAATAGTCTTCCCGTTCCCACGTAGCGTCACTTTCACTACCCTGATTACTCCACATCACTTTATACCACTTAACCACCTTGCTTCTAGTCACTCGTTCTTGAGTATCGATCACTCGGACTGGCTTTTCTTCATAAGTTAAATCAGATTCAAGCCTGATATCTCCTAACGGGACTCTTTCCTCAGGAACTCGAAGACACTTTTTGAGCTGAGATACATGAAAAACGTTGAATATGGCACTCATTTCAGGAGGTAACTGGATCTTGTACGCAACAGCTCCACTCTTGCCTATGATCTGGAAAGGACCCACGTATCTTGGCGCAAGTTTCTGCTTAACACCAAAACGCTGGACACTCTTCATTGGAGAAACTTTCAAATAAACGAAGTCTCCAACTTCAAACTCGAGTGGCTTTCTACGACGATCAGCATAGCTTTTCTGTCTAGCTTGGGTTGCAGCCATATGTTTTTGGATGGTACGGACTTGTTCCTCAGCTTCCTGAACAAAATCAATACCATAATACCTTCTTTCACCAGCTTCTACCCAGTTTAGTAGAGTTCTACACTTACGACCGTACAATGCTTCGAACGAGGCCATCTTAATACTCTCTTGGTAACTATTATTGTACGAAAACTCGGCCAGAGGTAACCACTTTTCCCAAGAACCCTTGGATGATATTACACATGCCCGCAACAGATCTTCCAAGATTTGGTTAACTTGTTCCGTCTGACTAGACGTCTGGGGGTGATAAGCGGAGCTTCTCACTAACTTGGTTCCCAGAAGGTGATGCAAGTGCTCCCAAAAGCGAGCAGTGAACTGGGGACCACGGTCAGAAACGATAGTACGAGGTACCCCATGGAGCCGGACTATCTGATTGAAGTACAACTCAGCATAGTCAGTGGGACGATAGTCCACTCTAACCGGAATAAAGTGAGCTGATTTGGTCAAACGATCCACAATTACCCAGATGGAGTTATGATTTTTGACAGTAGGAGGAAGTCCGACAATGAAATCCATACTTATCTCTTCCCATTTTCAACCTGGGATAGAAAGCGGTTGAAGTAACCCAGCTTTCATGTGCACAACTTTAACTCTACAGCAGGTGTCACACCTAGCAACATATGCAGCTATCTCTTTCCGCATCTTGGTCCACCAATAAAGTGGTTTCAAATCATAATACATCTTATTACTACCAGGATGGATGGACAACTTGGAAGAATGTGCTTCGGACAGGATCTGATCTCTAACTCTCGGTCCTTAGGTACCACTAATCTGTCCTTAAACCACAGCACACCTTCGTCATCTACCCTGAAATGCTTAGTTTCTTCCTCTTTCATCTTACGTTTTATGTGGAATATACCAGGATCAGTCTTTTGGAGTTCAATAATTCTGCTTTTGAGAGTACAACTGACGGTGATGTTGTACAAGACTACTGGATGTAGAAGGCGGGACCGATGAAAATTAGTTTCAACTAGGGTATGGCAATGAGACTTACGGCTTAAAGCATCCGCAACCACATTTGCCTTGCCCGGATGATAGTGTACTTGAAGGTTATAATCCTTAATCAACTCGAGCCATCTTCTTTGACGCATATTTAACTCGGGTTGGGTGAAGATGTATTTGAGGCTTTTGTGGTCTGTGTAGATATTGCAGACATTGCCCAGCAGATAATGCCGCCACACTTTCAAAGCATGAACAACTGCAGCCAGTTCTAAGTCATGCGTTGGATAATTCACCTCATGCTTCCGAAGTTGCCGTGAGGTATATGCAATTACTCGGCCTTCCTGCATCAACACACCTCCCAAACCTATGCTTGAGGCATCACAATAAACATCAAATGGTTTCTCGATATCTGGTTGTGCCAGAACCGGAGCCGAGGTTAGGAGGGTTCGCAGTTGGTGAAAAGCCGCATCACACTCAGGAGTCCAGACAAACCTGGTGTCTTTTTGCAGCAACCGAGTCATGGGTTTGGCTATTTTTGAGAAATCCGGGATGAAGCGACGATAATAGCCAGCCAACCCAAGAAAACTCCGGACCTCATGAACCGAAGTAGGAGCCTTCCAATTCAATACTTCTTGTACCTTGGTGGGATCCACCATAATTCCCCCATTGGACAACACATGCCCAAGGAAAGGTACTTCACGAAGCCAGAATTCACATTTACTGAACTTCGCATATAGTTGATGTTCTCGCAGTCTGGTGAGAACAATACGCAGGTGTTCCGCGTGTTCTTCCTCATTTTCAGAATATACCAAGATGTCATCGATAAACACCACCACAAACTTATCCATTTCGGGCATAAACACCGAATTTATCAAGCACATGAAGTGTGCGGGGGCATTTGTCAGGCCGAAAGACATAACAAGATACTCATAAAGGCCGTATCTTGTCGAGAAAGCTGTTTCTGGAATATCTTCAGGACGGATTTTAATCTGATGGTAACCAGATCTCAGGTCAATCTTGGAAAAGACTTTAGCTTTGGACAACTGATCGAACAAGATATCGATACGTGGCAGAGGATACTTATTTTTGACAGTGACTTCATTCAAAGGTCTATAGTCTACACACATCCGCAAGGACTGGTCCTTCTTCACAAAGATAGCAGGGCATCCCCACGGAGACGAACTAGGACGAATTAACCCCTTCTTCAAAAGTTCATTCAACTGCACCTTAAGTTCAGCTAGCTCATTCGGAGGCATCCTATAAGGTCTCCTAGAGATGGGTGCCGTGCCAGGCAACAACTCGATTTTAAATTCCACATCCCGATCCGGAGGGAGTCCCGGCAAATCATCAGGAAAAACGTCCGGAAACTCATTTACTACGGGAATTTCAGCCAACGCCTTTGCTTGCACAGCATGAACTTCCCCAGACAAATCAACTTTTCTAGGAAGTTGTACTAGAAAACCCTTTTGATCTGTAGGATCTCTGAGCATAACTACCCGAGTGGATGTATCAATGAGTACCCCATTCTGACTCATCCAATTCATGCCCAGAATAACATCTATGCCTAATCCCGGCAACACCACTAAGGCAAGCGAATACTTTCGCCCTTCTATTTCAAACTCAAGGTTCCCCACTACTTTATTTGTGGAAATATTCCCACTTGCCGCACTAATGCAATAACCCCCACCTTGATGAGATACAGGCCCGATCTTCCGAGAGGTAACCGGTAAGTTCGATTTGTGGAGATCTCGACGTTGGCGATCTGGCTTCAAATCAGACATGATTCGAACCCTGCAACCGTTACACCACTGCTTCGTTGGTTATCAACCAAGCACAACTTGATTGACCTCGCCAAGAAGGCTTTTCCTGCAAGCGAATCAAAGAACACAAGCAAGAAGGTAAAGACACGCAATCTGAAATTGCAAATATGAATGATGCGAGAACTCGGTTCCAAAGGACTAATAGACACAGTGGAGGAGATCAAGAACAGGGGCCCTGGATCACTGTAAAAGGATTTGTCACCACAGTTACAATGAACGATTCAGTTTCTCGATGGAAAACTAAACTCTAAACAAAACCCAATTGTCTAGCAGTGGCGGCGGCTATGTTTATAGTCTAAGACTCAACCTAGGGTTGAGGACGGCCAGGGGTTGGGCGCCCACAACTTGGGCTTAAGGCCCGACACGATACATGGCCAAGTTGGTCCAAATAGGTGATGCAGCACCTTTCCGTGGTCACACAGAATGATCCACGGACCTTCTAGAGCTGGGACCAGATCCAAAACGACGGCGTCGTCGTCCCCTTTCCAACGCATCTAAGAACGCCCCGTTTCGATGTCGTATGAGAGAGTTATGACTAAAACAGTGACGACGTGTCTGCTGAATCCGAGGGTGACGTGGCAGCTGAGTTGGGGACGAATTGCAACTTGGAGAAGATCATAGCGTCAGTGTGTCCAGCGTGGCGATGTCCTCATCATCCTCCCCTTCTTGAATTGGAGTCATCCTCGACTCCATCTTGGCGATGTCCTCATCATCCCCTCCTTCTAGAATTGGAGTCGTCCTCGACTTCATCCCATCATCAGCGAACTCCTGCAAAAGGTTAGTGACAGCAGGCAATGCACCAGACATAATAGGTTGACAAAACATAGTATAACATGGTGCATCAGGATTATCACATAACTCAGCAGTAGCAGAAGTTGTAGCAAGAAAAGTACCTCCTTTTAACCTAATCCCATTATTCCCATTATTTTTAGCAATGTCAGTTGGAGGTGTATTTTTAATCTCTTTAGCATGTTTAATAATTTTCGTAGGAGACAAAGGCAGCAATGTAATTGTCTTGTCCTTATGTATGATAGTGTATGTATTAGTTCTACCATGGTGTAAAGCATCATTATCAAATTCCCATGGACGACCTAACAAAATGGAACAAGCTTGCATAGGGACAACATCAAAATCAGCAGTATCATGATAAGAACCTGCGAAAAAGCTAATGCGTGCTGATTTAGTTACCTTAGTCTTACCACTATTATTGAACCACTGAAGTTTATATGGATGCGAATGTTATCGTGTGGTCAAGCCAAGCTTCTCAACCAAATCTGAACTCACCAAGTTATTGCAACTTCCGCTATCAATGATAGTGAGAACACGACAACCCTGCACAATGAAATACATGTGGAACAAATTGTTTCGTTGGATCTTCATCTCGTCTTCTTGTCCCACACGTGTACTCAACACACGCTGCACAAGAAGGCTAGGGTAGTTTGCGGCAGCAGCCACAGAGTCAATGATGATGGCCTCCTTGTCTTGATCGCCCTCGGTGGAATCTGCATCAATGTTAGCAACAAGGGCTAAATCATCTTCAATATCACTAGTACTTACATATCCATCCTCGGTAGCAATGAAAGCACGACGACTGGGGCAATCCTTCATGACATGTCCCATGCCTTTGCATCGGTGGCAAATGATTTTAGCGCTGGACGAGGAGGAGCTAGTAGAAGCACCTGGAGTGGCACCTTTCTTCTGCACATTAGACAATTGACTTACCCCGGAAGACAATGGAGGTGTAGATGGCTGTGATGCAACAGGAATCTTGGGCGTATCCGGCGTTGAACGCTGCTGAAAATTCCTTCCATTGTTAGACCTGAAAGGCTGGTGTTGTTTGCGTCCCTGTACTTCACGTTCTGCCTTAATAGCAAGATGATACAATTGAAAAAAATTACGCCATTCTTTGTAATCAAGTATGTTCTGTATATCATAATTTAGACCACCAAAAAATCTAGCACTAGCATCATTATCATCTTCATTTATACCACAACGGGCTAAACCAATAAGCAATTCTTGATAGTAAGCTTCTACTCCTTTATCACCTTGTTTTAAAGTTTGCAGTTTCAAACGTAAATCACATTGGTAATAAGGAGGAATAAAATGAGATTTCATACGTTGCTTTAAAGCATTCCAAGTTTGAGGCACAACAGCAGCATTATTAGCATTGCAAAGATCACTCCACCAGAACAAAGCAAAATTAGTAAACTCACTAGTAGCAAGTCTAACTCTATGCTCAGCAGGAACATTATGAGAATCAAATTTTTGTTGAACAGCAAGCTCCCAATCTAAATAAGCCTCTGGATCAACATTACCAGCAAAAGGAGGAAGGCTAAATTTAATTTTAGCAAAAGGATCGTTATTACCATGATTATTACCTCCCATACCTCGACGGTTGAAGTTGAGGCGGCGACGGGCATAACCGTCAGCATCCGCATCGTCATCACCAAAATCATCGGCATCGTCATCATCAGCACGATGAGGTGGAGGACGTTGCTCGAGTTGTTCAATGCGGGTGACCAGATTGTTTACATTGCGCGTCAGCTCGGTCATAAGATTGCGTTGTTCAGTCATGAACGTTGTAAGCTCGCTCTTGGACACGCAATCATTGAAGTCCGTCGGAGATCCTGCCATGGTTAGAAGATAGAAAAAGACAACACCAAAGTATTATCCCTATCAACTAAAAGGAACCAAGTGGTGGTGGTGGTGAAAGTGGAATGCAAAATCACAAGCGGCTTACCACCGTCTTGCCTGTATTCTTACCAACGCCAAACAAGAGCAAAACCAACGTGGCGAAGCAATCTGTTGTTGAGCGTGGGTAACAGTTGCAAGATGAACATGTGCTGACAGAAGAATATGTGGAGCTATGGATAGGCACATAATATGACAACAAGGATTAGCAATTAACGAATATAGATTAGCGATTGTTCAATCCGGATCCAAAGTACAAATCACAGCTGCTGGCTAAGACGTGTCGAGACGTAGCGCAACAAGGTGAAAACAAAGGACGATGGAAAGAATGCACAGAACAAGCAAATAACCCGAATTTTTCCTTTTTCCTGAATTTTTCCCTGATTTTTCCAAAAGGCACAGTAGGAATCAAACTTTTTTTTTATTTTTTCACTATTTTTTTTATATTTTTCTCTGAACAAGGATCACAAAAGATGCAACCACAAAAATTGGCACCTACAACTGAGGTGGGATGTGGTCTACAGAAAAACAGCACGTTCTCTGAAAAGCGTGCAAAAGCTTTGACAATTTTTTTCTTTATTTTCCTGATTTTTTTGGCAATTTTGACAAAACCAAACAGGGCAAAGCCAGTTTGGGTCGGCTCCAAACGGTGCCAAGAAGCTGCTGTAAAAATTTCAGATTTTTCTGATAAACGAGCGAAAAGTTATGCCTGTTTTACCGAAGGTATCTCAAGTTATGTTTTCCGGTAGACACAACACGGCAGCGACAGTTAGGGCAAAGCGTCCCTAAACTCCAACACCGATCACAAGATCGTCCCTGTGACTCCAACAGCGACAGTAGGTATTTGCCTGATGATGTAAGGAGGGCTGCGATGCAGGCAAAATAAGAGCGGCTTGCAACCTATTTAGGGTTTGCGCGGCGGCGAGAAGTTACACAAGGCGGCTAGCGGGGGCAAGTCGAGTAATGTGGTGGCTTCGACTTGTTGTTTGGGAACGGTGGATGGGATAGCGGCGGAAAACAAAAATCACAACATTGGGCGGTTGAACTATGACCACGAACACAATCCTAAACCAGCAACAAGACTCGACCACGGACACAAACTCAACAACGCGAATCTGAAACGAAATTGCAAAGGCACAAAAGGTGATAGGACAGCGGAAATTGAAATCTTTTGGGCTTTTTGTGGACTCTAGGCAATGAACAAATATGAATCTAAGGCAAACGAGAATATACCACGCGGTAAACCTAAAATCTCTGATACCAATTGATGAGATACAGGCCCGATCTTCCGAGAGGTAACCGGTAAGTTCGATTTGTGGAGATCTCGACGTTGGCGATCCGGCTTCAAATCAGACATGATTCGAACTCTAAAACCGTTACACCACTGCTCCGTTGGTTATCAACCAAGCACAACTTGATTGACCTCGCTAAGAAGGCTTTTCCTGCAAGCGAATCAAAGAACACAAGCAAGAACGTAAAGACACGCAATCTGAAATTGCAAATATGAATGATGCGAATATCAATAGGGTTCAAGAACTCGGTTCCAAAGGACTAATCGACACAGTGGAGGAGATCAAGAACAGGGGCCCTGGATCACTGTAAAAGGATTTGTCACCACAGTTACAATGAACGATTCAGTTTCTCGATGGAAAACTAAACTCTAAACAAAACCCAATTGTCTAGCAGCGGTGGCGGCTATGTTTAGTCTAAGACTCGACCTAGGGTTGAGGTCGGCCAGGGGTTGGGCGCCCACAACTTGGGCTTAAGGCCCGACACGATACATGGCCAAGTTGGCCCAAATAGGTGACGCAACACCTTGCCGTGGTCACATAGAATGATCCACAGACCTTCTGGAGCTGGGACCAGATCTAAAACGATGGCGTCGTCATCCCCTTTCCAACGCATCTAAGAACGCCCTGTTTCGATGTCGTATGAGAGAGTTATGACCAAAACAGTGACGACGTGTCTGCTGAATCCGAGGGTGACGTGGCAGCTGAGTTGGGGACGAATTGCAACTTGGAGAAGACCATAGCGTCGGTGTGTCCAGCATGGCGATGTCCTCATCACACCTTCAACAGTATGTAACTTGTGTGCAAACTTTGATGCAAACTTAGGACTGATAAAGGAATGCGAAGCACCTGAATCAAAAATGTACCACTGCAGGGTGTTGGTCAACTAGGAACTTACCAGCAGTGACAACCTCACCAGATGGGATTTCCTCAATACTGTTATAATGAGCATGTCCCTGATGGCCACCTTGGTTGACATTCTTCTTAGGATAAGGGCAATTTCTGGACCAATGGCCTGGCTTGTTGCAGTTCCAGCAAGGCATGTTGCTGGGAGGAACACTGGAGCTGCTCTGACCAGAATTTCCCTTTGGCAGAGCGACTGTATAAGCCTTGCGGAACCCAGTTTTGGCAGCAGGTTTCTTCTGTGGTGGACGGAACTTGGTATTCTGAGCAGGTGGGCGAGGGAAAGCCCTAGGTGCAGTGGGAGTCCGAGACTGCGAAGCACTCGCCTCAATGGCCCTTTTGCGGCTCTTAGAGGCAGAATAAATAGCATTATTGTTTTCCAGAGTCAAGGCATCACTGATAAAATCGTTGAAGGTAGTACACTTGCTCGTACCCATGGTCTTCATCAGTTTTGGGCCGAGGCCTCTTTTAAAGCTAGCAATTTTCTTGGCATCAGTATCCACAAACTCTATGGCATACCTTGCCAGGTTGTTGAAAGATTGCAGATATTCAGTCAAGCTTTTATTTCCCTGCGACAGCCTCATGAATTCAGTATACTTGATAGCCATAAGACCTGGAGGAATATAGTTCCCACGGAATGCTGCCTTGAACTGGTCCCAAGCAATCGGGACATTTGCAGGCAGTGTGGAACGATAGTGGCTCCACCAAATACCCGCTGGACCATGCAGTTGATGAGAAGCATATTCAGTTTTTAGCTCATCGGTCAAGCGAAGCAGATGAAACTTTTGTTCAATAGTGTTCAACCACTCGTCGGCTTGCAGTGGTTCTTCCGCCTCCTTAAAGAGCGGGGGCTTAGTATCAAGAAAGTCCTTGAAATCGCTGTACTGATTGGGTTCTGGGCCCTGGCGGCCATGACGAGCCTCCCGATTGGCAAGATGGCGCATAGCATCTGCCAGCATGCGCTGCCCTTCTACCACGGACTGCATGAGCTCAGCCGGGGTAGGCGGTGGCGGAGAGGGTGGTTGTTCCTCATCCTCATTGCCACGACCCCGACGGAGGTTGTACGACATTTGCAAAATGCATAGCCAATGAGCACTGACGATGTGGGAAATTTGTAGATGAATTATTGTAAATAGGTCAAACTGACTTCATGAAAAAAGACTTTGCAAAGAATCAAGGCACAATAATTCATCACAACCGCACCATCCATTCAAGTGCATCAATTGACGTAATCGTGTGTGGGTATCCAACCCGATGTGTTTTGATATAAGGCTCACTCACAGAGAGCACAGCAGTGACGAAACGGTTTACTTTCATATTTACGTGATTTTTCGACCCTTTGTACGGGTACTCGGATTCAAACCCAAAAATTTCTAATCGACTGAGAAAGGCTACTTCAAACTGACCACAAAGAGACTTCTCAACGGTGGAGTTCCATGGTGGATCATGACCAGCCACCTCGATACCAGCGCGTGCCAAGCAGCACAGCCTTATGTCGCGCACCACAGGAGGCCCTCGGTTTCGTCGCGGCACCGAAGGGTGCTAATCGTGATACCATCATCGAACGCAACACCATAAGACATCCAATTATAATCGAAATTAAAAGGTTCAAACTAAACATCCAGAAAACATAGGGTTCGACTTTACATCCCAAAAGCCAAGTTATTATAAAGCCTCACTCCAACACAGGGAGGGCACAAAAGATGATTCTAACATCGTAGCTACGCGATGACTACTCTAAGCGTCGTCCTCAGAGTCGGTGTCAAGGATCTCCCCGCCGTCCTCATCACTAACAGGTTCTAACTCCTCATCCTCTTCTTCTTCTGGTTCCTCTTCTGGTGGGGCATCCTGCGGTCCATTGACCTCTACTTCATCATCATCTTCCGCCATGAAGATTCCCGAACCCATGTCCTCGTCTGCGTTGTTGTTTCGAGGCAGCAGAGGATTGAGCTGGTTGTTCAAGCGGTGCACTTCTTCATGAAGATTGTCATTGTACTCTTCCGCGTTCTCTAACTGTTGCTCGAGCTCAAACTGACGAGCTCTCAGAACATTCTCCTCGTGCCAGGCTTCATCCCTCTGGTTCATGACACGGACCAGCATGCGTTGACAGTTGCGATTTGCTACTGTCAACCTCTGGACTGCAAGTGTTTCCTGATCACGGTCACGGATCACTTGCTCCAGTTGCTGACGCGCTGCATTCCTGGCAGCAGTCACTTCGGCCAACTCAGCCCGCAGCCTTTCCACCTCAGTGGGCTCGGGGCGGGGCTCACGTGGAGCTAGCTGGTGGCGAGGAGCCCTTCCTCCGGTCGACTTACGGGCGGTCCTCTTAGTACGTGCCATCTGTATAAAAAAGGTACGACTTAAGGTGAGGATAATTTAGGGGATACGAAATTTAATTTAGTCGGGACTATTGATATTTTAAGGAGGGTGTACATGATATGTATGATATAATTAAACATGATGCATGCACGTTCCGTACGCCCTCTCACCCTAGTAGAAACCTAAAGTTCTAACGCTAGGCGGTGGCATACATACGTTCTCTCATATAAACGAATCTATCGGTCTACTCGTTTCGCTGTTAGTGTACCTGCAAAAAATTTCATTTCAGCCCAACAGTTTCCCAATATAACACATAAGAAAGCAGTAAACTAAATACTTTCCATATACACATCCCCTGATGTATATACTTCAGTATCAAAGCTACCCGATATACATTCCCACAATTAAGTGCTTTCATAATTACATGGTTTGAACATGTAAGTATGCAAGTCACCAAAACTACTCTCCCCTAGACCGCCAGTTGGACGATCATGCTCTCACATCTCACACTTACCGAAGCGTCGAGGTGCTTGATCCATACATTACCACCCAAGTGGATGGCATCCATACAATATCACGCCGTATGGATGACGAAACGAAAACAAACAAGACCCCCAAGTTAGTACTTATAATAAGGCACCTAAGAGTCCTTATTTGGGCTAAGGGATGTGATCACTGGCATACCTATAAAAATAATTTTTATAGTTTTAACCCTTTTTATAAACAAATACTTTTGTTTTTAATTACTCGTATGATGTGATTAATGTTGAATTATGCTCCGGTACCAGCTATAACAGAACCGACCAAATTATAAGAACACAAGTACAAAAACAAGCACTGAAGCGTTCAAATTTTCGAACTTGAACCCATATAGTCCCGGTAGTCAATCGAAACCACGAAGGATTTCAAACCAACTTGCTTACAACCAAGATCGCATCATTCAACATACAACATCATACGTTACATTTCACAAGTAGTTCGGAAATAAGTTTACACACACAGAGTCGCAATTATTACAAACCAAGTTTAGAAAGTAGCGGAAGCATAACACACACCAGTTGTTTAACTACTGCCAGTCTTGAAGATCAACAACCCGCAAAAGCATCAGGAAAGTACATAAAAGATGATCACGCCCTAGTGATCTAGTCTTCGTCACCCGCAGGGTGGAGACAAGTTTTGCAGAAGCCTTGATAGAGCATATCATCTGCAACAGGAGGGAATAAACCCTGAGTACTGGAATGTACTCAGCTAGACTTACCCGTCAAAAACCAGAAATAAGATGACACCAAGGATTATGCAAGGCTTACACAAGAGGCTAGCTGACACCACATTTTGCATAAAGGCATAAGTAGTTGAAACTCTTATAACCTGTACTAGCAGTTATTTTTAGCATTTACCTGTCATCTATCTTAGCACCTGTACTAAACATACACTTGCTTATCATCAACAATTATTAACATTTTATCCATAGCAGGTATAAATTGTGGCAACGATGTATCATTCACTTAACCATCTGTTCGATTAATGAGATCTACGTTGCCGCTGCTCAAGTCAAGTGCTCACTAATCGGGAGCGACGGCGATTCGAATCGAATTCCTATCTAGCTGGAGGGGTATTTCTAACACTCATCGAGTCACGCCTGGCGAGGGCTGCTCAGGTCATCTTTCGTACAGTTCAGGAATCGCAGGTCCGAATGATGTCGCGTCCCCAAGGGCGACACTCTGCCAGGTGATAGGGACTCTAAACCCCCTTGGTCTCACGCCAATGTCCCCAAGCACATCCTTTCTCTCCTCCAAGATGCTACCTACCATTCGATTCCCGGCCTGAACCATACTACTTGACTTCGAGGTCGGAACGACTTATTCGGCCAACTAAGTGTTAGACTGCGTTCAACATGACTCAAGGACGTACAGCGAATCGGTCCTTAAACGACTCAGACGGGCATAGCTCCACACCCAAGACGTGAAGTGTCTTGCGGCTGTACTTTCGAACTCCCGCCCGGTCTCAATTTCATTTTAAAGCATGGTTCCATCCATGATAGCCATAAAGCCACTCGTGACCCATTCCTATATCTCGCGGATGACCGGAAATCACCCGACTTCTACCGAACTAAGCAGGGCTAAGCATTGACACGTGCCTAAACCTAATTTAGGATTTAATTATGATATCTGGACAAGGACAGGTATAATGCAACAAACGTTTTTATACAACTCCTACAACTTAATGCAATAAACAATTAAAAGTACGCAAGATAGATTTATAAAACGATAGGTTCAGCATGCACCGGGGCTTGCCTTTTAGAAAGGTCGAAGGTCGGTGGTCGGGGCACTCAGGCAAGTCTTCAACGACGTCTCCTCCGCCGACTGGTTCTGTTGGCTCCTCCGGCTGGTCCTGGACTTCCTTCGGAATCACTGGCTTAAACTCGAGGAGCGTTACTCCCTCCGGAACACCTATTTCATGAGTGCATAATAAATCTCATGGATGCATAATGAAAGATGCAGCATGCTCGGAATAAAATGCATTGCAACACTCTTAAAGCTCTATTCAAATCACTTCAAATATTATGTGCAAATTTCCTCTCTGGTAGAGAAATACTCACCTAATCTACTCAACCTAAGATATAGCTATTCTTCTTCGGTTAAGGCCCTAACACCTAACAATCACAAGAGTAACATCACTTAGGTCACCGCATCCAACACCAAAATACCACAGTAAGACATTCTGGACAGCAGCTCAAAGATTCTAATATAACTGAAGATTCCTAACTGCAAAAGATATGATCTAAGACAATCTGGAAAGCTTAAGAAATGCACTACAATTCCTTTTCAGACCTCAACCATAAATTCCTAAGTTTTCCATGTCGAATTTCATAAGTTCCAGAATCTGTCCTCTCTAAACAGAGAGTAGCCAATTCTGGACTGTCACTTTAAACAGCAACAACTCCTAAACTACTAAGCCAAACGCTCCCAAATTTTGACACAAGCTAGTTTATCAAGTTTACTACAACTTTGGTATTTACAAGTTTTCCAGCAACCACCTTTATCAAAGGTCAAACCTAGAAATACTACCAGCTGTCCAGAAAACCTAGAATTGCAAGGATTAAATATTTATTTATGTGGCAAACATCCCTTAAGACCAAACTAATGTTACCACAAGTTCACATGGGTCACAAAAACACCAGAAGGTAAGGTGTGCCTACCAAAAATATTTATTTATACTCATTTTTTAATTTACTTAAGTAATTAAGTGAAATTTTAAACATATATGTAAACTATTCCTAAAATTCTACAAAAATTACAGGAGACTCTATGACCCAAAAAGAGACTATTGTAAAAATTTGAACTGAATTTATTCACAGAAACTCCCTACACAAAATTCACAAGCCCAAAAGGCTGATTTTTGTATAATTAACAAATCATATTGAAAAGTATCAAACAACAGATTTCATATTTTTCTTAGACACTCTAGGGTACCAAGACATTCTCCAAAAATTTATAAGAACATTGTACATGTAGAAAAATTACTAAAATTCATTCAAGTATTTCCAAAAATAACATGATAGCATTATAACTTGAAAAGTACTTAAGCACTACTGCCCAATTTTTTTTACCAGAGCTAATATAGGTATAACTTAGCCTACCCACCAAATTTCATAATTTTTGGAAGACTACAGCTCAAGTTATACATTTAACAAATTTGCCTTCATTTCAAAACACATTTGAAAGATATATTTAATTCTCCCAAAAACTAAACCTCACAAACCAGATTTATATTTTTCTAAAATACTACACATCATGTAGATCCTAACAAATTTTATCTCATAATTTTTGGGCAAGTAAAACCCTAGATCTATATTTTCCAAACATCAACAAAAATATGTGACAAATATGAAAAGAAAAATAAACCGAACCCTAACTCGCTACAGTTGCTGGGCCGGCCCGGCTTGCTAGCGCGGCCCAGCCAGCGCGCGGCCCATCCCGGACTCCCGCCCGCGCGCGTGGCGCTGACAAGGGGGGCCTGTGTCAGTGAAAGGGGGACAGGGGAGCGGGCGGCCGAGAGCTCCGGCGAGCTCAAGCTCGTCGGAGGGAAGCTCGCCCAGGAAACCAAACCCACCCACGCGTTCCTTGTCACACGGCGCTTCAATTCGTGCAAGTAGGAAGGCTTGGGTTGGAGTGGGAGGGGCTCGCCGTCGTGAGCGGCGGCCGGTGAGGGTCGGGTGACGGTGCGCCGCCACCGGTGAGGCCGCACGGTCACATCTGAGCTTGGTACGAGCTTCACTGCAACTAGGCGGACTGATTGAGGTAGAAAAGGGAGGTGGAGAGAGGCCCTAACTACCCCGGCCATGGAGCGCCCAACTCCGGCAAGGGGGTCGCCCATGGCGGCAATGGCAGAACTGGCTCAAGATCCTTACCACGGCTCGACTCGCTAGACCAAATCGTGGAGAAGCTAGAGGGTTGGGTGTGGAAGCTCCGAGCGGAGGGGATTGGGCTCAACCGTGACAACACGGCTGGCCGAGCACGTCAGCGGTCGCGGCAGCGACGAGGAGGAGCGGCGTTTTTCCGCCTCCGGTGCACGTGGGAAAGAGAGAAATGGCCGTGCGAGTTTGGCGAGGCAGCAGGGACGCCTTCTAAGCGTCGAGCAGCTGGCCACGACGCCAGGTCGCGCGCGACACGTGGAAGGACACGCGGTGGCGACGGTCTGCCCCTGTCGGCCACCTCACGCTGATGTCTGAACTGAACTGCAATCGAGCCCTCCATTACCGACTGACAGAGCAACTTCGTCGACGATTAACTCCTAAACCAGCTCGAGTCAGTGAAGCCTCTAATTAGCAAAGTTGTAGACCTATGTGATCACTACAAGTTTGTAAGAGAGATCATGGGCTGGTTCGGCTTAGTTGGTGAGATACAGTGCCCTAAAGTGAGGCACCCAAAAACTGAAACTGAGTTTCAGTTAACCCCCTCGACTGAAACCTGTTTTTCAAAGCACTCTATCTCCTAAACCATTTAGAACCAGGTGATGGTGATGTTGGCAATGTTGTAGAGCTACATGAGTACTACAAGAGTGTCAACATGAGTGGGAGCTGGTTTGGCCTGGTTTGCAAACTACAAGCTTCTAAAGTAGACCACAGTAAAACTAGAGGGCACTTTTGGGACTTAGCAAAATTTCTAAGTGTTGAGACAGCCCCTCTAGCTGACTTGTGGGCCATTTTTGAGCATGTTCTGGCCAGTTTCATGAGATGGTCATATTGAGACTTTTGTTCCCCATAAAATTCCCTACAACTTTGCTTAAGGGTTCTTCTCCATGCAAGGTCTCTAAGCTAGAATTTTTAATTGGTCAAACTAGAGCATCCTAGGGCTAAATGCTGGTCAACTACACCTTGGAGGGCATTTTGGTGATTTTGGTCAACATGAACCTTGCTCTATTAGTGACCCTAAGTATAACTAAGGTGTTGTGAGATATAATTAGCTACCCTACCCTTTAGTTACACCCACTCCCTAGTGTCACATGAGGTGAACCAAATAAAATTCTAAAAACATCCATATTAGTTTCAACCACATAAAATAACATGAAATGATGCATGCTTATGCTTATGCAAATGCAATGCAATTATGGAGCTAAACACCTGAGGTGTTATAGAGATAAAAGTTACTAATAGAAATGTTAGATATGTACTGAATATATATGAGTATAGTTTGCTTACATTACGACTTGAATTATATTATGGGCTAGGTTAGAGTTAGAGTCAGACTCTGTATCCTAAACAACCATAAATATAAGGCAACCCTTGTTGTAACTACAGGAAGACTTGACGATTGGTTTGGACGGTGGTAAGGACACATGAATGTCGGTGTACCTGTTGTTTTATAGGGAGGAGCAACTGTGGTAATGTCTTGAGGATTATCAGCTATGGTACAGTGTTTTTCTCTCACAACAAATCAGCGAATAGTACTTTTTAGCTTGGCTTTTCAGCGAAACGAACTTGGGCACATCACTGAACCTCATTAAAAAACATCGTGTCTTTCTCATTCTCACTTGTATATTTTCTCTTATGGCGTTTATATTTTTGTGTTCTTCGGTGTTTGGATCTTAGATTAACCATGCACTCTAACAAACTGGTACCTGAGCCAGAGTCATAAAATTAAAGAACATTGCATGAAGGTGAGATAGATATGTCGCACACCGTGCAATGCACGGGTGTGTCCGGGAAAGGACATGGCACAATGTAGAGCATTGCAGCGATCGACGACTCAATCGTTAGAGTTGAAAAATTCGAGCAGGTGGCTTGAATCTTTCAATGGGCTGCAATAGATAATGATGTGTCTAGACATGGAGATCGGGTTGATGGCAGCTGGTGGCTGTTGTTCGATAGAGGTCGATCATGCATGACGACTAGTTTCGATAGTGTGGTTGGAGGATGTCATGGAAGAAGATGGTGGTTTTAACTCGAAAACAAACTCGTGGACAGATTAACGGGTGGTCCATTCCATGAGAATAAACCTAGTAGATAGAAAATAATTAGAAAATTAATTTACTACAAATAGAATTTTACAAGTTAACCTTGATTAGTAGGACTAGTCCATCAACCCGTGCTCTCACACGGGCTAGAATTTTTTTTGTGTTATAATTATTAAGTATTGTTTAGTAATCCCTTCATTCCAAATTATACGACGTTTTGGCTTTTCAGGATCTATTTTTTTTATTATGTATCTAGATGGTACATCTATGTGTATTGCAAAAGCTATGTATTTAAAAACTCAAAACGTCATATAATTTGGAATAGGAGGATTACATGTACATTTGTCAAATAAAGAATTACTTATATTAAACCATATGTTTTTTCTCTTTGTTTATTTTCTAATATAAAAGACATAATAGATACACCTTAGTCTATATCTAGTTATCATAAAATTGTTAATTACAATTTTTTAAGGAACTAATCCACATATTTTTTTATCCATATTCATATTTTTTAAGGAACTAATCCACATATTTTTTATCCATATTCATATTTTTTTATCCATATTCATATTTTTCCTTCGTATGGCACCTCTGTATATTTTAAATATGTAATTACTATGACACCTTACCATTAATCACGGTGGCTCTTGTTGCATCATGTTTCTTATGAAGTCATAAATCTAAATTTTGTTTTTTCAAATTTTATTCTTATCGTCTACTGTGGATTTTTCTCTCTCCTCACGTTAAGTTGAAACTCTTGTGCTTATTGGATCTTTCATTAACTCTCCCTTTTGCACTTTTTAAAAATAAGGGTTTTAGGTCATAGAGTATGTTCTTAAATACTATAATAGCATAAGCCATTATTTGCATGCACCAAGTCGCTTAAGATAAGTTACAGAGCTTGAAGTGAGACCTCAGACAGGGGTCAATGATAACCTCAACATAATTGTAATATTAAAACTTATAGTGATCGACTGTTTATTGTAGAGTATTCTTAAAGGGCTAGAAAAATATAGCGCTTAGTGGTCTCCCACACTTCTCAAGATGATTGAATTTTCCTATCATAGTATGGTTATACTATAAATATAGACATGTCAAACATTTTAGTTAAAATACATAAATATACCTAAAGTATCAATCTATACAAATTATATGTTATTTATACTAATATGGTTTTAAATAATTTGTTAGTATTATTAGCATGTGAGTTATTAATAAAATTTTTTTACGTGATGAAATATAACATATGTATTTTATTGTCCATGCATATTGGCACGATGCTTATATTTACTTTAATTAAATCTTACTTTATTAATACTGATAGAGGTGGGGTAACGTCGAAACATATTTATGCTCTATTTGTTATCTAAACAATTTTTTTGTAATAGTGTTGATAATGAAGATGTAGATTAGTGAGGTATTAATTTTAATTTTTCTTATGATGAGATGAAAATTGAGTTATATAAATTATCAATCATAATAAGAGGACATTGATAATTAAATACAAATTCAGGTCTACTTTAGATCATGTTTCTTAATGACATATGTGGTTAATATAATTACAGTCATGAGTTGGTTTATATTGTTTTACACAATAACCAAAGTTAGTTTATATTGTTTTACACAATAACATAAGTGGACAAGTATTTATAAAATAGAATAGATCCAAAAGCTATTAGTATTATCAATGATCATTAGGTTATACCTAATTGATAGTAAAATGTTTCTGATTTTTATGAGAATTTCTAGGTTCTATCTTTTATTTTTTTATCAAGTCTTTTGAGGATTAACATGCAAACTCTAGTGGGGACCTCTAGTTAGAATTTCTAATATTTATCTTTTTTCTAGTATGATATGTATTTAGCTGAAATCTAGTCTTAAGATATATAAACTCTTGATATAAAACTTGTTTTGACTTCGTAAATCTATAGTTTATCTTTTACCTTTTAATCAAGTTGCTGCAATTTTTTCACATGTTATAGTATTTTTTTTTACCTTTTATTTAAAAATTATTTTTTATTAAAAAGAGTCTAGATCCAAGTAGTACTGTTTTCCACATAAGTTGAAATCTTGTTTGCATCTCAACACCAAACATGTTGAATTTGTTAGATCGCATGATTATACATATGTAGTATTATTTATTTATCATAGGGTGCATAAAATTAAATTAATAATATTCTTGTGGCATAATGTTTTAGTAAAAAACTATAAACTTCTTTAATAACTAATAAAATTTATTATCATAGGTGTTAATATAGTGTGGTTTATTAAGTGAACATTTTTCATGTTTCATAAGTTGTTGAAATAAATATTTATCCTAATATATACATGTTTATTTGATATTCATAATGGAACATAGCATTATAGTTATTTTATTTCAAGATTAGAGAAGTCTATAATTTAGAAATATATGTATCATACTTTATGGATATTGATTTATCTTTTATACTAATATATATTACTATTTACATGCAGATTTCAGAGATTTTTTTGTTTAGGTATATATAAATATAAAGGTAATACATTAAATTATCTTTCACAATGACATATATGGATAGGTTAAAATGCAAACTTAGAATATTACTTTGCATTATCTTTCATGATGATAAAGGTGGATAATTTATAAAAGTCATATGAGGTATTTTAAATTATCTTTCATAATGGTACATGTGAGTATACAAAGTTAGAGGATTATTTTAGATTATCTTTTGTAATAACAAAGCTGGATAATTTAGACGTAATGTTAGGGGGTTATTTTAAATTTAGTTTCATAATAGCCGAGGTAGGTAATTTAGATACAAATTTAGAGGGTTATTTTGAATTAATTTTTTTGTAATAACAGATGTGGATAATTTATTTAGGAATATAGGGGGGTTATTTTGAATTATCTTTGTAATGGCAGATGTGGGTAATTTACATGTAAAATTAGAGGGTTACTTTATGTATTTTTCATAATGGCAGTGGTGGGTAATTTTAGTAAACTACAATAGATCCAATGGCTATTATTGGTTATGATGATTAGAGACTGCTAAATCAAAGGCTAGATGTTTTTGATTATTATGAGAATTTCTTAGATCTATTTTTTTCCTAGCGCATCTAGTAAAAGTTAACGTGGTGTCTCCGTTGGAGCCTCTAATTAGTAATAGTAAGATTGTAAGAAGGAATAACACGTAGGCATGTAGGCAATTATGGAAAAGGACGATGCGAATTTGGCACCAGGGTGTTTGGTTCCACCTCAACTCTGGTCTTTCCGCGAGGAGGTATGTGTTGACTGACATGCTCGAAGTTCAAGCTACACTACAAGTACAATAAAATATGATTGTTTGGAGGTAAGTCTGTTAGGAGTGGCTGCCATATGGGCCCGGGACAGGCTGGCAACGGCAGCCCTGGCTACAAAAGGCTTCGGTGGAGGCCAAGCGAAGGCATGAAGAATATTCAAACAGAATTCCTCTGCCTCCCTTGCTACTGTTCTTCTTCTCCCCTTCATCTTCTTCCTCAAGCCTCTATCTATCTGTACCCGGATCTTCTAGCATCTTCCTCCTAGCTCCTATTCCCCCTACTTGCTACTCCCTCCCGAATTCCATCTCATATTGTATCGGATACTATTGCCTGTGCTGATTGAATCGGAGTTGGGGTGTTTGAGTTCATCCTCTAGATAGTGAGCTGCTAACAATTGGTATCAGAGACAGTCGATTCTCGGCATCACCATGAGTCCCCTCGACGCCAAGCTCATTCTCGACGCTTTGGCCAAGCTGTTCGATGACTTCGACGCTCGGTGGGAGCGCTGCTTCTCTGAGACCCGTGCTGCCCGGGAGACCTCTCAGGTCGTTTCCGTTCCGACCCAAGCTGTGGCCGTCGGAGCCGCCGTTGTAGCCGACAACTGGGGTGGTCTCTTCGGTGGAGACGACGACTCCATCGCCGCAGATACCGACACACCAGTGGTGGCTGACAACTGGGGCGGTCTCTTCGGCGGGGACGACGTCTCCGATGACGCCGACGCCAACAAGCGCGACCTCGACCTCTCCGCCATCGACGTCCTCGGCTCCGCCCAGATCCGCAATGAGCCCGGCCTCACCTCAAGTGTCCCCGTCGTGCTGCTCGACGTCGTCCACGAGCCTGCTCCCGCGCTCGACGTCATCATCAACCTCGACCGCCTCAGCCTCCTTCCCGATGCGCTCCTCCACAACATCGTCTCCCGCCTCCCCCTCAAGGATGCCGCGCGCACGGCGGTGCTTTCCCGCCGCTAGAAGCCTCTCTACGCCGCCCCCTCCGGGTCGCTGGTCCGCTCCGACCCCATCTTCCCGATGCTGTTTCCCAAGGGCGAGATGTTCGAGCGTGACGCCATCGGCTCCGCCATCGCACCTGCCGTCCAGCGCCATGGTCGAGGCCCGCGTCGCCGAAGACGGCCGCCACGGCTCCTGGTTTGCGGTCGCCGTCCTCGACTTCGATCTCGCGCGCTGCTGCCGCAGCCCGGCGCGGTACACCATCGCGTACGTGCACCTCCTCGCCGACGTCAAGGGCGTGCTCGTGGATTCAATCGCGACGCTCTTCTCCAACCTCGCCGCGCGGTTCGTCCCCGCCACTGGCAGCGCTGCGCTGCGCACATGCGCACGGGTGTTGTACGCTCACGCCCGCAGGCGCCACAGCGAGCTGAGGAGGCGCACGCAGAGCTCTGCCCGGACCCGGACGCCGGCGACGCCCTCCACCCCGAGCGCCTCCGTGAGATCAGCCCGATAGGCGAGCGCTACCACAGCCTCGACGGGCTCCCACTCTCCGCCGCCGTTGTGACGGGCGAGGACCCGCGCGACGCGCTCGTGGGGGCCAACAGCGCCATCCTCGTCAACGCCGCCTTCCTGGACGCCGTTCCTTCCCTCGGTTGCGTCATCACCACGGCCGCTGGAGTGGTCCACTTCGACCTCGCCCCGTGCTCGCGACGTGACATC
The DNA here is from genome assembly GCA_038087645.1 of Saccharum hybrid cultivar R570. Classification (NCBI taxonomy): domain Eukaryota; kingdom Viridiplantae; phylum Streptophyta; class Magnoliopsida; order Poales; family Poaceae; genus Saccharum; species Saccharum hybrid cultivar. Next base: position 8,156,943 of record JAQSUU010000113.1, read on the forward strand.
GTCGTCACTGGCGTGGGCGAGATCTTCTCCGTCGATGTCGCTGACCTCCTCGTTAGCGTACTCCGTCGCGTCGCCGCTGCGGGCCACTATGTCCGTGCCGGGCTCTGGCCGCCGCACGGGAACAACCAGGTGGCTTCGGATCCTCCATTGGATAGGCTGCGACTGCTGCTGTTGGTGGTGCCCAAGGAGGAGGACGAGGTTCCTAGCACCATGCACACCAGGTGTTTGATGAATTGCCTCATCCTCAGACAACGTTGTTTCTCGCTTCCATTCAGTTGCAGCTGGGATGAGGTGCTATACAGGCAGCATAGGCCATGGCCACCACCTACAGAACTCCGGTTGGAGAGCTGTGATGCTGGGCTGAGTCCTCTACCATGGCCATGGTTCTACATGGTCACAAGATATTCTGCCATGTGTCATTCTAGTCAACTCTGGAAGCCCACATGGTTCCCTTCACTTCGGCAACTAATCAGTGTTGATCTTCGGCAAATTCCATGGCCACCGCCTATGCTATTGACGAAGGATGCAGTCACCTCCAGTGCCCAATCCATCTCCATCATCATCATCGCCATGGGCGCTCATGGGGTATTGGACGAAATGATAAATAGGTACATCACCAACTTCACCCATGCCTACTTCATTGGTGTTGTGATGCCATGCTCTGCATCTGTGACACATGGTGTTCAGTGGGCCTTTGAAGGACTGTTCGTTCAAAATCTAGTGCAGCTTGTGATACTCGATAGCGTCCAATGCAGATCAATCCCTTGTCCATCATTCTCTGGTTATACAGTTCCAGCGCACTTGACTATATCACAGTCAACGGAGTCCTTGGGGTGCATACAGGGCTGCATGTGGAGATTTATGGTAGCATGCTTGGGTGATTGTTTCAGAGACCCACATTTTGATCATGGCTTGAGAGCCGTGCTGGAAGTGATGCTACTCCAGAGCTTCAGCGACCAGATCGCTTTACATAGTGGATTATGCAGCGGACTTGATCTGCCGGACATGAGTTTATCATTTTATTGGGATCCCGGTGGTGCCAAGCCTTTCCATTGGCTTGGGGGCAAGCCAACGCTAAAGAAGGGGGGAATGTCAGCATACACCTTGGGCTTACTTGCTGTTGCTGCACATATGAAATTGGTCACTCACATAGCTGCAGACACAAATCTCAACTCTGATATGTTGGTGACCACTAAACTAACGAATGTGATATTGTCCTCCAAGGCACATCATTTTCCATGGGAATGTCCAGGAGGATCAGAACTTGTTTGCAGTGCTCGGTTGGAATGTGTAGCTCTGAGAAGCAAACTGAAGGACTGCAAGGAAGCGGTGGATACATTTGAGCAAGCACAGAAACATGCCCGTGCATTCAGAGAACCTTACACATGCATGCACCTAAGTGTTTGACTACCGATCCGGTTGTCATACTGGAGTTCCCGGCAGACAGAAGGATGGACGCGGACCACTGGACATGGCGAGCTGGGCACAGGGGTGCCGTACTGCTGCAGATGGAGCCATACTGCTGCAGGAAGGTTCTATGGGTTGCTGCAGGCGATGCCATGCTGTGGGCTGGAGTGGCTGCCTACGAAGGGCACGGTGGTGCGCTACATCGAGTTCGCGGCCCAGGAGGTCGATGCAAGCTCGTCGTTGACCACTACCGCGGCTTGGGGGCAAGCCGCATTTCAAGCGGTGGGGAATGTTAGGAGTGGCTGCCATATGGGTCCGGGACAGGCTGGCAACGGCAGCCCTAGCTACAAAAGGCTTCCGTGGAGGCCAAGCGAAGGCATGAAGAATATTCAAACAGAATTCCTCTGCCTCCCTTGCTACTGTTCTTCTTCTCTCCTTCATCTTATTCCTCAAGCCTCTATCTATCTGTACCCGGATCTTCTAGCATCTTCCTCCTAGCTCCTATTCCCCCTACTTGCTACTCCCTCCCGAATTCCATCTCATATTGTATCGGATACTATTGCCTGTGCTGATTGAATCGGAGTTGGGGTGTTTGAGTTCATCCTCTAGATAGTGAGCTGCTAACAAAGTCGCATCATGCCATACATCAAGAAGACGCACGCCTTGATTGCATCGGTCTCTAGCTATCTATATAAAGCATGCCATTGCAATATCGAGGAATAACCACAGCTGACAGCATAGAAGAGCTCAGCAGCTGAAAGGGTCTGCCCATGTGGCGAACTCACCAACGCCGCCTGCCATGATCCCGACGGCGGTCTTGGCTCTCGGGCTAGCATTCCTGATCTGCGCCGGCAGGCCCACGGCCGCGCAGCACTGCGGCTGCCAGCCGGACTTTTGCTGCAGCAAGTTCGGTTACTGCGGCAAGACCAGCGACTACTGCGGCGAGGGGTGCAAGTCGGGCCCGTGCTGGGGCTCAGGAGGAGGCCGCGGCGCGTCCGTGGCGAGCGTCGTCACCGAGTCCTTCTTCGACGGCATCAAGTCCCATGCCGGCAGCTGGTGCGAGGGCATAGGCTTCTACACGCGAAGCGCGTTCCTCAAGGCCGTCGCCGCGTACCCGGGCTTCGCGCATGGCGGCTCGGAGGTCGAGCACAAGCGCGAGATTGCCGCCTTCTTCGCGCATGTCACGCACGAGACCGGGCGTAAGTAGTGGATTCTTGAGCCATGCATCTAAACGCTAGCTTGTTTGGCTGCACTCGTTTCGTATGGTCTCTTGATGCATGAGAGTGTTTGTGTTTGCACGTATGTGCGTCCATGGCAACAGATTTATGCTACATCAACGAGATCGACGTAGCGAAATACTGCGACTGGAAGAGTGAGAAGCAGTGGCCGTGCTACCCGGCGCAGGCGTACTACGGGCGCGGCCCGCTGCAGCTGTCGTGGAACTACAATTACGGGCCGGCGGGGAGGAGTCTCGGCTTCGACGGGCTGAGGGACCCGGACAGGGTGGCCCAGGACCCCGTGTTGTCGTTCAAGTCGGCGCTCTGGTACTGGATGGAAAACATGCACCAGCTCATGCCCCAGGGGTTCGGCGCCACCATCAGGGCCATCAACGGCTTCGACGAGTGCCACGGCAGAAAGAACACGGCCGAAATGAAAGACCGCGTGCGAGTCTACCTAGAGTACTGCCACTACTTCGGCATTGACCCGGGGAGTGACCTCACTTGCTAGGTGCTCAGTTCATCTATCTTTTGAACCTAGAAGAACATGTTGGATTACATCCTGCATTGATCAGCTCCTACTTCTTCGACCGTTTTATTATGTATTTAATTGAAATAAACCGGCTTTATCTTGTCTCCAAGAATCAGATTCGACCACTTATTACAGTATAGTATAACCACACAAATGTCCTGCTCAAAACTCAGTTCTAAGGCCAACTTCAGTAGGGCCATTACTTGAGCCCTCAACCTACTTTTGAGGTCCAGGGCAAAAAAAAAAACTCACTCTAACATGCCCCCTACTCCGGCCATCAAAAGTAAGAGAGAGCCTCTACATTTCTCTGTTTTGACAGTTTTCACTCGTGCGCAAGCTTTTTCACCCACACCCGCCCGCCCACCTCCGCACGATTCCTCTTCCCCTTCGGCCACCTGTCCCCGCCCATATCCTCCTCCGTCCCTCCAACATCTGGCCAACGCCTAGTAGCCCGCCCCTACCTGTCCGCTCATCTTCCGGCACGGCCACACCCGGGCGAGGCTGCTCTTGGAGATTTTCTCGGCCACGAGTCCACTCAGTTTTGGCTCCGGCAACCTCCCGCCCCTCACGCCCCTCCCCTTTGAGTCTACGGTGACCTCCCTCCTCTAATGCCCCTCTAAGTCCGCGACGAATCTCCCTCTCTGGCAACCTCCCTCTCCTCGTGCCCCTCCCCCGTGAGTCTGCTTGGCTTGAAGCCGGCTCCCCAACAACGACACACACGGTGAGACGCGACCTCGCCGAGACGTGACCCGACCCCGGCGAGCATGGTCATGTTCATCAATGGAGAGAAGAAGATAGGAAAGAGAGGCGCAAGTGGGTCATACATGTCATTCTTTATTAGAAATGAATTTGAGGACCCTGTTTTGAGGGCTCTTACTATGGAGTGCAGCCCAGAAGATAAGGTCCTCAAAAGTGGGGTAAGACCTTAAATGAAAAGTAGGTGGCCCTGTTTTGAGGGCTATTGTTGCAGTTGCTCTAACATTTTAAGACAATCCAAAGGACACAAAAAAAGTTCATGTAATTGCACCCATTGGTGTAGCAAGTGCGTTTCTCTGAATATAATCTGCAAATTTTTGTTTGGGTCGACACTTGTTAAAAGCAACTTCATTACTTGTATGCCATATTGTCCAACACAAGGTTGCACATCCTATTAGCAACAAAGATTTGTTTGAAACTCCCCCTTGTTTATAGCACCTGTAAAAAAAGATCATGGACATCTTCTGGGATGTCAATCTAGTACAAAGTGAACCGCTCTCAATTCAGCATACAAACAATCAAAGAAGAGATGTTGAATTGTTTCATTCTTAGAGCGGAAAGCACACATTTTGCTCCCGTTCCAATTCCTTCTGACTAAATTATCTTTGGTTAGAATAACACCTTTTTTAGGAACCACATTTTTTTAAATTCTAAGTGGTATTTTTAGCCTCCTTACTTTTTGGGTAACCTTTATTCCGTTGTTGACAGATATCTATACATGGAATCTACTGTAAAGGAACCATTATTTTTAAGCAAGTAAAAAAAGGTCTCTCTCTACATGTAAATCAATGTTCTCAAGTCTTGCTAGTAGGTGATGCCACTCTAACAATTTATTACCTACTAAAACTCTTTTGAAGAAAACAATAAGTGGTATGGTGCCCAGAGTTGTTGCAACAAAAACTTGTTTTCACCAAACTATATTATACAAGTTAGGATATTAGGACTTAGGAGGAACTCTTTTAAGCTAGGTGTCGAGGGTTCATAACCACGACAATGATCGGGTTGTTCGACATGGGTTGATGTGTGTACCTCCGGTGGCTTAAGAACCCAAAACACAAGGGATTTTCCTAGTTCAGGCGTCTAAGCACTACGTCCAGCAGTAGTGTTCTTCATGTTAGGAAAGTTCAATTGACAGTTCTTACAATGGAGGAATAGAGAATGAGATGTAGGGTGAAGCGCTATGCTAATCTAGGCCTCTAGGGTTTGGTTGGGCTTGGTCAATTGTCCCGAGGTTCGATCCCTTCTACAGGAGCCCATGCCTTCCCTTATATACCAGGGAGGTGATAGGAGTACAAATTGAATGGTTTCTCCTAGGGTTTTTCACCCTAGCTATGCTGCGGTCTTCTTCCTTAGGGCGCTGCCAGCCCTCCCTTATCTTGTAGCTGGGGGCTAACAAAGTCACAACTGCCCTCTGACTCCTCTGTTGTATCTTGGCGCTGACCACTAGGTGCTATCTACTGTCGTCGCGCCTTCACAGGGGGCCCACCGGGTTATCCACTATTTTCTAAAGGGTGTATACGAGCGAACCCGATGGGTGTAGGCCCCAAGCCCTGCCTAATTAGAAGAATCCCTCAGTCGGGGGTGGGGGGGGGGTAACCAGACTGTTATGCCCTCAATCCAAGGATTTAACATGCCCATATGTTTGATTCTTGTTAGGAGCCCCCGAGCCCTTCATGGCCTCCTAGGTCACATCTAGGATGACAATGAAGAGCTTTTCTCGATTACAGCCAGCGGCCCGGTTGAGGACGTTGAGTCTATTTGTCTTATGTTGCATGTCCATCTGAGGATGTGATGGACGCCTTCACGACTCTTGGTTGGGTAACGCCGTTGGTGAGCTTCAAACCGGAAAAGCTTGAGGGCCTGGCCCAAATTTCATTTTCACGGGTGCTCACCCTTTCCGAATTGAGTGATCGATATGTCATCCACTCACTTTATTGTGTTCTGGGTCCATTTGACCAACTTTTATCTCTTTATTTTTCCTTTCCCTTCCCCGTTCCCATCTTTGGTGTTCCTTTTATGTATACCGTACACTAGCACTAGCACTATCATACATGAACGTTTCTTGTATTAATTAATTAATTAATAATATATTACATTGCTGGTTTTTTTATTTTTCCCTTTGTTCTCTTTCTATTTTTTATAGTAGTCTATCGATTTTCCTTTTATGTATGTTACCAACATATCTACAAATATGCTATGATATTAATTTGTACTAAGTTGTTTAGAATAACTTATGTACACAAGTTGTATAGAATAAGTTATGTACACAAGTTGTGTTTGATAACTTTTTGTATATAAGTTGTGTTTCGTAACTTTTGTGTTTTCAAGTTTTGGTAAAGAAAGTTAATTAGTTCTTTTGTGTTTAATAACTTTTATGTTTCTATGTTTTTGGCATAAGTTATAAGGTAATTCATTCATTTGTATTTAATAACTTTTGTACATAGATTGTGTTTCATAACATTTATGTTTCCAAGTTTTGGCATAAGCTATAAGTTATATATTATAAGTTATCTGTTATAAGTTAGTACACATAATTTCTACTAGAATAAAATTTCTTTGAAACATATGCAAGTGGGGTCTAGTTTTGTTTGCCTCGTCATGTAGAACACACCGGTGCAGACGAAATTGAAAATGGATACACCGTTCAGAAGTTATAGCAATTTCAAATAAATGTTTCGCTTTTTTTCTAGTCTGCATTAGCAATGACATCACAACAGCTAAAAGAAAATGGTTCCGCGGTCGACACCAGCGTGTCCGCTCACAGCAGAAATGGGAAAGAGGCACATCTATTTTTTCCCTGAAATGGAATATTGGTGGGAGCTATCTGATGGATCGCCCGATTGGAATCGGGTGATCGTTCGTGAAATAGTGGCCTCGCGGCCTGGCCAATCCCTTGGGGATCGTTGGCTCTAGGGCCTTTATGAGGTGCCCTGCTTATCCAGCCTGCTGTGGGCTTGTGACTTGGCTCGGGGCCACTTCATCGCTCGGCGACCCACCCCTATCGACGGGTTCAAAAACAGGCTTCCAGGGCTCAAGCTGGACATTGATTTGTGAATATGAGCTACATCCAAATAATCTGGAGGGTACTTCTCTACCACTGATTCAACAAGATCCATATAATTTGTTGTGTCTGAATCCACAACCATGTCAAAGCTAAAACATTTCACATCCTGTCTAGACTTTTTATAGTTGCCCAACAATTTAATTTTTAGCACTAAACTTGTATTTGGATCCCACATGTTATTAAAAAAACTAGCATGTTGAGACCTTTGCAAATCTCTACCTAATGGGAATGACAACTAATGGTGGACTCACCCTTTGAGCCAATCATTGTCCTCGACCACTCCATGGGTAGAATCGATGCCCTTGGATGTGCCTTGGCTTGAGGTGTCGCCTTGGGCAGTGGCAGCCCCCTTGCCGTGCCCAAAGCCGCGCCCTAGCCAGTGGCTGCCCCTCTCGGCCACCCTCGAAGCCGTGCCCTGGGGTGGTGGAGTCATCCTCGGCCATGCTTGCAGTTGCGCCCTAGGTGGTGGCAGCCCCGTTGGAGAACTCCTCCATTCCTTGCTAGGGTTCCCTGCTCGCTCAGCCACCGATCGACTAAATCGAGTGAAGTTGCGTGCATTGGAAAGGAAGTGAAGAGGTAAGGGTATTGTCGTCCTTTCGTATATCTTTGTGTGCTGATGTCTCACTTTGGTGGCTAATAGAATGGATAGAAGGGCCAGATAAAGAAACAAAGTTGTATTTTTGGCCAAATAGGCAACTTCAAAACTAAAAGAGCCAAGGAAGAAAGCCGAACTTTTTTGGGGCCAAAGAAATAATTTTCTCTATTGTTCTCCATCGCTACTTTTAGGAAGTAGAATGGTAATTCACACTGTGACTGGTAAAGAACCTCTGCCAAAGTCATGAAATAGTGCCATTAGGTCCTCTTTTATTACATTCCAAAATACTTGATAAAATTCAGCAGGAAACCCATCCGGGCCCGAAGCTAAGTTATGGTTCATTTGGAACATAGCATTCCTTACTTCAGTTTTAGAAAAATGTCATACTAGAATTTCATTTTCTTGGATAGAGATGTGAGGGATGTCCTCTCTTTGTGACTCACCCATCGACACAAAAGATGTTTCTGGAGGTCAAAAAGATTTTTGTAATATTTGGTGATATAATTTTTTAATTAAGCATCACCAGCAATCACACTGCGGACGGTCCGCACTACACCAGTTTGCATGCAACAACACAGCATACACTAATTTTGGAGGTGGGGAGCAGGGCCGGAGCCAGGAAGTTAATTTTTCGAATGTTAGAGGGGGCCAACAGTGTTAAATTTCAAAATTTATTTGAATTTTAAAAAATTTAGTGGAGATTTCACATTCATAGGAGGGACTGGGCCCCTGCTTGCCCCCCTTATCTCCGCCCCTGGTGGGGAGTATATATACTCAACCCTAGCTTGGCCATGGGAGGGCTCTCTTAGCTTGGTACTTTGAAAAGTTTCTTTAACATATACAAATCCTCTTCCATTTCTCACTCACATACTTGCTTAAGGATCGCATCTTTGGTAAGACTGAGAGTGCTCTAGCTAGACTTCTAGTGCATTACATCATTTGAGTGCACTAGAGAGACTTCAAGCAAGCATCATTCTCGTGTTACTCTTGGAAGTTGCCGTCTCCTAGATGGTTTGGAGCTCGTGGTTCAGTAGAAGGACAATAAGAATATTGTGTTGGTGCTCTAGATTGATTATGAGGGGTTTTTAGTGCTCATCCCGCTGGAGGAGGTGAAGAGCAACTCTAGTCGCCGAGACCACAGGAAACATATTGTGTCTTCATTATGGTGATTTCTTGATCGCATGTTCAACTCAAGTTTTTATTTGTTTTGTATACATTCTTAGACTTGAATTGTTATTTGTCAGCTAGGTTCCAAACCATCGTATAATATAGCTGTGAAAGTAGTATATTATTAGAGTCTTTTGTGTTACTATTTAGTTTTGCCTAGTGCTGTGAATTTTTAGTGGTCACTGCCTATTCACCCCTCTAGTCAGTTCCTTAGGTCCTACCGTCCTACATCCCCCTCTAGTCGGTGCAACAAAGTGTGTTTCTGGCAATATTCCATGCGTGCAATGTAGTAGGATAGTGGTGGAGTGGCTCGTTAACTAAAGTGGGTGCTCGGCAGCTAGCCTGATGCTGCAGGCCATGAAATGGCCATTGTTGTCTTTCCACCATATAACGAATGACTACTACTACTACTGCTGTTTTGGGGACAAACATATTCACAAACAGAATCTGTGTCGACATCCTACGAGTTCATGTTTAACTCAAAGTTATCTTCTTTTTCTTTTTCCCTTGAGATGGGAAAGTTCGGCTCATTTCAAGAAACAAATTAAACCTACAGAGTCTGTCACACCATGAAATAAAAGATATGCTGACACTCACATATGAGCTCAGTGATTGTTGATAGCTAGGGCAAGGACAGGAATCTGTGTCTCACGTACTCTTGGACTGAACAACACCACCAGACTTGATCTCTGCTGCAGGTTCAGGCGAGCCTGTCACATTAGAAGTTGCTTCTGTCTGTGATTTTTCCTCGTGCTTTGAAAACCCACCTGAAATTATGAAGAGGAGTCAGATTGAACTCCTTGTTCCCATACAATGAGCTACAACATATAAGCCGTACTTTTTCAGTCAACGAACAGTGTTTTTCTCTCACAACAAATCAGCGAATAGTACTTTCAACCATGACTTTTCAGCCAAACGAACAGAGTTAATAAGATGAATTCTTCTTTGACAATTACTATAATGCAGGCTAAGTAAGATATATGGCTAGTCGCCAAGATGACGAACTATGCCCTTAACCAAAAAACGGTGATATGGGATTATCGGATATGTATATAGTGCCTATCCTTTTACTATTCGTATACAGCCGGAAAATAACAAGCTGTTCAAAACTAGAAACTATTATATATAATGTTTAATAGATTATAAGAATTTAGCTAGAGAGAACCTAGCTATGTCTGGAATTTATGCTTGGATCACGCCCCATCACAATTATACACACTTGATCTTGATCTACAATGCCATCGATTATTTGTAGCGCGGGAATTAAATTACGCGCCAAAATTGAATACAAAAGGAGAGAACTGGCTGCATTAGTACTTATAATGTACGTCAGTTAAGGTTTTGTTTGAACTAACTCAGTTCGCGAACTAATAGTAATAACCAAATGTGGCATATATCAAATTCTTTTCATAGCGACTGCTTGTGTGCAGAAGCAAAAAACATCTCAACTGCGCTTGCCCTAATATGAGTATTTGAAGTAATAAACCTTTGAAGAACATCAACGTACCTCCCTTCCAGAGATTGGGTCGAATCCAACCTAGAGCCTCGGAACCCTGCATCTTCTCGTGGACGGGCTTCACTTCGGATGTGCCGGTAGCAATATCAACGATCTCCAAACGATGGACCGAGTCGTATGGATCCCGATACAAGGGTTCAGACATGTAGATTTTGTTCTCCTTGTACTTGGATACACTTGTTCCACTGAAGCTTTCGTTGAAATGTTTAGACACGAACAGTGTCTGATCACCGATGTCCTTCACCCTGGACCACTCCGGCGTACGGTCGTGGAGGTTGCACTTGTAGATCGCATTGCTGTAGGTGAAGCTCTGTGTCTCGTGGAACGTGCTCACCATGGCACCCACAATGTGCAGCTCACCGTTTGATTCCAGGTAGCTGCGGTGGCAGAGCCCCGCAGGTGGCGACAGCGATGGCAGCAGCGTCGCGGTTGGAGTTGCGCCGGCGGCGTTGCTGCTGCAGACGGAGATTTCTCCAGTGCAGTCGATCGCCAAGAACTTGTCTTGGCAGTGGACGATGGACGCCACGGAGAACTCCAGTTTGGTGTCGAGCAGCGTCCATGCGCTGTCGACTCCAACCCGGCAGAACGCGACCTCCGTGGAGCACCCAAGCATGGCCATGGCCACGTACTCGCGGCCGGCGGCGTCAGGCGGCGCGGAGAGCACGATCTCACGGAAGAACACGTCCCTCATGTCTTCTAACTTGATGGCTCTGCCTGCGGCATCCGCGTTCCCCCCGTAGCCGTTGGTGGGATGGATGACCCACCGGCCGTGGACCTTAGACACGCGTTCCAATGAGGACGCCGCCGCGACGTGTTCGCCTGCTGGCGGGAGCTCAACGCGGGGGTCACGGGCTCCGGCGAATGGATTCAGCAGCGTCACGGACGCCGCCTCGTCCATGAGCGCCAGCCACCCACACGACGAGCCGCACGGCACCTTGCCGCGCACATCGGGCAGTGTCTTGGAGAAGACCTTCTTCTCCGAGACGCAGTAGAATTCGACGCGGTCCGAGTCGGGGTCGAACGGGAGCAGCAGGAGCGGCCCGAAGGTCGCGAAAGGGACGGCGGCGCGCCATGGGGAGCAAGCGGATCGGAAGGACGCCGCGTCGTGGCCGGACGCGAGACGCTGCCCGATGGACTGGAGCAGATCCTCTGGCAGGCCGGATCTCCAGTCAGGGAGAGGTAGGGACCTTCTCTTGGGATTGGGAGGCTGAGCCATGGAAGACAGATGACATCAACTATGGTTCACGCAAGAAATGGTGTCTGGTGTCTACTGTCGCGATGGACCATGGATTGGGGAACGGTGATATGGGGAAAGGATTCAAAATGAACAGGCCCAAGGGCAATTTCAGCAAGAAACAGCAAGCGAGGGCGATAGAACACGTGAGCGTGAAACCAAATGAAAGGAGAAAAAAAGCTTTGCAAATGCAAAGAGGCGAAGTAATTAAATGTAGTGCCGTTAAGATAAGCTGGAGACAGAGCAGGCAGATTTGGCAAGTTTCTAAGAAATGCTGAAAGCCTGAAACTAATCTCTTTGCTTTTGAACTATTCGGTGTTCTTTTCTTCGGTTTCTCACACTACACTAGTATGCATCGGCTGCGTGCCTGCATGCACCAGGCCATCGGCCGAAGGACCAGCTGTCTAGCACAGTGCCAGAACCTGCCAGTTGTTTGGTACACTACAAGTTACTTGTAGGTATGCATGTTTGTGCAGTGACGGTGAGACGAAAGTGCCTTTATTTCTAAGAGATATATGTCGACAGCCAAAAGTTGTTCATTTGTTTGTCTCTTTGTCAGCCTACATAGAGGCTAATTAATACTCGCCCTCTCACACATGTTTCTGCTCCGTATTTTTTTTTCTCGAATTCGTAAGAGGTTTGTACCTTCACCAAGGACCTCTACATAATTTATTATTATTGTACTAACAAACGTTATCTACAACTTTTATTTTGTGTAAAATTTGAACAATGTTAACTACTACTTTGTCGGATGAAGGAATGACCAAAATAAAAGTTTTAAATCTCGAAAAATTATACAACTTTATAGTTGACAATATTTTGATTTGAAATAATTTTGTCAAGGAAATTTATATTTGAATTTCTCAAATTTGAAATTTAAATTTTTAAAATGTCCTCAAATGGAGAAATGACCGGAACAAAAGTTGTGGATCTCAAAAAGTTATGCAACTTTGTAATTGATGACCTTTTCATTTGAAATCAACTTATCAAGAAAAACTATGTTTGAATTTATCAAATTTGAAATTTGAATTTTTAAAATTTAGTTATAATTTATAGCATATGTTATTAAACATGTAATGAAACAAAAGCATTATAAATTGCATATGAAAGCAATTTTGTATTGCAAATTTTTTAGCTATATTTTTTACTACGCAATTTCTAATTTTCAGCCTATTTATATGAAAGGAAATGTTAAAAACTGTTGCATGGGCGGAAATGAATTGGCTTTAGTCCTGGGTTAGGCCAAAATTTGGCTTTAGTCCTAGGTTAGGTCAAAACCTTTTAGTCCCGAGTTGGGCCACCAACCGGGACTAATGGCTTTTTAATCCCGGTTGTTGACCTAACCCGGGACTAAAGGTGTCAATCCTACATACACTCGTGTCTCCTCTTTTTCTTTCTCCTTTCAAGCACCGGATCCGCCACTCCACCATGCCGCCACCCCCGCCGTGGGCCTGTTCGACCTCGCCCTCTTCTCCGGCTCGCGCAGCGGGCCCTCGTCCTCGTCTCCCCGACACGCGCGGCGGCACCCTCATCCTCGTCCTCTGGCGGCCGGCCAGCCTCGCTCTCGTCCTCGGCTCCGGCGTGCGCGGCTCACCCTCTTCTCCAGCTCGCACGGTGGGCCCTCGTCCTCGTCTCCCTAACGCGTGCGGCGGTGCCCTCGTCCTCGTCCATCGGTGGCCGGCTCACCCTTGTCCTCGGCTCTGGCGCGCGCAGCTTGCCTCTTCTCCGGCTCGTGCAGCGGGCCCTTGTTCTCGTCTTCCCGACGTGCACGGCGATGCCCTTGTCCTCGTCCTTCGGCGGTCAGCCGGCCTCGGCCTCGTCCTCGGCTCTGGCACACGCGGCGGTTCCTTCCCCCTAGACTCGATCTGGCCACCCTCCACACCTCGTCGTTGCAGCGCGCATGTGCGGCAGCGCCCTCGTCCTCCTCTCCGGTGGGTGCGGCAGCTCCATCGCCCTCCTTGTCTTCGGCCAGCGCCTTTGCGTCTCCGTCATCGCCCTCATCTCCGCCAGCGCCTTCGTCTCTAGCCTCGACATCATCTCCGGCGCCGGCGCCGACACCGGCGCCTTCGTCTCTGGCCTCAGCCTCGACCTCAATCGTCTGCCACCAGGTGGCAATACTCGTTGCCAACCCCTTCTCATCCCTTCGTGCTGTGTGAAACCGAGCACTCACCCCTAACTTAAGCTAATTGGCTAACTATTTCTATTCGAGTTGACTTGTATTTGCTTTATGATTTATTTTGATATATAGACTTTAGTGTGATATATTGTATATATATGATATGCATTTGGTATATATATATATAGGGTCCAGTTAAATGAATTTTGATATATAGGGTTTACAGATGTGAATTTTGATATATAGACTTTAGTGATATGCATTTTGGTATATGAAAAAAATTGACTTCAATGATATATATGAATTTTGATATATTGACTTTAGGGTTATATAATGTATATATATGATATGCATGCATTGTGTATATACATCGGGTCCAGTTATATGAATTTTGATATGTAGGGTTTACAGATGTGAATTTTAATATATAGACTTTAGTGCCTGATATTTTGGTATATGAAAAATTTTGATATCAATGATATATATGAGTTTTGATGTATGAATTCATATATTGACACCAGTGATATGAATTTTGATATATTAACTTTAGTGAGAAGAGATGGCTAGACGTCTCCCTAAACCGATTGTCCCAGGTTGGGGCTATATACAATTACTCGTGGATTCGTTCCGGTGTTGCTGAATGTACCATTCAATCATCCTAGCATAGTAAGCAATGATATATGTTTTCAATAAATCTGATATATGTTTTCAATAAATCAACATGTTTTAATTATGCTTGTACACAATATACTGTTCTGATATGTATATATGTGTTTCTTAAATGTATCCTAGGTAATTGACCCAATCATTTGGCTTAAAGAGATACTCTTGAATTTTGGGGTTGAGGTTATAGATGTTGAGAGCTTTGAGGTAGATAATGGTCGATTCATCCAATATCGAGTTGGCTTTTCCATCACCGCTAGGAGGGGTAGAGGTGTTGTATAAATATCGGAGGTGGGAGTAAAGGCACCTGATAAGGCTATTGCACAAAAATATGTTATCCTAGCATATGTAAATAAGCTTGCAAATATTGGGTACACTCTACCTACTTATTCCTCCGTGTTGATACAAGCTATGGATGTTGCTCTTATCATGATGTTGCGGGCTTTTGTGCAAGGATGGCTCAAAACAACTAGAATGATGTGGTAAGTCAAAGTCAAACTCATAGCTTGTATCCAGATTTGTTGTTATTGGAAAGCTTGGTTCTCATATCTATTTTTTCTGCCAACACTTATTTATAGGTTGAGGACTATGACTTAACCTATGCAGATTGCAGCTTTGAAGACATTCTAAACCAAACAATGTATGCATTGGGTTTTGATTGAAAATATGTTGATGAAACACGCACTACAATAGAATTTTAGGAAAAACTGCTTGCGACTAAGAGGAGATCATCTAACCCACTGACTTCTTAGCCACCACTGACCTTGTGCTTGTACTTTTGAAGCAAGGGAGAGTGCACTATTTAATGCCTTGAATTTCATCAATGATATTTGTGGATAACACATCGGCGATCTACACTTCACCGAGTTGAGAATATGAGAAAGTCAAAGGCATTTCTAGCTACTTATGTTTGCATGAACTTTGGGGGTGTACTTGGACATCTAGTATGGAATATTTTAAGTTGGACATCTAGTTTGTATTGACTTGTTTTAAATTATTGTAATATATAAGTTCTTACTTGATTAGTTTTGTTCTTATTTATGGATGATGTACAATAGTATAGCATATAATACGTGTACTAAAACTATTTAAAACAAAAACGAATTGAATGGAAAGAAAATGCAAGAGAAAAAAATAAAAAGAAAACAAAAAGAGTAATATTTAGTCCTGGTTGGTAAAACCAACCGGGACTGGAGGTGCCCGCCCTCGGGCTCGGCCTGGAGGCCTCTTCAGTCCTGGTTGGTATAAGCAACTAGGACTAAATGGCCCCATTCAATCCTGGTTAGCAGATCTAGGACTAAAGGGCGAGCCTTTAGTCCTGAATTGGCAGTCCCGATTGGGAAACCGAGACTAGAGGAGGTTTTCCAATCGAGACTGCAACCCAGTCCAGCACTAGTGGTCCATACTCTACAATCGAACTCAATATACACATCATGGAATCAGATTCCAAACCATCTCGTATCAGCATAGATCATGAGTCTGAATTACCTGTGTGACAGGGAAGGCGCAGAGATCATATTTTGAAAAGTAAAAAAGATGATATATTAGGTACAATATAGATGTAGAGATATAGAATATTGAGTGAATTGCACCGTGGGTCCTTAAACTTTTCCCCACTACTCATATAGGTGAATGAACTATTTTCTTGTCTGGGTCCATGAACTTTATCTATGTTCTAACTACCATCCAAAGCAGACCACATAGGACTCTACTACCTACGTGGCATCTGACGTTGGAGCATATGGCCATGTGTGGGGCCGTGGTGGCGTGCAATGAGCAAAGCGTGGGCGGCGGCCAAGAATTGTCGGCCTGGTCGCCACCATGCATGTGACACCACATCCACGCATTCACCACGCACATGGATGCCATAGCCATGGTCGTGGCCACTAGGCTCATGGCCATCGGCCAGGCACTGCTGTTCCCGGCCAACCCCACCACTGTGGCCCTTGTAAGTGCATTGTCGGGTTCCCCAACGCCTTCCTCTACATCGGGCACTGTCTCTAGGGTGGACCATGCAAGGGTCCATCGTTGTCATTGCCGCTAGCACCATTGATGGCCACTCGGAGCTCCTTCACCATCATTGTGTTCCACCATCACCTGCCTTCTTCAGGTCCTACATCAGCACCACCACGCCCACAAGAAGCCCTTGACTAGAGATGGCAACAGGCACAAATCCAATGAGTTTTGCCAACCCAAACGCATGCCCATGAACATAAAATCAACCCACTAAAAACCCCTGACTTATCACGGATATAATTTTTATGCCCAAACTCATGCCCTTTTGAGACACGCGTGTCACCCATGCCTGCTAACCAACCTTGAAATCAAACACCCTCAAATCATTTGAGTATTTTTAATGGTAGAGCTAGTGCATGCTTTGTTTCGCGCACCCCACGTGCCAGGATTCGCATGATCCGTTTCCCGCGAGCACATGGGGCCGCCCGCGCCTGCTATGTTTCACGCTCGCACACAGGGACTACCCACACCTCCTAGATGACTCGCATGCTCCTGCTTCGTTGTGCGCACACACTAGGACTACCGCATCCGCTCCATTTCCCGCGCACATGCGGGGATCGCCGGCACCTGCTCTGTCTCACGCGCGAATGCAGGAATCCACGTGCTCTGCCTATGGATGCGTGCCATGTCACTCTAGCCGTCCCATCCAAGAGTATATGCTTCATGAAACACTTGCTGCACCATACGTCTAAAATAGTTAAAATATTTGAAACATACACTCGCAACATATGCAACATCTAAATAAAACACTTGCAACATACGTCTAAAACAGATGAAACATTTTGAACAGACACTTGCAACACCGTGTATGACGATTGCAACAAATGCAACATCTAAATCTACTTTTACAATATCCATACAAAACACTTGTAACATACCTATGAAACATCTGAAACACTTGAAATATACTCTAAAGCGCAACATCTCCTTACTGCTTACCGCGGCAGGTGGATGGAGGCATCCGCGACGGTTGGGATGAGTCCGAGCAGGCAGTGAGGCGGCCGCGGCAAGTGGGATGGAGGCACCCATGGCACGGTGGAGGTGGTCATGGCAGGCGGATGGAGACGATGATGACGAGGATGGGGTAGGGAGTGGCAGTGATGATGACACAAAGGGCGGGTGGGGGTTGGAGTACAAAGCTTGGATGGGAGGGGATCTGTGCTGGCCTGGATTTTGCACCGCACAGGCACGAGTGGATGCCTGTTGACGAGATGTGATCGGTAGTCTATCGATGGGTATGCCCACAGTAGTAGATTATCGGTGGAGGTGCGTAAGACAACGAACTAGATGGTGATGCAAGATGAATGCATGGTTTATCTAGGTTTGGGCCGCGAACTGCGTAATACCCTATGTCATGCGTCTTTGTGGATTGTATTGATACGTGATGATGATGATGTGATTTGAGGGGGGTCCTTGCCCACCTTATATAGTATGGAGGGCAAGGTTACAAATCTAAGCAATCTAGTTACAATCGGTTACAACTATTGTATCCATGAAGGACACGATATCTATCCTAACTGACTAGGTTTTCCTGACCATCAAGTATTCTTTGCTTGCTCTGCACGGTTCGCCGAGTAGTTTGGAGATCCACGCGGCCCTTCCTGGCGAGTTGGGCCACCTCATCTGGCGTGGCCCATGTAGAGCCATGAGGGTATACGGGTTTATACCCCCACAGCTAGTCCCTGAGCACCATGTATTTTGAAGCAGCACGCTGTCTTGACCTTCTCCGACTAGTGAGGCTTGATGTCCTGAAGCACCCGACTAGAAGGGTGGTCTACCGAGGAATATTCCCACCCTTCCGACCAGTCCAGCTGATAGCCAACCACCACACTTGTCGAAAAAAATGCATGGAGCTCCAAGAAAGAAAAATAGTTCATCTTTGATGAAGTGTGCCCACTTAAGTTTCATTGTGGAAAGTTATTGATGCGTGACACTATTGGCTCTGTCATAATGTCAAGAGATGTGATTCTCAAGATCTAGTCGTGTTACGGTAGGGGTCACGCCTCTGGCACTATGCAGCAAATCAGGTTTGCAAAAATGTTAAGCACATTCACCGCAAGGTGAAGTGTGCCCACTTAGTCCCTGAGCCTGACAGCCGGTGACTTGATCACGTGGTGCTGTGGTCTAAAAGAAAAATAATCCAAAACTAAATAAGCAAATTCATCGCAAGGTGAAGTGTGCCCACTTAGTCCCCAAGCCTGACAGTAGGTGACTTGATCACGTGGTGCCAGGGTCTAAAGAGCAACATCCCCAACTCAGTTGAGAATTACGCACCGTGGCTCTATCATGGCACAGTCCCCAGTTCTACTGTGGGCCCAGTCCCCAGCTCTGCCATGGATAAAACCCATGGCCCTGCCATGTGGCAACTCCCAGCTCTGTCGCGAGACGTCCCCCAACTCAGTTGTGGGCCCTAAAACAGAAACAACCACTAGCTCTACCATACGGCAGCCCCCAGCTCCACTATAAGGCGACCCCCAACTCAGTTGTGGGCCTACTCCGTAGCTCTGCTGCAGATTCAGTCCCCAGCTCAGTCGTTGACAACAAGGGCATCAAACTGATGCATACAGATAGATCTGCCATGTAACAGTGCCTAGCTCTACTGTGGGGCCACAAAAGGCACTGGCGCGCTAAAATCGGACCGTATAGAAAAATGGTGAAACAGGCCCACTCTGGGGTCCTCCACCACAATCAAGGCCCACATAAAGGCCCGCTTGGAGATAATGATTGAGGGAGCGGAAGCGGCGCATCGGGCGCGGTTACCCAAAAACCCTAGAAGTCAAAGGGTCATTCCACTCTTGTAAATACCCGTGCGGTGGCGCCCCACTTCTCCCACTGTATCCACTTCACGTCAATTCATCTTCCATATCGCTCGCTCCATCTTCTTTGCCAGTTCTATCGCCACTGCGTCCATAAATCCAAAACCTAGATTCAGACATACATAGCAGTTGCAACCATTACATCTTCGTCAGATCTAGCCGCTCCAACACCACCCCGCACACCGTAGCCACATTCCGCAGCTGGAGAAGAGGAGAAAGATGGTGCTCGGGGGCCATGGAGCAAGAGCACAGCTGATGGTGGCGGAGTGGAACAAATCGATGAGCACGGAGGCCACCCTTGCGAAGCTCGTCACAGCTGGCGTGATGGTTGAGGCCACAATCGGTGGGTGGAGGACATTAGCCGGTGAGAACTATCTAGACCACCGTCCTGGTGAAATTGTTGTCTTTGAAGATTTCTATTGGTGTGGATTTAGAAATCCTTGCCATCCCTTTCTGCGAAAACTTTGCGATTACTATAGAGTTAGCATCTGCAATCTCCACCCCAACTCCGTTCTTGCTATGTCCATCTTTATCACCCTCTGCGAGGCGAGTCATATCTTGGCATCCAGCCCCACTTCAATCTGTGGCCACACTTTTTTTGCCTCAAGAAGAAAGGGGGTGCAGGAGGATCCAAGATAGCTGGAGGAGCATACCTAAACCTACGGGACGGGATGAAAGCCAAATACCTGAATGTACTCCTAAGTTCATCCATGAGGGATTGGTACAAGAAATGGTTTTACGTGCAGCAAGAGCAAGAGCCATTTGTCGCCTGTGATGTCGCTCAGATCCCAAAGCAGCAGGAGAGCTAGTCGGCAAGGCCATCTAGTGTCGAAATGGTGTAGGTTGAATAGCTGCTCGAGATGCTTGACAGGAACTGACTTGATGGGCCAACGGTGGCATTGAACTTCATCTGCAGGAGGGTACAACCCTGCAAAGAGCGGGCGCATCCGCTGTATGAGTACTCGGGGTCAGGTGACCCCACTAGGGAGTCTACAAGAACCTCATGCGCGAGGAGGTGAACTGGTGGTTGGTGCAACTGTTCGACTTATCGAGATATCGCCTACTATTGAACGCAATGAAGGCGTACAAATTGACAGCGCCGCCAACACAGGTATGTCCAAAGTCGCCCACAGTGTCAATTTGATCTCTGATAGTTGTTGGTTTGCAACCATAATGCTTAATCTGATGCTTACAAGATCCGTGGCCAGGACCGGGCAGCTGTGTACATCTCTGACGTGCTTGCCAATGACTGGCCAGCCGGCGTGGATGCACCCGGAAGCAGAGGGGCCTTCCTAGAAGAGGAAGTCCACTGACCCCTAGGCACAGGGGGGTCCTTGTAACACCCCTGGGTGTTAAGCATGCATTAGCATCCAAAGCATTAGGCATAAGCATCACACATATTATCATTGCATGCAATATAAGCCCTTTAAAAATTTAAAGTTGAAAAATAATTACTTAAAACCCAAATTATGCATTTAAGTGCTAAAGAGTGGTGAAATTTTGTGTAACTACAATTTTAGATAATCTAGAATAAATAAACATGATTTTTGGAGCCACTCTTGAATTCAAAATTCCCTCAAATTTTGCTTATAAAATTATTTTAGAAAAGTAAATTTTTACTCGAAATTTAGCTTTAAATCCTAAATTTAAAATCTACTTAGAATTTTGAAAAGTGCCCTACATGAAAGTTGTAGAGAATTAAATTTTGAACAATTTTTATTTTGGGCAAAAATTGTGAAAACCTCTTTTTCATCTTCAAATTCAAATTTGAAACAAAATAGAAAAATCTGAAAATTTCATTTATAAAAGAAAAATGGTTTTTTACCTTGTTGGGCTGCGGCCACCCTTTCGGCCCACGAGCCAACGCCGGCCTAGCCTGCTCGCCCCCGCTCCCCTCCCCGCGCGCGCGCCCGCGCTAGCGCGACCGCCCGCGTCAGAGCGCGCTCGCCGCGTGGCCGCCGCTCGCCGTCTCCGTCGTACGGGTGGCGAGCCGTGGGCTCCACCGGGCCGCGCCCTACCTCCTGAAGCCGCACCCGCTCCTCTCTCACTTCTGCTCCCACCATTCTGTCTCTCTTGGCCTCGCGCGAGCCACAGCGACCGCCGCTCCCGCCTCCCCACGTCCGCCGCAGCTTCGCCCTTGGCTAACGCCGCCGTTCCCGCTCAACGGCCGCACCTCCCTCCGATTCGCCTCGCCACCGGCTCTGCCACCTCCTCCTCTCCTCCGAACGGGCCACCGTGTGCCTTGCTTGTGGACGGTAGGGCTCAATCGAGCTTCTTCCCGCACGCGCCACCATGGCCGGGCCGCCGAGCTTGAGCTCCGCCACCGGCACCATCGCTCTCTCTTTCTTCCTTTGCCTGGCACTATCGTGTTCGCCATCCCTTCGCAGAAACCATGCGCGCTCTAGGTAGCTGCTCGGGGCCGGGGATCGGCCATTGGCCGACGGCGACCGCCGCGCTCCCGCGGTGTCAGGGACGCCGGCACCCCGTGGCCACGCCCCGCCTTTCCCCCCTTCAGTTCGCTGGGCCAAGCGGCCTTGGGCCGAGTTCCCGAGCAGGCCGCCTTGTTTTTTTTCCCCGCTCGACGCTCCGGCTAAAAACGGCCGTGGGCCGCGGTTTTCGTGGGCTGGCCCGTTAGCCGAATAAAAAGAATCAGTTTCGATTTTCTATTATGTTTTGGAAAAGAAAAGGCTTTAGAAAATTATTATGTACCCCTTTTAGCTCTAAAAATTATGAAACAAATTTTGTAGTGTTTCTCTTGAGTAGATCTAAAATTTAAAAATATTTCATGTTAATTTTGTAACACTTTTCTGTGTAGATTTATTTAATTGCTATAAATGCCGATATCTTAGAAAATGTGTAGTAAATAAAATAATAATGGGAAAAATGTGATTCTTGTTGCATTAACCTTTCTTAGTGAGGTACTTTATAGGAAAAATACTTGTGAAGCATGTTCTGTGAAAAATTATTGAGGTGTAGTTCAAATGCCTTTAATTGATAATTTTTGTTATTTTTAGTAGAGAGCTAAATTTGTATAAAACATACATGTGATAATTTTTGTAATATGCTAGTTTACTGTGAGTAACATAGGAAAAATGTGAAATCTGTTGTTTGATACTTTTTCTAGTACAAAATAATTTCATGCTCATTATTATGCTATAACTTGTTTATTTTTTATAGATAGTTTTACTTATTCAATTCCCATGAAATTCTTGTAGTAGGTTATTTAGGGTAAGGGTAAGCTACTGTAATTTTTATAGATTTTTATCTGCAACATAAATAGGTGTTGATGTGTAACCCTAGTTAAATAGGAAATAAAAGGTTATTCCTTATGAGAAATTAAAAGTAATAAAATATGTTTGGTGTATCTTTGAAGCATCAAAATGTCTTGCTGATGTTGCTTGATGGGTTAGGTTAGTAAGATTTGACAACTTGGGATCACTTGTATGTGTAAATTATGTGCTAACTAGTAGAATAATAAGGTGCATGTTTTAGGATACATGTTCTTGAATAATGTGGACTACCTTATAGAAGATGTGGTTATAATCCAAACTGCCCATTCCATGTGCTCATCTGCATATCATGTCATCAAAGCATTCCACCGTAATTCGATGCATCATTCGCATGTTTGCTTATGCACTTGCATCATACAGGATCGCAGGAGGAGTCGTAGGTAGCAGTACCGGAGGAGCAAGTTTGGACCGGTCAGCAGGAGCGCCAGGCACAGGAGGTGCCCGAGGAAGAAGATCCAGGCGAGGAGCTGCCGAGTGCGTAGACCACCAACCTAGCTCGTTCGAAAGAGGCAAGCCCCGGAGCATTTTAAGTCTCCTACTTTATAAAAGCAATTCCTTATTACATGAGTTATAGTTATATATATATATTGTTGCATTAAGTTATAGGAGTTGAGTGAAACCGTTGTTGCATTTATTATCCTTGTTCACCTGGTTACCTTTTACCCTGTTAGGTCAGGATCGAATAATTGCTTAGCCATGCTTAGTCCGGTAGAAGCCGGGTGATTTCCTGTCACCTGTGAGTTATAGGTGGATACCTGGTTATGGTTAGCTGTAATTGTGATCATGGAAAGTAACCAAGTGTTGGTAGGTAAAGGAAGACCGGGCGGAGTCTTATAGGGTTTTGGACTATAGTGATTCCGTCTGTGTCAATTAAGGACCGATCGTTGCTCGTCCCTCTTGTCATGTTGAACGCATGCCTCACATTTAGCTGGCCGAATAAAGTACCTTTCGACCGCGAAGCTAGTGACACTATTTCGAGCCGGGATAAACTCGGATTGGTAGACTGGTGCAGAAGGGGGTGTAACGGGGACGCGAAGAGTGAGCCCAAGGTGCGTCCTGGCAGTCGGGCGGTCCCTGGGTAGTACGATCCATGATTGTTATCCCGCGGCTTCTTGGAAAGTGTCATTGGTGATCTAAGCGACCCTGACGGGGGAAGCATGGTTTGTGTGAGGAATAAATCACCAGCTGGTTAGGAATCGATTCGAATCACCATCGCTCCTGGATAGTGAGCACTTGACTCGAGCTACGGCATCGTAGTAACAATAATAGAACACTGATGGTTAAGCGAATGTTGTTGGAAATGCTAAACCTGATATGGTAATTTTAGATGTTAATGTTGTATCAGGTGATTGCTTTAGCAATAGGTGCTTACCTAGCTTGAATAGGTTATCATAAAAAAATAATGCAAAAAGTACTTAATTTAGTTATTCATAATAACTTATGCTTTTCGCAAATGAGTCAAGCCAGTCTACCATATAAAAGCCTTGCATGCTCCTTGGTGTCCTTTATTTCTGGTTTATGATGGGTAAGTCTAGCGGAGTACATTCTCGTACTCAGGGCGTTGTTCCCATTGTTGTTGCAGATGGTCAGATGTACTATGGGTACTGCTCCAACTGTCTGTATCCGGCGATGGGTGACAACTAGGACCTTGGGCAATGGTCACTCCATTCGTCTTATCTAATGCTTTTGTGGACCGTGACTATCTTCTGGCACTGTATTTGAACTAAGTGTGTGTGGTTTAAAACTACTTGCTTCCGCTATGTTATTTTGAACTATGTTGTAATAACTTTTATTCCGAACTCCGATGTATTAAACTCTTGTTGCGAACTTTATGTAGCATGTGAACTGTGGCTGCTAAATCAGTACGATCTTGGTTGTATGTTGGTTGGTTTGAAATCCCTCGTGATTTCACGGAATCTCGGGTTATACGGGTTTAAGTTTGGTAAATTATCTGCCTCGGTGGAAGATTTCCTTACTTAATCTCGTATTATTACGTTGATCCGTTACAGCTGGCATCGGAGCATGGTTTAGCATGTTACTGTTCACATGTGTATTTAAAAACAAAACTGTGTTTTCAACTAAGCTTTTAAACTTAAGAGTGTGCCAGTGGTCATATCCTTTATGCCCAGTAAGGACTCTAGGCGGCTTATTTAAGTACTAACTTGGGGGTTTGCATCATATTTTAAATTTCGTCGCTCATACGGCGTGCTATTGTATGAGTGCCATTCACTTGAGTGGTAATGTATGGATCAATTACCTCTACGCCTTGGTAAGTGAAAGTTGTGAGAGCATGGTCGGATACACTGCCGATCTAGGGAAGTGCTTATGTGATGCCGAAACACTTACATGTCATGCGCATGTTCGTATCAAGGTATCCAAATTGTGGGAATTCCGTCATGTGGTGACGATGCCGTCAATAGGACGACGAGTTGGGTAGTTGTTACCGTTATACGCGTGTCTGGGGATACGTGTAGAGCGAGTAGCTTACTTTACTACTTTCTTGTATAATTTCATACTGTGAGGTTGGGCTGAAGTGACTTTCTGCAGGTACATAACAGCGCTATCGAGTAGTACGTATTAGTTACGTTTACAAGAGATCGTTGTGTGCCACCGTTTATTCCATTAGTAGTTGTTAATTTTCTAAGTTTGTGAGGACGTACGGAACGTGCATGCATCATGTTGTGCATTTCATTCATGGCATTGTTCCTCCCCTTATAAGTTGATTATCTCATTTCGATAAAAATGCCAACTTAAAAATCTGTTCTCACCGCGGTAATAAAATTTTGCTACAGATGGCACGTACCAAGCAGACACACTTTTCCACCGGCAGAGCTCCCCGTCATCAGCTTGCTCCACGCACTCGTCAGCGCCACACTTTTCTTGGAGAGTTTGGGATGCCTACGCTCTTGTGGAGAGTGCTCAGCTATGTAGGCTATCCTGATGGAATGGAGCCCTGCTACTTTTGGTCGAATGAGCGGTTGGGGGAAGGACTTTTGGTGACTGTGGAAGCAGTGGTTCGTCCCCGAGGTGATGGTTCTGAGTGGACTGGTTGGCGTTTTGAGTCCACTGGCAGGACCGCTGAAGAAGCCGCTGAGAGGGCAGCCTTGGGGATCCTGAGGGATATCATGGATCACTTTCCTCAGGAGTTGGCAGCGGCTATAGTTGGAGTCTTTCCGAGGGGCAACCCCTCCACTGACTCATGGCAGTAGGCAAGAGGAAGATCCCTAGAGATTAGCGCAGCAGAAGCACATAACAGTGACAACCCCGCTATGAGTGCCATGTTCACCGTAATGAAGGCCTTCGATGGAGTGGAAGGTAGTCTGAGACGTGTGTCTGGTGCTCTTGGTCAGGCTTGTGACGACCGACGTCAGCTTCAGAGAGATCATGACGCCGAGATTGAGAGGCTCACCGCAGAGATGGCTCAGTTGACCCGTCAGAGGGATCAGGCTACATAGAGGACTGTAGTTTTCGAGGGAGATATACGTGCCTTGAGAGAGCAGGTTGGGCGACTGACCACCGCCAACAGGAACGCTGAGCGCATGTTGACCCATGTGCTCCACTAGAGGAATTAAGCCCGGTCTGCAGAGAATGTGTTGAGGGCTAGACAGTTTGAGCTAGAGCAGCAGCTGGCCAATGCAGAGGAGTATAATGACAACCTGCATGACGAGGTTCATCGGCTGAACAATCAGCTCAACCCCTATGTTCCTCCTGGTACGGCAGAGATGGATTTGGATGAAGACGAAGATCCCGAAGAGCCCGAGGCACCAGCTGAGGAGGACGGCGATGCTGTAGATGGAGGCGACGCCAACGTCTCTAACTTAGACAGCGACCACGATGAGTAGGCTAGTAGTTGTTGCGCTAGCTACTAGGTTCCGTCTGCATGATCTTTTGCTTGTCGGCACGTTGGGTATGTAATAATAAGTAGAAAGACTAAGGCTTTGATGTAATGTTGGAAAACTTGGATGTGTTTGTGGCGGTATCCGAACGTCAAAAGTCCAGTGTATGTATGCTGGCAATTTGGTTGTTTAGGACGCGATGTGTGCGCTTTAAGTAATCTAATTAGTGATGTTGTGTTAATTGGAATGACTTATTGTGCCCCTGTTTTATTGTATGAATTTATTCTCTCCAGTGAATTCAGTTCGGCATAATTTTTCATTCGCTCGCAATTTCTACAACATCACCTAATAATTACTGTTGCTGAAACATGCAGATGCTGAACACTCGTCGTACCGTGTATGGTGCCACTGAGGCTGGTGGCAGTGCAGCTAGTAATGATGACCGTGATCCACCACCGCCTCCTCCACCTTACACTGCGGAACAGTTTTTCACACAATTTCTTGGAAGCCAACGCAACATGGAGAGCATGCAACATAATATGGAAGTTGCATTGCGTAGTATTGCAGATAACACCCGTCAGGGGATAAACCCGGGTGGGCACGAAGCAAACCAGTACAGCAGTTTCAAGGATTTCATGGACACCCGTCCACTGATTTTCAAGGAAGCCGCATAACCCTTGGATGCAGAAGAGTGGATTAACACTATGGAAGACAAGTTCTGTGTCTTGAGGATGACTGAAGTGTTGAAAACCGAGTATGCAGCTCATCAGCTTCAAGGTCCGGCAGGAATGTGGTGGAAGCACCACCGTACCACTTTTCCTCCCCATGCCCATATCACTTGGAGGGAGTTCACTGAAGCATTCCGTGGAACATACATTCCACCTGGTCTGACAGAGATGAAGCTTGGGGAATTCCTGGCAATGAATCAAGGCACGAAGACTGTAACTCAATATCTGCATGCATTCAATAACATGAGCCGTTATGCCCCTGATATGGTGAATACTGATGCCAAGAAGATCGCTAGCTTCAAGAGAGGCCTGAATCCCAAGATGATGAAACATGTGGGTACCAATATGAGGACTGGTTTCAACGACTTTGTTAGTGACTGCTTGAAGCAAGAGAAGAACAACAATGTTTATGCTGCTTCCAAGACCCGTAAAAGAGCTTTCAAATCGGGTCCGTCCCAGCACAGGGCCTCATGGCCAACCGTCCTGCGTATCGTTCACCTGCCCCTGGTGCAAGGTTCAGGCCACCGCAAAGGAAGAGTCAGAATGCTCAGCAACCTCAAAGGAACCAGAAACCATTCAAAATGGCATTGCCCCAAGCAACGGTAGGACCAGGCAGTTCATCTGGAGCTGTGGCACAAGTGAAGGGACCGTGCTTCAACTGCAACCAACCCGGACACTTTGCAAAGTTTTGCCCCTACCCTAAGAAACAACAGATGCAGTATCAGGCTCGTGTGCACCACACCACTGTGGATGACATCCCGGAAGGAGAACCGGTGACAGCTGGTATGTTTTCTATCAACAATCATCCTGTAGTAGTCTTGTTTGATTCCGGATCCTCCCATTCATTTGTAAGTCAAGCATTTGTTAAGAGGCATGAGCAAAAGATAGTTGAATTGGAATGTGCATATAGAATCAGTTCAGCCGGGGCTGATCTGTTGACTAATCAGATAGTTCAGGGAGTAACCCTAAACATATCAAACGGGTGATATAAGCTTAATTTGATAGTCATGCCAGGGTTAGTTTTGGATGTGATGATGGGTATGAACTGGATGAATAAGATGGGAGTAGTAATTGATATTGGAGGAAGAAGTATCTCTCTTAAGGAACCAAGTGGGGAAGGCACCTTTCAGGTGGTCCTACCTCGGAAAGTAGACCTAGCTAGCACGACTTGTGCCGTCCAAACTACTCTGCTAGCCAAGATTCCAGTAGTCTGTGAATTTCCAGATGTGTTCCCAGATGAGTTACCTGGACTTCCACTAGACCGAGATGTTGAGTTTGCCATTGAGTTAATTCCTGGAACAGCACCGATCTCGAGAAGGCCCTATCGGATGCCTCCAAATGAGTTAGCAGAATTGAAGAAGCAACTCTAGGATTTGCTAAAGAAAGGTTTGATTTGTCCCAGCTCGTCTGAATGGGGATGCCCCGCACTGTTTGTGAAAAAGAAAAAGGATAACTCCTTACGCATGTGCGTGGATTATCGGCCACTGAATGCTGTGACAATTAAAAACAAGTATCCTCTTCCTCAGATTGATATCTTGTTTGACTAATTGTCTAAAGCCAAAGTGTTCTCTAAGATAGATTTGAGATCAGGGTATCATCGGATCAAGATTAGGCCGCAAGATGTGCCTAAGACTGCGTTCTCTACCAGATATGGTTTGTACGAGTATCTTGTCATGTCCTTCGGACTGACAAATGTTCCTGCATACTTTATGTATCTGATGAATTCCGTTTTCATGCCAGAGTTGGACAAGTTTGTGATTGTGTTCATTGATGACATTTTAATATACTCAAAGAATGAAGAGGATCACGCAGAACACCTTAAGATTGTCTTGACTAGACTCAGAGAACATCGACTGTATGCTAAGTTTAGCAAGTGTGAGTTCTGGCTTAAGACAGTTCCTTTTCTCGGTCACGTGTTGTCTGAAAATGGAATTTCAGTAGACCCTAGTAAGGTGCAAGAGGTTATAGACTGGAAGTCACCAACCACAGTTCATGAAGTTCGAAGTTTTCTTGGTTTAGCCGGATACTATCGTCGCTTCATACCGGATTTCTCGAAAATTGCCAAACCAATGACAAGTCTGTTACAGAAGGATCATAAGTTTGTCTGGACAGAGGAGTGTGAGGCAGCTTTCTACACCTTACGAAAGTTGTTGACCACTGCTCCTGTTCTAGCACAACCGGATATAGAAAAGCCGTTTGATGTGTTTTGTGATGCATCTAAAAATGGGTTAGGATGCGTGCTAATGCAAAATGGAAGGGTCATTGCTTATGCCTCACGTCAATTGAGGAAGCATGAGGTTAACTATCCTACACATGATTTGGAGCTTGCAACAGTTGTGCATGCTCTAAAAATTTGGAGACACTACCTGCTAGGGAATGTGTGTAATATCTTTACAGATCATAAGAGTCTTAAATACATTTTTACCCGGTTTGAGTTGAACATGCGACAGAGAAGGTGGTTAGAACTGATAAAGGATTATAACCTGAACGTGCACTATCATCCCGGGAAGGCTAATGTAGTAGCAGATGCACTAAGCAGAAAATCACATGCTATGGGTGTGCAACCGTTGTTTGAAGAAGGGTTCAATTTGTTACATCCTGTTGTGTTGCATAATATTCAGATCAGTTGTACCCTGGAAAGCCAGATCATTGAAGGACAGAAAACAGATAAGGGAATATTTCATATCAAGGAGAAAATGAAGAGGGAACCCACCAAACACTTTCGATTGGATGACCAAGGGGTGTTATGGTTTAAAGATAGCCTGGTAGTACCCAAGGATAGAGAGCTCAAGAACAAGTTGATGGATGAGGCTCACCATTCTAAGCTATCTATCCACCCTGGGAGTAGTAAAATGTACCAGGAGCTGAGACCCCGTTATTGGTGGACTAAGATGAAAAAGGAGATTGCAGCGTATGTTGCTCGTTGTGACATGTGTTGTAGAGTGAAAGCTCTTCACATGAAACCCGCAGGACTTTTGCAACCCTTGTCTATACCCGATTGGAAATGGGATGATATAAGTATGGATTTTATCACTGGTCTTCCCACCACACAAAAAGGACATGATTCGATTTGGGCAATAGTAGATCGCCTTACCAAATCAGCTCACTTTCTGCCAGTTAAGACAACTTTCCGACCACCTCAATATGCGGAAAAGTATATTGCTGAGATTGTCCGATTACATGGTATACCAAAAACGATCGTGTCTGATAGTGGTTCACAGTTTACCTCTCATTTTTGGGAACATCTTCATAAAGGTTTGGGCACTAGTTTGATTCGTAGTACAGCTTACCATCCGCAGACAGATGGGCAGACAGAACGAGTTAATGCTATACTTGAAGATATGCTTAGAGCTTGTGTGCTATCATCCAGAGGCTCATGGGAATCATGGTTACCGTTGGCAGAATTCGCCTACAACAACAGTTACCAAGAGAGTATCAAGATGGCACCTTTTGAAGCTTTGTATGGTAGGAAGTGCAGAACACCGTTAAATTGGGTGGAGCCTGGAGAAAGAAGGTATTACGGAATTGATTTTGTAGATGAGGTAGAGAAAAAGGTCCGTATTATCCAACAAAACATGCAAGCTGCACAGTCCCGTCAGAAGAGTGATGCAGATAAGAGAAGGAGGCCATTGGATTTCCAAGTGGGTGACTACGTCTATTTGAAAGTTACCCCAATGAAGAAGAAACAGTTTGGAATCAAGAAGAAATTGTCTGCTAGATATATAGGGCCATACCAGATCATAGAGAAAAAGGGTTCCGTGGCGTACAAGCTGCAGTTACCAGAAGAGATGAGTTCGATCTTTCCCGTCTTTCACGTATCTCAGTTAAAGAAGTGTCTGTGTGTTCCAGAAGAGAGAATAGAACCTCAGGGTATTCGGATCAAGGCAGACTTAGAATATCGTGAATAACCGGTTCGAGTTCTAGATACTAAGGACCGAGTCACTCGAAATAAAGTGGTAACAACCTACAAGATTCAGTGGAGCCATCATGATGAGAGTGATGCTTCATGGGAAACAGGAGAATATCTTCAAACCGCGTATAAAGATTTCTACAATAAATGGTTCGTAACTCAAAATCTCGGGACGAGATTCTTATAAGGGGGAGGGCTGTAACACCCCTGGGTGTTAAGCATGCATTAGCATCCAAAGCATTAGGCATAAGCATCACACATATTATCATTGCATGCAATATAAGCCCTTTAAAAATTTAAAGTTGAAAAATAATTACTTAAAACCCAAATTGTTCATTTAAGTGCTAAAGAGTGGTGAAATTTTGTGTAACTACAATTTTAGATAATCTAGAATAAATAAACATGATTTTTGGAGTCCCTCTTGAATTCAAAATTCCCTCAAATTTTGCTTATAAAATTATTCTAGAAAAGTAATTTTTTACTCGAAATTTAGCTTTAAATCCTAAATTCAAAATCTACTTAGAATTTTGAAAAGTGCCCTACATGAAAGTTGTAGAGAATTAAATTTTGAACAACTTTTATTTTGGGCAAAAATTGTGAAAACCTCTTTTTCATCTTCAAATTCAAATTTGACACAAAATAGAAAAATCTGAAAATTTCATTTATAAAAGAAAAATGGTTTCTTACCTTGTTGGGCCGCGGCCACCCTTTCGGCCCGCGAGCCAACGCCAGCCTGGCCCGCTCGCCCCCGCTCCCCTCCCCGCGCGCCAGCGCGACCATGCCAGCGCGACCGCCCGCGTCAGAGCGCGCTCGCCGCGTGGCCGCCGCTCGCCGTCTCCGTTGTACGGGTGGCGAGCCGTGGGCTCCATCGGGCCGCATCCTGCCTCCTGAAGCCGCACCCGCTCCTCTCTCACTTCCGCTCCCACCATTCTATCTCACTCGGCCTCGCGCGAGCCACAGCGACCGCCGCTCCCGCCTCCCCACGTCCGCCGCAGCTCCGCCCTTGGCTAACGCCGCCGTTCCCGCTCAACGGCCGCACCTCCCTCCGATTCGCCTCGCCACCGGCTCCGCCACCTCCTCCTCTCCTCCGAATGGGCCACCGTGTGCCTTGCTCGTCGACGGTAGGGCTCAATCGAGCTTCTTCCCGCACGCGCCACCATGGCCGGGCCGCCGAGCTTGAGCTCCGCCACCGGCACCCTCGCTCTCTTTCTTCCTTTGCCTGGCACTATCGTGTTCGCCATCCCTTCGCGGAAACCATGCGCGCTCTAGGTAGCCACTCGGGGCCGGGGATCGGCCATTGGCCGACGGCGACCGCTGCGCTCCCGCGGCGTCAGGGACGCTGGCACCCCGTGGCCACGCCCCGCCTTCCCCCCCCCTCTGTTCGCTGGGCCAAGCGGCCTTGGGCCGAGTTCCCGTGCGGGCCACCTTGTTTTTTTCCCCGCTCGACGCTCCGCCGAGTTCTCGAGTTCTCTTGAGTAGATCTACAGTTTAAAATATTTCATGTTAATTTTGTGACACTTTTCTGTGTAGATTTATTTAATTGTTATAAATGCTGATATCTTAGAAAATGTGTAGTAAATAAAATAATAATGTGAAAAATGTGATTCTTATTCCATTAATCTTTCTTAGTGAGGTAGTTTCTAGGAAAAAATACTTGTGAAGCATGTTCTGTATAAATTTATTGAGGTGTAGTTCAAATGCCTTTAATTGATAATTTTTGTTATTTTTAGTAGAGAGCTAAATTTGTATAAAACATACATGTGATAATTTTTGTAATATGCTAGTTTACTGTAAGTAACATAGGAAAAATGTGAAATATGTTGTTTGATACATTTTCTAGTACAAAATAATTTCATGCTCATTATTATGATATAACTTGTTTATTTTTTATAGATAGTTTTACTTATTCAATTCCCATGAAATTTTTGTAGTAGGTTATTTAGGGTAAGGGTAAGCTACTGTAATTTTTGTAGATTTTTATCTGCAACATAAATAGGTGTTGATGTGTAACCCTAGTTAAATAGGAAATAAAAGGTTATTCCTTATGAGAAATTAAAAGTAATAAAATATGTTTGGTGTATCTTTGAAGCATCAAAATGTCTCGCTGATGTTGCTTGATGGGTTAGGTTAGTAAGATTTGACAACTTGGGATCACTTGTACGTGTAAATTATGTGCTAACTAGTAGAATAATAAGGTGTATGTTTTAGGATACATGTTCTTGGATGATGTGGACTACCTTGTAGAAGATGTGGTTATAATCCAAACTGCCCATTCCATGTGCTCATCTGCATATCATGTCATCAAAGCATTCCACCGTAATTCGATGCATCATTCGTATGTTTGCTTATGCACTTGCATCATACAGGATCGCAGGAGGAGTCGCAGGTAGCAGTACCGGAGGAGCAAGTTTGGACCGATCAGCAGGAGCCCCAGGCACAGGAGGTGCCCGAGGAAGAAGAACCAGGTGAGGAGCTGCCCGAGTGCGTAGACCACCAACCTAGCTCGTTCGAAAGAGGCAAGCCTCGGAGCATTTTAAGTCTCCTACTTTATAAAAACAATTCCTTATTACATGAGTTATAGTTATATATATATTGTTGTATTAAGTTATAGGAGTTGAGTGAAACCGTTGTTGCATTTATTATCCTTGTTCACCTGGTTACCTTTTACCCTGTTAGGTCAGGATCGAATAATTGCTTAGCCATGCTTAGTCCGGTAGAAGCCGGGTGATTTCCTGTCACCTATGAGTTATAGGTGGATACCTGGTTATGGTTAGCTGTAATTGTGATCATGGAAAGTAAACAAGTGTTGGTAGGTAAAGGAAGACCGGGCGGAGTCTTATAGGGTTTTGGACTATAGTGATTCCGTCTGTGTCAATTAAGGACCGATCGTTGCTCGTCCCTTTTGTCATGTTGAACTCATGCCTCATATTTAGCTGGCCGAATAAAGTACCTTTCGACCGCGAAGCTAGTGACACTATTTCGAGCCGGGATAAACTCGGATTGGTAGACTAATGCAGAAGGGGTGTAACGGGGACGCGAAGAGTGAGCCCAAGGTTCGTCCTGGCAGTCGGGCGGTCCCTGGGTAGTGTGATCCATGATTGTTATCCCGCGGCTTCTTGGAAAGTGTCATTGGTGATCTAAGCGACCCTAATGGGGGAAGCATGGTTTGTGTGAGGAATAAATCACCAGCTGGTTAGGAATCGATTCGAATCGCCATCGCTCCTAGATAGTGAGCACTTGACTCGAGCTACGACATCGTAGTAACAATAATGGAACACTGATGGTTAAGTGAATGTTGTTGGAAATGCTAAACCTGATATGGTAATTTTAGATGTTAATGCTGTATCAAGTGATTGCTTTAGCAATAGGTGCTTACCTAGCTTGAATAGGTTATCATAAAAAAATGATGCAAAAAGTACTTAATTTAGTTATTCATAATAACTTATGCTTTTCGCAAATGAGTCAAGCCAGTCCACCGTATAAAAGCCTTGCATGCTCCTTGGTGTCCTTTATTTCTGGTTTATGACGGGTAAGTCTAGCGGAGTACATTCTCGTACTCAGGGCGTTGTTCCCATTGTTGTTGTAGATAGTCAGATGTACTATGGGTACTGCTCCAACTATCTGTATCCGGCGATGGGCGACAACTAGGACCTTGGGCAATGGTCACTCCGTTCATCTTATCTAATGCTTTTGTAGACTGTGACTATCTTCTGGCACTGTATTTGAACTAAGTGTGTGTGGTTTAAAACTACTTGCTTCCGCTATGTTATTTTAAACTATGTTGTAATAACTTTTATTCCGAACTCCGATGTATTAAACTCTTGTTGCGAACTTTATGTAGCATGTGAACTGTGGCTGCTAAATCAGTACGATCTTGGTTGTATGTTGGTTGGTTTGAAATCCCTCGTGATTTCACGGAATCTCGGGTTATACGGGTTTAAGTTTGGTAAATTATCTACCTCGGTGGAAGATTTCTTTACTTAATCTCGTATAATTACGTTGATCCGTTACAGTCCTTTAATCATTGATGATGAGGAGAGCAGCCGGAAACAACGTAAAGTCATGGCCGGCTTGACCA
Source organism: Saccharum hybrid cultivar R570 (assembly GCA_038087645.1). Classification (NCBI taxonomy): domain Eukaryota; kingdom Viridiplantae; phylum Streptophyta; class Magnoliopsida; order Poales; family Poaceae; genus Saccharum; species Saccharum hybrid cultivar. Next base: position 8,191,884 of record JAQSUU010000113.1, read on the forward strand.
ACGACGAGGAAGAGGAGGATGAGACGCCACTGGCACGTCAGGAGAGGGCACAGAATGCACCTCGCATGCCGGTGCCACCAGGGGCATCCACACCTCCCGAGCAGTGACGCCTCCAAGGGTGCCCACGCCTCCTTGATCAGTGAAGCCTCCCTGAGCAACGACGCCAACCCGGACGGCCGCACCAAGCATGGGACGAACTGGCTCAGCAATCCCCATGGGTTTTCAAGACGTGATGGTCTTATGCTTGAGTGTAGTCGTACGCCAAAATGCAAAGACACATCTGGAGGCGCTGATAAAGGAGAAGGACCACTTGGCATCCAAGTGCAGGGCGATGGAACAAGGATCAAGCCAGTGCTGGACTTGATCGGCATGGAACCTGAAGAGGCACCGACAGACCGACAAACCCGACCAGAGGCCATCGTCGAGAAGTGCCAGAGCTCCTGGACTTGGTTCAAATAATACATCCAAAATGCTAGCGAGTATGTGGCCGCCCACGTGTTAGGCATGGTGTGGTCACACTACCCTGGAGTGGACCTGAAGAGGCTTGAGACCAGCATGTCCAACAACACCAATCAAGGGAAGGCCGAGCAACTCAGGATTACTTCAATGGAAACGGCGTCGAAGATGATAGCCGATGTGGACCTGTGTGGTGAGACTGGACAAAGCAGTTAGTAGGTTAGAGCTAGAAAAAACTTTCGTCTGCAGTTTAAGTTGTGATGAAGCACTCAGTGCTTTTGTAAAAACATTAAGTTATAGTGGAGCACTCGGTGCCCATGTGGACCAGATATTATATCTCTGTACAATACGTAGTCATGATTTTAGTCATGAAAACTCTGTTTTTTATCGTGTTTTATGGTAAGCACGAGTAGTTATCCCGTCCTAGAGTCACTCCAGCCCGTGTCCGACCAGCAGTTCGGAGCGTGTGGTACAGAGCCTAGGCCGCGTAAGACTGCCGACTGTGGCAGGGAGCTATTGCCAATCACCAGGAACATAGTGAACGGATCTCATGCACGTGTGGGGAGAAATCGGAGAGAGTGCCAGCTCTGGGATACTCAAGTAGCAGAAAAAAACTGGTCGGCAAACCACTTAATAGAAATTTAGGAGATATCATGATGCACAAAAGAGATGGCAACAAAAGCACGATGAAACATTTATTGAATACTTGAAGTACAAATAGAGTACATATCTTTTTTAGTAGTGGATCAAGCGTAGAAGCGCCTGAGGTAGTTGATATGCCATGAATTCGAGACGTCGACTCCGTCGAGATCACATAGTCTATAAGAGGTAGGCCTAGTGAACGCCTTGACCATGTAAGGGCCCTCCCAATGCAACACTAACTTATGCAATGCTTCTATCTTCTACTTCCTTCGCATAACCAAATCGACGACCATGAAGAATCTGTCCTTGATATTGTGGTTATAGTACCTGCGCAAGCCCTCCAAATATTTAGTCGTGCGTGCGCAGGTGTCAAGGCGTTGTTCCTCAACACAATTAACCTCTAGCTCTCTGGCCTCAGTTGACCTCTCCTCATCATGGTTCTCGACCCTTAGTGACTGGAAAGCAATGTCAGCTGGCAGCATGGCCTCAGAGCCGAAGACCATGAAGTACGGGGAAACACCGGTATTGCGACTGGGCTGGGTCCTCAGTCCCTAGACCACGGCCGACAGCTCCTTTAACCATCTCCCAGGATGCTTATCGTTTGTCCTGTACAATCTTTTCTTCAACGCATCAAGGATCATACCGTTCACTCGCTTAACCTGTCCGTTAGCCCTTGGGTGCGCCACCGAAACGTACTTGACAACTGTGCCTCTGTCATCGTAGAAGTTCCAAAAATCATTTTCGATGAACGTGGACTCTAGATCGGTGAAGATGCTATTAGGCAGGCCAAAGCGGTGGATAATTTTGTCGAGTAGCTCAGCTGCCTTCTTCGCAGTCCCCGAGACTAAGGGCTTGTACTCAATCCATTTGGAAAATTTGTCGATAATGATGTAAATCTTGCGGTAACCTCCCAGAGCTGGCTTGAACGGACCGATCATATCCAGTCCCTAGCATGCAAAAGGCCAGGATGCTAGAATGGTTTGGAGTTCGTGGGCTAGAACGTGAGTCTGCTTGGCGAAGAACTAGCACCCCTCACAATGACGGACCAACATCTCGGCATCGGCAATGGCTGAGGGCCAATAGAAACCTACCCGAAAAGCCTTGTCGACCAGTGTGCACGAAGCAGCATGGTTGCCACAAGTGCCAGCATGGATCTTTTCCATAATCTTCACTCCATGTTCCTGGGACACGTATTTTTGCAACAATTCTTCCTTCGTATTCTTGCGCATAAACTTCCCATCGACCAGCACATAATGCTTGCTACGCCGTATGAGGCATTCGATCTCGATCTTGTCCTAAGGAACCTCTGTAGAGGTGAGATACCTGATGAATGGCTGTCTCCAGTCGGTGCTGGTGGTCGGAATCATAGCGATCAGCTGGTCTGCAGATGGCTATTTAGCCACAGGCTTCTCTTCTTCCTCGATGGATGGCTTAACAAGGTCATGAATGAAAACTCCATGGGGGATTACTGCCCGGTTTGATCCTAGCTTTGGCAGCTTATCAGCTGCCTCATTGTCAGTTCGGACCACATGATGAAACTCCAGGCCATAGAATTTGTTCTCCAGCTTTTTGATCTGCATGCAGTAAACATCCATCCTATCACTGGTACAGTCCTAGTCCTTGTTCACTTGGTTTATGACAAGAGCAGAATCACTGAACACCATGAGCCTTTTTATGCCGAGCTCAACGGCGATGCGAAGGCCGTGCAAAGCTGCTTCGTACTCAGCGACATTATTAGAGGCCTTGAAGTGGATCCGGAGGACATAGCTCAGCCTGTCCCCCGATGGCGAGATGAAGTACACCCCTGCCCTGGCACTATCGATATTGAGGGAGCCGTCAAAATACATCTTCCAATGCTCAGGGGAGCTGTCAGAGATGGGTATATTCATATCTGTCCATTCGACAATGAAGTTGACTAGCGCCTATGACTTGATAGTCATGTGGCTTCGAAATTCTAGTGAATAAGGGCTAAGCTCCAATGCCCACTTGATAATGCGCCCGTTGGCATCTTTATTGTGCAAGATGTCCCCTAGCGGAAACTTAGTGACCACTTCAATGGGGCAAGTATCAAAATAACGGTGCAGTTTGCGAGAGGTAATCAAGATGGTATAGAGTAGCTTCGGGACCTGGGGGTAACAGGTCTTAGACTCGTTGAGTACCTCACTGATGATGTATACTGGTCGCTGGACCTTGTACACATGCCTGACCTCCTCACGCTCGATGACGCTGGCAGTGCTGACTACCCGATTGGTTGCCGCAATGTAGAGCAGCAAAGTCTCTGTAACACCCCAGGTGTTTGGCTTCCAAAATTTCACCTGCATTTCATAAGCATGAGCATCATTTCATTCATTATGCATTGTGTGGCTTGTAATAAGGTTGTGCAACATACTTTACTAAGTTTGCTTCAAAAGTGGTAGCTTATGAAATGTGAGTAGTGCAACATATATATGCAACATGGTGTGGCAACATCTAGCTAAAATGCTTGTTTTGTTTGTTCCAACCTATGTGACATTTGGAAGTGGGTGTAACCAAAGTGTACAATGGTCAATTATGTCCTATAGTACCTTAATCACACTTAGTATCATTAGTAGAACAATGTTCATGTTGACCAAAATGACCAAAATGGCCTTCTACGTGATGTTGACCAAGCTTTGAGCCCTAGAATGCTTTGGTTTGACTGTTTAAAAAGTCCAGCTTAGAGATCTTGCATAGAGGAGCACCCTTAATCAAAGTTGTAGAGAATTTAATGGGGAACAAAAGTCTCAATATGGCCATCTCATGAAAATGGTTAGAACCTGCTCAAAACTGGCCCACAAGTCAGGTCTCTATGCTGATTTCAGACTTAGAAAATTTTCTAAGTCCTGCACTGACATACAGTTTCACTGTACCTCACTTGAGAGCCATGTAACTCATAAACCATGGCGAACTAGTCCAAGCTTCCATTGACAAAATTGTAGTGCTCATGTAGCTCTACAACTTTGCTGTTAACACCTACCACTAAATCGAGCTAGTTTAGGAGATAATCATCGACGAAATCGCCCTGTCAGTCACTGTTTTCGGCCTCCATTCAGAAACCTCAGTCCTCGGTGGCCGACCGGCCTCAAGCCGTTGCTGCCGTGTGGACGCGCCGTGGCGCCCGTATGCTGGCCACGGTCCCACCGGTCAGGCCGCGAGCTCCTCCTGCCCGCCACGCCGTCCACCGCTCGCCTCTCCATCCATTTCCTCCTCCTTCCCTCTGTTCTCGCCAAAGCGGAGGACCCGAGCCACCATCACTGCCGCGTGCTTCCACGCGGTCGTGCAAGCTCACCGTCGCATCGCAGCCCACCAAACTTCGTCCACAACTTCGCCTTGGACCCCTCTACCTTCTCCACCTCTTGCTTGAGCCAATCGTGTGGAGGTAAGGGCGCATTGCCGACTTTTCCCGCTCAGAGTTCACCGGAGCGTCACCGCCGTCACAGTCCACCGTGGCCAGCTCACCTCCACCGTTCTCTTCCTTCTCTGACCTCCGTCCCCACTCCCTCAGCACATGTTGATGCGCTTGGGTAGATGTTACCGCCAGAAACCGTCCGTGCAAACCAGAACGATCCGCGGGTGTGTCGTGCTCTGGCTGTGCCCGCCATGGCCGCCGATGGCAATCCTCCATGGCTAGCCTCGTCTTGACCATCTCTGCCCTTCCTAGTGCGTGCATGGGGATCATCTTGAGCCATAGTACGCCTTGGGATCATGTAGCCCCGTATCTCTCCGTAGCTCGTCCGGAACGCTGACCTCGCCGAAGCGGTCTGTGCGCCGCCGTTGCTCGGTGCACGTGGTCCAGCCTCTCTGTCGTGCCACCATCCATCTTGAGCACCTCGTGACGAGTATAGGCCCGATCTTCCGAGAGGTAACCGGTAAGTTCGATTTGTGGAGATCTCGACGTTGGCAATCCGGCTTCAAATCAGACACGATTCAAACCCTGCAACCGTTACACCACTGTTCCGTTGGTTATCAACCAAGCACAACTTGATTGACCTCGCCAAGAAGGCTTTTCCTGCAAGCGAATCGAAGAGCACAACCAAGAAGGTAAAAACACGCAATCTGAAATTGCAAATATGAATGATGCAAATATCAATAGAGGGTTCAAGAACTCGGCTCCAAAGGACTAATCGATACAGTGGAGGAGATCAAGAACAGGGGCCCTGGATCACTGTAAAAGGATTTGTCACCACAGTTACAATGAACGATTCAGTTTCTCGATGGAAAACTAAACTCTAAACAAAACCCAATTGTCTAGCAGCAGCGGTGGCTGTGTTTATAGTCTAAGACTCGACCTAGGGTTGAGGACGGCCAGGGGTTGGACGCCCACAACTTGGGCTTAAGGCCCGACACGATACATGGCCAAGTTGGCCCAAATAGGTGACGCAACACCTTGCCGTGGTCACACAGAATGATACACGGATCTTCTAGAGCTGGGACTAGATCCAAAATGACAGCGTCATCGTCCCCTTTCCAACGCATCCAAGAACACCCCGTTTCGATGTCGTATGAGAAAGTTATGACCGAAACAGTGACGACGTGCCTGCTGAATCCGAGGGTGACGTGGCAGCTGAGTTGGAGACGAATTGTAACTTGGGGAAGACCATAGCGTCGGTGTGTCTAGCGTGGCGATGTCCTCATCACCTCGTCCTCTCCGCCATCGCTCGCTGGTCCTTCTACCTCGTTGTCTTGTCATTTTGGTCACCGGTGATGACCGGAGCACGGCAGCCGACCTCCACCGTCCGCCATAAACGACGGCGAGGTAGCTCCGGTGCAGTAGAGTTAGGGAAAATGGGATGTCTAGGTTCGGGGTGGCACGGGGAGTGCGTTGGGGCGTTCATCTCTGTCGGTCAGGTCACCGGCGGCGAGATACGCCGACCGGAGTTCCCCCCTGTTTTCTGTCGGTGACAGGTGGGACCGGCCTGTCGGCGCGCTCGCGTGGGCGGGAGCTGGCTCAGGCCACGCTGGCGTTAAGCGGGTCGGCCCAGTAGATCATCAGGGTCTTGCAATTTATGTTTTTCTTTTATTTATTTCACAGATTTTCATGCTATATTGTAAATTCCATATCTCAAGCAATATAGATCCAAATGTGGTGATTCCAATTGTGTTTAGTTCTTTGTAAAGTGTAGTATTTAGGAAAAATATCAAATGTATAGGTGCTGCTTAGATTCTAGAAGATATAAATAGATATTTGAAATGTGTTTAAAAATAGATGCAAACTTGTTAATTTGATAACTTGAGTTCTAGTGCTCCAAAAATTATGAAATTTGGTGGGTATGCTATTTCATGTCTAAGATACCTCTGGTAAAAATTTGGATGCTATTGATTGAGCAGTTTTCAAGTTATGTTGTTGTCATTTTATATTAGGAGATAATTGAATGAATTTTCATAATTGTTCTGTATGTGCAATGCTCATGAAAATTAATGGAGAGTGTTCTGGTACCCTAAGGTTGCTAAGAAAAATATTGTTTCTATTGTTTGACACTTTTCATTATGATTTGTTAATTATGCAAAAATCAGCCTTTCTGGCTTGTGAAATTTATGTAGGGAGTTTTTGTGAATTACTTGGCTCAAATTTTTACAGTAGCCTCCTAGTAGGGTATAGAGTCCCCTGCAATTTTTGTAGAATTTTCTGATCAGTTTGCATATAAGTTTAATTTTTCACTTAATTAATTAATTAAATTAAGAAAGGGATTAAAATAAATGACTTGAGTGAACATACCTTACTTTCTGGTGGTTTCATATTATATGTGACCTAGTAGTGTCATTAGTTTGGTCATAAGGGTAGTTTGACACATAAGTAAATATTTAATTTTCACATTTCTAGGTTTCCTGGACAGCTGGTAGCATTTGTGGGTTTAGGCCTTGAAAAAGGTGTTTGTTGGGAATCTTGTGAATACCAAAGTGGTAGAAAACTTGTTAAACTAGCTTGTGTCAAAAATTGGTGGTATTTGGCCTAGTAGGTTAGGAGTTACGGTTGTTTGAAGTGACTGTTCAGAAATGACTGCTCTCTGTTTGAAGAGAGCAGAGTTCTGAAACTTTGGGAATTCGACTAGGTAAACGTAGGAATCAAGTCTTGAGGTCTGAAAATGAATTGTAGAGAATATTATAATCTTTCCAGATTGTCTTGCATCATATCAATTGGATTTTTTAATCTCTAGTTATGGCTAGATTACTGATCTGCTATCCAGATCTATGTGGTGCTTTATTATGCTTCGGTTTGTGATAAGCTTAAGTAATGTTGTTCTTGTTGGTTGTTAGGTGTTAGACCCTTAACTGAGAAAGAATAATTGTACATTATGTTGTGTAGATTAGGTAAGTACTTCTCTACCGGAGAATAAATATGCACATATTGTGAAGTGATTTGAATAGAGCACTAGTGTTGCTGTAGTTCCATTTCATTCTGAGCATGTTGCATTTCTTCTTATGCGTCCATGAGATTTATTGTGCATTCATGCAATAGGTGTACCGGAGGGAGTGACACTCCTGGAATTCGAGGGAGCTCTTCTAGAGGAGGATCAGGAGCAGCCGAGGGAGCCCGAAGAACCAACCGGTGAAGGAGTTTCTGGAGACGAGCTACCTGAGTGCCCAGATCACTGCCCTTCTTCTTTCCTGAAAGGCAAGCCCCGGTACATGCTAACCCATCTTTTGTACACACATGTAATTGAGTACTCTTACTTGTTTACTGCATTAAGTGGTAGGAGTTGAGTGAAAACACTTGTTGCATTATATCTACCTTGTCTAGATATAGAACTTGAATCCTAATTTAAGTTTAGGCACGTGTCAATGCTTAGCCCTGCTTAGTGCGGTAGAAGTCGGATGATTTTCGGTCATCCACGAGATTTAGGTGAAGTGGGTCACGAGTGGCTATGTTGGCTATCGTGGATGGGACCATGCTTTAAAATGAAACTGAGACTGGGCGGGAGTTCGATAGTGCAGCCGCAAGACACTTCACGTCTTGGGTGCGAAGCTATGCCCGTCTGAGTCGTTTAAGGATCGATTCGCTGTACGTCCTTGAGTCATGTTGAACGCAGTCTAACACTTAGTTGGTCGGATAAGCCGTTCCGACCACGAAGCCGAGTAATACAGTTCAGGCCAGGAATCGAAAGGTAGGTCGCATCTTGGAGGAAGTAAGGATGTGCTTGGGGACATTGGCATAAGACCAAGGGGGGTTAGAGTCCCTATCACCTGGCAGAGTGTTGCCCTTGGGGATGCGGTATCAGTCGGACCCGCGACTCCTGAATTGTACCAAAGGTGGCTTGTGCAACCCTGACAAGGGCCTGCATGGTGAGTATTAGAAATACCCCTCTAGCTGGATAGGAATTCGATTCGAATCACCATCGCTCCCGGTTAGTGAGCATTGACTTGAGCAGCGGCAACGTAGATCTTATTAATTGAACAGATGGTTAATTGGATGATAAAGTACATGTTGCCTCAATTTATACCTGCTATGGTTATTATGGTTTGCTTAATCATCATATGATTGTTTAGTACAGGTGCTAAGATAGTTGATAGGTTAATGCTGAAAATAACTGCTAGTACAGGTTAAAAGAGTTATCAATACTTATGCTTTTCCGCAAAACATGATGTCAGCCAGCTCTACTTTCAGAAAGCCTTGCATGATCCTTGGTGTCTTTTATTTTCTGTTTCGACGGGTAAGTCTAGCTGAGTATATTCCCGTACTCAGGGTTTATTCCCTCCTGTTGCAGATGACATGCTATATCAGGGCTTCTGCAAGAATTGCCTCCACCCGGCGAGTGATGAGGACTAGATCACTCGGGCGTGATCGTCTTTTAGTTTACTTCTCTTAATGCTTTTGTAGGATGTTGATCTATAAGGCTGCAGTAGTATTCGAACTAAGTGTGTGTTATGCTTCCGCTACTTTATAAACTTGGTTTGTAATAATTGCGACTCCTTGATGTTGTAAGTTTATTTCCGTGAATTTGTGTCTCACCAAAACAAAACAAAAGAAAACTCAAGGAACAAGAAACCAGAATCCGAATAGAGATCAGAGTCACACGGAACAAAAAACTAGAATCCGAATAGAGATCAGAGTTGGACGAAAAAATAGGTGCCCGAAATTTTGCCTCTTTATTATAGTATGTATATGTATATGTATATGTATATGTATATGTATATGTATATGTATATGTATATGTATATGTATAGACTAGCAAATGTGCCTATGCGTTGCAATGGAATCTAATTCTTATAAGAATGGGACCCCGTAGCATCGCTAGACGTGAGTTGTTCTATCTTATATAAGCACAGGTTATGAGTATGGGTCATACACAAGATACCGATAGTGCGATCCAATACGTATTAGAATCGGGCCATGTATTCATCATGGTAAAAAAATAGGACAAAAGAAACTCTCCACTGTGTGGATGGTTAGCGGAGGTGGATGAAAAACAATATGATGAAATTTTGGCTATTACGTATAGATTAATAGCAAATGTCCGTGCTTTGCAACGGGACATATAGTTTGTTGCGTGGTATCTAGACGACTTGTGGCTCGAAGATTTCATGTAATACAATCGTGTCATATATATTGGCATACGACCCGTACCATGTCTAGACATATATTGCTCAAACAATACAATTGGGCCAAATACACATCGAACAAGCATCAATTGAAACTACAATGCCTCTGAAAAGAGGCTCAAACCATAATCCAGACACCTATCGCCCAGATCCGTCCAATGCCGTCTTCTTGTGTCTCCCCTCTTTAATTTCAGTATATGGAACTCTCCCAATCCCTATTGTCAATTCCAATCTGGCGAGACCAAGATTCAAACCGTGCAAGATCTGGTGCAAGATGCAAACTTCCCTGTCAACAAAGATTAAATTTGTTTTATAACAAGAAAGATTCACGGGCTATTTTATAAGGAAATAAGGGAAAAGAGAGAATCCTGTATCGAATACATCATGGAAATCGCAGATCCAAACCGATTCCGTTCTTCATTCCAATTTCCTCACCATCAAGGAGTCCTAGCGCCGCTCGGAGAGAAAGGACAACAGGAGAAGAAACCTAGCGCCGTTCGGACGGGCAGGAGGACGCTGGACCGCGACGCCCGCCCGGGGTGGCCGCCATCGCTGCGCTGCAAGGCCATGGAGTAGGAACAAGGCGGAGTCGTGCGTGATGGCAGTGGCCTCGGGCGCGGCGTAGGACCTAGCCATAGGCATTCAGCGTGCCGGGCACCCCGGGCGCGGCATACCCACGCCCGCCGCTGCACGCCCTAGTACCGGCACCGCCGCTCCGCACCTCTCTTGGCGCCACTTGCCTTGATTTTTTTGTTATTGAGAAGAAGAGAAACGACTGGATGGGCGAGCGACAGGAAGCGAAGCGCCGTGAGTCCACACTAGCGAATTGGGCCGAAAGCTAGCGAGTAGCAGGACGGTTAGACCAGATTAGAATTGGCTGGATGAAAAAATAGCCTGAAATTTTGCCTTTTCACTATTAGGGATAGATATAGACACAGATCTATGTGGGGCTCACATGAGTCAATGACACGTGCAGGATGACATATCTCCAATTTAGCAAAATTATAATGGAAGTCTTCAAATTTTCCCCTTATTTTGATAGATACAGATATAGATTATGTAACTTACGTCCGTAGTGTTTTATGCTTTTTCTTTCTGTTGTCTGTCCATCCGTCCGTCTGGTCTTTTTTATCATCTACTATTCTATAATGTTCTGACAAACTTTTTTTATTTTTCCTTTTTACGAGTATCTCCTATTTTTTCTTACAAATATAGAAAACAAATAATAAATATAATATTACGTCATGGAGTTCAATATATTTATGGGTAAATATTTTATGCTTCACAATGGAGAGAAAAGTAATTTATCAAGATTGTATTTTCATTTGATATAGACTTAATAACATTGTCATATTATTGCAAATAGTAACTTATACGTAGTATTACAGATTCTATGGTTTTTGTAAAATAAATTAGCTTTTAAATTTTATGAAAAAGGTAAAACATAAATAATTATGTAAAATTCTCATCCTCGTTATCATTGATGTTTAATAGTTTTTCTCTCCTTGCAATGTATATATGAGCATGTTGCTATTTATAGAGCAAACATTTCTCTCACTAAACTTTTTGTCCTTCACTCTCACCCGAGCCCGTGTCTCCCTCAACTCACTCAAGCATAAGAGTCGTGTTATATTTTTATTAAAGTGTAATTGTACATAATTCATTGTCCGATCCGTGAGCTGAACCCATGACCCATACTTAAGAGGAGTTCAAAACTTAGAATAGCACACATCTAGACACGACAGGGAGTTTGATACTAAGCATGGTAGAGGTAGAGTTTGATTCTAAGACGGATCAGAACAGATGATGCAAGCACAGAGTCCTAATTGATTTATTGTCCAGTCCGTGATCCGAACTCACAACATGTGCTTATAGGAATTAGAACAGCGTGTATCGTTCCATTGCAACACATGGGCACGTCTCCTGGTATTACAACAATACACTGAAACTGTCTAATAGTCCCCTCAATTACATTGGTGCTAGGTTGAGATTGTGCTTCAAGTTCTCCCACTACCCTGTAAATTCCATGGATCACTGCTGGGTCCAAATCCAACATCGTTGCTGAGATCGTAGCCGGTAGAGAGGTGGGGGCGGCGGCACACAGTACGGTGAAGGAGAGGATCGACGGCGACGACACTCGAGGAAGGCTCGCAGATCCTAGTCAAGGTGTGCAGCAGCAATACTCACAGGGCAGAGAATGGCGATGACGGCCGGAGATGGTGGCGGTCCTAAGGGGTTGAAAGGGGAGCACAGGGGCGAGGGCGGCTGGGAGCTCAGGGGTGACGGGTAGGCACCGGAAGCAGTGGAGGGAGAATGAAATATTTTGAGCGGCATTTATCTGAATGCTTCTCCAATATAAGCTAAACACCAGAGACAGAGTTTGAGGAAGCACGACACTGATAGGTTACGGACATGAGAGACATGTATAGAAAGCTCACATGTCTGTAATATGTTATCCGTCTCGGAAGCATACCTCACATGAGAGACATGAGTGTAAATAATGTGCCTCTATATCTTACCCTCTCTAATGTATTGCCTATCAGAGATGACGGCTTAAGAGACACATCTCTAAGAACGTCAGAGATGGATCCATAGTATATAGCCATTTGACGCACATTAGAGACGTGTCTTTTTGGTACATGGCCATTTGACACATCTCTAAATATACATTTGTAACACTTCATGTTTTAGCGTCACTGATGTGTATGTCTTCTTTGTGCGATGCTGTCATGGTGGAGGAAACAACTATAATTACTGCAGGTAATCTCCCTGACAAGTGTTTTATTCATTACAATCTGCATAAGAAAGCAAACAGCAATGTCTGCATAGTAAATAAAGTAAAAATACAGGAGCATCACATCACATACCAAACACGTACTAGTGTTTGTTTATTGTAACAAAACCTTAGGGAAAAGAAAGTGGCAGTGCCTGGCGGCATCAATACAACTATATGGTACTAGTACATCTCAGTCGTGAAGGTTCCGCAGGATGGTGGGAAGCCCGAACCTGGGCATCAGGGTGATCGCTTCCTTGGGTGCATGGACATACTTTGGCGAGAGCACAAACGAGAACCTCTGAAGGATCATGGCGATCCCGATACGGGCCTCAAGCATCGCGAAGTTCTGGCCAATGCAGGCCCTAGGCCCCTGAGAGAAGGACATCAGGGCATTCGGGTGGTTGGCAGCGGCTTTGGACACGCCGTGCTCAAACCTGGCAGGGTTGAACTGGTCGGCATCTTGGCCCCAGACATCCTTGTCCCTGTGCAGCAATGCAATTGGTATGGATAGCATTGTTCCCTTGGGCACCCTTAGGCTGCCGAGCTGGATGTCTGACCCTGTGCCCCTTCTTATCAACACCACGGGGCTGTAGAGTCTCAGTGACTCGAGAAGAACCATGTTAACCTGAACAGAAACAGCAAGGGATATCAATATAACATCATCCAAAATTGACTTGTCGTTTTGTTTGTACAATTGGGGAAACCACTTTACTTTATTTTTGGAAGGGGATATATATGCGAGCTTTACCAGTTTGAGCTTGGTGACCATGTCCGGATTTGGCACTGCATTGCCACACTCTCTCAGCACCTCCTCCCTCAGCTTGTGTTGCCACTCGGGGTACCTGCTCAGCAGGAACATGGTCCAGGTGAGGAGGTGCGAGGTGGTGTCCTGCCCTGCGAAGAAGAAGGTCTTGCACTCGTCCACGATCTCCTGCGTTGTGAGCATCTGGTGCCCTTCTTGCTCCAGAGCGCGCGCTTCGAGCATGAGACCGAGGAGATCGTTGCCGTATCCATTGGTGTCCTTCTCAGCAAGGCGCCCTTCGATTATCGCCATGAGCATGCTCCTCACCTTCTGGTCCAGTTTTTCAACTCGTCGGCTGCTCTTGCTAGTAGGCAATTTCAGTTTCCTTCATGTATATATATGGAGATGAATTTGGATTGAGTTCATAATTTAGTTGTACTGTATTTGCTAAAATCATTGCCTTTACACAAAGTAGCATGCATTGCATGCAGTCGATTAGTTGAATAATCAGTGTTTACCTTAGACGACCAGGAGCTGGGATATCAAGCGATGCTGAGAATGCGAGTTCTTGGAGCTCCTTCTGCGCGACGAACACCTCTTTGCCCTCCTTGTAGCTGCTCCCGAAGGCCGTGTGCGCGATCACATCCGAAGTCAGCTCTGAGAATTCACTGCTGAGTTCAATTTCAGCCTCATGGTTGGTAGCCTGCTGTATCTGAGATTGCCATTGCTGCATCATACGCTGCGCCAAGTCCGCCATGACCACAGACATCTCCTGCGACATGATATTGTAATTATGTTTTTTTAAAAGAGATAAATTCTGCTTTTAAGAAAGCAATGTCGATACAGGACCGGGATACCAGTTTAAAAAGGAAATCAAGTCAGCACTAATAATGCAATTATGTTAAATAAGTCAAGGAATTAAGGGACAAAATAAACTTAACCTAAACAAAGCACTATATAAATCATTATGCAGTAATTAATAATCACGTTGTATTTGTATATGCAGTGGATCAGGTATGCTTGATCAGACGTCAGACAGACCTTGAGCTTGTCGAGGTTGAAAGCCGGGTGCACCACCTTGCGGTGGCGTTTCCAGTCTTCGCCGTTGGTGAGAACGAGACCCTTGCCAAGGAGTGCCTCCATGTTGGCGTTCAAGTAGTTCTTGGGGAACAGACCTGTCCTCTCCGCGAGCACCTGCTTCACCAGGTCCACCTCGGCGACGCAGATGGTCGGCACTGCGCCGAACCAGTACAGAAATGTCTTCCCTGAACGACAGACACACACGCATATATAATGCAATCAGGAATCAGACTGTCAAAATATCCTATCATTCGACTGTCAAAATGAACATCACTTGCTAATTTATATACTGTATAGAATATAATGTATATTACGTACCGTACTCGGCCACCCATTTGCGGTACTGCGGCTGCACGATGGGGATGAAGTCATGGGAGCCGACGTCGAGGACGATCTTGCTCCCGGCGGCTTTCATCTGCTTGATCTCCGGCAGGGAGCCGACGAAGAACCTGTAGCTTGGGCCCCCAACGCCCTGGCCCCTAAACCACTTGCTGACAGCATAGGGCTTCCACACCAGAAGGAACAGCACTCTGATCAGCAGCGTGGAGACAAGCACGGCCAGGAGGGCACCCAAGACTGAACCGATGGAAACATCCATTTTTTTGATCTGCTGATAGATGCGTTTGCTCGTGTGGATGTGTACGTATGAATGATCGAGCTGAAGATGTTTTGGTTGTGTTGGTGCGTGGTTTGATCCATGGAGTGCAGGCTAGAGAGGTGTATATATAGGATTGGGAGGCAGAGGGCATGCAGCGCCACACGGCTATAGTTCCTGACTTGGTTCAGCTTATTATTTGGCTTTGTGCGATGCTGAGATCAGAACTGACGTCACTACTGATGATTGAGATAGGGCTAATGAACCACGTGCATATCCAGCAGTACCAGTGACAGCTCTTCTAGAGAAAGTAACCAGCACTGGCTACTTGCCTACTATGTACAGTACGTACTTGTTTGATGAGCTCACAAGTGATGACAGCGAATTGCATCGCGCCTGCAGTTGGACGTCCAAGTTGACCAGTCCTGGTATGTGGAGGCACCACTAGAAAGCAGACAGCCTTTCTAGAAAGCCACAGTAATCTGCTGGATCTTTTTCTTATTCCGGCTGAGCTCTGCATGTCTCTGTCCAAGTGAGCGCACCTGCTGCTTCGCCTGCATTTTTGCGGGATGGGCCGCTCATCGAAAAATATCCAGATTGTTCAGACTAATCGGGTCTAAAATGGGCACGGGCTGCG
Organism: Saccharum hybrid cultivar R570; assembly: GCA_038087645.1. Classification (NCBI taxonomy): domain Eukaryota; kingdom Viridiplantae; phylum Streptophyta; class Magnoliopsida; order Poales; family Poaceae; genus Saccharum; species Saccharum hybrid cultivar. Next base: position 8,207,368 of record JAQSUU010000113.1, read on the forward strand.
GTCTGCCCCAATCATACATAAGAAAATTTATGTATAATCCTAAAATAAACGCATATCTCACTTTCCGAGAAGTTAATTTTTTAAAGTTTGACCAAATTTGTATAAAAATATACTATTATTTATGATGTATAATAAGTATCATTAGATTGAGTATAGACTATACTTTTATAATAAACTTATTAGACATATAAATGTTGATACTATTCTCCATAGTTTTACTCGAGAAACGAGATGTGCATTTATTTTGAGAATATCTACCTTAGCAGAGCGTAACCTAGATCATCAGTTGTTTTGATGACAGCATGGGATATATCCTCATCTTCAAAAGTTTATCCTTGACTCGCTTTTACTTACCACATTTAAGCTTCCGTATTGTTCTTTTTTATATAGTCTTTACCTTTCCTATATTAGCATAGGCTAGTTGATAGCAAATTGGCTCTAGATTGCAAGACCCTTGGGTTTTGGTAGGTAGAGCACGCTAGACGAAAATTAAGATCACATCATGCTATACTAATTTATGTTTTTTTCTAGTGAAATTCAAGTAGGGCCCTAGCACTACTACAGCAAACTTAATGGAGGCAGTCAAAACACATTTTATGAGGCAACGGGCCCAAATGCTTGCCTCCAAAAATAAATTAAAAGAACAAAAGAAAAGGAAAGCAAGTCCACAAGCCCGTTGAGCCCATCAACGGGCCCATGGCGTCCTGGATGCGTCACTGGGGCGCGGCTACTGCATAAGCCTCCAGGGGGCACAGCCGCCTTGGATCTGCAACTAGGGGTGTTGCCCCTGGATCCACTATGGGGGCGCGGAAGCCTACCTTCGCCCATGGGGCCACGGACCCTGGGTCCACCACCGCTCGGTATGTTGGAGCGTGCGGTGCCCCCAGCGGGGGCGCCCGCCACCAGGCCTCGCTGCCGTGTGCAAAGAGAGGTGAGGGAGAGATGAGAGAGACGCGCATGAGAAGAGAGAACTGGAGGGTGAGGGAGAGAGAGTATTTGTGGGCTAGGGTTTCGTTTGTTTATATAGTGCGGCCTGATTTCTAGCCAAGATAGGCTTCTAGTGGGCTTAGCTACATTAACATAGGTGGGCCTCTTGAGAGGCGGGCCTCTGTAAATCTATTTTAGGACTCCATAAATCCATTTTAGGAGACGGGCAGTTCTTGACCGTCTCTGTAAATAAAACATCCACCACCAAAATGCTCAGGTATTTTAGAAGACGGTTGGATTTTGTGACCGCTTCGTTAATAGTTGGGCAGTGTCTCGCGAAATGATTTATGTAGTAGTGTAGGTTTAGATTTTTAAAGACTCAACCGACCCCCTCTCCCCATTGGGTCTTTGGCCTCTTGGACTCGAGGTTCCCTTACATGAGCAATTTACATACATATTTAGGGATACCTGTAGACTATTTTCTAAGTCTTCTTGTGGGTAACTTTTTTAGAAGATCTATTGGGTATTATTGTCAATGATGCTTTTTTCGAGAATGTGCTTAGCACAAGTTTCATTAAGGAGATAATAAGAAGTTTACAGATTGACTAACGCAAGGTGGTGAGGTGCCAATGCGTTAGACAAGACCCGGTTTACATTAGTCGATTATGTGGAAACCGCTTTTGCGACATGGGGATAACGATAATCTAGCTAGGCACCTTGCGCCATGAATGTTGACATTGCTCCGAAGCCCGCCCCAAGCCGGGCGTTGGCTTCCTCTACCAACTGTTGTACTAACTGCGATGGAGATAGGTGCCCACCTTGGAACGTTCAGGGATATCGTTCCTTCTAGAGACCCTAGGCGACTAGGAGAACCATTGAATTGAAGCCTCTCCTGTATTGGTGAGGCACCTCCATGCGAGCTCGGTGCCACCAGTCACCAAGCACGTACTGGTGAGGCACCTCCATCAGAGTCCGGTGCAAGCTGTTGCAGTCCCGCGCAACACAGTAGCCGAAACCAGACCTCACGGCTGAAGACACAAGCAGTGAGCAGGTGGTCGGTTGTTTTGTCCGCCTGATCGCAAAGTGCGCAAGCTGCTTCGTCCTGAAGTCCATGGCGCATCCTTTGCTACGCCGTCCAAAGCCGGCCCTGTAGAGCCAACCAGAAGAAAAATTTGACCTTGGGAGGAACGACAGCTCTCCAAACCTCTTTGGCGCCCCATAGGGAAGTCATGCCAATGAAGAAGTAGCGATAAGTTGAGGAAGCCGAGTACTCCCCATTTGCCATCCAATGCCAGATGAAGCGGCCAGATTCGAACTGGTTGAGTTGGATGCCATCAACTACCTCCCAGACTTGGATGTAGTCACAGATTACTGGGATGGTCGGAGCGCCAGTGATGTCCCTCACCCAGTGACAGTTGTGCAAAGCCTCTTTTACCGTTGTTCCACGGCGGCACCGGCTGATAGCTTTGAATAAGTGTGGGGCAAAGGTACAGATGGGTCCTTGGGGGAGCCATGGGTCTGTCCAGAACCGAGTTGAGGCGTCGTCCCCTAAGTGCACCGAGACAGACGTGCGGAACATTGCTCTGATGATCAGCTCAGTTTTAGAAGGCAACCGTGTCCAAGCGGCATCGGGGTTTGTCCGTCTTAGCCATTCCCATTGCAAGCGCAGAGCATACCCCATGATCCTCAGGTCCGTCACGCCAAGCCCACCGTTTTCTTTGGGAGAACAGGCGATGCGTCAGGCGACCTGACACTCCCCCCTGACGTTGAATCAGTGTCACTCCATAGAAAGGCATGGTACGTTTGTCCATCTCATCAAGTGCCTAGGCTGAGAGGCAGCAAGATGTGGATTGGGATGGCTGATATGGTGGACTTTGTCAGCGTTAGTCGACCGGCATTGTTGAGAAGCCCTGCTTTCCAAGTCGGAATGCGTGCAGCCACAGCATCGACTAGACATTGCTCCTCCAAGAGCGTTGTAGGTGGCGCCCCTAGGTATCTGCAGGGGAACGATAAGACCTGACAAGGAAACACGAGCTGGACTGCGGCCACTTCTTCCTCGGAGCACTGGATTGGTGTGATTAAGCATTTGTCGACATTATTGTCCAGCCCTGAAGTTCCAGTGAACAGCTGCAGCAGCTGTCAAATGCAGATGAAGCCATTTGGCTGCGGCCTGAGGAAGATGATGAGGTCGTCAATGATGCTTAAAACAACCTATTGAATTAATGAACATATGTTTCTCATTTGTTGTGAAATTATAGGATTTATCTTCTATTTAGTGCATCTCGTGAAGATTAATGGTTCATTAAAGTATCTTTAAATGATAGATTATAGTAAGACAATATGGATGTGGTTGTTTGTCTTCTAAAGGCCTGGTGTTGGGGTGTTATATTAGGTCGTCCACAGCATTTGCTAGGAGGGAGATCATTTGGGGAGCTCCTAGGGTCCACGTGTTCGGACGGTTCCCCGTGCCGGCTGGTTTCCCACCAAAATTTTCGCGGTCTGTGTCGGCCCCTCAATTTGAGAGTTTTAAGTGCATCCGTATTTGTACCAGGATCATACACAAATTCACAGGAATGGTACACAGATATATAATAAAAGGTTCCGAGCTTTATTGATATCTAGAAATAAGGTCTTACAACAATGGTCCGAAGGGACATGGTCATAGGCTACATATCTAGCGGAAGAGTACGGTTGTGAAACGACATTATTGGTGGTCTCTAGAGCAGGATTATTATACAGCGAAGCGGTGTCCTATTCCAGAAGCAACTTGAGCGCGGTCGAAACCTAGCCTCGATGTCATACTCCTACGAACGAATCTCCTAGCGGGAACTCTAGTCCTCGTGGTACACTTCTTCATCAAAGTCATAGTCCCTTCTGTGCCGAGGTCAGTGAGTCAACAACAGGTGAGTACATACGTACTCAGCAAGCCCTAACCATAGAGTGGAAATTGAAGTGTAGTGGTGATTATAATTAAGGGTTGGGTCCTAGCAGAGTATTACCATTCCCACTAGTGCCTGAATTAGCATCAATTTCATTACCAGTTTCATTACACATAAAAGTAAAACTAATCATAGTATCTCATCCTAGCATTTGTCCATTCCAAGGACGTGGCAATTCGAATAGATTTAAATAAACACTGCAGAGGTGTATAAATTTCCCCACATGATAGGTGCAACCTCATCCATGACCAGTGGATGAAATAGACCTAATGAGACCTCGTACCCAAATGTACGTGACCTTAGATGTCCATATAACTCTACTACGGCTTCTTAGGGGTTGGAAACACAAAACCGGGAAGATACCAAATCCCCCCAAACGTGATGATATCAAATCATCACAAAAGAAACATGGCTCTAACATGGCCAAGAAAACAAGGGCTCGAACGTAGCAAAAAATCAAAAGCTTAACGTGGAAGATCACATAGCATCCACGCCAACTGGACATGGAAGAAAACCAATCCTCCGTATCGGCTCCTGATATTCCGCTGCCTACATCGGCCTCCTAGTATAAATTATACTTCTATCTAACGGGGTGTGAGATCAAGCCTACCCATATAGACATGTGACTGTACGAAATAACTCACTAGGTGAGAGGGACTACGAACCGGTCCTTATGTGACCGAGACGAGTATCTCCCACAGGAATCCTCTCTAGGCATTCCTGCCATGATAAACTACCTCCATAGTTTACCACCACTCGCCCCATGTTGGGATTTAGTTTCAGGTTCAATAATTTTAAGTTCCCTTATTATTATCCCTAAATCTAGTCATGATGTGGAGCTCATCAAATAACAAGATAACCATTTATCTTAATCATATCACATTAACCGAGCTCATTTCCTAGGTAATAATCTCATAGTCATGTTTTAGCATTTTAGTGGTTTAAAGCAAGATGGTAGGGAGGGGAGCTAGGACTTGACTTCATTGTTGTCACCATCTGGCACATCTATGAAATTCAGGTCCTCGTCCTCCTAACGATTACCGTCGTCTGTCGGGCATATCGTTTGAAATAAGGCTACCGCTAACCGTAAAAGAAAGGGCAAAAGCAAATATAGAACTATATGGTGGAACTAGGTGCAAATGATAGGGCTGGATTTTAGATGAATTCTAGAGGAGGTTCCATGTATAAAGGAGTTAGGGTTTAAAAGTTATGTATTTTAGAAGTTTATCCTATAGTTATTTAACTAGGTGGAATTTTATATGCATTTTTTGGTGCATGAAAATATGTGCAAACTACATGATTAAGTCCCCTAATGCATCTAGTTTATTTACAAATTTTTCTAGGAATTTTTCTATGCTAGGAAGATGTATTTCTAACTCTCTGTGTACACTAGCTGGGTGTACCCATCATTTTCTAAAGTGTACCCGTGCTGTGTGTGTGGTGTGTGTGTGATAGGTGGGCCACCCTGCTTGCGTCAGCAGTGACGGTGGCATCGGTGTTAAGGACTTGGGCCCACATGACAGTGAGGGAGGAAGGGAGGAAGAGGGAGACGGACGGGGACGAAGGATAATGGCAACGCCGTTTCCACCTGGCCCCCACATGGCGAAGACAGAGAAGGGGGAAAAGGGGAACGACAGCGGACGGAGGTGACCGTCACACCGTCGGAATAGGGGAGGAGGCGCTGAGCTCGCTGGAGCGGCTTACGCCGGTGGCATCAGCCCTCGGGGGTGACAGATGTGTGGCAGATGGGACTCATGGGGTTAGGCAGCAGCCGGTGGTAGCATCTCCAATGGCAGTGGGTGCCCACGGCAGTGGTGGCGGCTCGTCGGAGGAGTCGCGGTGGCGCTGTGTGATGGACTCGGCCCTAGAGGCCCTATTCTAACCAATCATCTACATGTACGTGCGTGCGGGTGAGTGCGGAGTGCGGTGGTGGTGGTAGGGTGCCCTAGGGTGGCCTGCCATTGACGGTCGACGGCCATGGTGGCTCAGCGGAGCAGGGCTGACACGGGCAGCGCAACACAGAGACCAAGACTACCAACTAGCTATAGCAAAAGGAAGAGGAGAAGCTTAGGGACTCATCGGTTACTCCAATTGGCCAAGGATGTAGTGGAGAAGGAGAATAGAGGGGGCAGTGCTGATGGCGCTGGTGAACTCCCAAATTGGGGAAAAATGGAAGAAGATGGAAAGGAAGAGAAGGAAGGGGAAGATTGAAAGTCCTATGTTTGGTGTTGGTAATTAGTGACAATGCCTAGTACTAATCCTATGCCTAAGTTGTATGTAGCATATGAGGATTAGTACATTCCAAGGTTGGTGGCAAGATGGACATGGTGATCATGATGGCCACACTTGGATTTGGACGCAACCCTACGTGATCAAGGCAAAGGTATATGCTTAAGGGTTGTGGTTTAGTAACCAAGACACCTAGTGGGTGTGGTTACATTATAGGATAGATAGCCGTACTATAAAGAGGGGAATGACGCGGCTATTGAACTCCTAAGTGCCTCTAGGTGTGCATTTCATGTCATATGCATTTGGATAGAACTAATAACGCCTCAAAAAATGATTGTGAAAATGCTAACACACATGCACATGGTGATGATCACTTGGTGATGTTAGCACGTTTACGAAGGCGGTGGAGTTTGAGCGGTAGAGAGGGTTTGGGGTCCTCTCTCCCTCCCACCGAGCTTGCGAGGCGGGATTCAGGCGTTTTCGAGGAGTTGAAACGACTATTTTCTACTACGCCGGAAGTCGGAAATCAAACGGAAATCAAACGGAAGCGAACGGAGGTCACAGTGGTGACCGGACGCTGGACCGGACGCGGTCACTGTGTGACCGGTGTCTTCGCGTGTTTCAGTTGTTTGATCGGACGCGAGGCGCGTCCGGTCATAGTCGATCGGACGCGTCCGGTCGTCCAGGGAGCTTACTGGACTCCAACCGGACGCGGGCACTGTGGCGTCCGGTCAGTTCACCAGCGCGTCCGGTCGATGTTTCGTTGTGCGCAGCTCAGGGTTGACCAGCGCGTCCGGTCAGTCACGGGACCGGCGCGTCCGGTCGTGACCAGCGCGTCCGGTCGTTGCGACCAGCGCGTCCGGTCAGTGGTTCGCGAAAGAGCAGTTGAGCGACCGGCGCGTCCGGTCAGTTGGACCAGCGCGTCCGGTCAGCGCGACTGCTGCTGAATCAAGTTTCTAACGGCTATATTCGAAGGGGTACGTCTATAAATACTCGTTGGCTGGCTCAAGGCTCTAACTCTCGGACATTTGACATACTTGTGAGCACTTTGAGCTAAGCAACTCCCCTCCCACTCATCTCTCTTGCTTCTTTGCATATTCGAAGTGAGATTGAGTGATCCAAGTGCATTTGCATTGTGAGATAGCATCTAGTTGGCACTTGGTGGTTGATTTGCTGCGGGATTCTTGTTTCTCTTGGTGGTTGCCGCCACCTAGACGGCTTGGAGCAGCTTGGAGGCGTTGGCAAGAGTTGGTGATTGTTCTTGGCCACCTCCGGTGATTGTGAGGGGTTTGTGCCTACCTCGGCGAAGCGCCAAAGGCAACATTAGTAAATTGCTCGTGTCATTGCAACCTTTTGCCATTTGGTAGGTTCTTGTGGCGCCTTTTGAGAGGCTCGGTGTGAGACCGATTAGCCACCGAACCACGTGGTGAAGAGGGACACAACGGGGACTAGCGTGCCGGCAAGCACGTGAACCTCGGGATAAATCTTCGTGTCATCACTTTCATATTGTGTTTGATTGATCCCTGTGTTCGGTTGTTTTGGTATTCATTGTTGATCATATTGATTGGCTCAATACTTCGCCCCTCGGTGAAACCCTCCTAACTCAACTCCGCATTACTTTCTTAGTTATCTTTGCTAGCTAGTTTGCTTTGCTAGAGTAGCTCTTTTGTGTAGCTTGCTAGTTGTAGTTGTAGTTACCTTCTCGGTTTAACTTGTGCGGTTGAGTGCCAATATACTAGAATTGTGAATTGGATAGGTGGCTTGCAAACACCCCATAGGCTAAGCAAAACTCGCATCTCGCTATTTGTTGTATTGATAAACTTGTTTAGCTTGTCTTTGTAGAATTTTTTAAAAGGCTATTCACCCCCCTCTAGCCATCAAGACCTTTCAAAGAGGAGGGGAGATGGGGTGTTCCCGCCCTCAGTGGAGCTGATGGTGAGGAGGGCGAGGCGAGAGCGTCGCTGGCAGGGCCTATTTATAGGCCGGCTAGGCCGGTGTCCCAACGACGAGATATTTCTCGTGGCCGCGCTTATCCACCATTGACCTTGTCAGGTCACATCGCCATGGCTGGCTCTTGCACACATGCACGTCAGAGTGCCTTGGCGGCTACTCCAGTGGCTCGATGCGGTGGTGACCATGGCGCCCACCGTTGACGCGTTCACAGTGAGGGAGGAGAGGGGAGAAGAGGAGAAAGGAGGGGTGCCGTGGGGTCTCGCTGTCGTTGTGTCGCCATTGACGCCTACTGGCACTAGGGTGGTGTTGGCGGGCATTAACACCATGGCTATGCCGCGTACGGCTGCCTGCTCAGAGGAGGACGACGATGCTAACCAATGGGGCCTGGGCATCAGCGGGAAGGAGAGAGGGAGACGGGGGAGCGGGTGAGGCTAGGCTACGGTGGCCATGGCGTTGCTGGGCTAGCTCGCGCCAGAGGAAGGGATGGGAGAAGGGAAGGAGGGAGTGGGCTGCTGCGGGCCGAAAGGAGGGAGAGCGAGAGAATGAGCCCAACTAGCTTTTCCATTCCTTTTCTTTTTCCCAGCTCAAATTTGCATGTGTTTAAATGATTTTAAATTCAAATTTGATGTTCCTAAGTTAATTTATTTGTAAAAAATATCTAGGTTGGTTATATGTACTATTTCCTATGCAATATTTTAAAGTTCAAATTTTTACTGATTTTTAAAACTAGGTCAGTTTTTAGGGTGTTGCAAACCTAGCCCCTTAAAAAGAATCTCATCCTCGAGATTCAAGTTGATCCTCGAATAGATAGGGAAATTCCTTTTTAAGATCGTCTTTTCTTTCCCATGTGGCTTCTGCCTCTGTATAATTACTCCATTGTACCCAACAAAATCTTACTGCTGTCCTTCTAGTTTATCGGGTGACCGTATCCAATATCTTAACTGGTATTTCTTGATAATGTAAATCTAGTTGTAAGTCCATGGCTTCCATAGGTGCTTGTTCTTCCGGTATCCTCAGGCATTTCTTTAGTTGTGATACGTGAAATACATCGTGTATGTCTGACATCTTTGGAGGTAACTCCAAACGGTAGGCTATTGTTCCAATCTTTTCAATGATCTAGTATGGTCCAATATATCGCGGGGCTAACTTTCCTCTGACTTGAAATCTTTGAGTACCCCTAATGAATGATACCTTTAAGTAGACAAAATCTTCGGGTTGGAGTTCTAGCGGTCTTCTTCGGGTGTCCACATAGCTCTTCTATCTACTTTGTGCTGCCTTCAAATTCTCTCGGACCTTGGCTACTTGTTCCTCGGCTTCCTTGATCATGTCAGGGCCAAACAAGCTTCTTTCTCTGACTTTAGACCACATTAATGGGGTTTGGCATTTCCTTCCATACAATGCTTCGAATGGTGACATCTTCAGGCTGGCTTGGTAACTGTTGTTGTAGGAGAATTCTATGAACGATAGGCTCTTTTCTTAGTCTTTACCATAGGTCAATACGTAGGTTCGTAACATGTCTTCCAGTATCTGGTTTACTCTTTCGGTCTATCCATCGGTCTGCGGATGATAGGTAGAGCTATAGTCCAGGCGTGCTCTTAAAGCTTTGTGTAAGATTTTCCAGAATCAGACGGTGAATTGAGTTCCTCTATCTAAGACTATTCGGCTTGGTACTCCATGTAATCTAAGGATGTTATCAATGTATAGTTGTGCTAACTTGTTGCCCTTGTATTCAGTCCTTACCGAAATAAAGTGTGCCACTTTTGTCAATTGGTCTACTATAACCCATATGGAGTCGTGTCCATTTGGTGTCTTGGGCAATCCTACTATAAAATCCATACTGATTTCATCCGACTTCCATACTAGAATATGCAATGGCTAAAGTAATCCTGTTGGTCATTGATGTTCTGCCTTAACTCTTCTACATGTATCGCATTGGGCGACGTATTCTGCATATCTCATTTCATTTTGGTCCGCCAATATTTTTTTGTGAGGTCCATATAATCTTGGTTGATCCTGGGTGGATAGAGTAGGCTGAATGGTGTGCTTCATCCAATATTAACCTTTGGAGTGCTTCATCCTTTGGTACACATATCCGGTCTTCATACCATAACTTCCCTTGCTCGTCAACTCTGAATATTGGAAGTTTCGTCTTACTACTTTTCTCCTTCTGCAGTGATAATGTGTCCTAGGAAGGCGACTTCTTGTAGCAAAAACTCACATTTGCTAAACTTGGTGTACAACTCATGTGCTCTTAGCTTGTTCAATATTGCTCTCAAATGTTGTTCATGCTCTTCAGCACTTCTTGAATAAATGAGGAAGTCATCGATGAATACTACTACAAATTTATCTAGTTCTTCCATAAACACCTTGTTCATCAGGTTCATGAAATATGCTGGGGCATTGGTTAGTCCAAATGGCATTACAGTGAACTCATATTGTCTGTAGCGGGTCACGAACGCGGTCTTTGGTATATCGCTGAGCCAAATCTTTAGTTGATAGTAGCCTGATCTCATATCTCTCTTGGAGAAATACTTGGCATGTTTTAGTTGATCAAATAGGTCATCGATTCTTTGGTAGTGGATACTTGTTCTTGATGGTGACTTCGTTGAGTGACCAGTAGTCAATACACATCCTGAGACTACCATCTTTCTTCTTTACGAACAAAACTGGTGATCCGCAAGGGGATGAGCTTGGTCTAATGTATCCTTTCTCTTGTAACTCTTGTAACTGCTTCTTTAATTCTTCCAACTCATTGGCTGCCATTCGATAAGGTCTCTTTGTGATGGGTGTAGTTTTGGGGATTAGGTCAATTATAAACTTTAAATCTCTATCTGGTGGCATTCCTAGTAACTCTTCAGGGAACACATCGGGGTATTCACGTACAACTGGTACTTCTTCAATACTTGTTGCTTGCATGCTACAAACCATTGGTTCTACTTTGGGGGCTTGAGGGTGACATTCTACCTTTAATCCTTTGTGATTTATCAGGGTTACTACTTTGTCGCTATAGGATATAGTGCCATGGTGTTTCCTTAACCAATCCATTCCTAATATTATATCCAAACCTTATGTCTTCAATACTACTAAGTCTGCTTGAAATTCTACTCCATCTATCATTACCTTTACTTGAGGGCACTTGAGGGTGCATTTGAGGACAGCTCCAGGGGTTTGAATTAATAAAAGGGTGGGGAGTAACACTATTCTTAAACTATTTCTAAGCACAAAACAAGCAGAAACAAATGAATGCAATGCGCCGAAATCAAACAACATGGTTGCCAGAATGGAGTTTACTAGAAACTCACCGTACATGACATCAGGTGCTTCCTGTACTTCCTCTGCATTAACATGGTTCACACGGCCTTGCCCAAAATTCGGGGCATTCTTCTCGGTGGCCTAGAGTTTTGAGGTGCTGAGTGTCCAGTTCCTGAGGTGGCTGTCTTATTGCTGGCTATAGACTGAGCAGGGGCAGAATTTGTGGCTTTAAGAGGGCATTGGGCTACACGGTGTCCTAGTTGTCGGCATCCAAAACTGGTCTCCATCATTGTATTATTGGTACTCTTGGGCTGGTGTTGTTGTTGTTGTTGTTGTTGCTGCTGTTGTTGTTCTTTTAGTTGGATGTGGTTTGTGAAGTGTTGGTTCTAGATGTCCTATACTGCATAGTCAACTGGTACCTTGTGGGTGCGGTGTTATTGGTGCGGACATGTTGTGCTCTTTCTTGTTGGAGAGCATGTTGTATCAGAAATTTGCGCTTCCGTTCTCCTTCTCCTCTGACATGTTTTTCTTCCAATAGAATGGTGCGGTTCATCAACATGTTGAAGTCTGGGTAGATATGAGTGACCATTTGCTCTCTTAGGGATGCATTGAGTCCTCTCCTAAAACACTTCTGCTTCTTCTTGTCAGAGTTTACATCCTCTGGAGCGTATTGCGCTAACTTCATAAACTTCCTGATGTACTGATTTATTGTCATTGGGCCTTATCTTAGGGAACAAAATTCTTCTGCTTTTATCTCCATGATTCCTTTGAGGATGTAATATTCATGAAATTTCTCCACAAATTCTTGCCATGTGATGGTTTCTGGCTCGTTAGCTGCATCTTGGTAGTTTTCCCACCATTCACCAGTGCCTTCTACCAGTTGGTGAGTGGCTAGAATAACTTTTTCTTTATCGGTGGCTCTTACTGCATTCAATTTCTTGATGGTGGTACGCAACCAATCGTCAACAGATAGTGGGTCATCTTCTGCACTATCGAATGTCGGTGGGTGAAGTCTCATGAATGTGGCCATTTCCCCTTGTCCGTTACCATTATCCTGCCTTCTTTCAAGATTTTCTAATAACCGAGTCTATCGATCCATCACTTCTACCAATGTTGGTGGAGGTGGTGGGGGTTCCTCCCCTTGTACTGTGTCATTTCCAACATTTTGCTCAACTTCTTCCTCACCTTCTTTAGGTACTTCTTCTACATTTGGGATGTTATCTTCTTAGGGTTGCTCATGCCTATGCCTATGATTACGATTGCCTCTATTTTGCCTGCCTCTAGGTCTTGGTGCAACTGGCTCTTCTTCCTCATGAACTTGCCTTTCGGTGGCCCTTTCATGGCGATCCCGAATCCTATCGGACCTTCGTTCCATCTGTTGCCATGGTGCGGCAAGGATGAGAAGATATCCTCCAAGATTTGGGTGCGAGAAAATAAAATAACAACCAAGCAAGACACACAAGCATAGACAAACACACAATATATATCACATGAACAGTCATACATATATGATACAGGGGTGCATCATACAACAACTGCTAGGGTGATTTCTATGTGACTACTCGTACTTCTGATGACATCGAAGCGACTCTAGACTTACCACTGCTACTCGGGTACTATGCACTACTACTAGCTACTACAATTCTCATTATTTATTTTACAAGAACTGTATCACGTGAAGGTCCCATCATGAGGTCCACATGCATGTCCCTTAGCACCCATTACTGAGAACTCAAGTGGGTCCTATGGTGTTTGCATCCCTAGCGGTCTTCTTGTTGTTGTGGTAGTTGATTCCTCAGTAGGCTCGCCTTCTTTTCCTTGTCTTTGGGCACTTGAGGGCTTTCTGTAGTTCTTGCTTGCATTGTTCCTTTTCTTCTCTCATGGTTGATAGCTGTGAGTTTAGCATGAGTAGCTCCTTCCTTAGTGCTTGAACCTCAGCTTCTGCTTCCTTGAGCATAGAGTTGCTTATCTTTAACTCTATTTCTTGATTCTCATAGAGAGTGTTGAGGGCGTGCAAGTACTTGGTTGTAGTCATGAGAGTGTACTCCGATGCTTGTGGCTTCGCCTTTTGCATTGCCTGAATCTATTTACGCCAAACAAGACAAGTCTAATCCATCACTAGGAAGAACTTCGCATGAGTGTTGTTGATTTCTGCTTCATACTCTTAACAAATGTGCATGAGAGCCCAGCGTGCTACAATCTAACATGTGTCATTCAGTTCCCTTCCAATTGTTGGGATGCATCTGACCCTGAACTCAGTGTTTGTTGGATGCTCGGTAATATGCATGTGCATCTTGCACTTGAGTACACCTTCCACATCGCACTCGCAATAGTAGTACGTGGGAGGCTTAGTGTAACCCAAGCGCTAAAGTGTCTCCCAAAGGAGTGGTGGGAATCCTCCAATGGTCACATAGTCCGAACATTCCCATATGTCATCCATTGCTGCAAAATTCATTGTTGGTATATTTTAAACACACAGAGATAAATCCGCAAGCGTACATATACCATTGTAGCTTTCACCCAGGAGTATTCCAGAGTATTGTATTTATTCATAGGAAAACAATGGTTAAAGAAGTTGATAATTCATCATCATGTATTTACTAACTAGTATACTAACTAAACTAAAGTGGGGATAAGTGTTGTTTATGATAAGAGTTATGAATAATGACTCACACTTAAGAGAATGGCATAATAAATGAGTAGTCTAGCTAAGTTGAGAGGACAACGGGTGAGTTCAAGGTTCCTAAATACGTCTTTATTCTTTGGTTCTATAGGGTATAACTAATCATGGGTAAATATAGCGATCATGCACAATAACACTTTGAAGCAGCAGTACCTTTCCAACTCTCGAGGGGGATGAGAAAGCGTAGTTAGGGGAAGGCTGCCTAAAGCTCTACGAACATCAATCCTAATGTGGTGGATTACAAGGGCCTGACAGAGCTGTCACCCCTGGGGCTACCACAACTAACCATAGGACTGAGCGTAATCTCAGGTAACCTATAGTCTAGACATCATGTCTATACTACGGATTACTACTCTAGTCACATATGATAATTAAAGCACTCGATGTGAGCAGAGATCCCATGCTAAGGTATGATAACTATACTAACCATATACATGAAAGGCATAAAAGTAGATAGAGAAGATAAATATAGTAAAGCATAAGTCTTGCAAAGGTGAGATACAAATATATAGCCGACCTCCGAAGATTTTCTCCAGAACCTGACCATGGCTCAACTCTCCCTAACTCTCAACTAGAGCTATTCTACTTCTACATCTTGAGAGCTGGCTCTAATCCTAACGAGGAGGATATGAATTAGGGTTTCAGGGATGGCTTTAGGGAGGGGGCATGGGCTGATTATATAGGCAGGAGCTTGCAACGTGAGCCCTTGTATCAAACCGACTTGAAGTAACGGTGGAGATGCAACCTAGGAGACAGTGGGAAACCAATGTAGCAACGAGAGGCTGACAGGGGGACCCCACAGGCCGGCTGGCCCCACATAGCAGCCCCTCGGGGTGTGCTTCGGTGGAGAGCTTCCTGGAGTCCTCTGAAATCTTCTAGAGTTATTACCGCAGTGGATAAGCATGATTGAGTCTGACATGTAGGTCCTCCATGATGGTTTTTTGATTAAATCTTGCCTGAAACACAGATTCACCAAAACTTGTAGAATTTAGTAGTTTAAACCCCTAGACCTATGTTCGTGATCCTTTTTATGCATTTATATAAGTTATATTGATGGTTTATGATGAACATTAACTATCGTCAACAAGCTCCCCCACACTTAACCTTTGCTAGTCCCTGAGCAAAGCCAAACTCAGTAGCAGTCAAGAGTTGCTATAATGCTTTCACGCCTCAAAAGTACATAGGTGTTCTATCAAAAATTCTCCACCCGATTAGAATAAACTAATCTGACTTTTAAACTTACCCATACCTTCAACCATGGGGCTTCTTAAACTTTACTTGGGTCTTGAGCAATTGAAAGACCTTATGTTTTCCTTCTTTTTGTTGAAGTGAGTAGTGACAAACATACCTAAAGGAAATTTGTCCGATGTACCTATTAGTGAGGGCTTCATGGCTTTAGGTCCATTGAGCAGGACCTCTTCTTGTCTTTAGCTTTTCTTTGCACCATCCAATTCTGGAGATGAGGATACGAATAATTGCATGCTCTTCTTCCATCAACCTTGATTTCTGTTGATTTCCTAGTTGATGAGTTGGTGTTCATTGGAGATGTAAACTCATGTTCCTCCTTGATTGTCTTTATCTTCTAGTGGCATGGCACAGAAATGTTCTTCTTTGTTTGATACACCAGCTGTCTTGATGGTAAAGGAAGGAACTTCTTTGGAATTTGCATGAAAGCTTCATGTCCAATGATTTAGGGGGTGTCATGTATGACCATGGCTGTTTTTGGTCCTTATGAGACATCATCGGCAGTCCACCATCGGTTGATGATGTTGGTTGATACGAGGATGCATGTCATAGCATCTCGTTGTCATGGTCCTTGTTGCTGACATGTGTTGGCGGTCCTTATTGCATACTTTTAACCACCAACTCAGATATAAAAACCTCACCAAACTTAGTGAATAGGGCTTTTACACTAATATATTCCACAAGTTTTGGTGTTTCACTTATTTTGCAGGGTTTACATGAAAACATACCCAAAGTGGACCAAAAAGGGAGAAAGAATAAAAGAAAGGACAAAACTCCATTTTGGCCCAAGGCAAAACAAAGAAGAAATAAGAAGAAGCCCAATCCAACTTACACAATCGGGCCGACCCACACCACAACTGCAACCCAAGCCCATCCAGGAGCCCACAGGCCAGAGTAGGACAAGGAAGGCAGCACCCAGGGCACGGCCGTGCCCCAGGCGCGCCCGCGCCCCTACCTCTGCCAAGTGGGCCCAATCTTCATGTGCCAATAGCAACCGCCTCACTCACGTCGGTTCACTAGTACACAGTCTAGTTTAGTGCACCTAGACATAGGAGTGAGGTCAGTTTAGGGGGTTAATGAGGGGAATATTCCATGGAATCATCCCCCTCTCCCACCTATAAGTAGAGGGCCTCACTAGTTCACTTGACACACCACTCCAAGGGAGAAAAGAGCACCACTATACTAGAGTGAGAGCACCACTCCAAAGGGCTATGCCCTACTAGCTAGTTAGAGCTAAAGAGGGAGATGTGAGGGCAAGAGTAGGGAAGTGTCGGGCTTGTCGGTGTCTCCCTGAGCTTGTACCGCTACGAATAAGTACTTGGCTCCTTAGCGGATCTTGGCTAAGTGTTCGTGGTTCCTATAGTTTCTTATGCCTTTTGTTTAGTTGAGCTTTACCTATACATGTTTATGGGTTCATCGTCCGTCCCCATGGCAGATGCTCTAGTAGAGGGCTCATGATAAAGACGGAATAACCTTGATCGGCACTAGAGTAGTAGTCGATAGCATAGACGTGGTGTCTAGGCTAGAGGCTACCTTCATTTGCCTCGTGCTCCACGGTTGAGGGATAGGCGACAGGTGGTGACAACCCTGTCCGTCCCTTGCAATCCCCCACATTTGGGTACAGCGTAGAGCTACAGGCTGGCATCGCTTGGTAGACTAGGTGATCTCTAGTTCCCAAAGAAAACAAGTAGAAGTAGAGTATTGCTATCCTTAAGACCTAAGAGCTATAGGAATCCATCTCTACCCCTTTCTATCTCTACCCTTGGGTTGTCCTTAGATGAACTAGCTAGAAGAAACTACCTCCGTTCCCTGTGGAAAATACGATACCCTGAATACTTCTGGGTGAAGGCTACAACGGTAATTCCGTACGCTTGCGGATTCTTTTGCATTCGTTAAGAAATACCAACAAGCTTTCTGGCACCGTTGCTAGGGAATGGTTGCTATTTTCTTCGAACCTAGTTCGTCCTTGTATCTATATCCTTTATTTTATAAAAACAAAAATATTTCCTTTTATCTTTTCTATCATGAAGCCAACCACAATTCAAAACCCTTCTGCTTCAAAGGGGGAGTTCCCTGAGCCACCACCAAAGCCTAAATTTTCATCTGGCTATGAACTCCACCCGGGCATAATAACCATGGTTCGGGCATTACCCTTCTTAGGGCATGACGATGAAAACCCTTGCCAACACCTGCTAGATTTCGAGGAAATGTGTTCGTGTCTAAGCATCTCTGGCATGACGCAAGAAACCTTAAGGTGGAAATTGTTTCCCTTCTCTCTCACGAGGAGGGTGAAACAATGGTACATAGACGCCGTAGAAAGCACGAATGGGGACTGGGATGAACTTAAGGACAAGTTTTGCCTTGTTTTTTCCCATGTCCCATATCGACTCTCTACCTAGGGCGATCCTCGATTTTGAGCAACGTGAGAAGGAGTCTATAGGTGCAGCCTGGGCCTGGTTTTCAGCGTTAATACATGCGGGCCCAGACTTGTCATTACCCGATGGCATGATTTTGCGTATCTTTTGTATGGGCCTTGACATAGCTGACCTATGCCTAGTCATGACTGCCGAGGGTAGATTTACACACAAAACTATGACGAAACAAGTAGAATTCCTTGAGCACTTCATAGCCAAACACTCTTCTTCCGTCATGAGAACCAAACCCCTCTAGGTAAAAGTCATGTCGAGTGTGGAGGAGTCCTCATCAGTCGAAACCAAACACATACCATCCCTAGGATCGACTCGTGAGCCCTCACCTGAACCACGAACTCTAAAGGAAACACTACTTCATCCTTTGGAGTTCCCTATCAAATTTAAGGATTATGGCAATACCTCAAAGTTATCATGGCACGAAAAGCTCACAAAGGAAGTTCCCCTAGAGCAGACCCGTCAGAGGAATGGTTAATGGAAGCGAAACGTTCTTCTAAAGCAATTCAGATTCTTTCATCTTCCACGACCATGCCTTGCTCGTTAAAGGGAACAAACTTAGAAGACCTTCATAACCCCATAGTTGGGACTAATATCATGTCAGAATTCTTAGCAAAAACCCCTTTGGGCAAAATGATGCTAGTCCCAGCCAACAAACTCTTCAAAAGTCCATCAGGACTCATCTTTGAGTGTTGTGGGATTGCTAGGTCTGTGCCATTGGAAATTAACCAAACTGAGGTTTTCTTGGACTTCCATATCTATGCCATCCTTGGTTTTGATCTTCTCACAGGCCACCCTCTCAAAAAACTTTTAAAAGAAAAATCTTCCCATGGGGGCCTTGATGAAAAGTTGGGAATAGCTGCTCCTGCCACTCCTATCCCTAAACTCAAAAGTCCTAGGGTGAAGCATATTCCCAACCATGATCCATTTGAGTAGGAGAAGTTCATATTCCCATTTGTTTCACCTAGGCCTACTAGTGAAACTAAATGTCGTTTACCACCCTCACTCGAGTTGGAACCATGCCCCTCCAGCTATCCAAACATTGTTCTCAATGGTGGCCGAGATTCAATGTTAATTCTACAAGATATATCCCTTAAGGAACAAAACTTCCATGCCATGGACATGCCCGAAGCAACAACTCTGGAGACCAAGCAAGAATCTACTAACGAGCATGCTCACTTCTCTTTTGAAACCTCTCACGTTTCATGCTCATTTTTGAGGTCTCTAGAATTTGTTTCACTTCTGACCACGTGCCCCTACGAGGATCACAACCACCTCTTAATCCTAGTTTCAAAACTTTTTAAGGGGATGGTTGTTGATGCCTATGTCTATCATAAGCATTACAAGTCTCATAGTGGCACGATGGTGCTAGCCTTGCAGCTTGAACAATGATGCTAGATGTTTTGGGTAGTGAAGCTGGGAACTACACTGCCCTTGATAGCTGCAAGAAGAAGTTCCCACGGTCAAGCTTATGCCCATAAACAAAGAACTGCCAGGAGATACCCTAGATTATCACAATTATCATAATTATCTAAAAATAATAAAAAACATAAATAAAAACTTTTCTTTTCAATAAAAGCAAGATCATGTTATCAAGTTAGTATGCACCTTCGGGTATTCTTGGTTACTAACCTTTCAAGAAAGAGATCAAGAAGAACAAGGGTACATATGAGGCATGAGAATATGAGGAGCTTCATCAATTATATACCATGGTGCGCTCTGGTAATGGAACACACTCAAAAAAGGAGAACCTAACTCCGCACACTTGACTTTTACACAAAAGTACAAGTGTGGGGGGTGCGAACCTCGCCACATGTTCCATTTACACCAAAGATCACCTTGGTTGAAAAGAAAAAAATGATGATGGTAGCTCTATCTTGCTATAAAAAAAGAAAGAAGAAAAGAAAATATATATGATATAAAAAAGAAGATAACAGTAAATAAGAGCGAGGAGGATTCTCCTCTCTCATACCTTTGCTGCTTACCACCAAGGTCTATGGCCAATACACACTAACCATGTGTACGGCCTAGCCTTGTGGTTTCACCTGAGTAGACCATGTGCAACCAAGCCACCACTGCAGCAGTTTCAAGTGACATCCACATATGCTGCCGATAAGAACACTCAGGTATGCAAAGGTAAAATGTTCAACTCTTTATTCATGTTTATCTCCATGAGAAAATAACTTGCGCATATAAAGCCATACTTCCCTTTGATTATGATGAATGCTTTGGTTTGGGTGTATTCTTAAGGTACATCCATAGGCTTTTAAATTAAGCATGGTGCTTAGGTTAAAATGGCCTCCTTTAATCAAATTTTGACATAGTGTTGAACTTTGATTAATGAATTTGAGCTATTATTTCATAATCATTGACAGTAAATTTCATGATGGAGGCATGTTTTACATTGTATCTTTACTTTAGCCTTGCTTGAGTATGCAAAAGTCTGGTGAACAAATAAAAAATAAAAAAAATAATAATATAATGATATGGACTAATAGATAATAATATTAATAAATAATATAATAGAAATAATAATAATAAGATTTAGGCTCCCTGGTGTTCAAACCGGTAGAGCCCTTGTTGTTCCACTTTTGTTTTTCTATTGAATAAAAGCAGGTACAAGAATAAGTGTGGGGGAGATCTCTCAAGCATAACAACCACACACTGGAGATCTCCCCAACACATTGCACAACACCAAATGACTCAACTTGCAGAAGGACGAAATAGATGACTTCAGAAAGGAATGGCTGAACCTCTGGTTTAGCCAAACCATTTTTGACTCCCCATAAACTCCTTCATCTTTAACAATGGTTTGTGCAACTCTCTCCCTCAATCTTCCTATAATCTGGAGTTTAACAAGCATAATTCTGATCATTAAAAATAAACTCAATCAACCAACTATGCCTCCATGTAATATCTTTGAACCACACTTTATTTAAAATCTTGAAAAGTGATATGATCATAACATTTTTAAGATAGAAGCTTGCATGAATTTTTTGTTCCACATACATGTATTTATGCTTGTGGGAAAATATTCTAATAGGACAATCATGTTGACTAAATTGTTGTGGGGTGTGATGTAGTTCTGACTTAGAAATCCTACCGTTTCTATTCAAGGCACTTGGAGAATTTCATTTGATAAAATGGTAAAACCATAATATCACATACTCCTCAATTGGTGAGCAAATTCCTACCAAGGCCAAATATAGCATCTAGCAAGTTCCAAGCCTTCCACATATGCTGTTTGTTCTTGTATTGAGTTTGGTCAAGTCTTGTTGACCCTTGTTGAGATATTTATCATACTCCCAAGATCAAGATCACGTACACCCATATATACTTGCTGCTCCTACACTGGGAGTATGCAAAAACATGCCTCCATCCACCAAAACTCTGCTCCTACACTAGGAGTAGACAAAAAATGTTTATTAGGAAAATACTCCATATTTTACAAGATAGTGATCTCTCAATATATGGTTTAGGAGACCTGGGCTATGCAAAAGTATAAAAAAATTGTGGACACATGAAGGTCCAAGAAGAAAAAAATAGGGACACATGAAGGTTCCAAGGTATTGAAAAAAATGAGCAAATGAAGGCTCATATATAAGAAAATAATAAAAATGAATGATAGCCATGTCTCATGATAAAAAGTAGAGAGAGATCATATCTACAAAAGGAGTATAGTTTTAGTTTTAGTTCATACTTTCCACACACATGCACATCTTGATCTAAGATTATGACACTTCTCTCCTTGGATCCTCGATTTGACTTTACAATATATGCAATACAAGTATGCTGCTTTGTTTATTCCTACCTAAAGCTCCACATAAGACCTTTTTAGAGGTAGGAGAAAACAAAAGAAGGCAAACTTTGCTATGCCTTGGTGAGGAAATATACACCATTGAGTGATTTGAGAGTGCCATTTGAGGAGTATAAAAGTGACTATGCTTTTGTTTGTGAAAACTTTCAAAACTCCAAGTTGCTAAGATATGAAAGTGGGAAGATAACCTTGTTTCAAGGACTGTTCCACTTTTCAACAATCCAAGGAAACATGTTAGCCAACGCCACATATCCCACTTGTGTAAAGAATGTGTTGCAATAACTTTCATGTAAAGCTATATATCTTATAATGTTATGTTCATGACTACTTTTATCTTTAAGCTTTGCTCGAGGATGAGCAAAGGAGTAAGTGTGGAGGAGCTTGTTGGCAATCCTTATTGCATACTTTTAACAGCCAACTCTCATATAAAAACCTCACCAAACTTAGTGAATAGGGCTTTTACACAAATATATTCCACAAGTTTTGGTGTTTCACTTATTTTGCGGGGTTTACATGAAAACATAACCAAAGTGGACCAAAAAGGGAGAAAGAATAAAAGAAAGGACAAAACCCCATTTTGGCCCAAGGCAAAACAAAGAAGAAATAAGAAGAAGCCCAATCCAACTTACACAATTGGGCTGACCCACACCACAGCTACAACCCAGGACCATCTAGGAACCCACAGGCCAGAGCAGGGCGAGGGGGGTAGCACCCAGGGCGTGCTTGCGCCCCAGGTGCGCCCATGTCCCTACCTCTGCCAAGTGGGCCCAATCTTCACGTGCCGACAGCAACCGCCTCACTCACGTCGGTTCACTAGTTCACGGTCCAGTTCAGTGCACATAGACACAGGAGTGAGGTCGGTTTCGGGGTTATGAGGGGAATATTCCATGGAATCACTCCCTTCTCCTACCTATAAGTAGAGGGCCTCACTCCTTCACTTGACACACCACTCCAAGGAAGAAAAGAGCACTACTACACTAGAGTGAGAGCACCACTCCAAAGGGCTATGCCCTACTAGCTAGTTAGAGCTAGAGAGGGAGATGTGAGGGCAAGAGCGGGAAGTGCCGGGCTTGTCGGTGTCTCCCCGCGCTTGTACCACTACGAACAAGTACTTGGCTCCTTATTGGGATCTTGGCTAAGTAAGTGTTCGTGGTTCCTATAGTTTCTTATGCCTTTTGTTTAGTTGAGCTTTACCTATACTTGTTTGCGGGTTCATCGTCCATCCCCATGGCAGATGCTCTAGTAGAGGGCTCCTAATAAAGAGGGAATAACCTTGATCGGCACTAAGTAGTAGTCGATAGCGTAGACGTGGTGTTTAGGCTAGAGGCTACCTTCGTTTGCCTCATGCTCCATGGTTGAGGGGTAGGCAGTAGGCAGTAGGCGGTGACGGCCCTGTCTGTCCCTTACAATCCCCCATGTTCGGGTACGGCGTAGAACTATAGGCTCGCATCGCTTGGTAGACCAGGTGATCTCCAGTGCCCGAAGTAAACAAGTAGAAGTAGAGTATCGCTATCCTTAAGACCTAAGAGCTATAGGAATCCATCTCTACCCCTTCTATCTCTACCCTTGGGTTATCCTTGGATGAACTAGCTAGAAGAAAGTACCTCCATTCCCTGTGGAAAATACGATACCCTAAATACTTTCGGGTGAAGGGTACAACGGTAATTCCATATGCTTGCGGATTCTTCTGCATTCGTTAAGAAATAACAACAACATGCGAGCTGGTCTTTTTGAAGATGATAAAAGCAGGCATATTCAGGCTAATACAAGGTGAGTTGCATCCTTGCTTCTCATTAGCATCCTAGCTTGAGTCTTGGGAAGGCTCAAAGCTAAGTTATTTTCGATGTTACTCATAGCCCCTCAATTTTTCAGTCCACTTCCTATGTGTGAGTGCTTTTTATGGCACTCATCTTCTTTCTTTTTGTTCCATTACTGAAGTGGCGACTTTGGTTTGGGTTTATAGGTTCATACCAAACCACGAACAGGCATTGCTTCTATTAATTCCTTAGTTCTTTCCATTCATGATGAAATGAGATGTGTCTTCTTTGCACAGAGATATTGGAGTTCATCACATGCCCTGATTCATCTTTGACGTGAATTTATCTCAAGACTTTCCCAAATTGAGGTTGAGAGTTTTCAAAATAACTAGTTTCTACTAAAGCATACTATCGGCTCAAAAATTAAACTAGACACCATGTCTATTTTAATTTAGGAAAGCATTTTAACCTAAGCACCATGCTTACTTTAAAACGCCTTTGGAAGTAAGATCAACAGACCTCTTGGTTCAAAAATCAAATTAAACACCACATCTAATTTGACTTAAGAAAAAAGTTTAAACTAAGCACCACGCTTCCTTTAAAAGGTGTATGAAGATACTCCAAACCTAATCATACTATAGCAAACAAAGGTAGCATGAAAGCATAAAAGAAATTTATTTAAATGGGGATGAAGGAGCATGATCATGGTGAGATTCTCTTTTTTTAATAAAAGATGCAAGTGGTATGAATGTATGCAAGGAACTAAATATGTTGTGGATTTGATATGAGAGAATTTAAACTAAACGGAGTGGATACATGAATCATTTAAAGTAAACATGCAATGGAATGCAAAAGATAACTACTCATCAAATTTAAAGTCAATGAGCAAGACTATCACACCTTTCTTGATCATACTTACCATGACTCATATGATAAAATTTGTGAGTAGTGCAGCATTTGTTTCCGTCACTTGAGATGTGATTTGAATTCTTGTGACATCGACCTTTTCTCCAATCTACACATGATTAGATAATTTATATATGTTTATACAAACGTGTCAGATGGCAGGGTTCCAACATTGATGGATCTTGAATGTTCAGGCACCCTAGGGTTATTTATTGTCTTTCTTCTTTTCTTGTGGAAGCTCGCTAAAAGGTCAAAACAGCATCTGTTGTCCAGTCTTATTCTATAATTCAACAGAACAGGCGTAATCTGACTAAAGCTAGTCACAACTAGAATAGCAGACATCAAGCTAGTATCAAAATCTTTATGCCAATTGTTTCCCCTGTAATGGCACCAGAAAGCTTGTTGGTATATTTTAAACGCACACAAATAAATTTGCAAGTGTACGGATACCATTGTAGCTTTCACCCGAGAGTATTCCAGAGTATTGTATTTATCCACAGGAAAACAATAGTTCAAGAAGTTGATAATTCACCATCATGTATCTACTAACTAGTATACTAACTAAACTAAAGTGGGGATAAGTGTTGTTTATGACAAGAGTTATGAATAATGACTCACACTTAAGAGAATTACATAAAAAATGAGTAGTCTAGCTAAGTTGAGAGGATAGCGAGTGAGTTCAAGGTTCCTAAATACATCTCTATTACTTTAGTTCTATAGGGTATAACTAATCATGGGTAAATATAGCGATCATACACAATAACACTTTGGAGCGACAGTAGCTTTCCAACTCTCGAGGGGGATGAGATAGTGTAGTTAGGGGAAGGCTGCCTAAAGCTCTACGAACATTAATCCTAACATGGTGGATTACAATGGCCTGACAGAGCTGTCACCCCTAGGGCTACCACAACTAATCGTAGGATTGAGCGCAATCTCAGGTAACCTATAGTCTAGACACCATGTCTATACTCTAGATTACTACTCTAGTCACATATGATAATTAAAGCACTCGATGCAAGCGGAGATCCCATGCTGAGGTATGATAACTATACTGACCATACAGATGAAAGGCATAAAAGTAGATAGAGAAGATAAATATATGAAAGCATAAGTCTTGCAAAGGTGAGATACAAAGATATACCTGACAATGTTATCCTAAACGTTAAACGGTAAACAGTCGGTCACCCTTCGTTTAGCGTTTAAATGGTTTAGACGGTGTTTAAATGGATTAAAACGGTCTAAACGGTTTTACATAATATTAGAAAAATATGCATATTTTTTGATGTAAAATCAATTATTCTAGCATTTATACATATTTATGCAACTAAAAAATCAATTATTTTTGTATGTATATATATTTATGCATGTTAGAAGAATCAAATATACATATTTATGCATGTAACAAATCAAGTGTATATATTTATAAATATAATAAATTTAAGTATACAAATTATTGATGTAAAATTCAACTAGATTTACATGGTGTTTGCCTAAACGTCCGTTTAAACAGCCGTTTAGCCCATTTAATACTGTTTATATCCGTCCCGTTTAGGCCGTTTAGACCATTTTTCTCGTTTTTTTTGACCGTTTAAACGGTGAACCGTTTAATTTTCCGTTTACCCCCTAAACAAAACAGTTTATCACTGTTTACCATTTAGCGGCCGTTTAGGCGAACACTGATACCCGACCTCCAAAGATTTTCTCCAAAACCTGAGCATGGCTCAACTCTCCCTAACTCTCAGCAAGAGGTGTTCTACTTCTACATCTTGAGAGTTGGCTCTGATCCTGACGAGGAGGATATGAATTAGGGTTTCAGGGATGGCTTCATGGAGGGGGGCAGGGGCTGATTATATAGACCAGAGCTTGTAACATGAGCCCTTGGATCAAATCAAATTGAAGTAACAGCAGAGATGCAACCTAGGAGGTGGTGGAAAACTGACGTAGGAACGAGAGGCTGACGCGGGGACCCCACAAGCCGGCTAGCCCCACATAGCAGCCCTCGGTGTGTGCTTCGGTGGAGAGCCTCCTGGAGTCCTCTAGAATCTTCTAGACTTGTTACTGTGGTGGATAAGCACGATTAAGTCTAACAAGTAGGTCCTCCATGACGATTTTTTGATTGAATCCTGCCTGAAACACAGATTCACCAAAACTTGTGGAATTTATTACTTTAAACCCCTAGACCTATGTTGGTGATCCTTTTTATGCATTTATATAAGTTATATTGACGGTCTATGATGAACATTAACTACCGTCAACATTCACCACAAGGGTTAGAACATTTTGTGACAAAAAAATGAGAAACGAAAGTGAGAAAGGTTCATTGCCTTTACTATTATTAGGTTTGCGACAATTCCTATTGCTATACTGTTATCTAAGGCGTTCCAATCCTAGGGTTTTGTCCTACGTCAAGCTCGGCTCTGATACCACTCTATCGGCCCCTCAATTTGAGTCCTAACTGCATCTGTATTTACGCTAGGATCACACACAAATACGCACAAAAGGTTCTGAGCTTTATTAATATCTAGAAATAAGGTCTTGCAACAGTGGCCCAAAGGGGCACGGTCATAGGCTACATATCTAGCGGAAGACTACAGCTGTGGAACGACATTATTGGTGGTCTCTAGAGCGGGATTATTATACAGCAAAGCGGTGTTCTATTCCATAGGCAACTTGAGTGTGGTCGAAACCCTAGCTTCGATGTCATACTCCTACGAATGAATCTCCTAGCGGGAACTCTAGTCCTCGTGGTACGCTTCTTCATCGAAGTCATAGTCTTCTTCTGTGCCGAGGTCTGTGACTCAACAACGGGTGAGTACATACATACTCAGCAAGCCCTAACCATAGGGTGGAAATAGAAGTGTAGTGGTGATTATAATGAAGGGTTGGGTCCTAGCGGAGTATTACAATTCCCACTAGTGCCCAGATTAGCATCAATTTCATTACCAGTTTCATTACACATAAAAGTAAAACCAATCATAGTATCCCATCCTAACATTTGCCCATTTCAAGGATGTGGCTATTCAAATATATTTAAATAAATTCTACAGAGGTGTACAAATTTCTCGACATGATAGGTGAAACCTCATCCATGATCAGTGGATGAAATAGACGTAACGAGCCCTCGTACCCGAATGTATGTGACCTTAGATGTCCATATAACTCTACTACAGCTTCTCAGGGGTTGGAAACATAAAACTAGGAAGATACCAAATCCCCACAAACGTGATGATACCAAATCATCACAAAAGAAACATGGCTCGAACATGGCCAAGAAAACAAGGGCTCGAAAGTGGCCAAAAATCAAAAGCTTAACGTGGAAGATCACATAGCATCCACGCCAATCGGACATTGAAGAAAACCTATCCCCCATATCGGCTCCTAATATTTCGCTGCCTACACCGACCTCCTAGTAGAAATTATACTTCTATCTAACGGGGTGTGAGATCAAGCCTACCCATATAGACATGTGGCTGCACAAAATAACTCACTAGGCGAGAGGGACTACGAACCAGTCCTTATGTGACCGAGGCGAGTATCTCCCACAGGAATCCTATCCAGGCATTCCTGCCATGGTAAACTACCTCCATAGTTTATCACCACTCACCCCATGTTGGGGTTTAGTTTTAGGTTCAACAATTTTAAGTTCCCTTCTTATTATCCCTAAATCTAGTCATGATGTGGAGCTCATAAAATAACATGATAACCATTTATCTTAATCATATCACATTAACCAAGCTCATTTCCTAGGTAATAATCTCAATCATGTTTTATCATTTCAGTGGTTTAAAGAAAGATGGTAGGGAGGGGAGCTAGGACTTGCCTTCGTCGTTGTCACCTTCCGGCACGTCTATGAAATTCGGTCCTTGTCCTCCTGACGATTACCGTGTCTGTCGGGCATATCATTTGAAATAAGGCTACCACTAACCGTAAAAGAAAGGGCAAAAGCAAACATAGAGCTATGTGGTGGCACTAGGTGCAAATGATAGAGTTGGATTTTAGATGAATTTTAGAGGTGGTTTCATGTATAAAGGAGTTAGGGTTTAAAAGTTATGTATTTTAGAAGTTTATCCTATAGTGATTTAACTAGGTGGAATTTTATATGCATTTGTTGGTGCATGAAAATATGTGTAAACTACATGATTAAATCCCCTAATGCATCTAGTTTATTTACAAATTTTTCTAGGAATTTTTCTATTCTAGGAAGATGTATTTCTAACTCTTTGTGTACACTAGCCGGGTGCATCTAGCATTTTCTGAAGTGTACCCCACGCTGTGTGTGTTTTTTGTGTGACAGGTGGGCCACCCTATTTGTGTCAGCAGTGGCGATGATGTCAGCGTTAAGGCCTTGGGCCCACGTGACAGTGAGGGAGGGAAGGGAGAGAGGGAGACGGACGGGGACGGAGGATAACGGCAACGCCATTTCCACATGGCCCCACATGGCGGAGATAGAGAAGGGGGAAAGGGGAATGGTGGTGAATGGAGGTGACTGTCGCGCTGTCAAAATAGGGGAGGAGGTGCTGAGCTTGTTGAAATGGATTACATCGGCGGTGTTAGCCCTCAAGGGTGACGGATGATTGGCGGACGGGGCTCGTGGGGTCATGCCGCAGCCGGTGGTGGGATCACCAATAGCAAAGGGTGCCCACAATGGTGGTGGCTGCTCACCGGAGGGGTCACGACAGCGTTGTGCGATGGACTCAACCCTTGAGGCAATATTCTAACCAATCAACTACATGTACTTGCATGCGGGTGAGTGTAGAGTGCGGTGGTGGTGGTAGGGTGCCCTGGGGTGGCCTTGCCGGTGATGGCCGACGGCCATTGCAGCTCGGCGAAGTGGGGCTCACGCGAGCAGCACAACACAGAGACCTAGGCTACCAACTAGCTATAGCAAAAGGAAAAGAAGAAGCTTGGGGACTCACCGGTTACTCCAATCGACCAGGGACACAACACAGACAGAGAAGAGAGGAGGTGGCACCCGCTCCCACCGATGGGACGGACGTGACTGTGCACAGTCAACAGGAGCACGAGAATCACGCCCTGACTCAACACGACCCCCGTCATTCCACGACCATGACATCCATATCTCTACAGCGATAGGGGTAACGACCACTATACCACCTAACACCCTCTCTACGCAAATCTAGGTGCCCACGTCGCCCGTCCTCAATGGCACAGAGGCGCACAGGACTAGGCATGGCCACAGCATGTAGCACCAGCAGACGGAGAGGCCAAAAGAGCAATGCTTGTTGTATCTCTGCGCTATAGGAAAACTGTTCTCACCAGATAAGGAGGAAGACGGCCATGCCTGAGGCCACCTTTTGGTTTTTCTCTTTCATTTTCACCTCTTTACCACAAATGTAACCTGAGCCCTCTCCTTAGAAGCTATAAAAGGGGAGGCAGGGACCACATCTAGGGCAATCGACTAGAGTTCACAACAATCAAGCAACCACACATTCACACATCCACGCACCACCCCTCACAAGAGACCTAGGATCCGCTCCCTCTCTCGAAAGCTTATAACCCCTACTACGAGCACACCAGTGCAAGGCAACACGAGCAGTAGCAAAACCCACTGGACGTAGGGCCGTTCATGCCCAAACCAATATACATCCTTGTGTCCGCTTTACACACCATCCAGGCCTAGACGCGTAGATACAAATTTACTCGTCGCTCTGTTTAGACCCCCAGTTCTCTAGACACCGACAGTTGGCGCACCAGGTAGGGAGACTTCTGAGCATCACGATCCATCTCTTAGGTCTCGATGGCCAACCCCCATACCCGCTTCATCCTAGGCTCCCATGTCTGGTTCGGCAACCTAGATTTTCTCTGCACGGGAGAGGACTATGATCTGATCATTCATCCCCTTTTGTCGACATCGACGCCATCTCTGAGGCCCTGTCCAACCTTCACCTGGGCACAGATGATAGGCAGGCCCTCGAGAACGACTGCCCAGGAAGTTCCCAGGGCAAAACGATGCAGGCCGGTAAGCCGCACGACCACGGGAAGGCCCGTGGCTAGTCTTCGACTACAGTTCGTCTTGATCCATCTGCGGGGGAGATTCCCGTAGATCTACCGATTCACCATGCACAGGCTATCGCGAAAGTACTTGCGACCACCGAGACAGCCTCTAGCACCAGCTCTGACAAGGACGACGGTAGTTAGGCCAGCGCCGACTTCTCCGGGCTCAATGACCCAGAGGCTCTACGTCGTTTTGTCGGTATCTGTGACTACCTCCTCGATGACGGTGACTCCGATGATGGCGGCTACGAGCTCACATGGCCATAACACCGGAGGGCAGAGGCTGCGCACGGCGTCGACATGCCACGATCAGTAGATCATCGCATCAACCCCTGCCCAAGATCTATTATTCTATTCGAATACAATCTGTTCGTGCATGCGAAATCGTTGCACATTATCTGCCATAATTTATTCCCTCACTTACGCGTTAAATCATGAGTTAAATTATCAGCGATAATTACGTAATGTGTTTCCACCCTCTACGATCCATTACGATGCGGAGTTCGAAGGCTGGCCCGCGAAGGGTTCGACAGCCGCTCCGAGCCACCCAAGTGAGGGATGGCGTGAGAAGGGGCACACGAGCGGCCAGTACCCGGATGCGCTGAGCGTCATGGGCCTTCCCGAGTCATGTTCGAGTCCAGGCCGGTTTACGATTCAGGAGTTTTTTCCGAAAAAGGCAACGAGCCCTCGGGGACAGTCGAACGACCTCGGGAACTCCCCAAACCAACCGCTAGGAAATGTTAAAGCCGGTCACTAGCTTACCTCCGTCAGATCCCCGTAAACGGGAACTGGGGCTTCACTTGAATCAACCTATTTTAACTCAACGGGCACCATGGCTCGACCCAGCGAGGAATGCCATGGCGTTGCCCAAACCCTCCTCTTTGCGAAAAAGATGTGTGAGGGATATGCTAACAAAACCACTTAGCCGGGCCCACGCGCAAACAGGGATTTCAGAGGACCCAGGGGCAGAAATGTCCGACCCACGAGCGAACTCTCCCGAGCATCCTGGTGAGCCTACGATGCTAGGCAATGGCAGAGGCATCGATAAGAATGCATTTGACCCTATCTCGGGACGTGGGAAACTGCTACACCTAAACGTCCGATCGATCTATCAAAAGCCACAAGAGCTACGCGCACATGAGTTTGTACCTCCCTGAAAACCGTCAACAACCGAAGTCTCGTTGACATCGCCGACCGCCATTATCGATCAACTCAAGGCAAAATGATGGGAATAGGAAAATGAAATGACCATGATAACGATCGGATGAACTGATTTCTTAGATTATAAGCTATTTTACATTTTTAGGGGAAGGGAGGAGTCCTAGACTAAGCCTACAGGTCCTCGTTGAGGACCTAGTCCGCATGGACCAAGGCAGCGACGATGTTCGCCACTGGTTCAAAGCCCTCGAGGAGGTCCTCGTAGTCTCCAAGCCCCTCCCCCATCATGAAGCCTTCAACATCCTAGAGCTCCATGTCTGTGGCCGCCTGGGCCATCGTCAGCGCAACGGCCGCTCCTTGACAGACACCGCGCTCGATTGCCGCCCGGATCAGTGCCCGCGCGCTGAGGAGGCGTTCCTCCCGGTGCCCTTCTGGAGCATGCACGAAGTCCACCAAGACGTCGGCGGCGCTGCGAAGGGACTCCACCTCCACGAGCAGCTCTACTCAAACAAATACCAAGCATCAGACATCACATCGGCTAAAGAACAAAATGAGGAAACGGAAGTTCGCTCACCTGCACACCGACGGTCGAATTTCGTTCGCTGTGAATGAGTGAGCACCGCCTCCTCCTCCAGAGAAGTCACCACCGCCTTGACAGTAGCCAACTCCTCCCGGGCCTCTTGGAGTGGGGTAGCAACACCCTAGGACATCGTGTTCTGGGCCTGCCCATACCCGGGCATGGAGGCAACACCGGTATTAAGGCGACGGCAGCGCGAGGGCTCCCCGTCCCCCTCTCCTGGCGTGCCCACATAGGAGCCCCTAGAAGAGTCACCGTGCTCCATGATAATGGCTAAGGTGGCAAGGAAAGAAAGAAAGCAGGGAAAAGGAGGAGAGATGCCAAGGTCGGGCACCACGGCTCGGGTCATATAGGGCCCTAGGGAGGCCTCTCAACTCCCGTGGCATTTAATACGTCACCCAACCACCCAACTGCCCCACTCGTCTCCCAAGGGAGCCACGTCGGTCTCATGCCGTGTCTCAGGAAGGCGAATCGTTCTCGCAGATAGTTCACAGCCCATTTAATCATGACAACAAAACTATGTACAAGGCAACCGACTGGACGCCCAACTCCCCATGAACATGAAAAACTAGGCACCTCCCCACCTTCCCACGCGCCGGGACACAAAGTGTCACAACAGCAACTGCCTGACGTGGCCCCTCGTCTTCCCTAGGTGAACCCACTCGCTCGATTCAAAGCCCATGAAGGGATAACTCATCCCTCTAAGGCCTCGGGCGTACACCCGGCGGGTGCGCTCCCGCGCACCCACCGGATAGTCTTCTCTAAATCAAATAAATCGCAATGAGCCCAAATGTGATGACGAGGGCCCACGCATGCCCCTTCGTTCTGCTAAAAAACGCAAGGAAAACAAAACGACAGCAGAGAGGCCATCCGGTCAGTCCCTTGCAATGCGCGGGGGCTCGGGGGCTTCTCTCGCATCCTGACCTAGCCAATGTTCAAAGCCAAGGGCTCAGGGGCTCCCCACCCGACCCACGGCCATACGAAAAACACCATACTTGCTCAATTAAAGCCCTTGAAGGGATAACTCATCCCTCCAAGGCCTTGGGGGCTACACCCGCCAGGTGCGCTCATGCGCACCCATCGGATAGTCCTCTTTAAACACAAAACAAATCAAAAGCTACCCATGGTCGCTCGTTCTCAAGCCTCTGAAGGAGTGCTCCACTCCTCCACAGGCTCGAGGGCTACTGTCAGGTATCAAAATACCAGGGTACCCAACAGACGGTAAAATAAGGCACCCTGTACAATCGCTAAAGCCCCATCGTAGGGACCCCAGAAAAGTTAACTCACCGAAAGCGCAGACAGCACGTCAGTCGCTTACGACACGAGCGACAAACCCCATCCCACCCGAGCCTTGCGGAGAGATCTCGGGCAAGATGAGTACCTCGGGTAAAATTTTTCCGCCTCGCCCGAGCCCCCGCGGCATCATCAAAAGCGCCCGACCCCCTCATCCTACTTCCACCTCGCCCGAGGGACACGTGTAACCCTCTGGCAAGACGGTGAGCCACGGGGACTCCCCAACCGCTGCACCCGCTCCCACCGATAGGACAGACATGACCGTGCACAGTCAACAGGAGCACGGGAATCACGCCCTGACTCAACACGACCCCGGTGATTCCACCACGACGACATCCATACCTCTACAGCGACGGGGTAACGGCCACTATACCACCTAATCCCCTCTCTACGCAAATCTAGGTGCCCACGTCGCCCGTCCTTAACGGCACAGAGGTGCACAGGACATGGCCACAACACGTAGCACCAGCAGACGGAGAGGCCAAAAGAGCAATGCCTGTTGTATCTCTGCGCTACAGGAAAACTGTTCCCACTGGATAAGGAAGAAGACGGCCACGCCCAAGGCCACATTTTGGTTTTTCTCTTTCATTTTCACCTTTTTACCAGGAATGTAACCCGAGCCCTCTCCTTAGAAGCTATAAAAGGGGAGGCAGGGACCACATCTAGGGCAATCGACTAGAGTTCACTGCAATCAAGCAACCACACATCCACGCACCACCCCTCACAAGAGACCTGGGATCCGCTCCCTCTCTCGAAAGCTTGTAACCCCTACTACGAGCACTCTGGTTGCAAGGCAACACGAGCAGCAGCAAAACCCACTGGACGTAGGGCCGTTCATGCCCGAGCCAGTATACATCCTTGTGTCCATTTTACACACCATCTAGGCCTAGACGCGCAGATACAAATCTACTTGTCGATCTGTTTAGACCCCCGGTTCTCTAGACACCGACAGATGGGAAGCAGGGAGTGGGCTGCTGTGGGCCGAAAGGAGGGAGAGGGAGAGAATGAGCCCAAGTGGGTTTTCCATTCCTTTTTCTTTTTTCCAGCTCAAATAAGCATGTGTTTAAATGATTTTAAATTCAAATTTGAATGCATGAGTGTGTA
Organism: Saccharum hybrid cultivar R570; assembly: GCA_038087645.1. Lineage (NCBI taxonomy): Eukaryota > Viridiplantae > Streptophyta > Magnoliopsida > Poales > Poaceae > Saccharum > Saccharum hybrid cultivar. The sequence goes on from JAQSUU010000113.1 coordinate 8,241,649, forward strand.
AATATGTACCACCATCCATAAGTTCAACAAGTCAAGCAATCATTTACACAAAGTTTCACACACCAATTTTTATATTCCTATGTTAATTTATTTGTAAAAAAAATATTCAGGTTGGTAATATGTACTATTTCCTATGCAATATTTAAAAAGGTCAAATTTTTAATGATTTTTAAAACTAGGTCACTTTTTAGGGTGTTACAGTCTGGCAAGGCAACTGTGCGCCCAAAATTTTCACGGTCTGGCAGGACAGCAGTGCGTGCGAGCATGAATCCGCGGTGGGCCATGTGCACCAACAGACAAAAGAAATAGAATTGCTGACATCAACGCTTAATGAATGGTTTGTAAATTAAAAAAGTTGTAACTCCTGAACTGAGTATCTAAATTAAATTCTGATTGCACTATCACGTTTCTTATAATAAATCCTTCAAAATAAGATCCCACATAGATATATTTAGATAAATTTTTAATAACAAACATTTATCTTATAAAGATAGAATATTATTGAGCAGAGACGATGTTCTAGTTCGGAGAACAATGTTCCATCTTCAACAGAAAAATGTTCTCAGTTTAGAAGAACCGTATTCTAATTTTAGGTTCATGATAATATGACATAAAAATAAATAAATAAATACATAGCATAAATAAATAGTAACAAAATCTAGAGCAAAGCATAAGAAAAAACATAATAGAGAAAAATTTAAAAGAATCACATGGATACTTTTCGAACGTCCTAAAATAGACTATAGAATATCATATGTATACTAAGTGAATAACAATAAATACATCATAGAACATTACTAAATATATTATGGAACATCACATATATATTACGTGAACATCACTAAAACATCATAGAACATCACATATATACTGTGTGAACATCAAAAAAATATCATATAACATCACATGTGTACTATGAGAACATCACATGTATATTATGCGAACATCACAAAATACAGCATAGAACATTATAAGCATACCACGTGAACATAAAAAAAACATCATAGGACATCACTTGAATAACACGTAAACATAAAAAAAACATTACATGTATACACATGAATATATAAAACATAGAACATTACATGTATAGAATATCTTAGTGTGCGTCACTAAAACAACAATAAATACACAATGAAACATCGCTAAATATATTATAGAATATTGCATATATATTCGTGAACATCACTAAAACATCATAGGACATCACATGTATACTGTGTGAACATCATAGAACATCACATGTATAATACAAGAACATCACATTCATATTACGCGAACATCGCAAAATCCAGCATAGAACATTACAAGCATACCACGTGAATATAAAAAATATCACAGGACATCAGTTGAATAACATGTAAACATAAATAAAATAAAAAACTTTACATGTATATACAAGAACATCACAAAAAACAACATATAACATCATAAAAATAATAACAAAAAAAGACAAGAAAAAATGAAATAAAAGAAAGGAAAAAATATAAAAATGAAAATAATAATAAACACATAAAATATAAAAAGAAAATAAAAAATGAACGATGCATGAAAAGAAAAAAAAAGAAATAAAAAAGACAAAAGAAAAAAATTAAAGAAAGATCAAAATATAAAAAACATTAACAAAAGGAAAACATAATTAGAAAAGAAAGAAATAAAACAAATTAAAAGAAATCAAAAGAAAAAAGAAAAGAAAAGATAAAAATAGAACATCACATGTATAACATGCGAACATCAGAAAATAATAATAAAAGAGAAAAAAGAGAAACATAAATATAAAAAAAGAAAGTAATGAAAAATCACATAAAACAGAAAAAGAAATAAAAATAGAAAATATAGCACAAAAAGAAAAAATAGAAAGAAAAAGAAAGAAATAAGAGAAGAATAAGGAAAAGATAAAAAAAAAAGGAACGACCGTACCTATGCTCGGAGTGCTTCCGCGTTCCTGTGGTCCCACGCCGCGGATTCCCACACAAGCGTTTCCCCCACGCCATCGGTAGATGACTCCGGTCCGAATGTTCGGACCGAAGGATTTCCGATCATTTGGGCACCGCTCCTCCAGTTGCAGGCAACGATGCCAATTCTTATGAAAGCCAGAAAATCTAATCATAGGTTTAGTGAAACCATCAATTTCATGTTACAAATGTTGGTATGTTTTCTATAAACTTCGTCGAAGTTAGATGCATTTTGTTGTTCGGCTTATTATCTTTGCGGCTGATGCTGTTATGTTGTGAGAGAAAAACACCGTACTATAGCTATAGCTGATAAGCTGGGCTGATAAGTTTATGTGAATAGGGCTAAGCTAACGTTACATATAATCTAGAAAAGATGAGTTAATACCTATTTGAACCTATTCTAGCACAATGATTAAGCAACCACCATTATTTTAGTGTGCGTCTCGAAATGGCAGTGCTACCTACGTCATATCTGATCTCACCGTCAGGCAAGCCGAGCCAAAGTTAGGAACCACCCAGGTGTGAACCACCCAGGTGTGGCTCTGCTGCCATTGCTTAATTGCGCGAGCGATGCAGGCTTGATGGAGACGTGATGTTAAAAACATATCCTCTAGAATATCGAGCCCCTTAAGATCACATTTTGACCATCAATTTCTCTATAATAGATAATTATTGATGACAACAAAAATATCATTACAATGCACTACTATTCTTAAATACAAATCTAATATTACTATTTTTAACTATAAACTTTGTTCTAGAGCCCAATTGTTGATTAAAGGTTGCAAAGTTTGAATTTTGAAACAAGTAGATGTTATTTTAAGACTTAGAGCATGGCTAATAATACAGCGCACCAGAAGGCTAACTAATAGCCCACACATATAGTGGTTTGGCTAAGACATAGACTAAATCATTTATGTCAGGCCTACCTCTTTCTCTCAGAGTTCTTTGGAACCTGTGCTAGCAGCCACCTTTCCTTCTCTCTCCTCTTCTCTCTTAGGGACTATCACTACCATACCCTAAAAAGTCGAGGGCATACCCTTTTCTTTGCAACAAGTCGAGGACATACTGCGAACACAAAGTTGATATGTGCCCTTATTATTTGGATTTGTGATGAGTGATTGTTAACGTGATTCGCATCTTTTAAGTTTGTGAACTAACCATGACGTAAGTTGGGTTATATGTGCAACATGTCTCTTAGCTTATGGTGCATCGGTGTGGAGCTCGGAGACGGTGGTCGATGGCAAGATGAAGATCAAGTAGGGACGTGTCATGCCGACGGACTGGGAGCAGTGAAGGGTGGACGTGAGGCTTGAACCGAGAGACCAAGAGGTTGGGTGACCAGTCCCTGTGGCTAACATTTGGTGACATCGATAAACGCAAGTGTACATGGAGGAGTAATCATGTTGACCGAGTCAAGACGGTGGACGTGCAAGTCGAGCGGGGGCTCTAGAGGACTTTGTGGCCGAATGGTCGAGGACGGAGGTGGCACGCGTCAAGTTGCGGGGGACGCGTATGAAGTACGCTACCCCAAAACGGTATCGTGGTTTCACTACAAGAAACTTGTTAATCCATGATGGATTTACAAATCGCCACTGATAGACACAATCTGTGATGATAATTTATTTTTTGTCATGGTTGTGCACCAATGAATATTCTCGGCCTGCTAACTCGTGACGGTTTTATCCGGATCGTCACAGGATTTGATTATAAATTCATCATACTCTAGTTAGCCAAAACACTAGGCCCGCTGTCAATATTTAGTTCAAAGAAAAATAAAAAAATGATTGCAAAGAGAATCAAACCCAAAAGACGATTTGTTAAATTATTTGAACAAATAATTGTTACTTTGTTACATGTATATGATACATATGCCAAAACTAAAAATATTCTCCGTATATATGATGCGGATAAGGCTGGATATCGAGCCAACCGTAGTTTTTTTCGAGCTTTTTTAGAAATTGGTATAATCTTATTCATCATTATTTCCTGCATTGTTTAAGACCTAACTTCATGACGAGCCTAACGAGCCGAGCCGAAGTTGAAAGTCGTTCCAAATTAAGTCATTTTTATTTTAAAAGAAAAATGAGTCTAATCGGAGCACTTTTGTACCGAGCCAGCTTAACGAGCTTTTTGTCCAGCCCTGGATGCGGATGGGAACAACAAATCTGCAGCATGTGGGGTTTGAACCTAGCACATGTAGGAAAGTAGCAACATGTCTTACCATTTGAGCCACTTGTTCTATGTGTCTAAATGTGCACTTAAGTATTTTTATTTATTTACTAGCCTGGCCCATTCACTCGAGTTGGCCCAGCATCCGGTCAGCGTGGTCCATTCATCACTTGAGTTGGACCAGCCTTTGGTAAAATTAGAAAGAAAAAAATGCGCTCAACAAGAATTGAACCTAGGACCAGCGAGTTGAAACCAACCCAGCTAACCAATACACTAGTTGTTCGTTTTTGTAGATATAGGATTCGATTTCCCTTTTCTTCTTATCTGTAGAGTAAGTTTTTCCTCAAATCAGTTCACAGACTCAGACACTACCGCCGACGGCGAGATTAGGCAGGAGCCGCGTTGCCGCTGCCCACCACTGCCGCGCTGTCCAGCAACATCACCTCCTCGCCCACCATCACCATTGCACACCAGCGACTTCACCGCCGCCCTCCAACCCCATCCTCTAGTCTCTACAGCACCACCGCCCTCTGTTGCTGCACCAACGAGAGATGTCGAGTATGGCCATGCGTCCACCTGGTGACAAATCCAACTATTGAGCGAACTCCTACAGCCTCAAGCACGACTCAAATCGCCGATCGTTGAGCACCTGCCCTCCTGTCTAAGGAGATCCCCATCTGCCTTACCTAAACACCTGCTGACAGCCAAGGTATATCTCTTCTATTTATTTATTTTTTCTTTATTTTGTTGGAGGTAGCATTTGAATTGGTCCATTGTGCTCATTGTGGTTTATCTGCAATGTTTGATTAGATGGATAGAAGTTGGGTGCATAGCAGACTATTTTCCCTTGAATACATTGATGGTGTGAAAGAATTTATGAGTTTTATTCAAGGGAAATTCAATAAGAATGTTGAAATTCTATGCCCCTATAGCAGATGCCTTAATCAGAAGTACCTAAAATAGGCTGTTGTGAAGAAGCATATATTGATCAATGGCATGGAAACTACTTATACTCGGTGGATTCATCATGGAGAGAGCTTAGATGTCATTGTTATTGAGCATCCTATTGATATGCATGAAGATGATGACGGTTCCACACATGGGGTAGGTGTGACAGAGGATGACCTATAGATTGCAGCGGCAAAAGCAAGACTGGATGTAGAAAATCAAGTTGGTACTAAAGAACCTCATGATAAAGAGTCATTTTTGAAAATTATCATGAGAGAGGCAAAGCGTCAACTTTATCCTGGCTGTACCAAAATTTTCAAGGTTCTCATTTGTGGTAAGGCTTCTACATATGAATTCATTATATAGGATGAGTAATTCTGTTTTTTCTGCACACATGAAGCTATTGGCTAAAGCTTTCCTAGAATTCAATACACTCCCAAAATCATATGATAAACCAAAGAGTATTCTAAAGGAACTAGGTATTGGATATGAATCAAGACATGTGTGCTACAATAATTATGTGTTGTTCAGAAAGCAATATGCCAAGCTTACAATTGCCTAGTTTGTGGTCTCTTGTGATGGAAAGATGCGGAAAGAAAGAAGATTCCACAAAAGGTGTTGCGACATTTTCCATTAGCACCTAGGCTAAAGAGGATGTTTTCGACCAAAGAAGCATAAGAAGCGGCACAATGGCACAAGTTCAAGCGGCAGCCCATTGAGAAGAATATGAGCCACCCAGCTAATGGTGAGGCATGCTAAGATTTCGACCATGATTATCCAAATTTTGCAAAGGATGCAAGAAACCTTAGACTTGGCCTAGCTACTGATGGGTTCAATCCTTTTTCAGAAAAGAACACAAAATATAGCATGTGGCATGTGCTTGTTGTGCCATACAAACAAGCACCATGGGAATACATGGAGGAGTCAAACTTCATGATGGCTATGCTTATTTCAGGTCTAAAATCACCAGGGAAGGACTTTGATGTATTTTTAGAGCCTCTTGTGGAGCATTTACTTGAGCTTTGGTCAGGTGTCGATACTTATGATGCTATTACTAGCAAATCATTTAAACTTCATGTTGCGGTTTTGTGGTGCATCCTTGATTACCTAGCTTTGAGCACTCTTTCAGGGCGTACCACAAAGGGCTATTTTGCATGTCTCCATTGTGACAAGCATCCTCTTTCATATGGCCTAAGGAGCAAAATTGGTTATTTTGGGCACTTTTGTTTCCTTCCAAAGGAACATCCTTTGAGGAGAAACAGTGAGTTTGCCAGACTTCATGAAAGCAATGATCCACCAGGTAAATTCTGTACGGAAGAGTTGATGGCTAAATTGGAGAGAGTTAAAGATGTCAGACTTGGGAAGCCACAAGGAACTAGGAAAGGAAGCATTCCAACTCTGAAGGGGATCATGTGAAAATTTGGAGCCGGATGGTTAGTTTTTGGAAGTTACCATATTAGAAAAAGTTAAAGGTGAGACATAATCTTGATGTGATGCACATTGAGAAAACATATGTGAGAACCTAATTGGGACAATTCCCAATATAAGGGGCAACACAAAAGACACAGCTAAAGCTAGGCTTGATTTGAAAGATTTGGGAATTAAAAAGGAGCTGCAATTTAGAGAGGATGGAGATCATGTGAGATGGCTCATGCTAGATATACCTTGTCCACTGAACAGAAGAAGGCTTTTTGTGGTTTTTTACGGGAGGTCAAGTTTCTAAATGGATTTGCTTCCAACATCTCAAGATGTTTAAATGCTGAGGGAACAATGGTACAAGGGCTAAAACACATAATTGTCACATTCTCTTGCAAAGAATTTTGCCAGCTGCCATGAGAGGATTTCTGGACAGGGATATTTATGAAGCAATATCTGAGTTAGGGAAGTTTTTTAGGGAATTGTGCAGCAGAACTCTTAACAAGGATGTGCTAGTTGAAATGAAGAAAGAAATCCGTATAATTTTGGTGAAGCTTGAGAAAAGTTTTCCTCCAACTTTCTTTGATGTGATGATACACCTTGTTGTACATTTACCCGATGAGGCATTGCTCAGGGGTCCTATGCAATATGGGTGGATCTACCCAATTGAAAGGCGGCTATATACTTTGAAGCGATATGTGAGGAATAGGTCATGACCAAAAGGTTCAATTGCTGAGGCATATATTGTTGATGAGTGTCTAACATTTTGCTCTAAATACATGGATGATGTTGAAACAAGATTTAATCGAGAGGCAAGAAATAAAGGTTTCTCCAATAAAGAAGCTTATTGTGTTGATGTTTTTGGGCATGGAGTTCATTTTACTTCTACACCTAAATTTGTATATGATGAAAATGGCATTGATCAAATTGTGTGGTTTGTGTTGAACAACTATGCTCAAGTGGAGATTACGTCAAGTATGTTCTATGTACTTACTTGAGAATTTGAGATGTATTGATTTATGTAGGAACACAACTACTTGTCACGTTGCTGCTATGATGTAAGGGAAATTTTACAGAATATTGTGTTTTTAACATGCTGCTGCTCTTGTGATGATCATATAATGCTATTGTACCATATTAAGTTGTTTGTAACATGCTGTTGCATGCTATTGTAACATGCTACTGTTGCTATTTTACAGAAAATTGTGTTTGTAAAATTTGGTATAAGCAAGTATTTTGATTCGGCATGTACAGAGATAATTAAACTCTTGGTTTACCACTAGCAGCATGGTCCTACACTTCTATGCATTATGGTTACATAGCTAGCTGCAGCTGGTGCTACTTATTTTTTTCAGATGAACACTTGCTGCAGGAGTGCTTCATGCAGTAGTAGCACACCTACAGCTAATGTTCATGCTACTGCTGCAGCAAACTAGAACCTGACAAAAAAATTGTTGTGTTGGCATCATCTCAAAATATCAGTCTGCTGAGTGAAATTAATTTGGTTCAACTTATTTGTCAAAGCTTTTTGAACTTATGTGCGACACTTCTTTGACATTTAGTAGCTATAAGCTTGTGCCATTTCGTGTTTCTTTATTCTAGCAATGTATTAGCTTATGTTAAGTAACTGTCCAGATTTTTGTAAGTGTCCAGATTTTTACTTGAACAGTAGTTGGCTTCTAGATTTTTAGTTAAACAATAGCTGTCTAGATTTTTAGTTAAACATGTTCTTCTATATTTTTAGTTGAACAATAATTATCTATATTTCTCTTTTTAGTTGAATATGTTCTTCTAGATTTTTAGTTAAAAAATAACTGTCCAGATTCATCATCTTTTTAGAGTCGATACCCTTGCTTTTGATCGATCTTCTTTCGTTTCAACTCGCTACTTTCTTAGTTACTATGAACAAGAATTGTTCAAACAGTCAGTAAACAATTCTATTTCTCAGGTAGGAAAGTAGGTTGCTTTGTCAAAACTTAGTAGGATAGGTAATAGGAAAGGAGGATTTATTATTTTTTTAAGTTGAGCAGTAGCTGTCTTGGTTTCTGTAACCCTGATTCATGCTGGACCTGATGCATATAAATATCATTTTTAGGAAGATAAATACAATAATGAAGAGCCTAATGCATTTGATTTGTTCAAGGAGTTCCACTACAGCAAGAAAAAAATGCTACACCCCTACTATAAAGGAGGCTATTGTAAGATAACTTTTAGACTTGGCTCTTTATAATGCTTATTTTTAATTCTCTCATCATCAACCATGTTTGTCATTTGCTTGCTAGAGTCAAATGGAAAACAAGCTGTCTACAACAATAGAAGGTGAATGACTCAAATCTGCAGCTCAAGTTATTGGTGATGGCTTGCTGAGAACACCAAGAATCAGTTTTTGCAGAATATGCGGTTCCAGAATGTCTGGCCTAGATCCAGTGAGCAGAACACTGAGGTAGAACTGAAAGTAGAGAAAAGGGACAATGTTGAGCTTCGTGTACAGGTGGCTGATTTGTCAAAGCAAGTGCAAGAATCTAAGCAGGAAAGGATTATGGAATGAGAGGAGATGAAGAGGACTCAATCTAAGATAGAAGCAAAACTTAATCATTTGCTCAGTCAAGTTTGACCAAGTTAATTCATGGATGATGCTATATCTTTTGCTACTACATGCATTTTGCTGCTGCTAACTTGTGTCAAGTCAATTTCGACCAAGTTAAGCTATACATGCTCGCATTTTGCTGCTGCTATTGCTGCATGTATGCATTTTGCTGCTGTAGCATGCATTAAGCTGCTGAACTTGTATGTAGCTTGGAATCTCTATTTATTGTTGACTTATATGCCATGGTAAACTGCAAGGTTCTATACACTTTGTATGTTAACTGATGTTGGATGAAAACTTATATAATTTGATGTTGGATGAAAATTCATGTGATATGATATTAGATTGAAAAATAATATTTTAATTTGATGTGCTGCTGTAATTATTAGATTTTTGGGTTGTATGTGCAAAATTGGGTTGTGTATATGGGTTATATGAGATGTAGCAGTGGGCTGAAAAGGGCATTAAAAATTAGTGATGAATTTGGGCTGCAAAGTTACTGAAAATGGGCTACAAAGTTGCTAAAATGGGCTACCAAAATGGCTGAAAATGATCTGCGAAAATGGCTGAAATTGGGCTAAAAATTGATCCATCTTTGATTTTGGCCTGTTAATAAATGGGTTGAGGTAGTGTCCGCGTAAGCAACCATGTAAACATCCATGATGATGTGGCAATCAATCTATGTCGGTTATTTTTCGTCACATGAAATGGACTTAGGCTGGGCCAACTAGGCCTCGGGCTCTATTGTGACGGTTTAAAACCGTCACCGATTTCGTTAATCTGTGATGGTTTTCGGTAAACCGTCACGGGGGTTAATCCATGACGCTCAATCCATGACATTTTTTGAAACCATCACAGTGTTGCATAGTGATGGTTTTTTGTGATCTGTGATGGAAATTTTTCGTTATGGATTAACAGGTTTCTTGTAGAATTTGGGCCTTAAAACCATTGAGCAGACGGTTTTTGGGTTTGGGTCTCAAAACCCGGATGAAGGTTCCGAGGAGGAATGGGGCGGCACGTGCTGAAATCAAAGAGGTTGCATCAAGGCGAAACAAATCTGTGTAGTTTGGGTGTTCGTCCGATCGACAGAAAAAGAGTTGGACCATTATGCCCTCAGGTAAAGTGGTTCGGCTCAAAATATCTATGGGCATTAGTGGAATTGCGTAATATGCCTATAAATAAGATGGGGCTGTCTCCACTCCACCTCATCACTTCAGTCAGCATTTTCTTTTTTCCTTGCTAGGGTTCCTCCCTCTAGACTGTTGTGATCCACAGATGAACTCATCAAAATCTGTGTACTCCTAATCTAACTGGGAAGTGAGGCCTTTACCTCACCTTGTTCTCCGGGATTCAGATCATGAGTTCTGTCTTGTGATTTCCGTTTTGTGTCCTTCGTGTTCTTGTTTTTCCGATCCTCCGTTTTGCTTTGATTCATCGATTTTGGTGGGTTTCGAGTCATCCCGATCATTTCTAGAGGGGCAAGGACATGTGTTGAAGTGTTTCACCAAAGGAAATCCTCAGATTCCACACGAGCTTATAGATTAGGGTTTATTTTGTTTTGGGGAGAAAATTTGCTCTTGCACCGATTTTCTTTGATTCACAGAGTTTTGGTTTCTCTTGGGCCATGATCCTTTAGAGGTATCCTTCCTACTCCCTGGTGAATCCTTGTGCAAAGTTTCAGGTCGATTCGAGTTGGTTTGATTGAGTTTTGGTCTTGGAATCGATTTTTCCGAAGTCTTCTTGTGTATACCAGACATGTCCGGTAGGCATATTGGACATGTCCGATAGACAAACTTTCGAGTTTGGAGCTAAAATTTGGTGGAGATCTACCTCAAGGTATCTAGAGGCTGTGGTTGAAATTTCATTATTTTTGGACATCGTTTGGTAGGCTTTTCGATTTTCTCCCGAAGTAGCTTTGTGTTGTTCAGTGCAACTTGGACATCTCCTGTAGGCACATAGGACATGTCCGGTAGGAGCTGCGGGTCTAAGTTTTGTTCTCATTCTCTGAGAGCTTTCCGCACAAGTCTAGTAGGCACACCAGACATGTCTGGTAGGAGGGCCTGAACGGTGAATCTTGCTGCTTTGTTCGTTTCTTGGTCGTTTGTGCTCCGATTTGTGTTCTATATTTTGCATCCGCTTTCTACCATTCAAAGAAACTTATCTGGTACCCGCATCACCAGTTGGCTTGGGTATTTTAGATTCATGAACTTGCTACTTCTTTATAGGAGTCGAGCATCTCATTTTCTGTCCTTCGGCTCGGGAAGTGTTTCTTGCCATGTGTAGTGTTCTACTGTGTTCCTTGGGAACATCCACCCACTCATTTGGGTCATGAACATCACGGATTCTTGGTGTTTACTTAATATGTTTGGCGGTTATTTTGGGGCATTGGCTGAATATTTTGAAAGAAACTTGAGGTCCCCAACCCCCCCCCCCCCTCTGATCGTCGTTTTCGGTCCTTCAATTGGTTTTCTTTGCAATTTACGTAGATATAATCCACATTATCACCATTTAGTTATTTAACCAGTTGTTCTAGTGTTTTGTAGAGATTTTTATTAGGCTATTCACCTCCCTCTAGCCATTTAGGACCTTTCACAAGGATTGCTTGAAGCAACCGAAATGATGTGGTAAATTTGAAGTCGAACTCATAGCTTATATCTAGATTTGTTATTATTAAAAAGCTTGGTTCTCATATCCATTTTTTTGCCAATACTTATAGGTTGAGGACTATGACTTAATCCACGTAGGTTGCAGCTTTGAAGCCATTCTAAACCAAACAATATATTGATTGGGTTATGATTGGAAATATGCCGATGAATGGCCAACACTCACTACGGAAAGATTACAGGAATACCTGCTTGTGACTAAGAGTGGATCTGAGACAACGACTTCTCGACCACCGCTAACCGTCGTTACTAGACCTTGTGCTCGTACTTTTGAAGCAAGAGAGAATGCACTACTTAATGCATTGCTCTACATTAATGATATTTGTGCATACCATATCGGTGACCTACACTACACCGAGTTAACAATACAACAAAGTCAAATTAGGCAGTGATCTACTTAATTATGTTTGCATGAACTTTGGTGTGTATGTACTTAGACATCTAGTTTGTATTGACCTGGTTTAAACTATTATGGTTTGTATGAATTTGATGAACGGGGATGATCATTGTAATGTACAAGCTCTTACTTAATTAGTTTCATTCTTATTTATGATGAAGTATAATACTATAGCATATCATACGTATATGAAAACTATTTGAAACAAAAACAAATTGAATGGAAAGAAACCACAAAAGAAAAGAAAAAAGGAAACAAAAAAGCGACATTTAGTCCCGGTTGACCAACCGGGACTGAAGGTGGGTGCCCTCGGGTTCGAGTTGGAGCCCCCTTTAGTCCCGGTTGGTATAACTAACCGGGACTAAAAGTCCCCATTCACTCCCGGTTGGGTGGCCCGGGACTAAAGGACAGGCTTTTTGATGAGGATGATGAGGACATGGCCTCCACACATATGACCATGCTTAGAGAATTACATGGAGGCCAAGGAGATCAGCAAGAGCATCCAAATCGAGAAGAAGGCCCAAAGCTTATCCGGTTCGAATCACCAAGGTAGAGGCCCAAATCAAGTTCGAGTCCACCTCGGAATCCAAGACCAGTCTGCCTTGAACTGGTCACCCAGGACGCGTCCGGACTCCGTTTTCGATGATCCATATATGGATGGAAATCTTATTTGATAAGGAAGCCAACCCAAGTGGTCCCATGTCAAAAGCTATTCGGAATCAATGGGAATCATCGAAAAAAGTCACCGTCCAGAATCTATCAGGGTGCTGGGTCGCCGTCTTTTGGGCCGTTTGGGCCTTGTAACGTGTCGGCGCTCCCCGGGACGCGAATAGGGGTCCTTGGACGTCCCTTAGGCTATATAATAAGTAGTTGCCGTCGACATTAGGGTTGGGTTTTACTTAGATTATTCTGTGGACAACAGTTTTGCCGCCGTCGTCGGCTTGTGAGACCCCAACTTTGTGAGATTAATCAGTCACCTGCAATTTGGTTGCATTCCTTTGTGTTCTTGCGTGTGTTCTCGATTTGCAGGCAAGGACTTAGCCTTCTTGGCGAGGTCGACCGTGCAACGCCGGTCGATAACCAGAGGAGTCGTGGTGCTGCGATTGCGAGGTTCAGAGCCGAGTTGTTCGGAAGCCGGATCGAATTGTGTCGTGACTCCACCAAATCGAGAGTTATCAGAACCTTTCGGAAGATCGGGAACCCTAGTTCACATCACTTTTAGTCCCAGATTTGCAGTCTCGATTGGGAAACCTGGACTGGAGGGGTTTCCTAACTAGGACTGCTACCCATATCTGCACTAATGAGGGGCGAGGGCGGCTGGGATCATAGGGACGACAGGCAAGCACTGGTGGTGGTGGAGTCCGAATGAAATGTTGGGAGCGGCACCTATCTAAATGCTTCTCTAATATAAGCTAAACACAGACGTGTATAAAGTTCATATGCTTGTTGAAAGGACCAAGATGCCCAAGAAGGGGTGAATTGGGCTAATTCTAAAATTCTTGCAATAAATAAGCCCTACACTTAGCCTATTTCACCCCCTTGTGCCTAAGAGTGATTCCATTGTTCTACCACACAAAAGTTTTGCACCCTAGGTTCCAATCCTACTCTAGCATGGCAATTCTAGGAATGTAAAGACAAGTATTGAATTGCTCAAATGTAAATGCTCAAAGTAAAGAGAGGGAGAGGAACATAGCAATGTTTTTCCGAGGTATCGGAGAGTCACCACTCTCCACTAGTCCTCGTTGGAGCACCCGCGCAAGGTTATAGCTCCCCCTTGATCCGCGCAAGGATCAAGTGCTCTCTACGGGCTGATTCTTCGATACTCCGTCGCGGTGAATCACCCACAACCGCTCACAAGACTACTTGGGTCATCCACAACTGTCGGATGATCACCAAGCTTCCAATCACCACCGAGCCGTCTAGGTGATGACGATCACCAAGAGTAACAAGCACAAACTCTCACTTGACCATGACAAGCCTAATGAGAAAGGTGGATGCACACTTGCTACTCCCTATGCACTAATGAGGTCCTTAATCTTGGATTATCAAATCTCAATCACCCCACTAGGCTTTTGCACTTCCTTGCACTCCAAAGATGTTTCTCAGCTGAACAAATGAGCAAGAGACCTCCCATGGACCAGTGGGATAAATATTTATACCCCCTCATTCAAAACATAATGGTTGGAGGCCAACTCAGCAAATTCAGGGTGACCGGACGCGCCGGTCAGTAGTACACATCATTGTGTCAGAAGTAGCCATTCATACTGACGGGACCCTGTCCTGCATCTGGTCAACACCCACCGGATCCGTCTGGTTAGCAAAAACCCTCTCTGGATGCTCTCTGATGTTGACCGGACGCTGGCTCCCCAACATCTGGTCCAGCGTTCGGTCACTGTCTGACATCTCTGTCGATCAAATGAACTGACCAGACTCTCCCAGCTGCGTCCGGTCATAACTAGACCAGTGTCCGATCAATCATTTGACCCTCCATTCGCTTCTAATCTAAAATCCTTTGTGAATGAAGTTCACTCCAATCGATCTTAGGGCTATTCCTGAGCTACCTAGTGCTAGTTTGACAAGTGTGCACCACACCCAATCCATTAGACTCACCTAGGTCAAGCTCCTAGTTCATACCCCCTTAATAGTACGGCCAAAAGAAAAATGAAGTCCTAAACTACTCTAAGTGTCTCTCCAACGCCAAGCGACACTTAGAACTAGTCCGTCCTTAACCTTGTCATCCATCCTTTGAAAACCAAAATGATTTCCATCGATAGGGGCATGAATGCCATAATTGCCCAATCAATTTCCATTACCATGACCTAACTTAATTTTCCTCTACAAAACACACATTAGTCATAGTAATCTCGTGTCGTCATTAATCACCGAAACCCAACTAGGGGCCTAGATGCTTTCAATCTCCCACTTTTTTGTGATTGATGACAATACTACCTCGAGTATGTATAAGAAATGAGTGAGGTTTTCAACATGCTTGGTTCATATAAGCATTTGACAATAAGAACAAAAGGAGTTAGGCATGCATATATGATCTAAGCCAACACGGTGTACTCAAAAGATATGAATTAAGTATAAGTACATTAAGTAATGCTCATTTGAATCGGAGTGAAACATGGAAGCAAGGCAAATTAGCATAACCAAGTGACATGACATAAAAAATATCGAAGTAGAGAGCACATGTCACATAAGTCTCACAATCACATGTATATAACACGATGCATGAAAGTAAACGTGAATGCATGAAGTATCACACACAAAAGAATCGAGACCATCTCACACGCTCCCCCTAAATCTAACATACTCGCTACCTCTCCCCTTTGGTGTCAAGCACCAAAACCTAAGGGACAGTTGGTGGGGTAGGAGCAGATGAGCCAGGCGCTATGATGCGGTGAGAGATCTAAAACTAATCTGCATCATCCTCGGACCCTGAACTCTGAGCAATCTGACCCTCGGTCACTAGAAGTGGAAGCGAAGTGGTCTAGGTCTGCTCGGCCTGTAGCTCTAAAGGTGACGCTGTAGGAAGTGGAGCCACAACTAGTGCTATCACTGTCGCTGAAACCTCAAGAGTAGGAGTGATGGTTTGAGGTGGCTCGAACGAAGCAACAGACAACAGAATCATCTTAGTTGTCCCGGTGAGTGGAGAAGCTGTGGTAGGAGCAAGGGCTCTGAACTCTGGTGGTGTAGGCTATCCGGTGAGCTCACTGAAGGTAGCACCTAGACTCCTAAAGACAGGGTGTCTGTCACTAGCACTGAAGTGGACTAAGTAGGAGTAAAGCTCGTGACTAAAGGAGTAAAGTATGGACCCTACTCTGTCCCTAGTGAAACAAACCATTGAGACACCTGATCTGGAGGTGAGGCAAACTGAGGAGCTGGTTGTCCCTGACTCTGAAGCCCACTAGGTTGTACAGCTAGAGTCACCAGAGTAGTGGTGATAGGCTGACCTATCTCTAGTGAGGGCTACTGAGGAGCAACCCCTATAGCAGTGAAGACATGTTGCATGAAGCCAAGTAACTGCTGCTGAATAACAAGCTACTGCTGCTACATGGCCTACTGCTACTGAAACTGATCCTGACATGCCTGAACCTAAGCAATAGCAGTTGCGGTCTCCTGTGCCTGGTGTGCCCAGTCCTGCCTCATCCACTCAAGTATAGCTAGGAGTGTTGGGTCTATCTATGGCTGCTGTGATGGAGCTGAGCTGGAGCTACTAGCCTCTGTGTCAAGTGGACGAGGTGGCATCTGTGGAATCAGCTGATAATCATCATCTGAGCTATCACTCGGGTCACTCTCGACCTCAACCTCCTACTGTGCATCTAGCTGCTCCTCCTCTGTCTCAGCAATAGCCTGGATGGCCACGTCCTACTCAGTTGCAGTCTTTGGCACCTCTGGTCAATGGCTTGGCTGACTAGGAGTCCTCCCACTACTGTGATGAAACATCTAGCTCATGTTGTACTATGGGAACTCTGTAGTAGCACTAATCAACTCGGCTACTGTCTCTGGAGTCATCTGTGAAACTGTCTGCTGAATGAGAAAAGTGATCTAGTGAGCATATGGCAACTGACAGTGACCTCTTAAGCCCCCTGCTAGTGTGTCCTCCATCTCTGAGAGCATCACATCCCAAATATCAAAGACAGTCTGAGAAACAAGGTGATGCACTAGCCACAACTGAATGCGAGTTAGTCCCTCGTAGTAGCCAACCCTCAGAAGTAAAGTCCTCCTCATAACTACCTCAAGGATTCAAGCTATAGGGGTAAGGTCACGTGGTGTCCTACCCGATCCCTCTCCAAACGGCTCAGTGAAGCAGGGCCTAACTAGATCTGTGGGTGGTACTAGCCCGTCATGAGGGCATCTCTGTGTCTCTGTTTGTCCATAGCAAATCTCATGGATTCAAATAGGGGACTCTAGAAGCCTCAGTATCTCTCTAGCCCTAGAGCTCTGGAGCCTGTAGTCACGGCCTCTGAAAGCAAAGTGTATAGGAATAAAACTCTCTGACCCACTCTGGAATGTATAGGTTAGTCTGTCCAAGGTCTATCAGATTTGGCAGGTAGCTGAGGTGGGGACGGATCTACTCTCTTGCAACTGCCACTATGGACTCAATGGAGCACACCCTCCATGACCTGAATGCCACCCCACTGTTAAGGTAGGCGTTATAGAAGTCCTCCTGCACCACAGTGTAGAACCGCTCTGACGCACGCTCATCCCGCCTCGACGGAAACCAATCCTCAAACTGTATGAAATGAAGCTACTGCACCTGCCTGTCTATAGCTGCCCTCAGGTCCAAGTGTACCACAAGAGGTGGACCCTAAGGTCTGGGAGGTGGGCGAGAGCCACATCTCTGTGTCGGTGGCCTAGGTGACACCTGGTGGCGTGGCCGACTAGAGCGTTGAAGTTGTGGTTGTGCTGCCTGCTCTGCCTCCTCAACTTGCTCTCCCAGCTAAGCCTCCTCTGTCTCCTCTACCGGCTGCTCTACCTCCCCCTAAGCCTGACTCTCCTCTGCACGAGGACCCTTTGGTGCATCCTCTAGAGACACACGTCGTCCTCCAAGCATGATAGTACCACATGGACTACCATGCCAAGCCTCAAGCTCCTCCACTGTGGCCCTCTAAGCTTGTGACAACTGATCACCAATATGAACACCAGTGCCTCTACCACCTCTCTCAGCACGCTCAGCTGCTGCTGCTACTACCGCTCTCTCTCGGCCTCTATGTCACCACGTTTGCGCTTCTTCTTTGTAAAAGTCTTCTTTGTCCCCTTTGCCTTTTCTTGCTCTGTTAGATGAGGAAAACACCTCTCAACATCGCCGGGACCACCCCCAGCGTTCTTGCAATGAACCATGACTGACAACTACGAGAACAACAGACACATAACATCAACTGTCAATCAAGAACTCCCCCTGACAAGATCAACTACAAGAAACACTGTCACTCAAGAGGCATGGCCTCTATTCCGTACTCACGGTCTTGGCCCCGAGTTTCTCTATCACTGACAACTGACCAAGTGATCTCGCTCCCCAAACTCGCTGTGTACGATAGAATAGAAAGTATACATATAAGCAACATATTCTAGAGAAGAGTGAATCCTGTTGGAAGCAAGCAAGAGATAAGACAATGAATGGAGGGGCCTACTACCTTAGAACTAGACCAAGACCTGTGAAGGGGTAAGAAGTTGATCATGGGAGCACCACACAGAGACACGGCAAGGTCACTACAAAAGAAATCGGCCGAGGAGTCAATCAGTGAGACTGGGCTGGTTCAGGCATATGAACGAGCACCTAGTGGGCAGGGGAGAAGCTCACCCTAGGAAATGCTGCTACCGGCCAAGGATTTCACCGAGGAGCAACAAATGATGCCAAGGAAGCACATGCGGGGTTGGCAAAGATGAAAGAATTGATGGCGAGACGGTGCGGTGGCCCTCTGGTGGTGGTGGCAACGCATCTGGTGAACAGGGGCGTGGCCAGACATGGATGCGAGGAGGGCACGAGTGCGGGGTGCGCGGGCGGCCATGGTGGTGAGGCTAGGTGTAGGCACGTGCACGGCGGGGCACGGCTGTGGAGGCCCGGTGAATCGCGGCGGCGACGGCGGCGATAGGGTTCCATGGGCAGCGTAGAGAAGTCGGCACGGCATGAGTGCCGGCTAGGCGTAGCAAGCGAGAGCACGGGCAAGGGAGGTGGATGCGGTGGCGCGGGCACGGTGGTCGAGAACATGCACGGTGATGGCTAAGGCAAAGGGTGAGCGGTGGCGCGGCGTACGGAGGAAGAGGAGACGCGGGCGTAGGCGGTTGCCAGAAGGGATATAATAGGTGGGTCCCCCATGACAGATAGAAGAAAGGAAACAGATCCGCTCGAAAAGCACTAACCAGACGCACCAGTGAAATTGACCAGACACACACCCTCGGAGTCCGATTGACAACATAGAGGTCTAGAGACCCTCAAATCATGACCGGACGCATCTGATGAACACTGATCGAATGCAGCGCAGAGTCCGGTCCTTCATTGAGATTAATCCCGCACTGACGGACGCAGAGGCATTGTCACACCGAACGCTAGGGAAACACTGTTTAGCGTCCGGTCCTCCTTCAGCAACTGCTCCTCCTTCAGGTGTACTGACCGGACACTCGAGTATAGAGTCTGGTGCAGCGTCTAGTCACTCTTCAGCCGCTGTTTTTCTTTGTTCCTATGCGCCTCTTTCTCCCAACCAAGTTCCAATTTAAATAAGAACCAAATAAACTCCTAATTGGAACTGATATAAGAACCATCTCTCAAACCCTCAATTTTTAACATATTTTGCCTTCAGCTATATGACTTTTTATGAAAATAAGCGATAAAAGGGCGAGGAGCAACATGTGGCCACACAATAGGGATATCAACCAATTGGAGCTTCAAATGCTCTCCCTATTTGTAGACAAACACACCGGATGCTCAAAAGATAGCTGAAAAGAAACGACAAAGCAACACACATGCATATGCAATGCAATACAAGAAAGTAAATCTAGCTGCTTGTCAAGTTTGATCCAAGGTTAAGATTTTTTACACGCTTTTCGGCGGTTATCTTAACCATGTTACACAAGCCCTAAGTGCATTACTAAAAATTAAACATGTTTTATATTACAAATGCAATGCAAGGATCAACACAAGCTCATTTTTTAGTGAAGTTACTTAGGTCAAGCATTGAGCTCATTCCTCAACCGACAAAACGTAGCCTCATCTAGCGGTTTAGTGAAGATATCCGCCAATTGATCCTTGGTCCTTACACCTTCTAGTGATATATCATTTTTAACAACATGATCTCTAAGAAAGTGATGACGGATATCTATGTGCTTGGTGCGAAAGTGTTGAACCTGGTTATTAGCAAGTTTTATCATGCTCTTGTTGTCACACAAAAGAGGTACCTTTTCTAGAACTACACCATATCTGGAAGAGTTTGCTTCATGTAAAGAATTTGTGCACAACAAGCACCTGCGGTAATGTACTCCGCCTCGGTGGTGGACAAGGCCACACTATTTTGCTTCTTAGAGGTCCAAGACACTAGTGATCTACCAAGCAAGTGGCACCCTCCGGATGTGCTTTTTCTATCAATTTTGTAACCGGCATAATCCGAATCAAAATAGCCAACTAGTTAGAATCTAGCTCTTTTGGGATACCAAAGACCAATGCTTGGTGTGTGCTTAAGGTACCTAAGGATTCTCTTAACGGCAACTAAGTGAGCTTCCTTAGGACTAGCTTGAAATCTAGCACATATACACACACTAAACATGATGTCAGGCCTAGATGCGGTCAAGTATAACAAGCTACCAATCATAAAATGGTAGAGAGTTTGATCAACCAATTTAACTCCCTCATCTAGGTCGAGATGTCCATTTAATGGCATAGGTGTCTTAATTTGCTTACATTCATCCATTTTGAACCTCTTGAGAAGATCCTTGGTATACTTTTCTTAAGAGATGAAAATCCCTTCTCTCACTTGCTTGACTTGAAAACCAACAAAGAATGTAAGCGCTCCAATCATAGACATCTTGAATTCCTTCAACATCAATTCACCAAACTCTTTGCAATAGTCTTCATTTGTTGAGCCAAATATGATATCATCAACATATACTTGACAAATGAAGATCTCTCCATTAAACTTCTTAGTGAATAGTGTGGTGTCGACCTTCCCAATGGTGAAGCCCTTCTCAATAAGGAAATCCTAAAGACGCTCATACCACGCTCTTGGGGCTTGCTTTAGCCCATATAGCACCTTGGACAACCTATAAACATGATTAGGATATCTAGGGTCTTCAAACCCAGGAGATTAATCAACATAGACTAGTTCATTTATGAAGCCATTTAGAAATGCACTTTTAACATCCATTTGATATAACTTCATTTCATGATGTGATGCATATGCAAGTAGGATACGGATGGCTTCAAGTCTTGCAACCGGTGCAAAGATCTCTCCAAAATCCAAACCTTCAACTTGAGAGAACCCCTTTGCAACTAGCCTTGCCTTGTTCTTCACAATGATGTCTTGATCATCTTGCTTGTTGCGGAACACCCACTTTGTTCCAATGACTCTTGCATCTTGAGGTCGCTCTTCAAGTGTCCAAACTTCATTGCGGGTGAAGTTGTTTAATTCTTCATGCATGGCATTTACCCAATCCAGATCTTGAAGAGCTTCTTCGACATTCTTAGGCTCAATGCAAGAAACAAATGAGTGATGTTCAATAAATGAAGCAAGTTTTTAAGAGCGAGTCATTATACCCTTTAAAGGACTCCCTATGATGAGATCTTGTGGATGTGCTTGAAGTAGAGGTGAATTTTTTCTATCAACCACTTGGGGAGGAGGTTGTGGAGCATCAACATCTTGAACTTATGCCACCATTTGATCATGGAAGACATGAGTATCTTCACTTTCTACTCTCCCATTTTTATCATCATCTTGTGGCACACTTGATGAAGAGGGTGGATCAATCACATGCACTTCATCTTCATCATCTTTAGGCTTGATGTCTCCAACTAGAATACTTTTCATGGCCTCCCTCAATGGTTTATCACCTATATTGTCAAGATTCTCATGTGCTCCTTGGGAGCCGTTAGATTCATCAAACTTCACATCATATGTTTCTTCAATCAAACCGGTGGCATGATTAAATACTCGATATGCTTTGAACTTTGATGAGTAACCGACAAGAAAACCAATATCACAATGTCTTTGGAACTTCCCTAAGTGTTGCCAGTTCTTGTAGATATAGCATTTACAGCCAAACACTCGGAAGAATGAGACGTCCGGCTTCTTCCTATTGAGTAACTCATAAGGAGTCTTTCCAAGAAACTTTTGAAGAAATAGGCGGTTGGATACATAGCATGCGGTGTTTATAGCTTCCGCCCATAGAGCTTCGGGTGTATTGTACTCATCAAGCATTGTTCTAGCAAGGGTGATTAGTGTCTAATTTTTTCTCTCTACTACACCATTTTGTTGAGAAGTGTAGGTTGCAGAGACCTCATGCTTGATCCCAACTTCATCACAATATGCTTCAATGTTTGTGTTGTCGAATTCTTTCCCATTGTCACTTCTTATCTTCTTGATCTTTACTTCAAATTCATTTTGTGCTCTCTTGGCAAACTTCTTGAAACATGCAGCCACTTCAGTCTTGTCATGAAGGAAGAACACCTAAGTGTATCTAGAGTAGTCATCAACTATCACAAGACAATAGAGATTGCCTCCCAAACTCTTGTAAGTTGTTGGTCCAAATAGATCCATGTGGAGAACCTCTAGCACTCTTGTTGTTGACATGTAATCTTTGGTTGGATGAGTGTTTGCAACTTGCTTGCTGGCTTGACATGCACTACAAAGCTTGTCCTTCTCAAACTTCACATCCTTCAAACCTCTCACCAATTCTTTCTTCAATAGCTTCTTGAGTGTACTCATGCCAACATGTGCAAGCCTCCTATGCCAAAGCCACCCAAGTGATGTTTTGGTGAATAAGCATGTCTTCAAGTTAGCATCTTCGGAGGTGAAGTCCATTAGATATAAGTTGTTGTATCTAAAACCTTTGAATATGAATTGCTCATCATCTTTCTTTGACACAACCACTTCCTTCTTGGTGAACAAATATTGAAAGCCAAGATCACACAATTGACCAACGGATAGCAAGTTGAAGCTCAATAAAGCAACATATAGCATATTTGAAATTGAGTGGTCATTTGATATTGCAACTTTGCCCAATCCTTGTACTTTGCCCTTTGAATTGTCACCAAATGCAATTCTTTCTTGACCATCCATTTCTTCATTTAGTGAGGTGAACATACAAGGATCACCGGTCATATGTTGAGTGTAACCACTATTAATAACCCAATGAGTTCCACTGGTCTTGTAGTTCACCTACACACATAAGAGATCAAGCTTCATGTTTAGGGACCCAAACTTGATGAGGGCCCTGGACTTTCTCAACTAGTGACTTTGCAACCCAAATTTGCTTAGGCCTATTCTTATATGGTAGACCTAAGAACATGACTTTTATCTTTCCACTAGAATCCTTTCTAAGCATGTAGTGAGCATGGAAAGCAAAGGGTCTAGCATGCTTAGGCAAGGGTTGTGGTGGTGGAGTTTCACACTCATGAGCAAAGTGACCTTGTCCACACTCAGCATCTCTTTGGCTTAGGCATTGACTTGTATTGTTGTTGATGTTGAGCTTGAGCTTTCTTCTCTTGATGTGCCAAGTATCCAATATCGCTTCTATCCATCTTCAACACGGTGTTCATTAGTAACTCACTTTGAAGATATTGCCCTCTTGTGAACTTGGTTAAACCGGTCTTGAGATGTTCCTTCTTCAACTTGAGTTTCTTGTTTTCTTCAATGAGTGACTCATTTGTTGTTTGCTTCTTAAGACCCATCTCCATCTTGAGTCTTTTGTTCTCTTCTCTAAGCATCTCATTTTCAAGAGTCATATCATGATCATTGTCAAGATTCTCAATGACAACGGTGTTGGTGGTTGACGCCTTTTCAAGATCCTTCTTGAGCTTCTTATTCTCATTCTTGAGCTTGATGTAATCATCATAGTTATCGAACTCAACCACTTTCTTGCCTTTGCTACTAGAACCTTGCTCAATGCTATCAACAATCAAGTCATCACATGATGTAGCTATATCAATCTTAACAACATTGTTAGTAGCATCATGCGGCTCATTGGATAAAAGCTCATGAGAAAGAACAAGATTGTCATGATTAATCTTGAGATTGGTGTACTCATCTTTTAGCAACTTGTAACTAGTGGTGAGCTCATTGTGCATCTTCTCAAGCTTATCATGTTTTTCTCTAAGCTCCTTTTAAAGGTTTTGAGCTCCTTGAGTTTAGATGACATAATTTTATTCTCTTCTCTAAGCTCATCAATAGCCTTTTGGGCTATGTCATTTTTTACTAAAAGTGAATCATTCTCAAGTTCTAGCTTCTCATTTTTAGCTCTTGTCTTTCTTATAATCTTAGTGTATTGGTTTAGCAATTTTACAAGATCATCATAAGAAGGTGATTCAAATTCTTCATTACTTTCACTACCATTTTCATCATCACTAGCATTGTCATCACCACTACTATCATCATCATTTTGTACCTTTCGTTCACCCTTGGCCATGAGGCATAGGTGTGTAGAGGATGATGGTGACGGTGGCGGTGGGGATAGTGAAGAACCAATCACAAGGGTGGCCACCTTCTCCTTCTCATCATCACTTTTATCATCGGATGAGCCACTAGATGTTTCAATGTTTGTGAGCCAATCACCAACAATATAAGATTTGCCATTCTTCTTCTTCTTGTGAAATTCTTTCTTCTTGTCATCCTTCTTGTATGGCTTGTTCTTCTTCTTCTCATCATTATCATCACTTGAGTCATCTTTTTTGTCCTTGTACTTCTTCTTGTACTTGTCTTTCTTAGGTTTAGGGCATTGATGAGCTAGATGACCAAGTTCTCCACAATTATAGCAATCCATTTTGGAGATGGGCTTCCTTCTACTACTTGTGAAGAATTTCTTCTTCTTGCCATCAAACATGACACCATTCTTAATTAGCTTTTTGAGCATTGTGGCAGTTTTTCTCACCATGAGAGCTAGACTTGCATCATCAACTTCATCATCACTTGAGCTATCATGAGCAATCTTTTCTTTGCTTCCCTTCTTGTGGCTAGCCTTGAATGTCAAATCTTTCTTCTTTGAGGATGAAGAGCCCTCTTGAGGAGTGATGTGCATGTACATCTCATGTGCATTGATCTTCCCCAATATTTGAGTTGGTGTAGCGGTGGAAAGATCGCCTTGATGAAGCACCATCACAATATGCCCATATTTGTCAATGGGAAAGACACTCAAGATCTTTCTCACAACACGGATGGTTGCATTTGAGTGAGTCCAAGCCCATTGACCTCCTCTACAAGAACAGTCAAGTGAGAATACATTTCATTAGCACTTTCATTAGGAGGCATCTCAAATGAATTAAGCTTCTTCATCACAAGGTGATAGCGTTCTTCACGCTCACTCTTGGTTCCCTCATGCAGCGCATAAATGTCCGACCATAGTGTATGGGTGTCTTTGTGGTTCCACACACGGTTAAAGACGTCCTTGCAAAGGCCTCTAAAGATGGCGTTTCTAGCCTTTGCATTCCACTTCTCGTAGAGAACCTCATCACCGACAAGGTTGGTGAGATCCTTATGTTTTGTGAAGCCTTGGGAGGCGGCTCTATACACTCCAACATCTATGGCATCTAGGTATGCCTCCATGCGAATTTTCAAATAAGGAAAATCATCTCCCTCAAACAAGGGAGGGGGTCCATCCCCGTGGGACATCTTGCTCTAGACGGTTAAGCCTAAATCAAGGAGCACAAGGCTCCGATACCAATTGAAAGGATCAAGATGCCAAAGAGGGGGGGTGAATTGGGCTAATTCTAAAATTCTTGCAATAATTAAGCCCTACACTTAGCCCATTTCACCCCTTGTGCCTAAGAGTGATTCCATTGTTCTACCACACAAAAGTTTTGCACTCTAGGTTCCAATCCTACTCTAGCATGGCAATTTTAGGAATGTAAAGACAAGCATTGAATTGCTCAAATGTAAATGCTCAAAGTAAAGAGAGGGAGATGAAGCGGCAATGTTTTTTGAGGTATCGAAGAGTCGCCACTCCCTACTAGTCCTCGTTGGAGCACCCACGCAAGAGTATAGCTCCCCCTTGATTCGTGCAAGGATCAAGTGCTCTCTACAGGCTGATTCTTTGATACTTCGTCGCGATGAATCGTCCACAACCGCTCACAAGATGACTTGGATCATCCACAAGCACCGGATGATCATCAATCTTTCAATCACCACCGAGCTGTCTAGGTGATGGCGATCACCAAGAGTAAAAAGCACAAACTCTCACTTGACCATGACAAGTCTAATGAGAAAGGTGGATGTACACTTGCTACTCCCTATACACTAATGAGGTCCTTAATCTTGGATTATCAAATTTCAATCACCCTACTATGTTCTTGCACTCCGTTGCACTCTAAAGGTGTTTCTCAACTGAACAAATGAGCAAAAGACCTCCAATGGATGAGTGGGATAAGTATTTATACCCCCTCATTCAAAACATAACGGTTGGAGGCCAACTCAACAAATTCAGGGTGACCGGTGCGCTAGTCAGGGTGACCGGACGCTCCGGTCAGTAGTACACGTCACTGTGTCAGAAGTAGCCGTTGATACTAACCGGACTCTGTCCTGCGTCCGGTCAACACCCACCGGACGTGTCCGGTCAGCAAAACCCTCTCTAGATGCTCTATGATGTTGACCGAACGCTGAGCGTCTGGTCCAGCGTCCAATCACTGTCTAACATCCCTACCGATCAAATGAACTGACCGGCCTCTCCTAGCTGCGTTCGGTCATAACCAGACCAGCATCCGGTCAGTCATTTGACCTTCCATTCAATTTCAATTTGAAATCCTTTGTGAATGAAGTTGACTCCAATCGATCTTATGGCTATTCCTGAGCTACCTAGTGCTAGATTAACAAGTGTGCACCACACCTAATCCATTGGACTCACCTAGGTCAAGCTTGTAACAGAACCGTCCAAATTATAAGAGCACAAGTACCAAAACAATCACCGAAGTGATCAAATTCTCGCACTTGAGCCCATATAACTCCGGTAGTCCAATGAAATCACGAGGGATTTCAAACCAACCAACATACCAGCCAAGATCATAGTGATTCAACATAACAAGTCACATGTTATAACCATTTCACAAGTAATTCTATATACATCGGAGTTCAACATAGTTATTACAACTTAAATTCAAAAGTAGCGGAAGCAAAGTAATTTGAAACTAACATTAATCTTATTTCAAATACATGCCAGTACCGAGGTCGACTTCCAACAAAAGCATTAGAAAGAAGATAACTCAGAAGGATCATGCCCGTGATCACATTCCGCCTCTACGGCAGGAGCCAACCAACTCTTGCAGTAGCTACGATACATCACAACCTGCAACAAGTGGGGATAAAACCCTGAGTACGACAATGTACTCAGCTAGACTTACCCATCATAAACCAGAAATAAAGTGACACCAAGGATCATGCAAGGCTGATATAAAGTGGGCTAGCTTGACAACATTTTGTATAAAAGCTTAATATGGATAAGTAATCATTAATGCTTAAGCATCAAGTTAATTATCATTAACCTGTCATCTATATTAGAACCTGTACTAGAGCACTCACTTTATTAGGAGCAAACAATATTAACCATAGCAGGTATAAATTGAGGCAACCTTTCCATCGTTATCCAATTAACCATCCGTTCAATTTAATGGAATCTACGTTGCCGCTGCTCAAGTCAAGTGCTCACTAACCGGGAGCGACGGCGATTCGAATCGAATTCCTATCCAGCTGGAGGGGTATTTCTAACACTCACCGTGCAGACCCCTGCCAGGGTCGCACAGGCCACCTTTTCATATGATTCAGGAATCGCGGGTCCGAATGATGTCGCGACCCCAAGGGCGACACTCTGCCAGGTGATAGGGACTCTAACCCCCCTTGGTCTCACGCCAATGTCCCCAAGCACATCCTTTTTCTCCTCCAAGAAGCAACCTACCATTCGATTCCCGGCCTGAACCATATTACTCGGCTTCGCGGTTGGAACGACTTATCCGGCCAACTAAGTGTTAGACTGCGTTCAACATGACTCAAGGACGTACAGTGAATCGGTCCTTAAACGACTCAGACGGAGATAGATCCACACCCAAGACCTCCATGTCTTGTTGCTTCACTATCGTCATCCCGCCCGGTCTCATTTCATTTTATTAACACATGGTTCCATTCCACGATAGCAAATATAGCCAACCGTGCCATATATGAATATCCCTACATCTCGCAGGTGATAGGAAATCACCTGACTTCTACCGCTTAAAGCAGGGCTAAGCATCTACTCGACCCTGGTCTAAGTAGGATTCAGGATTCATATATCTGGACAAGGAGTGATATTGATGCAGCAAGGTTTTCAACCAACTCCTACCACTTAATGCAACAATGCTTATGACATATATAGAATTAATTGCTTTGAAGATAGGAGGCTTATAATGCTCCGGGGCTTGCCTGGGATCCGACTCAAGTTAGAGTATGTCAGATGAATTCACTTGGCGAGCATCTCCCAATCTATCACTTGTCCGGTCGTTCTATCTTCGGGATAGATCCACCAAACACAGTCTTGGGTTTGGCTCCACACCACATCTTTCACGCGTTTTAGCTAGCGTACCTAAATGAAATGCAAGATGCAAATACATAAATACAAGGAAATGCAATATATGATGCATCACACGTTAATCAATGCAAGTATAAGGTTATAGTAAACACATGTAAGCACATCACATTACTTAAGTAACCTTACACAAACAAACATGCTAAAATAGCAAAGAAAGCAATACCAAGCATGACATAAGATTTACAAAGTCTCAGGTGTACTAGCTTAATCACCAAAGACATGAATCACACTTAGCAATACGCAAGCAAAGTAACCAAGCAATCATGTATTTTCAACAATTCTGGACATACATGCAGTAGCTGAGTAAATCAATCATATCTGAAGTTCTACAAATCCAAATGACTTTCAAGAAGACATCCTAGAAAGCTTATGAAATTTTCCACATTTCATTTATAAACATCTCAACCTGATTCTAACATTTACCAGGTCGAAATACAGAAGGTACAGAATCTGCCCTGGAAGGACAGAGAGCAACATAAATCTGAACCCAATTTAGAACAGCTGTAGTTTCTAAACCATATGGCCAAATGCAACCAAAATTTAACAGCAGCTAGATCATGAAATTCACAACAACTTTGTTATAGCACACAAGACATGAAAACATCATTTGCATAGGGTAATTAATAATATTCTCAAATCTGTTCAGGAACCTCATTTGCAAGAAATAATTATTAACTTATGTTGCAAACATATAATTGAATAAAACCAACTTTACCAACATTTCATACATGACTAAAGAACACCAGAAAACATAGTGTCAATTACTAAATAAATTTTTTTAATACATTTTCTTAATTTATTTAGATAATTAGGTGGAATTATGACCACATCATAAGGATGCTCCATAAATTCTACCAAAATTACAGGGGTCTACAAATGCTCTCAAAAGTCTACTGTAAAAATTTCAAGCCATTTAGATAAGTACATCAACCTCTATGAAAAAGACAATCAACTATTGAAATAAATCATGTGAGAACAGGTAAAACCTAAAACTCAATATTTTCTGTGAATACATGGCCATAGGATGAACCAAAATCATAGAGCAACATCATAATAAGGTGATGGGACAACATTTTCTATTTTATCATTTATATATTATTTATAAGCTATTTATCAAGCCCTAAACAAGTTAAATCAATAACTAGATCATCCAATAAGTAGTGACCAAGAAATTTATACCACAGTACATACATATCATGACAAGACTACCATAAAAATTTCATATCATTTGGAGCATCACAACTCAAGATATAAAATGACAAGTAATAAAATGAGATTTTCCTTATTTAACAAGGTCAAGTCAAAACCCTATGAAAACAGTGAACAACTAGGGTGTTTAATATTTTTCCTAGCAAGTACATGTCATTACAAAATTAACAAAATAAGAATCGCTATTTTTGGATGTCTAAAACTCCAGATCTTGCTCTGGTTAGGTTTGAAGGCATTTCTAGAGCTCTTTTTCAACTTAAATAAACACATTGAAAAACATCTATAAACATATAGAATTTTATGACTCAACTGCATAGATCTCTTCACAAGGTTTCCAAAAAGTCCCCATTTACTATTTTTGGAATTACCTAGCATGAGATATGATTTTTAGAAGATTTAACCAAACTCTGAAATTCAAAATCAGAATAAAACAACCCTAACAATATTCGCTAGGCACACCCGGTTTCCTCCCCAGATCTGTCACTACATAACCGACATGCAGGACCCGCTGCTCAGCCGGGCCCGCTCGTCATACACCCGTAGAGACACAGGGGGGAAAGAAGTCGGCCTTCTTCGTCTACCTCCGACGCCAAGCAGGGGAGGCAGCCGGTGGTTGCCGATGTCGGCCGGAGAGGGCCGGCAGTGGCGGAGGATGGTGGCTCGAGCTCCAGCTTGTCCACCCGCACCCATGGGCGGTGGAAGCGCGACCGGAGGTGGACCGTGGCCTTCTGACCACGTGAACAGCCGGAGCAGTGGCGTCCGCGCCGGCGGCGGGGTGCTCCGGCGACGAGCGGCTCAAGGCAAGGAGCATGGGAGGCGCAGCGTGAGGTGAGGAAGGTGTTGCGCTGATTTATTCGGGCGAAGGGAAACTGGAGACCAAGAATTGCGGTGGCGGCTCGGAGCTCGGCCATGGCGGCCATGGCGGTCCGGCTCAGGCAGCGGCACTCCGGCTGCGAGCAAGGCTTCCGAGGCGCGCGCACGAGAGGGAGGAGGGGCTGGTGAAGACTTTGGCACACGCGGCTGCGACCGTGGTGGCTCGACGCGCCGGGAACGGCAGCGGCTGCTCGGAGCTTCGCTCGGTGGCTCCTATGGCGGTGCTCGCCATGCCCGTGTGCACACAAGGAATGGATGCGCGAGAGTGGGAAGGAATGGGGAATGCTGAGGCCATCACGGGCGCTACAACCAGCACAGGGAGGAGATCGGGGCGCGTGGAGGCAAGGCAGGAGCTCCGCCCGCGCATGGCCTCCACGTCCTGGCCACACGTCGTTCACTGGAACCCGACGTCGAGCACGTGGTGTGCGTGAAACCGTCTAACTTGGAGGCAATGGTTGGGCTGGCTATGGGCCAAACTGGGCTATGGACCAATTGTCAAAGTTGTTCACCTCAGTATACTCTACAATTTTTATTTAAGCACCAAAGTCATAAGACTTACAGATCAGGAGATAATTAAGCCCAAAGTTGACAGTGTCAATAGGTTAAGCTAGGGCTCGGTTTTGGGATTTTTAAATGCCAAACTTGGTCAAATTGATTCCAAATTTTTACATGTTGTCCTCCAACAAATTGTTTCCAACTTTCATTTTTGGACCAATTTAAGTTTCTTAGTAAAAACTCGAGAACGCGGGATGTCAATGTCGAAGACACTGAAATCGGGGTTTTAAAATTGTTAAGTGTTGGAAACAGTCCAAATTCTGACTTGTGGGCCCTGTTTGAGCATGTTACACACATTTTCATGACTTGACTCTTAAACAAAGTTTGTTTCTTATAAAATTCTTTATGACTTTGTCAAAGGGTGCACAGCCATGCAAAACTTCTAGGTCACACTTTTAAAACGGTCAAACCAAAGTGTTCCCGGGTCCATACATGGTCAACCATCACTTAGAAGCACATTTAGGCAAAATGATCAACATGAACATTGTTCCATTAAGTGCCCTAAGTGTAGTTAAGGTGTTGTAGAGGCCAAACATACCCACCATGCATAGGTTGCACAAAAGTGTAGGCCTCACATGCCTTGAAACATAGAACTCAAGGGAAATGCTAGTCATTTCATGTGGTTGTTTCAAGATACATGCTACACATGTTCCACTAGGTTGTTCCACATGTGTCCAAGATGTGTTGCACATGTTGCATTGTATGTTGCACAAACACTAGTTCCCATGGGACGCAAGGCAAGTTTTTTAGTTATAATCCAAACAAGCATATAACTTATCATTTCATGTAACTTTTTGATTCCAAACTTCATGAAACTTTTCCAGGGATCAATATAGATAGGTACCAGGGTGAGACACATGAAGATATGGCAATAACACCATCCAAACATATATCTTTGAAAATGGCCTATATGTAAAGCAATTGTGCAGCATCCAACTTTAAGTTAGGCTCATCTCCATAGGTTGACCTTGATATCGTCATCTCCACTAATCTATCATGTTCGAGCTTAAACCCACTACTTAGTGAGTGACAAACACCTGGGGTGTTACAAAGCTACTAGTCCATATTCTCCTTAATAGTACAGCCAAAAGAAAAACAAAGTCCTAAACTACTCTAAAGTGTCTCTCCAACACCCAGCAACACTTAGAAGTAGTCCATCCTTTGAAAACCGAAACGATTTCCGTCGACAGAGGCATGAATACCGTAATTGCCTAATCAATTTTCATTGCCATGACCTAACTTAATTTGTCTCTGCAAAACACACGTTAGTCATAGCAATCCCGTGTCGTCATTAATCACCGAAACCCAATTAGGAGCCTAGATGCTTTCACTTGTAATATGTTACCCGTCTCTGAAGCATACCTCACATGAGAGACATGGATGAAAATAATGCGCCTCTAAAACTTACCCTCCCTAATGCATTGCCTATCAGAGATGAGGGTATAAGAGAGACATGTCTCTGAGAACGTCGGAGATGGATCCAAAGTAGATGGCTATTTGACGCACATCAGAGATGTGTCTTTTTGGTACATGACAATTAGACACATCTCTAATTATACGTTGTGACGCTTCATGTTTAGCGTCACTGATGTGTATGCCTTCTTTATAGCGATGCTGTCGTAGTTTAGGAAACAACTATAATTACTGCAGGTAATCTCCTTGACAAGTGTTTTATTCATTACAATCTGCATAATAAAGCAAACAACAATGTCTGCATAGTGAATAAAGTAAAAATACAAGAGCATCACAATCACATACCAAACACCCACAAGTGTGTTTGTTTATTGTAACAAACCTTAGGGAAAAGAAAGTGGCGGTGCCTGGCGGCATCAATACGACTAATATATGGTAGTACATCTCAGTCGTGAAGGTTCCTCAGGAACATGGGAAGCCCGAACCTGGGCATCAGGGTGATTGCTTCTTTGGGTGCATGGACATACTTTGGCGAGAGCTCAAACGAGAACCTCTGAAGGATCATGGCGATCCCGATACGGGCCTCAAGCATCGCGAAGTTCTGGCCGATGCAGGCCCTAGGCCCCTGAGAGAAGGACAGCAGGGCATTCGGGTGGTTGGCAGCAGCTTTGGACACGCCGTGCTCAAACCTGGCAGGGTTGAACTGGTCGGCATCTTGGCCCCAGACATCCTTGTACCTGTGCAGCAATGCAATTGGTATCGACAGCATTGTTCCCTTGGGCACCCTTATTCTGCCGAGCTGGATGTCTGACCCTGTGCCCCTTCTTATCAACACCACGGGGCTGTAGAGTCTCAGTGACTCGAGAAGAACCATGTTAACCTGAACAGAAACAGCAAGGGATATCAATATAACATCATCCAAAATTGACTTGTCGTTTTGTTTGTACAATTGGGGAAACCACTTTACTTTATTTTTGGAAGGGGATATATATGCGAGCTTTACCAGTTTGAGCTTGGTGACCATGTCCGGATTTGGCACTGCATTGCCACACTCTCTCAGCACCTCCTCCCTCAGCTTGTGTTGCCACTCGGGGTACCTGCTCAGCAGGAACATGGTCCAGGTGAGGAGGTGCGAGGTGGTGTCCTGCCCTGCGAAGAAGAAGGTCTTGCACTCGTCCACGATCTCCTGCGTTGTGAGCATCTGGTGCCCTTCTTGCTCCAGAGCGCGCGCTTCGAGCATGAGACCGAGGAGATCGTTGCCGTATCCATTGGTGTCCTTCTCAGCAAGGCGCCCTTCGATTATCGCCATGAGCATGCTCCTCACCTTCTGGTCCAGTTTTTCAACTCGTCGGCTGCTCTTGCTAGTAGGCAATTTCAGTTTCCTTCATGTATATATATGGAGATGAATTTGGATTGAGTTCATAATTTAGTTGTACTGTATTTGCTAAAATCATTGCCTTTACACAAAGTAGCATGCATTGCATGCAGTCGATTAGTTGAATAATCAGTGTTTACCTTAGACGACCAGGAGCTGGGATATCAAGCGATGCTGAGAATGCGAGTTCTTGGAGCTCCTTCTGCGCGACGAACACCTCTTTGCCCTCCTTGTAGCTGCTCCCGAAGGCCGTGTGCGCGATCACATCCGAAGTCAGCTCTGAGAATTCACTGCTGAGTTCAATTTCAGCCTCATGGTTGGTAGCCTGCTGTATCTGAGATTGCCATTGCTGCATCATACGCTGCGCCAAGTCCGCCATGACCACAGACATCTCCTGCGACATGATATTGCAATTATGTTTTTTTAAAAGAGATAAATTCTGCTTTTAAGAAAGCAATGTCGATACAGGATCGGGATACCAGTTTAAAAAGGAAATCAAGTCAGCACTAATAATGCAATTATGTTAAATAAGTCAAGGAATTAAGGGACAAAATAAACTTAACCTAAACAAAGCACTATATAAATCATTATGCAGTAATTAATAATCACGTTGTATTTGTATATGCAGTGGATCAGGTATGCTTGATCAGACGTCAGACAGACCTTAAGCTTGTCGAGGTTGAAGGCCGGGTGCACCACCTTGCGGTGGCGTTTCCAGTCTTCGCCGTTGGTGAGAACGAGACCCTTGCCAAGGAGTGCCTCCAAGTTGGCGTTCAAGTAGTCCTTGGGGAACAGACCTGTCCTCTCCGCGAGCACCTGCTTCACCAGGTCCACCTCGGCGACGCAGATGGTCGGCACTGCACCGAACCAGTACAGAAATGTCTTCCCTGAACGACAGACACACACTCATATATAATGCAATCAGGAATCAGACTGTCAAAATATCCTATCATTCGACTGTCAAAATGAACATCACTTGCTAATTTATATACTGTATAGAATATAATGTATATTACGTACCGTACTCGGCCACCCATTTGCGGTACTGCGGCTGCACGATGGGGATGAAGTCATGGGAACCGACGTCGAGGACGATCTTGCTCCCGGCGGCTTTCATCTGCTTGATCTCCGGCAGGGAGCCGACGAAGAACCTGTAGCTTGGGCCCCCAACGCCCTGGCCCCTAAACCACTTGCTGACAGCATAGGGCTTCCACACCAGAAGGAACAGCACTCTGATCAGCAGTGTGGAGACAAGCACGGCCAGGAGGGCACCCAAGACTGAACCGATGGAAACATCCATTTTTTTTTTTGAGCTGCTGATAGATGCGTTTGCTCGTGTGGCTGTGTACGTATGAATGATCGAGCTGAAGATCTTTTGGTTGTGTTGGTGCGTGGTTTGATCCATGGAGTGGAGACTGGAGAGGTGTATATATAGGATTGGGAGCAGAGGGCATACAGCGCCACACGGCTAGTTCCTGACTTGTTTAGCTTATATTGTTATTATTTGGCTTTGTGCGATGCTGAGATCAGAACTGACGTCATTACTGAAGATTGAGCTCGGGCTAATGAACCAGTCAGCAGTCCAGTGATAGCTCTTCTAGAGAAAGTGATCGAGCACTGGCTACTAACCTACTATGTAACAGTGCGTACTTGTTTGATGAGCTCACAACTGATGACAGCGAATTGCATCGCCTGCAGTTGGACGTCCATGTTGACCAGTCCTGGTATGTAGAGGCACTACTAGAAAGCAGCCAGCCTTAATTTCTAGAAAGCCACAGTAATCTGCTGGGTTTTTTTTTTTATTCCGGCTGAGCTCTGCATGTCTCTGTCCAAGTGAGCGCACCTTGCTGCTTCGCCTGCATTTTTGCGGGATAGGCCGCCCCTCGAAAAAATATCCAGATTGTTCAGACTAATAGGGTCTAAAATGGGCAGGGGCTGCGGTCTGCCCGAATCACACATAAGAAAAATACGTATAATCCTAAAATAAATGCATATCTCATTTCCGGAGAAGTCAACTTTTTAAAAATTTGACAAAATTTATATAAAAATATACTATTATTCATGATGTATAATAAGTATCATTAGATTGAGTATATACTGTACTTTAATAATAAACTTATTTGGAGATATAAATGTTGATACTATTTTCTATAGTTTTAGTCAAACTTAAAAAAGTTGATTTCTCAAGAAACGAGATAGACATTTATTTAGGGGCGGAGAAGTATATCTACATTAGCGGAGTGCTCTAACCTAGAACCTAGACTAGCAGTTATTTTGATGACAGAATGGGATATATCCTCGTCTTTAGAAGTTTATCCTTGACTTGCTTTTACTTACCACCTTTAAGCTTCCATATTGTTCTTTTTCATATAGTCTTTACCTTTCCTATATTAGCATAGACTAGTTGATAGCAAATTGGTTCTAGATTGCAAAACCCGGGTTTTGGTAGGAAGAGCATGCTAGAAGAAGATTAAGATCACATCATGATATACTAATTTATGGTTTTTCTAGTGGAATTCAAGTTGAGCCCTAGCACTACTACAACAAACTTAGCGGAGGTGGTCAAAACACATTTCCTGAGGCGGGCAAGCAGTCCGCATGGAAGTTAACGCTTGCTTTAATCCAGATTAACAGAGGCGGCCAAATGCTCGCCTCCGAAAATAAATTAAAAAATAAAATAAAAGAAAAGCCCGTCCACAAGCCTGTTGAGCCCATCAACGGGCTCGTGGCGTCCTGAATCCATATCTGGGGCGCGGCTGCCTGCATACGCCGCTAGGGGTACGGTGCTGCC
Source organism: Saccharum hybrid cultivar R570 (assembly GCA_038087645.1). Lineage (NCBI taxonomy): Eukaryota > Viridiplantae > Streptophyta > Magnoliopsida > Poales > Poaceae > Saccharum > Saccharum hybrid cultivar. The sequence continues at coordinate 8,278,257 of JAQSUU010000113.1, forward strand.
TCTGGATCCACTACGGGGGCGCGGCCGCCTGCCTACGCCCGCAGGGATCATGGACCTTGGGTCCGCCGCTGCTCGATCTGTTGGAGTGCGCGGTGCCCCAGCGGGGGCGCCCGCCACTAGGCCCTCGCTGCCGTGTGCAGAGAGAGGTGAGGGAGAGATGAGAGAGACGCGTGTGAGAAGAGAGAGATGACGGATGAGGGAGAGAGAGAGGATTTGGGGGCTAGGGTTTCGTTTGTTTATATAGTTTAGCCTGATTTCTGGCCAATATTGGCTTCTAGTGGGCTCGGCTACATTAACACATGTGTGCCTCTTAATAGGTCCACCTTCGAAAATAGCCCCCATTTTCGAAGGCGGACCTTTTAAGAGGCCTGTCTTTGTAAATCTATTGTAGGACTCCGTAAATCCATTTTAGGAGACAAGCAGTTCTTGACCGTCCCTTTAAATAAAACGTCCACCTCCAAAAATGCTTAGGTATTTTAGAATACAATTCAATTTTGTGACCACCTCCGTTCATGGTTGGGCAGTGTCTCGCAAAATGATTTATGTAGTAATGTAGGTTTAGATTTTTAAAGACTCAACCCAGCACCTCTCCCCATTGGGTCTTTCACCTCTTGGACTCCAGGTTCCCTTACATGAGCAATTTACATACAGATTTAGGGCCGCCGTGGACAACCTAACACCCCAACACCAGGCCTTAAGAAGACAAACAACCACATCCACATTGTCTTACTATAATCTATCATTTAAAGATACTTTAATGAACCATTAATCTTCACGAGATGCACTAAATAGAAGATAAATCCTATAAATTCACACCAAATGAGAAACATATGTTCATTAATTCAATAGGTTGTTTTAAGCATCATTGACAATAATACCCAATAGATCTTCTAAAAAAGTTACCTAATGGTTCTTCAGCACTACTTCAACAATACTTTTCAGCGAAAGAACAATGTTTTTCTCTCATAAGAAATCAGCATCAGTAGCAGCATCAGCTAAATTTCAGCGAAATGAACAAGGAGGAGGAAGATGATTTGGGCACCGCTCCTCCAGTTGCAGCCAACGATGCCAATTCCTATGAAAGCCAGAAAAATCTAATCATAGGTTTAGTGAAACCATCAATTTCATATTACAAATGTTGGTATGTTTTTCTACAAACTTCGTTGAAGTTAGATGCATTTAGTTTATAGAACAAAGCTAACGTTACATATAATCTAGAACAGATGAGTTAATGCCTCTTCGAACCTATTCTAGTACAATGATTAAGCAACCACCATTATTTTAGCGAGCTTCTCGAAATGGCAGTGCTACCTACACGTCATATCTGATCTCACCGTCAGGCAAGACGAGCCAAAGTTAGGAACCACCCAGGTGGCTCTGCTGCCCTTGCTTGATTGCGCGAAGCAGGCTTGACGGAGACGTGATGTTAAAAGCATAGTATCGTCTAGAACATCGGGCCTTATATAAAATTTAGAACATTAATAACTTCTAACCATTAGATTTGTCAACGTCGGTCTTTAAGATCACATTTTTACCATCAATTTCTCTTCTAATAGATCAAAAATATCGTTAGAAAGTAACTATTCTTAAATACAAGTATAATATTCTTAGGTTTTAACTATGTATATGATTAGTTCAATTGTTGAGTAAAGATAGCAAAGTTTGAATTTTGAAACAAGTATAGTTGCTATTTCAAGAATGAGGAATTACTGCTACCGTACCCTGAAAAGTTGAGGCCATACCCTGAAAAGTCAAGCTTAGCTGGCGAGATTCGCCGTAGAGGTAACACTAGCAGACAAGTGGCCTGACGCCACACATGCAAGGCTGTGTTTAGACGGGGCTCTAAGCACAGTAACTCTTTTGTTTTTATTTGATAATTAGTGTCTAATTATAGACTAATTAGGTTCGAAAGATTCGTCTCGTGATTTACAACCAAACTATGTAATTAATTATTTTTTATCTATATTTAATACTCTATACATGTGTCAAAGATTCGATGTGATGAAAAATCTTAAAATTTTTAGAACTTCACAGCCCAAATCGATCCACTAGTCCCGTGCGGCTTCTTTCCCGGCACGAAGTGACACAAGCTCGGCGACCGGTCGAAGGGACAAGCGCTAGGGTTTCCTTCCCATCGTACTCGTACTCCTCCACGTTGGTAAAAGAAGTCGTTTTGAATAAGGTTTGGGTCAAACATTGGGAATATAAATCATGAATAACTTTTAAGTTGTTGAGTTTGGAAATGTAAAAACAATATGAATAGATTTGTCTTGAAATATACTTTCATAAAAGTATATATATATCACTTTTGAATAAATATTTTTATAGAAAAATAAAGTTAAAATTATGCTTTAGAGACCGTGTCGTTGTCTAAAACGACTTCTTTTACAATATGGAGGGAGTACATGTACATGCACTGCACGCACGTCGCACGGCGCGTCGTCCGCCGTTGGTCTCCGACCGGCTCGTTCGGCATTGCTTGGGAGTTGGGACTGCACCGGCCGGGGCCCCCCGACCCGTGCAGTGCATGCATGTCGTCGGTGTGAATCACCGTCCCATTCCCGATCCTGCATTGCCATTTCACGCACAAATAAAGCGTTGTTGGTGTCTGGGTCTTTCGGACCCGGAGTGCATGCGGCGGGGATTGACGATCTGCCTCCGCAGACAGGGGTTGTTGGCCCACATGTCGGAGAGCGGAAGAAGAGAGCGAATTTGTCTCGGCGATGACTGCCTGCCGCTGGCGAATGTCGATCGAGGGCTTGTTAAGTTGGTGAAAAAGTTTGGGGTTGGTTACTGTAGTACTTTTCGTTTTATTTGATAATTTGTGTTTAATTATGGACTAATTAGGCTTAAAAGATTTGTCTCGTGATTTATAACCAAACTGTGTAATTAGTTTTTTCTTTCGCCTATATTTAGTACTCTATACATATGCCGTAAGATTTGATGTGACAAGTATTGTAGTATTTTTTGGGTTTGCTTTTTGAACTAAACAAGCTCCGATTGTACAAATGCCCCCGACGAGACATGGGTCCTGTTTAGTTCACAAAAAATTTTACAAAATTTTTTAGATTCCCCGTCACATCGAATCTTTGAACATATACATGAAGCATTAAATATAGATAAAAAATAAAACCAATTACATAGTTTAGACGAAATGGACGAGACGAATCTTTTAAGCCTAATTAGATTATGATTGAACAATATTTACCAAATAACAATGAAAAAAGCTAGAGTGCCGTTTTGCAAATTTTTTTACATCCAAACGCGGCCATGAATCAGCGGCGGCAGGGATTGTTGTCGCGTCCGGGTGTGGATTGTGGAAAAGGCGAAAAGCTCGTCATGATGTGTGGACGAAAGCGTCGGTCCGGTAGCGCCTGTCGACTCTGCCGCAGTAAAGTACCCTGCCAGGCTGCGCGCATGGACCAGATATTCAGATGTTCACGTGATGTAATGTACCACTACTGGATCGAAATAGGAGGCCAAACAACGTGCACGTACGTATAGATTGTATATATGGCACTATGCCAGTCAGAATGATGTGTAGTACTCCCTCCGTCCAAATGAATGTGCAATTCTCGCATCTTGAAAAGTCAGTCATCGCAAATTTTAATTAAAATTATATAAAAAAATACTAACTCTTACGAGACAAAATAAGTACCGTTAGATTGGTTATGAGATATATTTTCATAATAAATTTATTTTGAGACATAAATGTTAATATTTTTTGCTATAAATTTAGTCAAAGTTGACACAGTTTGAATGACACGTTTCCCATAATTGTACAATCAACCGTTCGGAGGGAGTATCTACGTATTTTGAGACATAAATGTTAATATTTTTTTGCTATAAATTTAGTTAAAGTTGACATAGTTTAAATGGTACGTTTCCCATAATTATACAATCAACCGTTCGGAGGGAGTACCTACGTACGTATAGGGCCTCTTTGGGAGGGCTCCGGCTCCGGCTTCACCTGCGAAAATACTGTTCACAGCACTGTAGCAGCGCGAGAACGGGAGCCGGAGGAGCCAGAAAAACGAGCTTCTCCGGCTCCGGTGAACAGTCGCATATGTCAGTGAGAGAGGGAGATGAGGAGAGAGAAAACTGGCTTCGGTGAACAGTGATCTACAGTGATCCGCGCAGGTGGTGTCAGGGGAGCCGGAGCCGGCCGGAGCCCTCCCAAACAGGCTCATAGGCATTCTGCAGAAAAATTGATGGTGTTCACGATCATGGCGCCAACGCACGCCTCACCTCTGAAAAGCCGCCAAAGTATGTGGCCTTTCTGTCAACCTCAGGCTGTCCGCACCGCAGACCTGTAAAGCGGAACTGCAGCACGCGCGCCGGTAAAGCCTGCAGCGTGCGCCTGTAAATCGTCCGCAAGCGTAGCGGCCGCACAGTGCTGCGCTAATTCCAGCATACCGGCAGCACACACGCTATATACTATAGAGAGAGAGCAGGTGAGAGAGAAAGAGGATTGAGGGAAATAAAATATGGAATAGTAAGTATAGAGTATGAGATAGAAATAATACGGTGCGGGAGAAATGGATATAGAGTAGAGAATCTCGATGACTATGATAGAATATTCCTTTTTAGAGATGGAAATAGAGATCGATGGGTGCGGATAGCCTCAAGGAGGAGGCCTGCTAGCGCATGTCTCAACGAAAACACAAGACAAGGCAGCGCAGGGCAGGGCACACCGCAAACACACGAAGGGTGTGTTTAGTTGTATCCGTAAAATTTTTGGAAGTAATTCTTTCATTTGTATTTGATAATTAGTGTCTAATTATAGACTAATTAGGTTTTAAAGATTCGTCTCATGATTTACAATCAAACTATGTAATTAGTTTTTTTTGCCTATATTTAATGCTTCATGCATATATCTAAAGATTTGATGTGACGAGAAAACTTATAAAATTTTTTGAATTTTGAAGGAAATGAACACACCCGAAAGCACGCAACACTACTCGAGTGCTGAGATTTATGAGGCCTTCGCTATTCAACAACCAACCTCTGCAGCTGCACTGCTGCACTGCATCGTCCATGTGCTCTCGTTGCGTCTACAGTTGATTCGTATTGAGAAGTGTGCATTGAGATGTGTTTTTTTAATAAAAGAATAATTATATTAGATCATAGCTGAGTATGTCATCACATTACAAGTATACTGGAATACACTACGTATATCCAGAATCTGATCATTTAAATTATACCCACGCTTTGTATAGGCCAAAATCTCAACTCCAAACATGTATGACGATTCGTATAGATGACCGTACAGGCAAACACTTAGCAGAAGGCCTGAGAACATATGTCTAACCAACGATGGCCAACATTCCCGCAGACAAAGTGGAGAAACTTTTTTTTGTCTTCCTTCTTCTTCTTTCTGTCACTGAATAATAAGAAAGATGGATCTGAAACTTATTCTTCCTAATCCTTAATTGTGGTCAGATCTAACCACAACAAAACAGAGAATAGACCGGAGAAAAATATTCAATGACGGCGACATCATCTCCGTCTTGATGTCACTGTCCGGAAAGCCAAGTCTCCATGTCGTCAAGCCGATGAAGTTGCTGACGCTGATGTCGCCCTCATCTTCAACAGAGTTGCTACGAAGAAAACGAATCCACCCTGCCCCATCGCTGTCACCGGGGAGGAGATAAACCCCTAATACTAAGAAACTTGACATGGAGAAACTCTAACCCTAAATAACTCGATCTACTAGAAAACTTATAAATTATAAAAAAAAATGATGATCTCCGCTTCCTCCGGACTTCGGCGAGACACGGAGGAGAAAGGAAGGGGGACCGACGGTAGTGGATGCAGAGGCGACGGCGGCGGCGACGCTAGGGCGAGCAACTAGCTAGTCACAATCGTGTGTATGCACACTTTTTAATGTGGATCTAATGGTAGAGGTGACAAGAGCACGTGCCGTCAAGGTAACTTTTTTTTTATCTCAGGGGAACATATAACTTTACCTGCATCGTGCGAAAGCAACCGCTACATCCAGTGCATGTGCATGCTCCCTCCATAGTTTTACGCGTCAACTGCTTTTGAGGCTATAGGCAGCGCTGCACGGTAAAATGAACGCAACGCCAAATCTAGCGTCGGAACAGACGCACCGGTGAACGTTATCACGCTCCCAACCGCTGCATTTACTACAGTAACACGCTACAAGTAGCGTTCGTGCGTGAGCGCCTGTAAAAGAAAAGGAGGAGAGAGAAAGAGAGAGAGGAGAGATGAGGGAGGAGAGAGAAAGAGAAAATAGAGAGAGGATATGAGATGGTGATTGATATAGAGTATGATATAGAGTAAATATGGGTATGAGAGGAATTAATATAGAGATGAGAATCCTAGATAGGACGAAATATTTCTTTAGAAATGTGTTCAGAGAGTGGTGCGGTGCCGATAGGGCCTCTTCTCCTTCACCTGTGACGGTGTGACCGTGCCCGGCCAAAATAAAGTCCACAGCTTCGTCTTTCACGCTTTGCAAGAACAGAAAGCCTCTTTAAGCTCCCCCCTCCCCTCCTCTTCTCACTCCCCACGGGACCCTGACCAAACAAGCTCTCTCAAGTCTCAATCTTCTCTGCTTCCGGTGCCTCTGAGGCGGTCCATGGCGTCGGCACTAATGCCCACCTGATGTTCCACACTTCATTGGCGTGCATGGCATTGGCAAGAGCACGGCATCACCAGAAGCTTGTTGTGTGTGCCGTTCTCATCTTCGCCCTGCAGATCCCGTCGCTGCTCAGTTCTTGTTCCGCGCACGCCATCGCCGTCGTCGACCCTGCGGCGGCCGGGCGGCGTCTTCTACCCCTGCGCACGGTGCAGGCGGCGCAGTCCGTGGAGGTGAAGGAGACGGTGGTGCCGCATCCACGGAGTATGGAGAGAAGAGCAGGAAGCAGCAGCACCTCGGCGGCATTCATGAACGCAGTGAGCAAACATCAGGTGCCGAGCGGAGCCAACCCGGACTCCAACTAGCTGTAGCCATGGATTGATTGATTCGGCTGCCGGAGAGCTGCGAGCGAGAGTGATGTATCTATCCCTTGTATTGTATGCTTTGTCCAAATGTATGCTTTATTATATTAGTCGGTTGTTCATAACAAATGTATCCCTTGTATAGTTTCATTTCAGGATCTTCTAATGTCTTATACCAATTTAAGATGTGCTTAACAGTGTACCTCCGCTCTTTAAAAAGAACCTAATTCTAAGTCCGGTCAAAATCAAACTATCTAAAGTTTGACTAATTTATAGAAAATAGTATCAACATATATAACTTCAATTAGATATACTACAAAAATATGTTTCAAATCTAAAGAAATATATTTAGCATGATAAATATTAGTACTTTTTATATAAATTTAGTCAAATTTGATAAACTTTAACACAACACAATTCTAGAAATGCTGGTAAAAGTAATAACTAATTGTGCAAGCCTACAAGGGAAAAAACTAATTTTCGTGATGTTATTTTTTCAAAATGGTGGTAGAAAGTGATAATCGCGATGTTACTAGCAGGAAGAGAGAAAACAAAAAATATATATTTAGTTAGCCTAACTTTTTATGACAAGGGGCTCAAAACCCTAACATATAATAGGCCGTGTCACCCCAAATACCAAAATAAGTGCACATCTCGCACCCGAGAAATCTAACTTTTTAAGTTTGACTGATGATAATAATATCAATGTTTGCACCTCCAAATAAATGTATTATGAAAGTATGTTATATTGTCAATTTAATGATACTAGTTACACATCATAAATATAATGATTTCTTATATATACTTAGGGTGTGTTTAGATGGTAAAAATGGTGTAAAAAAAGTACTGTAGCATGTTTTGGCTTTATTTGGTAAATAGTGTTCAACTGTTGACTAATTAGGTTCAAAACGTTCGTCTCGTCAAGTACAACCAAACTGTACAATTAGTTTTTGATTTTATCTACATTTAGTACTTCATGCATGTATCACAAGTTTGATGTGACGGGGAATCTTTTTTTCGCATAGTGTTTTTTTCGTGGAACTAAACAGGGCCTTAGTCAAACTTAAAAATGTTTGACTCTTAAAAATATGCCGTGCAATTATTTTGAGACAGTGGGAGTAAACCTTGTGCACGGAGCATGGTCCACTAGTGTCCAAATAGTCAAAATTTATGAGAATCGAATTATCTTATGGTGCAGAAAAATTTCAAGAACTGTACTCCATATACCCTTTAACAGTTGTCATATACCCTTTAACAGTTGCGATCCCCAAGGCGATTCGACAACACTAAAGAAGACGCGCCCTGTTTGGAAAAGCCCCAATCTCAAAGGCGGGGAGATGAGAGAGCCGATCGAACTCCATCCAAACTCCAACGGTGTAGCTCCTCCTTAACGAGCAACATAACTTTATTTAAGCTTGTCAAGATCCCATAAAATACACAGCAATTGCGGTCATTCCAAAATCCTCTGGCACCTTCGTAATCTCGTTTGCAAGATCAGATACTACGAATCTAACAAAGAGAGAGGGGAAGGCACCACCTTAAAAAGAAGAGAGTCCAAAAAGTACTCCTTATATGAGACAAGGAACACACAAATAATATAGAGGTATAGATTATAATTGGAAAGTATAAACATATTCTATGCAGAACAAAGGATTCCTATTTAGATTAGGATTTCTATATGAGTACGGGTTATATATGAGTCTAGATAGAAAAAATTCCTCATCGTCCGATAGTTAAAGGAAGACGAACCAAACAAATGGATGGACGAAAAAGGGACTTAGAATCTATAACTGGATTGCTTGTGGCTCGAAAATCTATTGATATATTAGACACGAGAGGATTTGAGACTAATTATTATGTTATATTTTTCAATTGATCTTAAGATTTTATTTTAGTCACACTACTTGAACTCGCACAGGATTGGGAAAAAAGGATCATGAAAATTATTCGTACTTTAATATTATAAAAAAAATAGATGGCATAAGTGTGCGTTGTTATAGATTTTATAATTCTATAAGAAAAAGTCACACTACTTGAACTCGTACAAGATTGGTAAAAAAGGACCATGGAAAGATTCGTACTTTAATATTAGAAAAAAATAGATGGTATAAGTGTGCATTGTTATGGATTTTAATTCTATAAGAAAATACTTAATTAAAGTAAAGTGATGAATTCAAATAGCTTAGGCCTACTTATTTTTCTCATAACTTATTTTACGCGTATAGGGTCGGTTTTTGGTTTTAAGCTTCAGAAAATATATATAGGAATACATAGTGGTTGTAATGAGTGTATAGACTCTTAGTCATCTAGTAGATCATATGACATATGTAGACAAACTGCTCTAATTTTTATGAGTACCGAAAAGAGTAATGGACCATAGAAACGTTTTATATTCTATTCAAACTTTGTACTTGTCTGAACACGCTGCTCCAGCCTATATATGGTATTTTAGAGAATGAATGACCATTAAAAAATGATCATTATTATTTATTTAAATAGTAGGCTAACATAGTTGTCGTGAGCTGTCTATAAATGTGCACCTCCTGCTTTTGCTTTGGAGCTAGAGGTGACATATCTGTTTTGGACTCAAGCAAGCGACTCGGAACCAAGATTAGGACTCGGACATTAAAACGAAAAAACATAAACTGAAACAGAGTCGCTGCCTTAGTTGGAAGAAAAATTTTGTTGGCAAGAAATTTTGCCTCTTAAGTATTAGAAATTTATTTAGATTAGGATTCGTACTTCATATTCGTTTAGACGCGAACTATTATAACTCGTACGCAAATAAAGAAAGTGGTGCAAAATAAAAAAATGTAATTCTTATCTTTTTCTATTTATTATTAAGAATTCTATTTAGAGTACTCAGCTGAGGAATTTATTTAGATTAGGATTCCTACTCCATATTGGTCTATACGTGAGCTATTCTAACTTGTATGGGCACGAGTTATATATATGTCCGGACAAAAGAAACTCTCCATTATTCGATTAGGATTTCTACTCCATATTGGTCTACACGTGAGCTATTCTAACTCGTATGGGTATGAGTTATATATATAAGTCTAGACAAAAGAAACTCTCCATTGTTCGGTAGTTAGAGGAAGACGGACAAAAAAAATGGATGGACGAAAAAAAGAATATGAAATTTTGCATGTTTATTATTACTAGTAAATATGCCCGTGCGTTGCAACGGGTGAAAATAAGTTTTTTCCACAATGAATTGGAGAGAATAAGTTATCAAATTGCAATGAAAAACAAGAAGCTATAAATATATCATAACTTCAATTTCATACTATACATGTTTGGTACAGTATAAAATATTAAGTTTTGTGACTTTATTTGAGGATCAACAAAAATCTATTATTTTATTCTTTAGTAGTTCAAGTTGATAAGGAGTTAGTTGTCGATATGCCAAGTACTATCTGCTAGCCGATAATTATGATGGGAGACCTCTCTTTAGTTTCCACATTACATGACTCATCAGGGTTACGCTGGAACTGTAACACCCATGGGTGTTAAGCATGCATTATCATTTCAAAGCATAAGCATTCAACATCATTTCATGATTAGCATTGTTTGAATTGTAGCTCTTTCAAATTAAATTTGAAAAACAAATAAATGGGAACCCTAAGTTTGATATAAGTGTCAAAAAGTTGGTGTACTTTTGAGAAGTAGCAATTTTAAATCATCTAGAATAAATCCATTTGATTTTTGGAGCAATTCTTGAATTCAAGTTTTCCTCAAATTCTGTTTTAAAAATATTCTAAATAAATGAGTTTTTGATTTTTAATCTAGCTTTAAATCCCAAATTCAAAATCTATCGAGAATTTTGAATAATGCTCTATATGAAAGTTGTAGAGAATAAAATTTTGAACAACTTTTATTTTGGGCCAAAATTCTGAAAACCCCTTTTTCATCTCCAAATTTAAGTTTGAAACAAGGATTTAAATCTGGAATTATTTTTTTTGGAAAAAGAAAAATCGGATTTCGCTTGCTGGGCCGCAGCCTCACTTCCCGGCCCATGGCCGAAGCCGGCCTGGCCCGCCTCGCGCCCCCGCCCGCGCCCGCGCGCGCCCACGCCAGCGCACGACGCGCTCAGGCCGCGGCCGCCGCGTGGCCGCCGCTCGCCGCCTCCGGCGTACGAATGGCGGGCCGTGGACCCCACCGGCCGCGCCACGCGCCATGTAACCGCGCCCGCCTCTCCCTCGCCATTCACGCCCTCCATTTCCGCCCTCTCGGCCTCGCACGAGCAGCAGCCGCAGCCGCTCCCGCCTCCGCGCGCTCGCCGCCGCCGCCGCGAGCTTCCACCCCTCGTTCCACCGCCGGCCGGGCATCTCCGAGCAATTGCTCTCGTAGACGGCTCCGCCTCGTCCTTCTCTTCCCCGAACACGCCTCCTCGCTCCGTCTCCGCCCCGCGGTAAGCCGCCGCACCGCGCGCCCCGCCGCGGCGCCATTTCCGCCGCCGCGCGCTCACCCCGCCGTTCCGGCATATCCTCCCCACCTCGCCACTTGCTCACTGTCCCGGGGTGTCCGCCGCCCTCACCATGTTCCCGTGCGCCCAGCCGCTGGTGTCCGCACGGCCGGGACCGGCCGCTAGCCACCGGCGGGCTTCACCGCCGCCGCGACGTCGCAGCCGCGTGGCCGCTCCCCGCGCGCCCCGCGCTCCGCCCCTCCGCCTGACTCGCTGGGCCGCCGGCTTGGGCCGAGCCACCAAGCCGGGCCGCCCTTTTATTTTTCCCGCGCGCGGCGCCCCAGCCGTTTTTGGCAGCGGGCCGGTTTGGCCGACTGGGCCGGCCCGTTCAGCAATTCCGAATTTTCCATTTTGAATTTCTATTTTTATTTAAGAAAAGAAAGTGCTCTAGAAAATGTTGTGCATAGTTTATGGCTCCAAAAATTATGAAATAAATTTTGAAATGTTCCTCTTGAATAGATCTACAGTTTAAAAATATCTCATGTTATTTTTGTGACACTTTATTGTGCAAATTTATTTAATTGTTATATATGCTGTTATCTTAGAAAAAGTGTAGTAAATAAAATAATAAAGGGGAAAATGTGATTCTTGTTGTATTAGTCTTTATTAGTGATGTACTTTCTAGGAAAAATACTAGTGAAGCATGTTCTGTGGGAAATTTTTGAAGTGTAGTTCAAATGCTTTTAATTGATAATAATTGTTATTTTTAGTAGAGGGCAAAATTTGTATAAAACATACATATGATAATTTTTGTAGTATGTTAGTTTACTGTTAGTAACCTAGGAAAAATGTGAAATCTGTTGTTTGATACTTTTCCTAGTATAAAATAATTTCATGCTCACTTTTGGGCTATAATTTGTTTATTTTGTACAGATAGTTTTACATGTGCAATTCTCATGAAAATTTAGTGGTAGGTTAGTTAGGGTAATAGTACTCTACTGTAATTTTTGTAGATTTTTATCTACACCAGAGATAGGTGTTGCTGTGTAACCCTAGTTAAATAGGGAATAAATGATTATTCTTTATGAGAAATCAAGAATAATAAAATATATGTTTGGTGTATCTTTGAAGCATCACTATGCCTTGCTGATGTTGTGGATGAGTTAGGTTGGTGAGATTTGGTCATTTAGGGTCACTTGCTTGTGTAAGGTGTATGATAATTAGTGGAACCGTAATGTGCATGCTTTAGGGTACATGTTCTTGGATGACGTGGACTACCTTGTAGAAGATGTAGTTATATCCAAACTGCTCATTCCATGTGCTCATCTGCATCTCATGTTATCAAAGCACTCCACCATATTCCTATGCATCATTCGCATATTTACTCATGCAACTGCATCATACAGGATCGCAGGAGGAGTCGCAGGTAGCAGTACCGGAGGAGCAGGCTTGGACGGACCAACAGGAGCCCCAGGCACAGGAGGTGCCCGAGGAGGAAGAGCCAGGCGAGGAGCTACCAGATTGCATCGACCACCATCCTAGCTCGTTCGAAAGAGGCAAGCCCCGGAGCATTTTAAGTCTCCTATTTTATAAAAGCTATTTCTTTATCACATGAATTATAGTTATTTATTGTTGCATTAAGTTATAAGAGTTGAGTGAAACCGTGGTTGCATTACTATCCTTGTCGGTACCAGTACTATAGGGGTACCCACATTCAACGATAATAAAAGATAAAACGACTAAGCCGCGACAAACCACAAGCCCACTTCAAAACGCGCGACAGGTCCGCCTCGTACGAGGCCGGCTCGACGGTATGCCTCGACCGCGTTCTGTCTCCGACTCGTACGAGGCCCCCTCGACCGGAGGCCTCGACTACGCTCCGACCCGCACGAGGCTCGATCGCCCCCCGGTAGCACTCCGACCCGCGTGAGCCCGGGTCGAGGCGCTCGACCCCCTCGGTCTCCACCTACCACGAGACGAAAAGTCAAGGCATTTAATGCAACTACCAACTACCACCTACCGGCATGGCCGCGGCCTGGGTCGACGTGGGAACAATACCGGTGTCAGTCCTCACTGTTTTACCGCCCATCCCGTGATGGGAAGTGAAAGACGTCACTATGCCCACCATACCTCGTCCTGTACATCACTATTAACCCTCGAGGAAGGATACGACAAGGCCCGTATGCCGTAATTCCGGAGATTCGGACTTATCCGTTCGGCCTCGACCCTACCTCGACCCGACCTCGACTACCGATACAGGGAAGAAAGGACGGTATGGCACGACGCTCCGGGTCATTTCGGCACCTTACCTTCTACGACATCACGTGCCCAGGGATGGCCTCCCATTTCTAGGGCACGTCGCTACAGTCACCTCAACAGGGATCGACAAAACGTCATTTCAAGACTCCCTGTCGCCTTGGCCTCCTCTCGTCCTATAAAAAGGCAGGCCGGGGCTTCACAGAAGGGGGGCAAGAAGATCAATAAGCATACATCAGACGAACAGCTAGCCATACACAACATAGCGATCAACATCTCAAGCAATCATCTTGTACTCTTTCTTTCCTCCTTTGAGACTTGGGCTCGACACCCTCTCTCGCAAGCTTGTAACCCCTACGCAAGCACCTCGGTGCAAGGAAATACAGACCTCTCTCCCCCCGCTGGACGTAGGGCCTTCTTTTGCCCGAACCAGGATAAACCTCCGTGTGTTCTCCTTGCATCACCATCCAGGAAAGGGACACGCAGCATTTTACTCGTTGGTCTAGGACCCCCTCGGGTCCGAACGCCGACAGTTGGCGCGCCAGGTAGGGGAGCGCTGCGTGCTAACATCGCTTTCCCGCCTTTTTCCTAGATGGCCGACCCCGAACGCCCTATCCCGTTGGCCACGGTGATCTGGTTCGGGAGTTTGGAGTTCATGTCGCTCGGCTACGGCTACGATATGGTCCTACTCCCGCCTAGGCACCCTACCGACGAGGATTACGAGCTCTCCCAGCCTGGGGGAGCAATCCGCCGGTATCGTCGCTCCAGGCAGGCGCGTGCCGCTCGGCGGCGGCGAGCCCGGCGCAACCATCGTCTCCACCTCGCGGAGGGTGATGGAATTCCCCGTTCCGGCACTTCCCAGCCAGGCGCCGGCCCAGATCTCCTCGTGGAAGGTCTGGGAAGGATAAGCTTGGCCGAGGACAACATGCCGGCGGAGAACCCCGCCGCTCCTCCGTCCGGTGCGACACCATTGCCCCGTGCATCTTTTCCGGCGTGGACAGCAACATCGCCTTCGACGTTTCCGTTTGGGCTAGTTTCGGCTGCCCAGGTGTATGCTTCTTCCGTGAGCACTTGCTTGAGTGCTTATGAGGAACTCCCCGGGCACCACCTACGCTCCACTCTGGACCTCGTCGCGACCACACCGGCTTCTGATTACCTGGACTCTACTGAGACGCCAGAGACAGAATCCCGTGTGACCGCTTCCCCACGCCGCAACCTCGGTAGCGGCCTGCAACGGCCATGCATTCCCCCGTCGTACTATTATTTCGGTGCCCCCGACTCCGACTCGGCTGACGACACCTACGATCCGACTCGCGAATGCTTCAACGTCGACGTTGAAAGCGTGTCGGATTCGGAGGATGAGGAGCTAGCCGAAGGGGGGCACACGCCACTTCATGTCGAGCACCCCGCCGACCGGGACGAGGCTCAACTCCTTGCGGATCAAGGAATGCAGCTCGAGCAAATCCGCGAGTTGCAGGAAAAACTTGACGAAGAACGGCAAAACCTGTATCTGCTCCAGCAAACCCTCGAGCGTGAGCGTGCGGAACGCGCGCCTGGCGGGAGAGCTCGCGAGAGAGCTCGCGACGTCAATCGTCGCATCGACGAGGACCGGGCCGTCGACCCCCCGGTTTTCGCTCGAGCCAGCCAGAACGTCGTCGCCGCCGCCATGCTCCTCCGAAACATGCCCGAGCCGTCGAACCCCGATGCCCGCCGAGCTCGAGATGAGATCCGAGAACTCCTCGAGACCGCTGCCTTGCAGCAGGCCGAGAGCTCCGCCTCGAGGCGACGCGAGCCTGCCTCGGAGCGGCTCGCAGAGCCCTCTCGGCAAGAGAGAGAAGCCTCGGTTCATCCCGAACCTGCCCGACGGATCCGGATGGCTCCCGCCCCCGAACCCGTCACTCACGACCATGGACCTCGAGACACCCGTGGCAACGTCGTCGAGCGCCGCACGCGCAAGCACGGCGACGGTGTGGCTCGAGGTTACCATGTGCACAGGGGTGGGCGCTATGACAGCTCGGAGGATCGTAGCCCCTCGCCCGAGCCTCCGGGCCCTCGGGTCTTCAGCAAGGCTATCCGTGAAACGATACTCCCGGCACGGTTTCGCCCTCCCACGACTCTTGCCAAGTACAACGGCGAGACCAAACCCGAACTTTGGCTCGCCGATTTCCGCTTGGCGTGTCAGCTGGGCGGGGCCACCAACGACCGGGTCATCATCCGGCAGCTCCCCCTGTTCCTCTCCGACACCGCTCGAGCCTGGCTCGAGGATCTCCCGCCTCAACAGATCCACGACTGGGATGACCTCGTGAGAGTGTTCGAGGGAAACTTCAAGGGAACTTACGTGCGCCCCGGCAACTCGTGGGACCTCCGGAGTTGCAAGCAGAAACCAGGTGAATCCCTCCGGGATTACATCCGGCGCTTCTCCAGGCAACGTACCGAGCTCCCCAACGTCACCGACTCTGACGTGATCATGGCTTTCCTCTCTGGCACCACTTGCAAAGAGTTGGTCCGAGAGTTAGGCCGTCACACCCCCCTCACCGCCAACAGCTTGATGGACATCGTCACCAACTTTGCCGCCGGCGAGGAGGCAGTTGGTGCCATCTTTGGCGGCGAGCAAGACAAGGGGAAGCAGAAGACCGATGATCCCGCGAGCTCCACCCGGGGCTCCAAGAGGAACAACCGCAAGAAGAAGAAAGGCCAGCAGGGCAAGCTCGAGGCCCCGGCCGACGAGCTTGTCGCCGCTACCGAGCGCAAGAAGCCTCGAGGCCCCCCTGGCGGGGGCATCTTCGACAAAATGCTTAAAGAGCCATGCCCTTACCACAAGGGACCCATTAATCATAACCTCGAGGATTGTCATATGCTCCGCAGGTACTTCGAGGGCGCAGGTGGCAAGAGCACCGACAAGAAGGAAGACCCAAAGGGCGACGACAAGGATGAGGGGTTCCCCGAGATCCACGACTGCTTCATGATCTACGGAGGACCCTCGACCCGCCTCTCAGCGCGCCAGCGCAAACGAGAGCGGCGAGAGGTCTTCTCCGTACAAACGGCGGTCCCTCGCTTCCTCGACTGGTCTGCGGTGGCCATCACTTTCGACCGTGATGATCATCCTGACTACGTACCCAGCCCAGGGGTCTACCCTCTTGTCGTTGATCCCGTCATCGCCAACACGCGCCTCACCAAAGTGCTCATGGACGGCGGGAGCAGCCTCAACATCATCTACTCCCAGACCCTCGACCTCCTGGGGGTCGAGAGAGCGCGCCTACAACCTAGCGTCGGGGGCTTCCACGGAGTCGTGCCAGGAAAGCGGGCGGAACCCCTCGGACGGGTCGATCTGCCCGTTTGTTTTGGCACACCGGCCAACTTCAGGAAGGAGACCCTCACCTTCGAGGTAGTCGGATTCCGTGGGACATACCACGCCATCCTCGGGCGCCCGTGCTACGCCAAGTTCATGGCTGTGCCGAACTACACCTATCTCAAGCTCAAGATGCCAGGCCCAAACGGCGTCATCACTGTGGGGCCCTCGTACGAACACGCCTACGAGTGCGACGTCGAGTGCGTCGAGCACGGCGAGGCTGTTTTGGAGACGGCGGCTCTGGTTGCGGGCCTCGACGGTCTCGCCAACGAGATTCCCGATCCAAAGCGCCACGCCGGCAGCTTCGAGCCTGCGGAAGACGTCAAGCTCGTACCCCTCGACCCCGCTGATCCTAACGGGAAGGCGCTGAACGTCAGCGCTACCCTCGACCCAAAATAGGAAGCCGTGCTCGTCGACTTTCTCCGCGCAAACGTCGACATTTTTGCGTGGAGTCCCTCGGATATGCCGGGCATACCGAGGGAAGTCGCCGAGCACGCCTTGGAGATCCGGGCCGGATCCAAACCGGTGAGGCAACGCCTGCGCCGCTTCGACGAGGAGAAGCGCAGGGTCATCGGCGAGGAGATCCACAAGTTACTGGAGGCCGGGTTCATCAAGGAGGTTCACTATCCCGAGTGGCTAGCTAATCCTGTATTAGTTAAGAAAAAGAGTGGGAAATGGAGGATGTGTGTAGACTATACTAGTTTGAATAAAGCATGTCCGAAAGTTCCCTTCCCTTTGCCACGCATTGATCAAATCGTTGATTCAACTGCGGGATGTGAAACTCTTTCGTTCTTAGACGCTTACTCCGGTTACCATCAGATAAAAATGAAGGAGTCCGACCAGCTCGCGACTTCATTCATTACCCCTTTCGGCATGTATTGCTACGTTACGATGCCCTTCGGTCTCCGGAACGCAGGGGCAACGTACCAGCGATGCATGCAGCACGTTTTCGGAGAGCACATCGGGCCAACCGTCGAGGCGTACGTCGATGACATCGTAGTCAAGACCAAACAAGCCGATAACCTAGTAAGCGACCTCGACGTCGCTTTCAAATGTCTTCGAGCGAAGAATATCAAGCTCAACCCAGAAAAATGTGTTTTTGGCGTCCCTCGAGGTATGCTTTTGGGGTTCATCGTGTCTAAACGTGGCATCGAGGCCAACCCAGAGAAGATCTCAGCCATAACCAAGATGGGCCCTATCCGAGATCTGAAGGGCGTGCAGAGAGTCACGGGCTGCTTGGCGGCGCTCAGCCGTTTCATTTCGCGCCTCGGCGAAAAAGCACTCCCTCTGTACCGCCTCCTGAAGAAATCGGAACACTTTTTCTGGACCCTCGAGGCCGAGGAAGCCCTCACAAAACTCAAAGCTACGCTCTCTAACTCGCCAATTCTCGTCCCTCCGAGCCCAGGAGAACCGCTCCTACTTTACGTCGCTGCCACGTCACAAGTAGTCAGCGCGGTCCTGGTCGTCGAACGGGCCGAGGAGGCTCATACCTTGCTCGTCCAGAGGCCGGTCTACTTCATTAGCGAGGTGCTCTCGGAAACCAAGGTCCGGTACCCTCAAATCCAGAAACTGCTGTATGCTGTCATCTTGACACGGCGCAAGCTCCGACACTACTTCGAAGGCCACCCGATTACTGTGGTTTCTTCTTTCCCCCTGGGAGAGATAGCCCAGAACCGGGAAGCCTCGGGTAGGATTGCCAAGTGGGCGGTCGAGCTCATGGGCGAAACCTTATCTTATGCGCCACGCAAAGCTATAAAGTCACAGGTATTGGCGGATTTCTTGGCTGAATGGACCGATACCCAGCTCCCTCCCGCACAACTCCAGGCCGAACTCTGGACCATGTACTTCGATGGGTCACTAATGAAAACAGGAGCAGGCGCGGGCTTGCTCTTCATCTCACCCCTCGGGGTTCACATGCGCTATATCATCCGGCTCCATTTCCCTGCGTCCAACAATGTCGCCGAATACGAGGCACTCGTCACGGGGCTGAGAATCGCCATCGAGCTCGGGGTCCGACACCTTGATGTTCGAGGCGACTCTCAGCTCGTGATCGACCAGGTCATGAAAAGCTCGAGCTGCCGCGACCCCAAGATGGAAGCTTACTGCCAAGAAGTACGGCGCCTCGAGGACAAATTTCACGGCCTCGAGCTCAACCACATCGCACGCAGGTATAATGAGGCCGCCGACGAACTCGCGAAAATCGCGTCCAGTCGAACTACGGTTCCACCAGACGTTTTCGCAAAAGATCTCCAGCGACCATCCGTCGACCTTGGGCCAGATGGAGGGGTTGACGGGACGTCTCTCGACCCCCCACCTGAGGCAGAAGCCCCCTCGACCGGGGCCGAAGCCATGCAGGTGGAAGGATCGACCCCACCATCTGACCTCGAGCCTGATTGGCGCGCGCCATACCTCGACTACCTTATCCAAGGGGACCTCCCCTCGAGTAAGACCGAGGCTCGACGGATCGCTCGCCGGGTCAAAACCTTTGTGATCGTTGGCGACGGTAGGGAGCTGTACCGACGCAGCCCTACAGGCATTCTCCAACGTTGCATCACAAACAAGGAAGGCAGGGACCTGCTCAGCGACCTGCACTCGGGGGCTTGCGGTCACCACGCTGCGCCTCGAACCCTTGTCGGGAACGCCTTTAGACAAGGGTTCTACTGGCCGACCGCAGTCTCCGACGCCGTCAAGCTGGTACGCTCCTGTCAAGGTTGTCAGTACTATGCAAGACAGACTCATCTCCCGGCACATGCTCTACAAACCATTCCCATCACGTGGCCGTTCGCCGTTTGGGGCCTTGACCTTGTCGGACCTCTAAAGAAGACAACAGGCGGCTTCACCCACTTGCTCGTCGCCATCGACAAGTTCTCCAAGTGGATCGAGGCTCGCCCCATCACCAGCATTAGGTCCGAACAAGCTGTGCTTTTCTTCACCAACATCATTCATCGTTTTGGGGTCCCCAACTGCATCATCACTGACAACGGTACCCAGTTCACTGGTAAGAAGTTTCTGGATTTCTGTGACCACCATCACATTCGCGTGCTCTGGTCGGCCGTAGCTCATCCAAAAACAAACGGCCAAGTAGAACGTGCCAATGGCATGCTCCTACAGGGCCTGAAACCCAGAATTCTCGACAAGCTAAGTAAACACGGCAAAAGATGGGCTGCCGAGCTACCCTCGGTCTTGTGGAGCCTAAGGACAACGCCGAGTCGAGCCACGGGGTTCACTCCGTTCTTCTTAGTCTACGGGTCCGAGGCTATGCTCCCAACCGATATCGAATACGGGTCCCCAAGACTAAAAGCTTACAACGAAAGAAACAATGACGCCACAAGACAGGACGCCCTCGACCAGCTCGAGGAAGCCCGAGATGTGGCCCTGTTGCATTCTGCCAGGTACCAGCAGGGTCTCCGACGCTACCACGACAGACACGTCCGCAGGCGAGACCTCAACGTCGGCGACTTGGTGCTACGGCGGAACCAGAACACCAAGGGGCGTCACAAGCTCACGCCACCATGGGAAGGACCGTACATCATCGCAGAAGTGCTAAAGCCGGGCACCTACAAGCTATCCAACGAGAAAGGCGAAATCTTCAGCAACGCTTGGAACATTGAACAGCTACGTCGCTTTTTTCCTTAGAAAGCCTCGAGGCCTTGTATTTCCTTTTTCATCAATAAAGAATACAGCAATGTTCAAACTTTCGTTTCACAAATGAGGAAGGATCGACTCTGCACCCCCAGAATCGACCCTCCCTCGGGGGCTACAAGGGGGAACCCCCCAGTCCCTTTAAAAACTTGTACTCTTTTTTAAATTTAAGAACCGCTTCTTTGATCGACTCCGCTGCAAAAGCACCCTAAGGTTCGAAAGAGCCCTCGAGTCAGGAGCATCACCTACGCCTCCGAGGCTACGGTACCTCCACTCACCCCTCATGCCTTCTAGGGGCGCGACCGCACGCTAAGTAGGTCTTATAACGGTTCGTAACTTTAAAAAAGAATACACCCACTGTCGCTTAGATCAGGTTCTTACACAATCTACGAGACCGCAAGAGCACCCTGAAGCTCGAGGGCAGTCGAGCCGTGGGATCACTTACGCCTCCGAGGCTACGGTACCCCCACTCGCTCCCTTACGCCAAAAGGGCGCAACTGCGTGTTAAGAAGATTATGCGAGAACACGATTCAAGCGATAGAGGGAACAAAGGCTCGAGTGAAACTAAACTGAACACGAACTGGTTTATGTTTCGAGTTCTTAGGGCCTCCGAGGCCACCACGACCAAAATCCAAAATACTAACTTATTACATGGGCCCTTGCGCCCAGATTTGGCTCACAGGCCTTCGTCATCAGCGGGCGGCACCACCTCGGACTCAAAGAGCGAGGCCAGACGGCTCCCAGGCCCCTCCGCGGCTTCGATCAGATCCAAGCAAGCATCCGCGTTCTCCGCGTCCGATCGATCCGGGTCCGTGATGAAGCCGTCGGCGACGAGCTCCATGTCGAACACAAAGCCCGAGCGGACGACGGCCAGCGCCCTCTTCACGCCATGGTGGAGGCTGTCCCGTATCTTCTCCCGGGCGAAGTGACCGAGCGCCGCCATCCGACGGATGAAGCAATTCCCCGGAGCGTCCTCCCCGGTATCGACGTCGGGCTCGACCCCCAGACCGTCACACACCGAGGTGATCGCGCCCTGGAGCAGCTGGGTCCTCTGTGTCTCGGCTTCGAGGAGGCTCTGCAGGGAATTGGCGGTCGAGTGGGCCTCCCGGTTCTCGCTCTCCAGCTCTGGAATACGTCAAGTTAAAATTAGCACTCGATACGAGGCCTCGAGGACATAACCACAGCAAATCAAACTTACCCTCGATATGGGTTTTCAAACCCGTAACCTCGTCGCGGAGCCCCCCGCACGTCCGCTCGAGCCCCACGAGGGCGCTGTCCTTCTCACGAACGGCCGCCTTCAGGGCCTCGACCTCCTGGAGGGCGGTTTGGAGCGCCGCGTCCTTCTCCCGGACGGCCCCGTTCAGCACCGAGACCTCGCCCTTCAGCGCGCCAAGCTGGGCTGTCACCTGCCCGATTTGGACGTTGAGGGCGTCCCGCTGACGGCCAGCCTGGGAGACGTCCTCCTCGAGCTCCTTGACCCGCGCCGACAGGGGCTCGAGGTCTCGGCGGGCCTGGGCGGCCTCTTCCCGGGCCTTGTCCGCCTCGGTGCGCATCGAGGCTTCAGCCGCCCAGGCCTGGACCGCATCCTCCTTCACCGCCGAGTAGGCGATGCGCAGCTCCGCCATCTCAGCGGACCGGTCGGCGAGCTTCTTCTGGGTCTCCTCGACCAGGGCCCGTTGCCGAGACAGCGACGCCCACACACCACTCTCACCCCGGATGAAGAGTGATTTTCGGCGGGAGGCCTCTTTGAGTTCCTAATTCAAGAAAAATCAAAAAACGTAATGAGTCCAAGGGAAAAAGACACGAAGACCCACGGAGTAAGCCGGCGACTTGGTCATACCTCCGTGGCGTCCAGCATGCCCCGCGTAACAGCGTCGGACGCCACGCTGAGCAGCCGAGCGAGGTGTTGGCGGACGCCCTCGAGGTACTGCCAGCGGTGGACCTCATCCCTGTCGTTCAGGACGAGGATGGGCTCGCCGTCGAGGTTTGCGGCATCCTTGAACGCAAGGGGCGGCCCTCCCCACCTCGGGATCTCCTCCTCGGCCCGCGCTATCGCCAGCGCGGCGAAGTCCGGCCACGACGATGACGCCCCAGCCGGGGCACCTCCCGGCCCGGACGAAGGGCCGGCTTCGCTCGCACCCCTGGCAGGCGCCGAGGCTTCCGCCCGGCTTGTGGCCTCGCCCTCCTCGGCCCCCACGATCTCCTTTCCCTTGTCCAGGAGGGCGTCGTCGAGGACGATGACCACGGGCGCTTGTCCCTCGGCGGTGACCGGCCCCTCGGCAGCCTGTGCCTCCGGAGCCGGCACCTCTGCCGTAGACGCCCCTGCGGCCGGTATCTTGCCAGACGGCGGCTCGGACGCCGGCGCTCCCACCGCCGGTACCCCTGCGACCGGCACCTCAACTTCCGGCGCCGCCGCCTCCGGGGCTCCGGCAGAAGGCCCGACGGCCCCACCTTCCGTCATGCCCACCGGCCGCACCAGTAGGTCCTGCTGCGGCTGCAGCTCCCTCGCCGGCGCCACCTCCTGCTCCGGCGCTGGTGCAGCCCCCTCCGCGGTCGCCTCTGCGGCCGCCTCCTCCGTGGCCACCTCGACGGTGGCCTCAGCCGAGGGCAGCGCCTTGGGCTCCGCCTCGACCCGGCCGGGCGCCGCCGTCCTTGCCGGCTCTGACCCCGCCACCGCAGGATCGGGGCCGACAGCCGTCGAGGCACCCGCGGCCTCCCGTTGCCGACGGCGCTCCTTCGCCGCCTCGACCTCGCGGACCCAGGCAGCGTCCTGCGCCGCCGACCGGTTAAGGGCGGAGGCGCTGGCTCGAAGGGACTTCACGGGGGTAGGCCCCATGGTCTCCGCCTTCCGCTTCAGCCTGAAAAGTAAAGGATGAGTCGATCGATGAAATCAGGAAATAAGACGAGTCCCTTTCTGTTCAGAAACTTACCCGGAGATCGGCACCAGGGGCCTCGACCCCCCATGGTCCGAGCCGCTCGAAGCTGCAGGCTGTGGCCTCGCAGCAGCCCCACCCGCGGACCGAGCGCTCCGTGGGGCTCTCGCCGACGCGCCGCCGCGCACCTTCTGTGCCTCCGAGGCCAGCTGACCTCGGGTCTTCACGCCCGGCGATGGCGCCACCGACGACGATGTCGGCGCCACCGCCCCCGTCCCCGCCTGAGCTTGCGGGGCTTGGGCTGGGGCAGGCGCCCCCGTCGACCCCTCTGGCCGGGTCCGGGGCGAGGCGGCCCCTCCTGCTGAGGGGCCCGCCTCCTTCTTTCCCTCCTCTTTCTTCCTCTTCTTCTTCTCCTCCTCCTCGTCGTCCTCCTCGACCTCCTCGATCACGATGACCGAGGAGGATGACCCCGCGACGGGCTCCAACAGAGGGCGGATGTCGGGGAGGCTCCCCAGCCCGGTCGCGGCCTCGTACCGCGACAAGGCGTCATCATCATCGCCGCTGCTACCGTCGTCCTCCCCCGACATGGTCTCGGAGGGCGACGGCTCCAAGGGGAGCCCGTCGAGGGCCTGTTGGCGACGACGTTTCTTCAGCGCCTCCGCCTCCTTGGCCTTGCGGGCCGCCCGCTTCTTAGTCGACTCCTTGGCCGCCTTCTGCTTCGAGGATTGCTCCCGTCGAGCATCCCGAGCAGGTTGGTCCTCCGGAACCGGCGGTCGAGTCTCCCGCAACGCCGACAGGTCCTGCGCATCAGCCTCGACCGGATTAGGGGAAGATCTCGAAGACGAGTGGAACTGAAAAACAAGCGTACCAAGAAACTTACCACGGGCTCGAACCCCTCGGTGGGCCTCATGGGGAGCCGGTCGGCTTCCTCCGCCTGGAAAGTCCCCACCATCCGGCGGGCTCGGCGAAGCCCCTCCTCGGGGGTGAGGGTCTCGTGCGACATCCGGCTCCCCTCCAAAGACGCCTCCGGGGTCATCTGGTCGAGGCGCAGGCGGCGTCGGCATAGCGGCATCACCCGACGACGGTGGAACGCCGTCGCTACTGCCGCCGCCGTCAGGCCTCGAGCACGAAGCTGCTGCAGCGCCGCCAACAGTGGGTCCAGGCGCGGCTTCTCGACGTCCGGCACGCCGTACATCCAGTTGTGCTCCCGGGCGGTCAGCACGCGGCCGGTGTACCTCGGCAGCTGGTTCTCGTCGTTGCGGAGGTAGAACCAGCCCGTATGCCACCCGCTGTTCGAAGAGATGAGGCGCGCCGGGATGTATTGTTCCGACCGACTCGACCTCAACTGGAGGACGCAGCTCCCGACTCGCACGGCGTAGAAGGCGCCCTTCGCTCCTGCGTTCCGCGCGAAGAGCTCGGCCTTGAAAAGGTGGAGCCACAGGTTCCACTGCGGCTCCACCCCGAGGTATCCCTCGCAGACCGCCGCGAAGATGGCGGCCTGCGCAACGGCGTTGGGGGCGAGGTGGTGGAGCTCCACCCGGTAGTAGTGGAGGAGCGCCCGCATGAAGGCTGACGACGGGATGCCGAACCCCCGCTCGTGGAAGCTTACGAAGCTCACCACGTAGCCTTCCGGGGGAGCCGGCTCTCGATGGGTCGACGGCGGCGCAATCCACTCCGGCCGCGACCGACTCGTCTTCGGCCGCAGCAACCCATCCGCGACCAGCTCCTCCAGCTTCTTCTCCGTCACGGAAGAGGAGGCCCAGCCGTCGGTAGCGAGGAACTGGCTCTTCCCAGCCATCAGCGCCGGCGGGGAGGAAAGGTGTGGGGAAAAAGTGTGGCGGCGGCGGCAATGCGGACGGAAAGCGCAAGGGGGCTAGGGTTTCCTAAGGCAAAGGATGGCAAGAACGCAGAGAGCCGGAGGGGAACACAGACCCCCGGGCCGCGTTTTTATAGACCGGGAAGAAGTTCAACGGCCGCGCGAAAAGGTAGGAACAGTTTCCCGCAATAAATGCGCCCACCTAACCGTCCTTCTTGCCTTACAGGAGCAGGGCACGTGGCCGTCCCCACGCAGTAACCGAACGCCACGTCGCCCATTACCGCGCCGATCTCGCCCTAAAAAGGCGCGCCTGGCTAACGGGCAGGGCGAGATCCACGGACGGATATTCCAAGATTCCGATAACGGGCACCGAGCCCATTTAAGTCTCGAGGGAACGAAAGCTGGCCCTCGACCGGGTTCGACAGCTGCCCTCGAGCAACAGAGCAAGGGACGACCAGGGATGCGCTCATACATAGCCAGGGCTCGAGCCACGCTCTCGAGGCATCCCAGGACGTATTCGAGGCCAGAGGACGAGGTCGAAGCAGGAATCCCCTCGGGGGAGGCACCGAGCCCTCGGATCCTGTCGAAGGGAACCGACATCCGCACGACCACTCCTTGGCATTTTTGAAGAGTGCCTCCGGGCCACAAGCCGACTCCTAACGACTGGAGCACGGACTCTCACTCGAATCTCCCCGCTAGCAGCTCACCGGAGACCACCGTACTCGCCCAAACGGGGTAGTACGACGTCCTCCACCCCTCCTCCTCCTTTCCGAAGGAAGAGCGTGAGGGACGGACAACGAAAGACGGCAGGGACTCTGATCGACCTCGTGCGCGCGAGGCTCGGGGGCTCGGCCGCATCACACCCCTCCTCCTCCTCTCCAAAGGAAGAGCGTGAGGGACGGACAACGAAAGACGGCAGGGACTCTGATCGACCTCGTGCGCGCGAGGCTCGGGGGCTCGGCCGCATTAACTACTCTCTGATAGAACGCAAACAAGACCTCGGAGGAGAATTTCTCAATACTCCACCGAGGCCTCGGGGGCTACACCCGGCGGGTGCGCTCGCGCGCCCCCACCGGAGAAGTCCTAAGAACGCTCAGGCGCCCCTGCTAGAAAAGCAAACGGCGCTACGACTCCAGTTCATCGGTAAAAAGCCTCTAGGAGAGTGCACATACACTCACCCAAAGGCTCGGGGGCTACTGTCGGTACCAGTACTATAGGGGTACCCACATTCAACGATAATAAAAGATAAAACGACTAAGCCGCGACAAACCACAAGCCCACTTCAAAACGCGCGACAGGTCCGCCTCGTACGAGGCCGGCTCGACGGTATGCCTCGACCGCGTTCTGTCTCCGACTCGTACGAGGCCCCCTCGACCGGAGGCCTCGACTACGCTCCGACCCGCACGAGGCTCGATCGCCCCCCGGTAGCACTCCGACCCGCGTGAGCCCGGGTCGAGGCGCTCGACCCCCTCGGTCTCCACCTACCACGAGACAAAAAGTCAAGGCATTTAATGCAACTACCAACTACCACCTACCGGCATGGCCGCGGCCTGGGTCGACGTGGGAACAATACCGGTGTCAGTCCTCACTGTTTTACCGCCCATCCCGTGATGGGAAGTGAAAGACGTCACTATGCCCACCATACCTCGTCCTGTACATCACTATTAACCCTCGAGGAAGGATACGACAAGGCCCGTATGCCGTAATTCCGGAGATTCGGACTTATCCGTTCGGCCTCGACCCTACCTCGACCCGACCTCGACTACCGATACAGGGAAGAAAGGACGGTATGGCACGACGCTCCGGGTCATTTCGGCACCTTACCTTCTACGACATCACGTGCCCAGGGATGGCCTCCCATTTCTAGGGCACGTCGCTACAGTCACCTCAACAGGGATCGACAAAACGTCATTTCAAGACTCCCTGTCGCCTTGGCCTCCTCTCGTCCTATAAAAAGGCAGGCCGGGGCTTCACAGAAGGGGGGCAAGAAGATCAATAAGCATACATCAGACGAACAGCTAGCCATACACAACATAGCGATCAACATCTCAAGCAATCATCTTGTACTCTTTCTTTCCTCCTTTGAGACTTGGGCTCGACACCCTCTCTCGCAAGCTTGTAACCCCTACGCAAGCACCTCGGTGCAAGGAAATACAGACCTCTCTCCCCCCGCTGGACGTAGGGCCTTCTTTTGCCCGAACCAGGATAAACCTCCGTGTGTTCTCCTTGCATCACCATCCAGGAAAGGGACACGCAGCATTTTACTCGTTGGTCTAGGACCCCCTCGGGTCCGAACGCCGACAATCCTTGTCCACCGGATTACTGTTACCTTATTAGGTCAGGACCGAGTAACTTGCTTAGCCATGCTTAGATCGGTAGAAGTCGGGTGATTTCCTGTCACCTGC
The DNA here is from genome assembly GCA_038087645.1 of Saccharum hybrid cultivar R570. Lineage (NCBI taxonomy): Eukaryota > Viridiplantae > Streptophyta > Magnoliopsida > Poales > Poaceae > Saccharum > Saccharum hybrid cultivar. The sequence continues at coordinate 8,305,972 of JAQSUU010000113.1, forward strand.
GAGCTATAGGTGAATACCTGGCTATGGTTAGCAGTATTTGTGAATCTTGAAAAGTAACCAAGTGTTGATGGATAAGCGGAGACCGGGCGGAGTCTTATTGAGTTTTGGACTATAGTGATTCCGTCTGTGTCGATTAAAGACCGATCGTTGCTCGTCCCTCTTGTCATGTTGAACGCATGCCTCACATTTAGCTGGCCGAATAAAGTACCTTTCGACCGCGAAGCTAGTGACACTTTTCGAGCCGGGATAAACTCGGGTTGGCAGACTGGTGTTGAAGGGGGTGTAACGGGGACGCGAAGAGTAAGCCCAAGGTGCGTCCTGGCAGTCGGGCGGTCCCTGGGTAGTGCGATCCATGATTGTTATCCCGCGGCTTCTTGGAAAGTGTCATTGGTGATCTACGCGACCCTGACGGGGGAAGCATGGTTTGTGTGAGGAATAAATCTCCAGCTGGATAGGAATTCGATTCGAATCACCGTCGCTCCCGGTTAGTGAGCACTTGACTCGAGCTATGGCATCGTAGTAACAATAATGGAACACTGTTGGTTAAGTGAGTGGTATTGAAAATGCTAAACATGATATGGTAATCTAGATTGTTAATGTGGTATCAAGATATTGCTTTAGCAATAGGTGCTTATCTAGCGTAAATAGGTTATCATAAAAATGATGCAAAAGTACATAATTCAGTTATTTATAATAACCTATGCTTTTCGCAAATGAGTCAAGCCCGTCCACTATATAAAGCCTTGCATGCTCCTTGGTGTCATGTTTATTTCTAGTTTATGACGGGTAAGTCTAGCTGAGTACATTCTCGTACTCAGGGCGTTGTTTCCATTGTTGTTGCAGATGGTCAGATGTACTATGGGTACTGCTCCAACTGTCTGTATCCGGCGATGGGTGACAACTAGGACCTTGGGCAAAGGTCGTTCTGCTTGTCTCATCTAATGCTTTTGTGGAACATGACTATCTACTGGCACTGTAATTGAACTAAGTGTGTGTGTGTAAAACTACTCGCTTCCGCTACTTTATGTCAAACTATGTTGTAATAACTTTTATTCCGAACTCCGATGTATCTCGCTTTATGGTAAACTCTATGTATCGTGTGAACTGTGGCTGCTAAATCAGTACGATCTTGGTTGTATGTTGGTTGGTTTGAAATCCTTCGTGATTTCACGGAATCTCTAGTTATACGGGCTTAAGTTTGGTAAATTAACCGCTTCGGTGGAAGATTTTCGTACTTAATCTCGTATAATTACGTTGATCCGTTACAGCTGGCATCGGAGCATGGTTTAGCATGTACTGTTCACATGAGTATTTAAAAACAAAACTGTGGTTTCAAATAAGCTTTTGAACTTAAGAGTGTGCCAGTGGTCATATCCTTTATGCCCGATAAGGACTCTAGGTGGCTTAATTAAATACTAACTTGGGGGTTTGCATCATATTTTAAATTTCATCACTCATACGGCGTGCTATTGTATGAGTGCCATTCACTTGAGTGGTGATGTATGGACCAATTACCTCTACGCATTGGTAAGTGAGAGTTGTGAGTGCATGGTCGGATACACCGCCGATCTAGGGGAGTGCTTATGTGATTCCGAAGTACTTACGTGCCATGCGCATGTTCGTATGAGGGTATCCAATTGGTGGGGAATTCCGTCATGCAGTGACGATGCCGTCAATAGGATGATGATTCGGGTAGTTGTTACCGTTATACTCGTATCTGGGGATGCGTGTAGAGCGAGTAACTTACTTTACTGCTTTCTTGCATGTTTTCATACTGTGAGGTTGGGCTGAAGTGATTCTCTGCAGGTACATAACAGCGCTTTCGAGTAGTACGTATTAGTTACGTTACAAGAGATCGTTGTATGCCACCGTTTATTCCGTTAGTGGTTATTGATTTTCTAAGTTTGAGAGGACGTACGGAACGTGCATGCATCATGTTGTGCATTTCATTCATGGCATTGTTCCTCCCCTTATAAGTTGCTTATCTCATTTCGATAAAAATGCCAACTTAAAAATCTGTTCTCACCACTGTAATAAAATTTTGCTACAGATGGCACGTACCAAGCAGACAGCCCGCAAGTCCACCGACAGAGCTCCCCGTCATCAGCTTGCTCCACGCACTCGCCAGCGCCACACTTTTCTTGGAGAGTTTGGGATGCCTACACTCTTGTGGAGAGTGCTCAGCTATGTAGGCTATCCTGATGGGATGGAGCCCCGCTACTTTTGGTCGAATGAGCGGTTGGGGGAAGGACTTTTGGTGACTGTGGAGGCAGTAGTTCGTCCCCGAGGTGATGGTTCTGAGTGGACCGGTTGGCGTTTTGAGTCAACTGGCAGGACCCCTAAAGAAGCCGCTGAGAGGGCAGCCTTTGGGATCCTGAGGGACATCATGGATCGCTTTCCTCAGGAGTTGGCAGCAGCTATAGTTGGAGTCTTTCCGAGGGGCAACCCCTCCACTGACTCGTGGCAGCAGGCAAGAGGAAGATCTCTGGAGATTAGCGCCGCCGAAGCACAGAACAGTGACAACCCTGCCATGAGTGCCATGTTCGCAGTGATGAGGGCCTTCGATGGAGTGGAAGGTAGTCTGAGACATGTTTCTAGTGCTCTTGGTCAGGCTCGTGATGACCGCCGTCAGCTTCAGAGAGATCACGACGCTGAGATTGAGAGGCTCACCGCAGAGATGGCTCAGTTGACTCGTCAGAGAGATCAGGCTACCCAGAGGACTGTGGTTGTTGAGGGAGATGTACGTGCCCTGAGAGAGCAGCTTAGGCGACTGACCACCGCCCACAGGAGTGCTGAGAGCATGTTGGCTCATGTGCTCCATCAGAGGAATGAAGCCTGGTCCACAGAGAATGTGTTGAGAGCTAGACAGTTTGAGCTCGAGCAGCGGCTGGCTGATGCAGAAGAGTACAATGATAACTTGCATGAAGAGGTCCATCGGCTGAACAATCAGCTTAACCCTTATGACCTTCCTGGCACAGCAGAGATGGATTTGGATGAAGACGAAGATCCTGAAGAGCCCGTGGCGCCAGCTGAGGAGCACGACGACGCTGCAGTTGGCGACAACGCCAACGTCTCTGACCTAGATAGCGACCACGATGAGTAGGCTAGTAGTTGTTGCGCTAGCTACTAGGTTCCGCTTGCATGATCTTTTGCGTTGTTGGCACTTTGGGCATGTAATAATGAGTAGAAAGACTAAAGCTTGATGTAATGTTGGAAAGCTTAGATGTGTTTGTGGCGGTATCCGAACGTCAAAAGTCCAGTGTATGTATGCTGGCAACTTGGTTGTAATGGACGCGATGTGTGCGCTTTAAGTAATATAATTAGTGATGTTGTGTTAATTGGAATGACTTATTGTGCCCCTGTTTTATTGTATGAATTTATTCTCTCCAGTGAATTCAGTTCGGCATAATTTTGCATTCGGTCGCAATTTCTACAACATCACCTAATAATTACTGTTGCTGAAACATGCAGATGCCGAACACTCGTCGTACCGTGTATGGTGCCGCTGAGGCTGGTGGCAGTGCAGCTGCTAATGATGACCGTGATCCACCACCGCCTCCTCCACCCTACACTACAGAACAGTTTTTCGCACAATTCCTTGGAAGCCAACGCAACATGGAGAGCATGCAACAGAATATGGAAGCTGCGTTGCGCAGTATCGCAGATAACACCCGTCGGGGGATAAACCCGGGTGGGCACGAAGCAAATCAGTACAGCAGTTTCAAGGACTTCATGGATACCCGTCCACCGATCTTCAAGGAAGCCGCAGAACCCTTGGATGCAGAAGAGTGGATTAATACGATGGAGGACAAGTTCCGTGTCTTGAGGATGACTGAAGTGTTGAAGACTGAGTATGCAGCTCATCAGCTTCAAGGTCCGGCAGGAATGTGGTGGAAGCATCACCGCACCACTTTTCCTCGCCACGCCCATATCTCTTGGAGGGAGTTCACTGACGCCTTCCGTGGAACATACATTCCACCTGGTCTGACCGAGATGAAGCTTGGGGAATTCCTAGCATTAAATCAAGGCACGAAGACTGTAACTCAATATCTACATGCCTTCAATAACCTGAACCGTTACGCTTCTGACATGGTGGATACTGATGCCAAGAAGATCGCTAGTTTCAAGAGAGGCTTGAGTCCCAAGATGATGAAACATGTGGGTACAAACATGAGGACTAGTTTCAACGACTTCGTTAGTGACTGTCTGAAGCAAGAGAAGAACAATAATGTTTATGCCGCTTCCAAGATCCGTAAGAGGGCTTTCGAGTCGGGTTCGTCCCAGTCCAGGGCCCCAGTGACCAACCGCCCAGCTTATCGATCGCCTGCCCCAGGTGCAAGGTTTAGGCCGCCGCAAAGGAAGAATCAGAATGCTCAGCCACCCCAGAGGAACCAGAAGCCGTTCAAGATGGCATTGCCTCAAGCAAAGACAGGACAAGGCAGTTCATCTGGAACTGTGGCTCAAGTGAAGGGACCGTGCTTTAACTGCAACCAACCTGGACACTTTGCAAAGTATTGTCTCTACCCTAAGAAACAGCAAACGTAGTATCCAGCTCGTGTGCACCACACCACTGTGGATGACATCCCTGAAGGAGAACCGGTGACAGCTGGTATGTTTTCTATCAACAATCATCCTGCAGTAGTTTTGTTTGATTCCGGATCGTCTCATTCCTTTGTAAGTCAAGCATTTGTTAAGAGGCATGAGCAAAAGATAGTTGAATTGGAACGTGCATATAAAATCAGTTCAGCTGGGGCTGATCTGTTGACTAATCAGATAGTTCAGGGAGTAACCCTAAACATATCAAACCGACAATATAAGCTTAATCTGATAGTCATGCCAGGGTTAGTTTTGGATGTGATCATGGGTATGAACTGGATGAATCAAATGGGAGTTGTAATTGATGTTGGAGGAAGGAGTATCTCTCTTAAGGAACCCAGTGGGGAAGGCACCTTTCGGGTGGTCCTACCTCGGAGGGTAGACCTAGCTAGCACATCTTGTGCGGTCCAAACTACTCTGCTAGACCAGATTCCAGTGGTCTGTGAGTTTCCAGATGTGTTTCCAGAGGAGTTACCTAGACTTCCACCAGACCGAGATGTTGAGTTTGCCATTGAGTTAATTCCGGGAACAGCACCAATCTCGAGAAGGCCTTATCGGATGCCTCCCAATGAGTTAGCAGAATTGAAAAAGCAACTTCAGGACTTGCTAAAGAAAGGGTTGATTCGTCCCAGCTCGTCTGAATGGGGATGCCCCGCTCTGTTTGTGAAAAAGAAGAAGGATAACTCCTTACGCATGTGCGTGGATTATCGGCCACTGAATGCAGTGACAATTAAAAACAAGTATCCTCTTCCTCGGATCGATATCTTGTTTGACCAATTGTCCAAAGCCAAAGTGTTCTCTAAAATAGATTTGAGGTCAGGGTACCATCAGATAAAGATTAGGCCGCAAGATGTGCCTAAGACTGCGTTCTCTACCAGATATGGTTTGTACGAGTATCTTGTCATGTCTTTCGGATTGACAAATGCTTCTGCATACTTTATGTACCTGATGAATTCGGTTTTCATGCCCGAATTGGACAAGTTTGTGATTGTGTTCATCGATGACATTCTAATATACTCAGAGAATGAAGAAGATCACGCAGAACACCTCAGGATAGTCTTGACTAGACTCAGAGAACATCGACTATATGCTAAGTTCAGCAAGTGTGAGTTCTGGCTTAGGACAGTTCCTTTTCTCGGCCACGTGTTGTCTGAAAATGGCATTTCTGTAGACCCTAGTAAGGTGCAAGAGGTTATGAACTGGAAGTCACCAACTTCAGTTCATGAAGTTCGCAGTTTCCTTGGTTTAGCCGATTACTACCGTCGCTTCATACCGGATTTCTCGAAGATTGCCAAACCAATGACAAGCCTGTTACAGAAGGATCATAAGTTTGTATGGACAGAGGAGTGCGAAGCAGCTTTCTGCACCTTGCGAAAGTTGTTGACCACTGCTCCTGTTCTGGCCCAACCAGATATAGAAAAACCGTTTGATGTTTTCTGTGACGCATCCAAGAATGGGTTAGGATGTGTGCTAATGCAAAATGGAAGAGTCATTGCTTACGCCTCATGACAATTGAGGAAGCATGAAGTTAACTATCCTACACATGATTTAGAGCTTGCAGCAGTGGTGCATGCTCTAAAGATTTGGAGGCACTACCTATTGGGTAATGTGTGTAATATCTTCACAGATCATAAGAGTCTCAAATACATCTTTACCCAATCCGAGTTGAACATGCGACAGAGGAGATGGTTAGAGCTGATAAAAGACTATAATCTGAACGTGCACTATCATCCTGGGAAGGCTAATGTAGTAGCAGATGCACTGAGCAGAAAATCCCATGCTATTGATGTGCAACCGTTGTTTGAAGAAGGGTTCAATTTGTTACATCCTACTGTGTTACATAATATTCAGATCAGTTGTACTCTGGAAAGCCAGATCATTGATGGTCAGAAAACAGATAAGGGAATCTTTCATATCAAAGAAAAGATGAAGAGGGAACCCACCAAACACTTTCGATTGGATGACCAAGGAGTGTTATGGTTTAAGGATCGCCTGGTAGTACCTAAGGATAGAGAGCTTAAGAACAAGTTGATGGGTGAGGCCCATCATTCTAAGCTATCTATTTACCCCGGAAGTAGTAAGATGTACCAAGATTTGCGACCCCATTATTGTGGACTAAGATGAAAAAGGAGATTGCAGCATACGTTGCTCGTTGCGACATGTGTTGTAGAGTTAAAGCTCTTCACATGAGACCTGCAGGACTTCTGCAACCTTTGTCGGTACCCGATTGGAAGTGGGATGATATAAGTATGGACTTTATCACTAGTCTCCCCACCACACAGAAGGGCCATGATTCCATTTGGGTAATAGTCGATCGCCTTACCAAGTCAGCTCACTTTCTGCCAGTCAAAACAAGTTTCCGACCACCTCAATATGCGGAAAAATACATTGCTGAGATTGTCCGATTGCACGGGGTACCAAAAAAGATTATGTCCGATCGTGGTTCACAATTTACCTCTCACTTTTGGGAACATCTTCATCAAGGTTTGGGCACTAGTCTGTTTCGTAGCACAGCTTATCATCCACAGACAGACGGGCAGACAGAAAGGGTTAATGCAGTACTGGAAGATATGCTTAGAGCTTGTGTGCTATCATCCAGAGGCTCATGGGAATCCTGGTTACCGTTGGTAGAATTTGCTAACAACAACAGTTAACAAGAAAGTATCAAGATGGCACCTTTTGAAGCTTTGTATGGTAGGAAGTGCCGGACACCGTTAAATTGGGTAGAGCCCGGAGAAAGAAGGTTTTACGGAATTGATTTTGTAGATGAGGCAGAGAAAAAGGTTCGTCTTATCCAACAAAACATGCAAGCTGCACAGTCTCGTCAGAAGAGTTATGCGGATAAGAGAAGAAGACCATTGGATTTTCAAGTGGGTGACTATGTTTATTTGAAGGTTACCCCAATGAAGAAGAAACGGTTTGGAATTAAGAAGAAGCTGTCTGCTAGATATATAGGGCCATATCAGATCATAGAGAAAAAGGGTCCCGTGGCGTATAAGTTGCAGTTGCCAGAAGAGATGAGTTCGATCTTTCCCGTCTTCCACGTATCCCAATTGAAGAAGTGTCTACGTGTTTCAGAGGAGAGAATACAACCTCAGGGTATTCGGATCAAGGCAGATTTGGAATATCGTGAGCAACCAGTTCGAGTCCTGGATACTAAGGATCGAGTCACTCGAAATAAAGTGGTCACAACCTACAAGATTCAGTGGAGCCATCATGATGAGAGCGATGCTTCTTGAGAAACGGGAAAATATCTTCAAACTGCTTATAAAGATTTTTACGATAAATGGTTCGTAACTCAAATCTCGGGACGATATTCTTATAAGGGGGGAGGGCTGTAACACCCCTGGGTGTTAAGCATGCATTATCATTTCAAAGCATAAGCATTCAACATCATTTCATGATTAGCATTGTTTGAATTGTAGCTCTTTCAAATTAAATTTGAAAAATAAATAAATGGGAACCCTAAGTTTGATATAAGTGTCAAAAAGTTGGTGTACTTTTGAGAAGTAGCAATTTTAAATCATCTAGAATAAATCCATTTGATTTTTGGAGCAATTCTTGAATTCAAGTTTTCCTCAAATTCTGTTTTAAAAATATTCTAAATAAATGAGTTTTTGATTTTTAATCTAGCTTTAAATCCCAAATTCAAAATCTATCGAGAATTTTGAATAATGCTCTATATAAAAGTTGTAGAGAATAAAATTTTGAACAACTTTTATTTTGGGCCAAAATTCTGAAAACCCCTTTTTCATCTCCAAATTTAAGTTTGAAACAAGGATTTAAATCTGGAATTATTTTTTTTGGAAAAAGAAAAATCGGATTTCGCTTGCTGGGCCGCAGCCTCACTTCCCGGCCCATGGCCGAAGCCGGCCTGGCCCGCCTCGCGCCCCCGCCCGCGCCCGCGCGCCAGCGCACGACGCGCTCAGGCCGCGGCCGCCGCGTGGCCGCCGCTCGCCGCCTCCGGCGTACGTGTGGCGGGCCGTGGACCCCACCGGCCGCGCCACGCGCCATGTAACCGCGCCTGCCTCTCCCTCGCCATTCACGCCCTCCATTTCCGCCCTCTCGGCCTCGCGCGAGCAGCAGCCGCAGCCGCTCCCGCCTTCGCGCGCTCGCCGCCGCCGCCGCGAGCTTCCACCCCTCGTTCCACCGCCGGCCGGGCATCTCCGAGCAATTGCTCTCGCAGACGGCTCCGCCTCGTCCTTCTCTTCCCCGAACACGCCTCCTCGCTCCGTCTCCGCCCCGCGGTAAGCCGCCGCACCGCGCGCCCCGCCGCGGCGCCATTTCCGCCGCCGCGCGCTCACCCCGCCGTTCCGGCATATCCTCCCCACCTCGCCACTTGCTCACTGTCCCGGGGTGTCCGCCGCCCTCACCATGTTCCCGTGCGCCCAGCCGCTGGTGTCTGCACGGCCGGGACCGGCCGCTAGCCGCCGGCGGGCTTCACCGCCGCCGCGACGTCGCAGCCGCGTGGCCGCTCCCCGCGCGCCCCGCGCTCCGCCCCTCCGCCTGACTCGCTGGGCCGCCGGCTTGGGCCGAGCCACCAAGCCGGGCCGCCCTTTTATTTTTCCCGCGCGCGGCGCCCCAGCCGTTTTCGGCAGCGGGCCGGTTTGGCCGACTGGGCCGGCCCGTTCAGCAATTCCGAATTTTCCATTTTGAATTTCTATTTTTATTTAAGAAAAGAAAGTGCTCTAGAAAATGTTGTGCATAGTTTATGGCTCCAAAAATTATGAAATAAATTTTGAAATGTTCCTCTTGAATAGATATACAGTTTAAAAATATCTCATGTTATTTTTGTGACACTTTATTGTGCAAATTTATTTAATTGTTATATATGTTGTTATCTTAGAAAAAGTGTAGTAAATAAAATAATAAAGGTAAAAATGTGATTCTTGTTGTATTAGTCTTTATTAGTGATGTACTTTCTAGGAAAAATACTAGTGAAGCATGTTCTGTGGGAAATTTTTGAAGTGTAGTTCAAATGCTTTTAATTGATAATAATTGTTATTTTTAGTAGAGGGCAAAATTTGTATAAAACATACATATGATAATTTTTGTAGTATGTTAGTTTACTGTTAGTAACCTAGGAAAAATGTGAAATCTGTTGTTTGATACTTTTCCTAGTATAAAATAATTTCATGCTCACTTTTGGGCTATAATTTGTTTATTTTGTACAGATAGTTTTACATGTGCAATTCTCATGAAAATTTAGTGGTAGGTTAGTAAGGGTAATAGTACTCTACTGTAATTTTTGTAGATTTTTATCTACACCAGAGATAGGTGTTGCTGTGTAACCCTAGTTAAATAGGGAATAAATGATTATTCTTTATGAGAAATCAAGAATAATAAAATATATGTTTGGTGTATCTTTGAAGTATCACTATGCCTTGCTGATGTTGTGGATGAATTAGGTTGGTGAGATTTAGTCTTTTAGGATCACTTGCTTGTGTAAGGTGTATGATAATTAGTGGAACCGTAATGTGCATGCTTTAGGGCACATGTTCTTGGATGACGTGGACTACCTTGTAGAAGATGTAGTTATATCCAAACTGCTCATTTCATGCGCTTATCTGCATCTCATGTTATCAAAGCACTTCACCATATTCCTATGCATCATTCGCATATTTACTCATGCAACTGCATCATACAGGATCGCAGGAGGAGTCGTAGGTAGCAGTACCAGAGGAGCAGGCTTGGACGGACCAGCAGGAGCCCCAGGCACAGGAGGTGCTCGAGGAGGAAGAGCCAGGCGAGGAGCTACCAGAGTGCGTCGACCACCATCCTAGCTCGTTCGAAAGAGGCAAGCCTCGGAGCATTTTAAGTCTCCTATTTTATAAAAGCTATTTCTTTATCACATGAATTATAGTTATTTATTGTTGTATTAAGTTATAGGAGTTGAGTGAAACCGTGGTTGCATTACTATCCTTGTCCACCGGATTACTGTTACCTTATTAGGTCAGGACCGAGTAACTTGCTTAGCCATGCTTAGATCGGTAGAAGTCGGGTGATTTCCTATCACCTGCGAGCTATAGGTGAATACCTGGCTATGGTTAGCAGTATTTGTGAATCTTGAAAAGTAACCAAGTGTTGATGGATAAGCAGAGACCGGGCGGAGTCTTATTGAGTTTTGGACTATAGTGATTCCGTCTGTGTCGATTAAGGACCGATCGTTGCTCGTCCCTCTTGTCATGTTGAACGCATGCCTCACATTTAGCTGGCCGAATAAAGTACCTTTCGACCGCGAAGCTAGTGACACTTTTCGAGCCGGGATAAACTCGGGTTGGCAGACTGGTGTTGAAGGGGGTGTAACGGGGACGCGAAGAGTAAGCCCAAGGTACGTCCTGGCAGTCGGGTGGTCCCTGGGTAGTGCGATCCATGATTGTTATCCCGCGGCTTCTTGGAAAGTGTCATTGGTGATCTACGCGACCCTGACGGGGGAAGCATGGTTTGTGTGAGGAATAAATCTCCAGCTGGATAGGAATTCGATTCGAATCACCGTCGCTCCCGGTTAGTGAGCACTTGACTCGAGCTATGGCATCGTAGTAACAATAATGGAACACTGTTGGTTAAGTGAGTGGTATTGGAAATGCTAAACATGATATGGTAATCTAGATTGTTAATGTGGTATCAAGATATTGCTTTAGCAATAGGTGCTTATCTAGCGTAAATAGGTTATCATAAAAATGATGCAAAAGTACATAATTCAGTTATTTATAATAACTTATGCTTTTCGCAAATGAGTCAAGCCCGTCCACTATATAAAGCCTTGCATGCTCCTTGGTGTCATGTTTATTTCTAGTTTATGACGGGTAAGTCTAGTTGAGTACATTCTCGTACTCAGGGCGTTGTTTTCATTGTTGTTGCAGATGGTCAGATGTACTATGGGTACTGCTCCAACTGTCTGTATCCGGCGATGGGTGACAACTAGGACCTTGGGCAAAGGTCGTTCTGCTTATCTCATCTAATGCTTTTGTGGAACATGACTATCTACTGGCACTGTAATTGAACTAAGTGTGTGTGTAAAACTACTCGCTTCCGCTACTTTATGTCAAACTATGTTGTAATAACTTTTATTCCGAACTCCGATGTATCTCGCTTTATGGTAAACTCTATGTATCGTGTGAACTGTGGCTGCTAAATCAGTACAATCTTGGTTGTATGTTGGTTGGTTTGAAATCCTTCGTGATTTCACGGAATCTTTAGTTATACGGGCTTAAGTTTGGTAAATTAACCGCTTCGGTGGAAGATTTTCGTACTTAATCTCGTATAATTACGTTGATCCGTTACAGGAACTAACAACAAGCACCTGAAGATATTAGTTCGTATTTGATTAGGTAGATCATCAGTTTAACCAGGTTCTTATAAGATAAGCTTTGCTCTTAACGAAAACTGCATCATTAATTCTATATAATAATACAGAGACAAAAATTCCATCACTTTTTTATCCTATTATTTTGTTCTTACCCTCCCTAACAAACTATGTGAATGTACAAATTTAGAGAGCTAAGAGTCTAGACTAAGTTCATAGAGTAACTGGGGTAATGATCACTTCATGTGAGATGTGCTCCTTCAGTCCACAAAATAATACAATTCTCGCTTTTTGAGAAGTCAAGTTTTTTGAGTTTGACTAAATTTATATAAAAAAGTACTAATTTTCATGGTATAAAATAAGTATCGTTAGATTAGTTATAGGATATATTTTTATAATAAATTTATTTGGACACATAATGTTAATATAATTTGATAAACATGGTCAAATTTGAGTTTAATTGACCGGTGTGATCCCATAATTACGTTCTTTTATGGACCGAAGTAGTATATGGAGACGAACAGGCTACGACATGATGATGATTGATAGTCATGTGTACGAACACGTAGGGAGGAGTACATGGGAGCGCGAGGTCTGACAATCGTCGAGGAGCTAGACTTGGGAGTCCTACGTTTGGAATCCTGGTCGTGCAAGCCGAGTACAAAGTCAGACTTGTACGTGACGTGCATATGCTTGGTATGCATGTTTGGTACATATACGTATATGTGTATGTGGGTATGGAGTCCAGAACGGTCTTGGTCGTGCTAGACGTGGGGGGCATGCAAGGAGCCGAAGATGGATTGCTTGTGCTCAACGTGTGGTGTCTATGTTGGGCACGGTTTGGGTTGCCGTTTACATTGGGTCAGTTGCCAAATCTGGTTCGCCTCAGCGTGGCCCATCGGGAGACAAAAAGAAAACGAGGGCGTGGAACAAAATCGATTTTATGAGAAGAAAAATAGAAGTACAAAAAACGGACTCTCGGTGGTTAAATACGTAGAATAAATAAATGAAAAAGGAAATATTTGATTAGATAGATATTAGATTCCTATTTAGCTTATTTGATATCATATAGTTCTAACAAGATAAAATCAAATTTCCAAAAGAGAGGATTCACAAAAAAAAAATCCAAAAGAGAGAAAGATCTATGTATATGGAGAGCCAGAGTCCGGATCTACATAACCCAGTATGTTTTAGAATATGACTCCACATCACGCTAGACAAGAGGTATACTAACTCTTATGAGCACGGGTTATATCTATATGTCTGGAGGAAAAACTCTTCATTGTCGGGTAGTTAGAGGGAGACGGACCAAAAAATAGATGGACGAAAAAAGAGCGTGAAATTTTACCTCTTTATTATTAGGTAGGTATAGATATAGATATAGATATAGATATAAAGGTATAGATATAGATATAGATTTTGAATTATAATTTGGTAAGTTATTAGCTAAAAAAAGGTAAAATTTTGTAAAGAATAATTTTGGGACTAAATCCACACCGTTGAAGAGGTGTAGCTGGCTGCACGACCCAGATCTTAGGCTTTGTTTACTTCGTGAAATTTTGTGGGAAATGATATTATAACACTTTCGTTGTTATTTGGTAATGTTTACTTATGATATAATTAGGCTTAAAAGATTTGTCTCGTGAATTTCATCTAAACTGTGTAATTAGTTTTATTTTTTATCTATATTTAATACTTCATGTATACGTCAAAGATTCGATGTGACGAGAAATCTTAAAAAATTTTGCAAAAATTTGGGAATTAAACAGGCTACGGCACTCTACCTAAAACGAGGTAAAGTTGCATTTCTGATTATTTTATATATATGGAGGATTATTTCTGGTTTATATAAAATATAAAACGACACAGGTGGGGACGAAGTAGCAGGAGACTCCCCTTCGTCTGTTTCGCCAAAACCTCCGTGTGCTTCCCAGATACCCAGCCATGGCGATCTCCCAGATCTCACGCGGAACCCTGGCCGTCCTCCTCCTCCTGGCCGCCGCCTTCGCTGCCGTCCCGGCTGCGCTCGCGGACGGCGACGACGTCGTTGCCCTTACCGAATCCACGTTCGAGAAGGAGGTCGGACAGGACCGCGGCGCCCTCGTCGAGTTCTACGCCCCCTGGTTCGACCTCGCACCCTTTGTTCTCCACTACGCTGGATTGTAGTTCGGTCGATCTTACGGGACCGGATCTGTGGACTGTGGTGGGGAACTTGGATATTTGCGGACATGGATGAGGCGGTAGTTATTCCAATTGTGGTCAGAAATCGTGGTTTTCCTGTAAATTATCTCAATCGGTTGTGGGATCCGCTAGAAGCAAGACTGTTATGGATGGATATTTTAACTCACGTAGTAAATTGATCATTTTATAGGCTTGGCAGACTGGCGGCATATATGCACTTGAATTGTCTTAATATTTGGCCGTTTGTCTCCTGCGTGTAAAAATGTTGTAGATCACAGATCTTCATCTTCTAGTGGATGGGCTTGGCTATACAAAACAAGTGGGATCTCTCGTTTGACCATGCATTTTTAACCTGCGCAGTTTTATCTTCTGCAATAGTATAGTACCCTGGAATTCAGTAGCATAGAATTGTACTTGGAATTTATTATTTCTGAGTATCAGCCGGTCAGCCTTTCATAAAATCTGATTTTAGTCATCTGCTTGATTTGTTTCGTTAGGTGTGGTCACTGCAAGAAGCTTGCTCCTGAGTATGAAAGACTCGGTGCAAGTTTTAAGAAAGCTAAATCTGTCTTGATTGCCAAGGTATATCTATCGTACACTTTAAGAATTAAATTGGTTCTCTCCCTTATGAATCTCTCAGCATTCCTCAGATATTCTCTGTCCTTTTATGCCACTATGGCCGATAAGAAAATTACTGGCACTTGGCTCATGACATTTCCTTCTGCACTTTTTGTGGTTTGATAAAATCATAGGTTTCACATATCTTAAACTCTGGTTTCTCATTTTAGGTCGATTGTGATGAGCACAAGAGTTTGTGCAGCAAGTATGGAGTTTCCGGGTATCCAACAATCCAATGGTTCCCAAAAGGATCCTTGGAGCCCAAAAAGTGAGGGTGCACGACTTTAAATTTTTCCATGTCCTTTGTTTACCAAGTTCTGTGAATTATGACAGAACTTCCTTTGACAATTTAGGTATGAAGGACAACGCACTGCAGAAGCCCTTGCTGAATTTGTTAATACTGAAGGAGGTGGGAATTTAACTTGTTCTCTAGAATACTGTGAATTTATTGTTTTACCAAGCAGCTTCACTTTTGATATTCAATATGCTCATTGTATAGAATAACATCACAGACTACATTTCAAGTTTTCACAAATAATTAACAAAGTTATTCATTATCAAAGTAATCATATTTCTCAATTAATCAATGTCTAAATTCGTTGGATTCTGGATTTTTCAGGCACAAATGTAAAGCTGGCAACCATTCCTTCAAGTGTTGTGGTGCTCACCCCAGAGACCTTTGACTCAATTGTCCTTGATGAAGCCAAAGATGTCCTTGTTGAGTTCTATGCCCCATGGTAGGTTACTGGGTTTTGTTAAGTACTTCACCATTATCTTTTGTGCCATCAATCTGTTATCTTTGCTCATTGAATCTAATGGATTATGTACTTGTCTTATGTACAGGTGTGGCCACTGCAAGAGTCTTGCACCGGTTAGTACATGGTTCTTGTTTGAGTTTGTAGCACATTCTATTGTGGTTTTACTCTTGTATAATCACCCGTAGCGATATTCATCGTTTCTGATATGTCTAATCATAATCTTTATTGTTTCAGACGTATGAGAAGGTGGCTTCTGTTTTCAAGTTAGATGAAGGAGTTGTTATTGCTAACCTTGATGCTGACAAACACAGGGATTTGGCTGAGAAGTATGTTCTGTGTCTTACATTCACATATGCTTTATCTGCATTTGTTTCCCTGTTTGTGTTACCTAGCACTGGGGCGTGATCTTGTTTCCCTGTGAATACTAGTCACTAGTATTTTATATGCAACAAATAACACCTTATTACTTCTGACTTGTTCTATACGCAATATACTGTACTTGTGACACCGCTTTAGGTACGGAGTTACTGGATTTCCTACATTGAAGTTTTTCCCAAAGGGAAACAAAGCTGGTGAAGATTATGATGGTGGTAGGGACTTGGGTGACTTTGTCAAGTTCATTAACGAGAAGAGTGGTACCAGCCGTGACACAAAGGGCCAACTAACCTCAGAGGTTGGTTACATATGCACAATACTGCATTTGTGAATTCAGGCAAATGCTAACTCTGGCTCGATTATTTTGTTAGGCTGGCCGCGTAGAAAGTCTGGATGTCCTGGCTAAGGAGTTCCTTGGTGCTTCCAGTGACAAGCGAAAGGAAGTCCTCTCCAGTATGGAGGAGGAGGCAGCTAAGCTCAGTGGTCCTGCTGCAAGGTAAACTCTTGCCTCAGTTATTGGCCTATTTGCTTGAGCTATTTAATGATCTCAATTAACGCTGTAAGAATGTTATTAGCTAAGTGAGTTGAATTTTCCTTGTGGCATAATAAATCAGGCATGGTAAGGTTTATGTAACCATTGCAAAGAAGATTCTAGAGAAAGGCAATGAGTATACTAAGAAGGAAACCGAGAGGCTTGAACGCATGTTGGAGAAGGTGGGAAACGACTACCTCAAGATGTCTCACCAAACATTCTCTTTTGGGACAACTGACCTTACAGATTTGGTTACTGATAGTCATCTCTTTTTCCTTGTTGCAGTCCATCAGCCCCTCGAAGGCCGACGAGTTTATCATCAAGAAGAATGTTCTTTCGACTTTCTCATCCTAAGGCATCTGCTAGCTCCATTTTCACGTTTCAGATATAGGCGACAAAAACTGCAAGATTAGAAGTGTGATAATGAGAGTTAAATGGTGGTAGAACTAATTTTGGGGGTTTCCCTCGAGGATACGTCGATACTTGTACTTCTTGCGAATTGCAGTCTTTTCCTCCCTTGTGCTTATGGATTTATTCCGTAGCACCATAGTTTATTTTTGGTTCGACATAGAATAGAGAACATGGTGACGACAGAACTGAAATTTTCTGTTTAATAACACTGCTCACTTGATGGAGCTTATGCGAACCCTGTTCAGATACGTGCTTTGGGAACTTGACATGTTCCCGCGCCTGCGCGCCTGCCCACCCACAGACACTTAATTTTTCAACCATTTTCAGCTATCTGCTTGGTTGTGTGGGACGGCTCACTTGACAGATGAGATGGGACTGTCCCGAAGTGGAGTGTTTGATTTGAGGAATTAAATAGTCAGACGAGAGGAAGAATTAAACCATTCTAGACTGCTTACACTAGTATTAATTACTCTCTTTGTTCTAAGTTATAAGATGTTTTAGTTTTTTTTAAATGTCTTATAATTTGAAAGGGAGGGAGTATTAGCCTGTGAAGAATGAGGTGATGGTTCATTAACCCACAAACCAAATAATAAAGTGGGGAGTGAGAAGATGATGGACTAACCTATTTCTCAAACAAACACCCTAAAACTATTTCTCTAATATGTGTTTCCTCCTCATTCCTCACAATACACAGACATCATCTGTCTCCTCCGACATTGTTCTAGTATGTTTAGGCTAGTCTTAATGAGGATTCTATAAAAGTTGCATACGCATCAGTTTATTTACTCGCCACTGCTCTCGGTGGGTAAGGGTGGCTCCAATATTGTCTTAAGAGCTAGCTCATAGAATATTTTATTCAATAAGAAGAGAGAATAATAAGTTAGCTCTTCATGAAGAGTGAAGCTCAAACATTTTCCTATGATTCATATATCTATGTTTACATATTTTTTTCTATAGTACATGTTAGTTACTCTCTTTTTTTAAGTCCATACGTACTAGCAAGTTGACTATTATTGAGGGTGTGCTAAGAACGAAGAATAAGGTGAAACATGTAGGTATCTTGGGCCTACCTAACGTTCATTTAACGGATCCAAGACAATATACTGGTCTCTGTCCATCGTACCAAACACAAACATGGATGGCTCCATCCCCTTAACCAAATAAGAAGACACAATCGTCTCAACTTAGAAAATTAGAATGACCATCCCGTCTTATCCCCAAACTAAATGGCAGGGACGAACACCCACTAAAGTTGTATCTTCATCGACACTGCTACATAATCCGGACGATCAACATAGACTTTTTATAATAGATAATAAGAGGTTCTACCAGCAAATAAGAACAAAAAATGGCTCCATGAAGATTCAAACGGTTTCAAGCTATGCACCATAAGATAGAGCATGATTTTAGAAAAAAATTGAACAAGTTTCATAATTTTACGAGCTAAAACAAAATTTCTATAGATTTTCCAAGATTAGACTAGGTTTTAGGATTTTTAACTGCATTATTTTCCATGTAGAAATATTTACATATTTTTTTTGAAAATTCATTTTTATGAGTTTTGGATATATTTTTTAAAAATATTTGTAATCTGTCTTGAGCTTTCAACTTAGTCCAATCTGCCTCCTTTAACGTGGCATCATGTCAACAAAACTACTATCAAAACTATATAAGATGAACAAAACAAACAATTTTAAAAGTTGAGGGAAATCAAAGAACCGATTTTATAGATTTTTTTTTAGGAAAACTAATTTTATAGATGAGATTGATAAAAGAGACAAATGCAAAACTCGAGGAGGTTAGGACTTTTTCCTTCCGTGAGGAGGGAGGGCCCATTACCAAGGGCTTGGAAACTGTTTGCTCTTTGCCAGTGGCCCGGCCCATCCACCCACCGGTCATCAGCGTGATTTTGCTCGTCCATCCCGGTTAGCAACGCGCCGCGAATCCTCTGCCATCCTAAAACCCTAGCCCCCCGCTTATACCTCCGCCGCACGCCTTAACACAGTGGTGGACCTAGCAGAAAATATGAGCTAGGGCAGATCGCTATGTACAGATACAAAACTTCACCGATATACCGATCTAACTATGTATGTATATGATATCTATGTCACATAACAATTATGTTCTAATATATAATTCAGAAAAACAAAAGATACAGAAGAAGTTTGAACATGATTACCTTTTATATGAAGAGCACATAAGGAGAATTTTTGTTCCATATAGTCCAGATAATTTACCATATAACAAATGATCAAAAGAAAAAAAACAACATGCAATTGGAATAAATTTAGTACTAAGTAGGTGAGAAGTGAGGGAATATGTAAAAAAATATCAAACATTGTAGGAGAACATACAAATCCTATAACTCTAAGAACATCGAGGCTGCTTTGGAGGTATACTCATCTTTCGATCTCAATGTAGCCCTTCTCAATGTAGCACAAAGTCAAGTCCTTGAGCTATTGAATTGATTTCACTGATCATAGATCAATCTCTATAATTTAGTCGACTAACAATTTGCAAAGAATTAAGCCATGTTGGACGCATCGCTGGCTCCAGCTCCATCTGTTCCCACAATGTCTTCATCTCCTCCCCCTCCCCCTCCCCAATCCATCTGCTCCTGCCCGCTCTTCGTGGCTCAGTGCCTTGCCACATCGGCTGCCCCGGGCGTAGCCGCATAGGGCCACCCACCGCCGCTTACCGCTCGCTCACCTTGTTGGCCGCCAGCGTAGGGTCTAGGGACAGGGAGGCAGGGAGCACGCTTGAGGGAGCGTTGCCGCATGCCGCCGAGCGCCCCAGCTACGTTGTGAGCCTATGGGCGTGTTTGTTTGCCTGGACGAGGGCCAGATGCAGGTCCGCCAGCTGCACTAGGCCGTGTTTGTTTGGCTGGACGACGTTTGGGCCTGGGCAGCACGCTACTTAAAGTAGCTACGAGCCCGGCTCCTACGAAACGCCCACCCCCTCCGTTTCTTGTGGGCGGCTCCTCTCGTCCCTCAGCATTGTTGCTAATCACCCCTTCCTCTCACCGCATGCTCACCCTCGGTCTCCGAACTCCCTCTCGGTTCTCCCACCTCGCCGCCGGTGAGCACAAGCAGCCCTCCATCTCCGGTGCGACCTCGCACCAACACCATCCTCACCCTCCCCTTCCCTTCTCCTTCTATCGCCTCTCCTCCAATCCCACCAGATTCGTGTCCCCTACCCTTACCGCCGCAGAACCTCCTGAAAATCGATGGCGAGCCTGTCCCGGAACTCTGCGAGCCTGTCCCGGAACTCTGCGTTGGACGCCTTCACTTGGCCGTCGGCAACCAGGGGCTCGAGCACCTTGGGGCAGATGTTGCGGGCGCTAGGTATGGCGGCGGCGAAGGTGCCGAGCCGGAGCTTGCAGCCACCACTAACGGCCCCCATGGCACCGCGCGTGCTGCTTGGCCATGGGCCTTCGCCCCTGCTCGCATTCTACTTGGCTCTCGCGGCGGCGGCGGCGGCGGTGAGGTGCGAGGATGATGCTGGTGGTTGCGGCCGCGCTTGCCGTTGCGCTTGTTACCAAAGGCGTGGCCGTGGCTGTCCATGGAGGCGAGCAGCGTGACTAGCCATGGAACCTGTGTTCAACCTGTTTGTGAAAATGCCTCAAAGAAGAGAAGAGAAAGAGCTGGACGGTAACTATACCAAAGGCTAGTGCAAGGTAGCCATATACCCATACGTAGAGAAACAAACAAAATCTCTATCTTGCCTGACTCTGCATGAAAATAAAACCAAAAAACAAGTTGCTGTTGCACCTCCTGGGCCTGTCCACTGGCACAGGGTAGGAAAGTCTAGGAAACAAACACGGCGGTGGCGGCGTCCCTGACCCCTGCAGTTGCCTTGCGGCTAGCCCTAAGGGCCAAAATGGGCCATTGCGGACTGGGGTGGGGGTGGGCCTTGTCGGCCGGACGGCCCAGCAGGGCTGCACACCTTCTTCATCATCCTCCCGTAGTCGCATAGGCTGGCCGCCGCCGCTCGCTCGCCTCGCTCACTCGCTGGTTGCTGGCCGGAGAACTGGGGTAGTAGTGGTGCTCGCCGGAGGGGACCTAGGGCGGCCGCCCAAGCTCGCCCTATAGATCGGTCCGCTTCTACACGCACGCCAGCACGCGAAGCCTTCCGTCGCCGAAAATGGGCCACATGGACGGAGAGCACGAGCACGAGGGCGACGACCTCTCCGCCGACGACTCTTCATGGAGCGACGGCGTCTGGTCCGAGGACGACGATGAGGTGGGAGAGATTCTTTTTATGCCTTTGCCCTGATTTTTTTGCGGTGTTTTATTTCTGAGTAAGTTTTGTGGGTTTTGAGTTGTGCGCAGGAGTCGTTGTCGTTCGAGGACAGCGGCGAGGGCTCCGGCTCCGACGGTGAGTCCGACGAGGCTGCGGCGGCGGAAGAGAGCGACTCTTCGGAGGATGAGGTGAAGCATTTGTGTGCTTAGTGTTTGCGTTGCTTAAGCAGATTTGCAGACTCTTTTGTTGTTCCGTATTTGCTTTTCTGAGTATTTGAGGTTAAAGTGAGCTAAATTTTGTGTTGTTTGCAGGTGGCGCCAAGGAATACCGTGGGGGGCGTGCCTCTGGAGTGGTACAAGGACGAGGAGCACATTGGGTATGACATTGATGGGAGGAAGATCAAGAAACGTGATAGGGAGGGGCGCATTGAAGCCTACCTCAGGAACGCAGATGATGCCAAGAATTGGTAAGGCTTGAACTTGCTCTGTTGCAGTCATTCAATCAGTTGTTGTCAGTTCTGACCAATCTTGGATGGATGGATGATTAAGTTTTGAGAATGCCTCATGGTAATGACAGATACTTGTAATGCCATATATTTGTAATATGATATTTGAGATAATTTGCTCCTGCAGTAACCCTACAGAAATTTTGTAAGCTGGAAAACAACATCAGCATATTATAAACAAGTTGTCCTGGAACTTATCAAGTTCACATTGGCAGCTGATGTCCAGTTTACACATCTTTGGGGTGTTGCTGAGCTAATTTTTCCCTTGTATTTTTGGCATGTTAGTGTTAACAATTTGTAAGCAAACTTGTGTTTTTGGAGACTGCAGTGTTAAAACATCTCTAAGCAGAATGGGCTAATTGGAGATATGAGTGTGGCCATGGCTTATACATGAGATTTCCGTCATTAAAGAGTGTTTTTACAATCTGATTTCAGCAAATTAATTGTAATTGTTGGAATAATATCTTGTGCCAGTTTCACAGGGGCTTGGTTGATATGCTGACATCTATCATAGATTCTGTTATTGAATTATCATCCTACCCAACAATGGCCTGTATGAATTTTCAGGGTTAAACCTTATTTATACCCTGGATCAATTACAGTGGTTTGTGTGACCTAAATGTTTAAATGCTGGGATTAGACCTGGATTTACAACATATACTGTAATGAGCTTGTAGCAAACAAATACTTAACAGCAAAAACGTTGATCATTTGAGTGAAGCGAGGATGAAAGTCAAACAGTTGCTAAATATTTGTAGGCTCATCCTGCTCAGGGATTGGGCCTTAGTATTTTGTTAGATCCTAGTGCATCATACATTGACACATCATTCTTCTTATATTTTGATTGTATTTGATCATCTTTTTGGTTATTACCACTAAGAGCATTTACCTTAAAATTTTAAATTTATCCTAATATGAAAAGGGAGCTTTCAATTGCTGTCAAGTGGCTTAGTCACCTGACATTTCTGTACCCTAAATCTTACAGCAGGACATTGTTTGTGTGGTTCAATCTAGCTGCATGGCATTTCAGTACATTTATAATTTTTCTAAGAACATGGATTAAACAAGTCATTAACAGTCACTTTGATTCATTGCTCCAGACTATACTCATCATAGATCTTTCTCCTCTGAGAACCATGATTATTCACAATGTTTTCAAATCGTCTGGTCGGACCTGGTCGACCTGGGACCGACCAGGACGATTAATCACGATTAATCGGACGACTTGTACAGGTCGACAGTACCCCTGATCGGTCACCTGAGACCGACCAGGACGATTAATCGCGATTAATCGCGATTAATCGGATGACTTGAAAACATTGATTATTCAAATATGGAAAATATGGATCTCCCTGTGCCAGTTAGCAGATGCATCTGATTTTTTTTACCTTGTGCAATTTCTTTATCCTTACGCCTAGTACCATTTAGTTGTTTGCATTTGGTATTGTTTTTCTTGCTCATCTAACTTAATCATATAATTTCTTTTCTTCGTCACCAAATGTAGGAGAAAGATCTATGATGAGTATAATGACGAGGAGGTTCAGATTACAAAGGATGAGGCTAAGATAATTAGTAGATTGTTAAAGGGAAAGACTCCACATACCAATGTTGATCCATATCCAGTATGTACTACAATCCTTATCTATATTACTCAAGGTGCTAAGTTTAGATGTTAAGTAAATGATCATCCAACAGCCTAGTATTATATTCATGGATGACTGGACACTTGCATGAGTTGTTTTGTTAGAACTTTCATACTAGATCTCCTTCTGTCCTTAGTCTAAGTACTGTAATGGTTGCTTATTTCTTGCTGGCACGTGGCCTGTTTACAATTTAGTTTCACTGATAATAACCAATTGACCTGTACATGATATATACTGATATAGTTTTGAATTCGTTATGCGTGGTGCCAATGAATGCTATCCAGATTCATGCAAATGGATTGCTCTTTTACAGTTAAATGATTTTTTTTTTTGTTTCTCCATATGTTTATAGTGCACGGATGTGGCATACTGATTAACTTTTATCCTAGGATTATGTTGATTGGTTTGAATATGAGGATAAAGGTCATCCGCTTTCTAGTGCCCCTGAGCCAAAGAGGCGATTTGTACCTTCAAAGTGGGAGCAGAAGAAGGTATATCATCCATCTCATCTCTCTTTTTTAGACCATTCTCTTTGTTTTGGTTTCAATATTTTTTTTCAAGAGATCTGACTGCATGAATGTCTTATTATTGATTTCTTCTCAGGTCTCTATACTGATTCATTTAAATATTTTATCACATTGAGCAGTGTTATGCAATGATCTAATGAATAGTCATGAGTTAAATATTCAATTATTTTTATGATGATTAGATATCTCTGACTTTTTTATTTCTAATTTCAGCATACTACTTCATTTCATGTTGTAATTAGAATGTTTCATAATCTGGGACCAAGCTGATAAAAAAAAGGCACTTAAGCAATGGCTTGACACTTTGTGGTCATGTTGTCCTGCCGCACTGATTATGGGGTAATCTATGTCTTGGTAATCACCTGCATAGGCAGTGCAAGTCTATTAATAGTCTAGAATTTAGAGAGCATTTGAAAGAATGCAGTCACACGCCATTGCTCATTTCTGGAAGATATTTGGTTGCCTAGGCAGTGAGGTGGTGGCTGCTAGGGATGAGAGACGACCCATGAAATAGACAGTTTGGGGAGGGTGGAACTAGATTGTTTCATTGTTTATCACTTCATTGTAACCTGTAAGCATATCTTCTGATCTTAATGATTGTAACTAATTTATTTAGAATTAAGCTTGATTGTTTCGGGAATTCGGGCATGTTAGGCTATCTGCACTCATGGACCTCTATATTCATCCTCTATACGTCCTAGTCAGCAAGATTCTTCTCTCCTCTATACTCAATTCTCCCGCACCCATCCATCCTTTATATCATCCTCTATCCACTCTATCCACTGTAGGACCCACTTGTCACTTTATCTAAATATATCCATGTGTGATCTAGTTTTGAAGGATTTATTGAGACGAATTTAATGGTGCAATTGAAATTTAATTTGGATTTTTTGGTTTGTGAGTTATAGCATTTTTTTTTCCTTTGTTTAGCTAGTGGGGCTCGCCACTGCCCACTATAGAGTAAGCACTGTACCACTCTAAATATAGAGTAAGAGAAATGATAGACTATCATTTTAGAGTACCCAGTGTAGTAGTTTTTACTCTATATTCATACTCTAAAGCTTTAGAGTATCCCTTTAGAGTACCCACTGCGGGTAGTCTAACTTGCTATAGTATGACACAGTACTGTTCACTGGTTCAATCCCTCTGCATGACCCATACACCAGCCTCTCATCATACCACATGTTTAGGAAGTAGCATGTGACTTAGTTATGCAGTCACAAGTTTTGTGTCTCAGTTATGCATTCACTAGTGAATTTGGGAGCTTACATAACTTACTGTTATTCTGTTGCGGTGCTTCTTTTTTGGTCTGAACAGGACAAAATCTTGCATTGGCATCGTGCATAATGGTGTCAGTAATCACAGGGCTTGTTTTGGATCTTCTCTCTTAAACTGCTCCGTGATTGTATTGCGTCCTAAGTTATTTGAATTACCCTTGAGCTCATGCATTCTGGTGGCAGGTTGTTAAACTTGTAAGAGCCATTCGTAATGGATGGATAAAGTTTGACAAGCCCAAGGAGGAACGTAACTTGTATCTATTATGGGGAGATGAAACTGATACAGCAGACAATAAGCGGCATGGCTTGAGCTACATTCCTCCTCCTAAACCTAAGTTACCAGGTATTTTGACATTCCTTTTTCAGCATTAGTCACTTCTATAATAATCTTTGAGAAATTATTGGAACATGTTTCACTTAGTGCTCATGTACTATATAATTTTCTGTTGATTCTTCATGGTGTATCCAGGTCATGAAGAGTCATATAATCCTTCCATTGAATACATTCCTACACAAGAGGAAATAGATTCATACCAGCTTATGTATGAGGAGGATCGCCCAAAATTCATTCCGAAACGGTACTATCTTCCTTTTTATTGTCCATTGTCTTATACCATCTAAATCATTTTGACTTTTGAGTTGTGCGCTTCACCAGATTTGAGTCCCTTCGAAGTGTACCTGCATATGAGAAGGCACTGAGGGAAGGTTTTGATCGGTGTCTAGATCTTTATCTCTGCCCTAGAACCCGCAAAAAGCGTGTAAGTTGAGCCCGCATGTTAATTTTTATGCATTTATTGCTTTAAAAGACAATATTTGTCTCTAATTTGTGCCAATCATTTGACAATGCCAGATAAATATTGATCCTGAGTCACTCAAGCCCAAGTTACCAAGTAAAAAGGAGTTGAGGCCATACCCGAAAACTTGTTACCTTGAGTTCAAGGGCCATACAAGTCTTGTGAAATCCATTTCGGTTGAAATTACAGGGCAGTGGCTTGCATCTGGTATGCGCCATTGTTATTTATTTTCTGCATTTATCTGAATATACATGCACCAAAAGTTTTGATACTCAAATGGGGTGATATTAACTAATTCAATGAGAACTGTAATGCTGTACTCACATCATCTTTTCTCCATACACTATAATTTATGGCTTAAAATAGTAGCACTAACTATATCTCAATAATTTATTTTGCAAAAGTAATTTATATTTTGGTCAGCTTGGATTATAGAGAAATGCCGAGCTCATTTTAGTGGCATATAGAAGTGCGGTAATATTACATGTCTTAATCCACATGGGAAGGGTGGTGAAGAGTATCACAATCTAATTACTAAGCAAAACCTGTGGTTAAGA
This sequence comes from Saccharum hybrid cultivar R570, assembly GCA_038087645.1. Classification (NCBI taxonomy): domain Eukaryota; kingdom Viridiplantae; phylum Streptophyta; class Magnoliopsida; order Poales; family Poaceae; genus Saccharum; species Saccharum hybrid cultivar. The sequence continues at coordinate 8,332,294 of JAQSUU010000113.1, forward strand.
TATTTCTTAATCAAGCCAAATAGTTCTTATATGGGTTATAAACTGTATAGTATGATACATGAAAAACAGTAAACCAAAAATTGCTTTCTAAAAACAGTTGCAGCTGGCCAGCTGCTAAGTTGACCTTAAACTCGGGGGCTCTGTTTTATTTCACATGGAATATTGGTAACCAGCATTATATAAGGTTAACTGACTTGAGCAGGTTTCTCCACTTTAGAAGTTCATTTCATAAAAATGAGTGTGACAATGCTAAGTTACAATTGCTCCTTTCTGAAGGTTCGTGTGATGGTACAATTCGTGTCTGGGAGGTTGAAACTGGTCGCTGTCTTAAAGTTTGGAACGTTGGAGGTGATGTCCGTCATATTGCCTGGAATCCTTCACCTGACAGGCCTATTCTTGCTGCTGTCGTGTAAGCCCTTTGCTATTCTAGCATATGTTCCTTTCTGTAAGCTTTATGTATTCTTCTCATTCATTTTATTTGGTGCAGTGGACATGACCTGCTACTTATTAATGCTGAGGTGGGGAGTGAAGAAATGCAAATGAGGGTAAAAGATCTGCTCAAGATTGATGAAATGGCTCCTCAAGATGATACTGGTGTGTTGAATTGATAGCCAATCAATGTTTCCAGTGTACTACTGCCTTTTTCAGTCTTCTGAAATACTATTATTATTTAACAGATGACAAGAAACCAGCTGTCAGGTGGATGAAGCATGAAAAACTTGATGGGATCACCTTGGTTCATCAAAAGGTCTGGTATTCATATTTTAACTTTTTTTTACTCTTTGAACTTAATAACTTGTTTTCTTTGCTTACTAGTTTATTTCTTGTTTAGGCCGTGTCAAATGTGGAGTGGCATTACAAGGGAGATTACTTCACTACAGTTGCGCCAACTGATATCCTTTATGAATCATGTCTTGTTGATTCTGTTTTATTTCCATCTGTTCTCGCTTCCTTTTTCTTTTCAAGTGTGGCACCTCTCCACTTGTAGGTATGTTCACATGCATGGTCAGTTGGTCACATTGAATATCCAGGACCAATGATACCATAGTTTTAATTTCCCCATTCAATTGTACACCTTAATTCCAATGTACGCGATACAAGAGCTGTATTGTTGCATCAGCTCACAAAAAAGCACTCGCACCATCCTTTCCGTAAATTGCCAGGCCTTCCTGTTGCCGCAACATTCCATCCAAGTCAGAAGATGTTCTTTGTTGCTACTAAGAAATTTGTTCAAGTTTATGATCTCCAAAAAGCTCAGTTGGTAAAGAAGCTAGAGTCAGGTCTCCGCGAGATTTCCTCCATCTCGATCCATCCTGGTGGTAGGTCACAAGTCGGCTTGTTGCGAATTTTGAAATCTTCTAACGAGTTGCTTCAAATTGATTGCATCTGTTGGTAGCAAAATATCAATATTGGTGGTGTAAGTATTGTGATTACTTCACGTTTCTTTTGTAGGTGATAATGTTATTGTTGGAAGCAAAGATGGAAAACTATGCTGGTTTGATACTGATCTTTCTACCAGACCATACAAAACTCTAAAGTATGGTTCTTCTCTTATTTCAATCCCTTTTTGAAAACAAAAAGGACAAGTAATTTTTCAAGATCTTCATATTGCATTGCCAAGGTTACCATTATAGGCACTGTTAAATTATCTGCATGTTATATGAAAAATCCTACTAGTATAGATGCTGGAAGTCTGCTTGCCTGGAGACATAATGGAAATCATTGTTAAGATGCAACTTGATTTTCATGTGTTCCACTATCTTTAAATATATTTAGAATGCTCATGGTCTAATGTGTTCCACTGTCTTAATTTCTTCTGCCTACTTTTCTTAGGACTTTATGCCAACTTAATATTTTGATAAACATGTTGCAATATTTGTAAAACATGGGCCATATGTTTTGCTGCCTGGTTGGTGTGGTTATTGCTTGCACTTTTACAATTGTAAGCAACATCTATTATTTGTCCACTGCCTCATAATGGCCAAATTAATCTCAAAATTCCCACAGTTGTCTGCTAGTCTTGTCTTTGATTCTTGCTGTTTTTTTTCCATTTTGAAATACCAATAATTTATTTGCTAAATTTCAGGATCCATTCTAAGGATATTACCAGTGTTACCTTTCACCGAAAGTACCCTCTTTTTGCCTCATCCTCCGAGGATTGTACTGCCTATGTATGTCATGGAATGGTCTATTCTGATCTTAACCAGAACCCACTTATTGTACCATTGGAAATTCTTCGTGGCCATTCTAGTTCAGATGGAAGAGGTATGCATGCCACTGCTTCAATGATTTTTACACCCATCTTAAACCCAACAATGAGGATACATCATTATGTATAGTTCTGTTTTGGTGGGAAACTAGCACATAGTTAAAATAGTTTTATTTCCTGCTAGATTTGACCGTGTTCATTGGATCAGTTGATCTTAGTTTTTCTTGGAGATGCATTGCTGTGACTGCAAAGATATTCATGGCATTGCAGACTAGGACATGCTTTTTATTCTTTGGAATAAAAATATTATTAGGTTTTTTATTTATACCTTGATACAGGCATATTATGTTGCTCCCCAGATATCTCAAGGCAATATTTAATCACTTTTCTGGGTTTGCAGGGGTTTTGGATTGCAAGTTCCATCCTAAACAACCATGGTTGTTCACTGCTGGTGCTGACTCTGTGATTAGACTATACTGCGACTAAACATTCCTGCAAGGATTCATGATTTTGCCAGGCAATATGATTAGCCTGTCGTTGGGCCTCAGTATGGTGATGATATATTCTGGTATGAAGTCCCCCAACTGAATCTTGCATGATATTGTGGCAGTTGGATTGGTGCACGTGTAAAGCCATCAGGCTCGTAGCAGTTTTGATTCGATTGAATGGTGGATCTTATGTTATGCGGTTACAGTTGCTATGAGAAGGAACATTCAAACAGTGGGCAGGGTGTTTCAGAGCCCGAACACCTGTAGCTGTAACAGGAATATGAAAACAACACTATGAACTGTCCCAAAATCAATGTTAGTGGTTTGCCAGCATTTGAAAATTTTCAAATCTGCTTCTTCAACTGTTCCAGAAGCTAATCAGGTGCTGTCACAGCCACACAGGCCTTAGGGTAGGTGGTTATGTTCTTTCATTATGTGACAAGCAGATGTAAGATGATTAATTTAGTGATGTTGTAATGTCGTCCATCTTGTACAATGAATCTTGTAATACTAAAACACTGTTCGCCAAGCTCTTTCCAAGGCTGAGATCCCCAGCCGTTTATCGCATGGTACTAGTGCAAGGATCGAGTGGTCAAGAGGGGTGGGGGATTGGACTCAAACTGTAATGTGATAATCTTAGCCGATGCAAATTAAACCTCATTAGCACCTTGGCTCCTGACTTCTAGAAAAGCAATCTACTGAGTTCTTGCGGCTAACATACTAACCATGTCAAAGGCTAACATGCTAACCATGTTCTAGCAAGGAAAATAAAAAAAAAGAAAAGAAAAACTCGACCTGTGGCTGTGGGGAAACTTGACTTGTGTGGGTATGCTCTAGCAAGAATCACACTATGAATAAGGTCTTAGATAAAAAAAAAGTATAAACCTACTGAAGGGGCCGTAACGTCTGAGAGGGGGTGGGGTTACTTAAAACTAAATGGCCAACTAAAGTTTAGTTATCAAAACATATGCAATATACTCCCTCCCTTCCAAACTGTAAGTCGCTTTAATTTTTTTTGGTACATTAATTTTGTTATATGTATCTAGATATAACATATATCTAAATATATAGTAAAATTTACATTAAAAAAAGTAAAAGTGAATTATAATTTGGAATGGAGGGAGTATCTATCTAGGTGTGTACCAAGATTTTGCTAAGTGTTTGCTATCTCTACCATAAAATAGTTTTGTACCGTAGGTTCCAATTATATCATCTAACCTAGTCAGCTCGATTAAGAAGGTAATTCACACAACCAAAAGATTGCAAGTAAAACGAAAACTTAAATGATATAGAAAATGCAAACTCCCAATGATGGTATTTTTCCCTGAGTTATCGAGAAGCTTATGCTCCTTTCCATAGTCCTCATTAGAGCCACTCATAAGGATGCCTTTGCAAGGGCCAATCTCCCAGTTGAGTAACTGTGCCAATCTGACCATTGCTGCTTGATCACTCTAGTGGATACTCTGGTACATCATGGGAGGGTTCTGGTGTGTTGTCCATTGTCCAGGCCTCCTTCTGTTGCCGGATCACACCTTAGCTTTCACTGCTCTTCAACTCTTCCACCGATCCTGTGCGACACTCTATATTGAAGCTTTGATACTGAGTTCCGGTGCCGCACCTGAAAGGACCGTAACGCCTAAAACAGGGGCGAATTAGGCAACTTAAAACTCTATTTCTAACTATGTCCTCTTTTTCTAAACCTTAGCAAAACCTATGAAATTAAGTACACTATCTAAATGTACAATCCTGGTTTTGCTAGTGTTTTGCTATCTCTACCACAAAAGGAATTATGCAACCTAGGTTGTAATCCTATCAACTAAGCTAGGTAAGTAAAGCAAGCAACCAAGGTAGCAATATAAATGCAGAAGCTAAATATGAGGTAGAGATGCAAACTCTCGTCGATGGCTCCGGTATTTTTACCGAGGTATCGAGAAGCGCTCAAGCTTCCCGTAGTCCTCGTTGGAGCCCCTCTCAAGGAACCCCTCGCAAGGGCCAAGCTCCCGGTTGGGTAACACCGTGGATAGTCTCAGGCCTTCCCCATGCGCAAGTGAGTCTTCAATATGTCTTCTGGCAAGCCTCTCCTGGACCACTCCTCGCCGTCTTCAATATCAAGCTTCCGGCCGAAACGCTGCAGGCCATGTTCCCTCCTGTACACGGTGGCGGCCACACCACAAAAGCGGTTGGTGTGGTCTCGCAAGACTTACAAGCCCGCCCGAGTACAACAATGGTGCGCGCAAGCACCGAGTGGTAAGAGGTATGCAAACCTCACTAAACACTAGGCCTAAACCTAGAGCAAGCGCATATGAGCGTGGTCTAACTAACCTAAGCACTTCACAAAGCACCTACGCTAATCACAGAGTGGTTCTTGAAGCCCTATGCTTGTGGAGAGCACCAAGGTGGAGTATCACCTCCCTACTACCTTTCCTTTGCTCCCTCACATCTCATTTAGCTGTTTGGGGCATCTATTTATAGTCCCCAACTCAAAACTAGCCGTTGGAGGTTGAAACCTAGCATCTGCGTGAACACCTGCCATGCCGGTGCTAGCACCGATACGTCCTGTGCTAAGCCATGTCAACTAGCCATTACTCAGTAAAAAATCTGACTATTGGAGCCCTGTATTTGTGTTCGGTGCACCTACCATGTGTGATATCCGGTGCTTTATTCGGTGCATTGTAGGCACTCCATCCCTCGTTGCAACCTTTAGTGCGTGTCCGGTGCACCATGACTAGTGCACACCGGAGTGGCCGGTGCTTCTTGGTTGCTTCTGCTCGCGCTACAACCTCTTTGAGTGCCATGACCGGTGCTCCATAGCCTGTGTACATTGGTGCCGCCAGTGCACTATTCCTTTATATAGTCGTTGCCGCACCTGACACGTGTGGTGACCAGTGGTGGAGCTTGATGAGAAAACAAGAGGGGCCATCAACACTAATTTCTTACTTAATATGTATATTTTTTTAGTTTTATCGCCAGTTTAATAGTTATTTAAGGGAGTTTTCAATCAACAAGGAGGGGCCATGGCCCCCTTCGGCCTGCATATAGCTCCGCCGGTGGTGGTGACCGATGCCATGGCCGGTGCTCACATTTCAGCCTAACACGCTTTCGTATTTTAGGCATAACTCTTAGCTCCGAATTCCAATTTTGATGATTTTGGACTTTTTGGAAAGCTAATGAAAATCTCTACAACTTTGAATTGGTGTCATGTCAATTTGAGATGATCCAAAATCATGAGACAATTCTAATTCGTTCACATCTTTGTCTCGGCTTCAGTGACTTCAATTTTGTTCGTGCCTTTGTCCAGGCTTCTTCATCTTCATGTCTTGGACTCCTAGCTTCACTTCTAGATTGATCACACATCCTCTCTGTCTTCCTTGGAGTGTTGATCAATTCTTCATGTCCCAATCTCGGTCCAAGTCCGCATGTGCATCCTATCGAACTACAAAACATACACTTGCAAACACATTAGTCCAACTTAGTCATGTTGATCATCAAACACCAAAATCCAAACTAAATGGGCCAAGGGTCCATTTTCCTTACAACACCCATCGTTCACCTACAGTCATTTAAATGCCATTTAAATGGTAAGCAACACATGACCATGCAATTTATCACCTGTTCGGCCAATTAAACGGACAAGATGTTTAAACGGTGAAAGGATCTAGCAAGGACCTAGAGGGGAGTTGAATAGGCCTAGTTTTTAAAAATTACAACTTAATCAAAACCATCAACAATCATGGAGCCTCCATTTATCCCAGCGGAACCTTCGCACCACGGAGGTTCTTAGACTTATGTGTGGAGCCTCTACGCAATAGAGCGCACAACTAACAACAACATAAAATATTGAATGAAACTTAGATCAATTCTTATACCGACCTTCCTAGGGCTTGCATGAAGCTATCCAAAGCAGTGGTTGTGCCTAGAACTTGTGGAGAAAGTAGATCAGGTCCAAACCCTAGGAATTCAATTCAAACACAAGTGAAAGCAACAAATCCACGACACACAAGAGACAAATGATTTATCCTGTGGTTCAGCTTGCCACAAAGGCTTGCCTAAGTCCACACTGTTGAAGGAGCCACAAAGGCTTGGATTTTCTTCCGACTCCTACCTCTTCTCAAGACCATCGCCAAGGTATTAGTGAACTTGAGGGTTCCACACTAAGTCAATCGGGGCAATACAAACTTCTTGGAGCATCGCACAAAGCTTGGAGTGCTACACGGGCAACCTTTAGCTGGCTAGGAGCCTTGCTCCAACAGTAAAAAACACCACTAGCAGCTATCGTTTCACCAAGTGTTCAAATAGAGTGGAGTTTGATGTTCTCTAGCCTCTCTAATCTCTCTCTAGACCAAACACCTCAAGAAATCACCAAGATTTGGAGCAAGGTGGTCAGGAGCATCAATGGAGGAAAGAGAGAGAGTTGAGAGAGGGCCGCTAGTTGTTGAAGATGAATGAATGAAGAAGATGACTATTGGGGAGAGAGGAGGACAAATAAATACTCCTCTGCTTCCACAAAACAATCGACAAGCAGAGCGTGGAGGTTCCACACCCGAACTTGGAAGTTCCGCGTAGGCCAGAAAGAATAAGAATGGTAAGCTCCTAGCTCAGGTACTGTAACACCCCAGGTGTTTATCACCAATTAGGCAGTGGGTTTAGGCTCAAACATGATAGATTAGTGGAGGTGACGATGTCAAAGTCAACCCTATGAAAATAAGCCCTAACCTAAACTTGGATGTTGCACCCTTGCTTACATATAGGCTCAATTAAAAGATATATGCTTGGGTGTTGTTATCAAAGTATCTTCACATGTCTCACACCAATAACTATCTATATTGATCCCTGGAAAAGTTTTATGAAGTTTGGAATCAAAAAGTCACATGAAATGATAAGTTCCATTTCTTTTGGAAATTGTCCCATTAAGTTAATGGAACTATAGATCATCAACCAAACCTTGCAAACTTGTCCAAATTACTCTAGATGAACTCTACAACAAAAGTCATGAAGGGTTCATGTTGAGCAAATGTCAAGAAAATGCCCCAATTGGCCTAAAACCCTAGTTTGGGCTTTACCGAGTTGATACTTTGACCAAAGTGGAAGTTTGACTTCTGTACCAGTTATGAGGTTTGACCTTAAACAAAAGTTGTAGTTCATCTTGTGTAGAACAAACTTTATTTAATGGTCAAGAGCTAGTTTGGCCTCTAACCTAGTCAAATAGAGATCACAAGGTGGAATAAGCTGCTGTTTTGTTTGAAGCTAGAAAATATTCTAAGTCCTAGAATGGGCAGCAATGAGTTGACTTGTTTGATGATCTTTATCTCCCTAACCATGCTGAACCAGTCCATGGCCCTTTAATAAAAGTTGTTGTTTAGTTTGTATGCTACAAACTTTATTAAAGGACCCAAGCCTGATTTCATCCCTAAGTTTGTCAAACAGAGGCTTGAAGTTTGAATATCCTACAGTTTTCAGACTTAAAAATATTCTAAGCCTAGAATCCATAGTCATCGATGTTGGCATGCCGCGTTCTCATGTTTTCGCTAAACAACTTAAGTTGAGGCAAATACAAAATTTGGAGCTTACTTGATGGGGAATAACATACGAGAGGTTGGCACCATTTGCATTTCATGTTGACCCTCAATTTGGATACTTGCTCATTGCTATTAAAGTGTTGACAGTGCAAACTTTGGAACTAATTACCTCCTAATCTGTTGCCCTAATGAACATGACCATTAAATGAAAAATGTAGTGTAATGTGTGGGCTGCAAACTTTGTATTTGGCCCAAGTCCAGAATCGGCCTGGAAGCCAGCCCAAATCTCGTTCCACCTTGGCCACTTCGCTGCACGCCACGTGCTCAGCAAAACGTCGCAACGGCCGCCGCGTGCTCGGTGCGTGGCAGCCATGCGCGCGGTTGCGTCCACCTCGTCTCCACGCGCCGAGCTCCCTCTGCCCGCCATCGCCCTCACGCTACGCCACTGGCATCGCGTCCAGCTTGCTCCCTCGCGTGCGCCCTCGCCCTCCACCGTTTTCTGTCCTCGCCTAGGCGGCAGCGCTCGAACGCGCAGCTCAAGCACGCCGCCATGAATGGATGGGTCGAGCTCACTGCACGCCGCACCTCTAGCCAAGTCAAGCCTGGCCGACCCTCCCCAGCGTCGTCACCGCCCTCCTAAGAGCCTAGCACACCATTTACCCTCCTCCCTCGGTCGCCGGAGCAGCGCACCGCCGTGCCGCGTCGCCTCCGCACCGGGGCCGTATGTGGCCGGGCCTCCTCGGTCCGCCTCGGTTCAAGCTGTGGGCACCGACGGATGCGCCTGGCCATGGGGATGCTTCCCCACCATTTCCCCATCGCCGACGAGCCTCCTCCGGTCACCACCGGTCAGTTCCCCCCTCCATTCCCCTGCTCTCGGCCGATGGCACAAGGAAGAAGAAGACGTCTGTTGTCTCTGTGAAGAAGACCATGGTTGTCCCTATGACGAGTGGGCCCCACCTAAAAGAGCAATACCACATCAAATCTACAGATTTTCTTTTATCTTTTAAAATCTATATCTCATATTTGGTAGATCCAAAAATTGTGCAATTTGTTTTGTTGGAATCCTTGTGAAGTGCTCTGCATGTTAAGGTGATCGGTTGTGTCATGCATGCATGTGTTTGTGCTGTAGAAATTCATTAGTGAAAAGTGGTTTTGGAAATGGATTAACTTATAAGTCCAAAATTAGTGATTTCAATTTTTTTGGTCTTCTAGTAATATGCACTGTCTAAGAAAAATATAAAACTTATAGGTTGTTTCCGGGTTTCAGGATGTTTTACCTAGATCTTGTTAAATGGAAAATAAATGCTTGTTTTCCTTGTTATTTTTATATCTTGAGTTGTGATGCTCCAATTGATGTGAAATTTTTATGGTAGGATTGTCATGCTATGGATGTACTGTGGTATAAATTTCGTTGTCATTGCTTATTGTATGCTCAAGTTATTGATTTAACTTGTTTATAGCTTGTTAAATAGCTTATAAATAATATATAAATGATAAAATAGAAAATGTTGTTCCATTACCTTAGTATGATGTTTCTCTATCATATTGATTCATAATATGGCCTTGTATTCACAGGAAATATTGAGTGTTAAGTTTAACTTGCTCTCACATGATTATTGCAATAGCTATTTGTCGTTTTCATAGAGGTTGATATACTTGCCCAAATGGATTGAAATTTGGACAGTAGACTTTTGAGAGCATATTTAGGCCACTGTAATTTTTGTAGAATTTATTATGCATTTTGATAGGTGTTCATAATTCCACCTAATTATCTAAATAAATTAAGAAAATACATTAAAAGAAATTATTTAGGAATGGACACTATGTTTTCTGGTGTTCGTTAGTCATGTATGAAATGTTGGTAAAGTTGGTTTTGTCCAATTATATGTTTGCAACATATGTTAATAATTATTTCTTGCGATTATTAGTTTCTGGACAGTTCCGAGAGCAATGTAGATTACCCTAGGTTAATTATGTTTTCTGAGCATCTTGTCTATAGAAAAGTTGTAGATAATTTATGTATCTAGCTGCTATTAAAATTTGGTGGCATTTGGCCATGTGGTTTAGGAGTTATAGCTGTTTAAAGTTGGGTTACAGAATTGCTTGCTCTCTGTCTTGTTAGACCAGTTTCTGTGTTTGTGTAAATTCGACATGTTAAACTTTGGAATCATGCTGTGATGATTATAGATGAAATGTAGAGAATTTCATAAGCTTTCTATAATGTCTTATTGTATATCATTTAGATTTTTAGATCTCCAGATATGATTGATTTATGAAGCTACTGTTTGTTTGTCCTGAAATTAATAAATTCCAATTATAATTGTTTGCTTGTATATTGTTAAGTGTGACTTATGCCTTTGAGGGTAGTTAAGTTAACTAGCTCTAGGTGTTTATTAGAACTTGGGTATGCTTGCATGATTGCTATAGTTATTGCACTTCTATGCATTCACACATGCGCATGGTTGCATCTCATATAGGTACGCTAGCAGAAACGTGTGAAGGATGTGGCGTTGGTGCCAAACCCGAAGACGGTGTTTGATGGATCCATCCCGAAGATAGAAGGACCGAACAAGTGTTAGACGGAGGGAATGCTCGCCAAGCAAATTCATCTGACATACACTGACTTGTGTCGGATCCCAGGCAAGCCCCGGAGCATTATAAGCCTCCTAACTTCAAAGCAATTAATTCTATATATGTTATAAGTATTGTTGTATTAAGTGGTAGGAGTTGGTTGGAAACCCTTGCTGCATTATATCAGTCCTTGTCCAGTTATATGAATCCTTGAATCCTACATAGACTAGGATCGAGTAGATGCTTAGCCCTGCTTTAAGCGGTAGAAGTCAGGTGATTTCCTGTCACGGTAGAAGTCAGGTGATTTCCTGTGACCTGCGAGATGTAGGGATATTCATATATGGCACGATTGACTATATTTGCTATCGTGGAATGGAACCATGTGTTAATAAAATGAAATGGGACTGGGCGGGATGAAGATAGTGAAGCAACAAGGCATGGAGGTCTTGGGTGTGGATCAATCCCCGTTTGAGTCGTTTAAGGACCGATTCACTTTACGTCCTTGAGTCATGTTGAACGCAGTCTAACACTTAGTTGGCTGGATAAGTCATTCCGACCACGAAGCCGAGTAATATGGTTCAGGCCGGGAATCGAATGGTAGGTTGCATCTTGGAGGAGAGAAAGGATGTGCTTGGGGACATTGGCGTGAGACCAAGGGGGGTTAGAGTCCCTATCACCTGGCAGAGTGTCACCCTTGGGGTTGCGACATCATTCGGACCCACGATTCCTGAATCGTACAAAAGGTGGCCTGTGCGACCCTGGCAGGGGTCTACACGGTGAGTGTTAGAAATACCCCTCCAGCTGGATAGGAATTCGATTCGAATCGCCGTCGCTCCCGGTTAGTGAGTACTTGACTTGAGCAGCGGCAACGTAGATTCCATTAAATTGAACGGATGGTTAATTGGATAACGATGGAAAGGTTGTCTCAATTTATACCTGCTATGGTTAATATTGTTTGCTCCTAATAAAGTGAGTGCTCTAGTACAGGTTCTAATATAGATGACAGGTTAATGATAATTAACTTGATGCTTAAGCATTAATGATTACTTATCCATAATAAGCTTTTATGCAAATGTTGTCAAGCTAGCCCACTTCATATCAGCCTTGCATGATTCTTGGTGTCACTTTATTTCTGGTTTTTGACGGGTAAGTCTAGCTGAGTACCTTCTTGTACTCAGGGTTTTGTCCCCACTTGTTGCAGGTTGTGATGTATCATAGCGGCTGCAAGAGTTGGTTGGCTCCTGCCTTAGTGGCGGGGTGTGATCACGGGCATGATCCTTCTGAGTTCTCTTCTCTCTAATGCTTTTGTTGGAAGTCGACCTTGGTGCTGGCATGTATTTGAAATAAGGGTGTTGTTAGTTTCAAATTACTTTGCTTCCGCTACTTTTGAACTTAAGTTGTAATAACTATGTTGAACTCCGATGTATATTGAATTACTTGTGAAATGGATGTAACATGTGACTTGTTGTGTTGAATCACTACGATCTTGGCTTGTATGTTGGTTGGTTTGAAATCCCTCGTGATTTCATTGGACTACCGGAGTTATATGGGCTCAAGTGTGAGAATTTGATCACTTCGGTGATTGTTTTTATACTTGTGCTCTTATAATTTGGACGGTTCTATTACAGCTGGTATCAGAGCAAGATTCAACATTAAACTTGTCGTATGTGTATTTAAAACAAAGGTTTTGTTTTATAAAATCAGTTTATCAACTTATAGCTATATATAGGTTTGTGAAATCTGAATTCTAAACCTAAGTATGCCAGTGGTCAATTTCCTTATGCCCATATAAGGATTATTAGGTGGCTTATATAAGTACTAACTTGGGGGTTTTTTATTTATGCATCTACGCCCAGGCCAAGGTATGTATGTGTGATGACTCTCCTACACTATGCTATCGGTGTGTTAGATTAGAGGTAGCCTTCATATATGAAATAGCCATATATGTTGCTAGTTTACTTTTATGCAATATCACACCTATGCTCAGGTAAGTGTGAGGTGTGAGAGCATGACCGTCCAACTAGCGGTCTAGGGGAGAGCTAGTTTTGGTACTGGATTATTTACATGTTACACACATGTATATATGAAGGTACTTAATTGTGGGTGATTGATGATTCGGGTAGTTTTGGTGCTACATGTACGTATACAGGGGTATATGTACATGGGAGTACTTAGAATTTTACTTCTCTGCTTTCATTGTGTGCTATATTGGAAAATGTTGGGCTGCAATGAAACTTTTCTGCAGGTATGCTAACCACGAATGCATAAGTCGAATGTAGCTGCCGACTAGCTATATATCGAGAGAGTGCGTGTTATGCCACCGACATAGAACGTGATCGCCACCTTAGATTGGCAGTCTTGTGAGGACGAATAGGACGAAGCATGCATTATCATGATTGTTGCTTTATGCATAGCTATACTCTTCTCACCCTTGTTCTATAGTGTGTAACTTGTGACCAATGTGTTACACTATCTTTCTTGAGTGAAGTAAGACAAGAATGCCTTGTTCCATGTTGCTTGAGAAAAATGTGTGCTTAGCCTTACTAGAAATAAGTGTGGTTACATGCTTGAACTTAGAGATATCCTCTAGCTTAGCCAAGTGGTGGATATGTTGTTCACCCAAGCGTTTGCCAATGCTTTAGACCTCACTTAAATAATTATGGATTCTCATGAATGAATTAAATTCATGTTGGTCTAAGGTAACAAAATTTAGAGCTACTAGAATAACATGTTTGTGTGCTCTCTTGTTAAGTAGAACAAAGGCAAGCCTTGTTTTGCTTGTTGGACTTTGGCTGCTAGAACGATTCTGTTGTAGTGAGGTTTTTGTGTTCATAATGGTGTTTTCTGTAGTTATGGAGAATACCAAAGTTGTAGCTAACTTACTTATCTAGCTTGTACAAAAATTTCATGACCCTAGGTCTTATGGTTTGAGAGTTATGAATTTTAAAAGTTTACGGTCAGGTTTTGCTAATGCTCTAAATAGATCTGAATGTTTGGTTTGTTTGACCTATGTGCGTATGGAATCATGTCTTGGAGATAATAGAAAAAGTGTAGTACTTTTTCTAATCTTTCCAAAATGTCCTATAGCACTAATTGTGGTGGTCTAAATCTCTAGTTATAAGCTTATAAAGTGGAATGACAAAATCTGTCCAAATCTAGGCAGAGATGTCTTCTTTATCTTGTTTGGCCCTGTTAGCTGTAGAATTATCATAATATGATAATAAGAAAGTTATAGACGACTTAATAAGATTTACATAAAGTTAAGGCTCAGCCTTGTTGTGTCCCTAGAACTCTAATTTTGCATTTTTGAAGTTCCTGTCAGTTTTCTGTCCATATTGGTACAGATCTGAAACATTAGCATTTTTGGTCATGTTAATCTATGAATTTGCTTTTGGTATGAATAACTAAAGTGTAGTCATCTTCCTAAGCTTTCTAGAAAGTCTAGGATCACCTTTGTGGGGTGTCTATAACCTCAGTTATGGTTGAAGCAAGTAATTACTGCGTTGCTGTCCAGATTCTGTGCACATGCTAAGTTAGCCACCTTAGCTAGCGTTTGTTTTGAGCTAAACTTGTAGTTAGTTCATGCTTGAGATAAAGGCTTATTTTAGGAGATCCTTGTGCTTTGTATTGGTTGCTTAAGCCCATTGTTTGAATTTTCTCCAATGTCTGCTTGACTGTAATGTTGTATGTATGCTTGTTATCTAGGTAGTGCCCTAGTTGTCACCTCGTTTGTCCTCGGTAAGCATACGAGGGTCACATAGCTTTATCCTAGAACAACGTTCACGTTATGTAAGTATATGGTTGTTGTCTTCAATTAGGTTTTCTCTCTTAGGAGCCTGAGCCTGTAGACTTGGTGGTTAGTCCTTGAATGTTTGTATCCATGCCTTTGCTTGACCGAAAGCCCAAAGTTGAGTTCTCCTATATGTTTGCTTAAGCCATGGATGTTTTGCAATCCTTTTGTAAAGACCCTTATCTACTGACTAACCAAGTTAACTTTCTTCAACGCTAGCCTTTGACCATGGTTCGTACGTTGCCAGTTGTGGAGACTGGACCCAAATCCATGTTGGACCTTCCGGTTGCCTCTCCCAAAGGTTAGCTAGTACGACGCAACGTCTATTTGCTGCGGCCTCAAAAATCGTTTGTTTGCCAATTTCGTGTATCCACCATATCAACTCAATCTATGACTGCGTATTGGTTTTTGCCTTGAAATTTGCTTAATCCATCCCCAACCTTCTCAGTCTCGAGATGTTTATCAGTCTTGATCTCATGTTGTTGCCCAACATGAATGAATCTCCTATTAATCTTTTATTTGGAACTCATCTCGGTGGATGCAAGTCGTGCATAGAATTTAAGCAAGAGTCCATTGCTCAGTTGCCTTTAGGAATTGAGCTATGTTCCCTTGTGGTGTGTGTTAATTTTGGATCGCCTCCTTGTTGATTCTAAACCTTGTGACTACCTTTACTTGCTATCCCTCCTTGGTATGGTGCTTGTTCGGACAACCCAATCTGTGTCATTTGAAATTCCTCATCGGGTGTACGTTCAGTAATGGTGTTATGAGTCGCAACTAATGGTGCCGTGACAAAACCGAGAGCCTCCTGTGGGTGCACACACAAGGTTGTGCTGCTCGGCACGCGCTGGTATCATGGTTTCTAATCATAATCCATTGCAGAACAACAATGATGTGATGTTCACGTGACCTTCTTACTTGGTTATCTTCCCATATCTTATCAAAAGACCCTTATATTGGACAAAAAGTAGTAGAGCTTCCTCCTGAAGTTGCTAAGAGGATAACCTTTGAAGAACAGGTCACCGACATAAACATTAACAGACCGCAAGAAGTGGTAGACATGTGACTCTACTTAGTTATCCCAGTATTGACGAATGTCATCTAGTAAGTAAGTATCTCGTCTCTATTGGATAAAAAGGACACACAACACTTAATGTTAGACAAGTTATCTGTGGGATGAGAATCGATTGTCGCATTATGCATATGACCGGAGCTATCCAAGTCGCAATCTTAGGTGCATAATGACCATACAACCGAAATCAACCATCTCTAGAATAACTTCGTATTTACTAACTTCGATGGCAACCATCTGTTCTGCATCAACCACAGTTGTTGTGGTCAAGAGTGATGATTTGGAACTTTTTAGTGTTGAGAGACAACTAATTAGTTACCAATAGGAAGGTTAATCTCCAGCTAGGTAACGACTCTTTGGTAGCACGAAGGCTATGTCTTACAGAGCAATAACCAACAAGAAGTTAATCAACTAGCCAACAACCTGAGTGATATTCTATCTTCTAGGGCCATTGTGATCAAGTCAATTCCGTCTTGGACAATCACACAGATAGTGCAAGGTGTTCAATGAGCTGCGGGAAGAATTAGAGAAAGCATGCCCTAGTTTCGATCAACATCCTTGTGCCCTTAGGTGCCACAAACGGTTTGTCCATAACTTTATTGGACAAAGTGTTGAGGAATATTTGAAAGCAATTTGAGAAGTGTCAAACAACAGATTTCCTATCTTAGAGCTGTTGTTTGATCCCAAAGAGGAAGCCTCAGATGAAAGTTGGCCTAACAAAGTTGCTACGCTGCAAGTCAACTCAACTTACAGTGCAACTAAGTCACGAAGAAAAATTTTTACTCAATCGCTTGGTGGTAGACTACTCCCCACGGTTTAGTGAATATTTACAACTTTTGTTGTCCTTAAGGCCTCACTACATTTTGCTTTGGTAATGATTTTCCAAATGATGACATACTTTGGTACCTTATAAATATTTTTACCCAAGAGGTTGCATCTGATTCAACCCAGATAGCTGTTGTCTTTGGATAAAAGAATCTTATTAGATGACTGTTGGCTGGAATACGAAGCCGACATAGTCAGCTATCACATTCACTAACCCCTCGACAGACTCAGATAATACAGTGTTGTCATCAGATAAAGAGAACTGCAGGCATGGAATAGTAAGTAGCTTCCATTAGTTGATATATGAATGACTGAACATTTACGACCGACATAGACCCTGTCTATTGGTTAGTCAGTATCCTATAGCCTCAGAGTATATTTATCGTCTATGATCTCACCCTTTTGGAAGGTTGTGCTCAAGCCATTTTGGTAGAGAACTGCTTTTCAAAACCGTGTGAACATAGAGCCATTTCAACGAGTATACTTCGGAATAGTTCAGTCTAGTGTCAAGTTCATATGGCATATGTTGTGTTCATTAGAGAGTCAGATACTTGTGAGTGGTTCACTCATGGACCAAACGATCTCCGCACCTTGAGAATGCAGTACTGTGCTATCTGGGATTCCTCCCAAAGTAACAATGCTTCATGGAAGTCAATGAAGGAAATTCTTCAGACAAATTTTACCATAAAGAGTAAGTATCAGAAAGTGCCTTTGACCAAATTGTTCACCGATGTTGAAGCTTTATAGCTGAATGCTATAGCAGATGTTGGGAACTAGATAACGTGTCTCTCTTCCTTAAAAGATCTTCCATTCCGAATCTTGGGACGCGATTCTTTTAAGGGGGAGGGCTGTAACACCCCAGGTGTTTATCACCAATTAGGCAGTGGGTTTAGGCTCAAACATGATAGATTAGTGGAGGTGACGATGTCAAAGTCAACCCAATGGAAATAAGCCCTAACCTAAACTTGGATGTTGCACCCTTGCTTACATATAGGCTCAATTAAAAGATATATGCTTGGGTGTTGTTATCAAAGTATCTTCACATGTCTCACACCAATAACTATCTATATTGATCCCTGGAAAAGTTTTATGAAGTTTGGAATCAAAAAGTCACATGAAATGATAAGTTCCATTTCTTTTGGAAATTGTCCCATTAAGTTAATGGAACTATAGATCATCAACCAAACCTTGCAAACTTGTCCAAATTACTCTAGATGAACTCTACAACAAAAGTCATGAAGGGTTCATGTTGAGCAAATGTCAAGAAAATGCCCCAATTGGCCTAAAACCCTAGTTTGGGCTTTACCGAGTTGATACTTTGACCAAAGTGGAAGTTTGACTTCTGTACCAGTTATGAGGTTTGACTTTAAACAAAAGTTGTAGTTCATCTTGTGTAGAACAAACTTTATTTAATGGTCAAGAGCTAGTTTGGCCTCTAACCTAGTCAAATAGAGATCACAAGGTGGAATAAGCTGCTGTTTTGTTTGAAGCTAGAAAATATTCTAAGTCCTAGAATGGGCAGCAATGAGTTGACTTGTTTGATGATCTTTATCTCCCTAACCATGCTGAACCAGTCCATGGCCCTTTAATAAAAGTTGTTGTTTAGTTTGTATGCTACAAACTTTATTAAAGGACCCAAGCCTGATTTCATCCCTAAGTTTGTCAAACAGAGGCTTGAAGTTTGAATATCCTACAGTTTTCAGACTTAAAAATATTCTAAGCCTAGAATCCATAGTCATCGATGTTGGCATGCCGCGTTCTCATGTTTTCGCTAAACAACTTAAGTTGAGGCAAATACAAAATTTGGAGCTTACTTGATGGGGAATAACATACGAGAGGTTGGCACCATTTGCATTTCATGTTGACCCTCAATTTGGATACTTGCTCATTGCTATTAAAGTGTTGACAGTGCAAACTTTGGAACTAATTACCTCCTAATCTGTTGCCCTAATGAACATGACCATTAAATGAAAAATGTAGTGTAATGTGTGGGCTGCAAACTTTGTATTTGGCCCAAGTCCAGAATCGGCCTGGAAGCCAGCCCAAATCTCGTTCCACCTTGGCCACTTCGCTGCACGCCACGTGCTCAGCAAAACGTCGCAACGGCCGCCGCGTGCTCGGTGCGTGGCAGCCATGCGCGCGGTTGCGTCCACCTCGTCTCCACGCGCCGAGCTCCCTCTGCCCGCCATCGCCCTCACGCTACGCCACTGGCATCGCGTCCAGCTTGCTCCCTCGCGTGCGCCCTCGCCCTCCACCGTTTTCTGTCCTCGCCTAGGCGGCAGCGCTCGAACGCGCAGCTCAAGCACGCCGCCATGAATGGATGGGTCGAGCTCACTGCACGCCGCACCTCTAGCCAAGTCAAGCCTGGCCGACCCTCCCCAGCGTCGTCACCGCCCTCCTACGAGCCTAGCACACCATTTACCCTCCTCCCTCGGTCGCCGGAGCAGCGCACCGCCGTGCCGCGTCGCCTCCGCACCGGGGCCGTACGTGGCCGGGCCTCCTCGGTCCGCCTCGGTTCAAGCTGTGGGCACCGACGGATGCGCCTAGCCATGGGGATGCTTCCCCACTCCCCATCGCCGACGAGCCTCCTCCGGTCACCACCGGTCAGTTCCCCCCTCCATTCCCCTGCTCTCGGCCGATGGCACAAGGAAGAAGAAGACGTCCGCTCTGTTGTCTCTGTGAAGAAGACCATGGTTGTCCCTATGACGAGTGGGCCCCACCTAAAAAAGCAATACCACATCAAATCTACAGATTTTCTTTTATCTTGTAAAATCTATATCTCATATTTGGTAGATCCAAAAATTGTGCAATTTGTTTTGTTGGAATTCTTGTGAAGTGCTCTGCATGTTAAGGTGATCGGTTGTGTCATGCATGCATGTGTTTGTGCTGTAGAAATTCATTAGTGAAAAGTGGTTTTGGAAATGGATTAACTTATAAGTCCAAAATTAGTGATTCCAATTTTTTTGGTCTTCTAGTAATATGCACTGTCTAAGAAAAATATAAAACTTATAGGTTGTTTCTGGGTTTCAGGATGTTTTACCTAGATCTTGTTAAATGGAAAATAAATGCTTGTTTTCCTTGTTATTTTTATATCTTGAGTTGTGATGCTCCAATTGATGTGAAATTTTTATGGTAGGATTTTCATGCTATGGATGTACTGTGGTATAAATTTCGTTGTCATTGCTTACTGTATGCTCAAGTTATTGATTTAACTTGTTTATAGCTTGTTAAATAGCTTATAAATAATATATAAATGATAAAATAGAAAATGTTGTTCCATTACCTTAGTATGATGTTTCTCTATCATATTGATTCATAATATGGCCTTGTATTCACAGGAAATATTGAGTGTTAAGTTTAACTTGCTCTCACATGATTATTGCAATAGCTATTTGTCTTTTTCATAGAGGTTGATATACTTGCCCAAATGGATTGAAATTTGGACAGTAGACTTTTGAGAGCATATTTAGGCCACTGTAATTTTTGTAGAATTTATTATGCATTTTGATAGGTGTTCATAATTCCACCTAATTATCTAAATAAATTAAGAAAATGCATTAAAAGAAATTATTTAGGAATGGACACTATGTTTTCTGGTGTTCGTTAGTCATGTATGAAATGTTGGTAAAGTTGGTTTTGTCCAATTATATGTTTGCAACATATGTTAATAATTATTTCTTGCGATTATTAGTTTCTGGACAGTTCCGAGAGCAATGTAGATTACCCTAGGTTAATTATGTTTTCTGAGCATCTTGTCTATAGAAAAGTTGTAGATAATTTATGTATCTAGCTGCTATTAAAATTTGGTGGCATTTGGACATGTGGTTTAGGAGTTATAGCTGTTTAAAGTTGGGTTACAGAATTGCTTGCTCTCTGTCTTGTTAGACCAGTTTCTGTGTTTGTGTAAATTCGACATGTTAAACTTTGGAATCATGCTGTGATGATTATAGATGAAATGTAGAGAATTTCATAAGCTTTCTATAATGTCTTATTGTATATCATTTAGATTTTTAGATCTCCAGATATGATTGATTTATGAAGCTACTGTTTGTTTGTCCTGAAATTAATAAATTCCAATTATAATTGTTTGCTTGTATATTGTTAAGTGTGACTTATGCCTTTGAGGGTAGTTAAGTTAACTAGCTCTAGGTGTTTATTAGAACTTGGGTATGCTTGCATGATTGCTATAGTTATTGCACTTCTATGCATTCACACATGCGCATGGTTGCATCTCATATAGGTACGCTAGCAGAAACGTGTGAAGGATGTGGCGTTGGTGCCAAACCCGAAGACGGTGTTTGATGGATCCATCCCGAAGATAGAAGGACCGAACAAGTGTTAGACGGAGGGAATGCTCGCCAAGCAAATTCATCTGACATACACTGACTTGTGTCGGATCCCAGGCAAGCCCCGGAGCATTATAAGCCTCCTAACTTCAAAGCAATTAATTCTATATATGTTATAAGTATTGTTGTATTAAGTGGTAGGAGTTGGTTGGAAACCCTTGCTGCATTATATCAGTCCTTGTCCAGTTATATGAATCCTTGAATCCTACATAGACTAGGATCGAGTAGATGCTTAGCCCTGCTTTAAGCGGTAGAAGTCAGGTGATTTCCTGTCACGGTAGAAGTCAGGTGATTTCCTGTGACCTGCGAGATGTAGGGATATTCATATATGGCACGATTGACTATATTTGCTATCGTGGAATGGAACCATGTGTTAATAAAATGAAATGGGACTGGGCGGGATGAAGATAGTGAAGCAACAAGGCATGGAGGTCTTGGGTGTGGATCAATCCCCGTCTGAGTCGTTTAAGGACCGATTCACTTTACGTCCTTGAGTCATGTTGAACGCAGTCTAACACTTAGTTGGCTGGATAAGTCATTCCGACCACGAAGCCGAGTAATATGGTTCAGGCCGGGAATCGAATGGTAGGTTGCATCTTGGAGGAGAGAAAGGATGTGCTTGGGGACATTGGCGTGAGACCAAGGGGGGTTAGAGTCCCTATCACCTGGCAGAGTGTCACCCTTGGGGTTACGACATCATTCGGACCCACGATTCCTGAATCGTACGAAAGGTGGCCTGTGCGACCCTAGCAGGGGTTTACACGGTGAGTGTTAGAAATACCCCTCCAGCTGGATAGGAATTCGATTCGAATCGCCGTCGCTCCCGGTTAGTGAGTACTTGACTTGAGCAGCGGCAACGTAGATTCCATTAAATTGAACGGATGGTTAATTGGATAACGATGGAAAGGTTGTCTCAATTTATATCTGCTATGGTTAATATTGTTTGCTCCTAATAAAGTGAGTGCTCTAGTACAGGTTCTAATATAGATGACAGGTTAATGATAATTAACTTGATGCTTAAGCATTAATGATTACTTATCCATAATAAGCTTTTATGCAAATGTTGTCAAGCTAGGCCACTTCATATCAGCCTTGCATGATCCTTGGTGTCACTTTATTTCTGGTTTTTGACGGGTAAGTCTAGCTGAGTACCTTCTTGTACTCAGGGTTTTGTCCCCACTTGTTGCAGGTTGTGATGTATCATAGCAGCTGCAAGAGTTGGTTGGCTCCTGCCTTAGTGGCGGGGTGTGATCACGGGCATGATCCTTCTGACTTCTCTTCTCTCTAATGCTTTTGTTGGAAGTCGACCTTGGTGCTGGCATGTATTTGAAATAAGGGTGTTGTTAGTTTCAAATTACTTTGCTTCCGCTACTTTTGAACTTAAGTTGTAATAACTATGTTGAACTCCGATGTATATTGAATTACTTGTGAAATGGATGTAACATGTGACTTGTTGTGTTGAATCACTACGATCTTGGCTTGTATGTTGGTTGGTTTGAAATCCCTCGTGATTTTATTGGACTACCGGAGTTATATGGGCTCAAGTGTGAGAATTTGATCACTTCGGTGATTGTTTTTATACTTGTGCTCTTATAATTTGGACGGTTCTATTACAGGTACGCTGGATGTTTTGTGTAGTAGTGAAGATTTACGAGCACTTGGATCATCTGATATCTCTCTTTATTGTATGGCTTATCCTATACTCAATTTCAAAAGATAAAATGAATTTAAACTAGTCCTTTGAGCATCCAAGCCATCCTTTTTGAGTTAGGAGGGGTCTTTGCATGTTACGCACCCATGATGAATAATTAGCTGTTAACACTTAACAAAAGCCGTTGGTCCCTTAATTGTATGGTCAATATCACCAAAACCCACCTAGGGCTTGTTGCACACTTGCAATCTCCCCCTTTTTGGTGATTGGTTGACAATACAATTTTGACTTACATTTAATTGCAAAGATTGAGCTTTTGATAGTATGAATACAAGTTCTACCCTTGATGTATGCATATTTGAAATTTGAATTGTCTTAGTGTCCTAACAAGACAAGTAATGCATACATCTTGGTATACGTGATGAGGTTCTGTTGTATTCACACAATTGTGGGGCGCAAGAACCTGTGTCATGTATAAACCGTGATGCAAATGACATGATATACACACATGTGAGCTTTTTGTGTAAGCAAATCGTGGAGCCTCTGCACATGCACGTGGAGCCTCTGTGTTCAGTGCACATAAAAGATTCACAAAAAGTAGAAAGCACCACAACAAGACACAAACACACTAGCAGGCATATAATAGCAGGGAATTTTAAAGTTTTATAGCTCTATTACATGCGAAACATCAATGTTCGTGTCCATGACCATAAACCGCCACATAGGCAAAATAAAGTATATATTTCAGACCACTTAGCAAAGATAGAGTTCAATCGAAATAAAACAAACGACTCACACAACACCTACTGACGACTATCGATGGATATTACTCAATCTTCTCATTCCCCATTTGTCAACAAGTACGTGCCAAAAACGGAATGAACATGAGAGGAAAGAACTCCGTCATCGTCCTGCCGTCCTCGGTTGCTCCAATCACAACCAATGTCATCGTCATTTGGCTCGATCACTCCAGCCCCTTTTATGCTACCTCCTCATCCTCCTCGCTCTCCTCCAGAGCTCACACAAGCACAACCAAGTGGTGTGATGTAGTGGCCTGGAGGTACCACGCTGACACCTCAATATCTCAAGATGCTCTCCAAGAACCTCCTCATCAACGGGTGTTGTCTCCTCCTACTCCTCACTAGAATCTAAATATGGTGGAAAGACTAGAGGTGGAAGCGACTCACGAACCTCAATCCCAAGTTACCTGCGCAGATCATTAATGTCCTTCCTTCCCTCAGGTTGTGGTAGCTACATATAAGGCCTGTTTGGTCTCTTGCCTTAGCTGGAGCCTGGTTAGGCTAGGCTTGTCCCCAGCAAGCCAACTAGGGTTTGTTTGGTTGGGCTGTTGTCCTTAGCCTGGTTTCCATAAGAGTTTGTTTGGTTGCTTGATTTGCCTTGTATAGAATCACCACATCTTTAGCCTGGTAAGGTTACCCCCTTTGAAGCATTCTATCGAACAGGTGGTGGGCTGCTCTCGCTTGTGCTCGATGTCACCTCCACCTCTGGCGTCCACGTCCATAGCCTTCGCCGCACCCATGGCCTCCGCATCACCTCCACCTCCACCTTCGGCACCGAGGTGGTTTGCGGCAGTGTTGGTACTTCCTAGCATTACTACTAGTAATGACAATAAGAAGTACACTTGGTATTTAATTGTGACTTAGAAAGAATATTTATATATGAGGAATTTTGCAAGCGCACAGATATACCATTGTAGCACTTCACCCGGGAGTATTCCAGGTATTGTCATGTATATTTTTACCTCAGGGAAGGACTGACAAAGGAGATATATTGATAACTTATACTTATGATGGATGAACCAACCAACCTTCTACTCTAAACAGGGGTAAATCAAAAGATATGATATATATATATGATAAATGATAAATGATAAATGAACACTCAGTGTACTCTTTAAGATAGCAATAGCAAGACTAAGTAGATACAACAGAGAAACAAATTCCTAAGTTATTCTTTAATTACAAGTTAAAACACACATTGATTTGTGCAATTATACTTAATAATCATGGCTAAGGATTAACTTCATATCTACACATAAGAGACATTACTAAGGAAGATGAAGAACAAAGCTTGACTTCCATCGCAACCACTTCCTACTTGGTCTACAAACGGGAGGTGGACTACAAAGGACTCAACGAGGCTGTCACCCTCGCGATCCGCCACATGATTCGGAATGTAGGGTGCATCCGCAGGTAAATAATGTATAAGCACCACGCTTACACAATATTGACCACTCACCCCATGTACATTAGAGCGAGCGCTTTGCGATCTTATGCATAAACATAATGATAATCTAGCTATACTAAGCATATAATCAAAGTAAACCATGAACATAATAACTAAGAACATGAATAATATTAAGAACAATGTCATAGCAATTGTAGCAAACATATGAATAATGAAAGATACAAGAGAGGATACAAAAGGCTTTACCAAGCCACGCACTTGACAAGATCAGGAATCCAAGCAAGGAGCTTGCCTCTCTCTAGATCTAACTTAGCTAGCTATGCCTATGAAATATTTGTGGAGCTCTGAGGTTCTTCTCTTCTCTTCTTATGGATGATTGAATTACAGGAGGATTATGCCCTTAGGGGGGTACGGTTGGCCTTATATAGGGGGAACCAGGGGTCCTGTGGGCCCATGAATCCATGGCAACTTCAAATCTGAGCCCTCGATAGGAACCGACCTTGAGTAACGGCGTAGATTGAACCTAGGAGGCAGTGGAGAACCGACGTATGAAGGAGGGGCTGACATGTGGGGCCCACAGGCCACCAGTTGGCCTGCAGGTGGGGCCGGTCGGCCCCACCCTGCCACGTCTCGGGTTAGGTCACGGTGTGTTGTCTTCTAGATGCTTCCAGAGTCTTCCTAAGTCGGTTTCATCGTGGATAAATGTGATTTGATCTAACGACTGGGTCCACTTTGCTCATTTTCTAAATCTTGCTGAAAACACAGATTCACCAAAACTCATGAAATTTGATAGTTTAAACCCCTAAACTTATGTTGGTGATTATATTCATGAATTTATACAAGTTATATTGACTATTTTATGATGAGTGTTAACCATCGTCAATAGGCAGCATCTTCGCATCTGGCCTGAAGCTCCACTAGAAGGAGCTCATGCTCGGGCAATAGTTGACCGTGCCACCGGAGCTGCATGGCTAGCTTGCACCATCACCCTTGTCATGTTGTCCTGTCGTTCCCTGGCGCTCCTCCGCACTGCCCCTGCATGTCGTGCTCCTCCACGTCAGCGTACGTACGTTCCGCATCCTCACCTTCGTGCTCTGCCATGTCGGCCAGCCCACTACCACCACGGACCTCCTCCGTTGCATGCCACTGCTCCTCCTCGACTCGGACTGACAGAGACGAGCATCGGTGGGGAGGAGGAGCACCGCTGCTGAACGAAATCGAAACCGAGGCAGTGAGGGGAAACTCATGCGATGGCTGGCCAGGCTGGCTCCAGAAAAAAGGAGGAGTTGGGCATTTTTCTAGAGCCAGGCTAAGAACCCCTGGGTAGCTTGCTGGGGCCTGGCTAGGAGGCTTGTTCAACCAACCAAACAGGCTCATGTTGGTTCCAGAAAGCCTGGTTAGGGGATAGCCAGCGAACCAAACAGACCCATAGAGAACATGTTCTTGAGCAAGTTCTTCAACCTACTCCCATCAGACCTAGGACGGGAGGAAGAAGACCTACATCATGTTCTTCAACACTACTTTAGCAGTACTTTTCAGCGAACGAACAATATTTTCCTCTCATAACAAATCAGCATCAGCAGCAGCCAAATTTCAGTGAAACGAACTGGAGCTGGGTGGTGCTACCAGAGAGCCAGCACGAGTGGGACGAGATGAAGTAGGGGCTGCTGGTATTCCTCTAGTTGTTGCCATGAAGCTGGAATCTCTTTTCTTGTGATCACTATGAAGGAACTGCTTCAACTGGTATGCCTGATGTTTCACATCCTTCTTGAACATCAACCCTTTTTTATATAAAAAATAGATACATCGTACTCAATCCCCGCTTAGGTAGAGCAAGACAAACGTCCTCCTCTAGGGCTTTTTTGTGAGATTCATCTCTACCTAAAATAACGGTGGTAGTGCTTTTTAGACACCCTCTCAATCAAAAACATAATGTAAGGTGCATAGGGTAGTCCATTTCTCGCATCATCAAGTGATGAGCTCAACCCAATCCAAATAAAGTGGCTCACTAAAAAGATTCAATGGGCGTTCTTGCATATGGCCGCTTTGCAACTCGACACTCGCAAGTCTCACGGCCTTCCCAGGCCCACGTGCGGTGATGCGGCCAGACGGCTAGCCCTTGGGAGCCGCCTGGGAGGGCCCGATGGTTGGTTTCCAGAGTTTTAGGCTGGTCATTGACGGGATGACGGCTGAAACTTTCATCGATTGGATGGATGGAGATCGGAGACGCCTGAATCTCGCTAGCCGCCGTATCAAATTATGGCCGCCGTATCAAATTGACAAATGATGAATCTACATAGGCGCTCAAGTCAGGCTGCTCAGACTGCTCTGCTGTTGCCTTCTCACTGTGCATGTGCAAGTGATGCGCATAACCTGATTGACAGCCATCGCGGTGAGATTCAATCTATGCTCTTTCAACTTTTTCTTACTATAGAAAAATCATGTCCATTTTAATGGCTAATATCGTCGGGTCACCCCTCATGCAACTAGAATTCACCCAACATCGGAGACGATTAAGATTGATCAACAATTCAATGCATATCAAGTGAGTGTTTGTGTGATGGACTAATGATTCAATCTGTGCAAGTGCAATTTTTTAATTGTTTTGCATTGTTTTTTTAATAATTGTGTAGTTATAAAGAGAGGCGGAGACATTTTGTCTTTTTTCTGAAGCATATAGCAAAGAAGACAACGATGACTGCTGGTATTACTATTGCAAATAATAAGTAGTATTGTAAGTTTGTTACTGTTTTTATGGCTATATTTTAAACTGTCAGTATAACGTTTGGGCTATTTATAGCAATTTGTTGATGTTTTCAACTTAATCTTCAAATTGAAGACTTATTGTGTTATTTAGTGCATATATACCAAATTATGCTGCAAGTTTTACAATCGTCATCAAAATATTAAATGGTTTTACCGAATTATTGTATATGAGACTCCCACACACCCTACTTCCAGCCATGCGCAATTTACTAGAGTATCCCCTTTTGCACTTCGCGAGGTGGGATCAAGTTCCTCTTCACAATCACTTGATTAGTGGCGAAAACAATCACCAATTCCCTTCACCAATCACCGTAGCTCCAATCGTTTGGGTGGCTGTAACATCCCAGATGTTAAAAAGTAGCTAAAACTTTATCATGAGCATCATGAAGCATAATCATCAAGTATTGTTTCTGTGAGGACCTTGATGTCGCCTAGAGGGGGGGTGAATAGGCGTGTCTAAAAATTTCTACACAAAACTCGAAGTCACTTGTCAGCAACTGTCGGAAGTCCCGACAGTTCAGGTCGGAACTCCCGACGTCGTCAGCAGTTCCGACACGAACTGTCAGAACTCCCGACGCCTACGAGGAAAGAACTACAAGTGCTCAAATAAACTTTGTGAAGCCAATAACTTACAACCCCACTTCCTAGTGGTAAGGTGAAGATGTTAGCTCACTTCCTTGATGCCAAGATGCCTCCAAACATAGATCGGGACCAAACCCTAGAATCACCACAAATCCAAGTAGCAATGCAAATCACAAGAACACAAGTGAGACACCGATTTATCCCGTGGTTCAGCTCGCCACTAAGGCTTGCCTATGTCCACGTTGTTGAGGAAACCACACAGGCTTTTCGGGTCTCTTTCAACCCTATCCTCGTTCTCAAGTCAAGAGAGCAATCTCTTGAGATGAGGGGTGATTTCACTAGATGATTGGAGTGATTACAAACCTCCCGGGGCTACCACACAAGTTGGAAGCTCCACGGGCGACGCCTAGCCGGCTAGGGTTCCAAGAACCCAAGAGTAACAAATGCAAATCCAACCGGCTTGACGAAGAAATCAAGTGCTCAAGCTTTCTTCGATGTTTCTCTCACCAAATCCCTTCTCTCAACTCAAACTCTTACAAGATTTGAAGCTAGGAGCAAAGAGGAGAGAAGAGAGAGGCTTTTGGGTGATAGGAGGCACTTCTCTGAAGTTTGGGGTCGAGTGGAATGAGTGGGCAACGGTTAGAAATGAGGGGAGAGCTATTTATACACTTAGTAGAAATCTAACCGTTCAGATCTACGTCGGAACTGCTGACGTAGATCTCGGGACTTCTGACATGTATAGAAAACACTGTTCATACAAGGTCAAAGTCACTGCGCGAAGGCCAACGTCGGGACTTCTGACGTACGTCGGGACTTCTGACGTACGTCGGAACTTCTGACGTATGTCGGAACTGCTGACGTACGTCGGGACTGCTGACGTACGTCAGGACTTCTGACTGTCGGGACTTCCGACCTACGTCGGGACTTCCGACGCAGCAGTCAGCAGAGCGAGCCGATGGGCCTAGCGTCGGGACTCCTGGCGAGGGTCGGGACTCCTGACCGTCGGGAGTTCCGACATACGTCGGGACTTCCGACGTCCTTAGTCACCGCACAGGCTAAGTGACTGGACGTCAGGACTCCCGGCGCAAGTCAGCACTTCCGACCATCGGGACTCCCGACATACGTCGGGACTTCCGACACCAAAAGTCACTAAAACTATTCTATGTGCTCGTGAGGTGCTAGAGTGTCTCTCTTATGATTTAGTTTTTATACTTGAGCACTCTATCTTCCTCAGACCACCTAAATTTGCATCCCCCTTTATAGTGCGGCATAACCTAAACTCAAGATCAAAAGAATATTACCATTTTAACCACTTGAGTCTTCAATGTCTTCATATGTCACTTCTTCTCAATATTACTTCATAAGGGGATGCAATCAACTTCATCTTCTCTCTTTGAGCAAGAATAGCTTGAGCATGTGACTTGAACCATTTCAACACATGTGAGTTCAATCCATGGCTTCAAGTCACTTCCACTAATGATTTGATCATCAATACAATATGACTCCTCATGGCTCAATTGGTACCTCGACTCAATGCAAGTACTCTCTTCTTCACCATAGCCATGGTACCTCGGTCTACAAGCCATTGCTTGCCCTTCACCTTCGCTTAGTCCCTTGAAGCCCTTTCCTTGCTATCTTCACCCTATCGAGCCATACTCAAGTCACATCATATTAAGCATCCACTGAAAAACCATTTCTTCAATATTGTGATACTTATTGCTTGAATATCTTCTTGATATGAATGTTGAGATCAATCAAGCTTGATATGTGAAATATCATATGGTTTGCCTTCTTGTTGAACCTATATATACTTCTCATTTCACAATCCACAAGTTATGCAATAAATTCAATTTCCTGTTCAACACTTTGCAAACTTTGTCAGATCTTTAATGGTGTTGTCATTCAATTTACCAAAACCCACTAAAGGGCTAGATGCACTTACAGTTTCAGCAATGCATTTCATGTTGCAAACATAGCATGCCATGTTGCATTGTAGTGTTTCAAATGTTGCTTAAAATATGTTTCACATGTTGCACGAAATGATGTCAATGTTAGTGCTTAAGAAATTTTGTTAATTTATATGTGAGATTTTGTTTAAACAATTAAAATTTTGTTAAAATAAACTTTGTAAAGTAAAGTATGTGCTTTCATGTGGGATAAATGTTTGAAAATGTTTTTGAATCAAACATGTTTAATTTATGCTCCAAAGGTTGAACTAATGCTGGCTCCACACTTAGTCATTTTAATGGCTAAGTCCCTGAACACCAGTTAATAGGTCCAAATTTTGGAGAATTATCAAATGAATTGTTATGAATAAGATTTGACCAAACCTTGTTCCATTGATTGGTATGATGTTTGTGCTATGTTACTGTGTAATTAGTTGAAATGATTGATTATTGGATGATCACTAATTAAATGCCAAACTAGCTTAATCAAAACTGCTTTTCAAACCTGAAACTGAATCTAGGGTTTTAGTTTCACAGAACCCGTGTTTGAAATTCAAAATCTCTTAAACTAGCAAGTTTTGAATGATAAGCCTTTAAGCAATGTTGGAGATCTTATGTAGATGAACAACTTTGCTTAAGGCTGGTCATCAAGTCGTGTTGCAAAATCGAGAGAACGAGGGAGAAGAAAACGGGCTGTCAGGCATGAACAGGAACTCGGCAAGCAGGTGACACGCAGCTGCTTCGTCGGCGAGCCGCCACCCTCGCTCACCGCCTTTGCGTGCGCGTGACGCGCAGCTGCTTCCGTGGATGGTCCCCAAGTAGCTATTGTCGCGTCCTGAAGCCTCACCTCGCCATTATAAGCACAGCACCGCCGGCGGCTCTCTCTCCTCTTTTTTTCCCCGCTGCCGGTACAGCTCCGCTCGTCGGGCCAAATTCACCGCCACCAATCCACCTCCTCCCAATTCCTCGTGACCATAGCTTCGCATACTCCTCACGTATCTCCTCGACCCACTTGCACCGCCTCTCACCGCCAGAATCGGCCACGCGCGTCGTTCCCATCGCAGCCGCATCGCCATGGCTGCCGAGCTCGACCTCGCCGTGGCCAGAGCACTCCGGAGCAGCTCCTGCCCTTTTGGTTGTCGTTTACGCTTCCTTGTGGCTCGGTAATGCTCATTGACTTGTCAATTTTATCAGGCACCCACAGGAGCCACCGGAATGCCGTCCTTGCCGTCGTTTCGCATCGCTGCCGTCATCCTTCTTGATGGCAGTCACCTCTGCTTCACCTCTGCCACCACCGAGCAGCGCTGTGAAGTCGTGGTGAGATCCTAGTTGTGCCTGAAGTCTGCTTCACCTCTGCCACCAACTTTCCTTGAAGCCAGCATGCCCTTAGAGTCTTTTTTTGGTCGGGTAAGACTTGTTGAGTATCCTTAAGTACTCAGGGTTTGTTAACCCCTGTTGCAGGTGCTAACTAGTGCTGTTAATCAAGGTCATATCAGTGGGCTTGACATGGTTTGGTTGTCTCTTCTACCTTAGGTTCTTCAGCTAAATGGTTTCTTAGCTTTACTCACCCTTTTGATCTCAAGTCAAGTTGTTACCTGAACATGTTTTGTAAATTAATGTTATAAGTCTTTCGTACTCCGATGTAAGATATTTTTGTACAAATGTTGTAATGTTGTGGTAACTCCATGTTGATCCTGTACGAGTTGTAAAATGTGGATGATTCGGGGTTCCCCGAGGACACCAGACAGACTACTAAAATTATCTGGCTCTCATGTGCAGCAGTTAGAGGTCTTAAGGACAATAACAGGTACATGTGGGCCATATAATTTGAGTGGTTCTGTCATAGTGGTGACAACCACCAAGAGTAACAAGAACACCCAAGCTTCACAATCAAAAGTGTCACCAAGAATACAACTCACAAATGCAATGCCTAGTGATAAATCAATATGTCTTTTAAAGTGTTTTGCAAGAGCACAAGAGCTAGAGAGAGTTGGGGGAGGCTTTTCTCTGCTTGCAAGGGATGACCAAAGTGTTTCAATGCGCCTAGAGAGCTCCCCTATAGAGGAGAGGGGAGAAAATGGCCATTAAGCCTTTCATACCATAGCACTGGCCACTGGTGGTCTCACCGCCAGCCACCAACAGTCACCAACCGGTCGTGCCAACGGCTACCCGTCGTCTCGGTCCCACTCGCCAGCCACGGTTGCTAGCGGTCTGATCGCACCTCTGGCCGGTTCAACCGTCACCTACACAGAGAGTTACGCAAACTGGCCCAGCCACTTTTCCAATCCGATGTGAGGTTCGGTGGCCCACCGAACATACGTCTGGTGAGCTTTAGCCAAAACCGGCCCAAAAACATGCTCTCTGGACTCCCTATCCAATGGGACGAGATCCCGTGCACATCAGACTCACACATGGCCCGTGAAGTTGAAAGAGGCTTGCTCCCACGCTCGAAGCCCGCTGGCGGTGCGCCTGGGCGGCTAGGCCTGGCCATGGCAAGCAGCCCACGCGCCGCAGCCAACCAGCCTGGCCGCCACAAACTGGTCGCCAACACCGGTAGCGCCAGTGCCTGGTGGGGGGGCCCTAGTAGCTGATCTGGGTGGCAGGGGCACTCCCGCCGATTCCTCCTTCCCTTCCAACAAAAATAATTTCCTCCCCCACCTATGTATCAAATTGGGCCCAATTCAATTGTATTCTTGGGCCAAACAACAGACATGCACTAAAAGCTGAAATTGCTAATATCAGCACATGTCCCATACTTTTTAGGTAAAAAAGCCATATCTCCTAAATCAAGTATCCTAATTAAAATTCGACTGTATCATCATGTTTCTTGCAATAAACTCTTCAAAACAAGATCTCACATGGATATATTTTGATAAAAATTTTTAATGATCATTTATCTCATAATGAACCTGAATTTAAAGATAATCGTCGAGCATGACATCAACACTACACGAACATCACAGAAAATAGCATAGAACATCCTATGTATACTACGCAAACATCATATATATATATCATGAAATGTAAAAAATAAATAATAAAAATTAAATTAGTGAAGTAATTAATTTTAGTCGAGTAAAAAGAAGAAAAAATGCTACCAAACATCACAAAATACATCGTAGAACACCACATTAACACTGCACAAACATCACTAAATATAGCATAGAACACCACATGTATATTACGTGGACATCACAAAATACATCTAGAACATCGCATGTATACTACGTGAATATCACAAAATACATCATAGAACATCGCATGTATACTACGTAAATATGACAATTTAAATCATAGAACATCACTAGTATACTACGTGAACATCACATGTATTTAGAAATAAAAGAGTAAAAGATAAAATTATTAAAGTAATTAATTAGAGTAAAGTTACAAAAATATAAAAACTTAAATAAGAAATGCTAAACATATAGAAAAAAATAAATAACTTAAATAAGAAAAAGAAAAAAGAAAATTGAAAAAGATCACATGTATACTATGAAACATTGAATATATCTCATGTAACATATGAAATGAAAAGAAGAAAATAAAAAACTGAAGCATGAAAATGGTTAGAATAAAAAATAATTAGAGTAAAACAAAAATAAAAAATAAAAACCAAAATGAATAATCACATGAAAACATAAAAAGAGAAAATACAAGTAAATAGAAGAAAAGAAAAGAAAAAAGAAAAAACATGACAATTGAAAATAAAATAAAAATTATTTATTATGGAAAAAGAAAATGAATAAAAAAAGAAAAAGTAGAAAAAAATGAAAAGAAGAACAAAAGGCCACGTATAAAAGAAAAAAAAGAAATAAAAAAGGGACATAAATAAAAGAAAACAAAATGAAAAAAAGAAAAGAAAAATAAACGAATGAAAGGAAAGGAAAAAGAAAAGGAAAAGATACAATGAAAAATGAAAATAGAAAAAGGATAATATAAATACCATCAAAAATGAAAAAATAAAGGAAAGAAAAAAGAAATAGAAGAAAATAAATAAAAATAAAAAATAAAAGATGAAAAGAAAGAAAAATAAAAAAGAATAAAAGATGATAAGAATAATAGAACACAACAAAAAATAAAACAGAAAAAGAAAAAGCAAAAAGAAATTGTAGAAACGAATTAACAGATAGGAAAAAAGAAATAGAAAATAATTGCGTGGGCTGCAGCCTAGGCCATTGCGCATTTCAATCGACTGGGCCGAAATAAATGAAAACGCTAAGTGGAGCGGAGGGAGCACAGGGGTTGGCGCGAGGACTGTGTTCGACTGGTCGGCAACGACGGTTTCGGCCTGGTGGTCCCACCGCTAGGGCTGAAGCAGCAGCCCAACCAAGCTCCTTTACATTTTCAAATTTGTCAACTCAACCAAGTGTTTCACAATGTTGTGCAAGTGAGTTATCATTTTCACAATCATTTTGAAAGTTTTTTTCACTTGCACTTCACCACGTCACTAGGATCAATGCATATGCAGAGTTAATCACACCTAGTGTGGGAGTTTCGGCGACAACCCAATTCCATGGGAAAAAAGTCAGTTGTCTCTTTGCCTTGTTCTTACTTGCGTTGCTTCTTGTTGGTTGCAAGTTTCTTGAATCTTGAGTGACAACTAGAGTTTACTTTTTAGTGTGCTTAGGTTTGTTTCTTACAAATGAAGGACCTTACTCTTAGTATAAACTTTTTTTCTAAGGATATGATTAGCGTGCTTACAATAGGTTTGTTTCTTACAAATTAAGGACCTTACTCTGAGGGTCAATTTTTTTTCTAAGGATATGATTAGTGTGATGGCTCTAAGAACTTCATAGATTGCTTTTGTAGGACTTGAGTGTCTTGGTGCTAAGGTGGTTTAGAATTTGCAAAGGCTAAGATTGTTGCTTTAAAATTTTTAGAGCACAACCTCTTGGACCATTCCATCCTTTCAACTGGAATGCAAGATTATTGTGTACTGGTTGCTGTTAGCTCTTCACTAAATTTGCATATAATTTATTACGCGTACTCACATATTACTTGTGTATTAAAATCCGTCTCCCATCCAATTCTGCTCCATCTCTATACCATTTCTGATATCTGAAAAAGTTCACATATGCAGGCTTATATTATCCGTTCCGATCTAAAGCCAAGAAAAATGTGGATTAAAATACGAGACGAGCATTATCGGATCTGATCAGTTTCCATCACTGAACTTTGTAGTGAATGATTGGAACGTCAGTTGCTGTTTGTCTCTAGCTGAGGTTGATTTGGCTGTCGGAAATGGATGGTTCACAAAAGGAGGGGATCAGCCCCCTGGACGCAAAAACTGCTTTGCAATTGCATATGCAAATACTGCATGTAGCTAGAATGAATAACACAGCACAAATGGTACCAGAGAGCGAGGTTTGTATGCATACACAAATTTCAAAAGAAAAGAACACAACGATTTAATTTAACAGCACGAGATTGTTAAGTCCACGTGAAGCAAGTAATTACAGATTGATTATAATTACAGACTGATTAGTCTACAGATATCAATCAATATAAGCTAATTACAATCACACTAGCATCCCACGACCACGTCCTTCACTTTCCTTTCGTGTCAGCCCTTTAGATTTGCAAAATGCCCGCTGCATTTGGAAGGTTATACCTCCCGGATCTCCTCGCATTAATTGCGTCGCGAGCAATCAAATATGGAAGCCCCTCTAGCGCCTAGCCGTGTTCCACCCCGGCGCCGTGTTGCGTTCGATCCGCCGTGGTACGCGGCGCCTCCTATATATACGCCGCCTCGCCCCGTGCCCTGCACCGCCGGACTCGCGAACTACTCCTAGCATCCGATTACTAGCACGGCGACGGAAGCAAAACCACCGTGCGGGGAGAAGATCGTCAATGGGCCGCCGCAAGGTTCCCATGGGGCTCATCCCGAACCGCCGCCTGCGGGTCTCCACGTTCGGCAAGCGGAAGGAGGGGCTCAAGAAGAAGGCGAACGAGCTCTCCGTGCTCTGCGGCGTCGAGGTCGCGCTCGTCGTCGCCCCGGCAGACGACGGCAACGGCGGCGCGGGGGCGGCCAAGGCGGACGTGTGGGAGTCCAAGGAGGGCGTGCTGGCCCGGTACCGGGAGCTCGACCCGGAGGTGCGCGCGCGGCACACGTTCCGGGACTACCTCTACGCCGAGCTGGGCAAGGAGGAGGCCAAGCTCGCCCGCGTGCGCCAGGCCGGGCCCGACGGCCTCGACTGCTGGGACAAGGCCCTGGACGGCGTCGACACCGTGGAGGAGGCGCAGAAGCTGCTCGACGCCATCGACGCCGCCATACAGGCCGCGGACGACAGGCGGAGGGCGCTGGGCATGCCGATCGACGACGACGAGGACGGTGGCGCCGGGATCGTGCTCGAGGGCATCGCTCCTCTCAACCCTGCGCACGTCGACGACGGCTACCTGCTGCACGCGCTCGGCGGCAACGTCGACGCCAACGACCAGAGCATGGCCATGTGGGGCAATAACGGCTTCCACCCGTGCAGCGCCGCCAACATGCAGTACGGGTTCCAGCAATTCAACAGCAGCAATGTCGCCATGGAGGGCTACGACCTGCAGATGGTGCCAGACATGTACAACAACGGAGGCCTCGCCACGGACGCCTACCACTACCAGACGCGCCATGCCGGCACAATGCAGCATGGCTACGTCTTCCCGTGCGCACGCGCCAGCGCCAGCTACTTCGGCATGGCTTCTGGCTACCAGATGGAGCAGGTGGTCGGCAGTGGCGCTGCCCAGCCCAATCTGGCCATGTCGAGCGCCGACGAGCCATGCCACGCCATGGTGCCAGTGCCAGTGGAGTACCCCACAGCCGACGCTAGCCTCAACTACATCGACACGCAGGCGACACACGGTGTCCACGACGGCAGCGGTGGCACGCCCTTCGCTATGGACGCCAGAGGCAACCTCATCAACGCACCACCAGCCTTCTCCGTCGCCATGAGCACCGGTGGTGGCGGCGGCAACTTCATCAGTGCACCGCCAGCAGCGCCCTCCCATACCATGGGCGGCACCAGCGACAACTTCACGCCAGCCCAGCCCCTCGCCATGAGCTACGGCGGCGACATGACACTTGCCGGCAGGTACGCGACGCAGTCCGGCATCGAGCAGCTGCATTACCTCGGTGACCTGGAGGACACGCAGCCGAACCTATGGGGAAACTAACCTTGCTTGCAATCAGATCTACGCTCTAGTAAAGTACTAATAGTGTCTAGCGTCGTAGTAGGGTCAGATGCGCGACATCACGAGTCCGGCAATTTTGGTGACACAAGACTGGCCGCCAGGTTGTGCTGATGTCGTCGCCGCCACCGCCGCCCATTGTCCCGAGCGATTTTCCCGGCCAGTGAGCAAGCGACAGGGTGTAGGCATATATAGGCAGGTTGTCCATGGTCACCAGGTGAAGGTCCGGAGACTTCGTCAGTTTGGCTGCCCTAGGTAACAATCCGGCAAAACTGTCAGTTTTGTACCTCTGCTTCGTTGATGGATGGAGCAGATTTTAGGATTCAGGAGTTTTGTTAGCCTGGATAGTTGCAGCAATTTTGTACCCTAGTCTCCGGAGATTATCCTGGCAATCATGTAAATGTGACATACAAATATACAATCATCTCTCTCTCTTCCCCACATCACATGCATAGGCTCAGCGATGAAAATAGACACCGAACGGTAAACAAATCCAAACAATATCTGAACTATGACAACGCAAGTGACACATTGTTTAATTTCTTGCTCTAATAGATTATCATAATAATCAGTAATATCATCCACGTCACATTACATTCCTAAGGTCTAGGTTAATTAGAGTTACAAGCTTTACAACCTAGTGTCACATAAGATGATCAAACGGGCCAGGCCACCACTAGAAGACTGGTATACGGTTACTAAATTACCACGGGACATGCAGCATTTTGTAAATGCTCATCCAAATTTATGCAAAGCTTACCAGAGATGTCGTAACCTGATCCTCGACAAACTTGTTGACTGGTCACACCGTAATCTGATCCTCGACAAAATCAACGTCATGGTGAGGATGTTGGTCTGGGTTTATAGGGCTCTGGTACATAGCATCCTGGGTTGACTTTGGACAAGAGAGAGACCTTTGATCCAACTGTACACCTACAGCTTCTTTCTGATCCTGTTCAAGCTCGTCAGCATGTAGATCAGAACGGCCCTGTTCTTGTTCATGTCCACTGCTGGGTAGCACATCACATGGATGGGGGCTCTGCACCCTCATTTGCACCGATCTCAAAAGTGCGGCTCGCCTCAGATCTCCACCATGGCACATGTCATTAGGTGAGGATGGGATCCGGCCTTCCTGTTCAGTGCCACAACCACGGCGAGCAGGCGAGCAGACCACTGCTGGGAGGGAGCAGCTTGGGAGAGGGTATGGACATGCAGAAGAGAACCAAGTGTGTAGCTTCTGGGGACGGTGTGGAGATGAAGCTGGACTAGTTGACGAATTACCCGGTACATCTGTTTGATTCCCATTGGTGTTTACTTGAGTGTCATAGTACCTGTAATCATCTGACTCTTCTGACATAGGTGAGTACTGCATGCTCATCTCATCCCTACAAGGATGCAAATAAAAGAGTCTGAGATTGTAAACCATAAAAATGTAATAGATAGAATCATAGTAAAAATAGCTAAGCAATTGGAGTAAAAGAAGATATATTCAAAGTCCAGTAATTTTTCCAACACAAGCAGAGATACATTCCTAAAATATTTGCAACATCATCATTGATAGCATGAAGAATATTCTGAATTGTAATAAACATCCAGTTGGTTTGAAGTAACTCCGCCTATGTTGACTGAAAGACTTTCTTAAGTCGTCTCAACATAGCCGGTCCCAAGCCCGGGTAAAGGAGGAGGGTGTGTTAAGGTCTGGCGAACCAACAGTAAAAAAAACATCCACTCTCATGGATTTGAAACCCACAAGAGATTCGTTGGGGCGTAACCCTCTTAGCGACACGCTACATCGAAACCCGGGTGTGGTGTTAAATGGGCAAGGGCCGGGTCGTCATCCCCTTAGTGGTGCGTCGTATCGTGACCCGGGTACGATGAAAAATGAGCAAGGGTCGGGCCGTCGCAACCTTAGTGGCGCGCTACATCTACGCCCAGGTGTAGTGAAAAATGAGCAAGGGTCTTCGCACTTCCCTCGACGGGTGCGAAGGGTAAGGAAGCTAGCCGAGCCAACTAGGATTCGTTAGGTAGCTGGAACGTAGGGTCCCTAACGGGTAAGCTAAGAGAGCTAGTCGATGCAGCAATTAGAAGGCGTGTAAATATTCTATGCGTTCAGGAGACTAAATGGAAGGGCCAGAAGGCGACGGAGGTGGAGGATACTGGCTTCAAACTTTGGTACACGGGGACAACATCGGGTAGGAATGGTGTAGGCATCTTGATCGATAGGAGCCTTAATGATGGAGTCGTTGATGTTAGGAGGCAAGGCGACCGGATTATCTTGGTCAAGCTGGTAGTTGGAGATTCGGCTCTAAATGTGATCAGTGCCTATGTCCCTCAGGTAGGTCTTAGCGAGGGCACCAAGAGACAGTTTTGGGAAGATCTTGATAGCATGGTTAGTACTATGCCTATCAGCGAGAAACTCTTTATAGGAGGAGACCTCAATGGCCATGTTGGTGCGACTAATGTAGGTTTCGAGCGGGTGCACGGGGGGTTCGGGTATGGTAGTAGGAATCAAGAGGGGGAGG
This sequence comes from Saccharum hybrid cultivar R570, assembly GCA_038087645.1. Taxonomy (NCBI): domain Eukaryota; kingdom Viridiplantae; phylum Streptophyta; class Magnoliopsida; order Poales; family Poaceae; genus Saccharum; species Saccharum hybrid cultivar. Next base: position 8,371,959 of record JAQSUU010000113.1, read on the forward strand.
ATGTTTTGAACTTCGCGCTGGCCTATGACTTGTTGATAGCGAACACCCTCTTTAGGAAGAGGGAATCTCATCTAGTAACCTTTCGTAGTGGACAACACTCGAGCCAGATCGACTTTATCCTTGCAAGGAGGGAGGATAGACGTGCTTGCTTTGATTGTAAGGTGTTACCTGGGGAGTGTGTTGTCCCTCAACATAAGCTTGTGGTGGCGGACTTTCGCTTTCGGGTACGTGTCCACCGGGACAAACGGGCCAAGATTGCGAGAACGAAGTGGTGGAAGCTTAGAGGGGAAGCAACGCAAACGTTTAAGGAGAGGATGCTAGACGAGGGGCCTTGGGAAGAAGGAGAAGATGCCGACGACATGTGGCTAAAAATGGCAACATGTGTCCGGAAGGTGGCTTCGGAAGTGTTTGGCGTGAGTAGGGGATGCAAACGGGAAGCGAAAGACACATGGTGGTGGAATGACGAGGTGCAAAGGGCTATTAGGGAGAAGAAGGAGTGTTTCAAGCGTCTCCGCCATGACAAGAGTGCAGCCAACATCGAGGGCTATAAAATAGCGAAGAGGGTTGCAAAGCGAGCTGTGAGTGTAGCAAAAGGTCAGGCGTATGATGGCCTTTATCAGCGGCTAGGCACGAAGGAAGGGGAGAAGGACATTTATAGGATGGCTAGAATCCGTGAGAGGAAGACAAGGGACATCAACTAAATAAAATGCATCAAGGATGGGACAGATCGACTTCTGGTGAAGGATGAGGAGATCAAGAACAGATGGAGAGAGTACTTCGACAAGCTGTTTAATGGGGAGAATGAGGGTCCTACCCTTGAGTTGGACGACTCATTTGACAATACCAACAGACGCTTTGTGAGGAGAATTCAGGAGGCAGAGATCGGAGAGGCTTTGAAGAGGATGAAGGGAGGTAAAGCGATGGGCCTGATGGTATCCCCATTGAGGTGTAGAGATACCTAGGCGCCAGAGCGATAGTATGGTTAACTAAGCTTTTTAACCTTATTTTTCGGTCTAACAAGATGCCTGAAGAATGGAGGAGAAGTATATTAGTACCTATTTTCAAGAACAAGGGAGATGTTCAAAGTTGTACTAACTACCATGGGATTAAGTTGATGAGCCATACGATGAAGCTCTGAGAGAGGGTTATCGAGCATCGCCTAAGAAGAGTGACACATGTGACCCAAAATCAGTTTGGGTTCATGCTTGGTAGGTCGACCATGGAGACGATTTTCTTATTACGATAATTGATAGAGAGATATAGGGAGCAGAAGGACTTGCACATGGTCTTTATTGACCTCGAGAAGGCATATGACAAAGTACCGAGAAATTTCATGTGGTGGGCCTTGGAAAAGCATAAAGTCCCAACTAAGTACGTTACCCTCATCAAGGATATGTACAGGGATGCGGTGACGTTTGTCCGAACATGTGATGGCGACACCAGTGACTTTCCAATTAAAATAAGACTGCATCAGGGGTCAGCTTTGAGCCCTTATTTATTTGCTTCGGTGATGGATGAGGTCACAAGGGACATACAAGGTGGTATCCCTTGGTGTATGCTCTTTGCTGATGATGTGGTGCTAGTTGACGACAGTAGGGCAGGGGTTAATAGGAAGTTAGAACTATGGAGGCACACGTTAGAGTCGAAAGGGTTTAGACTTAGTAGGACTAAGACCGAGTACATGAGGTGCGATTTCAGCGCGACTAGGCATGAGGAGGGAAACGTTAGCCTCGATGGGCAAGTGGTGGCCAAGAATGATACTTTTCGGTATTTAGGGTCGATGCTACAAAAGGACGGAGACATTGATGAAGATGTTAGGCATAGAATTTCAGCCGGCTGGTTGAAATGACGTCAAGCTTCTAGCGTCCTCTGTGACAAAAGGGTGCCTCAGAAGCTGAAAGGTAAGTTATATAGGACGGCGATTCATCCGACGATGTTATACGGTGCTGAGTGTTGTCTACAAAAAGGCGACATGTCCAGCAATTGAGTGTAGCAGAGATGCGTATGTTGCGTTGGTGTTGTGGGCACACAAGGAGGGATAGAGTCCGGAACGACGATATTCGGGATAGGGTTGGGGTGGCACCAATTGAGGAGAAATTGATTCAACATCGGTTAAGATGGTTTGGACATGTCCCACGGAGGCCTCCTGAGGCGCCGGTGCGTAGTGGAGTTCTAAAGCGGGCCGATAATGTAAAGAGCGGTAGAGGTCGACCTAAACTAACTTGGGATGAGTCCGTTAAAAAAGATCTTAAGGAGTGGAATATCTCCAAGGATTTAGCTATGGATATGAGCGTTTGGAGATTGGCAATCAACGTGCCTGAACCGTGACCTCTTTTTGTCTTGTGCCCTTTATATCCCTTTATGTGTCTTCCTGTTTCTCGTCTCTTTTGGGTTTCATCTCTAGCCTACCCCAACTTGCTTAGGATAAAAGGCTATGTTGTTGTTGTTGTATCCAGTTGGTTTGAAGTATCAGATGAAATGGCAACATGATATAAGTATACAGTGGAGAGTTATGCCAGTAGGTGGTAGGTGCTTTGCAGAGTTATGCCCTTCAACAGGTTTAATATAGAAAAAAGCTAGGCGAAAGTATGCTGGAGGGATAGAGTCCGGAACGACGATATTCGGGATAGGGTTGGGGTGGCACCAATTGAGGAGAAATTGATTCAACATCGGTTGAGATGGTTTGGACATGTCCAACGGAGGCCTCCTGAGGCGCCGGTGCGTAGTGGAGTTCTAAAACGGGCCGATAATGTAAAGAGCGGTAGAGGTCAACCTAAACTAACTTGGGACGAGTCCGTTAAGAGAGATCTTAAGGAGTGGAATATCTCCAAGGATTTAGCTATGGATAGGAGCGCTTGGAGATTGGCAATCAACGTGCCGGAACCATGACCTCTTTTTGTCTCCCTTTATGTCCTTTTTTGTGTCTCCCTGTTTCTCGTCTCTTTTGGGTTTCATCTCTAGCCTACCCCAACTTGCTTGGGACAAAAGGCTATGTTGTTGTTGTTGTTGTATTGTTAAGAATGATGATACAAAGAAATCTAATTGCCAACATTTATGACTGTCCAATAGCACAGTGAAAGTAGTAAGGATTGCATATAATGCATTGAGCCTCGGGCGATATAAATAGAGTGCAAGACTTAGGGAGCAAGATGCCTCCCAGATACGTATGGCAATACAAGATTACAATATCCTTAACCACCAAATATACTCTAACATGCCCCACAGTCCTAGCAGGAGCATCGAAAATAATCAGACTAAGAAGCCGAAGACTAATCTACTGCAGTCGTAGCAACATTGCAATGCAGATGCTGCGACTGGAGTAGAAACCAACAAGTAGCTCATGCAGATGATAGCCTTTTAGGCCCTGTTCGCTTGAACTTATCAGCCTGGCTTATCAGCCATGATACAATGTTTTTCTCTCACAGAAGTAGTCAAGGTCGAGGTGGACATGGTCCAAGCCATGTAAGGGAGGCACAAGTCCGAAGCATCAACAACAGAGGCACACAAGCACACATAATCACCAGCTTCTCGCTGACAACTGCAGCAGGACAAAAAGCTGGTCAGATGGCGAAGATAGGCCAGGCTACTCGGACGCATCAACGAGAGCTCACACCCCTAATGGCAGCAGCTCAGTGTCCCCAAGGGCCTCCTCTGCAGCCATGTGTTCGCGCTCAAGGGCAGCGGCAGTAGCAGCGAAGGGGAGGGGAGAGGCAGATCAGGCACGGCTAGGGAGAGGGTAGCAATTCCTGACGATGGCGACTCGACGGGACAGCGTAGAGGATCAACAATGACAATGAGTAGCATGGCAGCCCATCAATGCCCACAGCGAGCCATCCTGATGATTTGTTGCTGCTCGATGCTAAGGTGGCAGATCAATTATATATGTACAGCCAAAACCTTCCTATGAGGGCACTTCCCCCAGCGGAGATCGATCTCCCCGAAGGCGGTGAGGCGGCGACGGTAGTGGAAACGTCAACTCAGGATTAAAACCCTGAACTCATGATACCATGAAAGCGGGAAGGATTGTGTATAATGCGTGGATATATTGTATTGGGGATTTTTAACTTTTTGCCATCCTTACGGATGACACTCCTTCGTTTGCCAGCTTTGTGCGTGCTTCTACACAATTGCCATCGTAAACAGTGAACCTCCTACACTTTTGCCACTTTCGCTGATGTGGCACGCCAGGTGGACATGCCAGCGTGGCAGCGAGGGTGGGAGTCCTCACTTGGCATGGGAAATGACCTATTTACCCATGGTGCTTCTCTCCCTCTACTATGTGACGTGTGGGTCCCATATGTCAGCTTCATCTTCAACCTCCGGCCATCACCACGCAGCGAAGGGAGGGGAGGAGCTCATGCGGAGTCCCACGTAGCGAGAGGGGAGGAGCTCGTGCGGAGTCCCGGCCGCAGCCTGGCCTGGAGTGCGCTTGAGCCTGCGACTCAAGCGAGCTCAAGTCGGCGAAGGCGTTCAGACCCGGAGCCTGGCCTGCGACTCCAGCACGAGAGGCGACGCGGTGCGCCGTCTCCTTGAACGTGTCGAATCGGCGGTGGTGTCGCGTTCTACATTGTAGCGCGCATCCCACTGCTGGTAAAGCCCCCACAGCAACGCCTCGGAGTTGAGGTCGTCGGTGGTGAACTTGACGTCGGCGGCGGCGGCCGGCTCCAGCAGAGCCAGCAGTGCCAGCAACGCCACCACGCCTGCTAGCTTGGCGAGCTACTACTTCATCATGGTCGTCTCGGTGGAGCTAGCGCACCTGCATTTTGTGGAAGAAGCGATGGATCGAAGTGATAGATATGGGCCGGACGGTGCTGCGGTGCCTCCTTTTATAGACGGGCAGCCAGTCAGTAGTGCGCCGCGCGAGTCGAACCTCGAAGAAGATGCAGGTGTGCTGCGGCAAGCCAGGGACGGGCTAGCTGCTTGTTTGCATTGGCGTCGTTTGGGTGGCTGATCTAACAGCCGGTGGTTGGGCTAGCTGCTTCGGTCAGTTCGGTGTACGCCGGCTGGGTCTGACACGGCCAACTCACTCCCGGGCCAGCTCGCGCGCGCGTCGAGACGGTAGCCGCCGCTCATGCATGCCCGGCCGGCCTGCTGCGGGCTGCGCGAACCCGCAAGTTATTGGTTGCCGTTGTCTCAAGATAAGATGGGCGGCCGGGATTAACATGGATCGAATCGAAGCACCTCGAGCTGGCCGATCGGTGGCATGCAGTTTTCACGAGCTCCTCCCCTCCCCTTGCTGCGTGGTGATGACTGGAGGTTGAGGATGAAGCTGACATGTGGGGCCCACACGTTAGAGAGTAGAGGGAGAGAAGGGTAAATATGTCATTTCCCGTGCTAAGTGAGGGCTTCCAGGCTCGCTGCCACGTTGGCATGCCCACTTGGCGTGCCACATCAGCGAAAGTGGCAAAAGCGTATGAGTTTCACTGTTTGTGATGGCAATTATGTAGGAGCGCGCATAAAACTGGCAAACGGAGAAGTGCCATCCGTAAGGATGGCAAAAAGTTAAAAATCCCATTGCATTGAGGCCTTGGGCAGTACAAATGGACCCTAAGACTTAGGAGGCAAGACGCCTCCCAGATACATATGGCAATATGGGGTTGCAATATCCCTAGCTACCAAATATATACTCTAATACACAGGTTTGAAATATTGGAAGACAGGGCCAAAAGGTATATCCATGTCAAGAAATCGTGACCTGTACCTACATTCTCCTTTTTCATGCACACAGGTAGTATTGCTATGTGACTAGCTGACTGCCATGGTAATATCCAGGTCTCAAAGACTTGGCCTTACCCGGGTTCAGTGCTTGAATGGCTGAACCAAACCATGTCAACAATGTTAATGGAGTAACATGTAGCTGGATTGCTAATGTTAATTGGGTGACGTGGTTCAAAAGTGAAGCTCCTTTTCACTCTACCTTACCAGATGTAATAACATATACAAAGTACAGCTTCAGAATCCGGCCACTAAGAGCTAATCCAAACAAAGCCCTTCTAAAAAGGTAGTGTGGTTCGTTAAGTACAAATCCCTTCTTCAGATAAAATTTCCAGTGAAATTCAAAGACAAATTCTCTGTTTTGTATGACCTAGCACATGAACCTGACCTGAAGAGTTTCAACTTTGATTATGATGAAATATATTATCAGCTTTATGAAGTTACTAAATAGATAAGATGTAACACATATCAACTTATACTGATAATGTGTGTGATAGGACAGAGAGAGAAATTTTTCATAGATAACGAGGATGTATAGAGAATTAAGGTATGAGTACCTAATGCAAGAAGCATTCTCCAGTCTCATTGGGGATCCCATGATGTTGTCAGGAGCTGAATCTCCAACGGACAAGCCATTCATGCTGGATGCCATCATCTGCAAGAGCCTATGCAACAGTTACCCAATGAAGACTAAAAACAGAAAAAGGAAATGGGAGAAACAATTGAGGATTTATACAGGTAAAATGCAGGAGCATGTGAATTCATAAAGCATAAGATCTGATGCTAAACAAAATCCTATAAGCTGCCAACTGCTAGCCTTACTTTCGGCAGCTAAAGGACACTTACAGCTATGGGGCAATTTGATCTGTATGTATTGAATTTTACTGAAACAGCATCATATCTGTGTATATAAGCTAAGATCATCTAGAAATACGTCAATTCTATGGTATTTTCAGAATGACACTCGCCTTTACTGATGAAATACACACCTCCGCCATTCTGCTCAACCTAACTAGCATTTAGTATATGGCCTAGGATACAAGGTGAGATAGTGTTCGCTTCTGAATCAGTTTATGATTTCCAACCAACCAGGATACTGGAATGGAATTAAGCTCAGTCAAGTGGACCCTAAGCAAATGATACAATGATTTGGATTTCCTTCCCCAAATCCTGAAAAAGCGGTAAATTACAGGGGTGGCCTTCCCCACCGAATAGTGACAGAGAAATTCAGCAGGCGTCTACAGGATTAGCGGCGGCACGGCCCACGCTCATCCTGTGCCCCACCCACGCGTTACCGCCAAGGCACGAAGCGAGCCACCAATTCTCCCCAGTCCCCACCCGGTTCGGGGCTACGAACGAACGAATGCGGAGATTGCCCCATCGCGGAACCAAAGTTATTATGCTCGCATCGCATGACAGAGAGAGAGAGACGGACCTCGGTGAGGTAGCGCTTGTGGGAGTGGAGGTTGTCGACGTAGACGTCCTCCTCCGGGTCGGGGACCCTCCCGCGCTTGCCGCCGCTGGGCGCCGGAGACATTGCGGCCTGGCCTCCGCCGCCGCCGACCATCTGTGCAGTGGAACTGTGGAAGTAAAAGCTCCTTCCGGTCCGGGCACGGAAAAGGGAGTGTGCTGCAAAGGCGGCTCCCGTTCCCGTTACTAGCGGAGCTCCCGCTCCTCTTTTTATCCTGTCCGGTGTACTGAGATGCGTCGATGTGTCGACCCGCGCGTGGGTCGGCAAGAATCGAGGGCAAGGGCCCCCTCTCGCTTTTTTCTTTTCTGTTTCGTCGTGGACTCGTGTCGAGCAGACGAGAGGAGCTCTCTTCGTCATCTCCTTTTTCTTTTGGTTGAATGATGAAATGAAACGATCTGAGCTGCTTTTCTGCATCCAGGATTTCAGGATCTGAAATTCCCTGTCAGCCATGTTCGCTCCGAACTTGTCGGGGCCCAGAGGGCGAACAGAAATTTGACCAGACGGTGAGACGGATTCCTCGGTCCACGTCCAACCTCCAAGGCTCCAACGCCGCCTGATTGCATGATCCGGCGTGACCGCCTGTTCACTGTTCACTGCCTCGGTTAGTTGTGCGCCTGTCATCGTAGAAGACAAGAGGATGTGTGTGGCTGGCTGGCCGCGGTGGCCGGCTGCCTAGCCAGACAGTTTCCCAATTTGATTTCGGGCGTCTGGGTTAGGATTGCTAGACTGGCTAGAGAAACATGATCCATTCAGCTCCAAAATGTTTCTAGGCGCTACGAATCCTGTAGTATAGAGTGAGTATACACGTACGTATTAGCTGTTTAGCCCCTCCCATTCATTCCAAACGTTAAGTGTATTTGAGGCCCAATAAGAAGCAGCCCATTTAGGCCTATCTAGCTGCTGCTGCTCCCTTCATTATTGTTTGTAGTATACCATAATACGAAGCGTAAGCACTTGCGTCGTCGCTCTGGCTTCTTCGTTTCTCGCCGCCCAAACATTGCTGTTCGTCTGTTCATCTTCGCCGATCGCCAGTTCGCCGGACGCCGCTGTGGCCGCACCGCCGCCGCTGTCCATATTGACATCGCCAGCTGCCCGGCTGTTAAGGGCTCATCTACTCCAGCTACTACCGATGAAGAGGTCCATGGGTCACGGGCCGGAAGTCGTATTCGCAAGCCCAATACGTGCTTAGCTGGCAGTGAGTGGGTTTAGCGTGCCTGCGTGCAAGAGACGGGTGCCTTGCCGTGTAATGAGTATAAGAGACAGAAAGAGAGAGGGGAGGGGCATATGTGAATTGTAAACCAAACCTGAACTCTCTTAATTCAATCATTCCTCTCCTCGTCTATTCCCCGCCTATTGCTATGCTGTTCGTCTGATTCCCAATTCCCCAATTCTCCATCCCCTGCCTACTGCTAACAATTGGTATCAGAGATACCGATTTTGGGTCCGATTCGTTTGAGCGCACATACTCCATCGATTGATTCGGCAACGGATCCAGTTGGTTCAATCCGATTGCTAGCAGTGAGCTGCTGGTAGCGATTTGGAACACCGTAATTCCAATCCACGCTTGAATCGATTTGTGGGTGTTCTCGATCTGGATCCTCCCCATCCCCTAGCCCACGACCACTTCACCCGCCGCCAACACCGCCTCGGCGTCATGAATCCGGAGATTCGCATCATCCTTGACGAGCTAAACAAGCGTTTCTCCAAGCACGATGCGAAGTGGGATTCGCGATTTGCGGATCAGGACGCCTGCCTCTCGCGCCAGATCCGCGATCTGGAGCAGGCGCAGGTGTCCCGCATGGAGTCGTTGGAGCGCGTCACAGCTGCTCTTGACGGATGGAAACCGTCGATCGAAGGCGTAGTCGACGACATCAAGCTCGAAGTCTCGAAGATTTCTCGTAACTGGGAGCGGGCAATTCTGGATCAACCGGCCACATCTCCAGGCGTTTTCGCCACCGCGCCAGTCGCCGCCCCCGCCGCTGTCGAGCGTCCGCCTCTAGGCGCTCTAGCACCGCCACCCAACGGGCACTGCATCGACAATAGTCACCGGGAGAATGGATACGGGGTAGTTTCTACCCTGGTCCCTTCCCTGGTCAAGGGTATGCCACCAATTCCCCAATCCCTGTCTCCTGTATTAGTTTTGCAACCCCAGTTAGATCATGGCGTTCGTAGTGGTACAACCGGCGTGGGTCACAATGGGTTTTAGGGACCAAAACTGCCTAAGTTTGATTTTCCTAAATTCGATGGTACCCAACCTAAGTATTGGCTTAGTCAGTGTAAGGATTACTTTGAGCTTTATGGTACCGAAACACTCATGTGGGTGCAGGTGGCCAAAATGAATTTCATCGGTGATGCTGCTCGTTGGTCACCTTCTGTAGAGCGTCAGTTGCAAACCTGTTCCTGGCCTACCTTTTCATCTTTGATCTTAGAGCGTTTTGGGCAGGAGCATCATGAATTGTTGCTTAGACAGCTTTTCCAAATTCGCCAAATCGGCCCAGTCTAGGAATACATCACCTAGTACACAGCTCTGGTTGATCAATTCAATGCTTATGGTGGCACTAATGAACCCCTTTATTATACCATGCATTTTGTTGATGGTTTGAAGGATCATATACGTGCTGTTGTTTCAATGCACCGCCCCAAAGACTTGGATACTGCTTGTCTTCTCACCAAATTGCAGGAGGAGGTCGCGGACCCCATGAAGAAGGAGTACCGTCGATGGGACGCTCCTCTGGGTGCCAAGCCGTATCTCCAGAAGGCACTGCCTCTGCCCCCACCGCCGCCCCGCCTCGCGTTACCGGCTCTTGAACCAAAGCCGGCGGTGGAAGGGGCGCAGGGACCATCAACTGAAGACCGCTGGGCTGCCTTGCGCGCCACTAGGCATGCTCAAGGTCTCTGCATGCGTTGTGGAGGTAAATGGTCTCGGGATCATCAATGTCCGCCAACTGTGCAGCTGCATGTTGTGCAGGAGTTATTGGATGTTCTCCAGCTGAATGAAGCCCAAGATCCTGATGAGTTCTCTAATGAACCAGTCAATGAGCAGCTGTTCTTGTCCTTATCAGTGGCCGCTGTTTCAAGTTTCATTGCACCAAGAACAATGTGTTTCTGGGAACAAGTGGGTGAGCAGCAGGTCCGTATTCTGTTGGACTCAGGGAGCTCCCATACTTTTATTAGCCCTGCTGTTGCCGCCCAATGCTCTTCCCTGCAGCAGTTGCTTCCTCCATTGAAAGTTCAAGTCGCCAATGGTCAGGTTCTTACTGTTCATCTCATGTCCCTGCTGCTGTGTGGTCCATCCAGAATTGTCAATTCCAATTTGACCTGAAGGTGCTGCCGCTGTCGTCTTATGACATGATTCTTGGCCTCGATTGGCTTGAAGCTCATAGCCCCATGGAAATTGATTGGAGTCAAAAGTGGATCCAATTTTAGCATGAGGGTGCATCAGCTTATCTCATTGGTATTTTGCCTAAATTACCTGCTGGTGCTGTCCTCCAACTGTGTTCTTCTGAGTTATCTCCATCTTCTGGCAATACATCTTGGCCACCAGAAATTCAGCAGCTTCTCAATCAATATTCTGGACTGTTTGATCCTCCTTCTCAGCTGACGCCATCTCGGAGCTGTGATCATTCAACACCACTAGTTGCAGGTGTTGCTCCTGTTTTCTCTCGGCCTTATCGCTTCTCACCCACAATCAAAGATGAGGTGGAGAAACAAGTGAAAGAAATGTTATCCGCCGGTATTATTCAGAAGAGCTCAAGCCCATTTTCTTCAGCAGTGTTGTTGGTTACGAAGAAAGACAATTCTTGGCGCTTTTGTGTTGATTATCGTTAGCTTAATGCCATTACTGTTAAGAGCAAATATACAGTTCCCATCATTGATGAGCTGCTTGATGAATTGGGAGGTGCTACCTGGTTTTCTAAGCTTGATCTGCGCTCTGGGTTTCATCAGATTTTGCTCAAGCTTAGTGAGGAATTCAAAACAGCATTTCAAACACATTTTGGTCAGTTTGAATTCAGAGTGATGCCTTTTGGCTTAACTGGAGCCCCTGGGACATTTCAAGATGCTATGAATTCAACTCTGGCACCATTCTTGAGGAAGTTTGTCTTGGTTTTCTTTGATGATATTTTGATTTTCAGCTCATCCTATGAGGAACATCTCATTCATTTACAGCTGGTGTTCCAACAGTTGCAAGATCATGATTGGAAGATCAAGCTCTCCAAATGTGAGTTTGCGCAGCGCAGTATTACTTATTTGGGTCATGTCATCTTAGGGGCTGGAGTGGCCACAGATCCACAGAAGGTTTCTGCAGTTGTTAATTGGCCAATTCCCTCTTCTGTTAAGGATTTGTGAGGGTTTTTAGGCCTTGCTAGCTACTATCGCAAATTTGTGCGTAATTTTGGAATCATCGCCAAACCACTTACTGAGCTCTTGAAGATGAATTCAGTTTTCAGTTGGACTGCTGATCATGAGCAGTCATTTTAAGCACTGAAACATGCTTTGAGCACTTCACCAGTTCTTGCTTTACCTAATTTTGCTAAACCTTTCAGTATTGAGACTGATGCAAGTGCTGGTGGTATTGGCGCAGTTCTAGCTCAGGATGGTCATCCTCTAGCATATCTTAGTCGGGCTCTGGGTCATAAATCCCGTGGTCTTAGCACATATGAGAAAGAATATATGTCAGTTTGATGGCCGTTCAACAGTGGCGCTCCTACCTTCAACTTGCTGAGTTCATAATATATATACTGATCAGTAGAGTTTGGTCCAATTGACGGATCAACGGCTCCATACTCCCTGGCAACATAAGCTCTTCTCAAAGCTGGCTAGCCTCCAGTTTCGCATCATCTATAAGCCTGGCTCCACCAACCGTGCGGCTGATGCCCTGTCCCGCAAGACTGCTCATGATTTCTCGTGCGCGGCACTATCGGTGGTATCTCCTCTTTAGATCCAAGAGGTTGTGGCTGGCTATGCTCGGGATCCAGTAACAACTGAAATGCTGGCTAAGCTCTCAATAGACCCTCAGGCCATTCCTGGGTTCTCTTTGCGTGACGGTGTTATCCGCCATGGACCGTGCATTTGGATTGGGGTAAATTCTAAACTCCAACAGAAGCTTCTTCAAGCAACTCACTCTAGCGCTTTGGGGGGCCATTCGGGATTTCCAGTTACCTACTCGCGCTTGAAGCAGATGTTCGAATGGCGCGGTATGAAATCTGCGACTCGTGACTTTGTCCAGTCTTGTATCACATGTCAGCAGGCTAAGCCAGACCGTGCAAAGTTGCCTAGGCTTCTACAGCCATTGCCAGTTCCTATAGCAGCATGGCAAACCATTTCACTAGATTTTGTGGTAGGTTTACCGCGATCCGGCAATTTCAACTACATTCTGGTGGTTGTTGATTCTTTCATGAAGTATGGTCATTTCTTACCCCTATTGCATCCATTTACTGCGGCCAGTGTTGCCAAGTTGTTTCTCAACAATATTTACCGCCTGCATGGCTTGCCTTCGGCAATCGTGTCTGACCGTGATCGTATCTTCACGAGCCATTTCTGGAAGGAGTTGTTCCGTCTAGCTGATGTCTCTTTGCAGATGAGCTCCAGCTACCATCCACAATCTGACGGACAAACTGAACGTCTCAATCAATCCATGGAAACTTTTCTTTGCTGTTTCGTCAATGCCTGCCCTGCTAAATGGTCTTCTTGGATAGCTCTTGCCGAGTTTTGGTATAATGCATCTGCTCATTCTGCTTTGGGTTGTTCCCCCTTTGAAGCCCTTTATGGTTATCCTCCTCGGCACTTCAGCATATCTGTCTTTGATGATGTGGTGGTGCCAGAGTTGTCAACTTGGCTTCAAGATCGGCAGGTGATGACTGAGCTGATCAGGCAACATCTGGCTCACGCTAAGGAGTGCATGAAGCGGCAGGCTGACAAGAATCGCTCTGAGCGTCAGTTCCAAGTTGGGGAGATGGTGTTCGTTAAAATACAGCCCTATGTTCAGTCTACTCTTGCTGCTCGTGCAAATCAGAAGCTATCTTTCAAGTTCTATGGACCTTTCCAGATCATCGCCAAGATCGGTTCAGTTGCCTATAAGCTGCATCTTCCTCCATCCACGTCTATACATCTGGTGTTTCATGTGTCTCAATTGAAGGCTGCAATTACATCTGGTACTCAGGTATCTCCATCTCTTCCTACTGACATTGAGTTGCCCCGGATTCCATTGGAAGTTCTGCAGCGTCGATCAGCCCCTACTTCCACTGGGTCTGTGGAGCAAGGCCTCATTCTGTGGTCTGGCTGGCCTCATGACATGGCGACATGGGAGAATCTGCATCATCTACGCCAAGCCTTTCCGCGCGCCCCTGCTTGGGGACAAGCAGGTTTACAAGACCCGGGGATTGTTAAGGGCTCATCTACTCTAGCTACTACCGATGAAGAGGTCCATGGGCCACAGGCCGAAAGTTGTATTCGCAAGCCCAATACGCGCTTAGCTGGCAGTGAGTGGGTTTAGCGTGCCTGCGTGCACGAGACGGGCACCTTGCCGTGTAATGAGTATAAGAGACACAAAGAGAGAGGGGAGGGGCATCATGTGAATTGTAAACCAAACCTGAACTCTCTGAACTCAGTCATTCCTTTCCCCATCTATTCCCCGCCTATTGCTATGATGTTCGTCTGATTCCCAATTCCCCAATTCTCCATCCCCTGCCTACTGCTAACACCGGCTGCCATCCAAGTTACCTCTCGTCCACCAGCAGGCAGCAACAGCAGGTAATCCATAATCATAAATCATCCAATGATATTCTCTTATATCTATTTAACAGTCACTAGTGATTCTAAATTTCCCTTTCCAATTTCAGACAATATAAAGAAGAGAAAGACTGTGACCACTAATAGCTTTTTTAAACCGATTGGTTCAAGTGCTAATTGTATTGAAGCAATTGCAAGCCGAGGCTTTCAGAGTAATGTCGAAGTGGAAGCTCCTATCCTGGAAGGGGAAACTCATAATGATCATGTGCAGAATCCTAATAATCAGAGTAGTGCTCCTGCTACCGCTGAACCAATCGAAGCCGAGGTTGCCGAGCATCCACCAGTTGTAGCTACTAGATTTGAGAGAGACCCTGGGAAACATGTTCAAATATTGGAACTGCCGGCTGATCAACAAGATAAAGCTCAAAGATTTTATATTTCAGAGGGTCCATATCAACCTGTGTTGGCAGAGTACCCGCTCAGTGAATTAGCTCATCGTCGTCGATTTCAAAGTAACTGGTTCAAGCAATTTACTTGGCTAGAATATTCACCTCATACAAATCGTGCTTACTGCCTGCCATTTTTTTTATTTTCCAAGAAGCCAATTGGGAAAGTTGGATCAGATACATTCATAGTAAAGGGGTTTCCAAACTGGAAGAAAGTTAATTGTTGAACTGAATGTTCTTTTCTAAAACACATGGGGGATGCTAGCTCAGCCCACAATTTTTCAGTTCGGTGTTTTAATAATCTTAAGAACACAATGGCTCAAATTGACAATGTGGTTGTTAAGCAAGCTGAGATAATGGTTGCAAGAGGAAGACGAAGGCTTGCGACTACGATTGATTGCCTTAGGTAAGAACTAACAAGAACAATTTCTCATGTCTTTTTTTTTTGCAACTAGAGTTTCTGCAGTATTTAAATTTAACTTGCTTTCTTTCTGTACTTAGGTGGTTGACATTCCAAGGTTGTCCCTTTAGAGGCCATGATGAATATCTAGGTTCCTTAAACAGGGGTAATTTTCTTGAAATGCTCAAGCTTTTGGCTTCGTATAACAAGGAGGTTAATGAGGTTGTGTTAGAAAATGCTCCCAAAAATGCAAAATACACTTCACCTGATGTCCAAAAGGAAATTCTAAGCATACTTTCTCAGTTTCGAAGTATTCTCCGGGAGATGCTAGTGGTGCCTTACGAATCATTGTCACATTTGATTTTGTGTTTATTCTACTCCTAATGGAAAAAGATTATGAAGATCATTGATGTGTTGTGTCAGACACTCCAAAAGAAGAACACTGATATCTTAAATGCGGTGGATTTTGTTTCTACCACAAAAGTGTTGCTTGGTGAGTTGCGAAATAATGGCTGGGAACCTCTTCTTGAGGAGGTCAAATTGTTTTGTGGAAAGCATGAGATTGATATTCCGGATCTGAGTAAGAAGTATGTTTTCCTCCAAATTATTTGAGTATGAAAGCTACATCATATTTATTCTTTTTTAAAATTGTACTTGTTCATCAGTCAATTCATATCTTCCCATTTGCAGGTATGTTGATGTGACTAAATCTCGAAACAAGAATGACAACACCACAGCCTTTCACCATTACAAAGTAGATGTGTTTAATGTTGCAATTGATCAACAACTAGCAGAGTTAGATGATCGATTCAGTTCTCAAGCGACAAAGCTTTTGTCCCTTTGTGCTTCTTTGGATCCTAGGCTGGACACATTCAACATAGACAATATAGGCACTCTAGTGGAAAAATATTATCCTGCTGATTTCTCAAGTCAAGAAAGAGCTCAATTGGAGAGTCAGCTGCCACATTTCCAAATTGATGTATGCAACCATCTAGAACTAAAGGAATTATCAACACTTGCTGATCAAACAAGTGAACTATTTAAAACAGGTAAATATTCATCTTATCCTATGGTGGACAGGTTGTTAAGATTAGTGTTAACTCTTCTGGTATCAACTGCAACCATCGAAAGATGCTTTTCAGCTATGAAACTTGCGAAGACACGTCTCAGATGTACAGTGGGAGATGGATTGCTGCAAGATTGTTTGGTAATTTATATTGAGAAAGAATTGGCTGCATCAATTGGTACTGATGATATTATTACAGCCTACGATCTTGCTGCTAGTCGTAGATCCAAATTTAAGTTGATAGATATGTAATTTTGTTTTTGTTAAGACTTGTGAAACGTGGTACTATTATTTGAGATTAAAACCAGCTAACATGGCTATCAGTTCTACTTTTCTTTGTCCATTGCCCCCCTACTCAAATCCTGGCTCCGCCCCTGCGTTCAGCGCCCTCTTCTCCTATTTGTGGCCTATGCCATCTAGCTACCGCCGACCAAAATTTGGCCTAGTCTGATGATTTGGGCCCATATTTGAACTGCAAAACAATTGTGCTTGAGCAAGGCATCCCTAGGGATGAAAACGGACGGAATTTTTCCCGTACCGTCCCGTTCCGTTTTCTATATTTTCCCGTCCGTTTCCGTATTTGCGAGATCCCGTTTTCGTATTTGCGGAAGTAGAAAATGGTGTTTTCCGTCCGTTTCCGAGTAATCCCGTTTTAATATGGAATAGACCCGTATTTATTCCGTTTTTATCCCATTTTCAATCTATACTCAACATGTTCAACAATTACATGTCCTTATGTTATGTTAATATAACTACGAATCACCAAATATGTCTGTTATGTTCACGTACATAGCATGTAAATGAATATTAAACTTTGTATATATTATTACATGACTTTATATATGTATACTTTGAGAATATTATATTATGTAATCTTAATTTAATTTTCCGGCTCTGCATCCGTATTTGTTCGTTTCCGTATGTCCGCATATTCCGATTCCGTTTTCGAACCCGTATTTTTCGAACCCGATCCCGTTTCCGCCAAAAAATATAGAAACGGAAGTAGAAATAGGGTTTTTCCGTCCGTTTCCGTCCGTTTTCATCGCTAGGCATCCCCTTGATCCCGTGTTTCATGCATAGTCGCATTTGGTAGCTTGGATAGAAGATGAACTTCCTCACCTAGGGTTAGACAAGATTTGGGAATATGAATGAGTAGTCTTGCAATTAGATGGGTTGTAGACTTAGTACGGTAATGCTATGGTTTTGTCTGCAATTTTGACTTGTACAATTAGTTGCATGTTTCTTATATGCTTAGAATTGGTAGGTTAGTGTACTTGGCCTCATTTGTTTGCAGTTCTTGGTAATGAAGCTATGATATATTGTCTTTGATATTTTTGTTCTTATGTTTCACGGTGGAAGGGTCAAAGATATTAGAGAGTTTTAGAATACGAAGAAAGTGGTTGAGTTGTTTGAAAATCTGCCTAGTTTTAGTGAGCTTGTATGTCGTGCAAGGGAGAAGTTTGATAATGAGGTCGCATTATGAGGATAGTTTGATTACTAGAAGGATATTTCACATTAAGTGCTGATAAATTTGTCAACCAAGCCGCATTGGAGGTATTACAAATAGGCTATGAAAGGGGCTAACACGAGTTGTTTTGAGGTGGTGGTTGACAATGGGCATAGGAAAAACATGTAGACACAAGCCTTAACATTGGAGTTATTAAAGGATAAGAGGTAGAGGAAGTTGGGCTAGTGGTGAAGCTAACTCAAGAGCTTAACATGTTGGAGGTGCCCAATGATTTTGAATAGGTGTTGACCCCTCTAGTGGCCTTCGAGATTTTTTGGGGGGGTCGGGGAGGGGATTTCGGAGCACGATGATCTATACAAATGGCATCGTTAACAATGACTTTGATGTTGGGACATTTGAGGAGGAGGCCAACAAGGACGATGATGATATTTCCCTTGGTTTGGATGAAGAAAAACAAAGCAGAAGGAGATGGAGAAGGACACGATGAAGACAGTGATTTGGATACACAGAGGAAGGAAGAGGGTAATGAGGATGGAGATAGGATGAGGTTCATGTAAATCAGAGGGCTTATGACGAGTTCATGAAAGATTGTTGTTGTACAAGTACAAGGCTGAGCAGTTGTGGCAGCTCAAGGTGGTACATGTTAAGGTTCCTAGTGTACCTAATTACAATTTACACAAAAAAAGTGTACCTAAATACAATGGTACTAGCACGACCAACAAGACCATATGTAATGACATACAAGGCCATATGTAACTACAATGATATTAGCACATAAAACACTGCAAGATGGAAACACATATTTAAGTAAATAGGTTAAGAGATCAAACGAGGCATATCATATAATTGTTATAGGATGATGGATATATTTTAATCTACCCACCTCTGCAAGATGGAAATGTGCGCGACCGAGGGCAGGAAGGCAAGAGTGCGCTGGCTGCCGGCGATGGTGAGGCGTGGGCTAGTGGCCAACAGGATGGGTGGCACGTACGTTAGCGACAAGCTACAACACAAGCAGCATCCTATGGTCTGAGCAGCAGTAGGCAAAGCAGAGCCAAAGGGTAAGAAAGGGGGGCAAAAGCGACATTTCATGTAGGCATGCCATGTTAGACAGGTGAGTTGGAGCGCCACGCAAGCAAAATGTCTAGAAATGTAAAGTTTTTCACTTTCCGGTGGCAAAAATGTAGGAGCGCTTCTAGCGTTGGCAATTGAGCCCGTGCCAAACATAATAGTGGCAAAAAATTAAAAATCTCTCCAAATACTGGTTCCAGCAAAATGTAACTAAACTCTCCGAGATCCAAACAACTCATGGTATGTGAGGCCGTGCCGCCGTGGCATCACGATCGCTCAATTCGGTGCAGCTAGAGTCTGGTATTTACATCCGTATATCCAAAGCACAAAGTTCCACACCACTACTGCTACGAGATTGTCCTGGCATTCATTGAGGATATACTACTACCAGAGTGGTGACGACTGACGAGCGTTCAAGAACCATACTGTATGTCCATTCGTACGTGCCTGTCACAACTCTCACAACCATCCAAGGAGGCAAGAAGTACCGCGAAATTCTCCGGTCCGGACGTCGACCACCTAAATAAAATTGTCCAGAAATAGCCCGCGTTTCCGACCATCTCCACGGAGATATCTAGGACTCCTTCGTATCAGCCCCCGTTTGCTTTGCAGGAGAGCCTTACCCTCGAAGCCGAAGGCCTCGTGCCTTCTCTTCCTGCCTCGGCTCTTCCTCCTCGCATGGAGGAAGTAGCTGTTTCGCCTATGGTCGCTGCCGCCCTAGTGCTCGACAACAATGGCGCCGACGCGATCTCCAACACTGCCATCCCTAGCGTAACCATAAGCGTAGAGGAGAAAGAAGAGATCAATGGGGACGTTTCCACGATCACCTCGGCCGCAAACAACGACGAGGAGTTGTTCACCACTCCCATCTCCTCCAGGAGCCCTTCCACTCGCAAGAAGCGCGGCGCGTTCGGCCTCTTCAGGGCGATGTTCCTGTCCTTGGGCCGGAGCGACAGCATGAAGAAGACGGACGACGGCGACACCACGAGCCCCAATAAGAAGAGGGCCATCGCGGCTGCTGCCGACGACCACAAGCCCGCCGGTGACGAGTCGCCATCGTGGAAACACATCGTGGACGGCATGCGCCCGCTCCGCCTCCGCGGGCAGGAGCTGGAGTACTACCCTCCGCCGCCGCCGCTGGGCCACGCCGACGTGTACCACGACGTGATGCTCCCGCCGCCGTCGCCGGCGCGGTCCGGCTTCGAGTTCGAGGAGGTGGGCATGACCAGCCGCTACGCGTCCGCTGAGGATCTTCACCAGATGGACAGCGCCGACGAAGAGGGTGCTCTGGCGGCGGAGGGTGGCGACGGTGACAGCAGTTGCCCACACGCCATCGACATGCAGGCGGAGGAGTTCATCGCCAAATTCTATGAACAGTTCAAGTCAGAATCGTTCAACGGCCGTGCCTCCGAGTGATCCATTATTGATCCATCCGCTTGCGGCATGCATGTAACCGTTCTGATCTTACACTGGAATTGCATTCATCTCAGACTCAGAGACGACACTACCCAATGTGGATCACGAAAAAAAATGTATCAGCGGTCACATCGATAAACACAGTTCGCCTTATACTGCTCCATGACACCATCTTATTCTTCTTCTTCTTCTTCAACAAACTTCCTTCACTAATTTTAGCATGTACTAGCATCAATCTCTTATATTTTCTCAGAAATATTAGGCTGTGTGCATCTCATGATAGAGATACAGAGGAAGTTTCTAGATTTGATATAAAAAGGGTTTGTTTGTCTACACATCTGATGACCTGATCTTCTTCCCAAAATCTGTCGAATTCTTAACAGATGGATTTCATCAGACTCCGAGATGGACACTTATAAGCCTTCCTAACCTACTCACCCACATGTTAGGTCTCAAACCACTTAATTCCTAGGAGATCTTGATTAATTACCCTAGCACAAGAACACCTAGCTATAAGCACTATGGATTAGCAACTAATTACACCGACTTGAGATGAATGTGGTGCCCCTAGGTCCACTGACGTACAGAGACAATTTATACTAGCGGTAGAAATTGATAAGCACTGGTGCAGTGGTATCATCCATAATTGTGAAAGTCTAGTACAATTGTTGAATCGAAATTGATGGTACTTTTAAAATTGCTAGTACAAATCTATCTTCACTGTTGGTAGTGTTATACAAACCGTCAATACAAATTTGTCTACACCGACAATAACATTATATCAACTGCCATTGCAAGCAACTTCCTAAGGATAGAGAGCAAGTCAAATTCAATTTCCTTGGCGGTACACTCCTAATTAAGGATAAAATTCTTGGCGGTTTGGCTGCTAAGATAAATTCAGCCATGGCAAAAGTTATAGAGCCTCAAACCACCAATGAAATGTGTTACACCGCCTAGGAAATGTATCAAAAAAAGTTCAAAAATCACGGAAACCCTACGACCACCAGGGTAATATCTTTGTTGATGAGTGCCATCACTATACCCATCCTTGAGGGTACAAACCCACCAAGGAAATGATGAACATTGCCAAAGAAATTTTTTTGAGGAGCGATCATCAAGCAATGGCCGCCAAGTATAGAGAGCAAGGGAAATTCAATTTTCTTGGCGGTCCACCCCTTCTTGGTGGTTTATTTGGCCATTAAGGTAAATTGGGTCATGGCAAAAGTCAAAAACCATAAAAAAATTAGTGAACTGCCAAGTAAATATATAATTTCTTGAGGGCCTCAAACCCCTAAGGAAACATGTTCAAAAAATCTCAGCAACCCTATGACCACTAGGCTTCTAACTCACAACCTCAGCATTCTTGTGTTGCTTCCTTACCACTACATCTCAAACTCACTTGTGACTAAGTTTTTGATGTATTGCTTTTGTATCCACTCTAGGGAATTTTGTAATGCATATTTGAGATTCTAAACAAATTCAATGAAAAAAGTTTCAACTAGAAAGTTTTAGATCTCTTCAAGTACTATAATTTTGGCTTAGGTCATTTCTCCATCCAAGGCCAAGTGGAACCACCAAGGACACAAATTACCTTGGTGGTTTACTACAACCCTCATGGAAATGATTATTCCTTAGCGGCTAGATTTTTGCACTCAAGGAAATTCTGGACCCCAAGGAATTTCTGTTTTCTGGTAGTGCATGCAAGTGGTATTGAAGGGACATATTTGCAACAAAACCATGAACAAACACATTTAAAAACTATCACCAACAGAGACTTTTGTCACAAGACCCCATTTATGGTGCTCCAGTGACGAAAACTTTGTCATCACGTAAGGTGGGTCATTAAGTACCTATTGTGATGAAAGAAAAAACATCACAAATTTAATGACAAACACATTTTCGTCATAAACATCTGTGACACTAAATCATGAGAGAACGTCACAACACATTAAATAGGGTGTGACCACATTATTGATGTGGCGAATGACGTGGCAAACATTTTGTGACAAAATTTATCATCATAAATTAGAATCTGGCCAAGTTTTCCCACATGAGATGGACGATTTTTCACCCTCTTTAACTAGGCTTAGCCCATATAAAGGCCATTTAGCTTGGGTCAAACTAATCTCAAGGCCCATTTATTCTTTCTCCCAAAATCCATTCTGCAGCACAATGTTTGCATGCTTATTAATAAATGGACATTTCGGCTTGGGCCAAATCCATCTCAAGGACTACCACATTTGAAGTCAGTTCCAAATACATACAACCCATACCTTTGTGTACATAAAAAAGTTGATAGCATATTTACAAGTCAATCATAAATGTTCTCAATCCAGAAGACCAATTCCATAAACATACATTCCATACATTTCCAATATGGAATCTCATATTGTGCTTGTTTTGGGAAATTTGTACCAAGTTGAGATACCCAAAACCTACTCTTCTTGTGAACCCTAGGATTGAAACCAAACCTTATGTATTGATCTTCTTGATGCATTCTATTAAACACGTGCATGTCATATGATTTCATTAGCTAACCATATCTCCTATACCTAAATAGGAGAACCCCATTAGCTTATTTTTCTAGCTTCTCCTTAAGCCACGTCACTCCTTTTCTTTGGACTCGCTGTTCCTCCATTCCACTATCGATTGGTCTACCACAACACACTATCCATTGGTCTGCCACGAGAAACTGCTACTGCTGCAAATGCATGCAGAAGAAAACCAATGGTCATCGCCACAGTCGAGTTTAAATAAGTCTGCTCCGCCTAGGCATGTCCTGCCCCGCTCGGTAGTACCGCACTGCATTACGCCGCCTCCATCGGTTTTTTTCGCAGCTCAGCCATATCGCGACATCCTAGCGGCGAGATACTGTGCTCTACCTCGACCAAGGCTTGGCTCCTGCATGGGATCACCAAAGATGGACCTCCGTTGGGTTCCGCCCCACTCGACGGCACTACGTTGCCAGGCCTGTTGGCTTGCATGATGCCTGCGGAGCTTTGCCCATGACGACTCGCGCGCCACGTCCGCACCCCTTGCTGGCGGTAGAGCCCCGGGCCGCTCTGTTCGACGGAGGAATCTTCATCCGTGCCGTTGAGCACATGCTGCCACCATGCACGCGATGAGGGTCACATCCAGGAGGGGTAGAAAAACAGAGGGCGATCTGAGCGGAGGTCCGATGCGGAACAACAGTTCCGTGCTGGAAAGGGGAAGACGAATGAGAGGATGAGAGGTAATACGTGGCTGTGTTGATGGTCACTGACACCCGTTTTGACCATCAACATTCCACCTAAAAGTATGACAAAGTGAGGTAAATCATCATCACATGTGTAAAATTTTGTTTAAATTTCACCTAATTTCACTTATGCTTGTAGAAATTATTTGTATGCAGGAAATATACCAAAATTTGGCCAAAATGGTGACAAATATGGACACATGAAGCAAGTGGACGTGAGAGGAGGCCTTAGGCCCACTTGGGCCCGCCGCCTGGCCCCACATGGGCGCCCCTCGGCCCCTCCAAGTGGCCCGCCATGTCACTGATCTGTGGGAGCTGCTCCAGAGCTAATGAGAAGCGTCCATTCAAGTCGGTTTGATCAGCGGACAAGATTTGATGCCGGTGGATTTATGGGCCCATTTTCATAGACTTGGGAGCCTCCACCGACTTACCAACCACCATATCTGCCAAATTTCACCATATGCTGGCTTCACAACCGACTTGAAGGAGCAACCAGCACCCTTGGATGCAAAGCCGGTGCATCCAAAGGTCGGCCGGCGCCCCCCGGTGGCCACTAACCCCCCTGCTGCCTATAAGTACCCCCATGCCTCTCTACACTATAAATAGAGGGTGTGGAGCTTGGTGGAAAGACGCCCCATTAATTTTCAAGCTCTCCAAGCTTCTCTTAGCTTTCTAGCTTAGCATTAGCTATAGAGTAGTAGTCTAGTAGCGGAGCAGAGCAAGAGTGGAGCTTCTCTCGAAGTCCGGAAAAGTATTTTGGGTCTGCTATAGCTCCTTTGTAATTCTTTCATTTCAACATTTACTTTATTCAGTATTTATTTTAAGTACTTTATTCTAGTATTATTGCTTTGCTTTACTTAAGTACTTAGTCATTAGTGTTCATCATTAGTGAGCTTAAGTGCTTATTATTTGGCATTAGTAGCATATGTTATCTCTTAATTAGTAGCTATTCGTTAGTACAGGTTCCACCGTCTAGTTAGGGTGCTTTGATCCCATTTCATCGGAGCTCGGATCGAAGTAGTAAGCCTATAGATTAAGTGCAGTGTTTAGGCTATAGATTACCTGTAGATACGGCTAGGTCTCCGGATAGATTGTGGTAGGTGGCAAGTGGTGACAGCCTTATTCATCCTCTGTATTCTACCACGATAGGTCTAGTTATTAAATCGTAGGACTCGTGGCAGAACTTGTCTATTTAACTCTCCTAGTTAGTAGGCGGGCTGTGCCCCGAAGTACTATCGTATTTCTTCTAGTTATTTATTTACCTTAGTTACTAGAAAGATAAATCACTCGCTCTCCCACCTAGCTATCTCTAGGTTAGCTTATTATTAGTAGTTAGTTTAAATAGTTCACATTCACCCTTCACTTTCGATCACCTGCCTAGGATCAACTTAGACCCTGACTCCTAGCCTAAATATAAATTCTAGCCTTCCGCCTTTCTATGGGATATACGATACTCGGTACTCACCGAGCAAAGTGGTATGCGATAGTTCTGTGCGCTTGTGGAATCCTCCAATAGTTGTTTAGAAATATCATCAAGCTGATTTTTTTTTATTTTTTTAATAATGTGGTGGCTGATTTTTTTTGATAGGGCCCGGCGGCAGTTTTTTAAATGTGAGATGGAAAATATATTTGATAATGACGTGCGGTGGTTTTCTTCTGATGGGTCCCACAACTGATACTGTTGTCTATTTATGTGTATGTTTTTTTTACAAAATTTAAACTATAATTGTGGTTTTTTTAGACGAAGACAGGACCTATAAGAAACTACATGTGTTTTTACAGGTTACACGTGAGTAGTTAGATGCTTTCATCTTTTGTCATATTACCAGATACATGTATTTTCTGTATCATGATATGTATTTGATTGATAGGTGTTTTAAACGTAGCGTTTTGTTAGGCTTTATTCAAGATGGATCATTACTTTTCATTAATACATTTTGAGCTATAATCATGAAGAATGAAAGGAATATTTTTCTCACCGTCCTCATGTACAACGCTACAAAGTCCCCATGTTACTCTACAAAATCCCAGCAGCAACGCGTGGGGTATCATCTAGTATGTTAAATGCACAAGAGCGGGACGTGTGTGTAGTCATCGTACCTACAGGCACCACACTGTTAGGAGCTGGATGTCGAGTTTTTGGAGGGTGGAACCATGTGTCAATGTCCTCAAGGTCAACAATAATGATGAATGGGGCGCTAACAAAAGCCAAAGGCGGGACTTTCACTAATACCACATTGATCCCTGCAATAGATGCTTTCATGTACCATTCATGCAACCTCATCATTTCACTTGAACCATCATAGAGTTCATGCCATGGAAGTAACTGTTTGCTTGACATATATTTTTGGGGACATCTTCATAATCAAATTGTGTTGGCCTACTAGTGGTCTTCGAGGAGTTGGACTTGTTGACAAGTATTGTGTTAGCAGGAGGTATATTTTTCCTCGTCAATAATCTGTAAATCCACTTCTTCGTGTTTGTTGTTTCTATATTTTTGTATATCTTAACCATTTTGGGTACAATAGGTCATGTAATGGCTTGC
The DNA here is from genome assembly GCA_038087645.1 of Saccharum hybrid cultivar R570. Lineage (NCBI taxonomy): Eukaryota > Viridiplantae > Streptophyta > Magnoliopsida > Poales > Poaceae > Saccharum > Saccharum hybrid cultivar. Next base: position 8,397,521 of record JAQSUU010000113.1, read on the forward strand.
TCGATGAAGGATGGTTGTTTTGAAGGCTCTTGCCTCTCAATTAGGGAGGGTGGCTTCATAATTGGCGATTGCAAATTAGGTGCTTGCTCTTCATGTTCATCTTTCTCAGGTGGTAATGTTTAGAACATGATCTTCTTGTAACAACATGAGAAATGGAAGTAGAGGAATATGATCCCTCAAATTGATATCTCATCAATGCTAGAATATGAAGTCGTGATAGCCTATCCAAGATATTAGACCCCCTCAAGAGTGGGATGTCTAATAAGTCTTTTTGATGATCTAGCATGACCATCAACATTTGCACCCTAGCATAATTAATTGTTCAGAATGGGCTCACGATGAAACACGTGTCCTGGAATCACCAAGCCCATGGCAACTTCTATTGCTCGGACATTGGTGCTATCTTATAATGTTGTTAGTGAAAAAGTTGATGGTCCAATGATGTCATCAACTGGACACGTTCATGACCATTGTAGTGCCGATGGTGCTTGGACCTAATGTCCCCTAAAGGTGGAGGCTAATGTTGCAGTTGCTACTACTGTGTGCTCTGTTGTTGAGCCAGTATGCTAGTTAATTACTGAATCAAGTTGAGATCTGGATATTAGCCAAGAATTCTCAAATCAAATGTTTTCATTTCTTGCTTTGCCTCCTCCTTGAAAATTTCATAGCATTTCTCAGGTAACTTGCTTGTAATAGACACATTTCGATCTTCTACATGTTAGCCTACTAGGGAATGCTTCTTTCCAACCTAACCTCGCAAAGATGCTTTGAATGCGACTAGGGTGCTCTAGATCGTTGAGCCCTGGTTTCTAGCATTAGCCAATTGGAGCTCCATTCGTCCAGGCCATTAAATGGGATCAGTAACTTGGTCATCTTCCTTGCCTCCTGTTAGGTCCTCTAGTTTTGGATTTGGAGCTTGTAACCACCCATCCAAGCAGGTGGTGGGGTATTTATTCTTCTTCATAGGCTAGGAATTGGCTTCACTTAGATCTAAGAACTCCTCTGAGGTCTTCTACTCAACAAAGACCTTCCAGTAAGCTTCTATAATATTGTTGTTTTTTGGCCATGGGATCGAGTCCTTGGTATTTAGTTTCGACCTCCAATTACCAAAGTTGATTGCCAACTATCTCATTGAAAATGCCTTTATGAGTTCATCTATACCTTGGGGGAATACAAAAGTTCACCTCAGTTGACTCCATAAGAAAGTTTTTCCCCATATGGTACTCCATAAGAAAGTTTTTCCCCATACGACACTTGTTTTCAATTAGCGAACGTGATGTCTCGCATGCCCCTAACTAGGAACCTAATTGACGAATACCTAGACTAGGGGTACTCTGACCCTCTTAGCATTACAACTTCATATGCTGTGAAGTTCATGCCCCGCTAAGTTCTCCAAGCCCTACTCAGATAGGGCAACTTGGTTTGTGAGGCCCACTCACCTGCAAGGGGCTCTGAGGCCCATCATCCAAGAGCACCATTGCCTAGGGAGTTCCTATTCAGGGAACAGGACCCCATGAAATTCAGAACTCACCTAAGGAGAGATGCCCAAGCCTATTATCCATTCTGCCAAAAGGGTCAAAGGCCCATCGTACCACATAGTTCCACGACATGATGTGCACTACCCATGCACACTGTAGAAGGATTCATGTCCTAAACATTGCCATCCCTATATGAAATAAGAGATAGGGACAAGCCTTACTTACCACTACGACAAGGCTGCCTTGACTAGATGATTGATGCCCGATATGGGGGCACTGCCACCCCAAACTTCCACCTCAAGTACACAAAGAATGGATACGATAGCTCTGAAGCTGATAAGGATGACCAAAGACTCATGCGGGACACACCCGTGGAAGTACCCCCACTATATTTTTTAACCCTACCGCTTACAAAGGTATATAGGGAGGTAGGGGCTCCTTTTCTCACTGGGAAACCTAGAGCCATTCTGGCAATTCTAGGCTCTCTAGACACCCCTCTCTCGTAGTTCTCAACACCCAGACCTCTCATTTGTGCCCCTGCTACAAATCTTGGGCCATCGAGCCTACGAACACGAACGAACACACCTCACTAGCTAGACACAGGGCACACTGCCTGAACTAGTATAATTCCTAGGTCCTTAAGAGTCAAGCCAGCCATGCTATACATGCAACTATAAATTTACCTATCGGTAGTACAAAACTTCGAGGCCAATGGTATTGCAAAACTTAGCTGCCACCTCTAGAGGTTGTTTGGGTCCCCCTTTATGACTTAATTGTGTTATAGCCCATGACCTTGGTCGCTAGTGTCTTCCTCATTCCCCTTGTTTTTGTTTCCATGTATCCTCAGAGGAGCCTACTGTGTATTGTAGTTCTACAATAGTTGGTTGGCGTAATTGAGAAGTTATCTATATATAGAAGACAAACAAGCATATTACGTTAAATATTAATTAGTTCACATCATTGTGTATATATAGATCTTGTTGCATTGCATATTTTATAAACCATACCTCATCATGTGATTGTAATCTAGGTCAACCTTGAGGGATTTTTTTACATTATAGCTTAAACATATTCTCCCTTGAGTATGTGACTCGGATTATTTGGACACATAATAGTTTATTAATTCACATGAGTTACTTCAATTTTTGATCCAACAAGTATTTGATACTTGGCATTGCATGGCTTGATTAGTCCTCGGTGTTTAACATAAATACTTGCTTCTTCATTCATCTTAGACTTGGCCTCTTGGTCATCAAGCCGTCACTTGTGCTTTACTTGTGCTTAGTATCTCAAAAGTCAAAACCATTTCACATTATGTGACTAAAATAAATTTGAGTATCCTACAATTATATAAACAAGCTTATTTTATCCCATCCAAGACCGCGTTGCAAATTTAGGGCTTCGCCAAAGCTTCTAGGTCCGGAATGAATGAGTTGTGAAGCTCTATTTTTGTTAAAAAATTCAGAAATGCTCCTCCGTAGGAAGGTTTTTCCTATCAAACGCTACTTTAATCGGATCTAGCCCATACAGATGGTCCAACAGTCTCTACCTGACATATTTCTCTCCCACACTGCTACTCGTCTTCCCGATGCGGCACTGGGGAGGGCATTTGTGCCTAGCGGCGTGCTCGCCTTTCTCCTTCGCCACTGACCTTCTTTCATCACTACCTCTTCCTTCCTCGCAGCCCTGCTTGCCTATGCCCACCAGCAGCAGCCACCTAGGCGCGCAGGCACTGACCGCCACGTGTGGCTAGGTAGCCAGGAGAGGTGGCCATCACTGGCCAAGCCTAGGCCAGGCGCTAGTGTAGCTAGCCGCTGCTAGGCTGTGCCACCATCCTCGATCGCCGACTGCCAGAATCAGCCGTTCTCCTGCTCTGTGTTGCGTCATAGGGAAGAAGGGTGAAAACCGCATGTTGCAAGCGTAGGTTTCAAGTGTTTCAAATGTTTCAAAGATATGTTGCAAGTGTTGTATATTGATTTTGCAAAAGTATATCAGTATGTTGCGCATGTTGTAATGGCTATACACGTACGTTTCAAGTGTATATTCTAAATGTTTCATCTGTTCTAGTCGTATGTTGTAAGTGTTTTATTTGGATGTTATAAAAGTGGATTTAGATGTTGCATATTCATGCATGTTGCAAACTGTCGATGTTTTACCACCAATAGCCTGTCACGGGGGTACCCGGGACAGTTGTTCGGGCTTCGGCAGGTGCGGAACTCAATGGTAAACGCAAGAGATAGTCGATTTATACTGGTTCGGGCTCTCAACCGTGATTGAGTAATAGCTTTTACATTCAGTCGGTGTTAGCCTTTTACGTTGAATTGATCGGTATGTTCTGTTGTCCCTCACAGGGGTGCCCACAACCTCTCTTTCTATCGGTAGAGAAGGCTATGGTGCAGTTACAATCCTAGTCACATCTAAAGAAGGTGTCTTATACTAGATATAGAAGGTACTTTCCTACAGGAGTCCGGCTAGTCTGGCCTATTCTACTCGGATTCGGTGTAGCAGTTGCTGCTCTCCTTCCTGGTTTAGTGTATGGGCCAGGCCAGAGCCCACGACTTGTCATATCGCTGGGGAACCCTATGAGTCCCGCATCGATAAGCCCATGAGCATTTCATGGTTGAACTCGAAAGCCTCCTTGTTTCCCTAGCCTTGTTTGGTGAAACAAGCCTGGTCCAGGTTCTTTCAAAGAGAAGCCTTGAAGTGGTCTTTTCTTGAAGAAATCTCCTGAGTGATGTGCGCTTTTTCGAAGAAAAAGGGCACTCAGTGAGTGTAGCCCCCAAGCCTCTTGCTATTTGGAACAAAAAGTTGGAGGGTCTTAGATCTTTATCGTTGGAAAAACTGAAAATCTCTCCTGAGGATATGTACCATGTAGCCCCCGAGTATATATCCGGGTTCTTTTGTTTAAGAAGAACTCGGATAGAGGGTCTCTTGTCATGTTCTCAGATAGCTTGCTTTCTGTCAGAGGTAGGTGGTAGGTGGTAGTTGAGTTGGTTGAATGCTACGTTGTCACGAGTTGCACAGTGTTGTCATTTTCTTTTGGATATACTATTCTCGAGTACTGTGTTTTCACGCGCGGTTGCTTTTCCTTTACTGCTTTCTGTCACTTCTCTGAATCTTTTGTCATTGGTGCACTTATTCCATGTACACTGCTTCTTGACCTATAATTATCCCCTGGCGAGCTGCTGCAAATCGTTGAAGTGTTGGTGTAGATGTTGAAGCATGTAGTCATGAATATGATGGTTTGTGAGGTAGAGCAGCCCCCCGGCGTGAGTCAAAAGTTTTATATTGCTTGTAGTGGATGGAAGAAGTCTTATGATAGAGATTAGAGGTAGACTAATCTGTCAGTGGTATTGTGTCGGGTAGTCTGTTTTGGCAGATGGAAGAGGTGGGGCTCGTTCCCTCATCCAGCAGCTCCGAGTTGATCCTCCCATTCTGGCTCACGACTGTCCAATGCAGATCAGCATCTGATCTAGGGTCACATCGGGCTTGGGTAGACAGATGCCGGTTAGCCTCGCCTAGTCCATGTGCTATTGACACCAATCTTGGATGCACTGCGCTCCTCCTTTGAAGAAAATAGTATAGCTGAGTAGAGTGTGTTCTACCGTGTAGCAACTAGAAACACGTAGTCATTCCATAGCCGAGTTCTGCTAGGTTCCTTGTTGCTACCTTGTTTGTCATAGTACCAAGTTCGTTGGGTCTTGTGAGATCTGTAATCTCATATCTCTTGAAGATATTTGTAATAGAAAAATCTTGTTTTCTGAGTTGTCTCATTTTTTTGCTTGTCTGAGTGCTTTTGAGTATCATCTAGGTTGTTCTAGTAAATCCGGGTTCTTTGGCAGCATTCTGTAATCTTTTCTATGTATCTTGCAAATGGTGAGTTCTTTCTGAGTTGTACGAGCTTTAACAATTCGGCAATGGCGCAGTGTGAATGGATAAGTCTGAAATCTGCCCGTTGTACTGTTCCGTTGTGAAGAGGCGTGCAATCTGTCACTTCGGTTGCATCTTGCATTCATTGCGTAAAAGGTGGAAAATGATCTGTTGGCTTAATGGGCCATTTGGGCTGCGTTTTACCATTATAAATATATATAAGGGGTCTTTCTTCTTCTTTTTCCTTACTTGCCTTGGCCTTCTAGCATTCTGCCTTCGCAAAACCCTAACCTCCCTTTAGAGCTCCGCCGCCGCCGTCGCCGCCATTCAAGTGCCGCCATTGCCCACGCTTGCCACCGTCTTCTCCATGAGACTAGAGTGTCGTCAGTGTTTGGGCAAGAAGAAGGTGTCAAGCAACAAGTCAAAGGAGGTCCTAGTGGATGAGGAGGAGGCACTCAAGGTGATTGAAAACCAGGAGTTCATCGCCATGAGGGCTGTGGAGAAGATCTGGCCTTCCCCGACTACCACGATGGACCAGCTGAGGGAGCTGGTTAGTGATGGTTTGATCCAGGAGCAAAGCTTCGCTGATTGGAAGACTCCAGGCCATCACCAGGTTCTTGCCCTCGGCCCTAGTGAGATTGTTCTGTTCATCTCTTTCATCCGCGCTAGTCTCTGCCTCCTAGCGTCTCCTTTTTTTCATCATTTTCTTCAATAATTTGGTATTTCCTTAAACCACCTGACCCGAAACGTTGTCCTCCATCTGTTAGTGTTCATTCATCTTTGCGAGACTTTCCTTAGAATCCTTCCTTCTATTTTCTTGTTTCGCTATTTCTTCTGCCTAAAACCACACCCCCGGAGTGACAGTACTTCTTCTCTGGGTGGTTGTGGAATTCAATTTTTCCAGGGTAAAAAAGGCTTGTTCTTCGATTATGACTTGGTTGATTTAGTCAAGGAGTGGCGTTCCGAGTGGTTTTACGCTAGGAACATGAACCCTCCTCTTGTTGTTCATTCAAATTCCGGTCCTATGGTTAACGACCGTTGGGAGAAGGCCCCTCTGGCGAGTGAGGAGCTCAATAAAATCAAGCCGCTGCTTGAGAAGATTCAGACTCTGAAGTAGCAAAGCCTGACTAGATTCGGGATTGTTGCCAGCTTCCTACATCATCGAGTTTAACCTCTGAAGGCGAGGGAGAACTACGGCTTTGAGTACTCTGGAGATGAGGACCCATCTCAGATAGTTCTGATTCTGGAGTTGACGGAAGAAGAGGTATTGGAGCACCTCAAGAAGGTCCTGAAGGGGGTGACTATTGTCCCTCATATGGTCCTAGAGTACCGTGCTGATCGTCCACCCTCTTTTGTAAGTTATTTTGCTCTTTGCGAGTACTTTCCTCCTTTGTTTCTTTATTGCGAGTACTTTTTGTCTTTCTTTCTTCTGCTTACCTTATTGTTTTTTGGTTGCTTGTAGAACTTGGGGTGGAATTTTGATGATTTTCCCTCGCTCTCCTTCAAGAACAACCCTATTGGGGTGGGGGTTGATGAGAACCAGGCGGGAGCCTCTGTAACTAGTAAGTCCCGCTCTGTCACTATACTTCCTGGCGTTTCTTTTGGGGAATTCGATCATTATGTTGAATATGTGCCACGCCTAGTTCCTCGAGCTCCTTGCACCACTTCCAAGAGGACGCGGGCTGATGATACTTCCGCCAGTGCGTCCGCCACCAAGAAGTCCTATTATCCAAGTACTCATCTAGGTACTCAAGTCATAGGTAGCATGCTCCTAGGTGAGCATATCAATATTTTTTGCCTTCCTTGGTGTTTGTTTGCGTCCTTAACCGAGTACTTCTTTTCATTTTTAGATGGCAGCATGGTTGAGTTCCTCGAGGGTGAGGATGAAGAAGATGGTTTGGCCCTTGCTACTCATTGGTGAGTATTTAGAGCGTTCGTTCCTGTTTAGTCTTGTGTTGATTCAAGTTCTTCTGCTGATTCGTCTCGCCTTTATCTTTTGCAGTAAGCAGGGGTCGAGGTCGAGTTCTATAGGGATTCAGGCGCCAATCTCACCAAATTTTATGTAGGGCGGCGATGGTATTTTTTCCACCACCATGCCCCCGCCTAAGCCATCTGTTCAGCTTGGGGGTATCAGCCTGAAGAGAAGAACAGCCAGGTGAGTGAATTCTGACTAGCTGGTTCTATCCTTGTTCCTCATTTTTTTGTATATTTCCTTATTAGAGAGTTCTTTGTCATCTTGTAGGCCATCATCATCACCTTCCCCTAAGCCCCAGCTGACTTCATCTCAGTCAGCTGGTGCTCCTCCTCATACCGAGTCCCAAGGTTTGGAGCGTACGGTCAGTGAGGCGACTGTGGGTGAGGAGGTGGCCCAGGTTGATCAAGCCATTATGGAGTCGCCTAATCCCGAGGTGACCATGACCGTGGTAGAGAAACCGACTTCAGAGGCGGCTGGGACCTCTACCGTGCAAGACACGGCTCTGGTCGTGGTTTCATCTCCTCTACTGACTTCTTCTCTTGTCGGCCATGCTTCAAGCAGTTAGCGTCTGGAAGATGATGTGGTGTTAGAGTTTGATGCCACCCATCATCTGTCCAAGCTGAACGCAGCTTGGGAGTACCTCTCAGTTGGAGCGGCTTCCTTTAGAGAGTAGCTTCAGGTAGGCATCTTCTTCTTTCTTATTTTTGGCATTCCGGCTTCTTTTACTTCTTTTTCTCATTCCCTTCCTTTTTCTATGGGAGAAGTCTTTCTCTCGGGATCACTCTAGCTTCTTCGGCTTGGGTGAGATTGAGAAGAAACTGGCCTTTGAAGTGAGCTAGCTGAAGGCGGAGCTGGAAAGTAAAGATGTGGAGCTGGATGCTAAGCGTCAGGGGCGTAAAACTTCTGAGGAGCCCCTCCGTGCTCAAATCAGTGAGTTGGAGCAATGGAAGGAGGATGCCTTGGCTGCCCTACGAGAGGTGTCTGAGAAGTTTGATAGACTTGAGAAGGAGTGTGAAGGTATCCCAGGTTCTTATATGCTTTGTTTCCTCTTATCTCTTGTTTCTCTATTTTTCGTTTGTCTAACTTTCTCTTATTGTCTTGATCAGCCCTCCGTAGAGATAAGCAGAAGCTCTCAGAGAATGTTGAAGAGATGAAGATATCGGTTCGCTCTAATCACAATAGAGACAAGGAGGTAAAAGCTCATGTTGAAGAAGAACTCGCTTGCCCCTAGCTGATTAGACTTGGTGCTGACCAAGATCTTGTGCAGGGAATGAAAACCATTGATGATTTATCCAAGAAGCTGGTTGTATCTGACCAATAGTTTGCCACCTTGTGGAAATCTTTCAAGACCATTGCCAAGCTTCTTCAGACTTCTAAAGATGATGGAAGGACCTGGGATGACTTCATGCCGCTGATCCCTGTGTGTCTTTAGAATTTCATCAAGAAGGGGGTCACGGCGTGCGTCAAGAATGTCTTGGCACATGTACAGGTTCTTGCTCTGATGGTCCCTCTAGAAAAACAAAGGGAGGAAGCCAATGATGACAACTACTTGGAGTCCATTGAGAAGGCTGAGCTTGAAGTTAAAGATCTGGCCAACTTCATCACAAGAAGCTTGATATTCAACTCCCTTCTTCTGATGATAAAGCTGACAGCTAGGATTTGTAGTGCCCAGACACCTCCTTCTTTGTAAAGATATACTTTATATGCTATCTTATAAAGAAACTCTGGCTCTTTGGATACATCTTTACTACTTGCTTGAATTATTCGAGTAGTCGTCCTTTTGTGACTCTCTTTGAGTTGTTTTCCCAGATCATGGGATTTTCTTTAGCTATGTGCTGGATATAAGCCTTAGCCATTGTGGGCGTATCCAGGCACTTTAGAGTTATGTCCCTCCAACTGGCCGTACCCTTGTTTTTACGTTCTTGTTAAGCAATGGTGCTAGGTCAGTTGGGTTCTTTCATCCGGTGTGGAATAACTCTGTCGGTGTTCGGTCCCGAGGGGGTCCTAAACCAACGAGTAAATGTTGCGTGTCCCTTTCCTGGATGGTGATGCAAGGAGAACACACGGGGGTTTATCCTGGTTCGGGCAAAAGAAGGCCCTACGTCCAGCGGGGAGGGAGAGGTTTGTATTTCCTTGCACTGAGGTGCTTGTGTAGGGGTTACAAGCTTGTGAGAGAGAGCGGCGAGCCCAAGTCTCAAAGAGGAAAAAAGAGTACAAGGATGATTGCTTGAGATGTTGATCTCTATCTTGTGTCCGGCTTGTTGTCCGTTGTCTTCTGTCCGTTGTAGAGCCCTGGCCTGCCCTTTTATAGGGCGAGAGGAGGCCAAGACGACAGGGAGCCTTGAGATGATGTTTTGTCGATCCTTGTTAAGGCGACTGTTACGACGTGCCCTAGGAATGGGAGGCCATCCCTGGACACCACGGTGACATAGAGGACGAGACGCTGAAATGACCCGGAGTGCCGTGCCATGCCGTCCTCCCTTCCCTGTTGAGCCATGCTAGGTGTCGAGGCTGGGTCGAGGCTGGGTCGAGACCGAACGGATAAGTCTGAATCCCTGGGATCGCGGTGTACAGACTTTGTCGTATCCTCCCTCGAGGGTAACTAGTGACGTACAGTGCACGGTAAGGTGGGCACAGTGACGGTTTTCACCTCCCATCACGGGATGGGCGGTAAAACAGTGAGGACTGACACTGGCATTGTTCCCACGTCGACCCTGATCACAGCCATGCCGGTAGGTGGTAGTAGGTAATCGCATTAAATGCTATAGCTTTTGTCCTGGGGTAGGTAAAGAGAGGGGATCGAGCATCTCGACCCGGGCTCACGCGAGTCGGAGTTTTTTCTGGTGGGCGGACGAGCCTCGCGCGGGCCGAAGCGCGGTCGAGGTGCCCCCGTCGAGGGTGCCTCGTACGAGTCGGAGGCGGAGCGCGGTCGAGGCACTCCGTCGAGCCACCCTCGTACGAGGCGGACCTGGTGTGCGGCCGAGTTTGGGCGCGGCTTAGTCGTTTTGATTTCTATTATCGTTAAGTGTGGGTGCCCCTATACCATTGGTACCGACAGTAGCCCCCGAGCCTTTTGGTGAGTGTGCGATCACTCTCCTAGAGGCTTTTTTGCTGATGAACTAGAGTCGTAGCGCCGTTGACTTCTCCGGTGGGGGCGCGCGAGCGCACCCGCCGGGTGTAGCCCCCGAGGCCTCGGTGGAGTGTTGAAGACTCCTCCGAGGTATTTTACGTGTTTTATCGGGGAGTATTTTGATGTGGTCGAGCCCCCGAGCCTCGTGCGCATGAGGTCGATCAGAGTCCCGGCCGTCTTTTGTTGTGCGACCCTCAAGCTCCTCCTGCAGAGAGGAGGAGGAGGGGTGGGGAACGCCGTACTACCCTGTTTGGGCGAGTTCCGACGATCTCCGGTGAGCTGCTAGCGGGGGAATTCGAGTGCGAGCCCGTGCTCCAGTCATTAGGAGTCGGCTAGTGGCCCGGAGGCGCTCTCAAAAAATGCCAAGGAGTGGTTGTGCGGATGTCGATTCCCTTCGACGGGATCCGAGGGCTCGATGCCTCCCTCAAGGGGATTCCTACGTCGACCTCCTCCTTTGGCCTCGAATACGTCTTGGGGTGCCTCGAGAGCGTGGCTCGAGCCCTGGCCATGCACGGGCGCATCCCTAGTCGTCCCTAACTCTGTTGCTCGAGGGCGGCTGTCGAACCCGGGTCGAGGGCCAGCTCCCGTTCCCTTGAGACTTATGACGGGCTCGGGGCCCATTTACTAGGCATCTAGGAATATTCGTCCGCGGATCTCGCCCCGCCCGTTAGCCAGGCGCGCCTTTTTAGGGCGAAATCGGTGCGGTAGTGGGCGACGTGGCGTTCGGTTACGGCGTGGGGGATGGCCACATGCCCGGCTCCTGCAAGACGTGGGGGGAATGGTTAGGTGAGCGCATTTAATGCGGGAAACTGTTCCTACCTTTTTGCGCGGCCGTTGGGCTTCCGCCGGGCATATAAAACCAAAACCTAGGGGTCTGCGTTCCCCACCGGTTCCTTGCGCTCTTGCCATCTTCTTGCCCTAGACAGCCCTTGCCTTCTTGCGTTCTCCGCCCACATCACCACCGCCACCGCATCCTCTTCGCCCACCCCCCTTCCGACAGCACCGATGGCAGGAAAGAGCCAGATCCTCCCCGCCGACGACTGGGCCGCCTCCTCGGTGACGGAGAGGAGGTTGGAGGAGTTGGTCGAGGACGGGCTGCTGCGGCCAAGGACGAGTCGGTCGCAGCCGGAGTGGATCGCGCCGCCTCCTGCCCACCGGGAGCCAGCGCCCCCTGAAGGGTACGTGGTGAGCTTCGTCTGCTTCCATGAGCGGGGGTTTGGCGTATGTTGACGGTCCTTAAGTATCAAATATAATTGTCAACTAAACATGGAAAAGGATCAATATGCACCAAACATCTAGAATTAGGGTTTTATCTGACAGAATTCCACGAGTTTTGGTGTTTATCTATTTCTACAGGGAGTTATCAGATAATATGGAAAAGAGGTCCACATGTCGGGTTAATGACGGGAAAATTACTTGGCACACAATTATCTTACATCTAGAAGACTCCAGAAGCCACGGGAACAAACGGGAGCCGTAACGGGCCAGGACACAGGGCGCCCGCCCTGCCCCTCGGGCCAATCAGCTTCTGCCTCGCGGATTATGCTCCACCGCCTCTCTAGATCAAGGAAAACCGTCCGTTCTAAGTCGGTTTGATCCGACGGTCCAGATTCATTTGAAAGGGCTATATAAGCAAGGCACCACCACCCCAGGGGAGAGGAGAAATCATTATCAGAGGAAGCCAGAAAAGTTAGGGTTTAGGAAGTTCTCTCCCGCAGAGAATTAGAAGTAGCTACTCCATTGTTTTTCAAGTCTTATAGGTTTGATTAGATAGAATTAGAGAAGTAGAGCATTCAAGCTCTGGATTTCGGATCTTCATCAATAAAGATTGGTATTATTTCATATCATTCTCTACTACTTTATTCTAATTGCATTATGTCTCTGTTTATTATGTTCTTAGTTTACTCTAGTTCTATAATTGATATAGTTATGATTGATAATGAGTTTATGTATGAGTTTGCAAAGCGCTTAGCTCTTACCTCGAGGGAGTTAAGTGGTAGATCATATGTGGGCGTGGTGCTTAGATATTATTTACCTGCAAATGTATCCTATTGGCCGGGTTGTGTGGTAGTTCGCGATAGTGACAGCTTCGTTGATTCTTATATAGTCCACCCTCCGTTGATAGGACAGGCAGAATTTGTATTGCGGAGTAAGTCTTACTATGTTCTGATTTACTTTAGCAATGTTCCTTATACATAAATAAAGAGTCTTTATGCTATATATGATCTTGTAGAATGTTTAGAGTAGATTGTGACTTAGTAGATAGTAGATACTTAGAATCCATTCTCTAGCTAATCCGACGTCACCTTATATCAATATGGAGTAGTCTATTTCTAATCGCTGTGTTATTTACCCATGAGCTTATAATTCATTATCTTTATTTATGGCTTACCCCCTGCCAAAGCAAGTGACTGTGTGACGAGTTTCTCATTAGTAATCATGTTTAGCAAAGTTGATCTCTAGTCTATGTCATTCTACACCTGCTTTCACCGTTCTCTTAAGCAAAATATAAATAACGATACCCGGAATACTTTTCCTGGTGAAATGCTACAATGAGGTATTTTATCTGTGCGCTTGCGGATAGAATAGATTATCTTCTAAAGAGCCCTTTACATTTATAAATACCTATGTACACTCTGGCACCATGCTGGGGATGACAACCTAGTATTTAAGTGGTGTTAGTAAGTGTCAACAAGCATTTCTGGCGCCGTTGCCGGGGATCGGTAATAAAAGTCAGGAAGTCATCAAGGTTATTCACATAAAATTTTTTAAACTAGACTATTGAGAAAAATTGCAAAAACAGCTACTAAGTGAGAAATCATAACAAGGCACCTCTACTTTGGCAGGATTCACCCTGTTGTTTTTCTATGTTTGTATTTTTATACAGGGTATATCAGGATTGACTTTGGTACATTCAACTCTTCATCATCAGAACCAAAGCAATCAAAAAGAAGAAGCTAGTCACCATTTGTTGAAGCTATGGCACAAAAGACGTTACAAGAATTCTCTGCTCCAACTCTTGAGAACATTCCAACTGGTCCAAGAATTGAAGCAGAAGAACAAGAAGAAGCACCCGAGTTTGAGCTCAAGTCAAGCCTCATCAATTTGGTGCAAGCTACACAATTCACTGGAAAGGTACACGAAGATGCAAATGCACATCTGCAGAATTTCCTGGAGATTGAAAGCACAATCCGCATCAACGGTGTTCACAAGGACGTCATACTACTTCGCCTCTTTCCATTCTCATTAGAAGGAAAAGCGAGGAAGTGGTTTTACACTCATAAAGACAACATCAATAACTGGACGGACTTGTCAGATGCCTTTCTAGCAAAGTTTTTCCCTATAGGCAAAACAGCTGCCTTAAGAGGAAATATTGTCAATTTCCAACAGCAGAAGATAGAAGCCATTTCAGAAGCATGGGAGCGTTTTCAAGGATACATATCAGATTGTCCTCACCATGGAATGGCTAGATGGTTACTTATGCAGACCTTCTACCATGGATTAACTCAGAAGGCTCGTGAGTGCCTAGATGCATCTGCTAAAGGATCATTCTTGGAGCTTACAATTGGACAAGCTGAGACACTTTTGGAGAAGATATCAGAAAATCAAGGCTGGTTCCAAGACAAAGCTCAACAATGTCATCAAACTGAAGAAATACCAGAAGAAGTACATGCAATATCAACCAAGATGGAGAATTTGCTCCATTGGATTGATCAGAGGGCCAAGTTCAAAGAAGATCAAAGAGTCATTGAAACAACACATAAACCCACTGTAAGTCAACCCAATAGTAAAGGTATTAACTTAGGTAATTCCTTCAAGCCACTTAAGGAAATAATAGCTCAACAAACCAAAATTAATGATAAAGTTAAACAAAGGCTAGATACAAATGAATCATCTCTAACAGATATACATAATAAAATGGATTTTCTATCAGCTGCCTTTGATGAGCAGAACACTATTAATAAAAGGGTAGAACTTAAATTAGCAAAGCTAGCTGCTGCACTGCCTGTTGCTAACCTTGAGCAGGTAAAGAACATAATTACCAGAGGAGGGAAGGCCACTAAGGATCCTCCTTTCCCAAAAGAGAGGCAAAGAAAACCAGCATCAGTGCAACCAGCAGTGATAGAAGAAAACCCTATTGAAGCAGAAGAGCTGCTACGATCACCAAGAACTGGAGAAATGATGAAAGATTTTTACGACACCAACTATTTGCCATTCCCTAGAAGAAACAGAGGACCACAGTCGGATGAGCAGTTTGGTAAGTTTGTGGAGGTAATTCAGAAATTATATGTCAACATACCTCTACTTGATGCCATACAGGTACCCACATATGCAAAGTACATTAGAGATATTCTTAACAAGAAGAGGCCACTGCCCACCACTGAGGTGATCAAGCTGACAGAAGAGTGTAGTGAGGCCATCCTCAACATACCATTAAGAAAGAAGAAAGATCCAGGATGTCCCACCATTGATTGCTCGATCGGAGACCAACACTTCAACAATGCACTTTGTGATCTCGGAGCAAGCGTCAGCGTGATGCCAGCATCAGTCTACAAGAAGCTCAAGCATACAACCCTTGAACCAACATCAATGTGTCTACAACTAGCAGATCAATCAATTCGACACCCGATGGGCATCGCCGAAAACATCCCAGTCAAGATAAGAGACTTCATTATACCAGTAGACTTTGTGGTACTGGACATGAGTCCCGACTCAAAAGTGTCCATTATCCTTGGGAGGCCATTTCTGAGTACCGCCAACACCCACATTGATGTCGGAAAGGGAGAAATCAAGTTCAACATAAACAGACAAGAAGAACACTTCACATTCAAACCCAGACCAGAGAGAGACTCCACAGTGAAGGAAGTTCATGAAGAAGAACCACTGGAGGCACCATCTCCGGAGGAAGGTAAATTAGAAGATTGAAAGATTTAGAGGTCCAGCTTGGGGAACCTAAAATTCCCAAACCCTCGCCGGGAGGTAAATCGGTATTTATCCATTGCATATTTAATTCTTGCATTAGTTATATTCATGCATAGCATCATAAAAAAAAAGAGAAGCCCCATATAAATAATACATATGGTGTGTAACAACCCATATTTATTAATTATAGTGGTGGCATAAAAATATTTTTCCATGATCATTTCAAATTGTTTTGAATTTCTTTAGTTTTTCTCCTGCATTATATTTATCATTTTCAACCTTCTAGAAGCATGACCCACACCCTTGGGTCCCACATGTCATACACTTCACCTCACATACATCCCATCACATAATTTCATCCACCAATATGTTTCCACTCACCAGACATCTTTCCACCGTCCAACCACTATCAAAACATCCTTTTTCTGCATGAGATCAAAGCAAAGGACCAAGTGGAGAAGAGGCAGCCAGGATGGGCACCAGGGGTGGGCGCCCGCCCACCTACCCAGGGCGCCCACCCTGTCCCCTGCTCCTTCTATAAAAAGCCACCTCCAGTTCTCCTTCTCTTCACACACTCATTTCAGAAAACCCTGCAACCTCATAGTTCTCAGTTTCCAAAGCATAGTTCTAGTAGAGAAGAGAAGAGAGAGTGAAGAAGGGGAAGAGAGTGTGAGAAGGTTAAGAGCTCTTTTGAGTAAGAGAGCTAGGTCACTTAGTCAGCAGTAATCCCGCTGTCCAGCGGAACTAAAAGTTGTTAGGGGGAGGCCCTGTTAAAATTAAAACTTGTCTTGAACGATTAACCCCCGGACGACTGACTTTTGGACGGCTAACCGCTGACATTTTTCTAACATATTCTCCACTAGTTGTGTTGGTGTCTACTCTTTCTTTTTACAGGATGTTGAGGAAGATCAAGAAGGCTAGCAAGGCCATCAAGAATATCGGGACAAGGAGTTCGTCCCGACACTCCTCCCGCCACTCGGAAATGAGCGTCGATCCGGCACCCCAGCAAGCTCCATCATCCTCCTCCGCTCCTAGGATCAAAGTGCTCCTCAAGCCAGGAGACCTTGATCTCAAGAGCCGTAGAGAGAAAGACATCTACCAGCAGTTAAAAGGTAGGTACTTCATCCATACCCCCACTCTTGATCCACTGCTTTTACTAGAAACGGGGATGGGCACCGAGTTTGATCTTATCTTTCGCATGCTGGAGTGGACTAATTTTTGGGATATCACAGAACTGGGTTCTCGTCTCCTCACCATTGAGTTTTTGTGCACTTTGCAAATTTGTGAAGGGGGCATTGTTTTCCGGATGTTCAAACAAGACATCATGTTGTCTTGGAGAGAACTAAGTGACCATCTTGGTTTCTCTCCAAGATGTCTTTTAGACATTGATACCGGTTTACCAAATTTTGATCGAAACCAGTTTTGGAGAGAAATCTCTCGAGATCTGTCTTTCAACCAGCCCTGAACCAGTGACATGGAGCATCCGACTCTAAGGATGTTCCACAAATGGCTCGGGTATAATTTGTTCTTTCGTGATGACATTAGGAAGGTTAGGATTGGAGATTTGCAGCTTCTCTATGCTGCCATTAACAAAACCGCCGTTTCACCCGTCATGCTTTTAGTCTCCCATTGGCTTGCTATCCCCACTCTTCAAGGTCCAGTCGGTTGTACCTCGCTTGTGACTCGCCTTGCCACAAATCTTAACTTATTGGAAAATTCATCTCTTGAATTTATTGATGAATCAAGAACATATCATGGCTATGACACATTCCGGCAGGTGAGGATGTTAAAAAGGGAAATTGGAATTATGTATATGTTGTACGACAATGATGTCAAGGTTCGGTTACCTAACCCGAGCCTTGGCCTCTATGCCGTACAAAATTATTTGATTGATGTTGTAGCAGAGCCAGTGAACCAGCGTGTACCACAACGCGTGGCATCCGAAAGGATTACCACTCATCAAAGACACGACTGGTCTGGAGCTGATCCTGGACCGGAGGAAGCAGCACATCTTCATTATCGTGATTACAACCCCCGAGTCCTTAGGGACCCATGGGTTCAATCCACGCAGCCGCCTGAACCAACACCGGAGGAATGGCCGGAGGGCCAAGACCATCAGTGGGCTAACCCACCATACACTGCAGGCAGATTTTCTGCTGATCCCTATGGAGCCTCAACCTCCAGGACCCAGCCCCACTTTGATGCAGGACGCTACTCCGACGCCTCCTATGTGTTCACGGGTGATTATTACTATGATACCCGTGCATTCCACAACCGCACCGATAACGCCCTGCTCAACATCCAGAATCAACAAGCGGAACAAATGCGCCGCTGGGAAGCCCAGGAGAAGTGGAACCAAGAGCAAGCTGCCCAGATACAAGGCCTAAGAGAGGATACGGCTACGATAGAAAATAACATTGCCAGCATGATGAGTTTCTTCAACATTGAATAAAGACGTCGCCAACATCTAGCTTGGGGGAGTTTCCTCCCCATTTTACCAAGTAAGTTGTTAGTTGTTTTTGTTATTTATTTTCTGCTTTAGTATTTCATATTAAAAAAATCCCTATAAATACTTTCTTTCTTGCTTTAATTTAATTTACTGTTTTCCATAAAACATGAAAACAAAATAAAAAGAGTGTGTAGATAAGTGTGCTTTAATTTATCTACTAAGTTTTCATCTCTAGAAAAATAAAAAGACCAAAAAGATGTTTGATGGAAATGATGAATAGTTGCTCTGTTTGCTTACTTTCAAGTACCTAACTTTCATATTAAGTTCTCCCATGAATTGCTAAAACTAATAAATCTTTATTCTGTGGGAAGCATGAACCTAAAACTAAAGTCTAGGTAAAAGAAAGACATGATATAAAGTTTTGAGCTGCTGTTTATCTTGTTTCTACTACACTAAGTTCTGGAGATTTATTTTGAAAATTTACAAAATCACATGATGAGTTCCTAGCATGATTGGAAAAAATTCCTACCACAGCCATACTTGCTATAATTGCTATATCTTTTACTACTCATTCGCCACATTGAGTTTGATCGAGCTGTGTAGACCCTTAGGAGCTTTTCATGTGGTTAAATCAAGATATTCACTTGCACACATCTATTACATCATTCATCACCATTCATCAAAAACCTGTTAAAAATATTGTTACTACTTGTTGTCCCAAGTATTGTTATTTTCTCTCTTCAAAAAGATTCGATGCAGAAGAGGCATGGGTTATGCAAAAAATTTATATATGAGGAAATAAAAAGGGGCAAGTGCCCGGAACCTCAGAAAAAAAACGAGGAAATAAAAAGGAGCAAGTGCTCGGAACCTCGAAAGAAAAAGAAAAAGCGTGAGACGAGAGGTAAAAATGGACAAGTGTCCGACAGTAGAATTAGGGGTACAAAGATACCCACCTAAGGAAAAAAAAAGAAAAAAGAAAAAAGAAGATAGCCCATGTTCTTAAAAGCAAAGATCAAGAAGGAGGAGAGATAGCAATATGAGGAGCAATGAGAAGTAAGTTTATTATTTATACATTATCACCGTCATTATCATTTATTCCACCACACATGCACATCTTGATTTAATTATATGCTGAGTTCCTTTGGATCCATGGCTCGATTAGACAATATATGAACCATTTTTCACTCTTATGAACTCCACATAAATATTTCATTAGTCATAAGAAAGTGATCTCTTTGGTAAGGATCCACAAATACCACATATAGAGAGACTTGAGAGAATCATGTCTAGGAACTCTGAGCTTTATTTTTTTGAAAACTTATGCAAAACTCCAGAATAAGGTGAAGTATAGACAGGAGGAATAGTGCTTGACTTAATTACTTTGTCTTTTCGATTACTCAAGATTTAAGTGCAGGTACTAAGCCCCATGAACACTTCACTCTAATCTGGGAGAATTTTATATGAAAGTATGTGTGCCTGACAGAAAAGTAAACATCGAAGCAACTCCTGATCCATCTGAGTTTGTCTGTTTGCTCAGGGACGAGCAAAGGTTAAGCTTGGGGGAGTTTGTTGACGGTCCTTAAGTATCAAATATAATTGTCAACTAAACATGGAAAAGGATCAATATGCACCAAACATCTAGAATTAGGGTTTTATCTGACAGAATTCCACGAGTTTTGGTGTTTATCTATTTTTGCAGGGAGTTATCAGATAATATGGAAAAGAGGTCCACATGTCGGGTTAATGACGGGAAAATTACTTGGCACGTAATTATCTTACATCTAGAAGACTCCAGAAGCCACGGGAACAAACGGGAGCCGTAACGGGCCAGGACACAGGGCGCCCGCCCTGTGCCCTAGGGCGCCCGCCCTGCCCCTCGGGCCAATCAGCTTCTGCCTCGCGGATTATGCTCCACCGCCTCTCTAGATCAAGGAAAACCGTCCGTTCTAAGTCGGTTTGATCCGACAGTCCAGATTCATTTGAAAGGGCTATATAAGCAAGGCACCACCACCCCAGGGGAGAGAAGAAATCATTATCAGAGGAAGCCAGAAAAGTTAGGGTTTAGGAAGTTCTCTCCCGCAGAGAATTAGAAGTAGCTACTCCATTGTTTTTCAAGTCTTATAGGTTTGATTAGATAGAATTAGAGAAGTAGAGCATTCAAGCTCTGGATTTCGGATCTTCATCAATAAAGATTGGTATTATTTCATATCATTCTCTACTACTTTATTCTAATTGCATTATGTCTCTGTTTATTATGTTCTTAGTTTACTCTAGTTCTATAATTGACATAGTTATGATTGATAATGAGTTTATGTATGAGTTTGCAAAGCGCTTAGCTCTTACCTCGAGGGAGTTAAGTGGTAGATCATATGTGGGTGTGGTGCTTAGATATTATTTACCTGCAAATGTATCCTATTGGCCGGGTTGTGTGGTAGTTCGCGATAGTGACAGCTTCGTTGATTCTTATATAGTCCACCCTCCGTTGATAGGATAGGCAGAATTTGTATTGCGGAGTAAGTCTTACTATGTTCTGATTTACTTTAGCAATGTTCCTTATACATAAATAAAGAGTCTTTTATGCTATATATGATCTTGTAGAATGTTTAGAGTAGATTGTGACTTAGTAGATAGTAGATACTTATAATCCATTCTCTAGCTAATCCGACGTCACCTTATATCAATATGGAGTAGTCTATTTCTAATCGCTGTGTTATTTACCCATGAGCTTATAATTCATTATCTTTATTTATGGCTTACCCCCTGCCAAAGCAAGTGACTGTGTGACGAGTTTCTCATTAGTAATCATGTTTAGCAAAGTTGATCTCTAGTCTATGTCATTCTACACCTGCTTTCACCGTTCTCTTAAGCAAAATATAAATAACGATACCCGGAATACTTTTCCTGGTGAAATACTACAATGAGGTATTTTATCTGTGCGCTTGCGGATAGAATAGATTATCTTCTAAAGAGCCCTTTACATTTATAAATACCTATGTACACTCTGGCACCATGCTGGGGATGACAACCTAGTATTTAAGTGGTGTTAGTAAGTGTCAACAGCGTACTGGCGTCTGCCTTCATGCGCGCGCTCCTCCACTACTACCGGGTGGAGCTTCACCACCTCGCCCCCAACGCCATCGCGCAGGCCGCCATCTTCGTGGCGGTCTGCGAGGGCTACCTTGGGGTGGAGCCACAGTGGCACCTGTGGCTTCACCTCTTCAAGGCTGAGCTCTTCGCCAGGAGGGCGGGGGAGAAGGGGGTCCTGGCCGCGGCTCGAGTAGGGAGCTGCGTCCTGCAGGTGAGGTGGAGCCGGGCGGATCTGTATATCCCGGCTCGCCTCATCTCCTCAAACAGCGGGTGGCACGAGGGTTGGTTCTACCTCCGCAACGATGAAAATCAGTTGCCGAGGTACACCGGCCGCGTGCTGACTGCTCGAGAGGACTGCTGGACGTACGGAGTGCCGGAAGCCGAGAAGCCGCGCCTGGACCCGCTGCTGGCGGCGCTGCAGCAGCTTCGCCTTCAGGGCTTGACGGCAGCGGCGGTGGCTACGGCCTTCCACCGCCGCAGAGTGATGCCGCTGTGCCGGCGTCGTCTCCGCCTCGACCAGATGACTCCGGAGGCATCTCTGGAGGGGACCCGGATGTCCCACGAGTCCCTCGCCCTCGAGGAGGTCCTCCGGCGAGCGCGTCAGATGGTCGGGAACTTCAAGGTGGAGGAGGTCAACCGGGTCCCCATGAGACCTACTGAGGGGTTCGAGCCCGTGGTAAGTATCTTTGGGCTGGTATGTTTACTAGTTTTGTTTATTTTTGGATTCCGCTAATTTGGTCGAGGCCGGCGCGTAGGATTTGTCGGCGCTGCGGGAGACGCGTCCGCCAGTCCCGGAGGACCAGCCCGCCCGGGAGGCTCGACGTCAGCATGCCTCCAAGAAGAAGCAAACCAAGGAGACGGCCAAGAAGCGGGCAATCCGCAAGGCCAAAGAGGCGGAGGCGTTGAAGAAGCTCCGGCGCCAGCAGACCATCGACGGGGTCCCCCTGGCGCTGTCGCCCTCCGAGACGGTCTCGCGGGAGGACGACGACAGCAGCGGCGGAGACGACGACGCCCTGTCACGGTATGAGGCCGCGACCGGACTGGGGGACCTCCCCGATATTCGCCCCCTGCTGGAGCCCATCGGGGGGTCGTCCTCCTCGGTCGTCGTGGTCAAGGAGACCGAGGAGGAGGAGGAGGAAAAGGAGAAGGAGAAGAAGAAGACGAAGAAGGAGGCGGGCCCCTCGACGGGAGGGGCCGCTTTACCCCAGACCCAGCAAGAGGGGTCGACAGGGATGCCTGCACTAGCCCAGGCCCCGCAAGCTCGGGCAGGGGCTGGGACGGTGGTACCGGCGTTGTCATCGGCCTCGCCACCGGCAGGCGTGAGAACCCGAGGCCAGCTGGCCTCAGAGGCACAGAAGGCGCAGGGCGGCGCGCCGGCCAGGGCCCCAAGGAGTGCCCGGCCTGCTGGTGGGGCCGCTGCGAGGCCATCGTCGGCCGCCCCGGGAGGCTCGGATCGCACGGGGTCGAGGCCCTTGGTGCCGATTTCCGAGTAAGTGTTCATGCTTGGTTGTTTAGCCTTTCTCTGGATCCGTTGGCTGACGTTCTTTCTCACTTTACAGGTTAAAGCGGAAGGCGGAGCCGATGGGCCTACCCCCGTAAAGTCGCTGTGGGCCAGCGCCGTTGTCCTTAACCGGACGGCGGAGCAGGATGCGGCCTGGGTCCGGCAGGTCGAGGCCGCGAAGAGGCGCCTGCGACAACAGCAGGGGGCAGCAGATGCCACGGTGGTTGCTGGCCCGACCCCGCCGTGGAGGGGTCCGAACCGGCGGAGACGGTGGTGCCCAGTGCGGTCGAGGCGGAGCCCAGGTTGTCGCCGACGGCCGAGGCTGCCGCCGAGGCCGTGACGGGCGAAGCATCCGTCCGCGGTGCGGAGCGGGCGGGTGCTGACATGGCCATGGAGGAGGTCGCGTCGGCACCGGGACAGGAGGCGGCCCTGGCGAGGGGTCGCGGCCGCAGCAAGACCCGCCGACGGAGCCGGCGGGTACAGTGGAGGGCGGGGCCGTCGAGCCCCCGACCGGAGCTCTAGAAGAAGAGGTGCCGGAGGTCGAGGCACCGGCTCTGGGGGCGCCGACGGTTGAGGCGCCGGCTCCGGAGGCGCCGGCGATCGAGGGGCTGGCTCCGGAGGTGCCGGTGGTCGAGGGGCTAGCTCCCTCAGAAGGGCGGGCACCCGTGACCGTGGACCTCACCCTCGACGACACCCCCCTGGACAAAGGGAAACAAGTGATGGGGGTCGAGGGGGGTGAGGCCGAGGACCAGGCCGGTGCCTCGATGGCCGCTGGAGAGGCGGGAACTGCGGGTGAGGCCGGTCCTTCCGCGGGACCGGGAGACGCCCCGGCCGGGTCGTCGTCGTCATGGCCCGACATCGCCGCGCTGGCCATAGCATGGGCGGAGGTGGAGATACCGAGGTGGGGGGGCTGTCCCTCCAGTTTAGGGATGCCGCGAACCCCGACGCCGAGCCCATCTTCACCATGAACGACAGGGATGAGGTGCACCGATGGGAGTACCTCGAGGGCGTCCGCCGGCACCTTGATCGGTTGCTCCATGTGGCGACCGAGGCCGTGTCGCGAAGTATGCGGGATGCCACCGAGGTATGATCGACCCGTCGGCTTTCTTCGTGGTTCTCTTGGTGTCTGTTTCCCTCAGCTTTTTAACCTTTTTGGTTTTTTTGAATTGTGATTCAGGAGCTGAAGGAGTACTCCCGCCGCAAGTCACTCTTCATCCGGGATGAGAGTGGCGTGTGGGCCGCGCTGTCTCAGCAACGGGTCCTGGTCGAGGAGGCCTAGAAACGGCTTTCTGATCGGAATGCCGAAATGGCTGAGCTGCGCGTCGCATACGCGGCGGTGAAGGAGGAGGCGATACAGGCTTGGGCGGCCGAGGCCGTGATGCGCACTGACATGGACAAGGCTCGGGAGGAGGCTGCCGAGGCCCGCAGGGATCTCGAGCCCCTGTCGGCACGGGTGAAGGAGCTCGAGGAGGATGTCTCCCAGGTCAGCCGTCAGCGCGACGCCCTCAACGCTGGGGTCGAGCAGGTCACTGCTCGTTTTGGTGCTCTGAAGGACGAGGTTACGACGCTGAACGGAGCCGTCCAGGAGAAGGACGCGGCCCTTGAGTCCGCTCGCCAGGAGATCGAGGCGCTGAAAGCGACCATCAGTGACAAGGACAGCGCCCTCCTAGGGCTCGAGCGGACGTGCGAGGGGCTTCGCAACGAGGTCGTGGGCCTGCAGACCCATATCGAGGGTAAGTGTGACTGTTACGGCCACGGCGTCGAGGCCTCGTGTTAGATATTAATTTGTTTTATCATGTTTCAGAGCTGGAGAGGGAGAATCGAGTGGCCCAATCGTCTGCCAACTCCTTCCAGAGCCTCCTTGAAGCCGAGACCTGGAGGACCCAGCTGCTCCAGGGCGTGGTCACCACCGTGTGTGATGGCCTGGGGGTCGAGCCCGACACCGACACCGGGGAAGATGTTCCGGGGAACTCCTTCATCCGTCGGATGGCGGCGCTGGGCCGCCTTGCCCGGGAGAAGATACGGGACAGCCTCCATCACGGCGTAAAGAGGGCGCTGGCCGTCGTCCGTTCAGGGTTTGTGTTTGACATGGAGCTCATTGCAGATGGCTTCATCACAGACCCGGATCGGACGGACGAGGAGAATGAGAATGCCTGCCTGGAGCTGATTGAAGCCGCGGAAGATCTTGGGAGCCGTCTGGCCTCGCTTTTTGAAGCCGAGGTGGTCCCGCCTGCTGACGATGAGGGCCTGTGAGCCAAATCTGGGCGCAAAGGCCCATGTAATAAGTTAGTATTTTGGATTTTGGTCGTGGTGGCCTTGGAGGCCCTAAGAACTCGAAACATAAACCGGTTCGTGGTTAATTTAGTTTTATTCGAGCTTTTCTTCCCTTTATCGCTTGGATTGTGTTCTCGCGTGATTTACTTAGCACGCAGTTGCGTCCTTTGGCGTAAGGGAGCGAGTGGAGGTACCGTAGCCTCGGAGGCATAAGTAATCTCACGGCTCAACTGCCCTCGAGCTTCAGGGTGATGTTGCGGCCTTGTAGATCGTGTGAGAGCCTGATCTGAGCGACAGGGGGTATGTTCTTTTTCAAAGTTAGGAACCGTTGTTTAGATCTTTCTAGCGTGAAGTCGCGCCTCTAGAAGGCGTGAGGGGTGAGCGGAGGTACCGTAGCCTTGGAGGCGTAGGTAATGCTCCTGGCTCGAGAGCCCTTAGGGCGCTTTTGCGGCGCCGTCGATCTAAGAAGCGGTACTTAGATTTAAAAAAGAGTGCTAGTTTTTTCGAGGACTGGGGGGTTCCCCCCTTGTAGCCCCCGAGGGAGGGTCGATTCTGGGAGTGCAGAGTCGATCCTTCCTCATTGTGAAACGAAAGTTTGAAACATCACTGTATTCTTTATTGATGAAAAAGAAATTACAGAGCCTCGAGGCTTTCTAAGGAAAAAAGCGACGTAGCTGTTCAATGTTCCAAGCGTTGGTGAAGATTTCGCCCTTCTCGTTGGATAGCTTGTAGGTGCCCGGCTTTAGTACTTCTGCGATGATGTATGGTTCTTCCCATGGTGGCGTGAGCTTATGGCGCCCCTTGGTGTTCTAGTTTCGCCGTAGCACCAAGTCGCCGACGTTGAGGTCACGCTTGCGGATGTGTCTGTCGTGGTAGCGTCAGAGACCCTGCTGGTACCTAGCAGAATGTAATAGGGCCACATCTCGGGCTTCCTCGAGCTGGTCGAGGGCGTCCTCTCTTGCGGCGTCGTTATTTCTTTCGTTGTAGGCCTTCAACCTTGGGGATCCATATTCTATATCTGTTGGGAGCATTGCCTCAGACCCGTAGACTAAGAAGAATGGAGTGAACCCGGTGGCTCGACTCGGCGTTGTTCTTAGGCTCCACAGGACCGAGGGCAGCTCGGCAGCCCATCTTTTGCCATGCTTGTTTAGCTTGTCAAAGATTCTGGGTTTCAGGCCTTGTAGGACCATGCCATTGGCACGTTCCACCTGGCCATTTGTTTTTGGATGGGCCACGGCTGACCAGAGCACACGGATGTGGTGGTTGTCGCAGAAATCCAAAAACTTTTTGCCAGTGAACTGGGTGCCATTGTCCGTGATGATACAGTTGGGGACCCCAAAGCGATGAATAATGTCAGTGAAGAAGAGCACAGCTTGCTCGGACCTGATGCTGGTGATAGGGCGGGCCTCGATCCACTTGGAGAATTTGTCGATTACGACAAGCAAGTGGGTGAAGCCGCCAGTTGTCCTTCTCAAGGGTCCGATAAGGTCGAGCCCCCAAACGGCAAACGGCCATGTGATGGGGATAGTTTGCAGGGCATGTGCCAGAAGATGGGTTTGTTTCGCATAGTACTGACAACCCTTGCAGGAGCGTACTAGCTTGACAGCATCGGAGACCGCGGTCGGCCAATAGAATCCTTGTCGAAAGGCATTTCCGACGAGGGTTCGAGGTGCTGCGTGGTGACCGCAAGCCCCCGAGTGGAGATCGCTGAGCAGGTCCCTGTCTTGCTCATTTGTGATGCAGCGTTGGAGGATGCCAGTAGGCTACGGCGGTAGAGCTCCCTACTATCGCCAATGATCACAAAGGTTTTGGCCCGGCGGGCGATCCGTCGAGCCTCGGTCTTATCCGAGGAGAGGTCCCCTCGGATAAGGTAGTCGAGGTACGGGATGCGCCAGTCGGGCTCGAGGTCAGGCGGTGGGGTCAAGTCTTCCACCTGCATGGCTTCAGCCCCGATCGAGGGGGCTTCTGCCTCAGGTGGGGGGTCGAGTGACGTCTCGTCGACCCCTCCGTCTGGCCCGAGGTCGACGGATGGCTGCTGGATGTCTTTTGTGAAAACGTCTGGTGGAACCGTAGTTCGACTGGACGCGATTTTTGCCAGTTCATCGGCGGCCTCATTATACCTGCGTGCGTTGTGGTTGAGCTCGAGGCCGTGAAACTTGTCCTTGAGGCGCCATACTTCTTGGCAGTAGGCTTCCATCTTGGGGTCACGGCAGCTCGAGCTCTTCATGACCTGATCGATCACGAGCTGGGAGTCGCCTCGAACGTCAAGGTGTCGGACCCCGAGCTCGATGGCAATTCTTAATCCCGTGACGAGCGCCTCGTATTCGGCGACGTTGTTAGACGCAGGAAAATGAAGCCGGATGACGTAGCGCATGTGAACCCCGAGGGGCGAGATGAAGAGCAGGCCCGCGCCTGCTCCTGTTTTCGTTAATGACCCATCGAAGTACATGGTCCACAGCTCCGCCTGAAGCTGTGCAGGAGGGAGTTGGGTGTCGCTCCACTCAGCCAGAAAGTCTGCTAACACCTGTGACTTGATAGCTTTGCGCGGCGCATAGGACAAGGTCTCGCCCATGAGCTCGACTGCCCATTTGGCAATCATACCCGAGGCTTTCCGGTTCTGGGCTATCTCTCCCAAGGGGAAAGAAGAAACCACAGTAATCGGGTGACCCTCGAAGTAGTGTCGGAGCTTGCGCCATGTCAGGATGACGGCGTATAGCAGTTTCTGGATTTGTGGGTATCGGATCTTGGTTTCTGAGAGCACTTCGCTAATGAAATAGACCGGCCTCTGGACGAGCAAGGTATGTGCCTCCTCGGCCCGTTCGACAACCAGGACCGCACTGACTACTTGTGACGTTGCGGCGACATAAAGTAGGAGCGGTTCCCCTGGGGTTGAAGGGACGAGGATTGGTGAGTTAGAGAGTGTGGCCTTGAGTTTTGTGAGAGCTTCCTCGGCCTCGAGGGTCCAGGAAAAATGCTCTGATTTCTTCAAGAGACGGTACAGAGGGAGTGCTTTTTCGCCGAGGCGCGAAATGAAACGGCTAAGTGCCGCCAAGCAACCTGTGACCCTTTGTACGCCCTTCAGGTCTCGGATGGGGCCCATCTTGGTTATCGCAGAGATTTTTTCAGGGTTGGCTTCGATGCCATGTTTAGACACGATGAACCCTAAAAGCATACCTCGAGGAACGCCAAAGACACATTTCTCAGGATTGAGTTTGATGTTTTTTGCCCGGAGGCATTTGAACGCAACGTCGAGGTCATTTACCAGATTGTCAGCTTGTTTTGTTTTGACAACGATGTCGTCGACATAAGCCTCGACGGTCGACCCGATGTGTTTCCCGAAAACGTGCTGCATGCATCGCTAGTACGTAGCCCCTGCGTTCCGGAGACCGAAGGGCATCGTAACGTAGCAATACATGCCGAATGGGGTAATGAAAGAAGTCGCGAGCTGGTCGGACTCCTTCATTTTGATCTGGTGGTAGCCGGAATACGCATCTAAGAACGAGAGAGTTTCACATCCCGCAGTGGAATCAACGATTTGATCAATGCGTGGCAAAGGAAAGGGAACTTTTGGACATGCTTTAATTAAACTAGTATAGTCTACACACATCCTCCACTTCCCACTCTTTTTCTTAACTAATACAGGATTAGCTAGCCAGTCAGGATGATGAACTTCCTTGATGAATCCGACCTCTAGCAGCTTGTGTATCTCCTCGCCGATGACCCTGCGCTTCTCCTTGTCGAAGCGGCGCAGGCATTGCTTCACCGGCTTGGACCCGGCCCGGATCTCCAAGGCGTGCTCGGCGACTTCCCTGGGTATGCCCGGCATATCCGAGGGACTCCACGCAAAGATGTCGGTGTTTGCGCGAAGAAAGTCGACGAGCACTGCTTCCTATTTAGGATCGAGGGTGGCGCTGACATTCAGCGCCTTTCCCGTGGGATCAGCCGGGTCAAGGGGCACAACCTTAACGTCTTCCGCGGGCTCGAAGCTGCCGGCACGGTGCTTTGGGTCAGGAATCTCATTAGCGAGACCGTCGAGGTCCGCAGCCAAGGCCACTGACTCCAAAACAGCCTCGCCGTGCTCAACACACTCGACGTCGCACTCGTAGGCATGTTCGTATGAGGGCCCCACAGTGATGACGCCATTTGGGCCTGGCATCTTGAGCTTGAGGTAGGTGTAGTTCGGGACTGCCATGAACTTGGCGTAGCATGGGCGCCCAAGGATAGCGTGGTACGTTCCACGGAATCCGACTACTTCGAAAGTGAGCGTTTCCTTTCTGAAGTTGGCCGGTGTGCCAAAACAAACAGGCAGATCGACCCGTCCAAGGGGTTCCGCCCATTTCCTTGGCACGACTCCGTGGAAGCCCCCGACGCTAGGTTGGAGGCACGCTCTCTCGACCCCCAGAAGGTCGAGGGTCTGGGAGTAGATAATGTTGAGGCTGCTTTCGCCGTCCATGAGCACCTTGGTGAGGCGTGTGTTGGCGATGACGGGGTCAACAACGAGCGGGTAGACTCCTGGATTGGGGACGTAGTCTGGGTGATCATCACGGTCGAAAGTGATGGCCACCGCAGACCAATCAAGGAAGCGGGGGACTGCCGTTTGTACGGAGAAAACCTCATGCCGTTCTCGCTTGCGCTGGCGCGCCGAGAGGCGGGTCGAGGGTCCTCCGTAGATCATGAAGCAGTCGTGGATCTCGGGGAAACCCCCATCCTTGTTGTCACTCTTAGGGTCCTCCTTGTCGTCCTTCTTGACACCGACACCCTCAAAGTACCTGCGGAGCATGTGACAGTCTTCGAGGTTATGGTTAGTGGGTCCCTTGTGGTAGGGACACGGCTCTTTGAGCATTTTGTCGAAGATGCCCCCACCGGGGGGGGCTCGAGGCTTCTTGCGCTCGGTAGCAGCGACGAGCTCGTCGGCCAGGGCCTCGAGCTTGCCTTGCTGGCCTTTCTTTTTCTTCCGGTTGTTTCTCTTGGAGCCCCGGGTGGAGCTCGCGGGATCGTCGACCTTCTGCTTCCCCTTGTCCTGGTCACCACCAAAGATTGCACCAACCGCCTCCTCGCCAGCGGCAAAGTTGGTGACGATGTCCATCAACCTGTTGGCAGTGAGTGGAGTGTTACGGCCCAACTCTCGGACCAACTCCTTGCAGGTGGTGCTGGAGAGGAAGGCCATAATCATGTCGGAGTCGGTGACGTTGGGGAGCTCGGTACGCTGCCGGGAGATTCACCCGGTTTCTGCTTGCAACTCCAGAGGTCCCATGAGTTGCCGGGGCGCATGTAGGTCCCCTTGAAATTTCCCTCGAACACCCTCACGAGATCGTCCCAATCGTGGATCTGTCGAGGTGGGAGATCCTCGAGCCAGGCTCGGGCGGTGTCGGAGAGGAACAGGGGGAGTTGTCGAATGATGACCCGGTCGTCGGTGGCCCCGCCCAGCTGACACGCCAAGCAGAAATCGGTGAGCCAAAGTTCGGGTTTTGTTTCGCCGTTGTACTTGGTGAGAGTCGTGGGAGGGCGAAACCGAGCCGGGAGCACCGTCTCACGGATAGCCTTGCTGAAGACTCGAGGGCCCGGAGGCTCGAGTGAAGGACTACGATCTTCCGAGCTATCGTAGCGTCCGCCCCTGTGCACGTGGTAGCCTCAAGCCACGCCGTCACCGTGCTTGCGCGTGCGGCGCTCGACGATGTTTCCACGGGTGTCTCGAGGTTCGCGGTCGTTGGTGGTGGGCTCAGGGGCTGGAGCTACCCGGTTTCGCCGGGCAGGCTCGGGATGAACCGAGGCTTCTCTCTTCTGTCAGGAGGGCTCAATGATCCGCTCCGAGGCTGGCTCGCGTCGCCTCGAGGCAGAGCTCTCGGCCTGCTGCATGGCAGCGGTCTTGAGAAGTTCTCGGATTTCATCTCGAGCCCGACGGGCGTCGGGGTTTGATGGCTCGGGCATGTTGTGGAGGAGCATGGCGGCGGCGACGACGTTCTGGCTGGCTCGAGCGAAAACCGAGGGGTCGACCACCCGGTCCTCGTCGATGCGACGGTTGACGTCGCGAGCTCTCCCGCCAAGTGCGCGTTCCGCGCGCTCACGCTCGAGGGTTTGTTGGAGTAGATGCAGGTTTTCTCGGTCCTCGTCAAGCCTGTCCTGCAACTCACGAATCTGCTCGAGCTGCATTCCTTGATCCACAAGGAACTGAGGGTCGTCTTGCTCAGCAGGAAGCTCGACATGAGGTGGCGTGTGCCTTCCTTCGACTGGCTCTTCGTCCTCCGATTCTGACGTGCTTTTAACATCGATGTTGAAGCATTCGCGGGTCAGATCATGGGTGTCATCAGCCGAGTCGGAGTCAGGAGCGCCAAAGTAGTAGTATGATGGGGGAATGTGAGGCCGTCGCAAGTCGCTCCCGTGATCGCGACGCCGGGAAGCGGTCTCACGGGGCCCTATTTCCGGAGTCTTCGTAGAGTCTAGATAATCAGAGGCCGGCGCGGATGCAACGAGGTCCAGAGTGGAGCGTAGATGGTGCCCGGGGAGCTCCTTGTAGGCACTCATGCTAGTGCTTACGGAGGAAGCATAGGTCCGGGCGGCCGAGTCTAGCCTAAACGGGAATGGCGATGGAGATGTCGTTGTCCACGCCGGAACGGATGCTCCGGGCAGTGGTGTCTCACCGGGCGGGGGAGCGGCGGGATTCTCTGTCGGCATGTTACCCTCAGTCAAGCCCATCCTACCTAGACCTTCCACGAGGAAATCTGGGCCGACGCCTGGCTGGGGCGTGCCGAGCCGGGGAATCCCATCACCCTCCGCGAGGTGAAGACGATGGTTGCGCCGGGCTCGTCGTCGTTGGGCGGCTCGTGCCTGCCTAGAGCGACGGTACCGACGGATTGCTCCCCCAGGCTGGGAGAGCTCATAATCCTCGTCGGTTGGGTGCCTGGGCGGGAGTAGGACCATATCGTAGCCATAGCCAAGCGACATGAACTCCAAACTCCCGAACCAGATCACTGTGGCCAACGGGATAGGGCGTTCGGGGTCAGCCATCCAGGAAAAAAGGTGGGAAAGCGACGTTGGCACGCAGCGATCCCCTACCTGGCGCGCCAACTGTCGGTGTTCGGTCCCGAGGGGGTCCTAAACCAACAAGTAAATGCTGCGTGTCCCTTTCCTGGATGGTGATGCAAGGAGAACACACGGGGGTTTATCCTGGTTCGGGCAAAAGAAGGCCCTACGTCCAGTGGGGAGGGAGAGGTTTGTATTTCCTTTCACCGAGGTGCTTGTATAGGGGTTACAAGCTTGTGAGAGAGAGCGGCGAGCCCAAGTCTCAAAGAGGAAAAATGAGTACAAGGATGATTGCTTGAGATGTTGATCTCTATCTTGTGTCCGGCTTGTTGTCCGTTGTCTTCTGTCCGTTGTAGAGCCCTGGCCTGCCCTTTTATAGGGTGAGAGGAGGCTGTTGACGGTCCTTAAGTATCAATTATAACTATCAAATAAATAGAGAAAAGTACCAAATGAAACCAACACCTAGACTTAGGGTTTTATCTGACAGAATTCCACGAGTTTTGCTGTTTATCTATTTCTGCAGGGGGTTATCAGGAAATACGGAAGAAAGGCCCACATGTCGGATTAATGACGGGATATTAACCGAACACGTAATTATCTTACATCTAGAAGAGTCCAGAAGCCACGAGAACGAACGGGAGGCGTAACGGAGCCGGACACAGGGCGCCCGCCCTGGTCCTTAGGGCGCCCGCCCTGGCTCCGGAGCCAATCAGGCTCCGCCTCGAGGATTATGCTCCACCGACCTAGAGGATCAAGGAAAACCGTCCGTTCAATGTCGGTTTGATCAAACGGCCCAGATTCATCCGAAAGGGCTATATAAGCAAGGCCCCTGCCCCTGGAGGAGAGGCCCTCGTCTCATACTTCAAACCCAAATTCAGGAGGAGAGCCTCTGATCAAGCCCTAGAGCCACCACATCAACTAGATCTCTAGTTAGCATAGCTACATAGGATTAGAACTAGAAGGAGTCAATCTTCGATTGGTTCCCGGATCTGTCAAGAGGATTCTTGGTAATTCCTCTATTGTTCTTCAATTGTTCATCATTGTTCTTCAATATTATGAATATGACTTTGTTCTATTTCAATATATTGGTTATGACTTTGCTCTACTTGATTATATTTGCAATTATATTGTTCTTAGTTTATCATAGTTATATGCTTGGCTTAGTTAGATTGGAATTATATACATGCCTAGGATCGTATAGCGTTTATCCATGTGTACAGTGGGTGAATGATAATTATTGTGTAGACGTGGTGTCTATACCGTATTTATCTGCGATTGCACCCTATATGCCGGATTGTGGGGTAGTTCGCGATAGTGACAGCTTCGTTGATTCTTATATAGTCCCCCTCTCGTGTATAGGGCAGGCAGAGCAACACTATTACAGGGGAGTGATTGCTATGTTCTTCATCTTCCTTGCTAATATTCACTATGCATGGATATAGTCTTTTCTCACCATGATTGCCAAGTATAATTGCACTAACTATGATATGCTAGACTTTATAGTTAATAATAACTTAGGGAATATCTTTGTAGTTCATCCTAATTCCATGCTAATGACTTGCTAGAATATCTGTTGAGGTGCTTATCATTATTATATGTGGCTAGCTGATCAGATTAATTATCTTTGTCACCATTATCACTTTACCTTTACTTAATGTGACATTTATACCTGTATAAAGAGATTGATAAATACTCTCGGTTATACATGCAATGATGTGTACTCAGTTCCATATTCTCATTCCATTATCAACCATGATA
The DNA here is from genome assembly GCA_038087645.1 of Saccharum hybrid cultivar R570. Taxonomy (NCBI): domain Eukaryota; kingdom Viridiplantae; phylum Streptophyta; class Magnoliopsida; order Poales; family Poaceae; genus Saccharum; species Saccharum hybrid cultivar. Next base: position 8,430,986 of record JAQSUU010000113.1, read on the forward strand.
CTTAGAAATCCCTTCCCAGTGGTAAAAATATAAATAACGATACCTGGAATACTTCCCGGTTAAAATGCTACATCGGTATTAATCTGTGCGCTTGCAGATCCCTTTTATTATTTATCTTGATGAGCAAATGCATATTTCAATACCGCGTCTCTCATGTCATGCTGGGGATGACAACTTGGCTTAAGTGGCATGAGGGATAGGTTTGGCATTTTTGGCGCCGTTATCAGAATTAGAAAACTAAGTCTACTTTTGGTAGTGACGTTAAGAATGCCCAACAAGCATTTTTGGCGCCGTTGTCGGGGAAGGTTGATTACTAAGTAGGAATGAATATGGAACTTTGAGTCATCATTTGCATCACTAATCTGATCGAGCTTATCAATTCTCTTATACAGTTTTACCCCTGTATTTTCCATTTTGATTATTTATTGCAGGGTGATGCATGAATAGAAGACATCTTCCAGACAACTTTGTTGATGATCCCGAAGCCTTATTCAGAAGAACAAGAGCCAAGCTCAAGAAGACATCGTCAACACTTCAGCACAAAGCTTCATCCAAATCCGAAGACCGCCGAAGTTTCATCCGGAATTTGTCGACTGAATTCGTAGCCATGGCGAACAAGTCGATCCGCGAGTTCTCAGCTCCCACTACGGACAACATCCGCACTGGACCTGCTGGGGAGATCGACCGCAACTTCAAGCTCAAGCCTGGGCTCATCAACATGGTGCAAGCTAACCAGTTCTGTGGGAAGCCACACGAAGATGCTAGTGCTCATCTTCAACACTTCCTGGAGATCTGCAGCACTTTCACCATGGCTGAAGTCCCCAGAGACGCCATACTACTTCGCCTTTTCCCATTCTCACTGTTGGGGAGAGCGAAGCAGTGGTTCTACGCTACAAAGGAGAAGAACACTACGTGGGCACTCTGCTCCATGAACTTTCTGGCCAAATTCTTTCCCATGGGCAAGACCAATGCTCTCCGTGGGAAGATTACAAGTTTTCAGCAACAACATGATGAATCCGTTCCAGAAGCATGGGAGCACTTCCAAGACTACATCCTAGAATGTCCCCATCATGGAATGGAAAGCTGGCTGTTGATGCAGACATTTTATCATGGGCTCATTAACAGTGCCCGTGAAACCATGGATGCTGCAGCTGGAGGAGCATTCCTATCACTCACCATACCTCAAGCCACAGCTCTTGTGGAGAAGATGGCATCCAACCAAGGTTGGAATGAAGAAAGAACTCAGACACGCAAGAGAGGTGGAGGTATGCACCAGCTCAAGGAGGTAGACATGCTGTCTGCCAAGCTAGACCTACTCATGAAGAAGCTCGATGATCGAGCTGGAGAAAAGAAAGAAGTCATGCACGTCTACGACTCCCACATGACTTGTGAGGAGTGTGGAGGTACTGGACACTCGGGCAATCACTGTCCTAAGTTGCTAGAGGACGTGAACTACATCAACAATAACAACAACAACTACTACAACCGTCCTCAGCAGAATCAAGGTTGGAATCAACAGAGGCCTAACTACTCAGGTAATTACCAAGGTAACAATTCTTTCAATAATAATAACAATTATCCACCTTTGAGAGAGTTAGTGTCCAACCAAGGAAAGCTAATGGATAACCTATCTAAGAAATTGGCATCTAATGATAAAATACTAGAAAATATAAATAATAGAATGGATAATTTCTCTACTGCCATCAAGAACCAGATTAGCTTTAATAAAATGATTGAATCTCAGTTGAATCAAATAGCTGCTGTTGTTCCTGCTACTAACCCCGGTATACCATCACAACCGGAAGGACTAGAATCTGCAAATCTTGTAGACATGTTTGATGCAGGAGATTACTGGAGTAACCCTATCGTGGAAGTAAGTACTGACCGTCTGCCGGTCAAGAGAGGTGATCCAGGACGCCCCGTCATCCCGATCTCCATCGGCATGCGAGACTTCCCAGAAGCACTCTGTGACTTTGGCTCCAGCGTCAACATCATGCCCAGGGTACTCTATGAAAAACTCTTTTCACAACCATTATTAGAAACAACCATGTGTTTGCAGCTTGCAGATAGGACACTGAGTTTCCCGAGAGGAATATTGAAGAACATCTGTGTCCGAGTGGGTTCCTCGTACGCTCCAGCAGACTTCGTAGTGATAGAGACCGGTTCTGATGAGAGGGCTCCCGTCATCCTAGGGAGACCATTCCTGAACACCGCGGGAGCTGTCATCTATGCTAGTGCTGCCAAGATCAGTTTCTACATCAAGGGGAGGAAGGAAACGTTTTCCTTCAAGAACAAGACCGCACAAATCCCAGAGCAACCCCAATATGAACCAAGGAAGAGGACCAACAGGAGGAACAAGAGCAAGAAGCAAGTATGGACCGAGACAGCTAAGATGGTCACTGCCGTGCACAAAGGTCAAGATCGCCAACTCAAGTCACCGTTCTTGCCTAAGAAGGACGACCTAGGTATGCCAAGCATTTATTGCTCCATTAATGGGTCCCACTTCTACAAGACACTTTGCGACACTGGGTCGGGCGTCAACATAATGGCCAAGGTCACCTATGAACTTCTGTTCGGAACCATGCCCTTAAACCCAACATATATTCAGCTCCAGATGGCAGATCAGACATTCCGACAGGTCGAAGGTACATTAACTGACGTCCCTGTCAAGATAGACGATCACTTTGTCCATACAGACTTTCAGGTTATTGACATGGGAGAAGATGAATATGATCCACCCATCATCCTTGGAAGACCATTCCTTAGTACTGTCAAAGCAATCATTTACATTGGAACTGGAGAAGTCCACATGCACTTCCCCTCTGAGAAGGTACGTCTTTACTTTACTGACCCTAACTATGTATTTGAAGAATCCAAGCAGGTCAGGACAAGAAGAAGGCGGCGTAACCACAATCAGAAGCAACAGGTCATCAAGGACGGATGGGCAGATTATGAAGGAGAAGTGGTAAGATCTGAAGACATACCACTCAACCAACACTGTCCTGAGGAGACCAAAGCACCGAGACAGGTATGGAAAGAAAAGACAGTTGTACATGAAGAAGAGGTGCCGCCGGAACCACCGACTACGCCATCCACCAAGTCCCAGGACGACTGAACGAATAAGAGTCCCGTTCGGAGGACTTAAAAACACCGAACGCCTTGCCAAGAGGTAACTTGGTAGTTATCCTTTCCTTTTTAATTATTTACTTTATCTTAAATAGTTTGCTTAGTTAATCGTATTCATACTATCTTAAAAAGAAAATAAAAATGTTAAAAACTCTAAAGCCCCATGTGAGTATGCGAGTGGCATAAAACCCATAAGTACATTCACTGTGGTGGCATAAAAAATATATATATATAATAAATACATAAATATTTTCTTCTGCTTTATAAAAGAAAAAAAACAACAACATAAAAAAATTAAGGAGGCTCAGCATGATAAAGGCTAGATATTTATGCTAACACTTAATCAGTTCCACAAAGCTTTGTTGTCTATTTGAGCTTCACAGAATTCAAGGAGACTAGCAGACGGAGGACATTCTAATCGCTGTCAGGGTGCTGCCGACTTTCAAATACATCTCCGCCATCTGCTAGCTACATCAGAAGAGATTATGTCAAGATCCAGCTTGGGGGAGAGCACCCCCATTATCTTGCTAAGTATTTCTATCTTTATCTTTATATTTATATATACTTTTACCTTATAAAAATAAAAATATACATAACTATGAAAAAAAACAAATAAAGATTTTGTGCTTATATAGATATACCTATATCTTTTGCTTAGTGTGTTTTAATAAATAAATAAAGTGGCTATGCTAAACTGAATCTAAATAATAATAAAACTCTAGCATGGATATGATGAATAGTTGCTTTGCCTAACTTTCAAATTTGAAGTCCTCTCTCTAAGTTTAGACATAACTGTTATCATTTAAAGCTTGCTCTAAACCTGAACTTGTGGGAAGAGAACTTGATCTAAAGTCTAAGATGTTAACGGATATGATATGGGAAGGTTGAGCTGTTGTTTATCTATTCCTAGAGATGCTAGAATTCTGGAGAATTTTATCTTTGAAAATCTTAAAATGCTACATGATGAGTTCCTGTATGATGAGAGTTTAAGTTCCTACCACAGCCATACATACATGCTTGCTAGACTTTAAGCCATACCTTTACTTTTTACTGCTTATGAGCATTGAGTGTAGTCAAGCTGTGTAGACCCTTAGGAGCTTGTCATGCGGTTAAAATCAAGATTCACTTGCACGATCACTCATACATGCTGCTTCTACTCCGGAAGTACGCATCCACATATATCCACTCATTCTCATCTCCAGATCCACATAAAATTATTCTACTCCTAATCCGGGAGAGAATAGCCAAAAATATTTTCCCATTCTTGTTATCCCCTGTGAAATAAATGCTCAAGCTATTTTGGTTACTACCACTTGCTATATTGTTCTAAGGAGATGAGTGCTCTATACGAGGAAATAAAAAGGGGCAAGTGCCCGGAACCTCGAAAAGAAAAATATACGAGGAAATAAAAAGGAGCAAGTGCTCGGAACCTCGATGAAAAAAAAAGTGAGAAGAGAGGTAAAAATGGACAAGTGTCCGACAGTAGAATTAGGGGTACAAGATACCCACCTGAGAGGAAAAAAATAGAGCACCTCATTCTCCTCAAGAGCTTTAAAAGCAAGAAAGGTACGTATCCCCTCAAAAAGAGCAAAAGTAGAATTAGATTTTCATCATTGTTATCATCACTACCACCATACACCATTTATTCGCCACACATGCACATCTTGATTTGACTTATTGGCTTGTTTCTCTGGATCCATGGTTTGACTATGCAATAAATGTCTTGTAAGTATGTATACTTTATCTCCCACCGATGAGCTCCAGATATCAAAAGCCTTATTAGAATAGGATGAGAGAGAAGGCAATGTCACTCTGCCTTATACCACAAATACTACATACTTTGCTTTGAGAGAAGGCAGACATCATTACTGCCTTGGTGAGGATCCAGAAATACCACAAAAGAGAGACCTAAGAGAGTCATACAAGGAATCTCTGAGTTTTATTTGAAAATCTGCAAAAAACTCCAGAGCTATAGCTGATCAAGAATAAGAGACATGGCGCTTGACTAGACTGTTCTATCTTTTAACCGCTCAAGACAAAGGTGACGGTTGCAAGCCCCATGGTGAAAGGTATAATGAGTAAGTTTTAAGTCTTGACAGTTTACTTTAACTCAGAGATGAGACTCTATTTGAAAGCATGTGTACCGTCAAAATTCAAAGGCATTTCAGCAACTACTGAGTCTCTCCTTGCTCAGGGACGAGCAAGAGGTAAGCTTGGGGGAGTTTGTTGACGGTCCTTAAGTATCAATTATAACTATCAAATAAATAGAGAAAAGGATCCAAATGAAACCAACACCTAGACTTAGGGTTTTATCTGACAGAATTCCACGAGTTTTGCTGTTTATCTATTTCTGCAGGGGGTTATCAGGAAATACAGAAGAAAGGCCCACATGTCGGATTAATGACGGGATATTAACCGAACACGTAATTATCTTACATCTAGAAGAGTCCAGAAGCCACGAGAACGAACGGGAGGCGTAACGGAGCCGGACACAGGGCGCCTGCCCTGGTCCTTAGGGCGCCCGCCCTGGCCCCGGAGCCAATCAGGCTCCGCCTCGAGGATTATGCTCCACCGACCTAGAGGATCAAGGAAAACCGTCCGTTCAATGTCGGTTTGATCAAACGGCCCAGATTCATCCGAAAGGGCTATATAAGCAAGGCCCTTGCCCCTGGAGGAGAGGCCCTCGTCTCATACTTCAAACCCTAATTCAGGAGGAGAGCCTCTGATCAAGCCCTAGAGCCACCACATCAACTAGATCTCTAGTTAGCATAGCTACATAGGATTAGAACTAGAAGGAGTCAATCTTCGATTGGTTCCCGGATCTGTCAAGAGGATTCTTGGTAATTCCTCTATTGTTCTTCAATTGTTCATCATTGTTCTTCAATATTATGAATATGACTTTGTTCTATTTTAATATATTGGTTATGACTTTGCTCTACTTGATTATATTTGCAATTATATTGTTCTTAGTTTATCATAGTTATATGCTTGGCTTAGTTAGATTGGAATTATATACATGCCTAGGATCGTATAGCGTTTATCCATGTGTACAGTGGGTGAATGATAATTATTGTGTAGACGTGGTGTCTATACCGTATTTATCTGCGATTGCACCCTATATGCCGGATTGTGGGGTAGTTCGCGATAGTGACAGCTTCGTTGATTCTTATATAGTCCCCCTCTCGTGTATAGGGCAGGCAGAGCAACACTATTACAGGGGAGTGATTGCTATGTTCTTCATCTTCCTTGCTAATATTCACTATGCATGGATATAGTTTTTTCTCACCATGATTGCCAAGTATAATTGCACTAACTATGATATGCTAGACTTTATAGTTAATAATAACTTAGGGAATATCTTTGTAGTTCATCCTAATTCCATGCTAATGACTTGCTAGAATATCTGTTGAGGTGCTTATCATTATTATATGTGGCTAGCTGATCAGATTAATTATCTTTGTCACCATTATCACTTTACCTTTACTTAATGTGACATTTATACCTGTATAAAGAGATTGATAAATACTCTCGGTTATACATGCAATGATGTGTACTCAGTTCCATATTCTCATTCCATTATCAACCATGATACTTAGAAATCCCTTCCCAGTGGTAAAAATATAAATAACGATACCTGGAATACTTCCCGGTTAAAATGCTACATCGGTATTAATCTGTGCGCTTGCAGATCCCTTTTATTATTTATCTTGATGAGCAAATGCATATTTCAATACCGCGTCTCTCATGTCATGCTGGGGATGACAACTTGGCTTAAGTGGCATGAGGGATAGGTTTGGCATTTTTGGCGCCGTTATCAGAATTAGAAAACTAAGTCTACTTTTGGTAGTGACGTTAAGAATGCCCAATAGAGGCCAAGATGACGGGGAGCCTTGAGATGATGTTTTGTCGATCCCTGTTAAGGCGACTATTACGACGTGCCCTAGGAATGGGAGGCCATCCCTGGACACCACGGTGACATAGAGGATGAGACGCTGAAATGACCCGGAGCGCCGTGCCATGCCATCCTCCCTTCCCTGTTGAGCCGTGCTGGGCGTCGAGGCCGGGTCGAGGCCGGGTCGAGACCGAACGGATAAGACCAAATCCCTGGGATCGCGGTGTACGGACTTTGTCGTATCCTGCCTCGAGGGTAACTAGTGACGTACAGTGCACGGTAAGGTGGGCACAGTGACGGTTTTCACCTCCCATCACGGGATGGGCGGTAAAACAGTGAGGACTGACACTGGCATTGTTCCCACATCGACCCTGATCGCAGCCATGCCGGTAGGTGGTAGTAGGTAATCGCATTAAATGCTGTGGCTTTTGTCCTGGGGTAGGTAAAGAGAGGGGATCGAGCATCTCGACCCGGGCTCACACGAGTCGGAGTTTATTCCGGCGGGCGGACGAGCCTCGTGCGGGCCGAAGCGCGGTCGAGGTGCCCCCGTCGAGGGTGCCTCGTACGAGTCGGAGGCGGAGCGCGGTCGAGGCACTCCGTCGAGCCACCCTCGTACGAGGCGGACCCGGTGTGCGGCCGAGTTTGGGCGCGGCTTAGTCGTTTTGATTTCTATTATCGTTAAGTGTGGGTGCCCCTATACCATTGGTACCGACAAACTCCGTGATAGGGCGAGCACTATCTAGCTCTCATCCGCACTATGAAAACAACTCAAGATAGGTCGAGTGTTGGCTTATCAGCCTTTTACTCTCATCCAAGCCTAAAAAGGCTTGTGATAGGGCGAGCTCAAGCTTCTTTTCAGCTCTTTTGCTCTCATCCGGGCTGAATAAATTCAGGATAGGGCGAGTGCTATCTGGCTCTCATCTGTGCTATGAAAATAACTCGAGATAGGTCGAGTGTTGGCTTGGCAGCCTTCTTACTCTCATCTAAGCCTGAAAAGGCTTGGGATAGGGCGAGCTCAAGCTTCTTTTTAGCTCTTTTGCTCTTATCTAGGCTGAATAACTCTGGGATTGGTCAAGTGTTGGCTTTGTCAGCCTTCTTACTCTCATCCAAGCTTGAAAAGGCTTGGGATAAGGCGAGCTCAAGCTTCTTTTCAATTTATTTGCTCTTATCCAGGTTGAATAACTCTGGGATACTGTTGACGGTCCTTAAGTACCAAATATAGTTATTAAATAAAGAAAGAAAAGGATCCAAATGCAACCAACACCTAGACTTAGGGTTTTATCTGACAGAATTCCACAAGTTTTGGTGTTTGTCTGTTTCTGCAGGGGGTTATCAGAAAATACGGAGGAAAGGCCCACACGTCGGGTTTACATAGAGATAATAACGTGTTCACCGATTTTCTATCATCTAGAAGACTCTAGAAGCCACGAGATCGAACGGGAGGCCGAACGGGCCCGGAGTCAGGGCGCCCGCCCTGCTCCCTAGGGCGCCCGCCCTGGCCTGAGAGCCAATCAGGCTCCGTCTCGCGGATTATGCTCCACCGACCTAAGGGATCAAGGAAAACCGTGCGATTAATGTCGGTTTGATCCGACGGCCCACGTTCACTTGAGGGGGCTATATAAGCAGGACCCCTGGCCCCTGGAGGAGGCACTCCCTCATTCTTAATTCTTCAAACCCTAATCTCAGGAGGAGAGTCTCTGATCAAGCCCTAGAGCCACCACATCAACTAGATCTCTAGTATAGCATAGCTACATAGGATTAGAACTAGAAGGAGTCAATCTTCGATTGGTTTCCGGATCTGTCAAGAGGATTCTTGGTAATTCCTTTACTGTTCTTCATTGTTCATCTTTGTTCTTCAATATTATGAATACAACTTTATTCTATTTCAATATATTGATTATGACTATGCTCTACTTGTTTATGTTTGCGATTATATTGTTCTTAGTTTATCGTAGTTATACGTTTGGCTTAGTTAGATTGGAATTATATACATGTTTAGGATCGTATAGCGTTTATCCATCGGATCCATGGGTAAATGATAAATATTGTGTAGGCGTGGTGCTTAGACCATATTTATCTGCAATTGCACCTTATATGCCGGATCGTGGGGTGGTCCGCGATGGTGACAGCTTCGTTGGTTCTTATATAGTCCCCCTCCCGTGTGTAAGGCAGGCAGAGCAACATTATTACGGGGGAGTGATTGCTATGTTTCTCATCTTCCTTGATAATATCACTATGCATGGGCGTAGTCCTTTCTCGCAATGATTGCCAAGTGTACTTGCACTAACTATGATATGCTAGACTTTATAGTTAAGAATAACTTAGGAAATATCCTTGTAGTTCGTCTTAATACCATGCTAATGACTTGCTAGAATATCTGTTGAGGTGCTTATCATTATTATATGTGGCTAGCTGATCAGATTAATTATCTTTGTCACCATTCATACTTTATCTATATTTTATGTGACACTTACCCCTGTATGCAAGAGATAGATGAATGCTCTCACTTATACATGCAATGATTGATACTCATTCCTATATTCCATTTCATAATCAACATTGATGTTAGTAATCCCTTCCCAGTGGTAAAAATATAAATAACGATACCTGGAATACTTCCCGGTTAAAATGCTACATCGGTATTAATCTGTGCGCTTGCAGATCTTATTTATTATTTATTTAGAAGAGCAGTTGCATATTTCAATACCGCGTCTCTCATGTCATGCTGGGGATGACAACTTGGCTTAAGTGGCATGAGGGATAGGTTCGACATTTTTGGCGCCGTTATCAGAATTAGAAAACTAAGTCTACTTTTGGTAATGACATTAAGAATGCCCAACAAGCATTTTTGGCGCCGTTGCCGGGGAAGGTTGATTTACTAACAAGGAATGAATACGGAATTTGAGTCATCATTCGCATCATTAAGTGATTGAGATCATCAATTCTCCCATACAGATTTACCCCTGTATTTTTTCCATTCTTATTGTTTTGCAGGGTGATGTATGAATAGAGGACATCTTCCAGAAAATTTTGTTGACAACCCCGAAGCATTAATCAGAGGGGCAAGAGCCAAGCTCAAGAAGTCAACACTTCGACGCAACACTTCATCCAATCCAGAAGACCGCCGAAGTTTCATCCGGAATTTGTCAACAGAGTTCGCAGCCATGGCGAACAAGACGATCCGCGAGTTCTCAGCTCCCACTACGGACAACATCCGCACTGGACCTGCCGCGGCTATCGACAAGAACTTTGAGCTCAAGCCAGGGCTCATCAACATGGTACAAGCCAACCAGTTTTGTGGGAAGCCGCACGAAGATGCAAGTGCTCATCTCCAACACTTCCTGGAGATTTGCAGCACATTCACTTTATTAGATGTTCCCAGAGACGCCATACTACTTCGCCTTTTCCCATTCTCACTATTGGGGAGAGCGAAGCAGTGGTCCTACGCGACGAAGGATAAGAACACTACATGGGCACTCCGCTCTACGAACTTTCTGGCTAAGTTCTTTCCCATGGGCAAGACCAATGCTCTCCGTGGGAAGATTACAAGTTTTCAGCAACAACATGATGAATCCATTCCAGAAGCATGGGAGCGCTTTCAAGATTACATCCTAGAATGTCCCCATCATGGAATGGAGAGCTGGCTACTTATGCAGACTTTCTATCATGGGCTCATCACTAGTGCTCGTGAGACCATGGATGCTGCAGCTGGAGGCGCATTTCTATCACTCACCATACCACAAGCTACAGCCCTTGTGGAGAAGATGGCGTCCAACCAAGGTTGGAACAAAGAGAGGACTCAAACACGTAAGAAGGGTGGAGGTATGCACCAGCTCAAGGAGGTAGACATGTTGTCTGCAAAGTTAGACCTACTCATGAAAAAGCTCGATGACAAAGCTGGAGACAAAAGAGAAGTCATGAACGTCTACGACTCTCACATGACTTGTGAGGAATGTGGAGACACTGGACACTCAGGCAATCACTGCCCTGAGATGCTTGAGGATGCAAGGTACATCAACAACAACAACAACTACAACCATCCTCAACAAAATCAAGGTTGGAATCAACAGAGGCCTAACTACTCAGGTAACTACTCAGGTAATTATCAAGGTAATAACTCTTACAACAACAATAATAATTTTCCACCCCTGAGAGAGTTAGTGTCTAATCAAGGAAAGCTAATGGATAACTTGTCTAAGAAATTGGCATCCAATGATAAAATACTAGAAAACATAAATAATAGAATGGATAATTTCTCTACTGCCATCAAAAACCAAATTAGCTTTAATAAAATGATTGAATCTCAGTTAAATCAAATAGCTGCTGCTGTTCCTGCTACTAACCCCGGTATACCATCACAACCGGAAGGATTAGAATCTGCAAATCTTGTAGACATATTTGATGCAGGTAACTATTGAAGTAATCCCGCTGGCGGAGTACATAATGACCTTCTGCCAGTCAAGAGAGGCGATCCAGGACGCCCCGTCATCCCGATCTCCATCGGCATGGTGGACTTCCTAGAAGCACCCTGTGACTTTGGCTCCAGCGTCAACATTATGCCCAGGGTACTCTATGAAAAATTCTTTACATATCCTTTATCAGAAACAACTATGTGTTTGCAGCTTGCAGATCGGACACTAAGCTTTCCTAAAGGAATATTAAAGAACATGTGTGTCCGAGTTGGTACCTCGTACGCTCCAGCTGACTTCGTGGTGATAGAAACCGGGTCCGATGAGAGGTCACCAGTTATTCTGGGAAGGCCATTCCTGAACACCTCGGGAGCTGTCATCTACGCCAGCGCTGCGAAGATCAACTTCAACATCAAGGGGAGGAAGGAGACGTTTTCCTTCAAGAACAAGATTACACAAATCCCAGAGCAACCCCAACATGAACCAAGGAAGAGGACCAACAGGAGGAACAAGCAGAACAAGAACAACCAAGGATGGACCGAATCAGCTAAGATGGTCACTGCAGTTCAAGGAGGTCAAGACCGACGACCCAAGTCGCCGTTCCTAATCAAGAAGGACAACCCAGGCATGCCAAGCATTGAGTGCTCAATCAATGGATACTCCTTTCAGAAGGCGCTCTGCGACACTGGATCAGGCGTCAACATAATGGCCACAGTCACCTATCAGCTCTTGTACGGGACCATGCCCTTAAAACCAACATACACTCAGCTCCAGATGGCAGATCAGACATCTCGAAAGGTCGAAGGTATAGTAACCGATGTCCCTGTTAAAATTAACGATCATTTTATCCATACAGACTTTCAGGTCATTGACATGGGAGACGACGAGTACGATCCACCCATCATCCTAGGAAGACCGTTCCTAGGCACCGTCAAAGCAATCATCTACATTGGAACCGGAGAAGTCCATATGCATTTCTCCTCTGAGAAGGTACGCCGCTACTTTAATGACCCTAACTATATAGTTGAAGATTCTAAGCAGGTCAGGACAAGAAGAAGGCAACGTAACCGTAACCAAAGGAGGCAAACCATCAAGGACGTATGGGCAGACTATGAAGGAGAGGTCATAAGGCCCGAGGATACACAACAGGAGACCGAAGCACCAAGTCGGGTATGGAAAGCGAAGACAGTTACACAAGAAGAGGAGGCGCTGCCGGAACCACCGTCTACGCCACTCAAATCCCAGGACAACTAAGAAGAAAAGAAGTCCTGTTCGGAGGACTTAAAAACACCGAACGCCGTGCCAAGAGGTAAACTTGGTAGTTATCATTTTCCCTTTAATTATTGCTCAGTTAATCATGTTCATTCTGTCTAAAAAAATGTTGAAAACAGTAAGCCCCATGTGAGTATGCGAGTGGCATAAAACCCATAAGTACATTCACAGTGGTGGCATAAAAAAATAATAATAATATATTTTTTCTGTTCTATAAAAATGAAAATAAAAATAGAGAGTGACATTTATCAAGGAAGCTCAAACATGATAAAGGCTAGATATTTATGCTAACGCTTAATCAAGTTCTACGAAGCTTTGTTGTCTATTTGAGCTCCACAGAATTCAGGAAGACTAGCAGATGGAGGACATCCTAATCGCTGTCAGGGTGCTGCCAACACTCAAATACACCTCTGCACCTGCTAGCAACATCAGAAGAAATTACGTCAAGATCCAGCTTGGGGGAGAGCACCCCCATTTATCCCGATAAGTATTTTTATCTACATTTATACCTATGCTTTATTAAAATAAAAAGATGCATAATCATGAAAACCCAAATAAATATTTTGTGTTTATATATATTTGCTTAGTTTAATAAATAAATAAAGTAGCTATGCTAAACTGAATCTTGAAAGTAAAACTCTAGCATGGATATGATGAATAGTTGCTCTGCCTAATTTTCAAATTTGTTCTCTCTCTAGTTTAGACATAACTGTTATAATTTAAAACTGGCTCTAAACCTGAACTAGTGGGAAGAGAACTTGATCTGAAGTCTAAGTTGTTAGCGGATATGATATGGGAAGGTTGAGCTGCTGTTTATCTGTTCCTAGAGATGCTAGAATTCTGGAGAATTTTATCTTTGAAAATCTTTAAAATGTTGCATGATGAGTTCCTGTATGATGAGAGTTTAAATTCCTACCACAGCCATATATACATGTTTGTTAGAATAAGAGCCGCACTTTTACTACTTACTGCTTATGGGCATTGAGTGTGGTCAAGCTGTGTAGACCCTTAGGAACTTGTCATGTGGTTAAAATCAAGATTCACTTGCACGTTCACTCATACATGCTGCTTCTACTCCGGAAGTACGCATCCACATATATCCACTTATTTCCATCTCCAGATTCACCCAAAATTATTCTACTCCTGACCCGGGAGAGAATAGCCAAAAACATTATCCCATTCCTGTTATTCCCTGTGAAGTTAATGCTCAAGTCATTTCTACTACCACTTGCTATATTTTCAAAAGAGGGAGATTGCTCTAAAAAAAATATAAATACGAGGAAATAAAAAGGAGCAAGTGCTCGGAACCTCGAAGAAAGAAAAAGTGAGACGAGAGGTAAAAATGGACAAGTGTCCGACAGTAGAATTAGGGGTACAAGATACCCACCTGAGAGAAAAAAAAGAAGAAAAAAAAATAGAGCATCTCATTTCCCTCAAAAGTTTTAAAAAGCAAGAAAGGTATGTATTCCCTCAAAAAGAGCATTAGACTTTTGTTATCACCATCATCACCATACACCACTCATTCACCACACATGCACATCTTGATTTGACTTATTGACTTGTTTCTCTGGATCCATGGTTTGACTATGCAATAAATGTTCTATGAGTATGTATACTGTATCTCCCACCTATGAGCTCCAGATATCAAAGCCTTATTAGAGTAGGGTGAGAGAGAAGGCAATGTCACTACGCCTTATACCATAAATACCACATACTTTGAGAGAGAAGGCATATACCATTACTGCCTTGGTAAGGATCCAGAAATACCACAAAAGAGAGATCTGAGAGAGTCATACAAGGAATCTCTGAGTTTTATTTGAAAATTTGCAAAAACTCCAGAGCTATAGCTGATCAAGAATAAGAGACATGGCGTTTTACTAGACCGTTCTATCTTTTAACCACTCAAGATGCAGGTGACGGTTGCAAGCCCCATGGTGAAAGGAAAAATGAGTAAGTTTTAAGTCTTGACAGTTTACTCTAACTCAGGGATGAGACCTTATTTGAAAGCATATGTACCGTCAACGTTCAAAGGCGTTGCAGCAACTTCTGCTCCATAATGAGTCTATCCTTGCTCAGGGACGAGCAAGAGGTAAGCTTGGGGGAGTTTGTTGACGGTCCTTAAGTACCAAATATAGTTATTAAATAAATAAAGAAAAGGATCCAAATGCAACCAACACCTAGACTTAGGGTTTTATCTGACAGAATTCCACAAGTTTTGGTGTTTGTCTGTTTCTGCAGGGGGTTATCAGAAAATACGGAGGAAAGGCCCACACGTCGGGTTTACATAGAGATAATAACGTGTTCACCGATTTTCTATCATCTAGAAGACTCCAGAAGCCACGAGATCGAACGGGAGGCCGAACGGGCCCGGAGTCAGGGCGCCCGCCCTGCTCCCTAGGGCGCCCGCCCTGGCCTGAGAGCCAATCAGGCTCCGTCTCGCGGATTATGCTCCACCGACCTAAGAGATCAAGGAAAACCGTGCGATTAATGTCGGTTTGATCCGACGGCCCACGTTCACTTGAGGGGGCTATATAAGCAGGACCCCTGGCCCCTGGAGGAGGCACTCCCTCATTCTCAATTCTTCAAACCCTAATCTCAGGAGGAGAGTCTCTGATCAAGCCCTAGAGCCACCACATCAACTAGATCTCTAGTATAGCATAGCTACATAGGATTAGAACTAGAAGGAGTCAATCTTCGATTGGTTTCCGGATCTGTCAAGAGGATTCTTGGTAATTCCTTTACTGTTCTTCATTGTTCATCTTTGTTCTTCAATATTATGAATACAACTTTGTTCTATTTCAATATATTGATTATGACTATGCTCTACTTGTTTATGTTTGCGATTATATTGTTCTTAGTTTATCGTAGTTATACGCTTGGCTTAGTTAGATTGGAATTATATACATGTTTAGGATCGTATAGCGTTTATCCATCGGATCCATGGGTAAATGATAAATATTGTGTAGGCGTGGTGCTTAGACCATATTTATCTGCGATTGCACCTTATATGCCGGATCGTGGGGTGGTCCGCGATGGTGACAGCTTCGTTGGTTCTTATATAGTCCCCCTCCCGTGTGTAAGGCAGGCAGAGCAACATTATTACGGGGGAGTGATTGCTATGTTTCTCATCTTCCTTGATAATATCACTATGCATGGGCGTAGTCCTTTCTCGCAATGATTGCCAAGTGTACTTGCACTAACTATGATATGCTAGACTTTATAGTTAAGAATAACTTAGGAAATATTCTTGTAGTTCGTCCTAATACCATGCTAATGACTTGCTAGAATATCTGTTGAGGTGCTTATCATTATTATATGTGGCTAGCTGATCAGATTAATTATCTTTGTCACTATTCATACTTTATCTATATTTTATGTGACACTTACCCCTGTATGCAAGAGATAGATGAATGCTCTCACTTATACATGCAATGATTGATACTCATTCCTATATTCCATTCCATAATCAACATTGATGTTAGTAATCCCTTCCCAGTGGTAAAAATATAAATAACGATACCTGGAATACTTCCCGGTTAAAATGCTACATCGGTATTAATCTGTGCGCTTGCAGATCTTATTTATTATTTATTTAGAAGAGCAGTTGCATATTTCAATACCGCGTCTCTCATGTCATGCTGGGGATGACAACTTGGCTTAAGTGGCATGAGGGATAGGTTCGGCATTTTTGGCGCCGTTATCAGAATTAGAAAACTAAGTCTACTTTTGGTAATGACGTTAAGAATGCCCAACAGATACGGCGAGCACTATCTGGCTCTTATCTGCGCTGTGAAAATAGCTTGGGATAGGTTTTGTAGATCTTACTAAGATTAATGTTGTTGAGGAACATTATCTTTATTGCTTTGCTCATGAATCTTGATTACATAGTATTTTCTTGCGGCAGAAGAATCAGTCCTATGCTTTTTAGGCGTAGAATCTTCATAGATGGTTGGTGTACCATGAGTTTTTGACTTGTATCCCATCCTTAGTCATCAGCTCATATGTTCCTGGTCCAGTGACCTTGGCGACAATGAAAGGGCCTTCCCATGGATTGAGTAGTTTGTGATGTCCATCTGTCTTTTGTATTCTTTGAAGTACCAGATCCCTGACTTGGATGGAATGAGGTTGGGTATTTTTGTTGTAGTGGCATCTTAAACCTTGGAGGTAACGAGCTGACTGTAAGGTGGTGTTGACCCCGACTTCTTCTGTATTGTCTGGTTCTAGTCTTTAGGTGTGTTTAGCTTCTCCTTCGTTGTATTGATCGATCCTTGGTGATGTCTAGATTAGGTCGGCAGGTAATACAGCTTCTGATCCATAGACTAAGAAAAAAGATAAGTATCCAATGGCTCTGCTTACTTGAGTTCATAGCCCCCATACTACTTTGGCAACTCTTTAATCCACTTGGATCCATAGTCCTCTAGTTCTTCATACAACCTAGGTTTTAATCCGACTAATATGAGTTCGTTAGCTCTCTCTACTTGTCCGTTGGCCTCTGGGTGTGCGACTGATGCGTAATCTATGCTGATGCTGCAATCCGGTGCCTAACTTTTGAATTCTATAGTCGTGAAGGGTGAACCCAAATCTATGATGACTCGATTGGGCATACTGAAGCAGCGCATGATGTCCTGGATGAACTCGACTGCTTTGGATGCGCTGTATTTCATGAGCAGTTTGTACTCGATCCACTTTGTGAACTTATCAATGGCCACAAAGATGTACTCAAAATCGCCCTTGGCTTTCTTGAGAGGCCCTACTTGATCCAACTCCCAGCAAGAGAATGACCAAGTGGGCGAGATGCAGATGAGATTGTGTGCTGGGATGTGAGCCTATCTTGAAAACATTTGGCAACCTTTACATTTTCTGATGAGTTCTTCTACGTCTTTTAATGCTATCGGCCAATAGAATCCAGTGCGGAATGGTTTACCAACCAACGTTCTTGAAGCAGCGTGATTTCCACAGCAGCCTAAGTGAATTTCGTCTACGATCTCTTTGCCTTTTTCTGATGAGACACATTTGAGGAGTACTCCTGATGATGCAGCTCTTTTGTATAGGTTGTCTCCTACGAGGACATAGTTCTTGCTTCTTCGATTTATCCGAGTAGCTTCTTCTTTATTTTCTAATAACTTGTTTTCTTTGATGTAGTCGATGAAATCCTATGTCTTTGATCTTGTGATTACCAACATTTGAGTTGCTGGCGCTAGGAGCTCAGGGGTTATCTCACTGGGTTGTTCGATAGAGGGTGCTAACAACTCCTCTATGAACACACCGGGTGGGACCTTCACCCTGTCCGATCCTAGCTTTGCGAGGATGTCTACTGCGACATTAGAGTCATGTAAGACATGTAGAATTTCTAGTCCTTAAAAATTTTTCTCCAGTTTGCGCACTTCAGCACAGTATGCTTCCATGTTATCTTTGGTGCAATCCCAATCCTTGTTGACTTGATTGACAACTACTGTTGAATCACCGTAGATGAGAAGTTGCTTGATTCCAAGGGAGATAGCTACCCAGAGCCCATGGATGAGTGCTTCGTACTCTGCTTCATTGTTCGTGGCTTGCCATAATATCTGAAGGATATATTTTCGTTGCTTTCTGTCTAGAGAGATGAAAAGAACGCCTACGCCAGCTCTGCCTAGTTTGAGTGGTCCATCAAAGTACATCTTCTAATGGTCGAGGATGGCTTCTAGCGTAGATAATTGAATTTTTGTTCATTCGGCAATAAAATCAACTAGGGCTTGAGATTTGATCGCTTTTCATGGGGTGAAATCAACGTTGAGAGCGCCAAGTTCAACTGCCCACTTAGATATGCGTCCTATTGCATCTCTATTATGTAGGATGTCTTTGAGTGAAAAATCTGTTACCACAGTAATCTTGTGGCTCTCAAAGTAGTGGCGAAGCTTGCGGGAGGTGATCAGGAGGGCGTAGAGTAGTTTTTGCACATGCGGGTACCGGATTTTGGAATATGATAGTACCTCACTGATGTAGTAAACTGGCCACTGTACTTTGTACATGCGTCCTTCTTCTTTTCTCTCCACGACGATCGCTACGCTAACCACCATAGAGGTTGCCGCAATGTATAGCATCATGTCTTTGTGCTTCTTTGGAGGTGTGAGAATGGGCGAGGAGGTAAGGTACGCCTTAAGGCTTTCGAAAGCCTCTTTGGCTTCCTTTGTCCACTCGAACATGGCTGTCTTCTTTAGTAACTTGAAGAAAGGTAGCCCTTTTTCACCGAGTCATGATATAAAACGATTGAGGGCTGCCATGCAACCTGTTAGTTTCTGCATATCTTTGATACATCGAGGAGGACTCATCTCTGTTATAGCTCAAATTTGCTTGGTACTGGCCTTGATTCCACGATGACTGACCAAGAATCTGAGTAGTTGTCCTGATGGTACTCTGAATACACACTTGTTTGGGTTCAATTTCCACTTCTACTTCTTCAGATTCTCGAAAATTTGTTTCAAGTCTTCAATTAGTGTGTCTAGGTTTTTTGTCTTTACTACTATGTTGTCCACATATGCTTCTACGTTCTCACCAATCTGCTCACCAAGGCATGTTTGGATAGCTCTCTGGTAAGTAGGGCCAGTGTTCTTGAGTTTAAACGATATGGTTTTGTAGCAGTAGGCGCCGAAAGGAGTGATGAAATATGTCTTGCTCTGGTCTTCTTCCTTTAATACAATCTGATGACATCCTAAATAGCAATCAAAAAAAGACAATAGCGCCGATCCTGCTATTGAATCAACTATCTGATCAATGCGTGGTAGTCTAAATGGATCTTTCGAGCAATGTTTGTTGAGATCTGTGTAGTCGACGCACATGCTCCACTCGGTCATGTTCTTTTTCTATACTAAAACTGGGTTGGCTAGCCAATCTGGATGAAGGATTTCTCTTATAAACCCTATCACCATCAACTTTGCAATCTCCTTTTTAATCACCGCCTTTTTGTCAGGTGAGAATCGTGTAGCCGTTGCTTCACAGGCTTGGAGCCTTCGTTGACATCAATTCTGTGCTCAGCCAACTCTCTTGGGACACCTAGCATGTCGGCCGACTTCCAAGCAAAGATATCTTTGCTGTTCTGAAGAAAGTTGGTGAGCACGAGTTCCTGTTTTGCTGAGAGGTGGGCACTAATGGTCAGTGTTTTAGAGGGATCGCTAGTACCAAGGTCGACTTGCTTTATGTCGGCTTCTTTTGGAGGAGCGAGGATGCTAGACTTCTTAGCTGGGATCTCTAGTTCTTCTGGATTGATTTCAGCTGCTACGGTCGCTATCTCTTCTCTTTCACTGGCTGCTTGTGCTTTAGCTGCGATTTGGACCGCTTTGTACGTCGCAGTTGAAGGCACGCTTCAGGTCACCTTTGAGGGAGAGGACCCCGTTGGGCCCTGGCATTTTGAGTAGGAGGTATGGGTAGGTGGTATCGCCATGAACTTGGCTAATGCTGGTCTTCCAAGGATAGCGTGATATAAAGATTCAAAGTCTGCAACCTCGAATTTGATGAACTTTGTACGGTAGTTTGAGGGGGTCCCAAAAGTAACCGGTAGAGTAATATGTCCAAGTGGCATGGCTGCCTTGCCGGGTACTATCCCATAGAAAGGAATGCTTGTTGGAGTAATCATCTCAATGAATTCTAGTCCCATCTTTCTTAGTGTTTCTGAAAATATTATGTTGAGTCTGGCTCCCCCATCGATTAGCACCTTTGTGACAGTCATACCAGCAATTGTTGGATCTAAAACCAGTGGGTAGTGGCTGGCATTTCCCATGCTAGTCCATTGATCCTCTCTTAAAAACTAGATTGGATACTGCGACCAATTGAGGTACCTGAGAGTAGCTAGTTCTGCTGCCATGATGGTTCATAGAGCTAGCTTGTCCTGGTGTTTGCTCCTAGAACCTGGAATTCCAGCAAAGATAACTGTTACTGTCCCCTTTTATTGCTAAAATCCCTTATCCCCTAGGTTGTCCTCATCTTTCTTCTGGTTATCTTCTTTCTTGTCTCCATTGTTGCCCTTTCTTGTATATCTGTCAAGGAAGATGCGGTAATCCCTAGTTGTGTGATTTCCTTGAGGGTGCCATATAGAATACATATTCTCAATGTCTTCAAACTTCTTGAATTTTGAGAATTTCTTTGATTTGTCAGCCACAATTATGGTGTTGTCAGGTCCACGCTTTCTGTCTTGATGCCCATTGTTTCGATAGTTTTGCCTGTCCGAGTTGTCTCGGTTATTTCTATTCGGGAACCTTTCTCGTGTTTTCTCCTCCGCAGTGATCATATTTTCTACTATGCATCTGAACTCTTCATTATTTCTTAGGTTTTCTTTGCAAAAGTCTTGAAACTGTCACTTGGCCATGATCCTGTGGGAGAAAGCTTAGATTACTTCTCGTTCAGTGATGTCATGAACTTGAGCACGTAGTTCACCAAATCGACGATAATAATCTATGAGGCTTTCATCACCTTTCTGTTTGAGTTCCTTTAGTTCTGCATGGGTGATAGGGTGCATGATTCAGCTTGTAGGCAGGGCAGGTTGTGGACCGTCCACCAGCCACTAAGCTGACCATGAAGCTATTAAGCGGGCTATGCCAGAGTCCGCAAACCGCAAAGCTATTGCCGCAAATGGCGAGTGGGATTGGCGGGCAAGCCACTAACGTCCGCAAGCGTTCGCAAGTAGGATGCATGGCCACTTCGTATAGCAAGCTAATATATTACTCCTACTTTAGTTCTGAATTCTGATGGGTGACTAACAAAACACTAGAAGAATTTGCAACTGCTTTCTTGCTTTGAGAGCCTGCTAGCGTATCTCTGACAGGAGAGAGACGACAATGGATGTTGGATCGGATAGATGGTTTGGATGCGCTATGCGTGAGCTTGTTGTTGGCCGGACGGACTGCGTGACCACTCTCCCGGCTGCGCCCGGCCAGTGAGGCGCGGTCAAGTGTAGGGGCATTGGCGCTGGTGCTTGATAGGATCCCCAGCGGCCAGCGCGGACATGGGGCGGGTGACTTCATGTGCGCGGCAGGGGAGACAGACACAGACATGGTCAGGCGTGCCCCCGCCCCACAAAGCCTCATTAGGAGTTGGCCTTGGTGAAGCGGCCTTCCCTACATGCCAGAGAAGAATCTTGGCAGAAGAAGAAGGCGGCAGCAGTGCCGCTACCACGCTAGCGAGTGTCCCTTCTGTTGATGCAGGACCCACATGTTTCCCTAGCCATGTGACTACGAGTCGTGGGCCATGGCTTGGCCCACTGACTGGAGCCAGGAGAGGTGTAGCATCTGCTACACCGAATTCGAGTGTGAATAAGCCAGACTAGCTAGATTCCTATTTAAAGTAACTTCTGTATCTGGTTTAGGACACCTTCTTTGGATTCAACTAGGATTGTAACCGCACCACAGCCATCTCTACTGATATAAAGAGAGGCTATGGGCACCCCTGTAACAAGAGACGATACAACACAATCAATCCAATGCAAAGGCTAACGCCGATTGGACAAAGGGTTATTACTTAATCACCGATCGGGGGCCCGAACCAGTATAGGTCGAGTGTCTCTACGTTTACCATAGAGCTCTAGCATGCACCGAAGCCCAAACAACTATCCCAGGTACCCCCGTGGCAGGCTATCAGTGGTCAAACACCGACAGCTGGCACACTAGGTAGGGGCTTTCGACGCAATCGCGACCAGGAGCTCTATGGATTTCGACAACATGATCTTCCCAATGGGATCAATCTTCATCTTCGGATCATGGGTTTGCGAGGCGGACGACATGGGTAGCTTCCATGGACACCCATGAGGATCTCACTCTTTCAACGAAGCTTGCCAAAGATCTCACCGAAAAGCTTACCATGTCCGAATCGACTCGGGCCCCGATAACAGTCAACCTCGATTTGACATCTGAGTTAGATTCCCCCTTGGAGTCTTATCTGGGTCCTTTCAAGAATAGCCTAAGTCCTTTTCTAATCGAACTCTGGAACATAGCATCAACTCTATAAGAGATCAATTCAAATCTACTTTAGATTTCTTCCAAGAGGTTGAGTCGCTTCCCGATCGAACTTAACAACATGGCAAAAACGTATCAAGGTTTACTCCAAAATATGGCTGGTCAAGCACGGAGGCTACATCTTACCGGGGCATAGGAAGGTCTTGTATTAACCATAACATCTAAAGATTGCATAGTCCACTAGCCAGGTACATGTCCCCAGAACAGCAATGCCCGACTAGTTGAAGAAGCTATCACTCTATCCTACCAAGAAGGTAGTGCACTCTGCGATGCCAACACTCCAAAAGAATGAAAGGTCTTGATGGCTAGAGGGGGGTGAATAGCCTTTTAAAAATTCCTACAAAGACAAGCTAAACAAGTTTATCAATATAACAAATAGCGAGATGCGAGTTTTGCTTAGCCTACGGGGTGTTTGCAAGCCACCTAACCAATTCATAATTCTAGTATATTTGCACTCAACCGCACAAGTCAAACCGCACAACTTAGCTACAACTAAAGCTAACTAGCTACACAAGCTAAGAGCTACACTAACAAGCTAGCAAGGTAACTAAGAAATTAATACAAGAGAGAGTTAGGAGGGTATCACTGAGGGGCGAAGTATTG
Source organism: Saccharum hybrid cultivar R570 (assembly GCA_038087645.1). Taxonomy (NCBI): domain Eukaryota; kingdom Viridiplantae; phylum Streptophyta; class Magnoliopsida; order Poales; family Poaceae; genus Saccharum; species Saccharum hybrid cultivar. The sequence continues at coordinate 8,454,268 of JAQSUU010000113.1, forward strand.
AGCCAACCAATCAATATGATCAAGAGATGAATTCCACAATACACAACCACCGGGATCGATTAATCACAATAAGAATGATGACATGAAGATTTATCCCGAGGTTCACGTGCTTGCCGACACGCTAGTCCCCATTGTGTCCTTTTTCACCATGTGGTTCGGTGGCTAATCAGTCACACACTGAGCCTCTCAAAAGGCGCCACAAGAACCTACCAAATGGCAAGAGGTTGCAATTATATGAGCAATTTACTAACGTTGCCTTTGGCGCTTCGCCAAGGTAGGCACAAACCCCTCACAATCACCAGAGGTGGCCAAGAACAATCACCAACTCTTGCCAATGCCTCCAAGCTGCTCCAAGCCATCTAGGTGGCGGCAACCACTAAGAGAAACAAGAATCCCGCAGCAAATCAACCACCAAGTGCCAACTAGATGCAATCTCACAATGCAAATGCACTTGGATCACTCAATCTCACTTCGAATATGCAAAGAAGCAAGAGAGATGAGTGGGAGGGGAGTTGCTTAGCTCAAAGTGCTCACAAGTATGTCAAAGAATGCAAGAGTGAGAGCCTTGAGCCGGCCAACAAGTATATATAGGATCCCCTGAAAGAATAGAGCCGTTGGCTCACAAAATAGCCACACTCAGGGTGACCGGACGCGCTGGTCCGGCCTGACCAGATGCGCACAGCGTCCGATCGCTCCACCACGACCTCCCCGATGAACGCCACGTGTCTCACTTTGAATTTCATTCGTTCGATCATAACGGTCACTTAAAAATACTCATTCACGCACTAGAGTGACCGGACGCGCAGCAAGAATTGACCGGACGCGCGAAGCTCGACCGGACGCGCTGGTCCCGTAACCGACTAGACGTGCTGGTCAAGTCTGAGCAGTGCTCCAGCGAGACAGCGACCGGACATGCTGCTAGACGAACCGGATGCCACAGTGCTAGCGTCTGGTTAGAGTCTAGTAAGCACCCAGAACGATCGGACGCGTCCGGTCGACCGTGACCGGACGCGCTGCCGTGTTCGATTAGAAGACCAAGACACGCGCAAACCCTAAGCACTGACCGGACACGTCCGGTCAAACAGAGACCGCGTCCGGTCCAGCGTCCGGTCACCTCTGTTACCTTCGTTCGCCTCCGTTTGATTCACCCTTTCACATATGAGCTAGACTAAGTAAGTGTGTCACTTTAGCACATGTTTTAGCTCGTGAAACAACATGTGACAATGCCTCCAAATCTCGACATTGGCGTAAAGAAAAATAGGCATTTCAATTCCTTGAAAACGCCTGAATCCCGCCTCGCAAGCTCAGCGGGAGGGAGAGAGGACCCCAAACCCTCTCTACCGCTCAAACTCCAACGCCATCGCAAAAGTGCTAACATCACCAAGTGATCTCGTCATGTGAGGGTGTGTTAGCATTTTCACCATCATTTTTCGAGGCGTTATTAGTTCTATCCAAATGCATATGATTATGAAATGCACACCTAGAGGCACTTAGGAGTTCAATAGCCGCGCCATTGCCCTCTTTATAGTACGGCTATCTATTCTATAATGTAACCACACCCACTAGGTGTCTTGGTTACTAAAACACAACCCTTAAGCATATACCTTTGCCTTGATCATGTAGGGTTGCGTCCAAATCCAAGTGTGGCCATCATGATCACCATGTCCATCTTGCCACCAACCTTGGAATGTACTAATCCTCATATGCTATATACAACTTAGGCATAGGATTAGTACTTAGGCATTGTCACTAATTACCAACACCAAACATAGAGCTTTCAAAGAAGTCATCAGCAATTATAGCAGGGCAAGCCTGGTGCCAAGTAAAGAAGTCTTCATGATTCGGCGGCCACAACAGATACCTCCAACTGCACCTGATGTTAAATCTTCAGATGAATCAGAATAAAAAATATCACCCAATGCTCCCAAATACGATGGTGAATCCGAGGGTCAGAGACGAGCTAGAGAAAGAAGGAACAAACTGAAAGAAGGTCGCAAATGTCGTGCCAGGCAACAAAAAGAAGCACAAGATGCGTACAAGATGGAGCTGGCCGAGTACTACAAGAGGAGATCAGAGAAAGAAGCCAAAGAAAGACGCGTGGCCAGAGTACACGAAGCCCCTTACAACAAGATACAGGAGGCACTAGAAGAACTCGAAGCAAATTTCGCATCCCAACGAAGAACAAGAGCAACTTCAAGAAGTTCTTTAGACAACAACTCTGAGGGCGCATGGTGGAAGGACTCATTCTAGGCTTCCTGCTAGGACAGCATCACATGAATAAGACACGCAAAGTCAAAGGAGATCTGCCTTCAAAAGATTAGGACCAAACGAGAGCCAGAATCAAAAAAGGAGAGATAACACCCAGAGTAATCAGATTGAACGTATGAGAGAAAAAGGAGCATAGCATCTCGCCGCTCATCCCCGCAATTTATCCCTAGGCTAAATGATAGCTGGCAGGAGGAGGGAGCCGAGTCAGAACACAGAGAAGTCGGAACACACGATATGTTTCCATGTTTTTCAAGACGACTTGCTTTGGTACGGCTACCGCATAAGTTCAAGCCGTCAAACCACTCCATATATGATGGGAAGACTAAACCAAAGCAATGGCTCAGAATCTACTCGCAATCAATCGAACTAGCCGGCGGAGATGATGATATCAAGGCATTATTCTTTCCCATGGCCCTAGAGAACATGCCCCTCCAATGGTTCGATAAATTGAACCCGGGGTCAATCAGAGGCTGGGAAGACTTGCAAAGAGCCTTCTGCGAAAACATCGCGGGCATCATTATGCACCCTATCACTCATGCAGAGTTAAAAGGACTCAGGCAAAAAGGAGGTGAGACCTTAGAGATTATTATCGACATTTTGGTGAATTATGTGCCCAGGTACATGACATCACAGAATGAGAAGTGATTGTAGCCTTTTGCCACGAAATCTTGGCCAAATGGCAATTTCAAGATTTTTGCAAAGAAAACCCAAGGAATAATGAAGAATGCAGACGCGCGGTAGAAAAAATGATCATGGCTGAAGAAAAGACGAGGGAAAGATTTTTACACAGAAACAACCGAGAAAACAATAGAGACAACTCGGACTGAAGAAATTTTCCAAACATGGGACATCCAAAAAGGAAGCGCGGCCTAGACAACAGTGTCGCCATGGCCAACAAGGCCAAGAGGTTCTCAAAATTCAGGAGGTTTGAAGACATTGAGAAAATGCACTGTATATGGCACCCGTAGGGAAACCACACAACGGGAGATTGCCGAATCTTCATTGATCAGTACGCAAGAAAAAGAAAAGACAAGGATAAACAAGAAGATAACAAGAAGAAAGATGAAGACAACACAGAAGACAAAGGATTCCAGCAGCCAAAGAGGACAGTTGCAGTGATCTTCTTTGGAGTTCCAGTTCCAGAAGCAAGCACCAAGACAAGCTGGCTCTACGCAACATCATGGCAGCCGAACCAGCCGTCCTAAGGTACCTAAATTGGTCACAATACCCAATCTAGTTCTCAAGAGAAGATCAATGGACTAGCGTTGGAAATGCTGGCCTATATGCACTAGTCCTAGATCCAACTATAGCAGGGATGACAGTCACCAAAGTTTTGATTGATGGAGGAGCCGGACTCAATATCATATTTTCAGAAATGCTAAAGAAGATGGGGCTAGACTTTGCCGGGTTGATCACCCCAATAGGAATACCCTTCTATGGAATAGTACCTGGCAAAGCCGCCATGCCACTCGGGCAAATCACTCTACCAGTCACAATTGGAACACAAGCAAATTATCGAACCGAAATCATTTAGTTCAAAGTTGCGGACTTTGAGACATCATATCATGCCATCCTTGGAAGACCGGTACTTGCAAAGTTCATGGCTATACCTCACTACCCATACCTCCTGCTCAAGATGCCAGGACCTCACGGAATACTCCCTCTGGGGAAACCTAAAGCACGCCTTCGATTGTGACATTCAAGCAATCCAAATCGTAGCCAAAATGCAGGCAGCCAACGGCAGAGAAGAAATTACCACTGTCGCTGCACAAATGAACCTGGAAGAACTAGAGATCCCAACAAAGAAACCTTGCATCCTTGCACCACAAAAAGAAGCCAATGTAAAGAAAATTAACCTAGGTACTGGTGATCCTGAGAAGACATCAACCATCAGTGCTCACCTCTCGGCTAAATAGGAACTCACGCTCACCAACTTTCTTCGAGACAACAAAGATATCTTCGCTTGGAAGCCGACCAACATGTCAGGTGTCCCAAGAGAGTTGGCTAAGCACAGAATCGGTGTTAATGAAGGCTCCAAAACAATCAAGCAACAGCTGAGAATATTTTCACCAGACAAAAAGGAAGCAATCAAGAAGGAGATTACAAAATTAATGGCAGCCGGATTTATAAGAGAAATTCTTCATCCAGATTGGCTAGCGAATCTTGTTCTAATACAGAAAAAGAACACGACAGAATGGCGCATGTGCGTCGATTATACAGATCTCAACAAACATTGACCAAAGGACCTGTTCGGGTTACCGCTAATTGATCAAATTGTCGATTCAACAACAGGATCCGCCCTGCTATCTTTTCTCGATTGCTATTCAGGCTGTCATCAGATTGCATTAAGAGAAGAAGACCAGAGCAAGACATCTTTAATCACTCCATTCGGCGTCTATTGCTATAAAACCATGTCCTTTGGACTCAGGAATGCCGGCGCCACCTATCAAAGAGCTATTCAAACATGTCTCGGTGAACAGATTGGTGACAACGTGGAATCTTATGTCGATGACATAGTAGTAAAAACAAAAAAAAACCCAGAGATGCTAATTGAAGACTTTGAACCCAGAGCAGGCTTTTGAAAATCTAAATAAGTGAAAGTAGAAATTGAACCCAAACAAGTGTGTTTTTGGGGTACCATCAGAACAACTACTTGGATTCCTGGTCAGTGATCGGGGAATAGAAGCAAGCACTAAGCAAATTTGAGCCATAACAGAAAAGGCACCCCCACACAGTGTAAAAGATGTGCAAAAACTGATAGGAAGCATGGCAGCCCTCAATCGCTTCATCTCATGACTCGGCGAAAAATGACTCCCTTTCTTCAAGCTACTAAAAAAGACAGGCAAGTTTGAGTGGACAAAGGAAGCCAAGGAGGCTTTTGAAAAACTTAAAATGTACCTCACCTCATCATCCATACTTACGCCACCTAAGAAGAACGAAGACATGATGTTATACATATCGGCAACATCTACTGTGGTCAGTGCAGTAATTGTGGTGGAAAGGGAAGAAGGACATGTATACAAAGTACAGCAGCCAGTGTACTACATCAGCGAGGTTCTGACAAATTCAAAAATATGGTACCCGCATGTATAAAAACTACTCTATGCCCTCTTAATCACTTTCCGCAAGTTACGACACTACTTTGAAAGCCACAAGATTACCATAGTAACATATTTCTCTCTCGGAGACATCCTGCGTAATAGAGATACAACAGGTGCATATCAAAGTGGGCTATTAAACTTAGAGCTCTAAATATCAATTTCTCTCCTTAGAAGGCAATAAAATCACAAGCACTCGCAGACTTTGTGGCCGAATGGACAGAAATCCAACAACCCGCACTAGATACCTTCCTTGATCATTGGAAGATGTACTTTGATGGATCACTTAAGTTAGACAGGGTGGGTGCAGGTGTTCTTTTCGTATCCCTAGAAGGAAAATAGCTTAAATACATACTCCAGATACTATGTCAAGCCACAAATAATGAAGCAGAATATGAAACACTCATCTATAGGCTAAGAATCGTGACTTTTCTCAGAATCAAGTGGTTACTTGTCTATGGCGATTCAGTTGTGGTCATCAATCAAGTCAATAAAGATTAGGACTGTACCAAAAATAACATGGATGCCTATTGCACCAAAATATGAAAACTAGAGAAAAATTTCTAAGGACTAGAAATCCTACATGTTCTATGAGACTCAAACATTGCAGTAGATCTCCTCGCCAAGTTGGGATCGAACAGAGAGAAGGTCCCATCAGGGGTATTTGTAGAGGACTTGCCATCACCCTCTATAAAACAACCTGGTGGGATAACCCCTGAGCCACTAGCACCAACAACCTAGATCATGGTAATTGCTAGATCATGGACTCAAGACTTCATCGACTACATCAAAGAAAGCAAACTACCAGCTAATAGGGAAGAGGCTACCAGGATAATTAGAAGAAGCAAAAACTACGTCCTTGTAGGCGACAACCTCTATAGAACAGCCACATCATCAGGAGTACTTCTTAAATGTATCTCAAGAGAAGAAGGAAAAGAAATCCTATAAGAAATTCACTCAGGTTGCTGCGGCAACCACGCAGCCTCAAGAACTCTGGTGGGTAAAACTTTCTGCACCAGTTTCTATTGGCCAACAGCTTTGAAAGATGCAGAAGAATTAGTCAAACAGTGCAAAGGGTGCTAAATATTCGCAAGGCAAGCTCATGTACCAGCTCACGAGCTAATTTGCATCCCTCCTGCCTGGCCGTTTGCATGCTGGGGGCTGGACCAAGTAGGACCACTCAAAAAGGCCAATGGTGGTTTTTGAGTATATCTTTGTCGCAATCGACAAATTCACCAAGTGGATCGAGTACAAGCCGCTCGTAAAATACAGCACAACAAAAGCAGTCGAGTTCATCCAAGACATTATGCACCGCTTTGGAATACCCAACTGCGTCATTACAGATTTGGGCTCCCCTTTTATAGCTATCGAATTCAGAAATTGGGCATAAGACTGTGGCATCAGTATAGTTTATGCGTCAGTTGCACACCATGAAGCCAACGAATAAGTAGAAAGAGCCAACGGACATATACTAGCTGGATTGAAACTAAGATTATATGAAGAACTAGAAGACTACGACTCCAAATGGATTGAAGAATTACTCAAAGTAGTATGGAGGCTCCGCACTCAAGTAAGTAAAGCAACTGGATACTCACCTTTCTTTCTAGTATACGGATCAGAAGCCGTGCTACCAGCAGATTTGATCTAGACATCCCTAAAAATCGAGCAATACGAAGAGGGAGAAGCAGAACACACACGAAGATTAGAACTTGATAGTACAGAAGAGGTCAGGGTAAACGCTATCATACAATTAGCTCGATACCTCCAAGGTCTAAGGCGCCACTACAACAAAAGTACTAAACAACGCTCAGTACAAGTCGGAGACCTAGTACTACGAAGAATACAAAAAACTGACGGACGCCATAAACTACTCAGCCCATGGGAAGGTCCTTTTATTGTTCCTAAAGTCTTTGGACCAGGCACATACAAGTTAATGACTGAATATGGGGAAGAAGTAAGGAATACATGGCATATCAGCCAGCTAAGAAGATTCTATGCTAGAAGAACTCAAGACAAAATCTATGTAACAACAAAGCGATATGTAATCAGAATTCATGGCCAATGGAATAAAGATAATATTCCTCATCAACATTTGTCTTATTATGATCGATCCCGGGATGTTTTCATAATCGGATGAGAGCAAAAGAGCTAAAAAAAGATGCTTGAGCTCGCAATCCTAAGTCTTTTTAGGCTTGGGTGAGAGTAAGGCAGACAAGATGACACTTGAACCTATCCTAGGTTGTTTTTATGGCTTGGATGAGAGCCAGAGATTCTCACCCGATCCTGAGTTGTTTTCACAACCGGATGAGAGCAAAAGAGCTAAAAAGATGCTTGAGCTCGCAACCCAAGCCTTTTGAGGCTTGGATGAGAGTAAGGCAGACAAGCTAACACTTGAACCTATCCTAGGTTGTTTTCATGGCTTGGATGAGAGCCAGAGATTCTCGCCCGATCTCGAGTTGTGTTCACAACCGGATGAGAGCAAAAGAGCTGAAAAGATGCTTGAGCTCACAATCCCAAGCCTTTTAAGGCTTCGATGAGAGTAAGGCAGACAAGCTGACACTCGAACCTATCCTAGATTGTTTTCATGGCCTGGATGAGAGCCAGAGATGCTCGCCCGATCCTGAGTTGTTTTCACAACCGGATGAGAGCAAAAGAGCTGAAAAGATGCTTGAGCTCTCAATCCCAAGTCTTTTTAGGCTTGGACGAGAGTAAGGCAGACAAGCTAACACTCGAACCTATCCAAGGTTGTTTTCATGGCCTAGACAAGAGCAAGAGGTGCTCGCCCGATCCCGAGTTGTTTCACAACCGAATGAGAGCAAAAGAGCTAAAAAGATGCTTGAGCTCGCAATCCCAAGCCTTTTCAGGCTTGGATGAGAGTAAGGCAGACAAGCTGACACTCGAACCTATCCTGGGTTGTTTTCATAGCCTGGATGAGAGCCAGAGGTGCTCGCCCGATCCCGAGTTATTTTCATAACCAAATGAGAGCAAAAGAGCTGAAAAGATGCTTGAGCTCACAATCCCAAGTCTTTTTAGGCTTGGATGAGAGTAAGACTGATAAGCTAACACTCGAACCTATACTAAGTTGTTTTCATAGCCTAGATGACAGCCAAAAGTGCTCACCGTATCCTAGTTTGTTTTCATAGCCGAATGAGAGCAAAAGAGCTGAAAAGACGCTTGAGCTCGCAATTCACATAAACAAGAGCAAAAGCGTTACAAATACACTTGAGCTCGTTTTATCTAGAACCATTCAGACATGGATGGAAATTAAGTCCATACAAGACTACAACAAGCAAGAAAGTATAAAATAAGCCTAAACCCATCAAGACTACTCCTGATATGAGCAGAAGCACCGGTGCTCACCAAGGTTCATGATCAACAAACAATACAGAAAGAAGTTACTAAAAGGAAACTTTCTTATAAAACAACAAGAAGAAGGCCTAATTCTTAGAATCATCGTCAGAAGAAAAAATACACCTTTTTAGAGCAAAGGCAATCTTTGACAATAGAGAACGGGCTACACCACAAGAAACTACTCAGATTTAAGGAAGAACAAAATATTTACACGACGAACAGAACTACTGGGTACATCAACAACCGAATCTACTACTAGATAGTCCACCCTTTGATCTCCTTTACGCCAACATCAAAGCAAGGACTAGTAGCAGCATGCCTAGGCCACCATCGTATCCTTGACAGGGACCAGCTACCCATAGACTCAACGTCATCATCTTCTACGGCAAGAACTTCCCAGTTGACTTCATCCTCAGCAATGAGCGCTTCCTAGTCAACCTCGTCCTCACTATCACTGCCAAGGATGATCAAATCCACCCCCATCAAGCCGGCATCAACAGGAGGAACAGAGACAAGATTGACCATAGGAGCAGCAGCTAGATGCTCCTCCTCCCGCAAAGACGAAACCGGTTTTGATGTCCCAGCAGGCGGAGCCTCCTCCACTATTGGAGCCACACGAACATCAAGAGCCAACGATGCCGGCAGTGAAGATGCTAACGATGAAGAACCTTCACTCGATGGTGCTGCCACAACTACAGCTCTTGAAGGATGAGCAAGCGACGAGCATGGCACCTTACGGACATAACGCCTTTGGATAAACTTTTTCTTCACCATTTTGGCAGTGGTAAGACTGAAAAGATAAGAGTGCGGAAACAATCACGAAAGGGGCAATTAAATAGGGCTAAGCCGCCTCCTCAAGCAGTCCAATAGCCTCCTCAACATAAAGACAGAATTAATTTCTTCTCCGAAAATTAAAGGCATAGTCAATCCCTTCACCAAAGCCAACATGGCGCTTCGGCTTCCAACATTAATTGTGCAATGCAACCGACACGAAAGTGGCGCACTTTTCAAGCAGAGCAGCCCAACGGACGGAAGAACTAAGTTCTTCTTATTACAAAGAAGAAGACAGAACACTTCGACAATTTTTAGGCCTGGATGAAAGCAAGAAGGCTAACAGTCCAGCACTCGAACATATCCTAGGTTATTTTCATAGCCTGGATGAGAGCCGAAGGTGCTTGCTAGATCTCGGGTTGTTTTCACAACTAGAGAGTGCAAAAGAGCTGAAAAAATGCTTGAGCTCGCAATTCATAAATCAAGAGCAAAAGAGCTGAAAAGATGCTTGAGCTCAACTTGTCCCAAGTCTTTTCAGATTTGGATGAGAGTAAGGCAGACAGGCTGACACTCAAACCTATCCTAGGTTGTTTTCATGGCCTGGATGAGAGCCGGAGGTGCTCGCCCGATCCCGGGTTGTTTTCACAACTGGATGAGAGCAAAAGAGCTGAAAAGATGCTTGAGCTCGCAATCCCAAGTCTTTTTAGACTTGGATGAGAAGTAAGGTGGACAGACTGACACTCGAACCTATCCTAGGTTGTTTCACGGCCTGGATAAGAGCCAGAGGTGCTCGCCCGATCTCAGGTTGTTTTCACAACCGAATGAGAACAAAAGACAAAGAACCAGGATTTCTTTACAAGGCACAATGCAAAGTATATCTTTACCAAGAAAAGAAATGTGCCAGATACTACAGAACCTAACTATCAGCTTCGTCATCAGAAGGGGGAGATGAATATCAAGCTTCACAGCAATGAAGTTAGCAAGGTCTTCAACCTCAGACTTAGTGTTCTCGATGGACTTCACGTAGTTGTCATCATCAGTGTCCTCTCTAAGTTTTTCTAGGGGGACTGACGGAGCAAGAACACGGATATGAGCCAAAACGTTCTTGACACACGCCCGGACCCCATCCTTCTCGAAGATCTAAAGACGATTAGGAATCAGCGGAAAGAACTCTCGCCAAGTCCTCCCATCATCTTCAAAAGTTCGAAGAAGCTTTGCAATGGTCTTGAAAGATTTCCACAACGTAGCAAACCGTTGGTCAGAAGTAGCTAGCTTCTTGGACAAATCCTCAATAGTTTTCATCCCTGCACAAGATCCCGGTCAGCACCAAGCCTAATCAACTGAGCACGATCGAGCTCTTCTTCAGTATGAGCCTTTACCTCTTCGGCCCTATTATGACTAGACTGAATCGATATCTTCATATCTTCAATGTCGGTCAATAGCGTCTGCTTGTCTTTTCAAAGGGCTGAACAAGACAATAAAAGAAAATCAGGCAAAAAAGAGCAAGAAATAAAGAAAAAGAGGTAACAAGGTATAAAAGAACTCATAATACCATCCCACTCTTTCTTCATGGCCTCCACCTCCTTCAAGGCCTCCTAGACCGCAACATTCCTCCACTCCTCCACCTCAATCACCTAGCACAGAGAGCCTTTTCCTCCCTCTGATGCGACTGATGCTCAACCTCCATCTTGGTCCAGCAGAGGTCAAGCTCCATCTTTAGAGCACTAATTTTGGAGGTTAACTTTTTCTCGGTCTTAGTCAAGAAAAAGAACTCGACATGGTCCCGAGAGAAAGATTGATCAAATAAGACAAAAAGAGAGAGACAAGGCATAAGAATCCAAGAGGCCGAGAAAAATAATAACTCAAGAAAAACTTACCTGGAGTTTCTCCCCAAAAGAAGCAGCACATTAGGAGGGTATTTATAGGCCAAAGAGCGGCACATAAAGGCTGGGAGCACCAATAGAACAAGCCTCACAAAGGTCTCAGTGAAAAGACAGAAAGTAGTAAGAAGAGGACACACGCGTGAAGGAACAGTATTCGAGGACAAGCATATTCGAAAGAATATACCAATACTATACGCCTCGTGACTACAGAGAATTCAATTCAACTGCCAACCACCACCAACATCAGATATAAATATGACTACCTAAGAAGACAATAGAAGACCCTCTATCTAAATTCCAAAAAGAACTCGAAAAGATGCTCGGGGGCTGCAGGGTACATATCCTGAGAAGAGATTTTTAGTTTTTTTAACAACCTAAGTTCAAGACCCTCCAACTTTTTATTCCAAATAGCAAGAGGCTCAGGGGGTACACTTAGTGAGTGCGCTTTTTTGAAGAAAAAGCACACATCACTTAGAAGACTTTGTCAAAACAAGACAACTTCAAGGCTTCACGTCGAAAGAACCCAGAACGAAGGAAGTCTTCGAGTTCAACCATGAAATACTCGGGCTTGTCGATGCAGGACCCATAGGGTTCCCTAGCCATGGGACTACGAGTCGTGGGCCGGGCCTGGCCCACTGACTAGAGCCAGGAGAGGTGTAGCATCCGCTACACCGAATCCGAGTGAGAATAGGCCAGACTAGCTGGATTTCTATGGAAAGTAACTTCTGTATCTAGTTCAGGACACCTTCTTTGGATCCGACTAAGATTGTAACCGCACTGTAGCCACCTCTACCGATATAAAGAGGGGCTGTGGGCACCCCTGTAACAAGAGACAATACAACACAATCAATCCAACGCAAAGGCTAACGCCGACTGAACGTAGGGTTATTACTCGATCACCAATCGGGGGCCCAAACCAATATAAATCGGCTATCTCTGCATTTATCGTCGAGCTCTAGCATGCACCGAAACCCAAACAACTGTTCCGGGTACCCCCGTGGTAGGCCATTGGTGGTCAAACACTGACACCTTCTCTACACACCGGAGGAGGGGGAGCTAGGCGGAAGAAAGGGCAGCGGCGATGGTGATGGCGCAGCTGCTGCACTAGTAGTAGGGTTCACAGACCAACATCGAGAGAACTGAGAATGCGGGTTCTTGCGGTTCTTGCGGGCTTATCCTCTTGTTTGGTGGGCTCTGCGGACTGGACAACATTTAGCCACAAAAATTTTGCAGCTGAGCCACATTGGCCACAAACAGCAATCTCACGGGGTAGCTATGTGGGCTCGTGGAAAAGCCTGCCCTGCCTGTAATCTGATGCATGATGATGCCTCTGAAATTTTTACAAAAAGCTCTCTGCAAGTCCCTCCATCCCCTAATTGATCCAGGGCTTAGATTATCAAACCTTTGGAGAGGCATAGTCTCTAATGCCATAGGGAAGAAGAGTGCTTTGATGTCATCATCTCTGCCGGCTAGTTTGATTGACTGAGAGTAGATTCTGAGCCACTGCTTGGGTTTAGTTTTGCCATCGTATTTAGAGTGGTTAGAAGGTTTGAATTTGTGAGGTAGCCGTACCGAAGCAAGTCGTCTTGCAAAGCAAGGCAACCTGTCAAGTGCTCTAGCTTCTCTATATTCCGATTTAGCCCCTCCTTCCTGCCAGCTATCATTTTAGTAGGAGTAGTTCCGTGGGGCTGTTTGGACGGGTACTCTGCTCTTGCTTTCCCTCGGTTGCTCAACTCGATTGCTTTGACTATAGTTCCTTCTGCTTTCTCTGTTGTGGCTTCTGTTTGGTCCTAGTCTTTTGAAAGCGGACCTCTTTTGACTTTGATTTTCTTATCTGTGAGATGCTGATCTTACGGGTAGTCTTGAGCAGGTCTTCCCGTCGCGTGCTCCTAAGGCTGTCGACTGGAGAACCTCCCTGAGCCGTTCTTGCTCTTCATTAGGGTGAGAAATAGCATCAAGTTCCTCGGCTAGTTCTCTGATCCTAACATAAGGAGAATTGTTTGTCTTTCCAGCTGCGTATATTTCTTTTGCTTCTTGTTCCGACTTCTTTCTATCATATTCAGCCAGGTCAGACTCGTATCTTGTTCTGGCTTCTTTGCGTTGTCTTGTGCGGCGTCTGCGACCTTCTTTCAACCTATTCTTCCTTTCCTGGCACGCTTCTAGCTTTTAGCCTCGCCATCGTATTCTAGAGCGTTGGGTGATATGTTGGACTCTGATTCATCTGAGGACCTGATGTCGGGTGCTTTCGGCGGAATCAGAGGTGGTCGCCGAATCATGAATACTTCTCGGACGTGCGTTACTTCTGCATCTGTGACTGCGCCATTAGAGCCGCCTATGATCTCTGTAGAGGTGTCAGTGTCGTAAAACGTACTCCCTTTTTGGTAGGGTAGAATCGTCGCTTCATCAACCAGTCGGATGTCGCCACCTTCGGAGACAGAACCCAGCCAGTGGACGAGGTAATCTGGTGGAGTTGTGGTCAGTATGAGGCCTTCTTGGGCTCCTGTGATTGGTACCCTTCGCACTAATCCGGTCGCTTCTTGGAGTAGAATCTGGCATGACTTTGCCATGTTGTTGAGTCCGAACGGGAAGGGGCCCAATTTTTTGGAAGAATTCTGAAGTAAGCTTGAATTGATCTCTTGATGGATTGAAGCTGTATTCCAGAGTCCCATCGGAAAATAACCTGGTTTGCCATGAAAAAACTCAGATTGGTTTTCGAGGCAGATTCCGTTCCAGAGTCTGAGTTGAATTCGATCGTCAGTGAAACCTGAACTGATTCAGACATCGCGAGACGTGAAAACCTTCCGGCGAGTTCTTCTGTCGATAACCTTCTGGCGAGTTCTTCTGTCGATCTCACCGAAAGAGTGAGGTCTTCCTGGTCTTCTCGATCCTCGAGGAGGCATCCCTGGAGCTTGCTTTTGTCGTCCGCCTCGCAGATCCATGATCCAAAGGTGAAAGTTGATCCCGTCAAGAAGATCGTGTTATCGAGGTCCGTCAAGCTCTCGATGCAAATCCGCCAAAAACCCCTACCTGACGCGCCAGCTGTCGATGTTTTACCACCGATAGCCTATCACGGGGGTACCCGGGACAGTTGTTCGGGCAGAAGGCTGTGGTGTAGTTACAATCCTAGTCGGATCCGAAGAAGGTGTCATGTACTAGATACAGAAGGTAGTTTCCTATAAGAGTCCGGCTAGTCTGGCCTATTCTACTCGGATTCAGTGTAGCAGTCACTGCTCTCCTTCCTGTTTCAGTCTGTGGGTCAGGCCAGAATCCAACGACTAGTTGTTATATCGCTGGGGAACCCCATGGGTCCCGCATCGACACGATCCTATGTTTCAAGTGTTTTTAGGTGTTGCATACGTATGTTTGCAAGTGTATCATCTGGATGTTACATATACTTGCAATGGTTTTTCAAATGTTTTTCATACGTTTTCGCAAGTGTTTCATCTTTTTTCTTTTGTATGTTCCAACTGTTGTACCTGGATATTTCAGAAGTAGATCGGATGCTGTACATGGGATGCACGTGGGTACCGGCGTGGGTCCAGTGCTCGTGCGCTCGCGAATGAGCCCAACGCGCTAGCGCTCGCTCGCTCGCTCTCTGTGCGGACACTGTCCGGACGCTAGCGCCCATATCAGACGTCTAGGTGCTGGCAAGTCCATAAAAATTGGAAAGTGCTAGTACCATGAAATCCAGTCTACATTGTGCAGTCGTAGTTGAACTAGCTCGGATCTGTTATTTATTTGTTCCAACCACGTGTACGTATATATATACAATACTGTACATATTGGAGTAATATACTGTATAACACAACAGTTGCAACGATTCACCGTCACAAACAGCACGCCGGGTGCGCACACATCAACACCCAGCTAGCATCCCATCAGTCAGAGTCTCTACTGGTAGTACTAGCTAGTTCCACCTCATGTGGCCTCCGCGGAACCGGACATCTTGCTGAGCCTGCTCGGCGGCTTGCCGCTGCCAGTGACACTGGCAGCTACCGGCTTTCTCGGGCGGCCGCCACGGCACCGGCTCGGTCCATACAGGACCCGCTGCGCCACGGCGCCCGCGTAGAGATCGGCCCTTGATTTGCCTGAATTGTTGTTGTTGCTGTCCTGGCTCGCGCCGGTGGTCTCCTTCTTCGGCTGGCCGTGGTCAGCACAAGAAGACTCCATGGCTTCGATCGATCGCTCTCTACTCATGGTAGCCGGTTAGCTTCCTCTTCAATCTTCACGAGCTTGCACCACGGTACAACAAGTGCATACAGATCGAACGGAGCGGAAATCTCGGAGTGGCAACTGGCAAGTCTCAGTGAAAGCGCAAGACACAAATCGTCACAACTCTGTGTGGAGCTGGAACCTGGAATTTATAGTTCTTAGGTATCATAGCCCCCAGAGGCAACGAATATCGCTGGTGTACGTGTGGTTTGCTTGGCAGGAGAGGAGAGAGCTATTTTGATGCCGTGCGCCTGCTTTTTTCCCAGCTTTTCTCGCTCGAGTCTTTGTCGCTTCAGACTCAGGTAAACTCACTATCTACTCTACCGGCCTGCAAGACATCCCGTATAGCAGGGTGGCTGGATTTGACTGACGGATTCTTGCTTCTTTCCGACCACCGTGCCAGTTGCAATGGATCCAGAAGCAGAAGCCCAAGCTGGGACAGATCCTTTTTGTGTTGTCATGCTCAATCACTCGAAGAGGTTTATTCTTTGGAGATCCTTGAAGGGATAAGAAAGTATGACCAGGGGCGGCGCAGAAGGGGAGAGGTCTCTCTACTTTCTTGGCCTATGATGAATGGGATCATTCCTTGCCGATAGACTGAAGGATAGGAAAGGCCTCAATGATAAACACAAAAAAAGTTGCTCTGGCCTCAGGGCTTGCTTGGGAGTAGGATATCTAGGAATATTCAAAAGTTGGTTTGTGGCTGTGGGCAAATGGCTCAGTTTAAAGGGAACCTGGATTGCTACAACTGCCATACAGCTATAGCTAGCGACATAGGGATGGCAGCACGCAAATACGGAATCAACTATGCACGGAAGCCCTCGATTTGGTTGGAATCGGTTCCTATCAATTCCCATCGGTTCTACAAAATATTATATTTAGCTAATTTTATTCGTTTAAGGGTAGTAAGGTAATTGAACTCGTCGGTGCCCCCCCCCCCCACTCCACCACCCGAACGCGCTCGCTGAAGGGGTCACGCGCCCCCCGCCTCCTCCCCCACCAAATCTCACGCCGAAGATTATCAAAAAAAATCTCACGCCGAAGGCAGCCCTTGCCGCCGCCGCCGCCTGCTCTCCCTCGACCTCGAACTTGCACAGCGCCGCCGCCGCTGCCCTCACCCTCAATCGTCGTCGCCACCAAGCCTGTCGCTCCTCCCTCCTCCCCGGCGAACCAGCTAGGGGCGCCGGCCCCTGCGCCCCTACCTAGCTCGTGGCCCCCGTGCCTCTGCCCGTGCCGTCGTCGCAGACGCCGAGGAGACGGCCTTGGCCCCCTCCGGTCGCCTCCGCCGCTGTGCTCGCCGTTGACATCGCTAGCCCCCATCCCCACCGTCGACAGTGCTCACCCGGTCGCCCCCGCATACCGGTCCCTCACTCAGTGCCCTCGGCCTCAATTCGATGGCGGCACCAAGGCAGTGGCAGCGTCGCGGCACCCAACCAACGTCGCGCCCCCAGGCAACGGCATGGTTCCCAGGCATTGGCACGCCCCCAAGCAGCGGCGGATCCGGGTGCTCTACTCGTCTCCACCTTGTTCAACTAGGCGCCAGGGACTCCAAGGCGGCGAGCTCTTTCATCTCCGGCACGGCAGCCGTGGTCGCGTCATCAAGGTTTGTGCTCTGAAACCCTATCAACTCTAGAAGTTTTGCTTCAAAATCAGCTCCTGTTATTAGGTGTGTGTCAGTCATTGTACAAATAATGAATGCATTGTTAGTGTTCTGATGAATCACTGCAAAATTTAATAGTAGAATCGAGGACAGTGAGATTGGATAAATGATAAGCACCTCGTGCTAAATTAGTTACAAGCAACTTTGAACTGACAGACATTAGCTGAATAAAAAGAAAAGGATGATATATGTGTTTCAGATGCTAAGTCTAATAATTAGGATGGTGTCATATTTCTTAGTTGCTGGTTATCATCTTCAATGTCTTGATATTTGTCGCTGAAGTTCCCATTTCATTTTTTCTTACATTGGCACGTTTTAGAGGTCGTCAGTATCTTGCTTATATCAGTGCTTAAGTGTGCTGATTATAAATGCATAATTACACACAGACTTTCAAAGTTACTCCAGGTTGGGATTTATGTTCACATGGTAAAAAAATATTCATTTGGTTTGCTACCTGATACTTTTCTGTATATTTTTTTTGGGGTATTTTCTTTAGAAAGAATGTGATCATTTGTGTTGTTCACTGTGTTCTGAATGTCATGTTGCAATGTCAATTCTCCTGCTTTGTGCAAACTTAGTTCTGAACTTTTGATCATGAGCCATGCCACTGTTAGAGGCTATATAGTTGTGACAGAAAGTGCTTTCTCCTTTTGGACTTGTGGGATTGACATGCTTACAATGGTCTCAAGGGGGCATGAATCTGCAACCCTGCTTCATACTATGATGAAGCTATTTAGGAGCAGTACAATGCAGAATGCATTTTGACAAATTGTGCAATTTTGCGTTGAGATGCTTCCAAGGAATTAGATGCTTGCCATGGATGAGCAGTAGGTATCTTTCGGCTAGGCTGTAGCAGTAGGAAAATTGGGGGCTGAGGTCATGAGTCTAGGTTAGGAGTGTCTGCTCAATACCTTGAAGATGGGATGTGTGGTCACTGCTCAAAAAATCAATTAAATAATATACACTGATGACATTGATTTTTGCGTCTGTGTGTACCACACGAAATCAGCTAAAATGAAATCAATCAGAAAGTGCCCGCCATCTCATTCCGCTCTGATGAATGGGGAGGAGCTCATCTCAGTTGTGCTGTAGAACGATTCCTCCTGGTAGTAGTAACACAGCATTCCCAAACTGATTTCAAATTCAATTCAGCCAATGCCAAATTTTGTACAAAAGCTAAAAGTAGAGTAAAAAACCTAAACATAAATAATAAATAGTAGTATCATCATCCGTCACAATATTTATCCATAAATAACAATTCGGTCCAATAAAAAACAGTAGGTGGCACTATACTATATTCTATCATGCTTGTTCATGCTGAACTGTGGTCTTCTTGCACGTACTAGATTGAGCTCCACGCATCCTCAAACTGATAATAAACGCAATGAGCTGCAAAATATACCAAGCCATTAGTACTACATGTCAGATTTACGTTAAACAAAAATTGCGAAACATTTTCCATTGAAGACTTACGGTGCAAAAGCCAGCACACAAAGTACTGAAACCTTTGAAGTTGAAGGGCTCTGTTTCAAAAGAAACAATGCTGGCACAACAAAGCGAGATGAGACTTGATAGAAGCTGGATATAGCTTTAACAAACTCAGAGATTAACTAGACAGATAGGTAACTAGATAACTTAGAGAGAAGCACTTAGGCTTATGTTAAAAGAGTCAAGGGCCTATTAGGCCTTAGCCCATTAGGGTTAATTAGTTGCTTGCTTAGGGGTCAAGTAAACCTTGCTTGTAAGTCAAGAAATCCTCTCTATATAAGGAGAGGAGATGTATCAATCTAATCAAGCAAGAGATTAGAAGGAAAAACCTTCTCTCTTGCCGGCCGTGGGCGAAGCCCCGCGGCCGGCGTTCCCAGCGCCCCTCACAGCCCTAGCCGCCGGCCCTCTGTCTCTCTCACACGTGAACAGTACGGGGGTACTGTAGCACCACGTTCCTCTCGTGTATGAACAGTACCACGGGTACTGTAGCTCTAGCCTCCGCCCCTCTTCCTCCTCAATCCTCCCATCCCAACGACGTCCATAACAATCTGGTATCGGAGATGCCAGGTTTCGATGAGCCGCTGTGGGATCAGCTCGCCAAGGCGATGGCCGACGTCAACGCATGGTTGGCCGCCATGGAGAGCCGTCAGGCAGCGTTTGCGCGTCAGGTGTCAGCGGCGGTGCGGCTGCAGGCGGCGGCGCGTGGCCTCCTAGCGCGCCGGCGAGTGCAGCGGCTGTGCGATCTGCAGCTAATTCAGCCCCGCACCCCGTCGGCCTTAGCCCGTTAGGGTTAATTAGTCGCTTGCTTAGGGGTCAAGTAAGCCTTGCTTGTAAGTTAAGAAATCCTCTCTATATAAGGAGAGCAGATGTATCAATCTAATCAAGTAAGAGATTAGAAGGAAAAACCTTCTCTCTCTTGCCGGCCGTGGGCGAAGCCCCGCGGCCGACGTTCCCAGCGCATCTCACAGCCCTAGCCGCCGTTCCGTCTCTCTCTTTCGTGAACAGTACCCGCGCGGGTACTGTAGCGCGCGGGTACTGTAGCTCCGCCGCCAGAGATCTCGGACACGATGACCACGCCTTTCGCTATCTCCGGAGTCTCGGCGGCGACCACGCTGCCGGCATCCACCGTGCACTCGAAGATCTCGGAGTCCTCCGGCGCATCGCTCACCTTGGAAGCCCTGGCTAGTGTCGTCGATCGGATGGGCGCCAACATCGATGTGCTCAGCCGCAATATGGCGGCCATGCAGGCGGCCCTGGCCAGCCTGCTGCCGCCGCCACCAGCGCTCGCCATCCAGTCCTACCTCGGCATACCTCTGTTGCAACCAACCAGCTGGACGCTGCCGCAATCGGTTGTGGCCTCTCTGCCACCGGTTTTCCCCTACGGGATGCTAGGTTACAGCACGACGCTGCTGCCGGGCACGACGCTGCTGCCGTTTCAGGACGTGCAGCCATCAATCCCCACCTTTAGCTCAGTATTTTCAGCAACCAAATTCGAAATACAACTTTTGAAGTCCTCCAAATCATCCCCAGAAAGTACTTGTTTCAGCTTGACTTTAAATTCCAAGATAATAAGTTGAAATCTCAAAATGCAACATGGAGATGCAGTCATGCAGTGAACAACTCAATATACAGGGTGCCAACATATACTTTATCTTTTCAACAGACATTGTAAACGACATGGAAAATGCTGCACAAATCCAATTGGATCGACACAACTGTAAAGCCCAATTAGGTGGGAAAAATAACCGACATTCTAGTTCTTGACAAATAAACTATTTTGTTGTACAAGTCTAGGCTGCTGTAAGATCCAAAAGTACCAATATGCTATGCTATGCTCTACCCTATCCTATGCTATGCTGCTCTATTTAAGCTCTGATCAGTGTCACAAGTACAACTATGCTTCATTGTCCAAGGAACACCAAATCTTCCAATGATATATCCAAGCGATTTCAAATGCTTATAAGCCTGGAACAATATGAGCTATGAAGAATACAGAAGTTTAAGCAAAGCACCTAGCAGCCTTACAACTAGTTTAAACAAAGTAAGTCAACATGCAGTTGCACATATCCAAGATCAGTAAGATGTTGCAATCCTAAACATGCCTCAACTACTAGGCAATGATTTAGAATACTTCATTCTGTGAGCGTTCAGCGTTCCCTTCATCTGCTATCATCTGCTGGTTCAGGCTAGCAGCCATGTTGGCAGCCATGCCCTCAAGGCCTTCAAAGTGGCACCAGTACCTGTTGGTTCAGATGACCTGAAAAATAAACAAATATTAGAATATGAGCTGCTTCCTTTGGAAGAAAAACAACATGCAATTCCTATCAAACAAGTGCTTGACAGAAGCATCAGACAATAAGGAAACGAATGTACACCATACAGATCATGATGTTATAGGTTTGATCCCATCCATGCTGAGATGCAGTGGTGATGACACCAATGGAATTGTAAATAAATGGAGTATCATCTGAACCAAAAGAGCTGGCAAATATTCAGAGTTCAGAACTGAGATATGTAAAATACCAAGGTAACAGGCAAGACAAGTTTAAGCGATATTATTCAGATAGGTAACTGAATCAACTGTTCAAATCATACCACGTGGAACAATGAATATGAAAAGGGACATACTCAGTACATGACAATGTTTAATAAGCAGAAAAAAAAAACACTTGGGTGTCATATTGGCATATTCATATTTCTATACAACAATTCGGTGACTTATCTATGCAATCATGGACCTTTAGACAACAGAGTTTCAGGCAGAGGACAAACAAGCTATAGCAATTCTTATTCACTTAAGTATCACTATATTTGTTGCTTTACAACAATGATGCCTTCGTTTGCTTGCTTGTCTTAGCCTGCAGACTTCAACCGAAAGCAAGCAATGCAAGCAGCAGAGGAAGAGGAGAGCAGCAGGCATGTACCATCTGGCCGTTGGTGAGGAGCGGCACATTGGGGACGGGGCTGAAGCTGGGATGCGCGTTCCCGCCGCGGCCGTAGCTCATCTGCGCCTTGAGCATGGACTCGGCGACGTACTGCGGGTCGTCGTCGTGCCCCGCGCCGCCGTCCTGCAGGCCGAATTCGCCCTCCAGGTCGTCGACGCCGTCCTCCTCCTCGTCGCCCGCCACACCGTCATGAACGACGTCGGCATCGCCATCGACGCCTCGTCCCTCGTCGTCACGGCCGCCGCCGCCTTCTTCACGTAGATCGCGTCGCCGGATCCACCTCCTACTCCTCGCGCGCAGCTCGACGCCCTGGATGTCCTCGCGCTAGGTCGGGAGCGCCGGCGGGAGGCAGGCGGCGGCGGAGGAGGATGCGGTCAATCGGTGTGTCTACGACCGGTGGCCAAGATGAACCCTAGAAATTAAATGTTAATCTAACTATATTACTTTAATTATTTATCCCAACTATATTATTTTTTTTTGCAATTATACATTTATCGTTTTACTCTTCATTAAAAATAAGAACTACGAAAAAGGAATTATCACCATTCTGATTGGGGGTGCTAATCCCCTCAATTTCGGAGCCGATGGGAGCCGACGTGATGTATATGGGCCCACCTGCCATAGACACACCAATCAGTTCCCATCGCCTTATTCTCCATCGCTTTTCATCGCCTCTCATGTTCTGGGCCCACCGGTCATAGACACACCAATTGATTCTCATTGCTTCTCCAACCATTGTAAAAATTCTTAAAATAAAATACATAAATGACCGTTATACTTGTCTGTGTGCTTCAGTCTTCCCATCGTAATAAGGAAAGAGTAAATCGCAAGTTCGCAACCATTAATCTCTACTGCTAGTCCGATTATCCGATAGTCATTAGACACTGCTCCTTCCATCTGTAATACACTGCATTCTAGTGATTCTTAGACAAATTAAAGAAGACTATAATAAAAGTATGTATCTCTAACTTGATTTCCTGACCTATTGAAATCCCGCATATACACGCTGTATTTCGCATGATTAAAGGGTGTACTCGTGACTTGAAGCATTCATAGGGGTGTGTATACACGTATATATGAGTATTTCCATCTATATTGTGATTAAAAAAATTAAAAAAATATATACGCTCTTTGTTTCCTTGTACAAAGAAAATAGCAAGTATAAAGAATTCTTTTTACCTCCCGTCAATCATCTCTAGCCACCGGTACTGCCTGGTGCATGCCTATATCAAGTGACATCAAAGACACTTTACAATAAATTGCAAAAGGGAGCTGAAAACAAAAAATTAAAGTGTCATTATTTCCGTTTGGTTCACCTACCGCCATCCATACCCTTTTTTTCCTCCCAAATACTAGAACCGAACCTCCGTTCCAATAAGAAGAGGCCAACAACCCTTAATCCGAAATTAACAAATCATTCAAACACTAAAAAAGAGTAGACATGTAAATTGATCCTAACTCAGTGCCAATCAAAGAAGACGAAGATGAAACACTTTATCAAAGAAGATGAAGATGCAACACCTGATCTAAATATATGTGCTAGTGTCCAAGATGAGAATTCCAACAAGGATATATGAGTATAAATAACGCACAGAATCTAACTCCGAGTTAGGGCCTATCAAAAATGCATATGCGCACATGCTACTAATCTACTATTCATATATCAATAATATCGTCAACAACGCTGCCTTGTCTTCTTGTAGGTTGCAATTGAATTTCCGTACATCCGATCCTGGTGCAGACTTTGATATACAGCATACTAGTCTATTCGATGATAGTCGATGATAGGAATTGGAGTGGGTTGCTGCCAAGTTCTTTTGGTACTTGTTCTTCATGTACTTCACACTCTTGTATTTCACATTCCACGGAACGATGGCAATAGGATTGACACCTAGCGAGACTGTAGCATATGTCGTGTCATCCACAATCTACAATGCATGGAACCTCTTCTTAGGTATCTCATCCCTCTACCTGTAAGTTACTCTCCCATTGTATGTCATTTTTCTTGTCATTACCTGTTGGTTTCGGAATTTAAACATGTCGTTTTTTTGTTATAACTTGCACATTCAAGCCTAATTTCGTCAGAAAATTCTTGTTTGGTGGAGATGGTTCTATTGGATTTGCCCAGTCGCATGGACATATGGATTGGTTGCTCCCAATATGGTGATATCCAAACCAAGATTGATGGCAGAGACCATACTGCAGCACTGTTCGTTACAGAGTACTTTGGCTTCCATCGTGACAGGTTATGGGTTGTTGCATTGGTGCATATCGTGTTCACTGTGGCCTTTGCACTTATGTTCAGCTTTGCATCATGAAGTTCAATTTCCAGAGGAGATGAGGAAGAAATCATAACATACCATTCGTTGCAATGTACAACATCTGCTTTCAATGGCTTAAACTAAGCATCTGTCCTGTAAATGATGCAGGTTTTTTGTTTTGCCATCATCTTGAGTGTCTACATGTATCATCACTCATCAGTACTCCCTCCATCTCAAATTATAAGGCATTCCAAAAATCTTGGAGAGTTAAAAGATCTCAAGTTTGATCAAATTTATATGATAAGATAATAATATTTATGACACCAATTAAGTATCATTAGATTCTTCATTAATTATATTTTCATAGTATACCTATTTGATGTTATAATTTTTTTTGTAATTTTCTCTATAATTTTAGTCAAACTTAAGATGCTTTGACTCTCCAAGATTCTTGGAATGCCTTATAATTTGGAATGGAGGGAGTAGTTCATAGGAATTGTAATTTAGTCTAATCACTTCTGCCTCTTGGCAAGCTATAGCTGATCTTTGTCATGTACCCTAATACCCCATCAAAGAAATAAAAAAATGTTGCCTTGGCGTCAAAATGCACATACAAAACCCCACAACTTCTGACGTGATTACCAGCAAAAGGACCATCCCTAACGTGACATGACTCTTGTCTCTACTATCCTCTCTTCTGCTGCGCCCTGTTCACTTGAACTACTTATCAGCTATGATATGATATAGTGCTTTTTTCTCACAACAAAACAACATCAGCCAACTTATCAGCAGTAGAAACCATCAGCCGAACAGAGCTGTCTCTCTCCCGTTCCAAATCAAACACAAGTAAACATTGGACCAACCACGAGTCAACAATGTGCGCCACCTTCTTTGATCTTTTTTTAGATGTTTCTAGTCCTGTCAGCCTTTACCAGGTAAAAGAGTCATTCTCGCTTTTTAAAAAGTCAGCTATCTTTAACTTTAAACAAATATATAATAAAAATATTAATATTTATGGTACATAATTAGTATCATTGATAGATATTTGAATATATTTTCATAATATACTTATTTTGTACATACAAATGTTACTAATATTTTTTACAAATTTAATTAAATTTAAGAAAGTTTGACCAACACGAAGCGACTTTTTTACGGGACGGAGGGAGCAGTAGCCAGTAGCCCCTAGTCGTGTTGTCAGTGTTGGTCATGCGTGCTGTTTCCATGACAGGCACGCACGACCCATCATTTTATTGTCTTTGTAAGGGCATTTGCTTAGAGTTGTTAAAGTTTAACAAACACTATAGCACTTTCGTCTTATTTGATAAAAAGTTTTTAATTTTGGATTAATTAGACTTAATAGATTCGTCTCATAAATTACTCATAATCTGTGTCGACATGCATACAATTAATTACATTTAGTACTTTATGTATTTGCCACAATATTGATGTGATGAGAGTTAAACTGAATGATTCAGAAAGCAAGCGCCTAAGATTACAGATGACAGCCAGCGTTTCCGGTTGAATCCCACTATTGAAAAGTGTTTTCTTTTTTTTTTTGGCTACTAAACGACGGTGAGGACGAAACAAACGGTTAGGATAACCAACTTGTAAATAGTTGAAGCCAACAATTACAATGCCCTTTCGTTATATGTTTTGTAATCCATTTGATGGATGGATTATCTTCCAATTTGTGACGGTGTTTTTGGAACGCTACTGGTCGAGATACGTACGCAAGTGGAGATGGAAGAGTTTTTCGTAGATATTGCGGAAAACATTGACATCGATGTGCCCAGTGGCGGACCCAGGATTCGACGAAGACTAGGGCCATATTTTAGTGATGCGTATAGGTCACATTTTATCATCGCCGGGGAGCCGAGGATTGCCTGTAACAACTGCCGACGAGCCTCCGTAGTCTGGAGCCCTGGCCCCGGGACGACGGCGCTATAACACGGGTGCCGAGGCTCCGAGTGCGAGTGCGAGCGGGGCACGGCTGCGCCTGCTCCCACGACGCCGTGAGCCGGCGACGGCGCAGCCGACCGGGGCAGCAACTGTTGGGTAGTGTGGCCTGTGGCCGCCGGCGGCGAGACCGCGAGACGGCAAGTGGCGATGGCCGCCGATGGCCGGCGGGGCTGAGCGCAAGCGCCGAGCGGGACGCACCGGAGTTTGGAGGGCTCATCGGCTGGCTAGCTGGCTGAGGGTGAAGCGCAGAGTGGAGGGGCGGTGCTGAGAAGGCGGCACGGCGCGATGCAGCGCGAGCGTCGGAGCACGTCTCGCGACTCGCAAACGAGGCGGCGTCGAGCGAACGCGTCTGCCAGCCGGTCTGCCCTACTCTCTGGCTTGGACTTCTCGTGGTGTTGGGCTGATGGGCCAAAACAGAAGAATTGCTCCTGGGCTACTTGGGCCACGACTAGGGCCATGGCCCTAGTGGCCCTAGTCCAAGCCTTTGGGCATTATCTAAATAGAATGCGGTATACTACATGAAGTAGAAAGAAATATAGTCTTTTTTTAGAATTATACAGTGCAATGCAGAGGTCCACGACACGCACGCACACTAACCCTTATGAACACATATGTAAACCCTACCCCAATAAACACCTTCAAAGGACTGAGTCGGCAGCTATCAAGATTCACGAAGTCACCACTGTCGCCTCGCTATCAATAGAGATATCGACTACCACTGAAAGAACCTAACCCACGAAAGAAATATAGTTAATGCGAGGATACATCAATGCGAGGATACATTCACTTTACTTATGCGACACATTTTTGCTGATGTTATTACCGTCTTATTTTGTGATGCAGAGGCTCGATGTTGTGTATAGTAAGAAGTACGTAGATCCGTGTGATGCATGGGTATTCTCTAAGTTGCTCATAGAAGACACGGTGCCGACGAGGCATCGGTGGTGACTGGTGAGGCTTTGCTGGTTTCAATGGAACGATATCTGAGGAGTGAATGAACTTCGTATAGACAAATTTTCTTGTTAGCGGGAACGAGTGTCGGCCTGTTCGTTTCGCTGGATTATTATGGCTGAAAGTACTGTTCGCTGGTTTATTGTGAGAGAAAAACACTGCTGGATGGTTGCTGATTCCGCTGAACCAGCGAAACGAACAAGGTGTGTGCCGTGCGATTCGACAAGTTTGGCAAGGCAATCACCATTTTTTACTATGAGTTCTGACTGCAATAGCGTGTTTGTTATCTCTAATGTAAGATTCTAATACAATGGTTTGAATTCTGACGATGTTTCATTGCTATTCTGTATTTATCAGTAATGAGCGGGTGGATACAGTAATTAATTAATGTATCTTGAAAAAACTGTTAATTCCTACATCTGATTTGTACAATGATTCATGTGAAGGAATATTTGGATGGTCACATATTTTGTAGACTTGTGCGTGTGTATAGCAAGCACATCTTTTTTTTCTTGAAATGATTTGATGCAACCACAAAAATTAGGATATCACGTGTTTATATATATCTGCTATAAACGTTAGGATAGCGCATGTTCATGTCTACTAAACTGTTCTCGAAACAAAGTATATAAAAAAGCACCTTGTTTGGAAGCATGTTTTTTTTCAAAAACCACCTACAACAGACACTATTATTTTTCCAAACATAAAGTAGAAATGTTGTTTGGATGGTTGGTAAGACTAGTTTTTTACAACCGGTTTGATCCAATACACCCGGAAAAATAAAATCGTGTACAGACATCTCATTATTTTTCCAACGCTTATCGAGAGGTGGCGGCCGCACCTCACGATTCCTGCGTCATCCCCTTGCCGCGTGTGCTCCGGCAAGTACCGGCAGCACGAGAGCGGCCATGACAACCCCACCCCCTCGTCAACGTTCTTCCCGATCTCCGCCGCCACCTTCGCCTTATTCTCATCTGCGCTGCCGCTGCCGCTGCCCGTCTGAAGGACCCATCCACGTGGAGCACCTCGGGAGGCAACTGACGACGAGGAGAGCAGAAGAAGGAGGTGAAGCGCAGCTGAGAAGAGGTGATTCTGTTCACACAGCCTGTTCGTTTCGCTGGTTTATTGTGGCTGAAAGTATTGTTCGCTGGTTTATTGTGAGAGAAAAACACTGTTGGATAACTGCTGATTTGGCTGAATAGCTCAAACAAACAGGGTGACAGTGCCCTGAGTATTCAAATATGGAGTTCACTATTCTCGTCAATGGCTCTCAAAGGTCACTCCATAAGCTCGTGAATGCCGAGGTGTGCCTCTAGCCCTCCGCTGCCGGTCCTAGCTGAGCTCCAATCTAAACTCCTTTTTCCCTCTTGTGGTCCAATCTAATGCCCTCATCTCAACTTTGTCGCTTTGTTGTAAAACTTCATGTTCTGATTTGAGTTGTGGTATGAAATCTAATTAGTTTTTAGCTCTAATTTGATGCTTGATGTGATGCGGTAGTGAAGGATTTTTCTGCCGATAGCTTAGTTCTCGGTTAATTTGCGCATTGTTTTCCCTCCTTACCAAAAAAACATATTACAAGGGAGTAAAATTACTTTTGTTTTCTTGTGCACACAAAGTTTTAGCTGTAATTCATTTTACAGGTATAGAATAGTTCAACGGAAACGTTGGGTCAGGGTGTCCGAACATCTAGACACTTCACTCACCCTCTGCGCCACCGCTATCATGCCCACCTGTCCTCTGTGCCATCACCGCCCGTGCTGCCCAACCCCACCCTCTGTGCCCCGTCACCCAGCTCCGCGTTGCCGATGAGCATATCGGTGACCTCCATGCGCCACCCACCCACCCTCTGTGCCACCGCCGCCCGTGCCACCCCCAACCCACCCCCTGTGCGTCACTGCCCAGTTCCATGTTGCCAACGAGCACACCGGTAACCTCCACGCGCCGACGAGCCTCCATTCGCCGAAGTAGCAAGGAGATGTTTGCGCTGAAAGAGCATGTTGCAAACATATGTTTCAGGTATTTTAGAGGTATGTTGCAAGTGTTTTATATCGATGTTCCAAAAGTAGATCGGGATGTTGTAAAAGTAGATCGGGATGTTGCGCATGTTGCAATGGCAATACATGTATGTTTTAAGTGTATGTTCCAAATATTTCATCTGTATCAGACGGTACGTTGGAAGTGTTCATCTGGATGTTACAAAAGTAGATCTGGATGTTGCATATATGTACATGTTGTAAGCGTATGTTTCAAGTGTTTCAGGTGTTTTATCTGTATGTTGCATATGTTTGCACTGGCTTTCAAGTACTTTCTAGGTGTTTTGCGAGTGTTTCAGCTAACGTATGTTGTAAGTTTTTATCTGGGTGTTGCAAAAATAGATATGAATGGGTTGGGTGGGACGATGAACTGGTGGGTTGGTGAATTGCGGGGATGGGAGCGGAACATGAACCATCATCTGCGAATCAGAATTGAACGGGGTTGGAGGGGCAGCGATCTTACCATTGTTCGGGCTGGAACCAGGGTCGTTACTGACCCAAAGCCCCGCTCCTGAGCCACATGTGCAAAGCTATGCCCATCGGGCCAATCGTGGAACACGCCGGTCGCCGTAGATCCAGCGACTGGTTCACCGGTGTGGGAGAATTCCACGCCTAGATCCGCCACGCTTGGCTCCATGGGATTTGGATCTCAGCTTGACTGAACCGGTACGAACATTAGGGAGAT
Source organism: Saccharum hybrid cultivar R570 (assembly GCA_038087645.1). Lineage (NCBI taxonomy): Eukaryota > Viridiplantae > Streptophyta > Magnoliopsida > Poales > Poaceae > Saccharum > Saccharum hybrid cultivar. The sequence goes on from JAQSUU010000113.1 coordinate 8,483,836, forward strand.
ATCCGCGCCTGGTTGGACAAACCCTGGTTCCAGGGGAGTTCGATCCCGCGTTTGCTTGAGGCGATTGATCTCAAGCCTCATGTCATCGATGGAGCCGTCAACGTAGGGCCACCACTCCTCGATCACGACAGCCATAGCCTCCAGCATCGCCACACAGTCGCCGTCCTTGTCGGACAGCTCACGGAGGCGTGCCAGCTCGAGGTCGCCCACGCGGTTCTCGGTCTCCTCAACACGCAACTCAATCTCGTGCCCCTAGTTGTCGGCAACGATGGTGGAGTAGGACTGCGCCGCGCAGAACTGCTCTAGTGACTCAAGGCGGACGTCAGCCCCAGCGCGGAACTCCTCCAGGCCGTAGATCTCCCCCTTCGACGCCTCCACTAGCTCGGACAGAGCCTCCTCCACCACCGCGATGCGGCGCTCCGAGGCGCTGCCCTGCTCCTTGCGCGCAGACTCGCTATCAGCGGCTATCTTCTCCAAGCAGCCGCACCGTTCGTCGATCGAATTGAGGCGCTTCAGGATCTCGTCGAACGTCGTCTTCATGTTCGGCTCCATGACGCCCTGAGCTCGCTGGAGGCATGTGTAGTGGTGATGCGCCGGATCCAGCACTCCGCTGAGGAATGACGACTCTGATACCAGATGTCAGCCTCCGACTGGCCGGCGGTGATGGAGACCGAGGCAACTTGAGAAAGTGTGGCGAAGACGAAGAACAATACGGAAGTCAGCCGACTAAGTGCTCGGCGGTGATAAACTGAACTGATAGAGTTATGTGTTTGGTTGTTTGATAAACCATCCAGATCAGGGGAGATTCCCTTATACACTTAGCCACTGTGGGCCTCAGCAATACAAACATCACAAACCTAGTCCGGCCCAGCAAGCTTGGTACTCGTGCTTCCCATTGCTCTTCCTTGGCTTGCCTGATCCACCTGGTACACCAGGATGGGGAATATTGACTTGCTAGGTGACGTCTGGGCGGCACGGGCCCATTGCTAGGGCGTTGTCGAGCAAGCGCAGGCGTGGGGCCCATGCGATGGGACACACGAAAAATAGGCGGCGCAGGCTCTAATCCTCTTGCACGTGTGGCACCTTCCGACGCTAGCGCTCTAGATTAGAGGTGCGGACGCTGGCAAGTCCGATAATCCAAAGTTTCCAAACAAGGCCGAAGAGGAAATTCTCGGATCGAAACGAGACTTTAGATTTGGAAGGACAATGAATCAATCGATAGCCCACCCCGTCGCAGCTTACAAGCAACTTTGGTCCCTTTTGTTCTGGGGTTGGTCTTGGTTGCTTCCTTCCTCTACGGCTCCCGGCTTGGTAGAGCTGGTCCACATGCAAGTCTAGTTCTCAGACTAGCTGCACTCGATACGGTAAATGCACCCGCTATGACAGATAGCGTACCAAAAACGCTGCAGCGGTCTCCGGTACAACACACGCTATTTTAACTTTTAGTCCGCCACCCGCTATTCCAGCTTGAGATACAGGGCGCCCACTACAGGCTAAGCGACAAGCCTATGGCCCCCACGAGCGCAGGCATGCGAGATAGGAGCGGGAGATTCTAAGCATGCACCCCGGCGGGCCCCATTATTTCATAAACTAAAAAATGTTATAAATCATAAACCAAAATACCAAATTAAATTCCGATTACACCATTAAATTCGTTTTAATAAATCCTTCAAAATAAGATATCACATGGATATATTGTGGCGGAATCGCCCAGTTTAGCACGCTTTCAGGGCGCTTGCCTTCCACTAGGCACTAAGAGCCCTGAAAGTGAGCTACACCAGATGATTCCGTCGAGCCCACCCGACGGGAGAACTCGAACGCTCCACATTTTTCATCCGGGATCCAATAATGAGTACAAACTTACAATACTTAGTCCAGTTCATACAATACAGAGTGTCAGAAATATTTATTACAATACAAGAGGTTCAGAGTGCAATGATTAACAGCGGAAATAAAATAACATCTAGCGGAAACGATGAGAATCCGTCTGTGCCCACCAGAAGAATCCTCCACACACGACAGACCTGCTCAAAGTGCACCTGCAACAGGGGTAAAAATAAACCCTGAGTACACAATGTACTCGCAAGACTTACCCGACTGGGAATTTTATTTCCCGACTCTCCAGGGTCATGATAGGCTTTATGGCTGGTGGGTTTCTTGTATGCGGAAAGCAGCACTAAGAGTTTGTCCTTAATTTCTTAATTTTTAAAAGCCGTATGTTATTCATTAACCAATGTTCTATGTAAGCACCTATGCTACAATCAAGCAAGAGTTGAGCAAAACAAAATCCATTCTCCCTCTTTCAATTTCCAGTTCTTACTACGATGCCAGAGCGTAGCCAAGCCGTACCGTCACGCAGAAACGGCGATTCGCGAATCAATGTGCCCAGCTGGGTACCCCGAAAAAAACAGACGCCTCGCTTGTACCCCAGGCACAAGAAAGACCAACCCGTTCCCCTCCTATCACAGGTTTCCAGGTCCCCGTCCAAACTTGGACTCCTAGCTCCCGTATTCGAGGCCCGGCCTCAATACGGTGCTAAGACCTCCACCTATCCCCGCCTCCAATCAGTCGGTCCGGAAAGAGCCGGAGCCTATGACAAGAGAGTAACAAGTCTTCCTAGCCCCCATCCGCTAGTATGTGCTCGGGATAAGGAGATCCGTGACTTGACCAGGGTCCATGCAATGAACGGTCCTTAATCGACACGGACAGGGAAACAGTGCAACCCTATTGCGCCCCGTGGCCGCGGGACACAATTGGTTACACCCACCAATAACCATACCACATCCCTGCCCGGTCGCCATTTCCCTTCCACCATTTTTTCCAAAGTGTACTAAACATTAGAGTAACTCCCTGTTGTGAGCAACGACAGGTTACTCACCCTACCGATGATCCTAAGCGAAGCAACTATACGATCCTGTACTAGTAAGACTCATGGGTATAAATATATATATATGCATGTGGGTATCATAGAAATTCCTGTAACTTAAATGCACAATATTTAAATAAATATATATATCAGATTTGCCAAAAATAAGGGTTATGCACCGGGGCTTGCCTTGGGCAGGTGCACAGTCAGAGGTGTCAGCAGCGGGCGGCTCCTGAAACTCCTCAGGTACGAAGATCTCCTCGTACTCCTCGATGACCTCCTCGTAGTCCGGCTCCTCCACTGCCACGTACTCGACTCCCTCGTGATCTACATGCATGCAATGATAGGACCACATTTAAAAGGTGACGAAGGTAACTCTAATAGCTGAAACGGCTACTAACAAGGTTGACCCGAAGCAAAACGACTCCAGCAACTAACAGACACACCACTTTCCGATTACTGATTTGCTACAGGCATTACTAGGGAAAATTAGCTACCCTAACAAACAAGCTATTTGATGGCCATAAAATTTACAGCAAGCATCTAACAATATTAAGCAGCTACTGTAAAAATTTTTAGAGCTAGGGCTATCCTCGATTTACCACGAAAATTTCTACAAAATCGGTTGCATTAATAAACGTCACTTTAAGCAGAGATTTAAGCGACCGAGCAACACTATAGTAGTGCACAAAAGGAAATTACTAACTGATAGGGCATGAATTTAGGAACTCAACAAAAGTGGTTTCGCGATTTTTGGACATCTATACAAGTCGCAAAAATTCCTCAAAGTTTGCTTCAGAAATTAAATTACAAGGGTATTTCTAAAATCACTAAAATGGGAAACCCAAACTCCCGGCGCGGCCCACTCGCGCACAGCGCCGCGCGCACCCACTGCCAGCAAGGCCCAGCCCGAGAACTCGGGGCGGCCCACTACCGCGCAAAGCGGCCCGCGGCCGAGAGGAGCCCGCGCGCTCTGGTGGTTTCACAGAAAACACCCCGGACTTAACCGAAAACAAACCGCGCTCCAAACTACTATTACCCTTCTCAGAGATCTTGCACTCACGTCCCTGCAGTAACCCATCTTCACCACGCCTCGGTCCCTGACCGTCCCCGCGCACTCCGGCGCGGCGGAGACGGCACTGAGCGGCCATGCCGGCCAATCCAAACCCTCCCCGCCCAAGCTATCGGGCCGAACAGCACCTACGCCCCTACCGCCTACCCTAGGCGAAGCTACAGCGGCGGTGAAACATCCAGGCAAGGTGGCCACGGTGAGCGGCTGCCCGCGGCGGCGGCGCGACTTCTCCGACCAACTAAGACCTCTGCGCGGCGAGACAAAGATGCCAGAGCATCAGGGGCTTACCCCGGATACCGCCGAAACGCTTGCAGGAGCCAGGGTGCGACGTAGAGGGCTAGCCACGTGCGACCCGAAGGGTGCGGCGGTGCTCCGGGACGGCGCGGACACGCCACCGCTGGCTCGTCGTCGAAGGGCCTCCGGGGTGGTGCGCAAGGTGAAAAGGGGGTTGTGGTAGGCCTATCAACGCACCCAATTTCAGGATTCTGGTGAACGGGGTGGACTGCCACGGTGCACGGTCGAGCGCGGCCTTAATGGCGTGCGGGCCGGAAAACTCCAAAATGGAGCACAGTGGGGCCTAATTGGAGGCGAGGTGAGTTCGAACGGTAAGATCACCTGGTGACGAAACCGCCGGCGTGGGAGATTTGCCGATGGTGGCCCCTCCCGACGGCTTGCCAGCAGCGGCCCTAGCGGCCAGGCGGATAGAGGAAAAGAGATGGGGGCCAAGCACGTCGGTGCTCGGTCACACCCATGGCCAACGTGGGGCCACCCAGGTGCGTGCGATCAGACGGAGGAGCATCGTGGCGTGTGTTTTCGCGGCCACCGACCGGCCAGTGGCGGTGTCGGGGTCGGCGCGGACACAACACCCGCGGACCCCAGTGGCGAGCGCGGCGTCGTGTGCAACAAGGAGAAAGGGGGGGCGGCGGCAGCAAGGCCCAAACGCACACGCGAGCGGCCAGGGAGTCAACCGCAGCAGTGCGACGAAGAGAGGGGGGGCGGCACCACGCGACACACACAGACAGAGCCGGCAACCACGCTGCGCGGTGACCCCGAGTGGTGACCGCGCTCAGGGAGGCAGCAGGCGACGTCTGCACGCGTGCACGAGTTTTAAAGCTTCGAAAACTTCTAATCGGTGACAACCAACCCAGATCCACCCTTGCCAAACCCGAGACGACCTATGAGGCTACCAACCCGAGCTAACACACCACAACCCTTCCTAACTCAAATTCGCAAACGAAGACGCTCAACATGGTAGTGCCAGGCAGTCCTAGACTTGAGGTTTTCTAAGTGCTTTAAGTTGGAAAGAAGTACTGAGCTGAAAATCCCAGCCACTGGAAATGGTAGCTAGCGACTGAAAAACTGTACAACACAAGGGCACAACCTCTGCACACTTAGCACTTCACATTTTATTTAGGGTCCGCACATATGTTTTATCGCATTCTCGCTCAATCAAAATTAGTTTCTAACCTTAGTTGATATAATCCAGTTATTACGTCAATCTTCCAGTTAACATTTGTTTTAGCTATTTAAGATTACCAAATGATTCTACGCATTTCAACATTAAGCAAAAACAAAAGAAAAAGATGCGTATGCTCAGCTTAGATGCATTGCGACACGCGGTAACACCGGGGTGTTACATATATTTAGATAAAATTTATATAGGATGACAAGTGGGATTGCTATTGGTAGTTGGTATAGAGTAGAAATATAGAGAATGGATGAGTGCAGGAAAAAGTTATATAGAGTAGAGAATCTTGATGATCAGAACAGATAGAGAATGAATTTAGAGTAACACGAGCGCGGATAGTCTCAGATCCCATGTTCGCACATGATATAAGACTATCCGTACTCATGGACCTCTATATTCATCCTCTATACGTCCTAGTCAGTAAGATTCTCTTATCTATACTCAATTCTCCCGCACCCATCCATCCTCTATATCATCCTCTATCCACTCTATTCACTATGGGGCCCACTTGTCACTTTATCTAAATATATCCATGTGTGATCTAGTTTTAAAGGATTTATTGAGACGAATTTAATGTTGCAATCGAAATTTAATTTGGATTTTTAGTTTTTGAGTTATAGTATTTTTTTTCTTTGTTTAGCTAGTGGGGCCCGCCACTATAGAGTATAGAGTAAGCACTGTACTACTCTAAATATAGAGTGAAAGAAAAGATAGAGTATCGTTTTAGAGTACCTAATACAGCAGTTTTTACTCTATATTCGTAAGAGGTTTAGAGTATCGTTTAAGAGTAACCACTCCGCCCAGTCTAAATGCGACACCCGACCGCCAACGCCTCCTCTTGTAGTCTTGTTTCCATCCAAGCCGCCGCTCGCCGCGCGCTTAGGTTGTTTCCGACGAGACGAGAGAACATCGGAGCGCGCTTAGGTTGTTTCCGAGATGTCGCTGCGGCCGAGCGAACAGGCGGAGTTACGCCGGAGCAGCTTCAAGGCGTCGGTGAGTGCGGCCGACGGGCTGCGGCGGCGCGTAAGCGCCATGGACAGCATCCGCAAGGAGAGCCGCGGGAGCGCCCTCCGGAGGAAGCGCTGCTCCGAGGCGGCGCCGCATGCGCAATCGCAACCGCCGGCCCTTGAGAAGATGGTGGGTTCGACGTTGGTGTTTTTTTTCCCCTGCTTGTTCTACAGTAGATTTGTTCGTTCCGTTCTGTTTCGTTTCCTGAACTTTTTTTTCTCTATATATAATATCTTGCGGGTGCAGTTGGCGAACCTGACGCAGTGGACCGCGGGGTTATACTCGGATGACAGCAGCATGCAATTTGAGGCGGCCAGGGAGTTCAGGAAGTTGCTGTCAGTCGGTATGTTAGCTTTTTTCGTAGTTAATTTTCCAATCCCTGCCCTTTTCATTTGCATAATAAAATAAAACTTGTGGGAATTTTCTTGAACTTTTGGGATCGTAGAGAAACTTTTCGTCTAATACTACTGAATTTGTATTCAAATTCGTTACTGTGTGCGGTTGTCCAAACTGCAACCAAAATATACGTTTATCTTCTCTGATCATTAACAATGGATTCATTTATCAGAGCGGGATCCCCCAATTAAGGAGGTTGTTGAATGTGGAGTTCTGCCTCGCTTCGTACAGTTGCTTTCCAGGGAGGACTACCCTCAGCTCCAGGTATGTGCAGTGACTCTGCCAATTCAACAATGCTACAACTTTTGAGGCAGATTCAGTAACTGTTGCATTAGCTTATGACTCTGTACTAGTGCATTGCAGAATGCAGATATAGATATTGTTTGTAGTTATATTATAAATTCAAAATTGGTTGTACTGTTGCTGCTTCTCAAACATAACAATGTTGCTTTACTTGCTTGATTGAAGATTGTATGGTGTTATAATCCCAATCTATCTATGATGAGTCGTCAACTTGCTTGAACATTGAATGGTGGTAATCCTGATCTGTTTATGATGAAAACTTACTTTTTCTTTTCTGGTTTTGTTGTGGCTGCAGTTTGAGGCAGCATGGGCTCTCACAAACATTGCATCTGGATCATCAGAGGACACCATGCTGGTTGTTAATATTGGTGCTGTCCCCATCTTTGTGAAGCTTCTCACCTCACCAAATGAGGATGTCCGTGAACAGGCATGTTAGGAAACAAACTATCACTGTTTAAAGTGCACAAACATTTCATGCCATTAGTGGCACATATAGTGTGTGAAGTATAAAATGATGATTTGTTTCAAATTTGTAGGCTGTGTGGGCCCTGGGCAATGTGGCTGGTGATTCTGCAAAGTGCCGTGACATTGTGCGTGCACATGGTGCGTTGTTTCCACTACTTCAGCTGTTTAATGGGAACCCTAGACTCCCATTGTTGAGAACTGCTACCTGGTCTCTCAGCAACTTTTGCCGTGGAGAACCCAACTTTGAACATGTATGGAGGTCCTCTCTCTGATGGTGTACTAGCTACATATGTTGTTTAATGACTGATAGTTGGTTGGTTTTGTATCGAGCAGGTGAAGCTGGCACTCCTAGTTTTGCGACAACTCATTCACTCTGAAGATGAGGCAGTCCTTAGTGATGCCTGCTGGGCAATGTTTTACTTGTCTCGTGATACTGAAGACAACGCCTGGATCGAAGCTGTGATTGAAACTGGAGCATGCCCTCGACTTGTTGAGCTCCTTAGGTAAGTTTTTCCTTTTTATATTAACTCTAGGCTTTGTAGTTTGAGAAATATAAATACAAATTCTGACGCACAAGCTACTAAAAAAATGATTTAGCCATCCTTCACCTTCGGTGCTCGTTCCTTCTCTGCTTGTGATTGGTAGCATTGCTGCAGGGGATGAAGTGCATACTCAGGTATTTTTTCTATCTAGCATCCAATATCAGATATTGGTTTAGTATATCTCTATCAGTCTTTGTCGCCAAGATAACAAATCATGACAAATTTGAGCATAAAAGAAAGCATAGAGTGACATTTATCTAGATGGTAGTGCAACTTGTGCAATAATGTCCTCTCTGTTTGGTAAATTATAGTTGTTTTTTCCAGTTAGTATGCTACCTGGTATGTAAAAGTGTATTAGTCTATTAGAACAGAGTAAACTGATTCATTACATACCTCTCAGTTTGATTCATCATATTTTTGGTAGTGCATTCTTCTAAAGTGTCTTGTGTTATGCCAATCTATGCACTTCTGCTGTTTTTTTTCCCTTTTTGTTTTAGATTTTTGTATTTCCCTTGATTAATATTCTTTTTTTTATGCACGTTCATGTTACTAATGTTTCTTTTCCTTTGCTTCAGAGTATAGTTGATCATCGAGCACTTCCATATCTTTTAAATCTTTTGATAACAAATCAAATCAAAAGCGTCAAAAAACAAGCTTGCTGGACAATCTCCAACATCACAGCTGGAAACAAGGAGCAGATTCAGGTTTGTAAACCTCAATGAACATTTCTATGTAGCAAATTGATAGGGTTGGAGCGTATAAAGCTATTAATAGCGGTATACTTTGTATTGTGAAATTTCACATTTGTTGGGAAGCCACCATGTATTATTGATGGGGGGACATCTTAAATTCATTGTTTACTGATCATAGTTTACTGAAGTAACTTGTACTCATGTTCTAGGCTGTGATTGATGCGAACATAATTGCTCCTTTGGTCCATTTGGTGCGTACTGCTGAGTTTGCTGTCAGCAATGAGGCTGCTTGGGCAATTAGTAATGTCTCATGTGGTGGAACACATGATCAGATAAAGTATGCTAGTTGATTTTCTTTGTTTTTGTGCTTCTGTGCTCTTATGCAAGCACAAGCACCAATCTTTTACTAACATATCATTTGTTTGCTAGGTACCTTGTAAGCCAGGGTTGCATTAACGCCTTTTGTGATATCCTTGGTCGTTCTGATACTAGAGTATTGATAGTCTGTTTGGAGGGCCTTGGGAATATCTTGAAGGTTGGAGAGCAAGAGAAGGACTCAGGGGCTTGCGATGTCAACATGTATGCACAGATGATTGAAGATGCTGATGGTTTGGACAAGATTGAGGACCTCCTGAACAATGACAATGACATGGTATATCAGATGGCGGCTCACTTGCTTGAGACGTTCTGGGTTGTGGAAGATGATGTCATGCCCTCAGTAGGGAATGCACCCCAGACCGGCATCCACAATAGTAACCAGCAGGTCTCTGTTCCACCAGGGGTTTTCAAATTTGGCTGAAGGTATGCTTGTCTTCACTGGTGGCTCAAATTGGATGACATGCTTGTCTTGGTAAGTTTGCAATTCAGATCATGTGATGCTTTGTCACTATGTGGAACAGGTTCCCAGTGTTGATTTGGAAGGTAAAATGTGGGGCACTGGCTATTTGGATTGGGCCTTTTCACCACGAGGGGAGAAGGGTTCATGTTGCATTCGTGGTTGGGTCCTGTCGTCCTCATCTGAGGCAGTTGTCGTGGACTCGTGGTCACTGGTCAGTCCTTACAAAAGCAGTGAATATTGGTCAACGGGCTGCGCAGCCATTTTGCACCATCCTGCCTCTGTTCTGCGGTTGATTCTTGTGGTCCGTGATTCTCTATCTGAAGAAGTGAAGACTGCAACCATGCCTGGCGTTGATCATGTTGCTTGCGTTGTCGGAGTAAACTCTTCTTGCTTTTCACCTCTCCTTGTCAAATGAGGTTTCGTTGTTATCTGTTGAGGTGAAAGAATAATAGGTGGTTGGCTTTCATCAGGTCATCTCTGTGCAGTACTGTAAAACGTTACGGTATATAAGCATCCTAGTGGTTTTCTACCCTAGTTATTGTTATTAGTTTGTTACTGCAAAGCGTGGACTGTTATTTTGCTAAATATATGTTATCGTTTCGTGGGTGCCTTGTAACTTTATGGGCATATTAGGCCTGGCTTCATTCGGCTCTGGCTCTGGCTCTGACTCCTTGCTCTTTCTTGCTACGTTCTTGATACAGTGTAGCAAGCTAGAGCCGGAGCTCCAGCTTAAATTGTACTCCTATTGCATCCGTATACGGCTATGTATCGGTAAATTGTACTCCTATTGCATCCGTATATGTATTGCCAGCTAGCCGGCTGGTATGGCCTGGTTCGCCTGCCGCCAATTGTACATAGGTCCAGCCCAGCACGGCCCAAATATGGTTGCTCCCATTTTATTTCTCTTGAGACAAATGTATTCGGGAGATTTTTTTTTTTTGAAACGTAAGGGAGAAGGTCTTTTAAGCTCCAATTTTGCTTGAAGTTTGATTCGTCTTCCTTAATTCAAAACCAACCTCGGTTGACTTTTGAAACCTATTGAACTTGCATGGTGGATGTGTTTGGATGGTGGTTTTGTCCCACGTGGCGCCATGTTAGCCAGCAAATCGGACTAAATTGAATAAATAATTTTTTGAGAAATTAAAAATCGTAAAATCAGAGTTAATCATAAAGTTGTGAACCCGGTTTTAGATTTGTTTTTTTCTTAAAATCATGCTCTGACTTAAGGTATCTAGTCTAGAATTATTTGAGTCTCGTGGAACCATCTCATACTAGATCGATGAAAAGTGCATATATGTTCATGTCCTGGCTGCAAGTTAAGAGCCACGTAGTTCATGACGCAAAGGATAACCTGGTATGCTAAACATGGTCTGATCTTTTGTCTATCTATGTAAGGGTGTCTGAGTATGACATGCGTTGCAGAGTGATGACCCCTTTCTCCGACGCTTTTATCGCAGTTAACTGCACCCAAAGCTGATTCTGATTGTCGTCACTAGTTGTCAGGCAAAGAATCGAAGTCGCCTTGTGAATGGAAGAACGAGATGGCATCCTTCCAGCGCGATCCCAATCATGGGGTGATCCTTGGTGTTTTCGGAAGATTCTTAATGCTGTAGTGGTGCTAATCATCATGCTCTCCAAGTCCAGGAGGGTATTTGCCTGTCTTGGGTACGGTAGTGCCCATCATTTGCCTGCATCTCTCACCTCCTTTCTCCCCACCCAATCATCACCAGAATTTAGAAAAACGCCTGCAACCCATGCTCGGATGATTGACGGCCCGGGCGGCTGACAGCTGGGTGCTGTAGTACATTATAGTTGCAGTGGCTTATTTGCTCTGCTTTTCGTCAAAGTACAAACGGCTCTGCTTACATTTATCATTAATGAGAAGAGCTGCTTCTCAACATGTCATTATTTATACACCTGAGAGATGTGGGTGGTGTGGACCTGCTGGTGGTCCTATGGAGGAGGGTGCAGCGGTAGCCTTTGTTCAGTTTGTTGGTTAAGCTTCTCGTCTTAATGGATGATGATGGCTATCCTCTTATCCTCTGGATTCGGCTGCCGTATCAAATCTCTTGGCCGAGGGCTCTTCTTGCTCAAGCCTTGTTTGGTATGGGTTGATCCGGTCTTGGAAACTGAAAGGGCTGTGTGTGGATGTGTCCGCGTCTTTCTCCTTGGTGGATTTGTTTTCACCAATGTTGCAGGCAGCAGCTATTCCAATTCCCACCCCCATTTAGTTAGATCCCATGTATACAAAAAGTAAGTACACCTGGCAATAATTAACAGGATAACACATATATACTTTGCAATTTGGCCCTTTTGTAGCAAGAAGAATATGTGCTGAAAAGCAAAGAGAATATGTCCTGGTGGAAAGAGATACTCATGCTCACACAGGTAGTAGTGGGCTCTAGTGGTTTCCATGGAGCAACTAGACATAGTACTGCTGCGTTATTAAAAAAAAACATAGTACTGCTGGGAGTTGACTAAAGAGTACATCATGCTGATCCGAAAGTGAAGAAGGCCGCCCTAGTGGACGGCGAGATTGGTACACGGGGGGTCTCGTGTTTCTCATGGAAGATTGAGAAATAGTCATCGGATTGAACAAAACCTTGAATTGGTTTACGGAACTGTTACAAGCATGTTAAATTTTAGTATTTTACATTTCATCATTCCAAAATAGTTGGGATTTTGCATTTTGCATTTCATGGGAACTAAACACAGTCAGCAGTGTCCTACGAAATCAACCTAAAAGCTAACGAAAGCACCAAACCACCGTGACAGCATAAAAAACGGATTAGCAACTTTTTTGTTTTCAAATGAGATCACGATCGACTAGGTAGATTATGAAAACTAGCTCGTGATAGCGTAAGCCCCAAGCCTATGTGCTGACCAGTAAGCCGTGACGTCACGTTTCTCTCATCCTCTTCTCTTCTTGGTGGCTTTACCGGCCACGGCTGCTGACTGGACTACACGACACCCTCCGTTTGCTCCTGCACTTTCTGGTTACTGTATCCACTGTGATATAACAAGGGTACCACTAGCAGCAACAAAAAGGAAAAGGGATATGAAGTCTCTTCTTCTCCTTTTTTTAAAACTATGATTTTAACAAAATTAGTTCGTTGAATTTAAGTTTATTTATATTATTATTGATGTGAAATACGGCTTAAACGGTTGTATCGAGTTTCAACCAAGTGTCGAGGTTTCATTGAAAGCATGGATTTTGCAACAAATCAAAATAATAAAAGTAGTGGTTATATCGATCAATGTGGAGTTTTCATTTTCAGTCTAAATAAATTTATAATTGATGCGGCTTTATCGTTTAGCTATGTACCTGAACTGTTAGCACCTTAGTTCTAAGGACCTTATCCCTGAAACATTATCTTATCTTCATCTAACGAAACAACAGCCGCTAGCCTTATATTGAAAAATATCACCATTGAAAGAGATGTTAAAAAAACGATAATGATGCTCTGAGGGCATCCGTCCTTCTAGACGGACAAACCCACCCGCCCCCACGTCTTATGCCTTGCGCCCGTGCCTCGCATGAAAAAAGCCGAAGCTTCTCGAGTCCTACGACCATTCCGATACGGAGCAGCAGCTACATTGCTATAGGAGGACTCCGACCTCGACGTCCCCTCTGACTCCGACGTAGAGCTCTCTGGATCGGATGTCGAGGCCAATGAGCTCTCGGGCTCGGACGCCGATGCTGACGATCAACGGCAACGACATGGATAAGGAGGACCGCGCCGCAGCCACCATCCCCCTGCGGCGCCTCCATCCTACGCCACACCCAACTTTGGTGCGCCACCGCTACCGCCATCCCCCGCGGCACCTTCGTCCCCCGCTCTGCGCTGCGTCCTACGGAAGAAGAAGGGTGAAAAACGCATGTTGCAAGCGCACATTTCAAGTATTTCAGATGTTTCAGAGGTATGTTGCAAGTGTTTAAGATGAATGTTACAAAAGTAGATCGAGATGTTGCATATGTTGCAATGGTTGCACACGTATGTCGCAAGCGTCTGTTTCTGATGTTTCATTTGTGTTTTTGGACGTATGCTGCAAGTGTGTTTATTTGGATGTAGCAATGGTCGCAAGTGTTTTATCTAGATGCTGTGTATATTTGCAATAGTTTCACATGTTTTCAGGTGTTTTTGCAAGTATTTCAGAGACATGTTTTAAGTGCTTCATCGGTCTTCATACGTACGTTGTAAATGTGTACATCTGAATGTTTCAAAAGTAGATCAGTGTTTTATTCGGATGCTGCGTATGTTTGCAATAGATTCATGTGTTTTTAGGTGTTTTTTAAGTGTTTTAGATACATGTTTTAAGTGTTTCATCAGTCTTCGTACGTACATTGCAAATGTTGCATCTAGATATTTCAAAAGTAGATCGTGTGTTGCATCTCAGCCTTCTACTGCCTTGCATCCTTCTCAGACCGCGGAGGGTGCGCGACTAAAGATGGCAACGGGTACATACCTGCTAGGAGCAACGAACCCATACCCATGCCCGTGAAGAAAAAACATGCCCATTAAAAAACCCATACCCACAGACGGGTATAAATGTACGCCCATACCCGTGCTGGAGCGGGTAACGGGTACCCGCGGGTTGCCCGTGGGTGCCCGACGGGGATCTCAACCTCCGGATCTAGATTCGCCGTCATGGGAGGGTTGACAGCGGCGTCCCTTCAGGACGACAGGAGACGAGTCAGTAGAGCAGCTGCAAGATTGCAATGGCGTTAAGAGGATGAGGAAGAAGTATCACTGGCCGTCGTTGTTGGCGCCACCGGTGGTCACCACCATGGCCGACTCTGACTACAACCTAGCGGATCCATGCGGCTTGGGACTCGTTGGGATGGGAGCGGGACTACGGAACACGCACATGTTGCACGCGAGTGCACGACTCACCACTCACGAGGGCGACAGGAGTGGGGGGCTGGGAGCGTTACTCGTGAGCTGTTGGGTCAGTGGTGCGGCGGCGGCCACCAGAAAGGCAGAAACGATTGGGAAAGGCTGGTGGTCTAGGGTTCCAATCTTATATATGTTGTTATTGGGATTGGGGCGAATGTTGATACTTGGGCTAGAATACATCATATACAGTTGGAGCTAGATAAAATTTACCCATGGGTTTGTGGGTATGGGTACACCAGGAACATACCTATACTCACAAGCCCAATAGATATGAGTTTTTTTTCCATTAACAAACCCATGGGTTTAGATAATGACCCATGCCCATGCCCATGCCCTAATGGAGTAAAAACCCATCGGGTTTTGGGTCATGGGTACCTATTGCCATCTTTATATGCGCGACGGAGGTAGGTGGAGGGGGTGCGCCGGGGGATGGCGGACGCGAGCGCGCACTCTCCCCTTCTATGTTATGCAGGCAGGAATAAGATTTCTGTCGCACTCCAGATTTATTTTTGAGAAGAATCCGTCGGACTCTAGTTGATGGGTAGGGATACCACTTCCGTTGCCAGCCCAAGCCCACGTATCGAGTCACGGTTCGCTAGTTGGAGCTGTGCCCGGACGCGCCGCTGGGCGAGACGTCCGAGCACAGGTGCCTCCGAAAAAAAAAAAGGAAAACTACTACCGCTAGAAGCAAAATCTTTCCCAGGGCAGCCGCAAAGGCCACGTCACCTCCTCGGCTTATCTCCCACTCGCATTCGCATGCGTGATCCATGCGTAGGCAGCCTCCCTCCCCAATCCGAGCTCCGACCCATTTATCTCCCACACACAGAAACACGTCCCCCACCCTTCCCTTCCCCGCAACTACTCTCGACTCTACTGCACGCTTCTTCTATCTTAAGAAGAAACAGACCAGACCACGCCCGCCGGCCGAAAACCAAAATTCTCCAAGCAATCCAGTCGCCAACCCCGGCCACGGATCGGGGCTGTCGTATGCTGCCGCCGGCGCCGACGCCGACGCCGATGGGCTCTGCCGATCGCAGTAAGGTACATCCGTCGGCTCTCGCCTCCGCTCTCTCTCTGCTTTGCCGCCAAGCTCTGTGATCTCAGCCTGACCTCTCCTCCCCTGCTTCATGCGACCCGTCGATGCAGATCGATGGGATCGTGGTGGCGGAGAAAGGCGCCAGGAGCTGCGTCGAATGCCGCGCCACCACCACGCCCATGTGGCGCAGCGGCCCGACCGGGCCCAGGGTAAGCTCATGATCGCCTTCCCTCCTCTTGTTTTCCAGGCTCCATATAGTGTTCGTCCGGATAAGGCACCACCAGATTGGGGATTCCTGGTCTCTGGATTCGCTGCTGATCTTGATCAACATAGCTGTATATACACACGACTCCAATAGTCCTGCAAATACTACTCGTTTTTCTGTTTGTGCTATGCTTTTTCTGTTTGTGCTAAAAGATAGGATATATGTTATATTACTGAAAATTTTGTGCTGTCAATTCTGCCGTATGTGCTTCTCGTATGTGCTTATGAACTGCTTCTTTTTATGAATACATTCTAATCAATAGGAAAGATACATGTTACTCTCAACAACTTGGTACAAGTATGGATGGGATTATGTTTGGCTAAAGCGTACAAGCTGGATGCACGATGATCTGCTGATCTCTTGTAGTGAATGTGGATTTAAAATTCGGTCTAGTAAAACAGTACGATGAAATCGAGGCACCAAAGACCAAGTCAAATTGGTGCGCTCTTAGCAGTGGGTTCTAATCAGAGACAGCTAGCTAAGGACGATCGAGCCACATTCCACCAAATCTAACCTGTGCGCCCAAGGTCTTCCAGTTTTTTAATTCCTTATTACGCAACAGGTTGACGGTACCATCACCGAGAGCTGTCACTCTGAGACAAGCATGCTTTTTGAGGGTCTATTCAGCGAAGTTTGCTCTTACTCTTACGGCCAAATGTTTGAAGTGGACTTGGCAATTGAGGAACTATTTGCAATTAATTGAGATAAATGAAACCTGCTCTATTAACTTTTCTTGGTACTGTTGCATTTATTTTCATGAAATAGCAGTATTTTAGCAACTGAAAATAGGAATAACAAAAATGTTCGTGCAATCTGTAGTTACGAGACGTTTGATATGATTTGGGACAGGGAATGGTGAGTTGGGTTCTGGTGATCTATTGCTAATACGACTTGTCTTGTTGATATTTCTCTCTATTCAATTGGACTACAACTTGGTTTGGTGAGCTGTTCCTTCCAACAGTGCTAACCACCGAGCCAATGGTGTGCCGGGAGAAAGATACTTTATCCACTTTGATTCTCCTAGCTTGATAATTTTTCATTTCTGTCCTCCACTTTTTCAATGTGTTTCCGCTGACCAGAATTGCGCGCCAAGTCATGATTTATTACACTTTTTTTAGGATAATAAAATAACCAAGAGAATTGTTTTGAAAAAAACAACTTGATGCTTAATTTTACTCTATGCCCTGTAAACAAATCAGTCTCTTTATTTTTTTCTCAACTCGTTTCAATTCTGTTGGCAGTCACTTTGCAACGCTTGCGGCATTCGGTACCGAAAGAAGAGGAGGCAAGAGCTTGGCCTAGACCACAAGCAGCAGCAACAACAGAATAATGGTGAGGCAAAGACTGAAGTAAAAGACAGCTCTAGCAACAGCAGTAGCAGCGGGAGCAGCAACTTGCAGGTGGTGCAGAAACGGAGGCTCCTAATGGGAGTGGAGGAGGCTGCTTTTCTGCTGATGACCCTATCTTCTTCGCCCGCATCCACATTGCTACATGGCTAAGAACCTTGCAACACCAAATCAACAATGTACATACAGACAGACACCCACACCCTGCACAGTCACTACCCAACGATTCCAGTCCAAATCATACAAAGTTTCTCACACCAGTATGAGATAGGGAGGGAGGGGGGCCTATCTCAGGATTGTGTGATCTTGTGATTGGCGTGGATTATTAGTGCCAACCTAATCACTCCATTGATCGTCTTGTTCTCCTCTGTTTTCGCCGTACCCGTAGATCTTGATGTCTGCCATATCTGCTATGTGATTTGTGGTAGGTTCCATAATCAGAGGTCTGTAGATCTCACTCCCCCACACATCTTTTTCTCTGTCATTTTCTCTCTGTCTTTTGTATGTTCTCCCTCTTTTGGTTTTTGTATGTACTTTGATGTTGCCCCTTTGTGAGGGATGGGTGATCAAAAGGAGTCGCCATCCCTCCTCATTCTGGAATAAAGGTCAAAATAATAAAGGATTTGAGCTGTTTCATTTCAGTTAGTTTCAGTAAGTTTGTGGTGTTGCGTCATGAACAAGAAAATGCAGGCCGGGGCGGCATATTTAAAATCGTATATGCGTGCTGGTGGGTAAAGAATACAGAGATGAGTAAGCCCTCGTTTAGTTCCCGAAATATTTTGGAAAATGTAACTATAGCGCTACTGTAGCACTTTCATGGTTATTTGGCAATTATTGTCCGATCATGGCCTAACTAGGCTTAAAAGATTCGTCTCGTCCATTTCGTCTAAACTGTGTAATTACTTTTATTTTTTATTTATATTTAATGCTTCATGTACGTGTCTAAAGATTTGATGTGACGAGAATCTGAAATATTTTGGGAAATATTTTGGGAACTAAACAAGGGCTAAGGGCTAAGTTCATTGACGCTGAGCAGGTATGAAGCTGCCAAAGTGTTTTTAGTCATCTAATGCCAAAGTGTACGTGCTTGTGGATCAGCTGTAAATTACAGACTGAAGCTGCCAAAGTGTTTTTAGTCATCTAATGCCGTGTCTTACTGCAGGTAAATACTAGATATTGAGAATGTGACGACGTGATTTATGTTTCGCAAGACAGAGGGAGTAGTACGCCAGAGTCAGAGACTGAGTACAACCCTCAGATAGCTGTTCCGGCCTTGTTTAAATACAAGGAAAGTTTTCGGATGTCACATCGCCTGTTACATCGGGGTGTCATATGAGAGTATTCGGATAATAATAATAAAACAAATTATAGAAGCCATCAGTACTCCGCGGCATAAATTTATTAAGCCTAATTAATCCGGCTAGAACATGTTTACTGTAGCTTTAATGTAACACCACATTGTCAAATTATGTACTAATTAAACTTAAAAATTCGTCTCATAAATTAGTGGCAATCTAAACAATTAGTTATTTTGTAATCTATATTTTATACTTCATACATATGTCAAACATCCGATGGGATATTGACTAAACTTTAAGGGAGGAACTCGACGAGCCCCCCAAGGCAACCAGCACGCCGTCAAATCCAAACAGCTTCGGAGTGTGGTTCAGGTTCAGGTATGACTTGAGCGTCCAGATAGGGCTACCACTGTTTGGACAGAACATTGCTCATTCATTCGATTCAACGTCGCGGCCGTGGCATGCCTGCACAAACAGGTAGCGGAACCAAATCTAGCACGTGTTCCTTGCGCGCCACCATTGGCGTACGGAGTTACGAAGTACAGCCGGACGATGCTCCTCTACCGAGCACCGACCGAGGGGGACCGCCGATTGCTTCCCGCATTGATCGTCTCCGTTGTCCAGCGCTCTGCTCTGGACTCTGGAGAAGGAATACGGAGCGTGTCCTTGGCTAGGGATGAAAACAATCGGAATGGATTGATAGGAGGCCAAATCACTTTCATTTTCATTTTTTTTTCTCGAAAATGAAATTGATACGATATTGTCGGAAAAACGAATACGGCACCGATATTCCGGTAATTTCGAAAACGATAGTAGTCAATCGGAAAATACATCGATAACGATCGGAATCCACGAGAACGATATCCTCAAAAATGATAAACACGCCAAACCGTAGAACATGAAAAGATTCATATAATTCGACCTATCTCGTATGATAATGATAAATAAAGCCACAATTGACAAGATCATAAGCTGAAACCACACGGTTCACACCATCTTAGGTCTCAAATAGTGGCAAACCACACAATACGACAATTCTTAACAAACACACAAATAAACGATCATGTTCTAATAAGTTGACTCGACATAGCATAGTGATCAAAACATGAATTATTAGAGTTACAAGTGCAGCAAGTGATTGGGTGATAGGCTGATTGTCTTCTTGTTATAATGAAATACTTCCGTATAGATAGTTCTTTAAAAAAATTGCCTTATGTACTTGTGTATGCATATGGGTTCCTTTAAAAAAATATATATTTGCCTTATGTGCTTGCATGTGCAGATCATAATGCATTGTATAGTCTATAAATAAATTATGATTTATTAATTAAAGGCCTTTGAATCGGTAATTACCTACGGTAAATTACCGTTTAAATACGGGAATCTTCGAAAACGATCGGAAGAGGGCAAAAATCATTTTCGCTTTCATTTCCGATTATTTTTACTGTTATCATTTTTGTTTTTTCGATTACCGCTACCTTTTTTATTTAGACCTAAAAATCGAAAAAAACTCGAAAACGATTACTGAAAATCAGAGATTATCATTTTCGTTTTCATCCCTATGCTTGGCCCTGTGCTGTCAGTGAGCTGGCAGGCCAGGCCGGGAGAGGAATTCGTGGTGCAAACCAAGACGAGACCCGTCTTGCACTGGCGTGCCGATTAATGGGGCCTTCAGCCTTGCCACCATTGTCTGATCAAAGGTTGAGAAGTCTTTAACTTATTTACCCCTTTCAACTAGTGTTCGCGTAAACCACATTGTCTAGAACGGTGGTGTTATTATTAGTATGTTCCAATAATTGATGGAGGATTGATGCTTGATTTTGAAATGTGGCTAAGAAATTCAAACTTAAGCGATAGGGGATAATTATAACTATTTCCTTCCAAAATGTGGCATTGAGTGCCTACAACTGCATGAACCGGAAGAAGACATGACACGATGGCAGCCATGACTAGAGATGCAAATGGGCTAACCTGCAAACCCATATGTAGACATAGCTTTACGGATAACCCATGGCAGCCCACATAATTAAGCCTATAAGAGTTGTTGGGCTCGCCCATTTAAATCCGTAGCTAGAACAGGAAGGGTTGGATCACCGTCACCTCACCTTGAGCTCGTGCCCAACCGGTCATAGCACCGAAGCGTAGCTTGGTTACTGCGAGTGTCAGCAGCGTTTTTCAGGTTCCTACTTGCCACTTCCTAGAATGCTCAACTAACAGTGTGGGCAACTGGTTACTGTGATAGAGATTGAGGCATGACAATGAGTACTGAGTGTAAATGATATGAATATTTTTTGATTGATCGTTCGACCGAAGAGAATCACATGTTTGTTCACAAAAAAAAAGAAGAAGAGAATCACATGTTAATTTGGATGTAATTTTTTCAGATGTCTGAGATATTTCTTGGATACCAAACAGAAATCCGAATGCCTTAGTTGAGTATCAAATACAAATACAAGATTACCAAAATCCAACATATATCCAAATATCCAATATCCGGCAATCTAATCGGATATAGCCAACTGATATCCAAAAGAATGTCCAACCAATATTGAAATGTTTTATTTTGTTAATCATCTAATCTATAAGTTATATTTATTGAGTATGAATATTGAGGAAAGGAAAAATCTACATCAGTTCTCAGCGATCAGGCTATTTTTTTTTATAAGTCAGCGATCAGGCTTTGCTACACCATTCGTTGGTGTTGTTGAGATGATTGCAGCCTGGGTATTTTTACACTGAGTGTCGTCACAAGTCACGACACCATCCTGCCTTGTCAGGCGGACTAAAGTTTCACTCCTACGGCTGCACAGTTCTGATACATGCTGCATGCATGTTGATCTACTACGACCTTAGCCTTTCTTTATACTCGTTTGTCCCTAAATATTTGTCACTACGGTTTGTGTGCCTATAAATTTAACTACATTTATAGAAAATATTAGCAACATCTGTATCTTCAAATAAATGTATTATAAAAATAGATTCAACGATCTATCTAATGATATTAATTATATACCATAAATATTAATATTTTTTTATATATATTTAGTCAAAGTTACTTATTGAGAAGCGAAAACGATGGTTAAAAAGGGACAGAGGGAGTATATATTATTTATTATAGTGACGTATTATTTATATTTATTTTGTTTTGTCTGCTTATGCATTCAACATTCAAACTTTTATATTTTTTATTCTTTTTCTTTCTTTGATATATTTGTTTCAGTTTTCTACATTTATTTCCCATGTATTTTGTGATAATAATAAAATATTAATAATTACAGAGGTTGATTTGACTTTTGGTATATGAGCTACTGTCTCCAAGTTCCCAAAAGAAGTCATTTTGGACAGCGACATGGTCTCCAAAGCATAACTTTGACTTCTTATTTTTACAAAAATATTTATTAAAAATAATATATGTATATTTTTATTGAAAAGTGATATATGTATATTTTTACAAAAAAAAATTTATTCATATAGTTTTTACATTACTGAACTCAACACTTAAAAGTAATTCATGATTATTTATATTCCTAATGTTTGACCTAAGTCTTATTCAAAACGACTTCTTTTATAAACCTGGAGGGAGTAGATACGAATGTGGATTGACTCTTTGATGTGAATATCTATGTAATAAGATAGAAGGCCCTGTGCATCGAGTACTAAAAAGACTTCAGAACAGAGGAGATCTTCGATTTTTTTTTCCAAACTTGATAGCCCCTCATATTGTCCTTAATTAACTCGGTCAGTCATTGTCTGAAAATCCATATCGTTGTTGATGCTGCTCAACAAGGAGAATCCGGTTGCAAGTATATTTGAAGTCTATATGACGGGATGAAAAATACTCAATAAGTTACTGGATCCAAACAGAATTGTCGGGTCCTCTTGAATATGGTGATTTCTTTCACACCAGATTCCAGTTGCGACACTGGCAGTGGACAAATGCAAGGGAAGCCATGTAATCGCCGGACCTACACAGAGAATTGGACTTAGCATACATACATTAATATACTTATTTAGCACAGCATATATATAGACAGAGAGAAAGAGGGAGGCAGGCCAAACCTCGATCCATACGGCGACTTGCATGCTGCAACAATGTGAGATTTTGCCATATCTGCATCTTTCTGCTCAGCATCAAGTGTAGCTAGTAGTTAACTTCACACTAATAATTGATACAAAGAAAGGGGAGGGATTTGGCTATAGTAAATTGGTATTCCCTCGGTTTCAAATTACAGCTCACTTTGTGATTTGGCTTTGTTCTAAATCAAATTTCTCTAACTTGCATCACATTTTTAGAAAAGTATATTGATATTAACAAGTTCAAAAAATTCACTATCAAAATATATGCATGAAAGAATCTAATGAAACAAACTTATTGTTCGAGATATTGGTGAACTTTTCTACAAATTTGGTCAAATTATAGAAGCTTGACTTAAGACAAGCCAAAGTCGACTACAATTTGGAACGGAGAAACTAATCATGAATGAATATATAAGACACTATTAAATTGGATACTAGGTTTTGCTCTTAGGCATATTTGCTACATGAATGAAGTGTTCAGATGGATTATAAAGGAAAGTATGCTTCCTAGTGATGTACCAACTGGAATATATATCTATTATGCAACCAGTGAAGAAAATCTAATCAAGATATATCAAGTCACATATTTGTGTAATTTTTTTAATAGAGAAAACTACAACATTTAAATACAAGTTCAATGAAAATGAAAGGGCGGATGTACCTTAGGTGCCAAATGTACAAATTTTTGGAATGTTAATTAATTAACAGATACGACAAAACAATCCAGGCTCTTATTAGATTGCAAGAATTTAGAATTCAATTCCTGAAACGATGTATAAAAGGCCACGCATTTCAAACAGGGCTTAAATGGTCATTCCATACCTGAGATTCATAGTATAGTCCGGCATATAGTGAAGAATAGAAGATCTCACCATCAGAGCCACTCGAAAAGGTTGCAGCTAACTAAAGCCCAAACACAAAAATAGCACCACCGGAAATATCAAGAAATATGCAAAAAGAAGTTATATAACACAAACTGCACATAGACATTGGAACTTCCGCTGAAATAACCTTTTCAGGATCTCCACCATCTTTAAACATTGCATACGCTTCACGCATTACAGGTCTCGAGTCCAAACCAACCTGAAAAAAGTGAATGCACGTCAATTTAGAATTTGATGAGGAGACAATTGCACTTGAACAAGTACTCCCTGAAGAACTTGCCTCCAAGAATCGCTTCCTTGCTTCTTCAATCCCGTATAGCTGAGCCTCACAAAGAAAGCACCATATGGACTCTTCGGTATCATTCGGATTAGCTGCAACGTCTATCCTGAACTGCTCTGCACCTTCTTCAAACCTATGTTTGAATACATTCATGAAGTATATACCACGTTACAGAGTTCTCACTCCAACTTTTGGATCAATGCTCTTGGATAATGACCAGGATCATGGGTGTTAAGTGCTAGTGGGATAATTTTTACACACCTGTCTAGGTAGTAGAGTGAGAGGCCCCTTTGCCAAAGATCTGTAACAAGGCGTTAGCTGTAGCTATGTATGACCGGCAATGATGTAATGTATGCAAGAACGCTGGCATGACATTCACAGGCACACCTCAAACAAAAGCAGTAGCCAGTAGGTAAGAGCTCGTACATTGCTTCTGCCGTGGGTCCATCTCGATCGCCCTGTCGAATTCTGCCAATGAGCCAGCTACATCTCCCTGCCGGAATAGCTGCATACCTCGCCGGACGGCGAGGGACGCAGCGGCCGCACCGCCAGCTCCGCCGGAGATCAAGTCCCAAATGCCGGCCGCCACTGGAAGGAGGAGCCGGCGAGGCACCGCTGGCGTGGCCGCCGGGGAAAGCGCCGGTGGGGCCCAGTGAGGGCGGCTGCACCCTCCGGTGCCGGCGGGGAAACGGAAGGAGGTCGTCGCTGGGTGGAGAGGGGTCGTCAGAAAAGCGGGCGCCATTTTCAAGGGGAACGAGCGAGACTTGGTGGTGGAAAGATGAGCGTATACTGTATACAGACAGATACGCCAAATGCTATCTTCTTCAAGTGATTGGAAACGTGAGGTGAGTATTACTCCATCAAACTCTTGAGATTTAGGGACAATTGCGGAGCCGGGGAGGCGGGCGAGGCCCGGAGCACCGGAGAGCTGAAGCCTCGTGAAGCTGTCGCAGCCGCGACTGCGTTATTCCGCGGGGCAGAGGCAGAGCACTGACGGGCTCAAGCCGCACGAAGCGGCCGGCGTCACCGCAGCACCGCTTGCTGCCGACTTGCCGAGGCGCCTCGCTCTGGCACCCTAAGGCGGAGGCGGCGCGCAGGTCCTGGGCCGAGGGCGTGGCGCGGCTGCTGGCGTCGATGGGTCGCAGAAAACCGATTGCTCTCGAAGCGCCTCGGCGCCGGCCACATGTGTAGTCAACCACGACACCGATGAAATGTAACGAGGACCGAGATCTCCTGCGCGTCTGCTGATGAGCTAACAGCGAGCCTGGATGCCTCGGGGCGCAGGTGCCTGCCTCAAGAGCGGGCTGCCGCCTCCGACGAGAAGGGGGAGCACGAGCGCGCGCCGCAGGAAGGCGCTGCCTGCTTGCTGCGGCGGTGAGGATTGCAACGGCGCCAGCTTACTCGTCGCCCGTAGGGAAGTGAGACTACCGCAGTGGGTAATCTAAGACTATCCACAGTGGCTAAAACGATACTCTAAAGCTTTAGAGTATGAATATAGCGTAAAAACTGCTACACTGGATATTCTAAAACGATACTTTATCTTTTCTCTCACTCTATATTTAGAGTAGTATAGTGTTTACTCTATACTCTGTAGTGGCGGGCCCCACTAGCTAAACAAAGGGAAAAAATGCTTAACTCACAAACCAAAAATCCAAATTAAATTTCGATTGCACCATTAAATTCGTCTCAATAAATCCTTCAAAACTAGATCACACATAGATATATTTAGATAAAGTGACAAGTAGGTTCCACAGTGGATAGAGTGGATAGAGAATGATATAGAGGATGAATGGGTGCGGAAGAATTGAGTATAGAGGAGAGAATCTTACTGACTGGGATATATAGAGGATGAATATAGAGGTCCATGAGTGCAGCTAGTCTAAAGCTTCAGAGTATGAATATAGAGTAAAAATTATTTAGATACTCTATCCTTTCTCTCACTCTATATTTAGAGTAGTACAGTGTTTACTCTATGCTCTATAGTGGTGGCCTCCACTGACTAAACAAAGGGAAAAAATGCTATAACTCACAAACCAAAAATCTAAATTAAATTTCGATTGCACCATTAAATTCGTCTCAATAAATCCTTCAAAACTAGATCACACATGAATATATTTAGATAAAGTGACAAGTGGGTCCCATAGTGGATAGAGTGAATAGAGGATGATATAGAGAATAGATGAGTGCGGGAGAATTAAGTATAGAGAAAAGAATCTTGCTGACTAGGACGTATAGAGGATAAATATAGAGGTCCATGAGTGCGGGTAGTCTAAGGTGTGAAACAAAACAAGTCGGTATCTCTTCGTCAATTCATGTGTCTATAAACTCTAAACGTGTCTTCATTCGTTTCATTTCCGTTTTTCTGATTTTATTTCATCCATCCAAATATACTCTAGGGGAATAGTTCTCCGCTTTCTGATTTTATTTTGTCCGTCTGAATATACTCTATGGGACTAGTCCTCAAACTCTATAAATTCTACTCCCTTAGTTCTAAATTGCAAATCATTCTATCTTTTCTAGATGGCGTGATGGCCTGCCAAGTCTGCCCGACCCATTATGGAGGAAGGCAAACCAAGTCTTGCTGGTCGAGCTCCCCAGGGTAGAGCCCTTTATACAGGGCTAAACCTGCCCTCATCACATCTGTGGTGGAGTTACAATCAGAGAGGAAAGACAAAAACGATTTCTTATTTGAGAAATGAAGTCTTTCCCGCATCCCAGAAGTAGACACCACTGATTTCAGCGTTTGTTGGGATCGATTTTTCGTTTTCATCAATGGGCTTCCAAGCCCCATACCTGGAATCATCGTTGTCGGTCAGCGGTTGCTGCAACATCGCTGCTGCTCAACCTTTCAGGGCTGGTGGTCGGACCAACCCTGCCCACGGTTAGACTGCTAGTGGGCGGCTACGCTAGCAGCAAGCCTAACAACCATTTTCTTTGGAGAGGGCTATATATAGTGGGTTGGCCGGCTCTTGGAGCTCTCTTGGCCATTTGTTGAACCTCCTAACTCTTGTGAAAGTTGAGAAAAGTCTCTTGTAACATCTCGGGTGTTAAGCATGCATTAGGCACTGCAAAACATGAGCATAAGCATCATCTTGCATTCATAATCACAGTGAGATAAATGAAATAGTGGTTTGAAACATGTGAAACATAACTTCGAAACATGGATGTTGCAATTGCTTGTTCAAATAAAACTATGCCATGAGTGTGATTGATTAGGTCAATAAACAAGTTTGTTTGGTAGTGCAATTAATTTAGAAATGTTTAGCATGAAATTTGGAGCAAGTTTTGTATTCAAAAGTTTCTCAAAATTTGCTTTGAAAAATAAGTTAGAAAAATGAGTTTTTGAATTAAAATGAACTTTGAATCTCTAATTCAAAATTTAGTTGGAATTTAAAAATGTACCTTTAAGCAAAATTGTAGAGGATCAAATTCTAAACAACTTTTGTTTTGGGGTCAAGATTTGAAAATGTTTTTTACTTGTTCAAATTTTGAATTTGGGACTGTTTAGTTAAATTTGGAATTGAAAATTAAAAAAGGAAAAGTCGGCTTTTACCTTTCTGGGCCTGCGCCTCCCATTCGGCCCACTTGCCGAAGCCGCCCAGCCCGCTCAGCTCCGCCTCTCTCCCGCGCCTGCGTCCCTCCCTTCTGGCCCAGCACCGCTTCGCTGGCCCAGGCCCACGTGCGCGCTTGCGCCCACGCGCGACGTCCCGACCACGCCAGGCCGCGCACGCCGCGTGGCGGCCATGCGCCGGCGAGCTCGCCGCGCGGCACCGCCGGCCCGCCTTCACCCCGCCTGGTCCGCACCCCGTCACCCCGCCTGGTCCGCACCGAGCGGGAGCGCACGCCGTCGCTCCACCCGTCGGCGTCAAGCTCCGCCACCGCACCACCATTCCTCAATTGCGTCTGCCTACGGCTCCGCCTCAACCTCTGCCACCTCGTGCGCCCGCTGTCGCCTCCTTTCGCGCCGTGGTAAGGCCCGCGCGACGTTTCCCCTCCGCGGCGGCGCCATGGCCGCCCTGCTCAGCTCACCGCGGCTGGCGCCTCTTCGCCCTTCCTCTCTTCCCTCTAAGCAGCGCTTTGTGCTCGCCTTCATCTCGCGAAGCTCGCGCGCACCTCTTTGGCCGCCACCGCGGCTTGCTCTGGCCGGCCGCCGTGCCGCCATGCACGCCGGCGAGCGTGCTCTCGTGCTCCCACGCCTCCTTCTTGTAGCCTAGCGGGTGCGGGTCACCGAGTTGAGTGTGGTGGTGGCCACCTTTCCACCGGAGACCTCGCCGGCGACGAGATCCTGCCACCGGTGACCTCCCCTGTGTGTGTGCGTGTGTGTGACATGTGGGACCTCGGGTCCCGCTGTCAGTCGCGTGGGGCTCAGGCTGGGTGCATCTTCGGGTGTACCCAGCGTTTTCAGCAGCGGATTTTTAAAAGAGTTTTAGAAATGAATTTTCAAAAATTATTGAAACGCTTTAGAAAATCATAACTTGAAAAATATGGCTCCAAAATTTATGAAACAAAATTTTTTGTGATCCTCATGACTAAATCTACAGTTTAAATATATTGTATATTGATTTTGTGATACTTTTCTGTGGAGCTTTATTTAATTCTTGTAATTGCTGTTTTCTTAGAAAATGCATAGTAATTCACATGTTGCTCAGAAAAATATGATTCCAGTTTTGTTAGTCCTCTTTTATGATGTGCTTTGCATGAAAAATATATGTCATGCATGTTCTGTAGAAAATATTGATGTCTAGTTCAAGTGCCTTTATTGGCTGATTTTTGTTATGCTAGAGAGAAGAAATTGTATAAAACATGCATATGATAATTTCTGTACGGTGTTTGTTTACTGTGTAGATCTTGAGAAAAATACTAAATCTGTTGTTTGATACTTTTCATAGTACAAAGTATTTTCATGCTCTTTTATACCCCCTAACTTGTCATTTTTGTGTAGGCAGTTTTACTTATCCAATTGCCATGAAAATTTTATGGTAGGCTACTTATGGAATGACTATACTACTGTAATTTTTATAGATTTTTCTATGCACTAGAAATACATGTTGCTGTTGTAACCCTAGTTTAAAAGTGAAATAAAATAATACCCTTTAGGCATAATTAGTTTAATGGTAAAGCTTTGGTATATCTTTTAAGCATCAAATCACTTGCTGATGTCATTGGGCATGTTAGTGTAGTTATGTTGATAAAGTGTCATAGCACTTGTGTTAGGGTTATATAGTAGTTAGCGGAGAAGTAGCAGTGATTAGTAATAGAAGAGAATGCAATAGATGACATACTAGTGGTGACTGTCCTTGACTGATGTTGACTACCTTGTAGAAAGGTTTTACCTCTAGTCTATACAATAAAGTCTCAATGTGTTCCTCTACATATCATGTCATCATGATTATCGCATGCCATCGCATCCGATGCATCGTTTGCATATTTACTTATACCATTGCATCATACAGGATCACTGGAGGAAGTGCCAGTAGCAGTGCAAGAGGAGCAGGCCGGGACCGACCCATAAGAAATCTAGGCACAGGAGGTGCCAGAGGAAGAGGAGCAAGGAGAGGACCTGCCCAAGTGCGTGGATCATCAACCTAGTTCGTTCGAGCGAGGCAAGCCCCGGAGCATTCTAAGTCTCCTACTTTATAAAAGCAATTCTTTATATATACGAGTTTATATATCGTTGCATTAAGTTATAGGAGTTGGGTGAAACCGTTGATGCATTTATTACTATCGTTGCCTACCCTATGATATTCTTACCCTGATAGGTTTAGGATCGAATATTGCTTAGCCCTGCTTAGACCGGTAGCGATCGGTGATTTCTGGTCACCTGCAATGATAGGTGGTTACTGGAATACTTTAGCTATAGAATGGATGAGATCCTGGAAATAACCATGTGTTGATGGATAATTGGAGACCGGACGAAAAAGTTGGAGGCAACCAGACAGGGTTCTGGGGTGCTATTAGTTTCCCGTCTATGTCGGTTAAGGACCGATCATTGCTCGTCCCTCTTGTCATGTTGAACGCATGCCTCACATTTAGCTGGCCGAATAAAGTACCTTTCGACCGCGAAGCTAGTGGCATTATTCAGGCCAGGATCTACACGGGTGCGCATACTGGTGCTGAAGGATTATAACGGGGACGCGAAGAGTGGAGCCCAAGGTGCGTCTTGGCTGTCAAGCGGTCCCTGGGTACTGCGGCTCCAGTTTATCCAGCGACGTTTACCTGGATAGTGTCATTGGTGATCTGTAGCTCACTTTAGCGGGTGAGTGTGGTTTGTGTGAGGAATAAATCACCAGCTAGTTAGGAATCGATTCGAATCGCCATCGCTCCTGGATAGTGAGCACTTGACTCGAGTTACGACATCGTAGTAATGATGATGGAACACTGATGGTTATATAGATTATGTTGGAAATGCTAAATCCAAGTGGTAACTGGATGCTATTGGTTAATCAAGTGATTGCTATAGTGTAGGTGCTTACCTAGCTTGATAGGTTATAATAAACCTAATGCAAAGTACTTAAAATGGTTTATTCATGATAGCTTATTGCTCTTTCGCAAATGAGTCAGCTAGTCCACTAAAAGAAAGCCTTGCATACTCCTTGGTGTCACTTTATTTTTTTAAGACGGGTAAGTCTAGCTGAGTACTTCTTCGTACTCAGGGCGTTGATTCTATTGTTGTTGCAGATTGTCAGATGTACTACGGGTATTGCATCAACTGCCTGTACTCTGCGATGGGCGACAACTAGGACCAAGGGCAATGGTCGCTCCGTATTTCTTATCTGATGCTTTTGTTGAAAATGACTATCTCCTGGCACTGTATCTGTATCTGAACTAAAAGTGTGGGTGCGGCTTTAAAACTATTTGCTTCCGCTATTTCCTTATGAACTTGGTTTGTAATAACTTTATGTTCTAAACTCTGATGTATTCAACTGTTGTTGTGAACTTTATGTAATATGTGACTGTGGCTGCTAAACTTGTACGATCTTGGTTTGTATGTTGGTTGGCTTGAAATCCTTCATGGTTTCACGGACTACCGGGTTATACGGGCTTAAGTTTGCTAAATTATCTGCTTCAACGGGTGATTTTCTTACTTAATTTCGTATAATTGGTCGGTTCTGTTACACCTCTCCTCCTCTCTCTTGCTCTTGTGCTCTTGCAAACACTTTGCAAGAGACCAATTCATCACTAGGCATTGCATTTGTTGATTGCATCTTGGTGGCACTAGTGATTGTGAAGCTTAGGCGTTCTTGTTACTCTTGGTGGTTGCCGCACCTAGACTGTTGGTGCTTGGGTGATTGGTGAGGGCAATTGGTGATTTTTTCCACCACCAATCAAGGAATTGTGAGAGGTTTTGATCCTACCTCGCGGGAAGCAAAATGATACTCTAATAAATTGCGCGTGGCTAGAAGGAGGGCTTGTGGGAGCGATTCTTGTGACACCCAAGGTTGTGGGTCAAGTTTGTGATGCTTGTTAGTGCACAAATCATCTCACCAAAAGACTCGCCATAACGGGGATTAAGTTGCCGGCAAGCAACCGAACCTCGAGAGAAAAATTCATTGTGTCACCTCTTTTGCCCAGTTTGGTATAAAGTTGTACACTTGTATTTCATTCATTCATTCATTCACTTGTGCAGTGTTTGTTTGTTTGTGTTGTTTAAGTAGTGGTAGCTCTTTGCTTAGTGTAGCACTAGAGTAGCTTGTTGTTCCTTTCTAGTTGTTAGTAGCTCTCTAGTTTGCTCTCTTGTTTAGTTGTCTAGTTAGTAGATTGAGTGGTGAAGTGAATTAGCTAGAGATCAACTGTTACTAGACTTGTGTTGGGGGCTTTCTTGTATTGAACTAGAGCTAGAGATTTTGGTTGCTATTAGGGTCATATTTTGTACCAACCATCTTGCTCTAGTGAAATTGTGAATTTGTAGATAATTTTTATAGGATATTCACCCAGCCTCTAGCTATCTAGATCCTATCAGCTTCTCAACAAAATCTTAAAGAAGACTCCTACACTAACGTCCACGATGAGTTTCCTAAAGAAAAGAAGGCTATCGAACCCAATAAGAAGAAGCTCTAGTGGCCGAAACACCGTTTACCATACCTCCAGAGCCAACCACTAGTAGCCCTCCTAAACCAGTCCAGAAATTGCCAAAGGAAGAAGAAACTCCTCCTTTGGAATTTCCTTTTGAAATCAAGGATAATCTCTTCATTGACTTTGGAAATACACCGAAGTACCCTCTTCAGCAGAAACCTTCTACAACCTGTCATCATCCTTCGGATCCACCCGATGAGGAGTTCTGTCAAAAGAATCCGAAGGAACTCACAACCATCAGGAGGTACTTCGGGTTGACAATATGTCCACACGGATTTCATGCCAAATATGAGGAGATGATTTAGAAGCTTTCTATGATCCAATGATCGGGGTGAATGTGATGTCAAACTCCTTTCTATTATCATGACATAACATTAATCTCGGCCGATAAACTCCTAAAAGACCCATTTGGCACCATCGTTGGAAGTAATGGGATTTTAAAAAAGTGGTCCCTACTACCATTGAAGGTGTAGAAACTCTCCTAGACTTTTATATCTTCAAGATTTCTCCCGCCAATCTCCTAATAGGACAACCTCTGTCCAAACTCTTAACCGATGGAGTCACCAAATGTCACTGTTGATGGTAGTTATCTACCATATTAAACAGTCAACATAATTTGAATAAATGCTTGAAATGGATCACCAATAGAAACTTAGGGGTTTAAACTAACAATTTTCACAAGTTTTGGTGAATCTGTATTTTCTGCAGGGTATATTCAGAAAACTGGAAAGGGGGATCAAAATGTCAAAAAAGAACTTAACTTAACCACGATGAAAACTATTCCAGAAGACTCCAGAGGACTCCAGGAGGCAACCCCCCCGAGGTAGAGCTCGAGAGGCTGCCAGGTGGGACCGGCCGGCCCCACCCAGGTTCCGCCCGATCCCTAGTGGTGGGCCCTGCCTATCAGCTTCTGGAATGTTCCTCCACCGTCTCCCTAGACTGCATCTACGTCTTCAAGTCGGTTTGATCCAAGAGCTCACGTTGGACCCTCTGGGCTATATAAGAAGACCCCTGCCCCCCTGAGGCATAAGTCATTTGAGATCAAGTCATCCAGAGTCAGAAACCCTAATATCCTCAGAGTTCCTCTAGTTTCTAGGGCATTAGCTAATTAGGCTAGGTCTAGAGGGAGGCAAGTAGATCTTCGCATGGATTTTCCGATCGTGTCAAGAGCTTGGTTTGGTATAATTCTTGTACCCCTCTCTCATTGTATCTCTATTATTTTTATATGCTTTGGTACAATTGTTATGACAATATAGTATTCATCTTATTCATGTTCAAGATTGCAATGTTCATTGTCTACTTTGATTATATACTTAGTATAGTTAGTTTATCATCACTACTACACAAAACTTTATGGAGGCGGGTGTTTTTCATTTTTGGAGGCGAGCAAAGGCAATCGCCTCCAATCAAAGGTCACTGTTAATGGTGGCATAACAGAGGCGGTTGCCCTGCCCGCCTCAGATTATCTGTTTATAAAGGCGGGCACCTTAGAACGCCCGCCTCGGTTAATCGGTAAAAAAAACAAAAAAGTCCATGAGCCCATCGGTGATCCCATTCCCGAGCCCACCGGCGAGCTTGTTCTCAGCCCAGTACCCGGATCTAGCCCCGTTGTGCCGCACGCAGGAGCAGGGTGTTGACGGTCCTTAAGTACCAAATATAGTTATCAAATAAATAAAGAAAAGGATCCAAATGCAACCAACACCTAGACTTAGGGTTTTATCTGACAGAATTCCACGAGTTTTGGTGTTTGTCTATTTTTGCAGGGGGTTATCAGAAAATACGGAGGAAAGGCCCACACGTCGGGTTTACATAGAGATAATAACGTGTTCACCGATTTTCTATCATCTAGAAGACTCCAGAAGCCACGAGATCGAACGGGAGGCCGAACGGGCCCGGAGGCAGGGCGCCCGCCCTGGCCTGAGAGCCAATCAGGCTCCGTCTCGCGGATTATGCTCCACCGACCTAAGGGATCAAGGAAAACCGTGCGATTAATGTCGGTTTGATCCGACGGCCCACGTTCACTTGAGGGGGCTATATAAGCAGGACCCCTGGCCCCTGGAGGAGGCACTCCCTCATTCTCAATTCTTCAAACCCTAATCTCAGGAGGAGAGTCTCTGATCAAGCCCTAGAGCCACCACATCAACTAGATCTCTAGTATAGCATAGCTACATAGGATTAGAACTAGAAGGAGTCAATCTTCGATTGGTTTCCGGATCTGTCAAGAGGATTCTTGGAAATTCCTTTACTGTTCTTTATTGTTCATCTTTGTTCTTCAATATTATGAATACAACTTTGTTCTATTTCAATATATTGATTATGACTATGCTCTACTTGTTTACGTTTGCGATTATATTGTTCTTAGTTTATCGTAGTTATACGCTTGGCTTAGTTAGATTGGAATTATATACATGTTTAGGATCGTATAGCGTTTATCCATCGGATCCATGGGTAAATGATAAATATTGTGTAGGCGTGGTGCTTAGACCATATTTATCTGCGATTGCACCTTATATGCCGGATCGTGGGGTGGTCCGCGATGGTGACAGCTTCGTTGGTTCTTATATAGTCCCCCTCCCGTGTGTAAGGCAGGCAGAGCAACATTATTACGGGGGAGTGATTGCTATGTTTCTCATCTTCCTTGATAATATCACTATGCATGGGCGTAGTCCTTTCTCGCAATGATTGCCAAGTGTACTTGCACTAACTATGATATGCTAGACTTTATAGTTAAGAATAACTTAGGAAATATCCTTGTAGTTCGTCCTAATACCATGCTAATGACTTGCTAGAATATCTGTTGAGGTGCTTATCATTATTATATGTGGCTAGCTGATCAGATTAATTATCTTTGTCACCATTCATACTTTATCTATATTTTACGTGACACTTACCCCTGTATGCAAGAGATAGATGAATGCTCTCACTTATACATGCAATGATTGATACTCATTCCTATATTCCATTCCATAATCAACATTGATGTTAGTAATCCCTTCCCAGTGGTAAAAATATAAATAACGATACCTGGAATACTTCCCGGTTAAAATGCTACATCGGTATTAATCTGTGCGCTTGCAGATCTTATTTATTATTTAGAAGAGCAGTTGCATATTTCAATACCGCGTCTCTCATGTCATGCTGGGGATGACAACTTGGCTTAAGTGGCATGAGGGATAGGTTCGGCATTTTTGGCGCCGTTATCAGAATTAGAAAACTAAGTCTACTTTTGGTAATGACGTTAAGAATGCCCAACAAGCATTTTTGGCGCCGTTGCCGGGGAAGGTTGATTTACTAACAAGGAATGAATACGGAATTTGAGTCATCATTCGCATCATTAAGTGATTGAGATCATTAATTCTCCCATACAGATTTACCCCTGTATTTTTCCATTCTTATTGTTTTGCAGGGTGATGTATGAATAGAGGACGTCTTCCAGAAAATTTTGTTGACAACCCCGAAGCATTAATCAGAGGGGCAAGAGCCAAGCTCAAGAAGTCAACACTTCGACGCAACACTTCATCCAATCCAGAAGACCGCCGAAGTTTCATCCGGAATTTGTCAACAGAGTTCGCAGCCATGGCGAACAAGACGATCCGCGAGTTCTCAGCTCCCACTACGGACAACATCCGCACTGGACCTGCCGCGGCCATCGACAAGAACTTTGAGCTCAAGCCAGGGCTCATCAACATGGTACAAGCCAACCAGTTTTGTGGGAAGCCGCACGAAGATGCAAGTGCTCATCTCCAACACTTCCTAGAGATTTGCAGCACATTCACTTTATTAGATGTTCCCAGAGACGCCACACTACTTCGCCTTTTCCCATTCTCACTATTGGGGAGAGCGAAGCAGTGGTTCTACGCGACGAAGGATAAGAACACTACGTGGGCACTCTGCTCTATGAACTTTCCGGCTAAGTTCTTTCCCATGGGCAAGACCAATGCTCTCCGTGGGAAGATTACAAGTTTTCAGCAACAACATGATGAATCCGTTCCAGAAGCATGGGAGCGCTTTCAAGATTACATCCTAGAATGTCCCCATCATGGAATGGAAAGCTGGCTACTTATGCAGACTTTCTATCATGGGCTCATCACTAGTGCTCGTGAGACCATGGATGCTGCAGCTGGAGGCGCATTTCTATCACTCACCATACCACAAGCTACAGCCCTTGTGGAGAAGATGGCGTCCAACCAAGGTTGGAACGAAGAGAGGACTCAAACACGCAAGAAGGGTGGAGGTATGCACCAGCTCAAGGAGGTAGACATGCTGTCTGCAAAGCTAGACCTACTCATGAAAAAGCTCGATGACAAAGCTAGAGACAAAAGAGAAGTCATGAACGTCTACGATTCTCACATGACTTGTGAGGAATGTGGAGATACTGGACACTCAGGCAATCACTGCCCTGAGATGCTTGAGGATGCAAGGTACATCAACAACAACAACAACTACAACCGTCCTCAACAAAATCAAGGTTGGAATCAACAGAGACCTAACTACTCAGGTAATTACTCAGGTAATTATCAAGGTAATAACTCTTACAACAACAATAATAATTTTCCACCCCTGAGAGAGTTAGTGTCTAATCAAGGAAAGCTAATGGATAACTTGTCTAAGAAATTGGCATCCAATGATAAAATACTAGAAAGCATAAATAATAGAATGGATAATTTCTCTACTGCCATCAAAAACCAAATTAGCTTTAATAAAATGATTGAATCTCAGTTAAATCAAATAGCTGCTGCTGTTCCTGCTACTAACCCCGGTATACCATCACAACCAGAAGGATTAGAATCTGCAAATCTTGTAGACATGTTTGATGCAGGTAACTATTGGAGTAATCCCGCTGTCGGAGTACATAATGACCTTCTGCCAGTCAAGAGAGGCGATCCAGGACGCCCCGTCATCCCGATCTCCATCGGCATGGTGGACTTCCCAGAAGCACTCTGCGACTTTGGCTCCAGCGTCAACATTATGCCCAGGGTACTCTATGAAAAATTCTTTACATATCCTTTATCAGAAACAACTATGTGTTTGCAGCTTGCAGATCGGACACTAAGCTTTCCTAAAGGAATATTAAAGAACGTGTGTGTCCGAGTTGGTACCTCGTATGCTCCAGCTGACTTCGAGGTGATAGAGATCGGGTCCGATGAGAGGTCACCAGTTATTCTGGGAAGGCCATTCCTGAACACCTCGGGAGCTGTCATCTACGCTAGCGCTGCGAAGATCAACTTCAACATCAAGGGGAGGAAGGAGACGTTTTCCTTCAAGAACAAGATTACACAAATCCCAGAGCAACCCCAACATGAACCAAGGAAGAGGACAATCAGGAGGATCAAGCAGAACAAGAACAACCAAGGATGGACCGAATCAGCTAAGATGGTCACTGCAGTTCAAGGAGGTCAAGACCGACGACCTAAGTCGCCGTTCCTAATCAAGAAGGACGACCCAGGTATGCCAAGCATTGAGTGCTCAATCAATGGATACTCCTTTCAGAAGGCGCTCTGCGACACTGGATCAGGCGTCAACATAATGGCCACAGTCACCTATCAGCTCTTGTACGGAACCATGCCCTTAAAACCAACATACACTCAGCTCCAGATGGCAGATCAGACATCCCGAAAGGTCGAAGGTATAGTAACCGATGTCCCTGTTAAAATTAACGATCATTTTGTCCATACAGACTTTCAGATCATTGACATGGGAGACGACGAGTACGATCCACCCATCATCCTAGGAAGACCGTTCCTAGGCACCG
Organism: Saccharum hybrid cultivar R570; assembly: GCA_038087645.1. NCBI lineage: Eukaryota > Viridiplantae > Streptophyta > Magnoliopsida > Poales > Poaceae > Saccharum > Saccharum hybrid cultivar. Next base: position 8,521,395 of record JAQSUU010000113.1, read on the forward strand.
TCAAAGCAATCATCTACATTGGAACCGGAGAAGTCCATATGCATTTCCCCTCTGAGAAGGTACGCCGCTACTTTAATGACCCTAACTATATAGTTGAAGATTCTAAGCAGGTCAGGACAAGAAGAAGGCGACGTAACCGTAACCAAAGGAGGCAAACCATCAAGGACGTATGGGAAGACTATGAAGGAGAGGTCATAAGGCCCGAGGATACACAACAGGAGACCGAAGCACCAAGTCGGGTATGGAAAGTGAAGACAGTTACACAAGAAGAGGAGGCGCTGCCGGAACCACCGTCTACGCCACCCAAATCCCAGGACAACTAAGAAGAAAAGAAGTCCTGTTCGGAGGACTTAAAAACACCGAACGCCGTGCCAAGAGGTAAACTTGGTAGTTATCATTTTCCCTTTAATTATTGCTCAGTTAATCATGTTCATTCTGTCTAAAAAAATGTTGAAAACAGTAAGCCCCATGTGAGTATGCGAGTGGCATAAAACCCATAAGTACATTCACTGTGGTGGCATAAAAAAAATAAATAATATATATTTTTTCTGTTCTATAAAAATGAAAATAAAAATAGAGAGTGACATTTACCAAGGAAGCTCAAACATGATAAAGGCTAGATATTTATGCTAACGCTTAATCAAGTTCCACGAAGCTTTGTTGTCTATTTGAGCTCCACAGAATTCAGGAAGACTAGCAGATGGAGGACATCCTAATCGCTGTCAGGGTGCTGCCGACATTCAAATACACCTCTGCACCTGCTAGCTACATCAGAAGAAATTACGTCAAGATCCAGCTTGGGGAAGAGCACCCCCATTTATCCCGATAAGTATTTTTATCTACATTTATACCTATGCTTTATTAAAATAAAAAGATGCATAATCATGAAAACCCAAATAAATATTTTGTGTTTATATATATTTGCTTAGTTTAATAAATAAATAAAGTAGCTATGCTAAACTGAATCTTGAAAATAAAACTCTAGCATGGATATGATGAATAGTTGCTCTGCCTAATTTTCAAATTTGTTCTCTCTCTAGTTTAGACATAACTGTTATAATTTAAAACTGGCTCTAAACCTGAATTAGTGGGAAGAGAACTTGATCTGAAGTCTAAGTTGTTAACGGATATGATATGGGAAGGTTGAGCTGCTGTTTATCTGTTCCTAGAGATGCTAGAATTCTAGAGAATTTTATCTTTGAAAATCTTTAAAATGTTGCATGATGAGTTCCTGTATGATGAGAGTTTAAATTCCTACCACAGCCATATATACATGCTTGTTAGAATAAGAGCCGCACTTTTACTACTTACTGCTTATGGGCATTGAGTGTGGTCAAGCTGTGTAGACCCTTAGGAACTTGTCATGTGGTTAAAATCAAGATTCACTTGCACATTCACTCATACATGGTGCTTCTACTCCGGAAGTACGCATCCACATATATCCACTCATTTCCATCTCCAGATTCACCCAAAATTATTCTACTCCTGACCCGGGAGAGAATAGCCAAAAACATTATCCCATTCCTGTTATTCCCTGTGAAGTTAATGCTCAAGTCATTTCTACTACCACTTGCTATATTTTCAAAAGAGGGAGATTGCTCTAATATATATATATATATATATATATATATATATATATATATATATATATATATATATATATATATATATATATATATATATATATATATATATATATATATATATATATATAAACGAGGAAATAAAAAGGAGCAAGTGCTCGGAACCTCGAAGAAAGAAAAAGTGAGACGAGAGGTAAAAATGGACAAGTGTCCGACAGTAGAATTAGGGGTACAAGATACCCACCTGAGAGAAAAAAAAGAGAGAAAAAAAATAGAGCATCTCATTCCCCTCAAAAGTTTTAAAAAGCAAGAAAGGTATGTATTCCCTCAAAAAGAGCATTAGACTTTTATCATCACCATACACCACTCATTCACCACACATGCACATCTTGATTTGACTTATTGACTTGTTTCTCTGGATCCATGGTTTGACTATGCAATAAATGTTCTATGAGTATGTATACTGTATCTCCCACCTATGAGCTCCAGATATCAAAGCCTTATTAGAGTAGGGTGAGAGAGAAGGCAATGTCACTACGCCTTATACCATAAATACCACATACTTTGAGAGAGAAGGCATATACCATTACTGCCTTGGTAAGGATCCAGAAATACCACAAAAGAGAGACCCGAGAAAGTCATACAAGGAATCTCTGAGTTTTATTTGAAAAATTTGCAAAAACTCCAGAGCTATAGCTGATCAAGAATAAGAGACATGGCGTTTGACTAGACCGTTCTATCTTTTAACCACTCAAGATGCAGGTGACGGTTGCAAGCCCCATGGTGAAAGGTAAAATGAGTAAGTTTTAAGTCTTGACAGTTTACTCTAACTCAGGGATGAGACCTTATTTGAAAGCATATGTACCGTCAACGTTCAAAGGCGTTGCAGCAACTTCTGATCCATAATGAGTCTATCCTTGCTCAGGGACGAGCAAGAGGTAAGCTTGGGGGAGTTTGTTGACGGTCCTTAAGTACCAAATATAGTTATCAAATAAATAAAGAAAAGGATCCAAATGCAACCAACACCTAGACTTAGGGTTTTATCTGACAGAATTCCACGAGTTTTGGTGTTTGTCTGTTTCTGCAGGGGGTTATCAGAAAATACGGAGGAAAGGCCCACACGTCGGGTTTACATAGAGATAATAACGTGTTCACCGATTTTCTATCATCTAGAAGACTCCAGAAGCCACGAGATCGAACGGGAGGCCGAACGGGCCCGGAGGCAGGGCGCCCGCCCTGCTCCCTAGGGCGCCCACCCTGGCCTGAGAGCCAATCAGGCTCCGTCTCGTGGATTATGCTCCACCGACCTAAGGGACCAAGGAAAACCGTGCGATTAATGTCGGTTTGATCCGACGGCCCACGTTCACTTGAGGGGGCTATATAAGCAGGACCCCTGGCCCCTGGAGGAGGCACTCCCTCATTCTCAATTCTTCAAACCCTAATCTCAGGAGGAGAGTCTCTGATCAAGCCCTAGAGCCACCACATCAACTAGATCTCTAGTATAGCATAGCTACAAGGATTAGAACTAGAAGGAGTCAATCTTCGATTGGTTTCCGGATCTGTCAAGAGGATTCTTGGTAATTCCTTTACTATTCTTCATTGTTCATCTTTGTTCTTCAATATTATGAATACAACTTTGTTCTATTTCAATATATTGATTATGACTATGCTCTACTTGTTTACGTTTGCGATTATATTGTTCTTAGTTTATCGTAGTTATACGCTTGGCTTAGTTAGATTGGAATTATATACATGTTTAGGATCGTATAGCGTTTATCCATCGGATCCATGGGTAAATGATAAATATTGTGTAGGCGTGGTGCTTAGACCATATTTATCTGCGATTGCACCTTATATGCCGGATCGTAGGGTGGTCCGCGATGGTGACAGCTTCGTTGGTTCTTATATAGTCCCCCTCCCGTGTGTAAGGCAGGCAGAGCAACATTATTACGGGGGAGTGATTGCTATGTTTCTCATCTTCCTTGATAATATCACTATGCATGGGCGTAGTCCTTTCTCGCAATGATTGCCAAGTGTACTTGCACTAACTATGATATGCTAGACTTTATAGTTAAGAATAACTTAGGAAATATCCTTGTAGTTCGTCCTAATACCATGCTAATGACTTGCTAGAATATCTGTTGAGGTGCTTATCATTATTATATGTGGCTAGCTGATCAGATTAATTATCTTTGTCACCATTCATACTTTATCTATATTTTATGTGACACTTACCCCTGTATGCAAGAGATAGATGAATGCTCTCACTTATACATGCAATGATTGATACTCATTCCTATATTCCATTCCATAATCAACATTGATGTTAGTAATCCCTTCCCAGTGGTAAAAATATAAATAACGATACCTGGAATACTTCCCAGTTAAAATGCTACATCGGTATTAATCTGTGCGCTTGCAGATCTTATTTATTATTTAGAAGAGCAGTTGCATATTTCAATACCGCGTCTCTCATGTCATGCTGGGGATGACAACTTGACTTAAGTGGCATGAGGGATAGGTTCGGCATTTTTGGCGCCGTTATCAGAATTAGAAAACTAAGTCTACTTTTGGTAATGACGTTAAGAATGCCCAACACAGGGACGCAGGCTGCCGCCATCGTCGGATCCGGGCACAGCCAGCCTCCTCTTCACCAGATCTGCGTCGGTGGTGGCCGGATCCGCATCGGGGAAGCTCGATCCGCCGGATCTAGGCGCACCACACCGCCGCATCGTCGTATCCACCACCGGGGAGCGTAGATCGAAGCCCCGCTGCCAGATCCTGGCACCTCCTGGCTGGATCCACGGCAGATCAAACCACCGACGCGTTCCTCCACTGGATCCGCTGCAGATCGAGCCACGGGCGTGTTCCTCCACCAGATCGAGCGCCCGCTGCCACCACCGAGCGCCGCGGTGGAGGGCTCCCCGGCCGGTACCGTCCAGCGCTGTGCTAGAGGGCTCCACGCCTAGCCCCACCACCTTCGCGAGCCACCACGCCGTTGGGCTCCTCCTCGCTTCACCCCACCACACACGCCGCCTCCATCTAGTAGAGGAAGGTGGAGGAGGAGAGGGAGCCATGCACCTGGAGGAGAGGGAGGAGGAGGAGAGAGAGAGGAGAGGCAGCCACATGTGGAGGAGAGGGAGGAGAGGGAGCTGCGCGTGGAGGAGACGACGGAGGAGGAGCCAGAGCCGGGCGTGCTCGCGCCAAGAGTCACGCGCTCGCCCTCGAGCGAGAGGGAGGAGAGGAGAGGCAACGGCTAAGGATTTGGGAGGGAGTGAGTGACCCTAAAACCCTAAGTCCATCTTATATAGGTGACTGCTGGATTGGGCGTCGCCTGGGCCTCTTGGGCCTCATCCTTTTCTGAGGCGGCCCTTTAAAGTTGCCCGCCTCCATAAATCAATTTACGGAGGCGGGAGCAAAAGTGACCCCCTCCGTAAATCAAAATGCCCACCTCTGTTAATCCGTCTGGATTTTAGGAGCGGTTAAATTTTGTGACCACCTCTGTTAATAAAAGGGTACCGTCTTACAAAATCATTTGTGTAGTAGTGCATGGTGTTTATGCATAAGTTTGTACAACATTCACCCTAATGTACACAGGGTGGGTGGTAGAGACCATGTAAGCGTGGTGCTTATATGCTATTTACCTGCGAATACACTATTCGGGGTCATGTGGTAGATCGTGGATGTGACACTCCCGTTGAGTTCTTTGTAGTCCACTCCCTAAATATAGGTCATAGAAGTAGGGCCCGGTTACGAAGGAAGGGAGAGATTTCTATACTCAAACTTCCCTAAGTAATGCCCCTTATGTATGGATATATATAATGATGATTTTAGCCATGATTACTAGGTGTAATTGCACTAATCAACGTATGCTTTGACTTGTAGTTAAGGATAACTTAGGAATTATTTCTCTAATATTCTAACTTGACCATGCTATTACCATAGATAGGAGTGCTCTAAGTGATTTACTTATTATAATGTTTGATCAATGCTTATCATATACATTTTATCTCGTGACTTACCCCTGTTATGAGTAGAGTGATTGGTTATGGTTTATTTCTCCATCAATGTTATAAGTTATCAATACATGTCAAAGCTACACCTTCTCTGTGGTAAAGTATAAATACGATGCTTGGTATACTCTCGGGTGAAGTGCTAAAATGGTATAATTATCTATCTGCCTGCAGAATCCTTTTCATTCATATCTTTATATTCTTTCTAGTCACATAAAATGATAAACATCTACTTAGTATTATTCCTGTAGTAATACTTGTTAGTGCCAATAAACATTTCTGGTACCATCATGGGGATGACAACCTAGTTTAGTAATGCTAGAGGTGTAGGTAATTAATAGGTGACTACTAAAACAAGTGAGGAGTTAATAAATACCAACAGACACCTAGATGCCCAAATTGGGAGAAATAAGTTCACTATTCCTCTCACATTGTTTAGTCAACTCTATCGCGGATTTCTACCCCGAAGCTGACTTTGTGAATCAGGCAATGACGACAACTTTACAAGAAACAACCCACTCACCTACGATTACTTTACAAGAAACAGCCTAGCCTGATCTTGAGGACTACATCCAACACTTTGTTCAAGAGGGGGCTGAATATGATGAACCTCTTAATCTTGACAAATCCAAAGAGACACCTCGACCTCCGATTGAGTTAAAGTCCCTTCCGTTTGGTCTCAAGTATGCCTTTCTCAACAATGATCGCGACACTCCCTGATCATAAGTGACAAGCTCTCAGAGGCAGAAGCCTTTAAGCTGATCACTGTTCTTGAAAAGCATCATTCTGTGCTTGGCTACTCACTCCAAGATCTAAACGGAACTAGTTCTACTCTTTGCACCCATCACATTCCCATAGATCTTGCCTCAACTCCTTCTAGAGAACCCTAAAGGAGGCTCAACAACGCAATGCGAGAGGTAGTAAAGAAGGTGGTTTTGAAGCTGTTGCATGCTAGAATCATCTATCCTGTTCCTAATAGCGAGTAGGTGAGCCCCTGTGCAAGTTGCACCAAAGAAAGGAGGTATGACGATCGTTCGAAATGACAAGAACGAGTTAATCCCACAATGAACCGTCGTAGGATAGAGAATGTGTGCATAGATTACAGGAGGCTTAACAAGGCAACAAAGATAGATCATTTCCCTCTGCCCTTCATCGATGGGATGTTGGAACGGTTGGCCACCATTCCTTCTTCTATTTCCTTGATGGATACTCCGGTTATCATCAAATTCCCATCTTTCATGACGATCAAAGCAAGATGACCTTCACCTGTACACAACCTCCTACGGCCACCACCCTCAAAGAAACCAACATCAAAACCTCCCCCTTGAAAAATAGATTTTTTTGAGAACAGAGCTATTCACCACGCCAAAATAGATTGGTGAGCTTACAGGAAGAAAAGGGGTGGTTGGGCTGTATTTATAACCTTTCATTAATGGAGGCAGACATCCTAAGGTGACCGCCACTGTTAATCATTAACGGAGCCTACCTCCATTAAACTATTAATGGAGACATGCGTCTTAACTGACCCGCCTCTATTAAGGAAGATTAGAAGAGCCCGGTGCCTTAGCACACCCATCTCCATTAGTTTAACAGAGACATGCGACTAAAATCGACTGCCTCCGTTGTTGCGGCATTAACGAAGGTAGGCTTCTTAGGACGCTTGCCTCTGTTAAAGATTAACAGAGGTGAGTGTTTTCCCATGGCCCCCTACATTAACTGAGGTGACGCCCTTTTATGCCTACCTATGTTAATCATGGGGCCTTTCTTTCAAAATCATTTTTTGGGATAGTGTGTGAGATGGTTGTGCTAGCCAATCAAAGAATATTATTAAAAAATTATTTCTTCGTAGCAAGGTACTCAATAGTCATACGGTGCTGAACATGTATGACTTGGTCGTGTCGGTTTCATGACATTTAGTGACACATGGCATAGGGATATCTTCTCCCGAAGTCCCGAGCAGGGTGACGATCTAGTCTTATCATTGTCATGAGCACGCCACTTGTGCATCGCCACTAGTACACAACAAACAATTATTGAACGGTAATGATATATGATGGGTGTCCGACCGCGCGTCGGACGCTCCCATCCGCTCGCTCGGTCGGTCGGACGCTCCCCACCCACTCGCTCGCTCGCATGTCTCTTCACTTCTTCCTCTTCGCTCGCCACGCCTTTCTACTCCCGCTCACCTCTCGCACCTCCGCCCCCTCACTGCTCGCTCTCCCACGCCATCGTTGGGATGGCCCGCACCACGCACCGCGCCCCAACGAGCTCGCTGCGCGCCCGCGACGCGTTATGCTTTCTTCCCCTTCTCCCCTCGCGCGCACTGCGCCCTCCCACACACCTCTGTTTCCTCTGCGACCCGGTTCTGGCACCTCACCGGAGATGAGGGTGATGGTGGTGGTTCCGACGAGGTAGGTGGCGGAGGGATCTAGATTTGGAGCCTCCTCTTCTCCCTTCCTCTCTTTGGATCTGGATCTCCTCTCCTCCCTTTCTCTCTTGATTTGGATCTCCTCTCCTCCCTTCCTCTCTCTGGATCTGGATCTGAGATTTTCCCCCTCCCTCCTCCTCCCCCTCCACCTCCTCCTCCTCCTCCCCCCCTCTGGATCTAAGGTTTTGATGGCGGCTAAGGTTTGTGGCGAGTCAGATCTAAGCTACATGCAACAAATGATGTGAAATGTTTGCATGATTCTCTGATGTTGCAGTTCTTTTTGAGATGTTTCAATAGTTTTTTCCCTTTGTTTGCAGCATCATCCTCCATGTTTCCCAACGTTTCATTAGTATCGCTTCTGATGTTGCATTAGCTTCTTCTCCTTTATTTTAGTAGCTTCTTCTCTTCGTTGCAGTAGCTTCTTCTACTTATTTGTAGCAGCTTTCTTCTCCTTTTTGTTGCAATAGCTTGTTCTCCTTTGTTGCAGTAGCTTCTTCTCCTTGTTGCAATATGTTCTTCTTCTTTTGTTGCAGAAACTTTCTTCTCCTTGTTGCAGCAGCTTCTCCTTGTTCCATTAGTTGTTTTTCGACGTTTTAACAATTTTTTGGTTTTGTTTCACCAGTTTTTTCTACTACGTTTCATTACGTGTTTTCCCGATGTTTCAACAGTTTTTTTCGTTTGTCTCACCAGTTCTCTCATGTTTGTTTTATTAGGAGTCCTTCTTTGTTGCAATAGCATTATACCCCTACTACACATGGGAGGGTGGAGCATGGTGGTGAGCTGGTGGCAGGGCTTCGTGCGGGGACGAGACGGGGGTTCGCGAGTTCCCGTGTGGGAGCGGGGCGGGGGTCGCATTTTCCGTTTTCATTTTCGTGGGACGGGGCGAGCTGTTGCTTGCGGAGCGGGACGGGCGGAGGACGCTGGCGGGGTTGGGGAGCGTCCGGACGCCCCCTGGAGCCGGGCGTCCGGGCGCCAGCAGTTCCCATTATTGAATTATATATGTTGGACTAAACAAGCAAAGCCGTTTATTTGATTTACATGACAGCAACCAGAAATTGAGGTCCGATGGATAGCTGAAGCTTGAGTCGTGATCACTCCATGGATTTATTACTCTTGTGGACTCCACAGAAAGCCTTGAGTGGGTCATCCAGCTTGCGTCCTTCCTCGATGAAAAGGAAGTCGACGTATTCGTCGAGCCTACAAGGATTATACATGAGAGGGTGCTCTCCATCGACGAGCTCGTCCATCGCACAGACCTCGTCGCCGTCCCCAGACCAGCTGCCAAAAATCATGGAGAAGCGCTCGCGATTGCTCAGCGTCCTAACGCGGTGAACGGACGCCGGCACCCTCCCGTTGGTGAGGATCTGCAATACATGCGGTGATAGTCGTCAAAATAGTTTGGAGAACTAATGCTTCCCCGTTTGATCGATCCGATGGGCTATACTATACCGAGAATAGCTCGCCAGCTTGGAAGGCAAACGTGTCCGGCTCGGCACGAATGGGGAGCCAGCTCCCGTCCTTTGCCTGAACCTCGAGGCCATCAACTTCGTGCTGTACGACCAGGGTGCTCACGTTGATGTCGCGATGCACCGCCATGGACAGTCGGCGGCTACCTGTGTCTGTGTCTTGCTGTACGCCGTAATGCGACGGATGGAGAGTGTGGGTGAGCGAGCCGAGGTGGGAGCGGATGGTCTCTTCCCGGACGCCGAGGCCTTCCAGGGTCATCCTCTGCAATGTCTGCTCCAGTTGCAGCAAGTTCTTTGCAAATCGCAGCATTATGTCACTGGACCGACGGGTCGGGAGCGACAGGTTCAGGTTTAGTCAGGAGCAAATTAAGTGTGTCAAAATGCACTAGTGTTAAGTAAACGACCATGACTTGATGATTGGACGGAGGTGTTACCTGAATTCCGGGTTACCCTGCGGCCACAGCAAGTTGGTGAATTCGTGGATGTTGCCGTCGTTTGTGGGCTCATGGATGCAGGCGCTCTCATAGTCCATTTCTGCTATTACCATGTAGCTTTTGAACCACCTGGTGGATACGTTCCGCAGCTTGATCTCCAGTGGAAGCTCAAAGAGCTCCGGCAAGGCACGGCCGAACAGCACCTCGCGGAGCGCCGGCTCTAGTGCGTCGTACGCGACAACAACGCAGCCGTGGGCTACCATGGAAGCCGGCACGGCGGCCCGGGCTTCCTCCCAGCCCGGAACCCCAGGCTCGACACCGCGTAGGTCGACCTTTGGGATATCCATGATCGATCTGCTGCTTGATGTTCTGCGCCTTGGTCCATGGAGACGTTTGCACTGGCTAGTTATAAACGCCTCCGGGGGGCGGGCCTTATTCACCCATACGGATACGGATACGCCCATACTGATACGGCAACACGGCGATACGTGATTTTTCAGAATACAGGATACGTCGATACGGCAACTACATATAATATTGTATAATAACTATTACTAATATGCATAAGTATAATGTATATTTTTTTTGAGGGAAGTATACTGTATATTTAATACTTCCTTCGTTCATTTATCTCCATCATTTTAGCCTTCGGTGTAGTGACCAAGGAGCAGAACAAAACCACTCAGTTTGCATTTAATCATCGCGTGCTGAGCACATATAAGGAGTCATAACCAATGAGCAGCAAAAAGACAATAAATGCAGGCGGGTGGTAGCCAATGAGCAGCAAACGGACAATAAATGCGGGCAAGTTCCAAGCTAATATGAAGAAGATTTTTGAATAAAAAAGTTTTGCTTAGATGAAGAAGATAAATGAATGGAGGGAGTAGTAAAGAAAAATTGCTTTTTTATAGGAAAAGAAAAAAAACAGAGGTCCAATCTAGTTGCCCAACAGCCCAACGAGGACAACTCAACCGATTCTCGTGCTGCTGGCCGCCGCCGCCGCCGGCTATCCCAAGCTGTTGCACAACTGCTCATGCATCCTCGCATATTGCTTTCTTCTTCGATGGAGCTCCCAAGCTGCCGTCCATGGATTCCTACCCAAGATGTTGAGCCGCTCACCCTCCCACCTTGCTCTGCATATTCTCTCTCCCTTCCTCGACAGGTCCGATTGATCCGCCATGCTTGACTGCAGCACCGATACTTCCCAGATACCGTATCGGAGGTGTATTGAGAGGTATCGAGATTAATTGTATTTATCTTTTGGAGATGTCTAGCCAACAACAGGTTATTTTAGCCTCTCTCATCAACCAAATTTTTCTCATGCACATACATTGTCTTATAGATGTATTTACACCGCCTTATTACACTATTTACAATGATTTCTTTGGTGTAATTTATTTGACAGAGTGATACAATTTGGGAATAACACACAAATATATGCCGAATTTTTCAAAAAAATTTACAAATTATTTCTAGAAATTAAAAAAAAACAAAATCCACACAAGGAGGTGAGAGAGGAGAGATTGGGTGTTCCGTGCTCGCGTTGCTGTGTCAGGCAGGGACGCACGCACCAGCATGATTGCTTGCTTGACGCTGAAGCCGAGCAGCTGCAGCAGGTGGTGAGTCACGGGACGGCCACACGAGGGGAGGTGCCGAGGACGAGGTGGAGGTGGTGGGCGACTGGGCGGTGGCATGCCAAATGCCATCCGTTCGGGTCCAGGGCATGGGGAGGCCGTCGCTTCCGCGTCGCATAGCCCAAAATTAAATACGGTTGATAACAACCGGTAAATCAAATCATTAGCTTTTTTATCTTTTTCCTGATACTTCCCCGATACAATATAGAAAGCGTATCGGGAAGTATCGGTATCGGATACGTACTCTGATACCGGTACGGCAGTTCGACGACGCATCGGTGTAACATAGGCCTTATTCGTTCTTGATTAGCTAGTACTCTCTCCGTCCAAGAAAACATGTAATTCTAGCATAGTATCACGTCTTAGTATCTTAAGTTTGACCAATTATAAATAAAAAATTATTAATATTTATGATATCAAATAAATATCATTAGGTTAATTAGAAAATGTTCTTTCATAATAAATTGATTTGGAACCATAAATATGAATACTATTCATTGAAAACTCGGTTAAACGTGAATTACTTTTTCTGACACGTAACCCATAGATGCATGTTTTCCTGGACGGAGAGAGTACCTACAATTCACTTAAAAATAAAAAGTCATATACATACTCTTCATAAAGAAATCCAAAATAATCATCGGATATGTCGTCGTATAGTTAATTTTCAGAATTGCTGTCACCAACCGGTTGTTACAGGGTTTTTTTACCGACCGGTCACCCCAAACCGCCGGCCTCCGGTTCCGGTTTACCAGTCCGGTTTACCGGTAACCGGTCGAATTTGAATTTGAATTCAAACGCACCTTCGGTTCGGTTTGTCACCGGTTTACCGGGCGGTTTGGAGCGGTAACCGCTCGGTTTGAGCGGTTTACCGCTCGGTTTGAGTTTGAAATTTTTTTTTCTTTCTTTTCAAACTTCTATACGTATAAATAAATACTAAACGAACTCGAATTTGAAAAAATTTTACACCATTGGCTTCTATAAATCATGAACTATTTTTAGGAATTTTTTCAGCATTTTTTGTTTTTTTTTTCAAATTTTAAATTTGAATTTGGGGGCCTTAACGGGCCGGGACCGGGATTTTTTTTTATTTTTTTTCAAACTTCTATACGTATAAATAAATACTAAACGAACTCGAATTTGAAAAATTTTTACACCATTGGCTTCTATAAATCATGAACTATTTTTAGAAATTTTTTCAGCATTTTTTTTTAAATTTTAAATTTGAATTTGGGGAATACCTAACCGGACCGGAGCGGAACCGGTCCGGCCCGGTTAGGCCGGTAACCGCGGTAAACCGCGGTTTACCGAACGGTTTTTTTAACCCTGGGTTGTTATGGGAGCTGCCAACAACCGGTTTTTGGGCCTTCTGATCGGGATTGGATGGTCTCAGGCAGACGGGGCGCGGGGTCGGCGGAGCAGAGGGTCCAGCGCCCAGCGCAGGCATGCAGGCACGCGGATGCAGCAGCGCATGCAGACGGTCCCCACCGCCGAAACCTGCGGACGGACACGCACTTCCCCTCTCTCTCAGTCAAACCAGCCGTAGGCCCCACGAGCGTAACCGATGAGTCACACTACAATTTGTGAACAATTTGTTATTTGCTCAGAAATTTATGAACAATTTGTGAATAATTTAACATATATTCTCTAATATCTGCAATTCATCATAGAAATAATTTATAATTTTTTCTAAAAAATTTGGCATGAGTTCTGCAATCCATAGAAATGAAAGTTGTGTTATCTTCAAATTACATCACTCTGTCCAATAAATTATATTGAAAAAATCATTGTAAATATAATAATAATGTAGTGTAAATATAGCTATAAGACAGTGTAAGTGCATGGAAAAAATCTGGTTATTGGGAGGCGCTAAAACAACCCGTTGTCAGCTAGACAAATTCTTAATTTTTGTCAAGAGATGGACGTAAACCTGGTGAAAGTCAACTCTTGACAAAGAAATTCAAAATAATCATTAGTTATGCCATAGTGTCATTTTTCATATGGATACGGTTGGAAGCATGTGCTGGATTTTATATTGGCAAGAGAGGTCGTCGGAATCGCTTATTCCAGGGGACAACCGCATGATAATTGCACGTATACTACTCCGTCCCAAAAAGAGTGATGTTTTTGACTTTTAGACATCATGTTTGACTGTTCGTCTTATTCAAAAAATTTATATAAATTATAAAATAAATAAATCATTATTAAAGTATCTCTAATGATAAAATAAGTCATAACAAAATAAATGATATTTATACAAAAAATTTGAATAAGACGAATGGTTAAACAAGATGTCTGAAATTCTAAAACGACATTCTTTTTGGGATAGAGGGAGTACATAAGATCTAATAATTGATTTATTTGCTCCTCATTTTCTGACTTTTCTTGTTTGTAGACATGTGCATTTCAATACATTTTTTCCTTTAATGACACCGATTGGAGCTTGACACCCGTGAGCTGCTAGCACCCGAGATCATAAGAATCCAAGACCAACTAGCTCTGGGTTCATCATGGACGAGGTGATCTAAGAGGATTCAAAGTTCTTCATTTTATTTGGAGGTGACCCTAAATCTAAGTGATTTGTTTGTAATATACTCATGAATTGAGAGTTCAAAATTTGTACCAAAATATAAGGTAATCTAGGTGAACAAACACTCCAAAGACTATATCCATATGCATACATATCATTAATGTCTATCATCAACCCAAATATGTAATTAGGGAGGGTTATATGCATCGTTTGTCTTAAATCTACTTGGATACCTTATATTTCAAGACGAATGAGGTATACATTATCGATCGTATCACGCACGCTGAATAACTAAAGCATAATATCATGGCAATGATATCTATGTGATGCATTATAATAATCAAATGTATACTAGTACAAAATCGAATTTTGATGATGCTTGTGATTTTTTTCACTGATGGTTTGTAATGTATAGGTCCCAGTAGAAATAAAATTTTAGGCCCTGTAACATCCTAAAATTTAGGAATGCTTTAAAAATAGGTGAATATGATTTTTATGTATTTTTGTGAGCATACAAACTTAGAAAAGTAACAGTTTTTATTAATTTAAAATCCAATATAAGGGTAGAAACATGATTGAGCATTCATGCTGCTGCATTTGAATTTTTGTATTGAGTGGTTTGAATCAAATTCAAAAGAGGATTCAAAATCTTTTGGAAAATGGCTTTGAAAAATTGAAAAAGGAAAAAGAAAAGGATTTTTCGCTCATTTCGGTTTTTGGCCCATCTCAGCCCGAGCGCCTTGCTCTTTTGGGCCGTCCACGTCGCAGCCGGCAGCGCGCGGCCCGTTTTCTTTTCCCCCGCGTCCCGCTTTGGGCCGAGCCCAGCCAACGGCCTAACGCGCGCGCGCCTTCCCTTTCTCCCTCTCTAGCTGACGTCGCGGGCCCACACGTCAAGGTCGCCTTCTTCCTCCCCACGCCGGCGTCGGATTTCTTTCCTTGTTCACCACCGATCGAATCCGCCTCCCCCATCTCTTCCTTCCTTGTTTAGAGCACCACCGGGCTATATATTCCGAGCTCGCGCACCCCTCCGCTCCATCTTGCCCCGAAGCAGAGGTCCATCGTCATCCCGAGGTGGCCACGCTCGAGACGCAGCCCTAGCCGCCCGCCTCTCCGAGCCGCGCGTTTCCTTGTCTCGTCCTCGGCTTCGATTTGACCCTTGGTGAGTTCGCATTGATGTTCTCTACCATCTGGTGTTCTTCTTTCGCGAGCTCATGCTTTGTATCGCTAGATAGCCAAGTCCGGCCATGGCGCGGCTGCGGAACTCGCCGTCGGGCCACTGTTTCGGCCAGAGCGCCGCTCGGCTTTTCCCCGATCCGATCTGGAGCGTTCAAATCAAATCCAACGACCAGGACTAGAAGATACCGGTTCGGCTGGCGTTTTTGTTAAAGAGCCCCTGTAATTTTTAAATATAGAACCCGCAGTCCATGACGTATTCCCGAATTACGTTTTCTTTTTCATAAAACGTATTTTGATCGCGGTAACTTCAGAAATACGTTTTCACTTATTTACAGATTTGCCACTAGGTTAATTCATGCATAGAATCTCCGTTTTAACTCCGATTTGACCCGTTCAAATTGCGTTAGCTCGTATTTGCGAGCTCTACATGTTAGTACCACCATACAGTAGGTTTGTAACATTTTATTTTCAAGTTTGAATTAAAGTAATTATTTTTCTATAGGAAATCTTAGTAAATTCATAACTTCGTCGTTTTAGCTCCGTTTTTCGTGATCTTCGCATCTGTGTGATCCTAGCGAGTTATAGATTCGTTTTAAAGACTTTTTATCTTATTTTATTACTGTTGGTGTACTGTTCTAATTATAGTCTTGTTTGTTTATGCATGATTGTTTCTAGATGAATGGGTAACAGATGGTGCAAATAGTGACTACTACTCCTACTTCCCTGAAGATTACTAGACTTGCAGTCAACCAGTCAATGTGCCTGTGATTGGAGCTACCATGAGAGATTTATCTTTTTACCTTCCGCTACATTTGTGTAAAGACTATGTGTTAATAATCGTGATGTAATAACATTTGTGATGATACTTCTTTTATAATTTTTCAACTTATGTGTGATTGATCTCTGGGCACACATAAGAGTATGCATTCCATTTGGTCTTTAAATGGGTGCGACAAATTGGTATCAAAGCTTTTGTTGACTGTAGGACGGAAGCCTGGCTAGAAATGGTCAATTTAGTATCTTCTTGTTCACTATTTTTATGCTTATTATCTTGCTCTTGTTATTTGATAAATTTTTATGCTTCTTATGTCTCATTCTATTACGAAATTTTGCCTCTATTCTACCTACATCTAAAACTCTGTAGATGGTTCGTGGCCGCAAGACTGCCCGCATCACCACTGGAGGCCACTACGCACCTCGTGCCTTGCTTGCACCGAAAGAGCCACAAGAGGAAGCACCCCAGGAACAGGAGCAGACCCCTGAAGCACCAATCCAAGCGTCAGCACCTTCCCAGGAAGAACCCGAGCCTGAAGAAGATCCTGAGATCATTGAGATTGAAGATGATGAAGAGGAGGAAGCTAATGGAGGAGAGCAACCCCCGTATCCACCACATGATGAAGCTGTTGAGGATGTGCCACCTCCTCCAATGGGGTGGACTGTGAAGATCTACCACAAGGCTGGGGGAGACGCTGTCTCTCACCATCGACTGGTGGGAATGCTTGCTGCCTACTTCGCTGATTGGCACCCAGCTGTGGAGTACATCTGCTGGGAGTATACGCATCCGCTAGAGGACACTTACTGGAAGGCAAGAGCAAGTATTTTTCCTAAGGATGAGGAAAAAGGGGCATACCAGCTGGACAGGATGTATTCTTACATGGGTCATCGAGCTATCATGGAGGTTAGCATTGAAGATGACGCCTTTGAAGCATGTATGGGCCTCCGCTACCTTCGCTTTGACAGCATGAAGCATGATGTTCACCGTTACTTCCCTCGTGCACACCCCGACCTTGGATGGGCCATGATGGATCCAGTGCAGTTGGAACCACTTCCTCGGGTGATGGTGAACCTTGTCTATGATATGATGGAGAGGAAGCTGCAGTTAGAGGAGATGGTGAAGGCACAGGGGAAGACCATCAAGAGGTGCCAGGCGACAATTGATGAACTCTGAGCAAACCAAGGCATGGCCAAGATTTATGAGACATTAGAGCATGAGCCACGTCCTTAGAAAATAGGAGTCATTTATGTAATAAGAACATTCTTAGTAACGTCAGTTGAGTCTTCGAGTCTGTCGTGTGGTTTGAACTTTGGTATGATAGTTGCTTTGTCATTATGTTTATGTGTGAGTTGGATTTTTTTATGAGTGTTGGGGCTTGTAGGCATGTCTACAAGTTCCATTTCTAAGCACAATAAGTTTAATAGTCAAGGAAATAATAGTTGGGTTTGGTATTTTCACGTTTCTGTCCTTGCTGTTTTCTAGAGCAGTCTGTAATGTTTTTGCTATGGTTCAAAAACGGTTCGTGCAACATTTATGAAATTTTTATGAGAGAAACTAGACTTAAGCACCTTTCAAATGCCGCTAGAATCACATTTTTATCTGATATGGTTCGAGAGATATAATTGTCACAAGTTAAAGTTTCTGCACAGTTTGGAATCTGGAACAGTTTCTGTTGCGCTTTATTTTTCATTAACTTAACGACAGAATCTGATCTTGGGGTCTAAATAAAAGTTGTGGATAACTTCATAAGCTTTCCAACCATATAAAGCACACCTCTATTGGACTTCTGTAGCTCAAGATATGATTGATTTACTAAACTGTTAATATTGATACTCGCCCAGAAAACTTTCAGATCTCATTCTTTATCTTATAAGTGGTTGATAACGTGGAAATCTCAAAGTTTGCACTTTTATGGATGGCAGATGGCCGGAAGAGGAAGAGGCAGGGGTCGTGGAGGTGTTCCCCTAAATCCACCACCACCGCCACCAACTATTGAGCAACTATTGGCAGTGCAGACACAGCTTATGCAACAACTAGTACAGAACCAACAGAATCAGCCAGTTGCTGGGGCACCCCCACGTGATAAGCGTGGTGAATTTTTGAAGGGTCGTCCCCCAGTGTTCACGCATGCCGTAGATCCATTGGAAGCCGATGATTGGCTTCGTGCCATGGAAAAGCAGCTCAACATTGCACAATGTGATGACCGGCAGAAAATGTTGTTTGCTTCTGGACAACTCTAGGGAGAGGCTCAGGATTGGTGGGAATCGTATGAGTATGGCCACCCCGCCAATGCTCCCGCGTCACTTGGCAGGAGTTTAGGGAGAGCTTCAGGGCTTACCATATACCAGAAGGGATGATAGAGCTGAAGGCAGAGGAATTCAGGAACTTGACCCAAGGGTCATTGTCTGTAGCTGAGTATCATGACAAGTTTGCTTAGTTGTCACGATATGCTCCAAATGAAGTGGCTAATGACAGTGATAAGCAGTGCCGCTTCCTAAAGGGATTGTATGATGGTCTACACTTGCAGCTGATGTCCAATACCTATCCCAATTTTCAGACGCTTGTGAACCACGCTATTGTGGTGGATAACAAGCGCAAGGAGATGGATGCCAAGAGGAAAAGGCTTCAGGGACAGGCCTCCGGTAGCAACACTCGTCTGCGTACTGGTTTCTAGCAAGGTAATCAACAGAGGCCTCCACCTAGTCAGTGGAATCGTGGTCAGATCCCTTTCCGCAATCAGTTTCCGCAACGTCCCCCATTCCAGCCGTAGAATGGCAACCAACGCCCTCCGCAGCAGAGTGGGAATCAGATTCAGCGTCAGGGCCCTTCCAACAATACTCCCATGAAGACTAGTGTTCCCAATACCCCCAACAGGTGTTTTTGATGTGGGAAAGAGGGTCACTTGTCTTACAATTGCCCCTGAGAAGCCCAACCAGCAGACTCCCCAGAGGCAGAGCAGTCACCAGAAGCCTGCACCTAACACTGGAAGGGTGAACCACTTGTCTCAAGAAACAGCAGTGGAGGAACCGGAATTTATGCTTGGTACGTTCGATGTCCATTACACTCTTGCCACTGTTCTTTTTGATTCTGGAGCATCACATTCTTTCATATCACAAGCATTTGTTAGAATACATAGAATTCATTTGTGTGCCATGAAGAACTCTATATTAGTAAACTCACTTGGTAGAAGCATGCCAGCATCTTATCGTTGTCTCCCGATTAGTCTCATTTTAAGGGGGGTAGAGTTTAAGGTGAGCCCTATAGTATTGAGAACAGCTAGGATTGACCTCATATTAGGAATGGATTGGATGAAGCAACAACAAGCAGAGATTCAGTGCAAGGAGAAATCAGTAGTGCTGACAACACCGAAGGGAGATAGAATCAGGGTTGAGGTGAAAGTGTAGAAATAGGAGACTGCTACAGTAAACCAGCTTAATGATGGTGCCAACAAGGAGGACCCGGTTGTGGAGGAGTTCCCCGATGTGTTTCCCGAGGAATTGCCAGGTATGCCACCAGACCGTGACATTGAATTTATTATTGAATTATTACCTGGAACTGCACCCATAGCTAAGCGTCCATATAGAATGGGAGTAGATGACTTAGAGGAACTTAAGAAACAAATTAAGGAGTTGCAGGATAAAGGTTTCATTCGTCCTAGTTCTTCACCTTGGGGAGCACCAGTGATTTTTGTGGACAAGAAAGATGACACTCAGAGGATGTGTGTAGATTATCGGTCTCTCAATGAGGTTACTATCAAGAATAGTACCTGTTGCCTAGAATCGATGACTTGTTTGATCAGTTGAGAGGTGCTTGTGTATTCTCCAAGATTGATCTTCGTTCTGGATATCACCAGTTGAAGATTCGTGCTAGTGATATACCAAAGACAACTTTTACCACGCGGTATGGTTTATATGAGTATACAGTGATGTCTTTTGGTCTGACTAATGCCCCTGCATACTTTATGTACTTGATGAATAAGGTGTTCATGGAATATCTGGACAAGTTTGTAGTGGTATTCATTGATGATATCCTAGTATTCTCCAAGACTGAGGAGGAACATGCTGAACATTTGAGGTTGGTCTTGCAAAAGCTCAGAGAACACCAGCTATATGCCAAGCGGAGTAAATGTGAGTTTTGGTTGAAGAAAGTTTCCTTTTTTGGCCATGTTGTCTCGAATGGAGGAATATTAGTAGATCCTAGCAAAGTGAAAGATGTATTGAACTGGAAGCCACCAACCAATGTGAGTGAGATCCGTAGTTTCTTGGGATTAGCAGGCTATTACAGGAGATTTATAGAGGGATTTTCTAAGCTTGCGAAGCCAATGACTGCACTGTTGGAGAAGAATGCTAAGTTTGTGTGGTCTGAGAAGTGTCAGGCTAATTTTGAGGAATTAAAGAAAAGATTGACCACTGCACCAGTATTAATCTTGCCAGATCTGAGTAAACACTTCTCTATCTACTGTGATGCATCTCGTTTGGGTTTGGGATGTGTTCTTATGCAAGAAGGTAGAGTTGTGGCATATGCATCGAGACAGTTGAGAAAGCATGAATTAAATTATCCTACTCATGACCTAGAATTAGCTGCAGTGGTTCATGTACTAAAGATATGGAGACATTATTTGATTGGACATAAGAGTGATATATACACTGATCACAAGAGTCTGAAGTATATCTTCACTCAATCAGATCTGAACTTGAGGCAGCGTAGATGGTTGGAGTTGATAAAGGACTATGATCTGGAGGTGCATTATCACCCAGGAAAGGCCAACGTCGTTGTTGATGCACTTAGTAGGAAAAGCTACGCTAATGAAGTGCAAATAATGCCTATGCCAAGAGAGTTGTGTGCTGAATGTGAGCATCTGAACTTAGGGTTTACCACCAATGCAGTAGAATTGGTACTAGAACCTACTCTGGAGCAAGAAATACGCAAGAGTCAGTTGAAAGATGAAAAGTTGAGAGAGATAGCGGAGAATATAGCGAACGGCAAATCACCAGGATTCCGTAAGGATGATAATGGTACGCTATGGTTTGGAAAAAGGCTGTGTGTGCCTGAGGATAAGACTATCAGAGAGGCAATTCTGCGTGAAGCTCACGAGTCAGCTTATTCCATACATCCTGGGAGTACTAAGATGTATCTGGACCTGAGAGAGAAATATTGGTGGTATGGTTTAAAAAGAGATGTTGCTGAATATGTTGCTCTATGTGACACTTGTCAAAGGGTGAAAGCTGAACATCAGAGGCCTGCTGGATTGTTATAGCCTATGCAGATACCCGAATGGAAATGGGAATAAGTTGGTATGGATTTCATAGTTGGGTTGCCACGTACTCAGAGAGGGTACGATTCGATTTGGGTAATAGTAGATCGTCTAACAAAGGTTGCTCATTTTCTTCCAGTTAAGACTACATATAGCAGTGCAAAGTTGGCTGAATTGTATATGGAACGAATAGTGAGTCTACATGGAGTTCCTAAGAAAATTGTGTCTGATTGGGGTACCCAGTTTACATCTCATTATTGGCAAAAGATACATGAATCACTAGGAACCAAGCTGAACTTTAGTACAGCTTACCATCCACAGATAGATGGACAGACAGAGAGAATTAATCAGATATTGGAAGATATGTTGAGAGCTTGTGCTTTACAATATGGTACCAGTTGGGATAGGAGTTTTCCTTACGCAGAGTTCTCTTATAACAATAGTTATCAGAAGAGTCTTCAGATGGCACCTTTTGAGGCTCTGTATGGACGAAAGTGTAGAACCCCATTGTTTTGGAATCAGACAGGGGAAAGTCAAGTGTTTGGGCCTGATGTACTCAAGGATGCTGAAAAGAAAGTAAGGATGATTAGAGATAATCTAAAAATAGCTCAGTCCCGACAGAAAAGTTATGCTGATACTCGGAGAAGAGAGTTGACTTTTGAAGTATGGGATTATGTCTACTTGAAAGTATCACCAATGAAGAGTGTGAAAAGGTTCAACATGAAGGGGAAATTCGCACCAAGGTATATTGGGCCATTCAAGATCATAGAGAGACGTGGTGAGGTGGCGTATCAGTTGGAATTACCTGAGAGTTTGGCAGGTGTACATGATGTGTTTCACGTGTCTCAACTTAAGAAATATTTGTGAGTACCAGAGGAGCAGATTCCGTTAGAGGAGCTCACTGTTAAAGAGGATCTCACATATGAAGAGTTTCTAGTTAGAATCTTAGAGACTGCTGAAAGAGTCACAAGGAGTCGAACTATCAAGATGTGTAAGGTTTAGTGGAATCGGTACACTGCAGATGAGGCCACCTGGGAAAGAGAAGAGGATCTGAGGAAAACATACCCGCAACTGTTCGAGTAAGCACCAGC
Organism: Saccharum hybrid cultivar R570; assembly: GCA_038087645.1. NCBI lineage: Eukaryota > Viridiplantae > Streptophyta > Magnoliopsida > Poales > Poaceae > Saccharum > Saccharum hybrid cultivar. Next base: position 8,543,779 of record JAQSUU010000113.1, read on the forward strand.
CGAATTTCGGGACGAGATTCATCTTAAGGGGGGTAGAATTGTAACACCCTAAAATTTTGGAATGCTTTAAAAATAGGTGAATATGATTTTTATGTATTTTTGTGAGCATACAAACTTAGAAAAGTAATGGTTTTTATTAATTTAAAATCTAATATAAGGGTAGAAACATGATTGAGCATTCATGCTGCTGCATTTGAATTTTTGTATTGAGTGGTTTGAATCAAATTCAAAAGAGGATTCAAAATCTTTTGGAAAATGGCTTTGAAAAATTGGAAAAGGAAAAAGAAAAGGATTTTTCGCTCATTTCGGTTTTTGGCCCAGCTCAGCCCGAGCGCCTTGCTCTTTTGGGCCATCCACGTCGCAGCCGGTAGCGCACGGCCCGTTTTCTTTTCCCCCGCGTCCCGCTTTGGGCCGAGCCCAGCCAACGGCCTAACGCACGCGTGCCTTCCCTTTCTCCCTCTCTGGCTGATGTCACGGGCCCACACATCAGGGTCACCTTCTTCCTCCCCACGCCGGTGTCGGATTTCTTTCCTTGTTCACCACCGATCGAATCCGCCTCCCCTATCTCTTCCTTCCTTGTTTAGAGCACCACCGGGCTATATATTCCGAGCTCGCGCACCCCTCTGCTCCATCTTGCCCCAAAGCAGAGGTCCATCGTCGTCCCGAGGTGGCCACGCTCGAGACGCAGCCCTAGCCGCTCGCCTCTCCGAGCCGCGCGTCTTCCTTGTCTCGTCCTCGGCTTCGATTTGACCCTTGGTGAGTTTGCATTGATGTTCTCTACCATCTGGTGTTCTTCTTTCGCGAGCTCATGCTTTGTATCGCTAGATAGCCAAGTCTGGCCATGGCGCCGCCGTGAAACTCGCCGTCGGGCCACTGTTTCGGCTGGAGCGCCGCTCGGCTTTTCCCCGATCCGATCTGGAGCGTTCAAATCAAATCCAACGGCCAGGATTAGAAGATACCGGTTCGGCCGGCGTTTTTGTTAAAGAGCCCCTATAATTTTTAAATATAGAACCCACAGTCCATGACGTATTCCCGAATTACGTTTTCTTTTCATAAAGCGTATTTTGATCGCGGTAACTTCAGAAATACGTTTTCACTTATTTACAGATTTGCCACTAAGTTAATTCATGCGTAGAATCTCCATTTTAACTCCGATTTGACCCGTTCAAATTGCGTTAGGTTCGTATTTGCGAGCTCTACATGTTAGTACCACTGTACAGTAGGTTTGTAACATTTTATTTTCAAGTTTGAATTAAAGTAATTATTTTTCTATAGGAAATCTTAGTAAATTCATAACTTCGTCGTTTTAGCTCCGTTTTTCGTGATCTTCGCGTCTGTGTGATCCTAGAGAGTTGTAGATTCAGTTTAAAGACTTTTTATCTTATTTTATTACTGTTGGTGTACTATTCTAATTATAGTCTTGTTTGTTTATGCATGATTGTTTCTAGATGAATGTTGTTGCCGTTGTTGATCGAGTATAGACGGTGAGCAATTTGTTGGAGACCAAGAGTTTTTCTACGAGCAAGATCTTTAGGACTAGTTTGAGCAAGGCAAGTATAGCATGGGATTATCCTTGTTGTCCTATTCACAAGAAGAAAATATAATCATTATGCATATATTCCCTTGATAAGGATGACTTAGTTTTGATCTTATACCTTAACACCTATTATATTGTATTGAGTAGCGTTGCTAGTGCTTAACATGAACTATGATCATGTAATTTGACTAATGAAATATGTAATAAACATTAAAAGATGACTTTTGATTACTGTTTAAAGGGGGCTAGAGCATGGGGTTATTTTTGGTGCTCTAGTTTCTCTCCTTAAGGACTTACCTGTAAGCGAACATCCGAGATTTACAGTACAACTATGGGGGCTATATGGCTCTGGCTTTAGTCATATAGAAGGACCTTTTCTAGCTTGTTAGTGGTAACCTTTTTGGCATAAGAATGGCTTGACAAATCGGGTATAGTGCGGCCTCTGTCCTTATGTGTATAGGTTGTGTGTCATTGTGCCATTTGGAAGGGGGGCTCTACATCTGTTTGCCGAGTGAATCTAATAGACCTAACTTGTTAGACGAACCTTCGAAAGACTTCATAGTGTTTCCCTGCCTGCTCACCTTGGAAGTATTTTGGGAGTAATTTGTCAACTTATGTGTGATTGATCTTTGGGCACACATAAGAGTATACATTCCATTTGGTCTTTAAATGGGTGCGACAGGCCCATGGCTATGAACCGCGACTATAAACTCATTTTTACTAGCTGTTTTTTTAAACTAGCGCCACTACAAATAATTTGAAATTGATTTTTTGAAATGATCTCTGATGGAGAAATGGTCTAAATGAAAGTTGTTGTATTCGAAAAGATATACAACTTTGTATATGAGTACTTTTCCATTTAAAATCATTGAGGGCTCAAAAATTATGTTTTAAGATTAATGATTTTAAAATTCATATTTTTTTGAATTTCTTAAATGACCTCGAATGAAAAACGATCAAAAGCAAAGTTGTAGATGTTAATGAGATCTAAGATTTTATAGTTGAAACTTTATTTCTTTTAATCCGTTTAGAGCTTCAAATATATATTTTAAATTTGGTGAGTGAATATTAGGGAATATTTCTGCTATTAAGTCACAAGTGACTTTGGAGTGAAGAGTAAGATGTGTAACACGCAAGGATGAAAGGTCCAAATGGCCAGGGGGTGAATAGCCTAATTAAATTTTCTATAAATTCACTAGAGCAAGTGGTTAGTTAATTAAAAAGCGAAGCTTTTTGCTCTAGCTCTACACATGGGTTGCAAGTCACCTACCCAAACAATTCTAGTGACTATATCAATTAATAGGCTAAGTCACTACTTCTAGACTAGTTGAGCTATCTAAACAACTAAGGAACTAAGGCACTAACTAAGGTACTCAACTAACTAGCAAGCTACCTCTACAACAAGATAAGTAAAGAAGTAATGCAAGAGAGGTAGGAGACCATACCTCACGTGGCCAGAGATGATCAATCAAGAATACTATTGAATACCAAGTGATCAAGGGACAATTGACACACAATTTTTATCCTGAGGTTCACGTGATTGCCGGCACGCTAGTCCCCGTTGTGAAGGCCGATTCACTTGGTGGTTCGTGAGCTAATTGGCACCACGCCATGCCCTACACTAGGGCGCCGCAAGAACATACACCTGTAGGTGACCATCCAAAGTTGTCGATCAGCTCTCCCTGTCATGGCCGTGTTGACCTCGACCCTGAGAAATCAGGTCGAGGCTATTACCGGTTTGGCCGATCCCAGGAGTTTGGTCGGAGGTCGTGAAGCCTATCCCATAGTGGGTGGACCCGTACGCCCGTCTTGTTGGGCCAGGTTTGGGTGGTATGATGCCGTATCCGTCATCACTGCCCCGCAGTGTAGTCTTGTCCGCGTTGAGGCGGTCAAGGGGTGGCGTCCTGTCCCGGTGTGGCAGAACCGCCTAATCTAATGCCCTCCCAAGAGTACTTGTCTTCCATTAGACACTAAGTACCTAAGAGAGCACCAAACTATGCGATTTCGTCGAGCACATCCAACGGGAGAACTCAAAAATCCACATTTTCACATCAGGATCATAAAGGAGAGAATAAAGCTTACAACATTCTTAGCCATTTCTTACATCACTTCTTATACGACATCAGAGTATTACATTAATTGATTATGACAGCAGAATATAACAATATTATCAGAGTTTCAACGTAAATGATAATCATTTATTGATAAGTTAACATTAACATGATGAACATTTATATACATGAAATGATAACATGTTATAAGTCTTTCCTTTGTGAAACATTTTTGGTGAGAGTTATAAATCAACTCTATATCCGCAGCGTAAAGGAAATCCTCACTGAGCCCACCAGGAGGTTTTCAGATATAAGTGTCAGCTCCATAACGCCTGTCTCCTACAACAGTGTAGAACAAACCCTGAGTACTCAATTGTACTCCGCAAGACTTACCGGTCAAGAGGAAAGAAAAGACTCCAAGGATATGCAAGGCTTTCTGGCTTGTGGGTTATTGCATCTGCATGAAGCATTACTTAGGGTGCATCCTTATATTCAGTTTTTATTAGCAGTCCTCATTAGTTCACTAACCAACCATTCTATGTAAGCACCTATGCTATTTTTTAGCAAGGGTTGAGCAATCAGAACCAATTTACCATCTTTCATGTTCTAGTTCTTACTACGATACCAGACCATAGCCAAGTCGTACCGTCACGTATAAATGGCGATTCACGAATCAATGTAGCCCAGCTGGGTACCCTGAAAAATACACGCCTCGCTTGTACCCCAGGCACAAGCAAGACCAACCTGTTCCACTCCTGTCAAGGGGTCCAAGCCCCCGTTCAAACTGGGACTCCAAGCCCCCAACACTGCAGGCCCAGCCTCAGTGTGGTGCTTAGACCTCCTACCCAATAAACCATAACAGTCGGTCTGGAAAGAGCCAGAACCCATGACAAGAGAGTAACAAGTCTTCCCGCTCCCATAAGTAAGTATGTGCTTGGGATAATAAGTCTGTGACCTGACTAGTGTCCACAGCAACGGACGGTCCTCAATCGACACAGGTAGGACAAATGCAACCAGAGCCCTGCTCTGTTGCCCAACCAAGACCAAGTCCATCCAAACCCAGTCCCGCCCAGTCTCCAATTATTATTCATAATTAATCCATGTGATAGTAACAATAATATATTTCCTATATCTCGTGAGTGACAGGTAATCACTCAACTTCTACCGGGATCCTATAGCATAGCAAGCTATATGATCCTATCATACTAGTAAGACTCATAGGATAAGGATATATATATGCAAGTTGATTTCATTCAACTCCTGAAACTTAATGCACAAGCATAAAATAAAGTACAGAATAATAGGGGTTATGCACCGGGGATTGCCTGGGTAAAGATATAACCATAGTTAGCATTTCTTCATGGTGGCATGATCCTCCGAACACCATCCTTTCGGCTACTTTAGATGACTTCGCGCTCCATCATCGTTCCTATTGTGATATATGTGGATGCAATGTAGAGACGTAAATAATCAATGGCAATCACAAGCTTAAAGTACGATTTCGTTCCCTCAAGCTAACGAGCTAGCTCTAATAGCTAACGCACTAGGCCACGTACCCACGCTGTCGAACAAGACGTTATTTCCCAATAAGTGTTTCAGTTATACAAACCCAAGGTATTTCTTTATTTCATTTTATCGATTTAATATATATTCGAACTAGGGCTCAATTGTTATTCTAGCAAACTAATTATTTTAGGTCTACAAAAATTACAGAGCGCACATAATAATACTACAAGGCTACTGTAGAATTTTCAAAGCTAACACTATCATCATTTTGCCACAACAATCCCTACAAGTTTACATTTAATAATTTTAAGCATCTCAAAATAATTAGAGCAACCCTGGAAACATTTCAAAACTAGTTGAACCAAATACACTAACAACTAGATAACGATTTTAGGAACCTAACAAAATTGGTTTCGCAATTTTTGAACACCTACAAGATTCTATTTTAATTATACAAGTTTAGCCTAGAAACTAATTAGAAATCATTTTTGAAATCGAAATGGGCCGGTGGCAACCAATCTGGCCCAACAGTCCAATGCGGCCCGCGCGGTGGCATGAGCGTGCGCCAGCCGGCCGGCCCAACAGGCCCGCCGCGCGCTAGCTCTGGCACATAAGCACAAGAGTCCCTAGATTATCAGTTTACTACGCGATGGCCTCAAGCACTATTGTTTAAGAGACATGCCTTGCAGACAGACCCCCGAATTTTCCTATCTTCACAAGGGGGCGGTCCACGACGCCCTACGCATGACGGTGCGGCTCCGGCCAGCACCGCACGGCCACACCGGCCTACTGAGTGACGCACCAGCCCGGTGAGCAAGCCGATGGGTTCCACGGAGTCAAAATGGAACCCAAGTCAGCGGTTAGGAGCTAATTGGTGCCTTCTAATCATGCTGACCACGCGGGTAGACTGCCCGCCATGGTGGCACGTCCGCTATGGTGATCCTGCGAGCTACCGATGTCGTAGAGACTGCCGCGGGGGACAAGAGTGGCTTACCACGAGGACGGCCGTGCAGCCAGTTGAGGTGGAGGCAGGCCGAGGAATTCCAGCCACGTGCGCTCGCACCACGCGGCGACACTCTGAGTCGGCATCCTCGCGTCACATCATCACCGATGGCTGGCCTGGTCAAGACAACGCGAGCATCTGAAAGAGGGGGTCGCGGTGAGTTCAAGGGCACAAGCAATCGAATTGCTATCAGTCACATGAGCCATACCTCCCAACTTACCAACTTGGCGGCACACATGACCGGCGGCGAGCCCAACACCAAATTGACTGACCACAATGCTTGAACGGGCATGAGGATAACAGAGCGCCTAGCTAACTGCCTATGCCACACGTGGGTGCGCGGAATTGCAGCGAGGCCGAGAGGTTGATAAGAGGGGAGAAAGCAGTGGCTCTGCCAGAGGCAGGGGCGGACTGAGTGACGGCTTAGATGAGGGGAGGTCACACGAGTGAGCCACACGGATAAGGCATAGCGATTCCAATCATTCACGGCAACCCGAGTACGCGCACAGTTGATGAGACAATGGGGCCTTGGTGGGATGCGCTCGACTTGGCATGGCCAGGCCTGAGCGGGGCTCATCGGCGTCTGCTTGTAGGGACAGGGCGAGGTAGGGAGGTGTCCCATTGCCACTGTGCCCGAGTCAATGACTTGAGATGGCAACAGAGCATACGCCAGGCTAACACGGTAGGTAGGATGGAGAGTTGGTGAGAGCCACGATGGCCGCGCAACAACCATCATGGACTCTGCCTGGCCCCCACGTGTGGCATAGCGGCTGGCCTCCTAGACGCGGCACAGTGGCCGACCTCCTAGACGTGGCACACACGCGACAGCGCAGGGTAGGCCGCAGCCAGTCGAACCGGCCCACTCCCAAACCAAAGCGCGAAGAGGCACCGACACAAGGAGGCAGCAGTGCTAGCAGCGGCTGGGCATGACGCACATGTGGCAGAGCGCGCTCAGTGACCGCGTCGTGACCCACGACATGGTGATCGCGGCCACGGGGCCAAGAGGCCCAACCCATGCCCTGCACGCATTTTAAAGAGTCGACCAAAACCAAACTAGCTCGGTTGAGACCAAACCAATTCGACAGGGCTCAAGAAGGTACACACGGCTACTAGTAGGAGCAACAAACTTAAACAGAGATGAACTTGAGAGGAAGGTGGAGACGTGCCAACTTGGGACTGCCAACCAGTGCCCAAGGGCAAGAACTAGCTAACCAACAGCACGTCCTAGCGATGTTCAGTCAATTTACAAGAGAGCAACGTGACCCCAACTCAACCCCAACCTATACTATGCCCTAATGCTTACTTAGAAGCAATCGATAACGTCAAACCATGAAGCCATTGCTTAAACATTTTTGCTAGAATTTAAATGCCAAAATAGCATTGCCTACTATCATCTCAACTTGGAAATCTCAAGGGCTTGGCTATAACTAACAGTCGTTAGCACTTTTGCCTTAACTTTTAAAGGTCTAAACCTTGTCAAACTCGACCAACCAATACCTCATGTAGTAGTCCATACTTTATACCAACTCATAGTGACAAACATGTAAGCACTATTTAACTATTTTGCACAAGATAATTCTCCAAAAATGACACTATTTAATTATAAGCTACGTTACCCTTTGGTTTATAGAAATTGTTTTTCATGCCAAACAACTAAAACAACTTATTCCATTTTTCTTATTAGGATTTCATTAGCATGTTTTCACATACAACAAACTAACTTACATTATTCTTTTAGTTTTATCGCTTCACATGAGCTTAAACTTTAAACTCCGAGGAACTTGTTTTGATAATTTCTTTCATACCTAACCGAGGTGCTAAGTAACTCGTAACACCAGAGGTGTTTGAAAGCCCAAGTTTGGTTTTGGTAATTAATGACACCAAGTTGCTAATGTCATGTGTTAAGTGTTTTGAGTTAGGCATAAGCAACACATGTGATGAAGGTGTACGTGGCAAGGAGTGGTGGCCACAAGATCACAAAAGAATGGTGCATGGACATGAAATGACGATCATGGTGGAGATGCACATAATACGATGGGCATGATGATCAAGTGGAGGAGAAGGATCTAAGAGCGTAAGGCAAAGGTATAACCATAGGGTTTTCCTTTTGCTGGTCCAAGATGAGTAGAGAAGTGATTGACTGGGTTTAGGATACATAGCCGACTATCAAGAGGGGCAATCACGGTTAGCTCGAGAAAGATCAATATCTTGAGCATATGCATTAGGATCTAGTAGAGAGATAACATAACGCCTTGAAAATGTTTGTGAAATGCTAACACACATGCACATGGTGGTGTACACTTGGTGGTGTTAGCACATTTGCGAAGGCGGTGGAGTTTGAGCGGTAGAGAGGGGTTTGGGTTCCTCTCTCCCTCCCGCCGAGCTTGTGAGGCGGGATTTGGCGCTTTTTGGGGAAGTGAAACGCCTATTTTCTACTGCGCCGGAGGCGGAGAAACGGAGGTGAGAGTCTGGAGTGTTTATCACTGAAAAACGTCAACCGGACGCTGGACCGGACGTGGTCCAGGGTGGACCTGTGCGTCCGGTCAGCTCAAGACGAGGGCAGAGGCGCAACACACCTAGGGTTTATGACCATACGCTGGTCTGGCCTGACCGGACGCTGGTTAGTAACGCAACACGATCGGACGCACGGCGCGTCCGGTCACGTGCGATCGGACGCGTCCGGTCGCAGCGGGAGCTTACTAGACTCCGACCGGACGCCAGGTGCAGCGCGTCCGGTCAAACGTTTGAGCGCGTCCGGTCACGGCAACGGTAACTTCTGACATGCACTGTTCATGCTTGTCCTGTAGTGTTCGGTCACCCTGACCGGAGCGTCCGGTCAGCACGATTTGCACTGCGTCGTCCGGTAACGGCTAGCTGCGTACCCCTTCGCTATAAATAGAAGATATCTGGGGTTTGAGGGCAACTCTTGCACTTTTTGAGACCTAGAGACATCCTTTGAGCTAGAGAACAACCCCTCCACTCATCTCTTTGCTTGGTTGCAAATCTTGAGTGAGATCGAGTGAGATTCAAGTGCATTGCTTGAGAGTTGCATTCTAGAGGCACTTGATCTTCGAGTTGCTACGAAATTATTGTTACTCTTTCGTGTTTCCCGACACGGTAGACGGCTTGGAGCAGCGGAGGTGATTGAGCTCACAATTGGAGATTGTTGGAGCCCTCACCAAGTGTTGTAAGGGGTTCTTGATCCTTCCTCGTGGGAGTTCGCAAATTGGATACTCTAGTGGAGCTCGTGGCTTGGAGGATCCCCATCTTGTGTGCGGTTGTGTGGCGCCCGCCGAGGGCTCGACTCTTGATAGTTGATTAGCTCGCGAACCGACAAGTGGGTGCATCGCCACAACGAGGAGTAGCTTGCCGGGAAGCAAGTGAACCTCGGTAAAAATCTTGTGTCATCTCTTTGCCGAGGATTTCTCTTGTGGTTGATCATTGTGATTGATTCTTCGAGTGCATTACTTCTCTACATCATTGGTATAAGAATCAAGTCACTTGCTCTTTACTTTCTTGTACTAGTCCTAGTGTAGTTTGCATAGTGTAGCTTTTATCACATAGGAGTAAGTAGCTTAGTGACTTAGTCTTGTTGGTGTATATTAGAGATCATAGCCTTGCTTCACTAGTATTGTATAGGTGGCTTGTATAGTGTAGTTGAGCTAGTGCTAGAATTAGCTTAGCCATCTTTTATACTAACGTGGTTGTTTAGTGAAGCTTGTAGTTTTTTTAAATAGGCTATTCACCCCCCTCTAGCCATTTGGACCTTACAGTGTTACACCCGGGATCCTGCGTCCCAAGGGATGGTCATCCTTTTTGTCCGATCGAGTGTGCCTGTCTTAGTCAGAGCAGATTCACTCGATGGCTCTGGCCGCTCCTTGTCCTTCCTATTTGGTAGGGACCGAGGGGGGTCAAGGCAGCTGCGAGCCATGTAGTGGAAGGAAGAGGAGGTCGAGGTGGGCCATGGGCCACATGGACTGGCGCTAGAATTGCTGAGGTGGACCGGGACTGCTGGGCCTTGGCCGGTTGGGCCGCTCGAGCACCTTGCAATCCGTGGTCCTAAGGTACCCAGGGTATTGTGACCCTAACACTCTTTGTGGTGTAAACTGGATCACTATCCATCATCCTTTATATTGTCCCCCTAAGGGCACTATTTATAGGTATCTGTGTACATTACATAGGATCCATGATTCGACCATGTGGCAGAACGGATTTGTACCATGTATTTGGTTTGTATTGGCCCACGTGTCCTGTCCTGGCACTTACACATGTCATTCACTGATTTGTCCACGTGTCAGATTCTTATCCTACAATGTGGTCAGTGCCGGATCTACCATGTGCACACCAATCATTAAATCAGAAAAAATGATTTCAGATCTACACTGCTACACAAAATGACTACATGCATAATTATATTGAACCTGAATCAAATAACAACAGTTTAGCTTAGCAGCAAACCACTGATAGTATTCACATATCAAGCCACCATAAGTTCACATCAAAATAGCAAACAAACCACATGTTCACCGCATCAACAAGACTGAGAGTTACCAGCGCTTAAGAGCAGGATATGCTCACGAAGCTTATTGTACTCCTCCTATTGCTGTTTCTTGAACTCCTCAAACTCCCTTTCAGTGTTTTCTGCCTTCCTATTCAGTTGATCCACTTGTTCGGTGAGACCAGCTAAACTTTCCTGTTGAGCAGCAAGCCATTCCTGAAGTCTGGAGCAGGTTGTCCTAATACGAGCGTTCTTCGAAGAAAAGGTGCTGCAGCTGGCCTAGGAGAGGACCTTGGAAACAACATCAGTGATAGGTTCTACTTGTATAGTTTCCATAGCTTCCTATGAAAACCAAGGAGTAAACATTAGGTTACAGGTTGTGCAAGAAGACTTAAATTGCAGAATCAAGAGATTATTTTATTACAAGTAATGCATAGGTCTTCCTCAGCCTACTGATGATAGGGATTCATAAGCACAATGCATAGGTAACATATTAACTGTTGTAATATTACAACTTCAAAATGATGGTGCCACTTTATGCTCCTTCTACTTTTCCTTTTATGGCAATGGCTTTTGCAGATTTCAAGGAAAGCAAATGAAGGTGCTTACCACTGCTTCTCTTGCAACATTGCTCAGTCCCCATGTTGCTACTAGTATGGAAGTTGTTGCAGATTCCCACTGCATCAACATCTTCATGAGGTCGATCATGTTCTTCATTAAGCACTTCTTGATCGTGTCCTACGTCTTCCTATTTTTATCCTTCTGTTAAAATTGCACATGTCTTTCTATTGATACAAAAGGCATTGCGTATTTGAGTAACACAACCATCACTTACATATGCTTACAGGTGAGCAACATAGGAGCGAGATCCTGTAACCTGGTGGTACTTGACTTTTGCACGGCTTCACTTGTTCTGGTCTGAGACTGCCTATAACCACAACTATGTTAGACTGCGGCACAAGTAGACCACATAAAGACTAGACAAAAAATAAATGAATTCACACACACACACCTTGTTCTGGGAACTTGACCACTTTTGGACAAGTGCCCACCACTGTGTGTCATTCATGCAAGACACAGGAGAGGTCTTTCTGATTTGATCAGCTGGGACGCCGTTGAAGTAGGATCGCTTGAACCTGTACCGTGTCTGCTATATAACAGACTGGAATACACTCGTGCATGCTTCTCTTGTTGCTTCATCATTGTCGTCAATGGCCAGCCTCAACTGCAGAAGTGTGAATGCAAATTAAATCCATTACTAAGTTCCTCAAGGCAGAGTTGAATGTCAACAGAGGATATACATACTTATAGATAGCTTGGCCACAAATCCATCGAGATATTCGATACATCGCTTGTAATGTTTCCAGTGCAGGAAAATTGGTACTTGAGACCTGACTGCTACACCTGCCTCTGAGGCAAACTTGGCAGCTTGTAATGGATCAAGTGGCCTTTTGTTCTCCTTGATAACCGAGATGGGCATCCTTGTTCCCATTGATTGGGTGGTTTTGTGAAGCAAAACTCCCTTAGTTGTTTGCCTTGACTTTCTCGCTCTTCTCTGCAATGGTACTACTGTTGACACTTCTTAGCATCACTCGCGTTAGGTTGTCATCCCCAACATGACACCAAGAGTGTGGTTGTATTGTACTCATGCCACTTAACTATATATTAAAGTATATATCCGCAAGCGCACAGATAAATACACCCGTTGCAGCATTTCACCCAAGTTTATCCTAGGTATCATTATTTATATTTAACCAAAGGAGAACAAATAGAGGGGCACATATTAATTAAAGGCTACTCTACACATGTGATATAAATATTCGAAATTACTATCCTTTACTCTCAAACAGGAATCAATCAGATAAAAAGAGATAAAATATATAATAATCAGACCATTCAGATGATATTCCTTAGAGCTGTACTACTATGGCAAGTCATTGATTAGAATATAAAGTAAGAGAATAACACCTAAGTAATCCATTAACTATTAGTCCTAATCAACATTGATTAGTGCAATTATATCAGGCAATCATTGGCTAGGTTATCTCATATCCATAAACAAGGAACATCTCCATTACGAAGCTGAGAAACAGAGTAACAACTAAGTAATGAGACCATGTTCTACTAAGTTCTACACTCGAGGAGTAGACTACAAAGGACTCAACAGAATGTCACACCCGCGATCTACCACATGTCCCGGAGTATAGAGTGCATTTGCAGGTAAACAGTGTATAAGTACCACACTTACACAATGTTGACCACCCACCCATGACTCAATAAGGTGAGTGCTTTGCAAACATGTGTATAAACATAATGATAAACTATCTATGCCAAATATATAATCAAAACAGACTAATCTCATAATAATCAAGGATATAATATAGATTAAGAACAAAATCATATCTAATGTATCAAGAATAATGATCAAGAACAATGAACTAGAACTAGACAATGTTGAACTAGAACAATTATGAACTAGAACATAAATAATTAGAACATGAAGAACTAGAACATGAACTAGATCAAGAACTAGAAGAACTGATGAACTAGATGAATATCTAAAGAACAATGTTGATACAAGAGAGAAGAACTGGATTTACCAAGCTCCTCTTGACTAGATCTGGAGCCCAAGGCTGCTTGACTCCTCTACTTCTAATTCTAATCTAGCTATGCCTAGATCTGATGGAGCTCTAAGGAGATAAGAGTTGCTGGTTGGTCTTCTGCTTTCTGGTTGATGATTGATTGATTGAATTCCTCTTGGAGGGGGGTCTGGGGCCTCGTTTATATAGCCCAAAGCATGGAACCGTGGCCCTTGGATCAAACCGACCTTCACATAGTGTTAGGATGCATCCTTGAAGGCGGTTGAAGTAGCTTGCAAAGGAAGGAGCCGAGGGGCGGCGGCCAGGGGCTGGTCGGCCTAGGGTTGAGGCCGGTCGGCCCCACCTGGCGGCACCTCGTGGTGGCCCTCCTCGTGGAGTCCTCTTGTGTCCTCTAGAAGCTTCTGGCGTATTCGTGACATAGAGATTAGGCCGATTGACGTGGGTTCCTTCTCGTGGAAGATATCAATTCCTGAATTATTCTGATAACCCCCTGCAAAATATAGATTCACCAAAACTCGTGGAATTTCATTAGTTGACACCCTAAACCTATGTTGGTGATCATTTATTAGCCCTTTATATATTTATTTTAACCCTTTATTATGGTAGATAACCATCATCAACAACTCCCCCAAGCTTACCTTTTGCTAGTCCCTTAGCAAATATTCATAATGGATCAGGAGTTGCTACAATGCTTTCACGCCTCAAAAGTACACATGCATTCAAACAAGAATTTTCCTTCGGATTAGATCTAACCATTCTAACCTTCAGACTTACCCATATTACCTTTAACTATGGAGCTTATTAGCCTTCACTTGGGTCTTGAGTAGTCGAAAAGTAGAACAATCAAATCAAGCACTATGTCTCAAGCTCTTCATTCAACTATTATTCCGGAGTTTTGCAAGATTTTTAAAATAAAACTCAGAGTGTCTTTTTTTATGACTCTCTCAAATCTCTCAATATATGTGGTATTTCTGGATCCTCTCCAAGGCAAAGTAAGATTTGCCTTCTCTCATCCTACATCTAATGCTTTATCTAGAGCTTATAGGTATGGGGACAGTGCGTACATACTTGCAAAGCATATTTTGTAAAGTCAAACAGTGGATCCAGAGAAACGAGGCATACGATCAAATCAAGAAGTGCATGTGTATGGATCAAGAAGTGGTTTATTTATGATGAAGGTGATAGTGGATCTAATTCTACTTTTGCTCTTTTGAAAGGGATTTTGATCTCTCTTTGAATAATTGAAGAACTTAGACTAAGAGATATTTTGGGCTATAGTTTTTTTAGAGAGGCGGGCATCTAAGTACCCATTGTTTTGGTAGGACACTCCATATATTTCTCTCCATATATTTCTCTCCATATATTTCTCTTTCTTCTCTTTTTTTTTAAATATATAAGCCCAAAACATTCTTGTCTATAATGAAAGATTGAGAGATAATAATAACCTGGAGCAACAATAACTGGGGCTTATGAAATGTATGGATATGTGACAAAAATCCTATAAGACATGTGAGTGGTGTTCTCTCTCAGTGTAGGAGAAAAATATATTTGGTGGAGCTAAATGAAAAGGCATGTTGTTGCGTACTTCAAGTGTAGAAGCAGCATATTTGAGTGGAGTGTACGTGATCTTGATTTTAAAAGTATGACAAGCCTCTAAGGGTCAATAGAGCTCGACAATGCTCAATGCAAGTACAAGTAGTAAAAAGTATGAATGGAGTTTTCTATCCTATGTATGGCTGTGGTAGGAATTTTAAGCTTTGTCATACAAGTACTCATCATGGTATTTTAAGATTTCAAAAGATAAAATTCTCCAGAACTCTAGCATCAGTAGGAGCAAGATAAATAGCAGCTCAGACTTTCTCGTATCATACTCCTCAACTACCTAGATTTAGATCCAGCATTTGCAACCCACAAGTTTCAGGCTCAGAGTTTATCTTTAGATCAAGACAGTTCTACCCAAAACTCGGGAGAATTCGTGTTTGAAAACTAGGCACTTGAAAGGAATTACGACAGAGCAACTATTCATCATTTCCATTATGTTTAAAATTGAGTTCTATGGTAATTAAGTTCTAATACTCTCTTGTATCTTTTATTTTAACTAATATATTATCTAGCTAATATTATCACACAACACTCTTTTTATTTGGTTTTCTTAAGTTATGCATCTTTTTATACTTTTCAGAATAAAAGATAAATCACTCGAAAAGGAATACTTATCGAGATATATGGGGGACGCTCTCCCCCAAGCTGGATTTTGACGTAGTCGTTCATCTTGAGTCCTCGATTGCGTAGATGCTCATCACTCCTTTGATGATTGTTCAAGGCAGAGCTCTTGAGTGAGTGAAGACATCATGGGCTTCATAGGGAATTTCTCTTTTTCCCGTTGAATTTCAAATAGACAAGAAACCTCGTGGAACATATTAAGGGTTAGTGGAAAACTATTCCCTAATTATTTTGGAGTCTTGAATTATCTTTTATTATTCAACTGGTTTTTCTTCATTTTTAGATTATATATATGCCTCCACAGTGAGTAATTATTATGGGTTGCTACACACCACACTATTACTCACATGGGGCTTAGAGTTTATATGTTTCCAGATGCAATGAGATGATTCAAAATATAAAAGTTATTTTTATTTTCTTTTCAAATGTAATGTAGAATTTAAATATGTATTTAATTCTAAATAGTATGCATGTTATTAATGGAAAAAGTATTTTTATTTTCAATGTAATGATATGCTAAGGGAATGTAAACAAAGTAGATATGCTTAATTTAAATGTGCGGATAAATACCGATTTACCTTTCAGAGAAGGTTCAGAGATTTAGGTCTGTCGACCCGGACCTTACATCTGGTTTAGTCTTCAGAGGTTTCTTCCAGATTAACTGAGGAGCTGGATGGTTATTCGTCAAGTGTTGGAGAACTTGATGATTATTTTGATGTTTCTTTTCTTTTCCATACTTTCTTGGACTGAGGAGTCTCTTCCTATGGTTCACTCTTCTTGGGCTTCTCTTCTTCTTCCTTTGGAATAGCTTCTTCTTGGGCAGCTTCTTTCTCTTTGATGGCTTGTTTCTTTTGGCGTTGAGAGCGGTGTCTCCTCTTGTTCTTTCTAGGCTGCTCACAAGTAGTGTAACTATTAAAGTAACAACATACCTTCTTTCCAGGGAATTGGAAGTGGATTTTCCCAGTTCTTATGTAGATGATCATGCCAGTGGTGTTGAGGAAGGGTCGTCCTAAAATAAGGTGGACATTGTCTTCTTCTCCCATGTCAAGAACCATGAAGTCGGTAGGAACGTAGTGATCTCTTATTTTGACCATAACATATTTCACTACTCCCTCCGGACGTCAGAATGATTGGTCCGCCATCTGTGGCTGCACATATGTACGATACATGAGTCTAGTATTATACAAATGTTTATATGTTACCTTAGACATTATGTTGGTGCTAGAGCCGATGTCGCAGAATGTCTTGTATAAAGTACTTCCCTCGATCATACAATCGATGGTGGGTACTCCAGGATCTCCTAGCTTAGTGAGGTATGGTGATGGAAGGAGGTGGTCAAGTTCTGAATCAATAGTGTTGACCATCCATACTGTTTTTTTGCCTGATGCTTAGCTTTGTTCCTCCTTCTCCTATTCTTATTCTTCTTCTTTGTTGGGGCAGCGATTATATCCTCGTAGTGGTACGACGTCTGTGGGTGAACTCAAATGTTGAGGGTACGCTTCTTGAAATTGAATCTTTCTTTTCTCCCATTGATTGTGAAATAGATCTTGGCGCTATCTGTGTAGATGATGGATTTGGTGGTACTCAAGAACGGTCGCCCCAAGATGATGGGTGCTTTTTCGTCTCCACCTGTTTCCACAATCACAAAGTCTGCCAGCACATATGAGTGTCCAACTACAATCCAGACATCTTCAATAATTCCCTTGGGGTAGCATAGTGTCTGATCTGCAAGCTGCAAACACATAGTTGTATACAATAAAGGATCACCATGAATTTTCTCATAGATTACCCTGGGCATGATGTTGACGCTTGCTCCAAGGTCACAGACAGCTTCTTCAAAGCTGTGGGATCCAATGCGAATAGGGATGACAGGTCTCCCTGTGTCTCCTTTCTTCACTAGTAGAGTGTCGTCTACCCATGTTCCCCATTGCTTTGGAGGTGCGGTGAAGTATTGCCCTGCATTATAAATGTCTACAAGATTTGCAGTTTCTAAATCCTTCGGCTTCCCCAGAATCTTACCTCTTTCGATCACTGGTACAGAAGCTGCTAGCTGAGATATTTGTGATTCTATCATTTTATTAAAGCTATGTTGATTCTTTATGGCAGAAGTAAAGCTATCCATTCTAGTATTAATATTTTCAAGCAATTTATCATTGGAAGCTATCTTTCTAGACATAGTATCAATAACTTTATTCTGATTAGAAATCATTTCTCTCAAGGGTGGTTGATTAAAGTTATTATTAAGATTATTACCTTGGTAGTTACCTGAGTAGTTACCTGAGTAATTAGGCCTTGATTGCTGATTCCATCATTGATTTTGTTGAGGACGATTGTTGAAGTTGTTGTTGATGTAGTTCACATCCTCTTGAATCTCAGGGCAGTTGCTCCCTGAGTGGCCAGTGCCTCCACACTCTTCACAGGTCATGCGAGAATCGTGGATGTGTGTGACTTCATTCTTCTCAGTGGTGCGTTCATCGAACTTCTTCATGAGCAGGTCTATCTTGGCAGATAGCATGTCTACTTCCTTCAGTTGATGCATTCCTCCTCCTCTCTTGCGAGGTTGAGTGTGTTCCTCGTTCCATCCCTGGTTAGAGGCCATCTTCTCAATCAGAGTGGTTGCTTCAGTGATGTTGAGCGATAAGAATGATCCTCCAGCAGCTGCATCCACATTCTCACAGGTACTAGAAGTGAGCCCATGGTAGAATGTCTGCATGAGTAGCCAATTCTCCATCCCATGGTGAGGGCATTATGATATGTAATCTTGAAAGTGTTCCCAGGCTTCAGAGATTGATTCATCGTGTTGTTGCTGGAAGGTTGAAATCTTCGCACATAGAGCATTTGTCTTCCCCACTAGAAAGAATTTTGCTAGAAAAGCAGTAGCACAGATCGACCATGTGGTATTCTTGTCCTTGTTGGCGTAGAACCATTGCTTTGCTTTTCCTAGGAGTGAGAAAGGGAACAAGCGGAGCAATATGGCATCTCTTGCGACTCCGTTGATGGTGAAGGTGCTACAAATCTCCAAAAAAGTGTTGGAGATGAGTACTTGCATCTTCATGTGCTTTTCCACAAAACTGGTTTGCTTACACCATGTTGATCAAAGCAGCCTTGAGCTCAAATCCGTTATCTCCCACATTTACTGTCGGTCCAGTCCTGATGTTAGCAGTGGTTGGAGCAGAGAATTCATGGAGTGATCGGTCGGCCATGGCTTCAAAGTCTGGCGTTAAGCTTCTTCTTAATTGGTTGATCTCAAACGAAGTGGTTGGAGCCTTCTTGAGCTTTGCTCTTGTTCTTCTGATTAGAGCTTCAGGGTTCTCAATGTAGTTTGTCGATGTAACACCCAAATTTTAGAGATAACAAAATTGGAATAATTTAGAGAATAAATAATGGCCAATTTAAAATAATAATAAAATAAATTTTGTGTTGCATTCATGCTGTTGCATTTATTTTGTTATGTGGTGTAGATTTGTTTTATTTTATTAGAGAAATTTATTTGAGAAATTTTTGAAACCAGTAAATAGAGAAAAGAAAGAAAGAAAAAGAAAAAGAAAGTAAAACTTACCTGATAGGCCAGCGGCCCAGTGATTGCCGGCCTGCTTTTCTTCATAGTCGGCCTGCCTCCTTGTGCCGAACCGGCCCAGCGACGCAGCTTGCGCGGCCCAAGTCAGCCCAGTGCGGCAGCAGCAGTTTTTCCCCTCTCTGAGTCACTGACCGGTGGGACCATCTTGTCAGCTGCTTCTTCCACCGACGGATCGTGACCGAGCCGGTCTCTAACACCGAATCCACCGTATCTAACCCGGATAATTTGCGATTCTAACCAAATTGAGGAGCCCTTGCTCTATATAAGCTAAAGCCGAGCCGCCGTTTTCCGTTTTTAGATCAATCGTGGGCTATTTGGTCCTCGTTCGAGCTTTCGTCGTTGCCGCAACCCTAGAAGCCGCGGTGGGCTTCAATTCGGCGTGTGCGACGCCTTTTAGCCACTGTAAGCTATCCTAACAGCTTTAGCATGCTCTTGTGTACCTAGGTGTGTTTTCAATTGGGCTAATAATCATTTTTCGCACCGTCACCGTGAGTTGAAGGTCGGTCGTCCGCTCCATCAAGCCGCCCGCCGTTTTGGTGCTGGGATTGACTGTCCTAGGACCCTAGGTGAGTTCGTGATGTTCCCCGCTTCCTTCTGGTGTTTTTCCTTTGGTCGGGGATGGCCGGAAACTCGTTCACGAGAAGCTCCGGCGAGGTTCAAGGCGGCGGCCATGGTGGCCACCGGCCGGAGACACTGTAGCCGGCCGACTATTTTTCTTCCTTTGAGTTGGATCAACGTCGGCCGTCCGTTCTTAGATGGACGCACGAGATTAGATCATACCGGTTCGCGGTGAAATTTTCTAAAGAGCCCCTGCGTTTTCTAGTAATCAACCCGCGATCCCAAGGCGTAAAACTGAAATTCCGTTTTTGTATTTTGAAAGCGTATTTTCATCCGGTTAAATCAAAAATACGTTTTCAGCAATTTACAGTTTTGCCACTAGGATTGTTTTAGTCATAAAATCTTCGTTTTAACTCCGATTTGATCCGTTCAAATTGCGTTAGGTTCGTATTTGCGAACTCTACATGTTAGTGTAGTTTTACAGTTAGTTTTGATAATTTATTTTTCGAGTTTATAATTAAGTATTTATTTATCTATAGGAAATCTTAGAAAATTCATAACTTTCACGTTTTAACTCCGATTTCGGTGATCTTTGCGTCTGTGTGATCGTAGAAACGTGTAGAAGAGTTTTATAAACTTTTATTACTGTTTTGTTATTGTTGGTGTACTGTTCTAATTATATCTATTTGTTTGCTTCGTGTATGTTTGATTGGATGCATGTATGTTGTTGATTGATGATCGAGTATAGAAGGTGAGCAGTACTTGGACGATTCGGAGTATTACTTTGAGCCAAGTCAGCAGTACTGTTTGGAGAGCTTTGATCAAGGCAAGTATAACACAGGACTATCCTTGTTACCTATTCACTATAATCAATATCATATGCATGTGCTTACCTTGGCAACCTTAGAGATTTTAACTTAGCGATTGATATCTTGATTCCTTGTCACCTATGGGATTATGCATTTGGGTAGCTTGGCTAGTGCTTGATTTATGAACATTGATCTTGTAATTTGACTAATGAATGGTGCAATCAACCATTAAGATGATTTAATTCCTGCTACAAGGGGACTAGAGCACTGTGTTGTTTGTTTGTTGCTCTAGTTACTCTCCATAAGGACTTATCTGTAAGCATTAACCGGGATTGACAGTACAACTGTGAGGGCTATATGGCTCTGGCTTTAGTTGTTCAAGAGACCTTTTCTAGCTTGTTAGTGGTTACCTTAAATGGCGTAAGAATGGCTTGCCACGTTGGGTGTAGTGCGAGCCCCTGGCCTAGTGTGTATAGGCTGCGGTTGTTGTGCCACAGGGAAGGGGGGTTCTACATCTGCCTGCCGAGTGAATCTAATGGCCCTAACTTGTTAGACGAACTCTTGAGTGGCTTTATATGGTTTTTGGGTGTTTGGGCTTGATCTCCCCACTCATTTGGAAATCATGACTCACAGTGAAAGTGTACACCTCTGCGCAGAGTTTAATAAACTGGTATACTAGCCGTGCTCACGGATACGAGCGGCCTTGGGTATTCTTACAGAATAAATGATCACCATTGATATATCATGCTTAATACTGATGTTGTTATTATTATACCATGTTAATGCTATTTCATTATTCTTATTACAATTGATCAATTGTTCATTAACGGGAATTGGAATACCTGGATGCTACTCAACTGCTAAATTAATGATGACTAAAAGCTAAAAGCAGTCAAACAGTGTCTAGCCATTTGAGCCTCATGAACCCTGTGTTATATTTGTTGAGTTCGACATGGACTCACTCTTGCTATTTCCACCATAACAGATGAAGATTATGATGAGGATTATCGTAATGAGTACTAGTCTTGGTGTCAACCAGTCAACCGTGTCCCTGTGTGGAGTTTCCGCTGGAGATTATTACTAGATATTGTTATTTATCGTTCAAGACTATGTTTTAAATATTTATTCGCTATGTAATAAGCACTGTGATGATACTATGTAATTTGTCTGCTTATGTGTGCGATCATGACCTGGGGCGCACATGAGTACTTTATGCATCCTATTTTTGTCCTTAAAAATGGGTGTGACAGATTGGTATCAGAGCCGTGTTGACTGTAGGACGCAAGCCTAGTTAGAATGGTCGTTGATAGTATCCATACTTCACTTAATTCATGCTTCCTCTTTTCACCTTGTTAATTACTAAAGTTTTATGCTTCCTCTACTTTATTCTATTGCGAAAATACATTGATTCTATCTAATCTATGTCTAAATCTTGTAGATGCCTCCTCATCCCCGTCTGTCAGCTGCACAATATGTTGCCCGTTTCAAACCCCAGGAGCCAAAGGAAGAGGGTGATCAAGAGCTATCTGATGCTGAATCAAGAGTTGGTGATACACCTATGGAGGATGTAGTTATGGGGTGGACTACGAAGTTTCATATCATGGTTCCTAAGGCTGATGCTTTCTTCCATGATATGTTGACAAGAACCTTGGACAACTACTACTACGACTGGGAGGCTACTTTAGAGTATCGCAGTGCAGAGTATAGTCATCCATGGATGGATTCCTATTGGAAGACGGAGTTATGGGTCAAGAAAAGGGATCCTACCACTAAGGAGCCTAAGGTGGAGTCAAAGTTCATTACCCGAGTGAGCCGGGCAACTGTGGAAACAAGCATGGAGGATGTCGCTTTCAATGCATTTGTTTACTGCCATGGGCTACGCTCGGACAAGACGCTAAAGGGTGCACTTCGGCACTTTCCTTGTTTCTTGCATGACAAGGGAATTTGGACCGTGCCACTTGCAGATGATTCCTCCTTGACTTTACAAGCTACGGTGGCATTAGCTCGTGAATTGGCTCTTCATGAGGTGGACCTGAAGGATGAGTTGCTGAAGGAAAAAGAACTTAAGGAGCAAGCTTACAAGGAGATTGACCAATTAAGGGCGGAGTTGGGTCGTCCTAAGATTTATGAGAAGCTTAATTAGGAAATAGGAAAAACCCCTATGTAATAAGAACGATAGTAGTTGCGAGTTAATTTTAAGTTTGGATGGTTTTAAGAGTCAGTTTGTGGTGTGAACAATTGTGTGATTGATGGATTGTTATTATGATAATGTGTGATTTGGATCTTTGTAATGTGTGCTGGAGTTTTGTAGACATGCCTACAAGTTCCATGGTTAAGAATATTAAGTTTGATCAATATATATTAGTTGAATATGAGGTTAACTTAGTTCTGTCCTTTGCTGATTTCTGGATCAGTCTGGGATGTTTTAGAAATAACTTAAAATCCGTTCATGGAAAATTTAAGAAATTTTACTAGGAATAATTAGACTTCTATATCTTTCCAATCCCACAAGAATCACCTTAATATCTATTATGAGTTAAGAGATATACCTGTTTCAAGTTGGAGTTACTGCACAGTCTGGAATTCGGGAACAGTTTCTGTTAAGTTCAGTTTTTGACCAATTTATTGACAGAATCAGAAAAAGTGTTGTGAATAAAAGTTGTAGATAATTTTATAAGCTTTCCAACCATGTAAAGATCATCTGATTTGGACGTCTGTAGCTCGAGATATGACAGTTTTACTGAGTTGCTGAAATTAGAGTTTGCCCAGAAAATCAGATTTTGTTTATCTATTGTATACATCATCTCGGATTGTACTGAATTTCATCTTCTGTGTTTTGGGGAGCACCAGTCATTTTTGTTGATAAGAAAGATGGTGGTCAAAGGATGTGTGTTGATTATCGGTTGCTAAATGAAGTAACTATCAAGAATAAGTATCCTTTGCCCCGGATTGATGACTTGTTTGATCAGTTGAGAGGTGCTTGTGTGTTCTCTAAGATTGATTTACGTTCTGGTTATCATCAGTTGAAGATTCGTGAATCTGATATTCCAAAGACAGCTTTTACTACAAGGTATGGATTGTATGAGTATACTGTTATGTCGTTTGGATTGACCAATGCACCTGCATACTTTATGTACATGATGAATAAGGTGTTCATGGAATATTTGGATAAGTTTGTGGTAGTGTTTATTGATGATATACTGGTATTTTCCAAGACAGATGTAGAGCATGCTGAACATTTGAGGTCGGTATTGCAGAAGCTTAGAGAGCATAAACTGTATGCGAAGCGAAGTAAATGTGAGTTTTGGTTGAAGGAAGTTTCTTTCCTTGGTCATATTGTTTCTAATGGAGGTATATCGGTGGATCCAGGCAAGGTGAAGGATGTATTGAATTGGAAACCACCTACCGATGTTAGTGAGATTCGCAGTTTCTTGGGTTTGGCTGGATATTATAGACGGTTCATTGAAGGGTTTTCTAAACTTGCTAAACCTATGACATCTCTGTTAGAAAAGAATGCCAAATTTGTGTGGTCTGATAAATGTCAAGCTAGTTTTGAGGAGTTGAAGAAGAGGTTGATTACAGCGCCTGTTTTGGTTTTACCAGATTTGAGTAAGAAGTTTTCCATTTATTGTGATGCTTCTCGTCAAGGTTTGGGATGTGTTCTTATGCAAGAAGGCAGAGTTGTGGCTTATGCATCTAGACAGTTGAGAAAGCATGAGTTGAATTATCCTACACATGATTTGGAGTTAGCAGCTGTTGTTCATGCTTTAAAGATTTGGAGACATTATTTGATTGGACATAAGAGTGATATATACACTGATCATAAGAGTTTGAAGTATATTTTCACTCAGTCAGATCTGAATTTGAGGCAACGCAGATGGTTAGAGTTGATTAAGGATTATGATATTGAGATACACTATCATCCTGGTAAAGCCAATGTTGTTGCCGATGCTCTTAGCAGAAAGAGTTATGTCAATGAGATGCAAATGTCGTCTATGTCAAGTGAATTGTGTGCTGAATTTGAACACCTGAACTTGGGAATTGTTACCAATGCAATGGAGTTGGTGATAGAACCTACACTAGAGCAAGAGATATACAAGGGTCAATTGAAAGATGAGAAACTGAAGAAGATAGCGGAAGACATAGTCATTGGTAAGTCACCAGGTTTCCGAATAGATGATAATGGAACTCTTTGGTTTGGAAAAAGGTTGTGTGTACCTGAGGATCAGGCTATTAGGCAAGCAATTCTTCGTGAAGCTCATGAATCAGCTTATTCTATTCATCCTGGTAGTACTAAGATGTACCTGGATCTCAAACAGAAGTATTGGTGGGTTGGATTAAAGCGTGATGTGGCTGAGTATGTAGCCATATGTGACACGTGTCAGAGGGTAAAAGCTGAGCATCAGAGACCTGCAGGATTATTGCAACCAATGAAGATTCCTGAGTGGAAGTGGGAAGAAGTTGGTATGGACTTTATAGTGGGGTTACCTCGTACTCAGAAAGGTTATGACTCTATTTGGGTGATAGTAGATCGGTTAACTAAAGTTGCTCATTTTATACCGGTTAGAACTACCTACCAAGGACCAAAATTGGCAGAGTTGTATATGGAGAAGATAGTGTGTTTGCATGGAGTTCCGAAGAAGATTGTATCTGATCGAGGTTCGCAATTTACATCACATTTTTGGAAGGTTGTACATGAGTCTTTAGGAACTAAGCTGAATTTTAGTACAACATATCATCCACAGACAGATGGACAGACTGAAAGGACCAACCAGGTATTAGAGGATATGTTGAGAGCTTGTGCATTGCAATATGGGACTAGTTGGGATAAGAGTTTGCCTTATGCAGAATTTTCTTACAATAATAGTTATCAACAGAGTCTTAAGATGGCACCGTTTGAAGCTTTGTATGGACGTAAGTGTAGAACTCCATTGTTTTGGGATCAGACAGGTGAATCTCAGGTGTTTGGTACAGATGTTCTTAGAAACGCAGAAGATCAAGTACGAGTGATTCGTGAGAATTTGAGAGTGGCACAGTCTCGTCAGAAGAGTTATGCTGATAATAGGAGAAGAGATCTAGTTTTTGAGGTAGGTGATTATGTCTATTTGAAGGTGTCACCTATGAGAAGTGTGAAGAGATTTAACATGAAAGGTAAACTAGCACCAAGGTATGTTGGACCATTTAAAGTTATTGCTAGACGTGGGGAAGTTGCTTACCAATTAGAGTTGCCTGAGAATTTATCTGGGGTGCATGATGTGTTTCATGTTTCACAACTTAAGAAGTGTTTGAGGGTGCCTGAGGAACAGATACCTTTAGAAGAGTTGACTGTTAAGGAGGATCTTACATATGAAGAGATTCCGATTAAGATTTTGGAGACTGCGGAGCGAGTTACTAGAAGTCGGGTTATTAAGATGTGTAAAGTGCAGTGGAATCGATATTCAGAGGCCGAGGCAACTTGGGAAAGAGAGGATGACTTGAGGAAATCATATCCGCAGTTGTTTGAGTAAGCAGTCCAATCTCGAGGACGAGATTCTTTTAAGGGGGGTAGAATTTGTAACACCCAAATTTTAGAGATAACAAAATTGGAATAATTTAGAGAATAAATAATGGCCAATTTAAAATAATAATAAAATAAATTTTGTGTTGCATTCATGCTGTTGCATTTATTTTGTTATGTGGTGTAGATTTGTTTTATTTTATTAGAGAAATTTATTTGAGAAATTTTTGAAACCAGTAAATAGAGAAAAGAAAGAAAGAAAAAGAAAAAAAAAGTAAAACTTACCTGATAGGCCAGCGGCCCAGTGATTGCCGGCCTGCTTTTCTTCATAGTGGGCCTGCCTCCTTGTGCCGAACCGGCCCAGCGACGCAGCTTGCGCGGCCCAAGTCAGCCCAGTGCGGCAGCAGCAGTTTTTCCCCTCTCTGAGTCACTGACCGGTGGGACCATCTTGTCAGCTGCTTCTTCCACCGGCGGATCGTGACCGAGCCGGTCTCTAACACCGAATCCACCGTATCTAACCCGGATAATTTGCGATTCTAACCAAATTGAGGAGCCCTTGCTCTATATAAGCTAAAGCCGAGCCGCCGTTTTCCGTTTTTAGATCAATCGTGGGCTATTTGGTCCTCGTTCGAGCTTTCGTCGTTGCCGCAACCCTAGAAGCCGCGGTGGGCTTCAATTCGGCGTGTGCGACGCCTTTTAGCCACTGTAAGCTATCCTAACAGCTTTAGCATGCTCTTGTGTACCTAGGTGTGTTTTCAATTGGGCTAATAATCGTTTTTCGCACCATCACCGTGAGTTGAAGGTCGGTCGTCCGCTCCATCAAGCCGCCCGCCGTTTTGGTGCTGGGATTGACTGTCCTAGGACCCTAGGTGAGTTCGTGATGTTCCCCGCTTCCTTCTGGTGTTTTTCCTTTGGTCGGGGATGGCCGGAAACTCGTTCACGAGAAGCTCCGGCGAGGTTCAAGGCGGCGGCCATGGTGGCCACCGGCCGGAGACACTGTAGCCGGCCGACTATTTTTCTTCCTTTGAGTTGGATCAACGTCGGCCGTCCGTTCTTAGATGGACGCACGAGATTAGATCATACCGGTTCGCGGTGAAATTTTCTAAAGAGCCCCTGCGTTTTCTAGTAATCAACCCGCGATCCCAAGGCGTAAAACTGAAATTCCGTTTTTGTATTTTGAAAGCGTATTTTCATCCGGTTAAATCAAAAATACGTTTTCAGCAATTTACAGTTTTGCCACTAGGATTGTTTTAGTCATAAAATCTTCGTTTTAACTCCGATTTGATCCGTTCAAATTGCGTTAGGTTCGTATTTGCGAACTCTACATGTTAGTGTAGTTTTACAGTTAGTTTTGATAATTTATTTTTCGAGTTTATAATTAAGTATTTATTTATCTATAGGAAATCTTAGAAAATTCATAACTTTCACGTTTTAACTCCGATTTCGGTGATCTTTGCGTCTGTGTGATCGTAGAAACGTGTAGAAGAGTTTTATAAACTTTTATTACTGTTTTGTTATTGTTGGTGTACTGTTCTAATTATATCTATTTGTTTGCTTCGTGTATGTTTGATTGGATGCATGTATGTTGTTGATTGATGATCGAGTATAGAAGGTGAGCAGTACTTGGACGATTCGGAGTATTACTTTGAGCCAAGTCAGCAGTACTGTTTGGAGAGCTTTGATCAAGGCAAGTATAACACAGGACTATCCTTGTTACCTATTCACTATAATCAATATCATATGCATGTGCTTACCTTGGCAACCTTAGAGATTTTAACTTAGCGATTGATATCTTGATTCCTTGTCACCTATGGGATTATGCATTTGGGTAGCTTGGCTAGTGCTTGATTTATGAACATTGATCTTGTAATTTGACTAATGAATGGTGCAATCAACCATTAAGATAATTTAATTCCTGCTACAAGGGGACTAGAGCACTGTGTTGTTTGTTTGTTGCTCTAGTTACTCTCCATAAGGACTTATCTGTAAGCATTAACCGGGATTGACAGTACAACTGTGAGGGCTATATGGCTCTGGCTTTAGTTGTTCAAGAGACCTTTTCTAGCTTGTTAGTGGTTACCTTAAATGGCGTAAGAATGGCTTGCCACGTTGGGTGTAGTGCGAGCCCCTGGCCTAGTGTGTATAGGCTGCGGTTGTTGTGCCACAGGGAAGGGGGTTCTACATCTGCCTGCCGAGTGAATCTAATGGCCCTAACTTGTTAGACGAACTCTTGAGTGGCTTTATATGGTTTTTGGGTGTTTGGGCTTGATCTCCCCACTCATTTGGAAATCATGACTCACAGTGAAAGTGTACACCTCTGCGCAGAGTTTAATAAACTGGTATACTAGCCGTGCTCACGGATACGAGCGGCCTTGGGTATTCTTACAGAATAAATGATCACCATTGATATATCATGCTTAATACTGATGTTGTTATTATTATACCATGTTAATGCTATTTCATTATTCTTATTACAATTGATCAATTGTTCATTAACGGGAATTGGAATACCTGGATGCTACTCAACTGCTAAATTAATGATGACTAAAAGCTAAAAGCAGTCAAACAGTGTCTAGCCATTTGAGCCTCATGAACCCTATGTTATATTTGTTGAGTTCGACATGGACTCACTCTTGCTATTTCCACCATAACAGATGAAGATTATGATGAGGATTATCGTAATGAGTACTAGTCTTGGTGTCAACCAGTCAACCGTGTCCCTGTGTGGAGTTTCCGCTGGAGGTTATTACTAGATATTGTTATTTATCGTTCAAGACTATGTTTTAAATATTTATTCGCTATGTAATAAGCACTGTGATGATACTATGTAATTTGTCTGCTTATGTGTGCGATCATGACCTGGGGCGCACATGAGTACTTTATGCATCCTATTTTTGTCCTTAAAAATGGGTGTGACAGTCGAGAGTTCAAAACCAGTCATACATCACCCTGGATAAGATCAACAAAATAGACAAAAGACAGGGTGGGCCTGTTAGAGTAAAGGATCAAGTGATGTAATTTGAATATCATATGTGTAAGAGTGTTCCTAGATGTGGAAGTGTGTTTATGCTCTTATGAATGTTTTCTAACTTAGTGTGCCATTCCGTTGCCTCCCCGGCAACGGCACCAGAAATGCTTGTTGACACTTCTTAGGATCACTCGCGTTAGGTTGTCATCCCCAACATGACACCAAGAGTGTAGTTGTATTGTACTCATGCCACTTAACTATATAAAGATATTAAAGTATATATCCGCAAGCGCACAGATAAATACACCCGTTGCATCATTTCACCCAAGTTTATCCTAGGTATCATTATTTATATTTAACCAAAGGAGAACAAACAGAGGGGCACATATTAATTAAAGGCTACTCTACACATGTGATATGAATATTTGAAATCACTATCCTTTACTCTCAAACAGGAATCAATCAAATAAAAAGAGATAAAATATATGATAATCAGACCATTCAGATGATATTCCTTAGAGCAGTACTACTATGGCAAGTCATTGATCAGAATATAAAGTAAGAGAATAACTCCTAAGTAATCCGTTAACTACTAGTCATAATCTACATTGATTAGTGCAATTATATCAGGCAATCATTGGCTAGGTTATCTCATATACATAAACAAGGAACATCTCCATTACGAAGCTGAGAAACAGAGTAACAAGTAAGTAATGAGACCGCGTTCTACTAAGTTCTACACTCGGGGAGTGGACTGCAAAGGACTCAACAGGAATGTCACACCCGCGATCTACCACATGGCCCGGAGTATAGAGTGCATTTGCAGGTAAACAGTGTATAAGTACCACACTTACACAATGTTGACCACCCACCCATGACTCAATAAGGTGAGTGCTTTGCAAACATGTGTATAAACATAATGATAAACTATCTATGCCAAATATATAATCAAAACAGACTAATCTCATAATAATCAAGGATATAATATAGATTAAGAACAAAATCATATCTAATGTATCAAGAATAATGATCAAGAACAATGAACTAGAACTAGACAATGTTGAACTAGAACAATTATGACCTAGAACATAAACAATTAGAACATGAAGAACTAGAACATGAACTAGATCAAGAACTAGAAGAACTGATGAACTAGATAAATATCTGAAGAACAATGTTGATACAAGAGAGAAGAATTGGATTTACCAAGCTCCTCTTGACTAGATCTAGAGCCCAAGGCTGCTTGACTCCTCTACTTCTAATTCTAATCTAGCTATGCCTAGATCTGATGGAGCTCTAAGGAGATGAGAGTTGCTGGTTGGTCTTCTGCTTTCTGGTTGATGATTGATTGAACGAATTCCTCTTGGAGGGGGGTCTGGGGCCTCGTTTATATAGCCTAGAGCATGGAACTGTGGCCCTTGGATCAAACTGACCTTCACGTAGGGTTAGGATGCATCCTTGGAGGTGGTTGAAGTAGCTTGCAAAGGAAGGAGCCAAGGGGCGGCGGTCAGGGGCCGGTCGGCCTAGGGTTGAGGCCGGTCGGCCCCACCTGGCGGCGCCACGTGGTGGCCCTCCTCATGGAGTCCTCTTGTGTCCTCTAGAAGCTTCTTGCGTATTCGTGACGTGGAGATTAGGCCGATTGACGTGGGTTCCTTCTCGTAGAAGATATCAATTCTTGAATTATTCTGATAACCCCCTGCAAAATATAGATTCACCAAAACTCATGGAATTTCATTAGTTGACACCCTAAACCTATGTTGGTGATCATTTATTAGCCCTTTATATATTTATTTTAACCCTTTATTATGGTAGATAACCATCGTCAACAACTACATAGTTTTCATACATTTAGATTGTTAGAAAAGTAACATGGATATCAAATAGTGTGACTTGATTTATAGACATGTCCAAGGTAATACCTACCTTCGCAAGTTCGGTCATTCTACTGGTGGGGTGGTGGAGTCTCCTCTTGGGCATGGCTAAGGTCATCTTCATGTGACCAGTCCCTCACAGAGCTTTGTTCACCTTGTGCGTGCTGTCTTTTGGACCTAGTTGAAACTCCATGATGCTGCAACTCTGCTGGACTAGTTGGCTTCACTCTCTTGGATTGCCATCCCCTAGGACCCATATTGGTGCTGCCTTTTGCCTTGCTGGCAGAGACTTCTCTATTGCTTGTTCAACCCACAGCCTGATATTGGAGAAACAAACTTAAGCGGCAAGCATGTAAAAATTGCATTTCTATCCACACAACAAAGAATTGAATTGCACTGCTACCTAAACCAACCCCCTGCCATCCCAACCTGACAAGATAGAACAAGCACCTCAATTGCAAGGGGTACTGGCTCTTCTAAATCTGTATCTGTTTCACCATATCCCTGAACACGCTCCCCTGCTTCAGGGAGATATTCTGGATGTCAACATGTAGATTACAAAGGCATTTATTGAGTTAACCTTCACTGACCTCTATTGGTTCTCTCTATGTAGCTCCTCGATGTTCACACAAACATGAAACCATAGTCACCACTAAGTTGTCATATAATTCTACCAATGATCAGCCTAACAGAACTAAAATATGCTAATCACATACATGAGACTTAAACCATGCTGGAAACTCTGCTGCTAGCCTACTATCAAATCATCACTACTTGCCCCTTCTTTCTGTAAACTTTGTCTGTATATTATGTAGCATATATAAGCATTACTATTGGTAACATTTCGTACTTAATATAGGAAACACCAAATCAGCATATAAAAAATCATACTTACTGCACGTATGGTCCAACCTCATCGTAGTTGTTAAGCACATACCAAGCTAGCTCATTGATTGTGGCTTTATCAGCGATGTACTTTGCCCGAGTATTGCCAATGGGCTTGACACCATGCATGAAAACAGAGGTGTCACCATCTGTTGGCCCATCATGTGACATATTATAATCTCGGTTATATCTTGTTTGAACATCGTCCATGAACCTCTCCCAAAATGCCAACGTCTCACTTTCTAAGTAAGCCTCCGCAGTTGATCCTTAAGAAATTCTTCAACATGCCCAGGCGTCGTTCTATGGTGTACATCCATCCATACTATACGGGCCCTCTAATAAGTTCCTCATCAAGTAGATGGAGAACCAAGTGCACCATAACATCGAAAAAGGCTGGTGGAAAAATCTTCTCAAGCTTGCATAAGATGAGTGGGATGTCCCGTTTCAGCTTTATCATGATTTCTTTTCTTAGAGTTCTACTGCACAGTTGCTTGAAGAAATTCCCAAGTTCTGAAATAGCTTCATATACATCTTTGGGAACAAAACCCCTTAAGCCTGCAGGTATGATCCTCTGGAGAAGGACATGGCAAGTATGTGTTTTTAGCTTGCCAACTACCTTGGATTTTGCTAGGTTGGCTGCATAATTATCTGGAAACTTGACACCCTTAAGGAACTTGCAAAATTCTGCTCTATGTTTTTCCTTGATGACATAGCGAGCTTCTGGGAATTTAAGCGTGGTGCCCTGCTGCATGCCGTGATATTCATGCCTTATGTTCATATCATGCAAATCTAGCCTAGCGTTCGTTGTGTCCTTTGTCTTGCCCTCCACTTTCAGCAATGTCCAAAGAATGTTGTCACATATGTTCTTCTCAATGTGCATGACATCAAGATTGTGTGGCAGCAACAGGTCCTTCCAAACGGCAGCCCCCACCAAGCAGATTTTTGATTATAAATTACTGGCTCTCCACGCTTTCGTTTCTTGCTTCCATCGTGCTTATCTGGGCAGACATCTTTCACCTTCTCGAGTTCCTCAAGGACCTCCTCTAAGGTGAACTTTCCCGGCGCATCTCGGTCCCCAGTTTCTCCATCAAAATCCAAGCTCTTCCTCTAAGGGTGATTCCTAGGAAGGAAACTACGGTGTCCAAGGTAGCCTATCTTCTTTCTTAGCTTCCTTGACAATAGATTTTTGTCGCAATAAATACAAGCATAATAACCTTTTGTAGTTCGGCCTGACAAGGTGCTCAATGCTAGAAAATTGTGTATGCACCAAAGCACGACAGTGCGCCGAGTGAAGCCTTCCTTATCATCAGGATGTAGTACATGAAAAGTGTTGACACCCTTCCATAGTTTTTACAGTTCGTCTATAAGAGGATCCAAGAATACATCAAAATCCTTTCCTAGAGAGGTTGGGCCCAGGATCAGTAGAGACATAAAGCAATTCGATGGGTTGACACATTCCCATGGTGGCAGGTTCAGAGGCGTTACAGGAACAGGCCACATACTATATGTCGAGCTAAAGTTGCCAAATGGATTGAAACCATCTGTGGCGAGGCAAGCCTCAAGTTCCTTGGATCATCTGTAAAAGTTTTGTGCTTTCTATCAAAGTGCTGACATGCCTCCCCATCTACTGGATGGCTCATTTCATCGGAAATCTTCTCTGGCTTAGTCTCATGCCATTCGACGTCCTCTGCTGTTCCTCAAGAAGCAAAGATCCTCTGCAACCTCGGTATTAGTGGAAAATGCCTCAAAACCTTATGAGGAACCCATCTACTACCATCTGCATCCTCCCATCTAGACACTTTGCATTTTGGGCACACTTCCAATTTCTCACGATCACCCCCAAAACAACAAACAGTAGTTCTTGTGCACATGGATACTTTCATAACCAAGTCCCAATTCTCAAATATATTTGCGTGCCTCCTCACATGATTTTGGTACATTGCTCATAGGGAATGCATCTGACAGCAACACCAATAGTGCATCAAAATAGCTGTTGCTAACTCGATAGTGGGACTTGATATAGAGCAACCTGACAACTGTTGGTTGTCCTTAACGCCTAAAAATAACTGCCAACTCCCGCATAAAATCCTCCCATATAAACATCAAACTTAGTATTAGAGTTTATAATTAACAGATTCCACGAGTTTTGGTGATTGTTCAATTGCAGGAGGATATATCAGGAAAACATGGAAAAAGACTCAAAGTGCGCATTCAGACAAAAGCATAAAAGCAGATTAGTGCAAAGAATAAAGGAGAAGGCCCACCTACCTACCACATCTGGGCGCAAACCTATTGGCGGTCCTTAACGATCAAATCTGACTGCCAATTAACACTCAAAAAGAGGAGAAATCCGCAATCTTAAACACATACGCATTTACTATCGACCTAGTTTCACATGTATTTGGAGATTATTATTTTGCAGGTCATAAGTACAAATACATGGAGAAATTGACCGAAAGGCGCTTTCCGACGCAGATTTGTGCAAAGGAATAAATAGAAAGGCCCATCAACTTGAGTCATCCGGGCAGAATATCGACCAAGGAGCAGCCCAGGACCGAGCACCGACCCACACACAAAGGCGGTGGCGAGGGGGCCAGTTCAGGGGGCGGCCGACCCCCTGCTGGTGCCTCTCTACCACCCCTTTGTTTGGCTGTGGCATGAGGGCATGCAGAGGCGGTGGAGACCGGTGCTCGCGCCAAATTTAGCCTGCAGCACCGCCTCAAGCCTTGTATAAATAGAGGGGCAACCCCCATCTCAACATACACCTCTACACTTGAGCATTCCTTCATATTCTTAGTAGTAGTGTCCCTCTAGGTGCCCCCACCTAGTTGTAGTAAAAGCAAATAGCGAGAGGAGAGGAAGAGAGCGGAGGAGGAGCTGGGTCTGTTAGATCCTCCTCAACTTTATACCTCTACAGAGCTGACTCAATTTTTGAGTAATATCCAGGTTATACTTTGGTAATTCCAAGCTTTCTATTTAATTAAATTTAGTTCTTGTTTTACCTTACTTATGGGATCTCCGCTCGACCGAGTGCCCTAGTCTAAGGATCCGGACTAGAGTAGTAATCGCTAGCATAGACGTGGTGTCTGGGCTAGAGTTTACCTGAGTTTGTGCCCAAACCCACGGATAGCTGTGGTAGCCCCAGAGGTGACAGCTCTGACTAGGCCTTTGTATTCCACCACATTTGGTTTGGTGTTTTCGTAGAGCTTTTGGCGGCCTAACCCTAATCACCCCTTCCCAGTCTTTTCGAGGATTGAAAAGTAACCGCTGCTCCGAAGTAAATGAGTTTAGTAAACCTGAACCTTGGTTATCTAGTTTGTCTTGGAAGAACCTTAGAAATCCCCTCTCTACCTATAAAAACATTTTATCCTTGGACGACCTTGATCCTTTCTAGTACACTTCATGTTCCTCGTGGAAATCGATACCTAGGAATACTCCCAGGTGAAAGCTATAGCAGTATCCTTGCGCTTGCGGATTTATCTGTTTGCGTTAACAAATACCAACAAGCTTTCTGGCACCGTTGTCGGGGAACGGTAGCTGTTCTAGAATCAAACCAAGTTCGTTGGTGTATCCTTTATTTTCTTTTTACCATCATATGCTCCTTACCACCACCATCCCTACCATATGGATTCCACTCCTATTTATAAATTTTCCACTCCAAAGGGCGAATTGTTGGAGCCTCCACCATCATCACATCCCATTCTTACAGATGGCTATGAGCTTCACCCTACTTTCATAGCCATGGTTCGGAGCAATCCTTCTCTGGGTGAGAAGATGAAAATCCTTACACCTAGCTTTGGGAATTTGAGCAATTGTGTTCTTGCCTAATTTTTTCTAGCATGACAAAAGAGACCATTAAATGGAAATTGTTTCCATTCTACCTTTTGGGAAGAGCAGAACAATGGTATGCTCATACCATAGGAGGTGTTCATGGAAATTGGGATGAACTTTGAGACAAATTTTGTCTTGCTTTCTTTCCTCTTTCTCAAATTGCCAACCTTCGAATAGAACTTCTTACCTTTCAACAGAAGGAGAAGGAGACTCTAGGAGCAGCTTGGGCTAGATTATTGAGCCTTATCAATAATGGTCTAGACCTTTCCTTGCCTGACCATGTCCTTCTTTACCACTTCCATCTTGGTCTTAGCAAGGAAGCTGCTCTCCAACTTGACCTATCTTCTAGAGGCTCGTTCACACACAAAACCATTAGTGAGGGGAAAGCCATTCTTGAGAAAATCCTTGAAAACACCCCCTACACTGGCATTTATGACGAGTTTCCTGAAGAAGAAATTGAGTCGAGCCCCGACCAACAAAAGGAGGCACACACAATCGAATCTAAATTTTCTTCATATCCTTCCTATGATCTGGTCGCCAAAGAACCTCCCATTCAGGGGACACATCACACTTCTAGGGATGATGGATCCCATCCTTTTACTTGTCCCTTTGAATTCGAAGATAACCTTTTCCTTGATGCTGATCTTGGGAACACCTTAGAGCCTCCCAATTCAACATCATCTCATGCCTTGAATTCCTATATGAGACACCAAGGAAAATTCAAGGACGAAATATCAAGCGAACTCATAGAGGGAGACTCGCTTCATATAAAAGCCATTCCTATCATCTCCCCCTCTATGCCCGCATTCAATGTTTCATCCAAATCCGTTCTTGATCCTAGGGGTGACCTTATTATCAATCTCCCTAACAACCATGACCTATCCAAATCTTGTGGAGGATCTGAATTCTCATGGGAAAGAAAGTGCTCCCCCTTTCCTTGAAACAAAAGATTGTATCAATGAGCATGGAAGTTATTTTCTAACCATCACATCAATTCCATGCTCATATGAAAATTTTTCCAAATTGATCTGTATCTATGCTATCACCCACAAAAGCTACAACCCTTTCTTGCTCCCTGTCCATAAAATCTTGGAAAAGGTTGTTGTAGATGCATTTGTCTATCATAAATTTTACAAATTTAGTGGTGTCGTGGCATGAATTTTATAGATAGTCCCACATATGTTGGTGTTGGAGGGGAAACCACTTCACCAACATAAAGATGCAATTCATAGGTTTCCCAAGGATGAGCTTTTGTCCTAAAACAAGCACTTCCGGGAGATAACCCATTCTTTCATTATTTCCTTTAAAAAATTGTTCTTTAAAAAAACAATTCCTTTTACTTCCATAAAATAAATACAATAATAATTAACAACGTGACTTTTGAAAATGAGCTTAAGGACATATATGTGAATTTGCTCCTTTGGGTATTTTTGTCACTAACCTTTCAATTTTTGAACAAAAGAACGAAGGGTTGAAACACAAGGTAAATCCAATCGAACATCATTCAACAATGAAGCACATTCAACGAAGAGGGCTACCTTCCAAACTTGATTTTGCATACTGTAAAATTCAAGTGTGGGGGTGAACTTCTCAAAAACATCTCATGACATGCTTCACTCATTGATTTTGTCTTGGTTGTCTCTACTTTGTTTCACCTTTATGCCTTGCTCACTATGCTAAAGTCACTCAAAAAAAATTATATTATGTAATGATAATTAAAAAACCATACTTCTTTGTTTCTTTTTAGTTACTAGAACTTTTCAATAATAATAAATAAATAAATCAAAAAATATATATAATAAATATATATTTGTTTTGCATAATAAACTTAGTGATGCATCCAGCCCAGGTGGGGTTGGCCGAGGCCCAATAAATTAAGGTTGCCTGGACCCCAACAGTTCTTATGCACACCCACTCTTGGAAAGACCCAATGTCCCTAAAAGACTAGTCTGACAGGGGAAGGGTGGTTCTCTCTTTTAAGGTGGCTTCCTCCTCCCAAGCTAAGCAAGGTGGGATTATTCAGAGGCTCACACGATCGCCGCCCGACTACAACTAGGCCACTTGGCCATTTTTTTGTTGCGTCTTTGCCAGTGGGTAATAGTGGAGGATGTCCTCATCATTCCCACCCCCTTAAAAAGGGGTCTAGCTTTGATACCAAATGATGCATCAGGCCCAGGTGGGGTTGGCCGAGGCCCAATAAATTAAGGTTGCCCGGACCCCAACAATTCTTATGCACACCCACTCGGGGAAAGGCCCAATGTCCCTAAAAGACTAGTCCGATAGGGGAAGGGTGGCTCTTTCTTTTAAGGTGGCTTCCTCCTCCCAAGCTAAGCAAGGTGAGATTATTCAGAGGCTCACATGATTGCCGCCCGACTACAACTAGGCCACTTGGCCATTTTTTATTGCGTCTTTGCCAGCGGGTAATAGTGGAGGATGTCCTCATCACTTAGCTTAGTCTTGTTTTTTAAGAGTAAAGCTATAACCTCCTTTTCTCCCACAATAAACAAAAACTGGGTGCTAGATAAGTTTCCTTCGAGTATTCTTTGTCACTAACAATTACAGAAACGATGGATGAACAATGTCTAGGAACATGGGTGCTGCAATACACACTAAGGAGATGCTCTGACATTCACACTTGGCTTTTAGTGTCAAATGACATAAAAGTCCAAGTGTGGGGGACCCGACCCTACCATTTTTTTTCTCTCGGGCACACTGGTTTGCACTCCATCTTCTCATCCATGCTTAAGTTCCTATAAGTTTGATTGAGTTTGAAAATGCCATACATGATAATCAAACTTAAAATATGAAACAAAGGCACCAAACCACATAATGAACTGGTGTAGGGGCTTGCATGCAACTCTGATCCTATTTCACCTGTTCATATGTATACTCCCGGTTATACACTCGTTTAAACATGCAAATTAAAAAGAACCAAGTTTCACACGTAGAGTCAAATTTGAAAGTGAACATGAATATAGCTCTTTGAGATTGGCTTGCATATTCTTTATTCCTTACATACACTTAGTGCTTGTGGGAAAATATCTAATAGGAAAAACATATTGACTAAGTTGTTGTGAAGTGAGATATGGCATTGAAATGGAATTCCAACCTTTTCTATTCAACGTACTTGGAGAATTTCCTTTTTAATAAAATATCAAAATCCATAGTTTCACACATACTCCTCAATGGTAAGAAAATTCCTACCAAGGCCAAATATCATGTTGAAAACCTTCTACATATGCTACTTGTTTTTGTGTTGAGCTTTGTCAAACATTGTTGACCCGTGTTGAGAAAGTCGTTGTCATGCTTTTAAAATCAAGATCATGTACACGCCACCAAACATAAGCACTACTCCTACACTGGGAGTAGGCGCAAAAACATGCCTTTCACCCAGATCTATCTAAAAATGTTCTACTCCTACACTGGGTGTGAACAAAAATATATTTGTTAGGTTCCATCAAATAAATGCTTCAAATCTTTGTTGATATCTCTCTCAAAAAAATTTGTTGCAAAAAGAGGCATGAGGCTATATCAAAAAAAAGAAAGAAAAAGAAAAAGAGATGATAAGAAAGAAAAGAAGAAAAGAAAGATGAGAATAAAGATAGCCCATGTTCTCACAAAAATATTCCAAGTCCCAACAAAGAGAGAGATATATTTTAAAGAGCATAGTAGAATTAGGTTAGCCACCATATATCCATCATATGTACCACACACATGCACATCTTGATTTGATTGTATGACATCTTTCTCCTTAGATCCATTGTTTGACTTAGCAAAATATGCAATGCAAGTATGCCCTCATACTTTTTCCTACCTAAGCTCCACATAAGCTTCTTAGAAGTAGAAAGAAAAAGAAGGCAATGCTACGATATACCTTGGTGA
The DNA here is from genome assembly GCA_038087645.1 of Saccharum hybrid cultivar R570. NCBI lineage: Eukaryota > Viridiplantae > Streptophyta > Magnoliopsida > Poales > Poaceae > Saccharum > Saccharum hybrid cultivar. Next base: position 8,583,075 of record JAQSUU010000113.1, read on the forward strand.
GGAACCAAACACCATTGAGCGATTTGAGAGTACCATTTTGAGGAGTATATGTGAACTATGCTTTATTTCAAGAGATTACAAAAACTCCAAGTTACTAAGATGTGAAAATGGGAAGAGATGACTTTGTTCCAAAGCCGTTCCATTTCTCAACCACTCAAGGACATATGATAGACACTTCACATATCCCGCAAGTACGAGGTATATTTTTGGAATAATTGTTATGCTAGTCCCATATCTTGAATTACCATGTTTATGTTTACTTTATCCTAATCTTTGCTCGGGATGAGCAAAGATCTAAGTGTGGGGGAGCTTGTTGGTGGTCCTTAACGCCTAAAAATAACTACCAACTCCCGCATAAAATCCTCCCATATAAACATCAAACTTAGTATTAGGGTTTATAATTAACAAATTCCACGAGTTTTGGTGATTGTTCAATTGCAGGAGGATATATCAGGAAAACATGGAAAAAGACTCAAAGTGCGCATTTTGACAAAAGTGTGAAAAGCATATTAACGCAAAAGAATAAAGGAGAAGGCCCACCTACCTATCACATCTGGGCGCAAACCGATTGGTGCTCCTTAACGATCAAATCCAACTGCCAATTAAGACTCAAAAAGAGGAGAAATCCACAATCTTAAACACATATGCATTTACTATTGACCTAGTTTCACATGTATTTGGAGATTATTATTTTGCAGGTCATAAGTACAAATACATGGAGAAATTCACCGAAAGGCGCTTTCCGATGCAGATTTGCACAAAGGAATAAATAGAAAGGCCCATCAACTTGAGTCATCCGGGTAGAATACCGACCAAGGAGCAGCCCAGGACCGAGCACCGACCCACCACGCAAAGGCAGTGGTGAGGGGGCAGGTCAAGGGGCGGGCGACCCCCTGCCGGCGCCTCTGTGCCACCCCTTTGTCTGGCGGGCATGGAGAGGTGGTGGAGACCGGTGCTCACGCCAAATTTAGTCTCCAGCACCACCTCAAGCCTTGTATAAATAGAGGGCAACCCCCCTCTCAACACTCACTTCTACACTTGAGCATTCCTTCATATTCTTAGTAGTAGTGTCCCTCTAGGTGCTCCCACCTAGTGTAGTAAAAGAAAATAGCAAGAGAGGAGAGGAAGAGAGCAGAGGAGGAGCCGTGTCTGTCAGATCCTCCTCAACTTTATACCTCTATAGAGCGAACTCAATTTTTGAGTAATATCTAGGTTATACTTTGGTAATTCCAAGCTTTCTATTTAACTAAATTTAGTTCTTGCTTTACCTTACGGGATCTCCGCTCGACCGAGTGCCATAGTATAAGGATTCGAACTAGAGTAGTAATCGCTAGCATAGACGTGGTGTCTAGGCTAGAGTTTACCTGAGTTTGCGCTCAAACCCATGGATAGTTGTGGTAGCCCTAGAGGTGACAGCTTTAATCAGGCCTTTGTATTCCACCACGTTTGGTTTGGTGCTTTCGTAGAGCTTTTGGCGGCCTGACCCCGATCACCCCTTTCTAGTCTTTTCGAGGATCAGAAAGGAACCACTGCTCCAAAATAAGTGAGTTTAGTAAGTCTGAACCTTGGTTATCTAGTTTGTCTTGGAAGAACCTTAGAAATCCCCTCTCTACCTACAAAAATATTTTATCCTTGGACGACCTTGATCCTTTCTAGTACACTTCACATTCCCCGTGGAAATCGATATCTAGGAATACTCCCAGGTGAAAGCTACAGCGGTATCCGTGCATTTACGGATTTATCTGTTTGCGTTAACAAATACCAACAACAAAGGAGAATCTTGATAAGGTAGATCCAGAAGAAATTGATTGCTTCAAAGCATCCAACACTCTTTTAAACTTTAGGACTCTTCCAGCCCACTCTTCAGATGTCAACAGGTTTTTAACTAAATCATCAAAATTTGGTAATATGTTATCATCGCCGTCTTCTTGCTCCTCCTCCTCTGCAATCCAGCCATCATGATGAGATCCATGCACATCTGATGGCTCTATAATGTCATGACTACAGTGTGTACACGGGCAAGGGATCTTTTGCTCTGGGTATTTTTGTTTAACCCACTCAATGAACTCTTCAACTCCTTTCGTCAATGTCGGTGAGAATGGTCTCCCATAAGGAATCCAGGATCTGTCCATCTGTTGCAGCAAAAGTATGCAAAGTCAGTTAGAGTTTAGACCATTGGGTGGACAATGGCAAAATTAGCATTAGAACAAAGCATACAGTGTTCAAGAGCACTAATCTGTGCATTTGTTCATATCATACTATGGGACAGTCTGGTTTTCTATTTTTGTGTGACAAAAGCATTGATTTCAAGTGAAATTCATACAAAATAGCCTTTCTTTATGTGTACTTTACTTTATCTGTACAGAAAATGTAGTCCTATAATCACAGAAGAAGGTACTCATACCTTTGTTCTACGAACTGGCACGGCTCGGCTGCAAGCCGCCTCTACCGCAGCACACACCTGATCACACGGATGCCAATGCCGCCATGCTCCACCGGGAGAGCCCCGCCCCGACACCAAAAGGATGCCTAAGCCACCATAGCAGACCGGGGATCCTCCGCCTCCGCCTGCACCGCCGCCGTCGCAAGTCTAGTGGGCATAGAGTTGTTTTCACTTGTAGGGGATATCCAATTTAGGTCAACCTGTAGGGCATCCACATAGCCAATAGGATACTATAGCGACTCCAAAGAGATATCAGCACAGCAAGGCATCTAGCGCAATGGTAAAGATGTTCCATTCCTTGGTCCAGATCCTAGGTTCAACTCCCAGGTATTAGAGCTTTTTTGAGAAATTAAACCCCGACAACCCATAGGTCGGATGGAGATGGAGAAAAGTCTCATAGGTACACGTGACACGTAAGCCATCAAATCCCACAGGTCGGATGCAGTAGGGTCCCACAGGTATATGTCGGCTGGAGAAATGATCGAGCGGAGACTTTTATGACGAATTACAAGCGTCAAGTGACACGCAAGCCGTCGAGTCCCACAAGTCGGCTAGAGATGGAGAACGGTCCCACAAGTACATGTAACACGTAAGCCGTCGGGTCCCATAGGTCGGATGTAGAAGGGTCCCGCAGGTACACGTCGGATGGAGAAAGGACCGAGCGGAGACTTTTAAGACGAATTGCAAGCGTCACGGATGAGTATATGACGAATCCCATAGGTACATGTCAGATGGAGAAAGGACTGAGTGGGAGACTTTATGATGAATTGCAAGCGTCATGGATGAGTAACTGCAGGTCTCACAGGTACACGTCGGATGGTGAAAGGACCATGTGAAGATTTATGATGAAGTGTCGTTCGTTACAGATCGAAAACTTCGTCACAAATGTGTAATTAGTTCAATGACGAAGCCCTGGTTGTTACAGTTCTAAAAGGATCGTCACAGATGAGCTGGAACAGTTGCGCGAGGTTTTTTGGTGACGAACCCCGTGTTGTTCTATGATGTTTTCGCGTGACGATGCCTAATTTCGTCATAAATAGGGAGGGTTGGAGGATTGTCACCATTAATCTATGACGAAACGTAAATATTCGTCATAAAAAGCGATATTCTATGATAATTTCAGATTTGTCGTTAAGATTTTCGTCATAGAAGTGGATATTTCTAGTAGTGCAAGTACCCTCGTGCCTACTGCAGGTTCAAAGCAGATTCTCTGGGTGCGAGGGAAAATTAGTTAAATGGTTACATTAATCCAAGAGACGTCCAACTACCCCTGACATGTGGGGACCACTGGGCTGGCTTCGCTTTGACGCCACTGCCACCTCTCCTTAGTCTGAGGTTGGCCTTCTCGCCTGCATTCCCTTCACTACCGTTCGCTCCGTCTCCATTGAACAACACTTCGCCTTTTCTTTCTAAGAGACCATCTAGTTCCTGGTACTTGTAGACCATTTGGCGAAACTGATCAAATATCTGCAGTCAACGTCAAACGACAATGGCGGAGCCACCCTAGGGGCGGGGTGGGGCGGCCGCCCCAGCTACCGGCAAGCTCTCCCAAGACCCTCGGACCCCCTCTTCTTCCTTAACACCGGCGGTGAGGAGTGGATGACGGCACCAGGGGCCGAGCAGGCAACCTGCGGCGTTGGCCGTTGGAGGGCTGGCCGGCTAGGGCATGGAATGGAGGAAGAAACCAGCAGATGGGCCTTTCTTCACTTTGTTCAGCCCAGCAGAGGTGAGAGGCCCGTTGAAAGCCCACCGTCGCACTCGCACACCTCCTTCCCCTTGCCCAACCGGTTGATTTGGTTCCCCAAATTCCGAATCGCGATTTGCAGTGATGCGCCGACGCCCTAGGCAAGGAGCCGGCTGCCGCCCCGCCCGCCTAGGCGGCCACCGCGGCGCCGTTCCGTTGCTTGCCACGCACCCGCCGTCGCCCGCCGCTCGACATCGCCCGTCGGCGTCGCGTCGGCCGTCGCCGCCCGCCTTCCACGCTCCCACTGATGCGCCGGCCAGCGGACACCGCAGGCCAGGCCCCGAGCAGCAAGCAGGCAGCAGGAGAGCTGCGGCCTGCGGCCCGGAGCGGCTAGGAGCTGGCGAGATGCTGCTGCTCTTGCTCTGCAGTGCAGACGTGCAGTGCACTCTGCTGGCCTGCTGCGATGGAGGGAGGAGAGGAGGTCCTGTCTCGACATTGGGGCCGGCCACATCGCGAACAAGCTAGCGACAGAGCACCAGTGCCAATTTGGCCGAGGCCGAGAGCGAGATGGAAGCAGAGATGTGTCCAGCATTGGCATTGGCAAGAAGAGCAAAACAAATGGTATTGTTCATGAGCATCTTGATTTGTCAATTTAACGATTTCTTCATTCTTTAGTAAAAGAGCATGTCAATTTGACGAGCGTTACTTGAATTTCTGTCGTATGTATTATTCGCCCCAGCTAAAAAAAATTTCTGGCTCCGTCGTTGTCAAACGACCACACGGTATGTCACGGTTTGGTGAAAAGGAGAGTGCCCACAATGTTAGATTGTTAGCTAGGTGCATGGATGGCATGGGGCGAAAAGGGGGGCTCAATAGGAAGGGCCTCCTCCAACACTATTAACGGAGACGTGTGTCTTAAGTGACCCGCCTCTGTTAATGGACATTAGCATAGCCAGATGCCTTAGCACGTCAACCTCCATTAACAGTTTAACAAAGATGAGCGACCAAAATTGACCGCCATTGTTGTTGCGGCATTAACGGAGTTCGGCTTCTTAGGGCACTCGCCTCTGTTAAAGATTAACAGAGGCAAGCGCTTTCCCATGCCCCCCTTCATTAACAGAGGCAGCTCCCTTTTGTGCCTGCTTATATTAATCGTGGACTCTCTCTCAAAATCTTTTTTTGGTTAGTGTGAGATGGTTCTGCTAACCAATCACGAATATTGTTAAAAAAACTTTTATTTCTTTGCAGTAAGTAAATCAATAGTCATACGGTGTCCGACATGTATAATTTGGTTGTGTTGGCTTCATGACGTTTGGTGCACATGGCTAGGGATATCTTCTTCCGAGCATATGGGTGACAATCTAGTCTTAGCATTGATAGTCAATGGTGCACCGGGCTCTTGTTTTTTTTAGGTTGTATGTTTTTATGCAGATGCCAGATTATTATATCAACTCGCTATAATGAATGTGAACTCTTAATAAAATCCCTACTTCATCTTGAAAAATGGTGCAGGTGCCATAGGAACGCCTTCCATCGTTCACCTTGCGGTGCCATATAAAACTTTTATTTCTTTATTACAACGAACTATTAGGTTTAGTCTCACATTGGTAATTGATGGTGGGGGAACACAACATATAAGGCGGGGCAGTCCTCACCTATCAGGCTAGTCTTTTGGGTTGAGTTAGGCCCAGTGGCTTGGTATGTTGTGGGTTCCGGTAGACCTAGGCCCGAGGGGCACCGACTCGTGGGTATAGCGAGCTGGGCCGGATTCCGCTGCTCTAACAAGTGGTGTCGGAGCCCATGGTCAGAAAGACCTGAGGAATCTCAGAGGTCACATAGTGACGGGGGAGCCCGTTAGTGTTTCGGAGGTCACACGGATTGTATGTGTGATATGAGCGTTGGACTCGGGGCCTGGATAACGTCTTCCAGACCTCACCTATCAGGCTAGTCTTATTGGTTGATTTAGGCCCAATGCTTTGGTATGTTGTGGGCTTCGGTGGACCTAGGCCCAAGGCGCGCGGACTCGTGGGCATAGCGAGCTGGGCTACAATTATATATGGAACGCCTTCCATCGTTGGCCTTGAGGAGTCTTTGTGCGTAAGCCTTGTCATGAGCACAGCCAATGCCTTGGTATGTTGTGGGCTCCAGTGGACCTAGGTCCAGGGGTGCTGACTCGTGGGCATAGCGAGCTGGGCCAGATTCCGCTGCGCACTAACACGAACAATTATATATGGAACGCCTTCCATCGTTGGCCTTGAGGAGTGTTTGTGCGTAAGCATTGTCATGAGCACGCCACGTGTGCATCGCCACTAGTACAACAAACAATTACATATGTGGGACTAAACAAGCAAAGCCGTTTATTTGAGTTACGTGACAGCATCCATAACTTGAGGTCGGAGGTCGGATACTCGGATGGATATCTGAAGCTTGATTTGTGATCACTCCATGGCCTTGTGGACTCCACAGAAAGCCTTGAGTGGGTCAACCAGCTTGTGGCCTTCCTTGATGAAAAGGAACTCGACGTATTCGTCGAGCCTACAAGGATTATACATCAGAGGGTGCTCTCCATCGACGAGCTCGTCCATCGCGCTGACCTCGTCGCCGTCCCCAGACCAGCTGCCAAAAATCATGGAGAAGCGCTCGCGGTTGCTCAGCGTCCTAACGCGGTGAACGGACGCCGGCACCCTCCCGTTGGTGAGGATCTGCAATACGTATATATGACACCACATGTGTTAGTCGTCAGAATATTAGTTTGGAGACCTAATGCTTCCCCGTTTGATCGATCCGATGGGTTATACTATACCGTGAATAGCTCGCCAGCTTGGAAGGTCAACGTGTCTGGCTCGGCACGAATGGGGAGCCAGCCCCCATCCTTTGCCAGAACCTCGAGGCCTTCCACTTCGTGCTGTACGACGAGGGTGCTCATGTTGAAGTCGCGGTGCACCGCCATGGACAGTCGGCGGCTACCTGCAGTGTCTTGCTGTATGCCGTAATGCGACGGCCGGAGAGTGTGGGTGAGCGAGCAGAGGTGGGAGCGGATAGTGTCTTCCCGGACGCCGAGGCCTTCCAGGGTCATCCTCTGCAGTATCTGCTCCAGTTGCAGCAAGTTCTTTGCATATCGCAGCATTATGTGACTGGACCGACGGGTCGGGGGCGACAGGTTCATTCAGGTATATACAGTCAGGAGCAAATTAAATTGTGTGTCAAAATATGCATGCAGTAGTGTTAAGAAACGACGACCACGACTTGATTGGAGGAGGTGTTACCTGAATTCCGGGTTACCCTGCGGCCAGAACAAGTTGGTGAATTCGTGGATGTTCCCGTCGTCTGTGGGTTCATGGACGCAGACGCTCTCATAGTCCGTTTCTGCTCTTGCCATGTAGCTTCTGAACCACCTGGTGGATACGTTCCGCTGCTTGGTGTCCAGCGGAAGCTCAAAGAGCTCCGGCAAGGCACGGCCGAACAGCACCTCCCGGAGCGCCGGCTCTAGTGCATACGCGACAACGACGCAGCCGTGGGCTACCATGGAAGCCGTCACGGCGGCCCGGGCTTCCTCCCAGCCAAGGTAATAAATAGCGGTGGTAGCGGCCGCAATTGCACCCGCAATAGCGGTAGCGGTCCATTGCCGCTACCGCTATGAGGTAGCACTCTGAACTTTGCATCCTGGAACTTTGCGGCCGCAATTTTGAATAGCGGGCTGATATTGCGGCCGCAATTGCGCATAGCAGGCCGCAATAGCATGGAAGCAAATAATCCTAATTAGTCCAGCCCACTATGACTCACACCCCAAATTCAAATACTCATGCATTGGTTGTGGAACTTAAAATTATTCATGATATATGCACTTAAAATTATTTATGCTCATTATTCACGATACATGTACTTAAAATTATATGGAATTATCGGGTGCTACTATTGGAACTTATCGTCCGCAATATCACCCGCTATCCGCAATCCGCTACCTCGACGCCAATCCGCTACCAAACCGCTATACGCTATTTATTAGCTTGCTCCCAGCCCGGAACCCCAGGCTCGACACCGCGTAGGTCGACCTTTGGGATATCCATGAACGTAACTATGCTTGCTGTTCTGCGCCTTATTGGTACATGGAGACAATTGCTTTGGCTACATATAAACGCGTCCGGGCCTTCTTTGTTTCTTGTTAGCGAGTATAAGAAGTCATATACTATACCAAGAAGTCACAATAATCCGCCATGCCGTAGTGTCATTTTTTCATCAAGATACGGATGCAAGCACGTGCTAGATTTTATATTGGCTAGACAAAAAATTGAACGGACATAAAAAACGGACTCTCACAAGCAAACGGACTATCTCACAAAGAAAAAACCGGAGCAGAGGAAGAAAACGGAGGGGACGGACGTCTCACACGAAAGCTGACTAAAAAAAACGGAGCTCATCAAAGAAATAGCTGAGGAAAACGCCGAAGGACGGACGGAATAGACACAGAAACATAAAAAGATCAACAAAATAAGAAACAGACAGAAAATGCCGTAGTGTCATTTTTTTTCCAGCCCTTGTTGGTTGATTAGTTGAGTTGTTAGTTGGGTCGATTTGACCAATTTAGAGCAAGCATGGCGTGAGTAGATGGTAGTCCAGTTGTTGTATCAAAGTTATATAGGATGAGTGGTGCACTCTCCTCAGTTGCATGGTTTTTGGGCTCAGTTTTCATTCAAAAAACTAGGCGAGCACTTGCTTTTTTTTTCTTTCTTCATCTAATAGAAATCACGGCAAAACTTTTACCGTCCTTTTTATAAAAAACAAATATAAAAATGACAAAACCATGAAACTTTTTATGGTTTAATATTAGATTAAGATTTGTTGCTTTTTTTGGGGCTGTTATTGTCTACAATTATTTTTCTAATATTGGTCTGTTGTGTGCTTCTTGTTTTTGATGTTGTGACGTGGAGAGGGTTTATAAAACCGGGTTACAAAACGAATAAAAACATTGCAACTCTGGCCATTCGATAGAAGTCCATCTGTATATATAATTTATACTGTTCTTTTTAAATATTTTTAACTCTAATATTAAAGGGTCATCTTATTTTCTCCTTTCACTATTTCTGTTATAAAATATGTCGCCGACAGTTAGAATTTTTTCCTCTCCGTCTCTCGTGACCTTTACGGGTTAGAGTCCTTATGTTTTACGACGCTTCCCCTTCATGATTACCTTGATATGTGTATGACTCATTATAAACTTCATCTAAAAATTCAATGGGAAAGAGGTTCTTAGAGAAAATAGTACATCGTATTCCTAAATTGGATTGCACATGCGGTCTTATTAAAGCTTTGTATGAGAAATTTTCATGTAAAAAACTCACATAGAGAAAAAGAGTACACCACTTAACCTTCTTGGTCATTTATACTTTATGATCTTCTATTCTTTGTGGATAAAAATTGATCATCATATGGTCTATGCAAATATCATCTACTTGATCATTATAATTGTTGGGTGAAATCGCTCAACTATCAATGAAACGATGAGGGGAGAATTCAATTTGAGTTAACAGGCTTCTCATTCACTTGTTAGTATTGTACACTTTAGGAGTACTTATAGGGGAGGGGACCTTCAACAATACAGGATGCAAGGTTCTCCTTTTACCCTTTCATTCGATTCTTTACATAGAAATATACAATACTCCCCTTAAGGGCAATTTAGGGGGTGTTTGGTTGCCAGAACTAAACTTTAGTCTTTATCACATCGAATGTTTGGACACATACATGAAGTATTAAATATAGACTATTTCGAAACTAAAAATATAGTTGGAGACTAATTTGTGAGATGTTTTTTAAGCCTAATTAGTCCATGATTAGACACTAATTGCTACAATAACACATGTGCTAACGATGAATTAATTATGCTTAATAAATTCGTCTTGCGGAGTACTGACGGAATCTGTAATTTGTTTTTTTATTAATATCTGAATACCCCATGGGTCACCCTATGTGATATCTGATGTGACATCTATTAAACTTTAGTCCCTACAACCAAACATCCATTAGTGATTTGCATAGTGAACCAATTCCTTCTTGACACAAATTATGGGTCTTCGCATGCCTAGAGCTTCGTTAGCCCAGTCTATTCCCACCCGTCTTTGGTACATCACATAGTCTTTTTTGTTGTTCCCTTCTTCACGGATATAGCAAAGGTCACCGCAGATCTTTTTTTTTTCCGAGTGTATTGCCTTGTTAAAGGCTTCATCTAACAAAGAAACCTTTATTTTGGTTCTCAGTGTTCGTACGAAGCCCCGAGTGTTCCTTTGCTTCCGGCGAAGCTTCCAAAGATCTGTTTTCTGCGGAATTGGTTAGTTTGGTGAAGATGGTTTCATTATGCCACTGTTGGTGTTTGTTGATCGTCAATTCATCACGGGGTTATCTAGGACGATGGTTGGTGAGCTTCGATGTACGCTAAACTCAGTGGTAAACGCAAGAGACGATGATTTATACTAGTTCAGGCCGTAATGCGCGTAATACCTTACGTCCAGTGCGACGTGTGACTTTTGTGTTCGATTAGTTTGTATGATTGTGTGTACAAGGGGGCCCTGCCACTCTTTATATAGGATAGAGAGTAGGGGCGCGTATCTAGTCACTACACCACGACACCGCATCACCGTTAGACATCTGACGCTAAAAATTATATTTATCGATGGATGATTTGTCGCTAAAGATAACTCACAGACCATCTGTCGCTAATTCCTCATTCAACGATTTATTATCTGTCGCTATGGATATTGATATTTAACGTTGAACTGTCTGTCGCTAAAAACAAGTATACTGTCACTATTTCTATCGCCAAAAATAAGTGGGCCCCACCGCGCTGCTTACACTGAGCTCCCGCGCCCAGCTTACATTGAATTCGCGTGCAAATTTTGGCCTAGCCCACGTGTACAATGAAAAGCCTGGACCCTTCTCTTCCCCAAATCCTAAATCTAGCTGTACTAGAATCTTAAATTTCCTTGGGGCTGAGAATGTATGGTCCAAAATGTATTTTTATGATTTTTTTGGAGGTACACAATTCAATTTAGAGTTACTTTAAATAAACACACTCAAATTCATTTTAACTATAGAAAATAGAAAATCAATTCAAAAAATTTAAAACTCCTCCACAACAACTTATATATAGTATATTACATTTTTGGATTAACATATGAAGAGTCACAGTTGGATTACCATACTGTTACTCAAAGTCAATAAAAAAATGAAATAGCAGCTGTTGCTCAAAGTTAGAGGTACGAGAGAGAAAAAATTAGTGAGTAAACGTTTGATGGCCAAATTTGGCCTCCCGGCCCAAATCACGCGCCAGAAGGCCCCAAGGCCCGATTCCCACCGTCCAGCCCACCATATACCACTCGAAACCCATCGACTTCATTTTCCCCCAGATCGGCGAGCGACGCCCGACACCCTGCCGTCAGGAATGCGCGTTTCCGGCCCTACCGTCTGCGCCGCGCGAGCGCGGCACCGGCTTGCCCCGCCCACGTGCGCGGCTGTGTGCCACCGCCTCTCCCCGCCCGACCCTACGCTAGGCGGCGGGAGCCAGCGGCCGGCGGCGCATGCCGCAAGGCAGCAGCAGCAGGGGAGCAGCAGGCAGCAGGCGCGAGCAAGAGCTGCTGCGCGAGCGTGAGGTGCGGTCGCAGCGGCGGCGGCACAGCGCGAGGCGAGGTCGCGAGCGCGGCGCTCGGAGTCGACCGGGATCTGCGTGCTGCGAATGGCGGGCTGGAGCGTGCCGGAGCGTGCGAGCTGCTGAGGTCGGAGCACCGGCGTGGGGCGGCGCAGGTAAGGCCGGGGCATCAGGCCTCAAGCGTGCGAGCGGCGGCCGGTAGACATTCTGTGCTTCTCTGTGCAGCGAACTTCGGTCTGCTCGGTTTTAGCCGACCAGCCTTGTAACTACATGACGCCTCCCTCCTTTACGGTCCCAAACTTGCCATCTTCGTGGAGCTGCTTTGAACTGAACCAATGGCATCCATCGAGCTCAGCCCCTCCAACCTGCAAGGTAATTATACACCCATTATTTTAGGGTATAAGCATGTGTTGACTTGGTTCTTATTGGTATGCACGTGGATTGCTCCTAGTACAAGTGTTCAAGAACTCTAGTTCATGTCTTCGAGGCTCTAAAGTTTCCAGTGTTCTGAACTGTGGATCTGACAGATGTTAATGTTCAGAGTGAATGGAGGATTTAGCGGCAGAGGGAGCTATTGAGGAAAAAGGAAGTTTGATACTAAGAAAAGAACAGAGTCTTTAATACATATGTCCAGGAAATTTCGCCTCTTTGTTCCTGGGAATGACCTTACTTCTGTTTGAAGTTGTAGATGGTAATCCTCAACTTGCCATGGATGTTAGAAAGTCATAGATACAGTATAGTCTTAAACTTGTCCTGTTTTAAAGATATTATTTAGCTCTCAACATGCCATGGTAATCCTGTACATGTTCTAGCTTAATGCAGAGATATTATTTAGCCCTCAATTTTGTCCTATCTTAAAGTTGAAAAATGTGTCAAGATTTGTAATCCAATAATTATCATCAGTTATCTATATTTAAGTCCCCAACTTTTCTTAAAATGCCAATATTGTACATCAGATCAGGTTTGCTCTGCACAATAGGCTGGTTTTCTCGAACACTCTGTACAATGGGCTAGTTGAGCAACAAATCTGTAAAACAACAGGTATGTGGCTTAACCTGTATAACTGCTGTCATTCTAGCAGGAGATAATTGCTATCTTTTTTTTTTGTATTTATACCAGGGAATGTCACTTTATTCTTTTGGAAGGACAGTTATTTTTGTCTTTCAACAGAATTATACAGTAACGTAGCATGAAACTCAACTGGTCTGTATTTTCTAAACTGCAGCTGCACATGATTCATCTTGCCTGTGTACTGCAAAACAGTGTAAGAAATGGAAATAGTGGTCTTCAAGGCCATAGGATTTTTTAAATTAGGTGCAACTACAAAGCAGTTTTGAGCAGTAACTACCCAAAAGTAAAGTGAAAACAGTACATCCAATTGAAATAAATACCTCTTACGATTCCATTCTAGTTCTAAGAAACCATTGCCCTCCTTATGGACTTGTGCAAAAGGCTTCTTTTGTGCCATCCTATTCTAGGTGAAATTCCCTCAAACAAATTAGTAGCTGAAATTGCGCCATCCTATTCTAGGTGTGCTCGTTACTGCAGAGAATCAATTTTGTTAACCAAATTTTGTGTTTGCTTCTCTGATTTATCAATTAAAATTCCCCCAAACCATTTGCCTATATGCTGCGTCTGCTGGTTCAAGCTTCCACCCTTCCACTGTATGTGGCGGTGGCTTCATTGGGGATGGCCAGATTTGGCAGTGGCAGCTGCAGGAGGCGTGGATCTAGTTGGGAGGCATTGGTGTCGTATGAGAGCATTTTTTCTTTCTTAATACAAGTATTAGGTGCAGAGTTAGGCAGCTAATAAATATTATTGTGCTAACAAATAGTGCTAACAAATATTATTCTGATTCTTGTGTAGATTCCGACATGGAAGAACATATTGATGAGCCACATAGTGTTGTGATGAAAAGGGATGCTATGCTGCCTCGGACTATGGCTAGTGCTCACAGGATGACCATTGCATGGCCGTACAATAAAGTAATAAACTAGACATAGTTTTCATTTTGGTTTGATCTGTGATGCATGACCAATGTTCCTAGCTAATTAAACATATTTGTGGTAGATGAATTTTGCAAGAAGGCATCTGTACCTCTCAAGGGCACTGTAGGTATGTCTAAAATTTACATTCAAACTGTGTACAAACCTAGTGACAGCTTTAGCAAAGTAGTATAATGATTCTACAACTTAGATTTTTGTTTATCTGAATAAGAGCAGAGCTGCTCTGCCCTTTTTCTCTGAGCTGAAATTACTGCTAGGCACAAACAAGATACATAAGCAAACATAAAACAAAATGCTGAAATCTGACCTACAATTTTTAGAAAAATAGATTGGACTAGCCAAATGAGCATTACCTTGTTCAAAATTTCTTCTATTTAGATGAAAACTTACATAACTTGTCTACACTTGCTGATTACATGGTTATATTTTTTAGGAAGTGTTGGGCACTAGCCTTTGGCTTGAGTTTCTGGAAAATGATTCTCCACGTAATCTGATAGGTGTGCTCTAGTTTTGGCAAGTCATTCCTTTTGGTTTTTGAGTCCCTAGAAATGATTGTGTGCATAGACCTTAGTATGTGAAACAGAGTACTAGTATGCTTGCTGAGATGTGCATTCATGTAATTCTTTCGGTGGCTTGACTTGGTTGGATGTACAAGACAAATTGGATGTTATATGTATTGACCTGCATGTGATATATGTGTTTGTGTATCCTTGTGTGACATATGGACACTATATTAAAGCTTGAATATCGGTTTTATATGTGCTGAATATCATATTTATTTTTTTTGAAATATTTATATTGTCTTGTTGAACGGTCTGTCGCTATAAATACATGGAGTAATGGATGATCTATTGGTAAATGCTTGGTAACTGATTATCTATCACTAAAGATTAACAATTGATTGTCTGTCGCTATAAATATTTAGGGTAACAGATGATCTATCGGTAAAAGTGCTGTCTGTCGCTAAAGATTTTTAGTGATAACACTTACACCGTTTGTAGAAGTCTGTCACTATAAACTTTTAGCGACAGTCACTGTATCCACTTTTAGCGTCAGATCATCCATTGCTAATCTTGGTGTTATGGTGTAGTGAGTCCTAGTCGGTTATAATAGAAGAGTCCTAGTCCTATTACAGAAGGTAGCTTTCCTAGTAAGCCGACTAGGTCGGTTCTTGATAGCTTGGAATACACGCCACCGTGCCTCGCGTTCTCCAGCAGACCGTGGGCCAGCCCAGGGCCCAGCCGAGTAGCAGACCTTGTAGGGAACCCCTAGGACCCTAGTCCGTCAAGCCCCTAAGCGTTTCATGGTTGAACTTGAAAGCCTTTTTGTTCCTTAAGGTTTTGCCGAGTAGAAACTGTTAGGAATATGTCCTAGAGGTAATCATAGAGATGATATTGCGACAGTATCCATAATATATTATGTGTTCATTGAATATCTATTAAAGAAAACTTGTATCAATTGACAATTAAGTGAATTGTTTGTGAAACTCTTTTACTTGTATGGTTATTCTAAAGTTGCCCCTGATCGGAGTTCGTGTGAGGACACACATGAATATTAGATCAGCACATGTATTAGTTGATGACTATGTTTCACAAGTCATAGATATAGAGATGTCGAACTAATAATGTGGGCACATGTATGACATGGGGCTGGACTGACTCAAAGTGAGATGTTCTTATTATCTCTTTACACATCATGTACGTTATGTCCTTAGACCTGAGATTGTCGTATGTACTCAAGATGTGAAATGAACTACTCAGGGACTGTCAAACGTTACTCCGTAACTGGTAGTTATAAAGGTGGTTTTCGGGTTTGTCGGGAAACATGCTATGAGACATAGACAATCAAAAAGGAATTTTCCCCTCTCCATGTGAGAGATATCACTGGACTACTCGAATGAGTGGATTAAGAAAAGCATGATCGTGCTTGGGTTAAGTGTTAACTTATGAGTTGGACCAAATATCGTGAGGCAAGGGAATAACATGTATGTGGTTTAAGGCTGGGCATTCGGGTTACCCGAAAAATTTGTGTCGGGTAATTCGGGTAGTTAGAAATTCGGGTATTAAAAATTGTTACCCGATTTTTGTCCTAAAAAAGCATTACCCGAAATTTCGGGTACCCGATAATTCGGGTTCGGGTTTTACCCGATATACCCGAAATTGACAAAACCAACCATTTTAGAAGAATTGAAGTACTATTTTAAAGCAATAAACAATAGTCATATACATCACATCATGTCTTCATATCAATTACCAACAAATCAATTATCAAGTTAGCATAAATCTACATTAATTCATACCAAATAATATATTTATATGGCATTGAAATACTTCATGTCTTCATATTAGGAATAGAAGAGCAAATATTTGAGATATTTCGGGTAATTTGGGTAGTTCGGGTACCGGGAAACATTACCCGAATTATCCAAACTAATTTCGGGTTTTTACAATTACTATCCGAAATTGCGATCGGGTATTTCGGGTTCGGGTACTTCGGGTCTGGGTTCGGGAATCGAGTATCGGGTATTTTGCCCACCCTTAATGTGGTTTGTGGTGGTTCGTCTGATATGATCTTTGTGTGTACATAGGAGTTGACACGTCTTGCTAGAGGTCGCTGTCAACTATCGGTCAAGTAGGAGTACTCGGGCTGTGTCTGTGTGCGTGAACCCATAGGGTCGCACGCTTAAGGGGCTGGAAGCCTGATTAGGGTTGGACCCAAATTAGACAAGGCTTAGGGTTACTAACGGGCCTTCAACTTGAGAGCTCATTAGGATGCTTATATAAGCAAGGGGTGGGCGTGGCCAGGGCTAAGAGACGCCATTTGGCAGCCGTCGCCGCCCATCCCACGCCCACGCCTGCTGCTCCTTGCGGACCTAGCAGTCCGGAGGTGCAACGCTTCCTCCCTATACGTGTGGATACCTCGGAGGTGCTGCATCTAGAGCACGAGGACGAACCGCACGAAGGGGACGAACGGATGGACGACCTCGCAACTGCACGGCACTGCTACGACGCGTACGACTACATTGAGTTGCTTCCGCTGCACCTGCGCGTCTAGTGGTAATCCAGTGATCTATAACTAGTAGTAGTTCCTGGTTTATGAGGTCGAAAAATTTTATTTTTCGGTTAGCGTAGCATCTCCATATCTCTACAGTGGTATCAAAGCCGTAGCTGCTTTGTTATAGGTTCGGATGTGTCAATATGGAGATATGCGTGGTTGTAGATGAGTCTTTGATCATGGTTTGTAATCTTGTGGTGTTGGTCTTGTAACGATCTACTCGTACCGGTCGGAATTCCGCCATTCGAGTTAAGTGATACATGTAAATCCAGCCATGGTGAGTTGGAGATCAATCAGATTGATCGAATTAAACCTAGATCAAGCGTCGAGTGCATGTGATGCGCGGCGGCGGTAGATTGGATCTGCTGCTAGGCGCTGCCGGATGCCGTGGATATGTGTTGTTCGGTAAGACCGTAACTTCTTCATACGGATTCAGCTAGAGACCCATAATATATGAATTTGTATCTACAAAAAATTTTAAAGAGAAAAAACCGTCAACGGTGGTATCACTGAATTTAGATTTGTGAAAAACGGCTGAGAAAATGATGTTATGGACATTTGAAGTTTAGACATCAGAATCGGTTAACTCTGTTTTGCAGGAATTTATGACTGGTATAGCCCTTGTGTGTATGTGATGCATGTATGTAATTAATTCAAGGCTTGCATGTCATGAGTATGACAATATGGCTGGAGCCACATAGATATTGTCAATTTGATGTAATGGCCTGCGTGCCAAACTGTGATGATCTTATCCACGACTGTGTAATATTACTTCACTGTCTTGCGTTAGTGATAGCTAGTCTTGGTGGACTCATCACTGGAGGATGGCATACATAGATAATGGAGATGGAGATCATCATGATGAACAATTCGATGGAGATGGAGATCCCCAAGGGAATAATGGGCTATACCAAGTCATATCTGTGTTAATGTCGTTCTTACTATGTTCTACTTTCACGTGCGATTCATGTTTTTGTCTACATGAGGTAGTGAAGTAGAACGATCCCTCAGCAATGTTTAAGTTATATGCTTCCTCAAACCTTGTACTATCATGTGTCTTGTACAATCGGTGGTGGGTCTATAAAATTAGGGTGTCACTGGTTTTCTTTGACTAGGCAAGTTCGTATCGGATACTTACTGTAGAAAGGTTGGTTACTTGAACAAGGTCATCCTGATGGTTAGGGACCTTGGAGCATAAGGAGTTGGGCACCACAGCATAGAGATGCTACCCAACAACAAGAGTCATATGTGATATGATTAGCAAAGAGTTGTTTACCGATCTACTATGTCTTCTAGCGGTGATGCCAAGGCTCACTAGTAGACTTGTTAGTTGTGGGTCTTGAATCACTAAGTTTCATTAGAGGGATATTGATTTTAGTGGGAGTAGATTCTATTAAAAGGTTTAATATTGTTTACTCTGTCATGGATACATTGTCTTAGTATTTTGTATTACTTTTTGTAGATAAATGGCGCCTAGCAACCAACTATTTACTTTGCGTTCAATCCTTGAGAAAGATAAGTTGAATGGAACAAACTATGCGGATTGGATCCGCAACCTGAGAATTGTTCTCAGGGCTGAGAAAAAGGAAGAAATTCTAGACACCCCATTACCAGATGAACCTACTGATAATGCACCTGTTGCAGAGGAAAACGCTTACAAGAGAGCATGTGATGCTGATCTTGAAGTGAGTTGCCTTATGCTTGCTTGTATGGAACCAGATCTGCAGATGCAGTTCGACCATAACCATGCAGCGTACGATATGATCGTGACGCTCAATGATATGTTCCAGACTCAAGCCAGGACTGAAAGGTTCAATGTCTCAAAGGCTTTTGCTGAAACCAATCTAGCAGAGGGCACAACAGTTGGGCCACATGTGATCAAAATGGTTGGTTACACTCAGAGGTTGGAGAAGCTAGGCTTCTCAATTGACCAAGAGTTGGCTACTGATTTCATTCTCGCGTCTCTTCCGCCTAGTTATGGGAACTTCGTTTCGAACTACCATATGCATGAGGCGGAGAAGGGCTTGAATGAATTGTGTGGCATGCCTAAAACAGCAGAGGTTGACATCAAGAAAGGTGCTGGCAGCAGCCATGTGATGGCGGTCCAAAACAAGCCTAACTTTAAGAAGAAGGGCAATTCTTGGAAGAAGAAGGGCAAGGCTAAAGATGAGATCTCTAAGCCAAACGCATCTGCACCCAAGGCTGGACCATCTTTTGATGAAGAGTGCTTTCATTGTAAGGGGAAAGGTCACTGGAAGAGGAACTGCAAGCTATACTTGGCGTCCTTAAAGAAGGATGGCGGCAGTAAAGGTACTCCCGCTGCTCATACACTTGTTTATGTTACAGACATTTTCCTCACTAACTCTTATATTAATTCTTGGGTATTTGATACCGGATCAGTTGCTCATATTTGCAATACGATGTAGGTGATGCAGGGAATGATAAGTAGTAGAAGCGTGGAAAAAGGAGAAGTTGATTTCCGCGTGGGCAATAATGCAAGAGTTGCTGTGTTGAACGTCGGGACGATGCAACTCCACCTCCCGTCAGGATTTATTATGGAGTTGAATAATTGTCATTTTGTTCCTAGTTTAAGTCAAAACATTGTGTCGTCTTCATGTTTGATGAAGGATGGTTATTCATTTATGAGTGAAGACAATGGTTGTGTGATCTCTAAAAATGGCATGTTTGTGGCTTCTGCATCCATTGTGAATGGGTTATTTATTTTAAATCTTGATGATGCAACTGTCTGTAATATTAGTGCTAAAAGGCCTTGGCTTAATGAGTTAAGTCCTACTTATATGTGGCATTGTCGTTTAGGTCATATAAGTGAGATCGCATGAAGAGGCTCCATTCTGATGGGTTTTTAACTTCGTTTGATTTTGAATCATACGAGACATGTGAGTCTTGCTTGCTGGGAAAGATGATCAAGGCACCTTTCACAGTTTTTCCTAAGAGGGCGTCTGACTTATTGGAACTTGTACATACTGATGTATGTGGACCAATGAGTACGACAGCTAGAGGCGGATTCCAATACTTCATAACGTTCACTGATGATTTTAGTAGATATGGCTATGTCTACTTAATGAACATAAATTTAAGACATTTGAAAAGTTCAAAGAATTTCATAATCAAGTAGAGAATCAACGTGGCAAGAAAATTAAGGCCTTGTGATTTGATCGTGGAGGCGAATATTTGAGCCACGAGTTTAGCAATCATCTGAAGAGTTGCGGAATTGTTCCACAGCTTACGCCACCTAGAACGTCTCAGAGAAACGGCGTGTCCGAGCGACATAATCAGACTTTGTTGGACATGGTTCGGTCAATGATGAGTCAGTCGGACTTACCTTTATCGTTTTGGGGATATGCTTTAGAAACAGCTGCTTCCATGTTAAATAGGGTACTGTCTAAGTCCATAGTTAAGACACCATATGAGATGTGGACTGGTAAGAGTCCCAGTTTGTCTTTTCTAAAAATTTAGGGTTGTGCAGTTTATGTCAAGCGACTTTTGTCAGATAAACTAACACCCAAGTCGGACAAATGCTTTTTCATGGGATACCCAAAGGAAACTTTAGGGTATTACTTCTACAACCGTTCAGAGGGCAAAGTGTTTGTTGCTCGGAACGGTGTTTTCTTAGAGAAAGAGTTTCTCAAATTGAAGAAGTTCAAGATGAGCCCGTTGGGAAGGACTCTACAAGTGATGCTAATGTAGCAGAACAAGTTGAGATACCCGTGGCAATAGAAACACCGCCGCAACTATGAAGGTCAGCAAGAATCCGTGAGTTGCGTGGGGATTTGTTATTGTTAGATGATGACGAACCTGTGACTTATGCGGAAGCAATGATGGACCTAGATTCCGAGAAATGGCAAAGTGCCATGAGATCCGAGATAGATTCCATGGGAAACAATCAAGTTTGGAACTTGGTTGATGCGCCTAATGGGGTTAGACCCATAGAGTGCAAATGGATCTATAAAAAGAAAAAGGATATGGATGGAAACGTTCACATCTATAAAGCTCGACTTGTTGCAAAGGGTTTTCGGCAAGTTCAAGGAGTTGACTACGACGAGACTTTCTCGCCGGTAGCGATGCTTAAATCTATCCGGATCATTCTAACAATAGCTGCATATTTCGATTATGAGATATGGCAGATGGATGTTAAAACAGCCTTTCTAAATGGAAATTTGGAAGAGGACGTGTATATGATACAGCCCGAAGATTTTGTTGATCCTAACAGTGCTGGAAAAATATGCAAGCTTCAGAAATCCATTTATGGGTTAAAGCAAGCATCTCGGAGTTGGAGCATTTGTTTTGATGAAGTGGTTAAAGGGTTTGGTTTCCGTCAAAATGAAGAAGAACCTCGTGTTTACAAGAAGGAAAGTGGGAGCGCTATAGTATTTCTAATCTTATATGTAGATGACATATTGATTGGGAATATTATTCCGATGTTGCAATCCATAAAGACTTCACTGAATAATAGTTTTTCTATGAAGGATTTAGGAGAAGCAACATACATTTTGGGCATCAAGATCTATAGAGATAGATCGAAGAGGCTTACAGGATTAAGCCAAGATACGTGTATTGACAAGGTGTTGAAACGGTTCAACATGGAATAGTCTAAGAAAGGGTTCTTGCCTATGTCACATGGTATGCGTTTTAGCACGAAACAATGTCCTTCGACAGCTGATGAGCAGAAGCGCATGAGTAAGGTTCCATATGCCTCAGCGGTTGGTTCCATCATGTACGCCATGAAATGTACTCGTCTAGATATCCCATATGCTCTAAGTATTGCGAGCAGGTACCAAGCTAATCTAGGTGAGAGTCATTGGACACTTGTTAAAAATATTCTTAAGTACTTGAGAAGGACTAAAGATGTGTTCCTAATCTATAGAGGTGAGGAGGAGCTCGTTGTAAATGGTTACACCGATGCTAGCTTCCAAACTAACACGGATGATTCACAGTCTCAATCAGGTTTTGTGTTCACAATAAATATTGGTGCTGTAAGCTGAAAAAGTTCCAAATAGGAGACGGTGACTGATTCTACAGCAGAGGCCGGGTACATTGCGGCTTCTAGAGCTGCAAAGGAAGGTGTTTGGATGAGGAGGTTTCTCATAGAATTTGGTGTGTTTCCAAATGCGTCCAGCCCATTGAATCTACATTGTGTCAACAATGGGGTGATTGCGCAGGCTAAGGAGCCAAGGAATCACCAAAAGAGCAAACATATACTGTGAAAATTTTACCTCATTTGAGAGTTCATTAAACAAGATGAGATTAAGATGTGCAAGATACACACGGATTTGAATGTAGCAGATCCTTTGACAAAGGCTCTTCCACAGCCTAAGCATGAGGCGCACATGAGAGCTATGGGTATTAGATATCTTCGAGATTAACTCTAGTGCAAGTGGGAGACTGTTGGGAATATGCCCTAGAGGTAATCATAGAGATGATGATATTGCAACTGTATTCATGATATATTATGTGTTCATTGAATATCCATTAAAGACAACTTGTATCGATTGACAATTATGTGAATTGTTTGTGAAACTCTTTTACTTGTATGGTTATTCTAAAGTTGTCCCTGATCGGAGTTCATGTGAGGACACACATGAATATTAGATCAGCACATGTATTAGTTGATGTCTATATTTCACAAGTCATAGACATATAGATGTCGAACTAATAATGTGGGCACATGTATGACATGGGGTTGGATTGACCCAAAGTGAGATGTTCTTATTATCTCTTCACACATCATGTACATTATGTCCTTAGACCTGAGATTGTCGTATGTACTTAAGATGTGAAACGAACTACTCAGGGACTATCAAACGCTACTCCGTAACTGGGTAGTTATAAAGGTGGTTTTTTGGTTTGTCGGGAAACATGCTATGAGACAGACAATCAAGAAGGAATTTGCCCTCTCCATGTGAGAGAGATATCACTGGACCACTCAAATGATTGGATCAAGAAATGCATGGCCGCGCTTGGGTTAAGTGTTAACTTATGAGTTAGACCAAATATCGTGAGGCAAGGGAATAACATGTATGTGGTTTGTGGCAGTTCGTCTGATATGATCTTTGCGTATACATAGGAGTTGACACGTCTTGCTAGAGGCCACTGTCAACTATCGGTCGAGTAGGAGTACTCAGGCCGTGTCTATATGTGCGTGAACACATAGGGTCGCACGCTTAAGGGGCTGGAAGCCTAATTAGGGTTGGACCCAAATTAGACAAGGCTTAGGGTTACTAATGGGCCTCTAATTCGGGAGCTCATTAGGATGCTTATATAAGCAAGGGGTGGGCACGGCTAGGGCTAAGAGACGCCATTTGGCAGCCACCGCCGCCCATCACACGCTCACGCCTGCTGCTCCTCATGGACCTAGCAGTCCGGAGGTGTAATGCTTCCTCCCTATACGTGTGGATACTGTTGACGGTAGATAACTCTTATTTTTAATCATCAACGAAATATGAAAAAGGGCCTAAACATAATTATCACTTAGATATAGGGGGTTTACTGACAGAATTCCATGAGTTTTGGTGAATGTCTATTTCTGCAAGGTGTCAACTAAAAAGAACCAAGGAAGGCCCACATGTCAGGTTTACATAAAGACAAAAGGGGTACAACTTTTCTGGAATCTGGAAGGTACGAGAAGACTCTGGAAACAAACCGAAGGCGAAACGAGCCCGAAAGTCGGGCGGCCGCCCAAGGGGTAGGGATGGGCGCCCGGGCTGCAGAGCCAATCAGGAGCGATCTCGTGGATCTTGCCTCCACCGCCTTTGAGGGTTAATAAAAAGTCGTTGATTAAGGTTGGTTTGATCCGACGGCTGTGGTGCTTCCTAGAGGGTTATATAAGCAAGGCCCCCTAGGGTTTGATACCATATCTTTTCTACAGATCAAAAGCTAGGGTTTCAATTCTCCATCCAAGTAGACGAGGGTCCCTCTAGTTCATCTAGTTCTAGTTCTAGTTCATCTAGATTTAGTTCTAGTCCATCTAGTTGTATCTAGAAAATAGAGAGAGAGGAGGAGGAGAGAGCTGAGGAGGAGCTGGATCTATCAGATCTTCCTCAACATTGTACTTTTGCAGCATCTGGTTTGTCATTCAGCAATCTCCAGGTTGTTCAATTATTATTTCTAAGTTCTAAGTTCTTATTTAATTCTTACTTTATTCTATTTACTTGAACTCCGCTTGTATTTGAGTGCTCTAGTTATAATATTTGGCTGGAGTAGTAAACCTTAGTGTAGACGTGGTGTCTAGGCTATAGTTTACCTAAGTTTGCGCCCAATCTCACGGTTAGTTGTGGTAGCCCTCAGAGGTGACAGCTCTGTTCGACCATTGCAATCCACCCCGTTTGGGTTGGTGTTTCGTAGAGCTTTTGGCAGCCTTCCTCCGACTACTTTCTTCCTAGTCTCTTTCGAGAGTCGGAAAGGTACTGTTGCTCCATAGTAAGTAAAGTATAGTAAGCCCGATTTTGATCTCCCAATCAACTTAGAAAACCCTAGAAAGTTCCTCTCTTCCCACCAAAAATATATATCTCTCTTCTCTTATCTTTATCCTTGGATGGCCTTGATTCTCTAGTACACTTCACGTTCCCCGTGGAAATCGATACTATGAAATACTCTCGGGTGAAAGCTACATCGGTATTCGTGCGCTTGCGGATTTCTCTGTGTGCGTTAAAAATATCCAACAAGCTTTCTGGCGCCGTTGCCGAGGAACGATAGCTGTGCTAGTTTAGAATCAAGTTTGTCTGTGTACCCTTTTCCTTTTACCACCTTTTTACCACAACCACCTTACCATATGGATTCTACTCCTATTCATAAATTCTCTGCACCAAAGGACGAGTTCTTAGAGCCACCACAATCATCAAAGCCAATTACGGCATCTAGCTATGAACTCAAACCTGGCTTTATAGCCATGGTGCAGGCGCAATGCTTCTCTAGGTTAGAAGATGAAGATCCTTATACCCACCTTCGGGAATTTGAGCACTTGTCTTCTTGCCTCGTTATCGCTGGCATGACACAAGAGACCCTTAAATGGAAATTATTTCCGTTCTCCCTTTTAAGAATAGCGAAGCAATGGTATGCTCATACCGTAGGAGTAAATGGAAACTGGGATGAACTTCGAGTCAAATTTGGTCTTGCTTTCTTCCCTGTTTCTAAAGTTAATGCCCTTTGAATAGAAATTCTTAAATTTAAACAGAAGGAGAAGGAGACTCTAGGAGTAGCCTGGGCTAGATTCACAAGCCTTAAAAACACTGGCCCGGACCTGTCTTTGCCTGACCACGTCCTTCTAAATCACTTCTACCATGGTCTTAGCAAAGAAGCTGCTTTGCACCTCGACATATCTTCTGGAGGCTCATTCATGCACATGTCCTTTAGTGAGGGGGAGGCTATCCTTGAGAAAATCCTTGAAAACACTCCCTACACTGGCATTTTTGACAAGTTTCCTAAAGAAGAAAAAGAAGTCGAGCCAAGCCCTGACCAACAAGAGGAGATACATGCAATCGAATCCAAAATTCCTTTAGATTCTTCTAATGATTTGGTTGTCAAAGAATCTCCTACTACGAAAACACAAAATATGTTGGAAGACGATGAGCCCCATCCTTCCACATTCCTCTCTGAAATTGAGGATGGTCTTTTTGAAGATTTAGGGAATGCCTTGAACTTTCCAGTTCAAGTAAAGCCTCTAGAGGACTCCTCACCATTTAAGGATGATGATGTTTCACACAATGATCCCTTCTTAATGGAGCACATTAAAGGACTATCAGCCATCATGGGCCATGAGTGGTTGGTAGAAACAGAGTTATCCACCGAGGTAGCTCGAATCATTGCCCCCTCAAAAGTTCTAATGTGTGTCCTAAAGAAGAAAACCATAGAGGCTCATTATAATCCTACCGTTGGGATGAACATTATTTCTAAGGCTTTGGCTAAAGAACTTTGCCCCAACGAGTCCTTAATCCTATCTCATAAGCTTTTAAGAACTCCTTTTGGAGTTACTCTAGAAAGTTATGGGGTCATGAGGTCTATTCCCTTGCGCATAAGAGGCTCTGAGTATCGTCTAGACTTTCACATCTATGACATCTCGGATAGGTTCATTTTGATTGGTGTACCTTTGGGGACACTCTTTCTAGAGTGACCGAAACAAAGTCTCTTGAATTTAAAGTTGGGAAACTCTACTATCAATCCTACTGAGGAAGTTTTAATGGCATCTCTAGAAGACATGGCCCAACCTCTTTTCGATGATGAACACTTCATCGAAGAAGAGGAAGAGCTAGCAGAACCTGTCGAGCTAGACCCTTTGGAGGTGCCTCCACAACCCTCAATTGAGCTAAAACCTCTTCCTCTTGGCTTGAAATATGTCTTTCTCAATAATAATCTAGAAATTCCTGTCATCATAAGTGATAAGCTTTCCCAAGAAGAAACCTATAGGCTTGTCACTGTCCTAGAAAGACATAGATCAGCTATAGGCTACTCAATCCATGACCTCATAGGAATTAGTCCCGTTCTCTGCACGCATCGTATCCTAGCAGATCCTGACATCTCACTAACAAGAGAACCACAACAGAGACTTAACAACGCTATGCGAGAGGTTGTTAAGAAAGAAGTCTTAAAACTTTACCAAGCTAGGATTATTTATCCCGTGCCACATAGTGAATGGGTTAGCCTTGTCCAAGGGGTGCCAAAGAAAGGAGGGATGACAATTGTTACAAATGAAAAGAATGAACTCATTCCTCAACGAACTGTCACTGAGTGGAGAATATGCATAGACTATCGAAAGCTCATCAAGGCTACAAAGAAAGATCACTTCCCGTTACCCTTCATTGATGAAATGTTGGAACGGCTTGCAAACCACTTTCTTTTGTTTCCTTGATGGGTATTTCGGATATCACCAAATCCCAATCCACCCTGATGACTAAAGTAAGACCACTTTCACATGCCCGTATGAAACTTACGCATACCAACGAATGTCGTTCGGATTGTGCAATGCTCCAACTTCTTTCCAACGGTGCATGATGTCTATCTTCTCCGAGATGATCGAGAAAATTATGGAGGTGTTCATGGATGACTTTACCGTCTATGGCAAAACCTTCAATGACTGTTTAGAGAATTTAGACAGAGTCTTACAACGGTGTGAAGAGGAGCACTTAGTATTGAACTAGGAAAAATATCATTTTATGGTTTGGGAATGAATAGTGCTAGGACACAAAGTGTCCGAATGTGGGATAGAAGTGGATAGAGCAAAGATTGAAGTCATTGAACAACTTCCTCCTCCCACGAATGTGAAAGGAATCCGAAGCTTTCTAGGCCATGCGGGGTTCTATAGGCGTTTTATAAAAAACTTTTCTCAAATCGCTAGACCCCTCACTAGCCTATTAGCTAAGGATGTGTCACACCCGGTTTTCTAAAGAACAAAACCAGGCTAATCATATGTGTGCCCAGGAAGTCCACACATATGCCAGAATGAAAAAGTATCAGAAACAATGTTATTATATAACGTATACATAGCTATATTAACACTTACATCAGAGTATCACGGAACGGTGACTAAACTTCAGGCTCCATTCTTCTCAGGGACGGCTGACTGGTGGCTCCGTATGCCAAACACTTCTGAAAGACTTCTGGAAACTCCATTACCTCTTACTCCTTCTGAATAGCACCTTACTACACACTGAGGTGTGGGGGAATAGCAAGAGTGAGTCCATGTCGAACTCAGCAAGTATAACACAGGGTTCATGAGGCACAAAAGGCTAGACACTGTTTGACTGCATTTAGCTTTTTATCATCATATAATTAGCAATTGAGTAGCATCAAGGTATTCCAATTCCCATTAATGAACCAATGATCAATTGTAATAGGATAATGAATAGCATTAACATGAGCATAATAATAATCAACAATAATTAAACATGATATAACCATGGTGATCATCTATCTGTAAATGTTCCATGGCCGCTCGTATCCGTGAGCACGGCTAGTATACCAGTTTTTAACTATGCGCAGAGGTGTACACTTTTACTGTGAGTCATAACTTCCAAATGCATGGGTTCGCGACTCTCCAAAACACCAGAAATCATATAAAGCCACTTAAAGGTTCGTCTAACAAGTTAGGGCCATTAGATTCACTCGGCAGGCAGATGTAGGAACCCCCTTTTCAAATGGCACACTTCCTTCATGGCTATACTCATTGACTAGAGGCTGTCCTACACTCAACGTGGCAAGCCGTTCTTACGCCATTTAAGGTAACCGCTAACAAGCTAGAAAAGGTCCTTTAAGCAACTAAAGCCAGAGCCATATAGCCCTCACAGCTGTACTGTATGTCTCGGATGATCACGTACAGATAAGTCCTTATGGAGAGAAACCAGAGCATCAAAATAACCCACATGCTCTAGCCCCCTTTTCAACAGCAAATAAAATCATCATTAAAGGTTGATTGCTTAATCCATTAATCAAAATTACAAGATCATTGTTCATGAATAAGCACTAGCAATAGCTACCCAAATGCATCCCCAAGGTTGATAAAGAATCAAGATAACAATCACTAGGTTATAAACTCTAAGGTTGTCAAGGTAGACACATGCATATGATATTGATTATAGTGAATAGGTAACAAGGATAGTCCCATGTTATACTTGTCTTGATCAAAGCTTTCCTGATGATACTGCTGATCTGACTCAAAATAATACTCCTGATCGTCAAGAAACTGCCCACCGTCTATACTCGATCATCAAGCATCAACACACAATCATCCGAGCAATCATACATAAAGCAAACAAAGAAACATAATTAAAGCAGTACACCAACAGTAGCAAAACAGTATAAAAAGTTTGTAAAACTCTTCTACACGTTACTATGATCACACAGACGTAAAGATCACAAAATTCGGATTTAAAACGTAAAAGTTATGAATTTTCTAAGATTTCCTATAGATAAATAATTATTTTAATATAAACTCGAAAATTAAATTTTCCAAACCTATTGTACAGCTACACTAACATGTAGAGCTCGTAAATACGAACCTAACGCAACTTGAACGGGTCAAATCGGAGTTTAAACGAAGATTTTATGCTCAAAACAAGTTTAGTGGCAAAACTATAAATAGTATCATCTTCTACCTTGGCTTGAAGGAGCTCCGGTCAGCCATGGTGGAACCTCGTCGGAAAGAAGCCAGATAAGATGGGAACTCGATGAAACGGCGATGGATTCGCGTAAACGGATATACCACGGTGTAGAGAACGACGAGGGCTGTCTCTTGGTGGTGGTGGCCGGCGTCGGAACACGACGGTTTAGCCAGAAAAGCTCGTCGAAGAGTTCGCCGGAACGCAAGGTGTAGATGCAGAACTTCGGCGAGGGGTGGAGGGAGCTACGAGCGGCGGCTCGCGATAAGGGTTGTACTTCTGAAACCAGGGCGTCGAGGGCTACGCCGGCATATATATAGTCGTAAGGTTTGGAAACTTTTCGGAATTTCTTAATTTTGGGATTATTTTAATTCCTCGAATAAAAATAATTCCAGAAAATCTAAAATTACCTTTTTGGCCACGAAAAATAGCCCGGAGCTCAGAAAAATCACGGGAAAAATCCTGAAGACTCTTGAAAAGATAAGGAACTCAACTAAATGAGTTTGAGCTCATGAAAAGATTGATGAAGAGATCAAAGAAAAAGATTAAGCTCACAGAAATTGTAATTTTAAATCCAGAAAATACCAAAAAAATTTCCAGTGAGAAGTAAACGTCGTCCTATGGTATTTAAAAAAAATAATAGCACTCACCGACATCAAAGACAAGCATCACACAAACACCACATTATCAAATTAATATGAAAAAGTTTAAAACCACAATTTTCTATATTTAAATTAGCAGCAACTTAACTTATCTAATAAATTTATTCAAATATTGAAATTATTTATTTTATTTAGTGTTTTCTAAGCACAACCCAAAAGTGAAAATTTTGGGGTGTGACAGGGTGCACCTTTCATCTTCAATAATGAGTGCCATGAAGCTTTCTAAACTCTTAAGCAGGCACTCATTTCAGCTCCAATTATCCAACCATCTGATTGGACGCTGCCTTTTGAGATCATGTGTGATGCTAGCGACTTTGTTGTTGGTGCCGTTCTCGGCCAAAGAAAGGATATGAAGCATTATGCTATATCCTACGCTAGCAAAACCATGACTGGGTCACAACTCAATTATTCTACCACTGAAAAAGAGTTGTTGGCAGTTGTCTTTGCAATAGACAAGTTTAGATCTTACTTAGTTGGAGCAAAAATAATCATCTATTCAAACCATGCTACCCTTAAATATCTGCTCACTAAGAAAGATGCTAAACCCTGTCTTATAAGATGGATTCTTTTGCTCCAAGAATTTAACATTGATATAAAAGATAAGAAAGAAGTAGAGAATTCAGTAGCCGATCACTTGTCTAGACTTCAATATAAGGAAACACATGAGTTACCTATCAATGACTATATGAGGGATGACACACTCCTCATGGTAACACACTCGGACCCCTAGTATGCGGATATTGTGAATTATATGGTTGCAGGCTATGTTCCACCAGGAGGAGACAAGAGAGCTTAAACATGAAGCTCGTTGTCATTTATGGGAGGATCTGTATCTCTATCGGGTCTGTGCTGATGGATTGTTACGAAAATGTGTCCCAATGGTTGAAGCCATGAAAATCATAGAGAGATGTCACGCATCACCATATGGAGGGCATTATGGAGCATTTCGCACAAATACAAAGATTTGGCAAAGTGGATTTTTCTGGCCAATGATGTATCAAGATACAAAGGAGTTTGTTAGAAGATGTGCCAGATGTCAGAAACATGGAAACATAAACACTCGGGATGCAATGCCACGCCAGAACAACCTCCAAATAGAGTTGTTTGATGTCTGGGGACGACTACATGGGACCATTCCCTAAGTCTGGAGATGCTAAATACATCTTAGTAGCAGTTGACTATGTATCCAAGTGGGTAGAAGCCTTACCATGTCAAGCTGCCGATTCCAAGCATGCCAAGAAGATGTTTCATGAAGTGATATTTCCAAGGTTTGGAATGCCGAGAATGGTCATAAGTGATGGAGGATCACACTTCATTGATAAGTCCTTCAGACATTTCCTAGCTGGTTATGGAGGCAAACACAATGTTGCAACTCCATACCATCCCCAAACAAGTGGCCAAGTAGAAATGTCAAATAAGCAAATCAAGAACATTCTGCAGAAGACCGTGGATGAGATGGGAAAGAAATGGAAGCACCAGCTTCATGATGCACTATGGGCATACCAGACTGCATACAAAACACCCATAGGCTTGTCACCTTATCAGCTTGTATATGGGAAAACATGCCACTTGCTTGTTAAATTAGAATTTAAGGCTCATTGGGCAATCAAGAAATGGAACATGGATCTCCATCTAGCTGGTAAGAATCATCAGATGCAAATATTTGAGCTAGAAGAATGGAGAGAAAAGGCTTATCACAACTCCAAGATTTACAAGGAGAGAACCAAAAGATGGCATGATAAGAGAATCAAGCATAAGGAATTCAAGTCTGGAGATAAAGTTCTACTGTTCAACTCAAGAGTGAAGCTCTTCAGTCATGGAAAACTTAGAAGCAAATGGGAAGGACCATTCGAGGTGACTGAAGTTGCATCCCATGGTGCTGTCACACTTCAGGATGATTCAGGTAACATATTCAAGGTAAATGGCCAACGTTTGAAAGTTTTTTAACCTAAAAACTTAGAAGAAATTGATGTAATTGAATTTTTGCAATTTAAAGATCCAATTTAAAAACTCTATCGTAAAGGCTCTAGACAACTAAGGCTTGAACATCTAACACTTAATCAAGTTCCACGAGTTTTGTTGTCTTTTTGAGTTCTACAGGATTTGGGAACTTTGAGAAGAGTGAGACCTACATCAACCTACAACAGAATGACTATGTCAACATCCAGCTTGGGGGAGAGCATTCTCCGTGTATCTAGCTAAGTATTTCTTATTCCCTTCTTATATATCTTAATTCAGATTTGCTTGCTATATATATTTAGTTCTATGTAATGTTTAAGTTTGTTAAATAAAAGGAGAGTGTACAAGATTTTGCCTACTAAAATAAATCCCTATAATAAACTCTTACGGAAATGATGAATAGTTGCTCTGCCGTAATTCCTTTCAAGTGTCTGTTTTCAACCTAGAACTCTTCCAAGTTTTGGACACACTGTTTTGATCTAAGATTTACTCTGAACCTGAAACTTGTGGGTAGCAAATGCTTGATCTAAGTCTAGGTAGTTGACGGGTATGATATGGGAAGGTCTGAGCTGCTATTTATCTTGTTCTAAGTGATACTAGAGTTCTGGAGAATTTATCTTTTGAAAAATTAAACTGCTGCATGATGAGTTCCTATATGATGAGAGTTTAAATTCCTACCACAGCCATATATCATGTTTGTTAGATTAGGAAAACTTCCACTTATATTTACTTCTTGTGAGCATTGAGTATGGTCAAGTTGTGTTGACCCTTAGGAATTGGTCATGCGGTTAAAATCAAGATCATATACACTCCACCCATAGGTGCTGCTTCTATGCTGGAAGTACGCATCCATATACTTTCCATTTAGACACATCCCAAAATTGTTCTACTCCCACACTGGGAGTGAGCATAAAAAATCCCATCATCCATTGCTAGCCCTTTTTGTTATCCGATAAAGCTCCAAATATTCCTATTACTACCTCCATCAATATTTCCAAAAGAGGCTTTGGTGCTCTGAAAAAAGGAGAAGAAAAAAAGAAGAAGAAGAAAGAAAGAGGATAAATGTCCCAACATAAGAGAGGTTTTGAGCAGCCTAAGTTCTTCCCAAATTCTTCAAAGTTCAAGAGAGGTATAAATTTCTTCAAGGAGCAAAAGTAGAATTAGGTGTTCACCATTATCATTTCTTTACCCCTTCGTTTCTACTCACCATCATCGCTATGTGCCACTACTACCACATTTCCACTCAACCCACATATTTTAGGACCACACATATGCACATCTTGATTTGACTATATGGCTGGACTTATTCCTCTGGATCCATATTTGGACTGTGCAATATATGTTTGCAAGTATGTATACGTTGTCTCCCCACCTATGAGCTCCACATAAGCCTATTAAGTTGTAGGGTGAGAGAGAGAAGACAATGCTATTATGCCTTACGCCAAAAATACCACATATTTTGAGAGAAGAGAGAAGGCATACACTCTTAATGCCTTGGTAAGGATCCAGAAATACCACAAAGAAGAGACTTGAGAAGGTCATACATAGGAATCTTTGAGTTTTATTTGAAAATCTTGCAAAACTCCAGAATAAAGGTTGATCAAAGAGCTAGAGACATAGTGCTTGATTTGACCGTTCTGTCTTTCAACTGCTCAAGACCCAAGTGATAGCTACAAGTCCTATGGTGGAAGGTAATATGGGTAAGTTTGAAAGTCAGAATAGTTCACTCTAAACCGAAGAAGAGTTCTTGTTTAAATGCATGTGTACTTTTAAGATGTGAAAGCATTGTAGCAACTCCTGATCTATCACTGAGTTTATCTTTGCTCAGGGACAAGCAAAGGGTAAGCTTGGGAGAGTTTGTTAATGGTAGATAACTCTTATTTTTAACCGTCAACGAAACATGAAACGGGCCTAAACATAATTACCACTTAGATATAGGGGGTTTACTGACAGAATTCCACGAGTTTTGGTGAATGTCTATTTCTGCAGGGTGTCAGCTGAAAAGAACCAATGAAGGCCCACATGTCAGGTTTACATAGAGACAAAAGGGGTACGAACAACTTTTCTAGAATCTGGAAGGTACGAGAAGACTCTGGAAACAAACTGGAGGCGAAACGGGCTCGGAAGCCAGGCGGCCGCCCAAGGGGTAGGGGCAGGCACCCGGGCTGCAGAGCCAATCAGGAGCGATCTCGTGGATCCTACCTCCACTGCCTTTGAGAATTAATAAAAAGTCATTGATTAAGGTCGGTTTGATCCGACGGCTGTGGTACTTCCTAGAGGGCTATATAAGCAAGGCCCCCCAGGGTTTGATACTATATCTCTTCTACAGATCAAAAGCTAGGGTTTTAAATCTCTATCCAAGTAGGAGAGGGTCCCTCTAGTTCATCTAGTTCTAGTTCTAGTTCATCGAGATCTAGTTCTTGTCCATCTAGTTGTATCTAGAAAATAGGGAGAGAGGTGGAGAGCGTTGGGGAGGAGCCGGATCGGTCAGATCTTCCTCAACATTGTACTTTTGCAGCATCTAGTTCGTCATTCAACAATCTCTAGGTTCTTCAATTATTATTTCTAAGTTCTAAGTTCTTATTTAATTCTTACTTTATTCTATTTACTTGAACTCCGCTTGTATTTGAGTGCTCTAGTTGTAATATTTGGCTAGAGTAGTAAACCCTAGCTTAGACGTGGTGTCTAAGGTATAGTTTACCTGAGTTTGTGCCCAATCTCTAGTACACTTCACGTTCCCCGTGGAAATCAATACTCTAGAATACTCCTGGGTGAAAGCTACATCGGTATCTGTGCGCTTGCGGATTTCTCTATGTGCGTTAAAAATACCCAACAGATACCTCGGAGGTGCTGCATCTGGAGCATGAGGACGAACCACACGAAGGAGACGAATGGATGGACAACCTCGCAACTGCACGACACTGCTACGACGCGTACATCAAGTCACTTCCGCTGCGCCTGCGCGTCTAGTTATAATCCTGTGATCTATAACTAGCAGTAGTTCATGGTTTATGGGGTTGAAAAATTTTGTTTTTTGTCTAGCATAGCATTCCCATATCCCTACAGAAACAAGCGTTGTCTGAGTGCTTTCTTCAGTGAAATCATGAAGTGCTCTTGAAGTCAATATGCGTCACCTCTCGGTGAAGCATATATGCTTAGCCCCGAGCCTCTTGTTGTTTGGAACAAAGAGTTCGAGGGTCTTTTAAAAGAAAAAACATCCACTAAGGATATGTATCCCGTAGCCCCCAAGCCTATGTCCGACTACTGGTAGTCGGTGCTAGGATCTGAAAAGAATATACTCGAGGATGTAGAAGTTATAGTCCGACTACTTGTTAGAAAGCATGTTGAACTATCAGAAGGCACATGTTGCTGGTACCCGACAAGCATCATCTTTGCTCAGCTTCGACAGCTGAGCGACCCCATCACATTGGAGAAGAAGGCCCCAAGTAGGGCGTGACACTCTTGTCAGCGAAAGTTGTCCCCGCCAAGGAGGATTCGGTCACCATAAGATCGAATTTAGCCCTTCATTGCCATCAGCCTGGTGAGGCCACAAAGGGCTTAGGGCTCTTGACGAGATCCTAACATATGGGTATATTAAACCTTAGGTCCAATGGTTTTTGACTGAAGAAGACCCCCAGACTGACCCCTTCAGGATCGCCCGAGGGCTCAGGGGCTATGCCCATTGGGCACGCTCGCTCACACCCTCTAGCAAAGAGACCGGCCAAGCCTGACATGCCGCGACAACCAACTGGGCTTGGGAGCTCGCCCGAGTCCTAGGCTCCCGATCTACGGCACATCCAAGCCTGGCCCTTGGCTCCTGCTTGGCGAATGACACTAGCCAAGGCCGGGTGCAAGAAGACAAGCCTTGAGCCACCAACACTCGAGGGGCTCCCTGGCGCCGCTCCGTAGGCGCGGCCCTGTCAATTGCTCCCCCGAAAGGGTCACGTCCAGAACGTGACACAAGAAGACAAAGCTTTCCTTCGGCCTCTAGGGGCTTGGGGGCTTCCAGGCCTGTGCGTCAGCCCCTAGAGCCGACCTTCTTCGCATAAAGAAGACTCCACCCGTGGGAGGCCGGTCCAAGCCGACATAGCCTGACACGCAGAGTGTCAGAACAGAGCAGCCGAATGATGCCCAAGGCTTTTTCGGCTCCACAACACCACCACGATCCATGGCGCACCGCTGCAAGACCCTCCTGGACTCCAGTGCACGTAGACCATAGACTAGTTCCCCCAAATCGCCATGTACCCGACCTATCTCGTTATATAAGGGATAATGTCAGACCTAGAAGGGGAGGAGGATCCCATTCGATCACCAGACACTCCATTCTATTCCATCCACCTTTGCTCTACACCGAGAGCAAGGCAAGGCACTGAGAGCTCCTCCACCACCGCATCCCGTCGTCTTCCTCCCCTCCGATGAGGGGGAAGGCTCCACCTGTGGTGAGGCAACCTTAGGATTAGCACCAAGCTAACCCCCCTACCAAATCTCTTCCTTTACACTCTGTTGTAACCCCCCGATTTTAGGTGCTTTTGAGTATAAGGATCATCACCTCCTAGATGTAGGGACCAATTGGCCCGAACTAGGATAAACCGTTGCATCCTCTCTGCGTAATTCTTGTGTTCTTGAGTCCACCCGAGCCACTGGAGACCCATACTCTAACACCGACTTGAACAACATGTTTGCTATGGTTCCAACCCCATGACACAAACTTTTAGATCTCGTCGAGCTCTACAATTTTGATATCAATTTTACCTTCATCGATATTACTTAAAAATATATGAATTTATTTCTACCATAGCTATTTTTAAGGATGCTTGACTTAGTCAACCACCCTTGAAAATTGATTTCTGGGATGGTGGCACTAGTAGAGAACTAACATTCCATTTTTACATTTAATCATAGCTAGAGTTGGACCCGGGACTAATGTGAGCATTTGTCTTGGTCCAACGGCTAGCGCCACAGGCGGGCGTGGAAGGGACCTTTAGTCTGGGTTGGTGCCTCCAACTAGGACTAAAGGTCCCTTTTAGTCCGGTTGGAGCCACCGACAGGGACTAGAGGATGACCTTTAGTCCTGGACAGAGCCACCGACCAGGACTATAAATGTCCAAGCTATATTCCTCCCCAGCCCGAGCCAGCATTTGAAGCTCTCTGTTCTTGCTTGGGTGAAGGAGTTCATGCTTGGGTGATTCGTGAAGAGTTCTATCCTCCATCCAATGTAGGCTTCTAAAGGTTATAGCAACTTCGCCCTCTCATCTTTCATTGCTAGTATAGCTCATTTCATGGTTTAGAAATAGTGAAATTTGTGTTTTTAGACTGGCAATAACAGTGGAGTCTTTTATTTATATTCCATTTGAGCTCTAATTTACTTGGTAGTTTGCATATGTAGAAGAAGACAGCTTATAGTAGTTGATGTATAATTTCATGTAGAAGCTTTTGAAGTATATGTATAGTCTCATAAAACTTGTGTATACATGCTCGAACGGGAACTTGTACGTATGAACATACATTAGTACCTTAGGAAACGTATACGAAAAATTATTTGTAATGAAAAAGAATTGAATGGAAAAGAAACCATAAAAGAAAAGGAAACCATAAAAGAAAAGAAAAGTTCGAGTTGGTAATACCAATTGGATCTAAAGCTGCCCGCCCCCAGGCATGGCTAGAGGCCCCTTTAGTCGCGGTTGGTGTTAACAACACCGGGACTAAAGGTCCCCTTAAGTCTCGGTTGACAGACCTAGGACTAAAGAGCAAGGCCTTTAGTCCCAGATTCACAGTCTCGTCTGGAAAACCGAGACTAGAGAGGTTTCCCAACTAGGGCTGTAGCCCAACTCTGTACCAGTGTGGACTTAACAAAACCGTCCCTAGAAATCACTGATTTTCAGAGACGGTTGACATAAGCAACCGCCCATGAAAATCTTATTTTTAGGGCAGTTCTTCTAAGCCGACTGTTCCTCAAAAAGGAATATTTTCAGTGACGGTTGACTTAATTGAATCTCCCCTGAAAATGTATTTTTAGGAGGTAGTTGTAAGCTACAGTGCTCCTCACCATACTTATAGGCGGTTTCTTATGTTGCTCGTCTCTGTTAGAAATGAGAGCTGTGTTCCGAGCATTACTAGAGATATCCTCCAGATGTTCATCATCTTCATTGATGTCTGGTCGTGGAATCATAAAGACCTCCTAGCTGTGCCCACAGCTGATGGTGCTGTTGGTGCAAGGTTCGGTGGTTGTCGGGCATGGTTCAGTGGTCCTCGCCTCCTCGAGGGCTAAAAGCATGGCGGCGACTTGATATGACAGCTGCCCCATCATGCCAACTACCTAGGATGGATCAAATGTATTCCCAAGTAACCAGACCCCTAGCTAATGCACAATCTTCCCTTCTAATGTGGCAAAAAGGACCAGGTCTTGTTGAGTGCCTATTAGAGGGATTTCTTGATCCTCCCTTCTAATCAGGCTAGGTGGGGACCACGTTTGTCCCATGGCTTGGAGACCGACTCGGAGAACCTGATCATGTCTGAGTAAGACTCGAACTACTTGAGTTGATTCTGAGTCCGAGTAGGATCAGAAACTGAAAATTCGCTGATTTTTTTGACAAGATCCTCCAGCGCGTCTTGGCGAGTTGATGAAGCAGCTTGATCCACTGAGATCTCTATGAGGTGACTTTGGAAGCTTGCCGGAGTTGTTGACAGTGCAGACCCACGAACCAAAGATGAAAGTTGATCCTGCCGAGAAAGTCACGTTGAAGTTGAGGTCCATCGAGCTTTCAATCGTGATTTCGCCAAAAGCCCCTACCTGGCACTCCAGGTGTCGGTGTCTGATGACCGACAACACATTAAGGTGGTACCTGGAATGATGTTAGGTGGGTTTCGGCGTATGCCAAACTCGATGGTGAATGCAAAGACAACAATTTATATTGATTCAGACTGCTAGAATATCGTAATACCCTACGTCCATTTAGGTGTGTTGCCTTGCGTTGGATTGATGTTTATGATGATATGTACAAGGGGTGCTCCTGCCCCTCTTTATATACTCCAGAGGGCAGGCACATCGATCTAGTCCTTGTAGGTTACAACATAAGAGTTCTAATCTAATTGTAGAATTGGACTTTCCTAGAATACGACTAGGTCTGTGCCCTGGAGAACACACCACCTTGTTCCGCGCCCTCTAGGCAGTCCTTTGGCCGGTCCGTCTCCTTACCGGGTAGTCAGGCTGCAAAATCAGCCTGTCTGGTTTTCTCGGGGCCTGGTAGGCCGGCGTGGCCTAGTGCAACAAATTAATCTAGCTTGGCCGTCAGGCCGGTTTTGACTGTGCAGTGCTCAAAATTTCTTCATTTTAACGCTAAATGGGACGATCTAAATATGTTTTCCCATCGTCTGGATGATAGGATGTTAACTGAGAGTCCATTATATAATATACATTGGCATATTTTTGCTGCCAGCACGATATATCTCCAACCCTGCCAAAGTGCCAAGAGAATCCCGTTGAGCATGACAGGATTTACTTTAGGTGTCTCTCTACCTATTTACAACAACAACAACAACATAGCCTTTTGTCCCAAGCAAGTTGGGGTAGGCTAGAGATGAAACTCAAAAGAGACGATAAACAGAGAGACACATAAAGGGACATAAATGGCACAAGACAGAAAGAGGTCACGGTTCAGGCACGTTGATTGCCAGTCTTCAAGCGCTCCTGTCCATAGCTAAATCCTTAGAAATATTCCACTCCTTAAGGTCTCTCTTAACGGACTCGTCCCAAGTTAGTTTAGGTCGACCTCTACCGCTCTTTACATTATCGGCCCGCTTTAGAACCCCACTACGCACCGGCGCCTCAGGAGGCCTCCGTTGAACATGTCCAAACCACCTCAACCGATGTTGAATCAATTTCTCCTCAATTGGTGCCACCCCAACCCTATCCCGAATATCATCGTTCCGGACTCTATCCCTCCTTGTGTGCCCACAACACCAACGCAACATACGCATCTCTGCTACACTCAATTGCTGGACATGTCGCTTTTTTGTAGGCCAACACTCAGCACCGTATAACATTACCGGGCGAATCGCCGTCCTATAGAACTTACCTTTCAACTTCTGAGGCACCCTTTTGTCACAGAGGACGCCAGAAGCTTGACGCCATTTCAACCAGCCGGCTGAAATTCTATGTCTAACATCTTCATCAGTGTCACCATCCTTTTGTAGCATCGATCCTAAATACCAAAAAGTATCCTTCTTGGCCACCACTTGCCCATCGAGGCTAACGTCTCCCTCTTCATGCCTAGTCGCGCTGAAATCGTACCTCATGTACTCGGTCTTGGTCCTACTAAATCTGAACCCTTTCAACTCTAACGTGTGCCTCTACCTATTTGTTAGGTTCAATTCTTTTAGCGGGTGTAAAGATCCATTATCGTCTTCTGACGTTGCAGTTTTTGTTTGATTTTATTTGCCAATCACGGTACTCACTAATAATGATATATATTGTTCTTAATAATCCTATAAAACATGTCTGGTTTCAACTAATTTATATGGTTAAATACTTGCTAGTACTATTTTTTTTGCTTGGTGCCACTGCACAACCCAAACATTTCATGGCGTTGTCCTGGTTGGATATAAAAATTTCATGATATTAAGACTCCTTCTGTTCTAAATTATAAAATATTTTGGGTTTTTTAGATTCATTGTTTTTACTACGGATCTAGATATATATTTTGTCTAGATATATAGTAAAAATTAGAGCCAGAATGTCTTATAATTCGAAACGGAGTGAGTACTATTTTTCCTTTTCCAAATTAGCATATGTTTTAATTTGCTCACTCTTAAAGGCTTACTTTTCTTCACAGGCTGAAGGGCGTTGTTTGTACGAGCAGAAGGAATATATAATAGAGACACGATAAGTCACGGGACACTATGGAACCACAGGATGTAACATTTCCACTTAAAGGAGCCTTTGGAACGGTTTACAAGGTAGGATTTGGGTATGCTCGTTTCTTTAAAACAATTTAGTCTAAGCAATTCTAACAAACACATTGTGTGTAGTGCCTTGTTGAACCCATTCACTACGCCAAATTTGCCGATCACTTCCGAATCTAAACTCGGTATTACTGCCAGATCCGGCAGTGCCAAACTTAGGGGTGTTTGATACCAGGGACTAAACTTTAGTCCTATCACATAAGATGTTTAGATGCTAATTAGGAGTATTAAATATAGATTAACTAAACAACAAATTACAAATATGGAGGCTAATTTGCGAGACAAATTTATTAAGCCTAATTAGTAAATATATGCTAATCATGGGTTAATTAAGCTTAATAGATTCGTCTCACTAATTAGTCTACTCCTGTGAAATTAGTTTTATAATTAGTTCATGCTTAGTCCTCCTAATTAGCATCCGAACGTCCGATGTGACACGGACTAATAAACTTTAATCACCGGATTCAAACACCCCCTTAAGACCAGTTGAGCTATACAAACATGTGACTATACAACCGAAGCTATTATTTTAACTACATAATTCCGAACCTTATATTATATGTTTGACACTCTAAACGATCTTAAATCAAAAAGTTATTAACTATAAAGTTATACATCTCGTAAGTACTATAACTTTGATGTTGTCTTTATCTTCATTCAACATAGTTCACTATCTTAAATCCAATCTGAGAACTTATATTGAATATTTAGACATGAAAACCATTTCATATTAAATATATATTTAGACACATCTCCATCCAAGGTCATTTAAAAATTTGAAAATTTAAAATTTAAAATTCAAAATCTGAGAACTTCATATATACATTTGGGCCCCTAAACAATCTCGAATTAATATTCTATCAACTACAAGATTTAGATCTCTCCGAGCTCTATAAATTTGATATAAATAAGTTATGAATATATTTGTGCTGCGACTGTTTTTAAGGTGATTGACTTAGTCAACCACCTAAGAATAGATTTCTAGGCTAGAAATTATCTATTTTCCGAGGCAGTTGACATAAGAAACCATCCCTAGAAATAATATTTTCAGAAGTGGCTCTCTTAAGCCTCCGCCCTTAAAAATAGACTTATTTTTAGTGACGGGTTTACTTAACACTTATACAGTGCTCCTGGAGTTAGTTACAAATGGTTTGCTAAATAAACCATTTATGTAAAAAATAGGAAGCATCTTAAAAAAAATCTTTTTTTACTAATGCTTTGAACTCTAAAATTTTGATGTAGAGCTTTATCTTGATCTGACATCACATAAATAAGTTATGTTTTTTATGCAAAACAATCTATGATTAGCATGTTCTGTGATAACGTGTTCTGTGAAGTAGTCATTTAACATCATATGATCTTACTGCAAAGTGGGAAGAAAATAAAACTTGT
This sequence comes from Saccharum hybrid cultivar R570, assembly GCA_038087645.1. Taxonomy (NCBI): domain Eukaryota; kingdom Viridiplantae; phylum Streptophyta; class Magnoliopsida; order Poales; family Poaceae; genus Saccharum; species Saccharum hybrid cultivar. The sequence continues at coordinate 8,624,979 of JAQSUU010000113.1, forward strand.
AGTCGCCATATTAGGATGTAAAATGCAATAATCTATATCTAATTATTATTAAAGAGCCAAAATTTGTCCTATACCTTTTTTTATCCAACCTCTATTCTATTCTAGCCCAACCACGTGGCCTACTCGCTCCACTCCGGCTCGCCTTCTACCCACAAGGTTGTACGCCCCCTCGCCTGGTCATCGTCCGCCCTAGTCAAGAAATTCGTAAGTCTAATTTCATGGCAAGAACAAGAGTTCTGGTCCTAATCGGAAAGAACTAGAACATACGTAATTCAGACACGTCATAAAAAGCTTTGAGTTCCAATTTTCTTTCCAATTCTTTCTTAGTCACTATTTTATTTTTGACTAGACATATTCCCGTGCGTTGCACGGGAGCCACAAATTTTTTCACGCCTACTGCCAATGACACAATTAGCACTTAATAGTTTTTTGTTAAAAAATCGCTGATGGGGTGATGGAGTCAAACACTTCGATGCCAAGTTTTTTTAAATCCTAAATTCCTCTAAGTTTTAGTTTGGCAACAAAATTTTTGGATACCCTATTCTAAACTTTGGATAATTCATATGTACTTGGTGTCTGCAGACAATCAGATTTAGATTATTCGTATGTACTTGGTGTCCGCACACAATCGGATTCGGACTATTCTTATCCGTATGGATATTAAAAGTGTCTTCCATATCTTCAAATTTCGCAGATAGGAGGGGAGTGGAAAATGTTCTGCACCACTTTCACCTCTTAAATTATCACATACATATTGGAATTAATTAGTGAACCTCATCTTCTAGTCTAACTACATGCATGATGGGCCTAGTAGCTTAATTAGGTACCACGAAGGGCAAGTTAATTGCTATATGTCACCAATCTCAAAGGTCGCCTCATGTAGTGCCACATAGAATTTTTAATGACGTGGAGGAGAGAAAGGAAGGTGAGAGAAAGAGGTGGTTGTTTTATGAAGCAACCATCTCATGAGCAAAAATTTAGAATTATGGGACAATTATTTCACCATTGTATGATTTAGTGTGTTGCCATGCAACTCATAAACCTTCCTTTATTGATTGCACAAATTAAGGATAACTAAATTACTATAAGACAATTTAAAGGACAACCCTTGTATGAGCCGGTTGTTCAATCATCTTATGATAACATGCCATTACATGAGACCATCTCTGAGACAACACCAATGTACTTGCCCTAATGACTAAGGCCCCGTTTGATTTGAGGGTGTTAAAGTTTAACTCTCATCATATCAATGTTCCCTCAAATGCATGGAGTACTAAATGTAGACTAATTGCACGCATGTCGGCATAAATTAGGAGTAATTTATGAGACGAATCTATTAAGACTAATTAGTCTAAGATTGAAAACTTTTTGTCAAATAAAACGAAAGTGCTACGGTGTTTGTTAAACTTTAACTCTTCGAACCAAACACCCCCTAATGCATGCTCTGACACACGCCCGCCTGGCTGGTCTGTTATGTATTGGGTTTGCATGCGACCTGGTTGGCGGGCCCCGAACCCAAAAGGATGGCGGCTGCAGGTAGTAGAAACAGCGGACGTGTCGGCGTCGTTTGGGTAGGTAACAATATCGCACAAAAATCTAAATGACGCAAGGCTTATCCTGATTTGATTTGTTTATTTTCATTTGGAGCGTGGTTTAGAGCGCACGTTAGTAAGGATTTTTTTGGAAAAAAAATAAGAGGGAGCACCGGGCGAGCATGTCACTAGCGCGTGCACGAAATCAGGGTTGTACAAAAAGGTGTCAAGTCTTTTTAGGTGTAGAAGAAGACTAGCAACCGTGCCGACGTGTTGCAATGGAAGAACCCAATACATATAGAATACTTGGGATCATTACTAGACGTGCGTTATTTTAACTCGCATGATCATAGTTCATAAGTCCGGATCATATACGAGATAACGGAGCGAGGGACCCAGTATACATCTTGAGATTCGGACTACATATCGATCAACACTAGGCACAAGTTATTTTTCATCTATGGGATCATTTGGCACAGCTCAGCTTCACTATTGAAGCTATTTTTAGGGCTTCATCTCAACAAGCACCTCTACTGGTGAAGCTAACACTGTTTTGGTGACCTGTTTAACAAAACAGCTCATGGCGAAATTTAAAAAGAGTGAAACGACTATGATGCCCTTTTTTTTATAATTCTTTTCCACCCTCTTCTCCGATTTGTTCTTCTACATCCACTCAACGCATCACATAACGCATCAGATTCGTCGAGGCCCAGCAGCTGTGTGAACACTGCGCGTGCCCCGGCGGCCCTGGTGGCTGCCCGTGCTCTGCGTGCTCCTACGGCTGCGCGTGCGCTGCGAGCTCCAGCAGCCGCTCACATTCTTCTTCGGGTCCTGCGGATGTGACCGCGCGCGCTAATGTTTTCAGATTCATCTCACCCCATTCCTATGTGAGGATTTAAGGAGCTTTTATCTATGAAGCTGTTTGCAAAAGGTCTGCTTGGCAAAAACAGCTAACGCAAGGTCATCACATTTGCTAGTAAAAAAATAGCAAGCACAGACTTTCATTTTTATGCTTATATAATAAAAATGGTAATTTTGTATATTGACTAAATATCACATATATATCTTTAACAGGGAGTGTTTCAAAATGGCAAGGAAGTTGCTGTGAAAAAGCTTCGTTACGTCAAACCATATCCTGACTATAAGGAGTTTAAAACTGACTTTGACAACCTCATGAAGGTTAAGCATAATAACATTGTACAAGTTCTTGGGTATTGCTTTGAAACAGACGAAATACGTATGGAGTACGAGGGAAAAATGATCTGTGCTGAAGAGACAGAAACAACACTCTTGGTTGAGTATTTGCACAATGGAAGCCTTGGAAAGCATCTTTTTGGTATGGTGCTGCTCCATTTTCGATATGTCCTGAAGGAATAATATTTCCTATATATTCACATTTATTGGATTTATAATCCATTCGTATATTATTGCAGATGGATCTGATGGACTTGATTGGCACACACGATATAAAATTATTAAAGGGACTTGTGAGGGTTTACAATATATTCATGAGCAATCTCTTTGTCACTTAAACTTAAAACCTGATAACATATTACTAGATAAGAACATGGTGCCAAAGATAGATTTTGGTTTGTCAAGTGTCATCTTTAATGAAGAACTCACAAGGATGGATGAAGAACTCACAAGGAGCACACAAATTAGTCGAGGATCAATGTAAGTGAAAGATGCCTCCTGTAAACCTATCCATTTTTCTAACCCATAAATGTATGTGTTACAAATTCAGTGTATGTTATGGAATGTAGGGGGTACCAACCACCAGAATACATTGACAGAGGTGAAATCTCAAATAAGTTTGACATATTCAGCTTGGGTGTCATAATGATTCAGATAATATCAGGACCCCAAGGATACTTCAAATATGCAGACATACCTAATGACGAATTCATTGATCTAGTGAGAAATGATATATCTCTATACAAGATCAAGAAATTTATATCTAATGCTCTTATTGTTTACATTTCAATAGTATCAGCCTAACTTGACAATTTGATTTCTCAGGTAAGAAAAAACTGGAGAGACAGGTTGCAGGCAACAGCTTAGTGGCTCCTCGCTTGAAGCATATTGCTGCCAAGTAGAGACATGCTCTCAGATAGCATTCAACTGCTTGGAGAAAGATAGCCAGAAAAGGCCCGACATAGTCGAGATCATCAATAAGTTGAATGAGATCGAAAATGACATTGACAAGGTAATAACATTTCTGTATTTAGTTTTGAGTGCAAAGTTACTTTGTAAAGGTATGCAATGAAACATAGATAATCAGTACATCATTTCACCACTTGTGCAATCATGTTGTCACTTCATTTCATAATACCTTCCTAGCAGAATATATCATCTAAAAATCCTTAATAGAGTAGCCCGTACAATTGAGCATCAACATTTGGTTTCCAGCGATTGGCAAGTCCGAGTCAATTAAGATGATGTAGACACCAAAGGTGGTAGCTGCGGGAGGGAACATGCTTCGATCGAACCTAACAATCAAAATAATTTATTTTGGAGGTGGATTTTACTAATCATGAAAAATGAATATAATGCGATTGTATACAAATTTATCTACAATTGCTATTGCTATATGGAAAAAAAACGTTGTTGAACAAAGCAGGGTTCTTTAATTTTTTTTTTGATTTGCAAGTGAAAGAAAAGGCAAGTTAACAGATATTCACATAAATGAAATCCTCAAAATATTCAAAGCATTAGCAAAATGGCCAGCCGAGTTGCATGTCGGAATTAAAAATATATCTATATCAGCAATAAAACTCATATATCTAAGAAAAACACATTTATCTTCTAATTAGTAGTGTGATTTATTAGAAAACTTATTTTTTTATGATTTTTATAATTCTAAAACTACTAACTGATATTTTATCTGTAACACCCTGAACTTTTGAATGTTTTTAATTAGGGAATTTGAATTACTTACGCAATTTTGTGAGCATTTTAACCTAGCAAAATAATAATTTTTGTTTAAATAAAATCAAATATAGGGATTAAATAAGTGTTTGTGCATACATGCCGATGCATAATTTTTATTTGTGTGATTGGTTTTTATTTCAAGAAGAAAATGATTTCAAAAATCATTTGAAAATGTATTTGAAATATTAGAAAAAAGAAAAGGAGATAGGAATTTATTTTTTTTTCCCTGAATTCGGTCCGAAGGCCCGGCTTCCCCTCTCTTCTTCTTGGGCCGCTCGGCCTCCTCACCCGCGGCCCAGTCGTTGATTCTTCCCCCGCGCTGTGTATTGGGCCGAGCCCAGCTCGTCCAGGCCCGCGAGCCGAAGCTGCCGCGCCCTCCCCCTCTCCTCTTTGGCTGACACGCCGGGCCCACGCGTCAGGGTCTTCCTCTTCCTTCCGTCGTGTTCGAGCTGGACACCGGTGTTGGGAGTCCGGTGCCGCCCCGATTTTCCCTCCCCTTGGCTTGCTCCTCACGTCGCGCCCCTCATAAATAGCGCCCGGCCGCACCTATCTCCCCACGTCACGCGAATCACGCCCTCGCCATCGAGCTCTAGCCACCGCAACCCTAAGCCCGCCACCGCTCGAGCTCGGGAAACCCCGCTTGGAGAAGCCGCGCGCCATCCGGCCCGTTTCTCTTCTTCGGTGAGTGCGGTTGAAGCTCCTCTTCCTTCCCGTGACGATTTTTGAGTCGAATTTTGGTTTCTAAGGCCACAATGTGTGTCACCGCCGTGTACAGGAGGTCGCCGTCCGCCATTGTTAGCCACAGGGAGCTTTAGATCGATTTCCGTCGCCCTAACCGGTCTAGGTGAGTCCGCAAGCCTCTGTTCTCGCCTCCGGTATATTCGAATCAAAGAATAGTGCGCTAACTCGCCGGATTGCTCAACGCCGGCGAGCCGCCGGCCAAATCGCCGCCGCCGGTCACTGTTGGTGGCCGGATTTCCCCCTCACTCTCCCCCGATCAAATCTCGGCCGTTCGTTTTAGATCTAACGGTCACGATCTCATGATACCCTTTCGGCTGTCACTTTTGCAAAAGAGACCTTAAGTTTCCTTGCTTCTAAACCCGCGATCCATGGCGTATTCACTGGTTTACGTTTTGGTAATTAGAAAACGTAATTTCGTCGGTTTAATTGAAAATACGCTTTCAGCTATTTACAGAATTGCCACTAGGTCTATTTAGGTCATAAAATCTCCGTTTTAACTCCAATTTGATCCGTTCAAGTTGCGTTAGGTTCATAATTTCATATTCTATCTATTAGTACTACTGTATAGTAGATTTTACACTTTTAAAATTCGAGGTTAGATTTAATCTATTACTTTAATAAAGTAAATCTTGTTTAAATCATAACTTTTCCGTTTTAGCTCCGATTTGCGTGAACTTCGCGTCTGCGTGATCCTATAGCGATGTAGATTTGTTTTAAAAACTTTTCATCTTATTTTACTACTGTTGGTGTATTGTTCTAATTGTAGCTTTGTTTGCTTTGCATGATTGCCCTGGATGATTGTTGTTGACATGTTAATCGAGAATAGACGGTGATCAGTTTGTTGGTGATCAAGAGTACTTTTACGAGTCGGATCATCAGGATCAGCTAGATCAAGGCAAGTATAGCATGGGATCATCCTTGTTACCTACTCACTTTAATTCACTTAATTCATGCTGCATGTGTCTCCTTGTTAAGGATGCCGTAGTATTGATCTTGTTCCTTGAATCCTAGGGTTATTGGCATTGGGTAGTGGCTAGTGCTTACATAAACAATGATCTTGTAATTTGACTAATGATATATGCAATAACTCTAAAAGATGCTTTTTAGCAACAGGGAACAAGAGGGCTAGAGTTATCTCTAGATTCCTCTCCGTAAGGACTTATCTGTAAGCGAACATCCGGGACTTACAGTACAGCTGTGAGGGCTACATGGCTCTGGCTTTAGTCATATAAGAGGACCTTTTCTAGCTTGTTAGTGGTTACCTTTATGGCGCAAGAGGGGTGTGTTCCGGGTTGGGTGTAGTGCGGCTCCTGTCCCTATGAGTATAGGCTGCGTGTCATTGTGCCATATGGAAGGGGGGCTCTACATTCGCAGGCCACAGAAACCTAGCGGCCCTAACTTGTTAGACGAACCTTGGAAAGACTTCATAGTGAAACTTGATTGTCCAATGGGGAGTCATGACCTCGGGCTTTTAGGGATCACGACTCACAGTGAAAGTGTACAACCTCTGCAGAGTGTAAAACTGGTATATCAGCCGTGCTCACGGACACGAGCGGCCTTGGACCCTTACGGAATAGAGATCACTATTAATTTACTTGTTTTTGCTATTCATTATTCTCTTTACATGATCATATGTTTATTTTGGGAATTTACCCACTTGATGCTACTCAATTGCTTAAAACATGATCAACTAAAAGCTACATGCAGTTGAACCAGTGTCTAGCCTACTTGAGCTACATGAACCCCATGTTACACTTGTTGAGTACTTTTGTGCTCACCCTTGCATTCCCCCACCACAGGATGGAATCCCGAAAGTGCAAATAGTGACTACTACTACTACTTTCCCGAAGATTACTAGACTTGTGGTCAACCAGTTGACGTGCCTGTGCTATGGAGCTAGCTACCACTATATTTATATTATGTTTCCGCTTATTTATGTGAAGACTCTGTGATTCTATTCGTTATGTAATAAACATTTGTGATGATACTATTTATATTTGTCAACTTATGTGTGATTGATCTCTGGGCGCACATAAGAATATGCACTCCATTTGTTCCTTAAAAATGGGTGTGACAGATTGGTATCAGAGCTATGTTGACTGTAGGACGCAAGCCTAGTTAGTAATGGTCGTTTTAGTTCTCTTTTCTTCACTTGTTTCATGCTTACCACTTTACTCTTGATAATTGCTAAATTATTATGCTTCTTTCGCCTCATTCTATTATGAAAATATTGTCTCTAATTCCAACTTACCCTTGGACTAAAATCTGTAGATGCCTCGTGCCCGCAAGACTGCCCGTATCACCACTGGAGGGTACTATCCACCCCGTCCCTTGGAGAAACCAGAAGAGCTTCAGGAGGAACCCGAAGAGCTTCATGAGGAACCCGAAGAGCATCAGGAGGAATTAGAAGACACTACACCAACCCCGCCATCAACACCAGCACAGGCGCTAGAACCAGCTTTGCCTCAGGAGGAAATTGAACCTAAGGAGGAAGTTATCTATTTGAGTGACGATGAAGATGTTGAGCTTGCTAACAACGGAGGACAGCCCCCTTCGCCTTCACCAGGTGGTTCTGCCGAAACTAGAGTGCCATCCCTTCCTATGGGCTGGATTACAAGGATCCATCACAAATCAAGCCATGACACCCCGTCACACCACCGACTGAGTGACATACTTAATGCCTACTTCACGGATTGGGATCCTGCAATTGAGTATGTCTGCTGGGAGCATAAACATCCTTTGGAAGCTACTTATTGGAAGTGCAGTGTGCGCATCTTCGTTAAGAACAATGAGTTGGGCACCTTTTTGCTAGATCGGTGTTTTTCCCATAGTGGACGCCGTGCCACTATAGAAGATGGTATAGAAGATGCAGCCTTTGAAGCATGCTTGGGACTTCGTCACCTTCGCTATGAGATTATGCAAGATGATCCATATTGCTATTTTCCTCGTGGAGATCCGGAGTATGGATGGGTAATGACTGACCCTGGGAATTTGGATTTCGTTCCTCGGGTCATGGTGGATTTTGGTCATGACATGATGGTGACAAATCGTCGGTTGGTAGCCCTGGTTAAAGCTTTGGGAAAAGACGTCAAGAGGTATCAAGAAGTGATAGATGGCTTAAGGATTGACCAAGGCATGGAACCGATCTATGATCATCATGAACACCAAGCCCGTACTTAGGATTTGGAATACCATTTATGTGATAATACGATAGTTCGAGTAGAGTCAAGTTAAGTTGAGTTTGTGGTGTCGTGTGAACTTTGTGTGGTTAGTTGAGTTATTATTGTGTTTATGTGTGAGTTGGATTTTCCATGTAATGAGTGCTGGAGCTTTGTGGGCCTGTCTACAAAAGTTTCAAGTTATACAATATTAAGTTTTAGTGTGATAAATAAATAATTTAGTTGGGTTAACTTTTCTCCCTGTTCTGTCTTTTCTGGAGCGATCTGTCTTTCCTTTTATGCTTAAAATTAACTGATCAGCGAAAAATTCTGAAATTTTTATGAGAGAATCTAGACCCACGTACCTTTCCAATGCCTCTGGAATCAACTTTTTATCTATTCTGGATCATGAGTTATAATCGTTACAAGATGAAGTTACTGTGCAGTCTGGAAGTCAGAAACAGTTTCTGTTGTGTTCTGTTTTTGGGTAACTTCGTGACAGAATCTGGAAGTATGAGTTAAATAAAAGTTCTAGATAATTTCATAAGCTTTCCAACCATGTAAAGAACACCTCTACTGGATATCTGTAACTCGAGATAGGTTTGTTTTACCGAACAGCTGAAATTGGGATGTGTCCAGAAAATTTTCAGATTCTAATCTCTATCTCTAGAATTGTCTATTATGTGGTAATCTCTAAGATTTGATACTAAATTGGATAACAGATGTCTGGAAGAGGATGAGGTCGAGGCCGTGGTCGTGGAATTGGACCAACACCTACTATTCATGAGCTTTTGGCCATACAGACACAGCTAATGGAAGCTCTGGTGAACAATCAGCAAAATCAGCCAGTTGGAGGAGCACCTGCGCGAGATAAGCGTGGAGAATTTTTGAAGGGTCATCCCCCAGTGTTTACACATGCCTCAGATCCACTGGAAGCTGATGATTGGCTTCGTGCAGTAGAGAAGCAGCTTAACATTGCTCAGTGTAATGATCAGCAGAAGGTGTTGTTTGCTTCGGGACAACTTCAAGGAGCAGCTCAAGATTGGTGGGATTCATATCAGTATGGCCGTCCTGCCAATGCCCCCGCCATAACTTGGCAGGAGTTTACCGAGAGTTTTAGGTCCTACCATATACCAGAGGGGGTGATAGCATTGAAGGCAGAAGAATTCCGCAATTTGACACAAGGATCTATGCCTGTGGCAGAGTATAGAGACAAGTTTGCTCAGTTGTCACGTTATGCGCCAAATGAGGTGGCCAATGATGCTGATAAGCAGCGACTTTTCTTGAAGGGTCTGCATGATGGTCTTCAACTGCAGCTAATGTCTAATGCTTACCCAGATTATCAAACTCTAGTGAATCGCGCTATTGTGGTGGATAATAAGCGCAAGGAGATGGATGCTAAAAGAAAGAGACTTCAGGGACAGATATCTGGGAATAACACTCGCCAACGTACTGGTTATCAACAAGGTTTTCAGCAGAGGTATCCACCCAACCAATGGAATCGTGGTCAACTTCCTCCACGTAATCAGTTTCTGCAACGTCCTCCTTATCAGTCGCAGAATGGCAATCAACGCTCTCAACAGCAGAATGGGAACCAGAATCAGCGACAGAGTACCCCTAACAACACCCCAATGAAGACTAGTGCTCCTAATACTCCAACCAAGTGCTTCCGTTGTGGAAGGGAGGGTCACTTGTCTTATAACTATCCTGAGAAGGCTAACCAGCAAACTCCTCAGAAGCAGAATAGTAATCAGAAGCCACCATACTACGGGAAGGTGACTCACTTGTCGGAGGAGACTGCAATGTCGGAACCTGAAGTTATGCTCGGTACGTTCGATGTCCACTCCATCCCTGCCACTGTTCTTTTTGATTCTGGAGCTTCGCATTCATTCATATCTCAAATATTTGTTAAGACAAATAGCATTCCTTTGTGTGCCATGAAAAACCCTATACTAGTTAACTCGCCTGGGGGTAGTATGCAAGCTTCCTATCAATGCCTCCCTATTAGTTTAAATTTAAGGGGGGTAGAGTTCAAAGTGAGTCCTATAGTGTTGAGAACAGCTGGGATTGATCTTATACTGGGATTAGACTGGATGAAGCAAAATCAGGCAGTGATTCAGTGTAAGGAAAAGGCAGTAGCCCTGACAACACCGAAGGGAGATCGCATTAGTGTGGAGATTGTAGTGCAGAAGCCGCAGACAGCTACAGTAAATCGACTTGATGATAATGCTAATCAAGAGGATCCAGTTGTGGATGAATTTCCTGATGTGTTCCCCGACGACTTGCCAGGTATGCCACCCGACCGTGACATTGAGTTTATTATTGAATTATTGCCTGGAACTGCACCTATAGCTAAGCGTCCATATAGGATGGGGGTTAACGAATTAGAAGAACTTAAGAAACAAATAAAAGAATTGCAAGAGAAAGGTTTTATTCGTCCTAGCTCATCACCATGGGGAGCTCCTGTGATCTTTGTGGATAAGAAGGATGGTTCTCAACGGATGTGTGTTGATTATCGGTCACTCAACGAGGTAACTATCAAGAATAAGTACCCGCTGCCAAGGATTGATGATTTGTTTGATCAGTTGAGAGGTGCTTGTGTGTTCTCCAAGATTGACCTTCGCTCTGGCTATCATCAGTTGAAGATTCGTGCCACGGATATACCTAAGACAGCATTCACCACCCGATATGGTTTGTATGAGTATACAGTAATGTCCTTTGGTTTGACTAATGCTCCTGCATACTTTATGTATCTGATGAATAAGGTATTTATGGAGTATCTTGATAAGTTTGTAGTAGTGTTCATCGATGATATCCTGGTATACTCTAAGACTAAGGAAGAACATGTGGAACATTTGAGGTTGGTCCTGCAGAAGCTCAGAGAGCATAAGCTCTATGCTAAGCGTAGCAAATGTGAGTTTTGGTTAAAGGAAGTTGCTTTTCTGGGTCATGTGGTCTCTAATGGTGGAATATCAGTGGATCCTAGCAAGGTAAAAGATGTGTTGAATTGGAAACCGCCAACTGATGTGGGAGAAATTCGTAGTTTCTTGGGATTGGCTGGATATTATAGAAGATTCATTGAAGGGTTTTCTAAGCTTGCCAAGCCAATGACGGCGCTGTTGGAAAAGAATGCTAAATTTGTGTGGTCTGATAAGTGTCAGGTTAATTTTGAGGAGCTGAAGAAACGATTGACCACAGCCCCGGTGTTAGTTTTGCCAGATTTGAATAAGAGTTTCTCTATATATTGTGATGCATCTCGTTTGGGTCTTGGTTGTGTGCTTATGCAGGAAGGCAAAGTAGTAGCATATGCATCTCGACAATTGAGGAAGCATGAGTTAAATTATCCTACCCATGACTTGGAGTTAGCAGCAGTGGTGCATGCCTTGAAGATATGGAGGCATTATTTGATTGGACATAAAAGTGATATTTACACTGATCATAAGAGTTTGAAGTACATTTTCACTCAATCAGGTCTGAACTTGAGACAACGTCGTTGGTTAGAGTTGATTAAGGATTATGATCTGGAGGTACACTATCATCCGGGTAAAGCTAATGTGGTTGCTGATGCCCTTAGTAGAAAGAGCTATGCTAACGAGGTACAAGTAATGCCGATGTCAAATGAGTTATGTGCTGAGATTGAGCATCTAAACTTGGGTATTGCTGTTAACGCAGTGGAATTAGTAGTGGAACCTATGTTAGAGCAACAAATACGCGAGGGTCAGTTGACGGATGGCAAGATAAAGGAGATAGTAGGGAATATACCGAAAGGTAAAGCCCCTGGATTCCGGTTGGATGACAAGGGAACCCTATGGTTTGGAAAACGATTATGTGTGCCTGAGGACAAAGCTATAAGAGGAGCAATCCTACGGGAGGCTCATGAGTCCGCTTATTCTATTCATCCTGGAAGTACTAAGATGTATATGGATTTACGAGAAAAGTATTGGTGGCATGGTTTGAAAAGAGATGTTGCAGAGTATGTTGCACTATGTGACACGTGTCAGAGGGTTAAAGCTGAACATCAAAGACCTGCAGGATTGTTGCAACCGATGCAGATACCCGAGTGGAAGTGGGAAGAAGTTGGTATGGACTTCATAGTAGGATTACCACGCACTCAGAGGGGTTTTGATTCAATATGGGTTATAGTGGATCGTTTGACTAAAGTCGCTCATTTTATACCAGTTAGAACTACGTATTCCAGTGCAAAGTTGGCAGAGTTGTATTTGGAAAGAATAGTAAGTTTGCATGGAGTTCCAAAGAAGATAGTGTCTGATCGAGGTACCCAGTTTACATCGTATTACTGGCAGAAAGTACAAGAGTCATTAGGGACTAAGCTGAATTTTAGCACAGCATATCATCCTCAGACGGATGGGCAAACAGAAAGGATTAATCAGATATTGGAGGATATGTTAAGAGCTTGTGCTTTGCAGTATGGTACAAGTTGGGACAAGAGTTTGTCGTATGCAGAGTTTTCCTATAATAACAGTTATCAGAAAAGTTTACAGATGGCACCCTTTGAAGCTTTGTATGGTAGGAAGTGTAGAACTCCATTGTTTTGGAATCAGACGGGAGAGAGTCAAGTATTTGGTCCTGATGTGCTTAAGAATGCTGAGAAACAAGTAAGAATGATTCGAAATAACTTGAAGGCAGCTCAGTCTCGGCAGAAAAGTTATGCCGATACTCGACGGAGAGAGTTGACTTTTGAAGTGGGAGATTATGTTTATCTGAAGGTGTCGCCTATGAGAGGTGTGAAAAGGTTTAATCGGAGAGGAAAGTTAGCACCGAGGTATGTCGGTCCTTTTAAGATTTTAGAGAGGCGTGGTGAAGTGGCATATCAGTTGGAATTGCCTGAGAGTTTAGCAGGGGTGCATGATGTGTTTCATGTGTCACAGTTAAAGAAATGTCTGCGTGTACCGGAAGAACAAATACCGTTGGAAGGACTCACTGTTAAGGAAAATCTTACTTATGAGGAGTATCCTGTGAAAATTTTGGAGACAGCGGAAAGAGTTACCCGAAGCCGAGTTATAAAGATGTGTAAAGTTCAGTGGAGTCGGTATTCGGAAGCAGAGGCTACGTGGGAAAGAGAGGAAGATTTAAGAAAAGCATACCCACAGTTGTTTGAGTAAGCATCGTCCGAATCTCGGGACGAGATTCTTTTAAGGGGGGTAGAATTGTAACACCCTGAACTTTTGAATGTTTTTAATTAGGGAATTTGAATTACTTACGCAATTTTGTGAGCATTTTAACCTAGCAAAATAATAATTTTTGTTTAAATAAAATCAAATATAGGGATTAAATAAGTGTTTGTGCATACATGCCGATGCATAATTTTTATTTGTGTGATTGGTTTTTATTTCAAGAAGAAAATGATTTCAAAAATCATTTGAAAATGTATTTGAAATATTAGAAAAAAGAAAAGGAGATAGGAATTTATTTTTTTCCCTGAATTCGGTCCGAAGGCCCGGCTTCCCCTCTCTTCTTCTTGGGCCGCTCGGCCTCCTCACCCGCGGCCCAGTCGTTGATTCTTCCCCCGCGCTGTGTATTGGGCCGAGCCCAGCTCATCCAGGCCCGCGAGCCGAAGCTGCCGCGCCCTCCCCCTCTCCTCTTTGGCTGACATGCCGGGCCCACGCGTTAGGGTCTTCCTCTTCCTTCCGTCGTGTTCGAGCTGGACACCGGTGTTGGGAGTCCGGTGCCGCCCCGATTTTCCCTCCCCTTGGCTTGCTCCTCACGTCGCGCCCCTCATAAATAGCGCCCGGCCGCACCTATCTCCCCACGTCACGCGAATCACGCCCTCGCCATCGAGCTCTAGCCACCGCAACCCTAAGCCCGCCACCGCTCGAGCTCGGGAAACCCCGCTTGGAGAAGCCGCGCGCCATCCGGCCCGTTTCTCTTCTTCGGTGAGTGCGGTTGAAGCTCCTCTTCCTTCCCGTGACGATTTTTGAGTCGAATTTTGGTTTCTAAGGCCACAATGTGTGTCACCGCCGTGTACAGGAGGTCGCCGTCTGCCATTGTTAGCCGCAGGGAGCTTTAGATCGATTTCCGTCGCCCTAACCGGTCTAGGTGAGTCCGCAAGCCTCTGTTCTCGCCTCCGGTATATTCGAATCAAAGAATAGTGCGCTAACTCGCCGGATTGCTCAACGCCGGCGAGCCGCCGGCCAAATCGCCGCCGCCGGTCACTGTTGGTGGCCGGATTTCCCCCTCACTCTCCCCCGATCAAATCTCGGCCGTTCGTTTTAGATCTAACGGTCACGATCTCATGATACCCTTTCGGCTGTCACTTTTGCAAAAGAGACCTTAAGTTTCCTTGCTTCTAAACCCGCGATCCATGGCGTATTCACTGGTTTACGTTTTGGTAATTAGAAAACGTAATTTCGTCGGTTTAATTGAAAATACGCTTTCAGCTATTTACAGAATTGCCACTAGGTCTATTTAGGTCATAAAATCTCCGTTTTAACTCCGATTTGATCCGTTCAAGTTGCGTTAGGTTCATAATTTCATATTCTATCTATTAGTACTACTGTATAGTAGATTTTACACTTTTAAAATTCGAGGTTAGATTTAATCTATTACTTTAATAAAGTAAATCTTGTTTAAATCATAACTTTTCCGTTTTAGCTCCGATTTGCGTGAACTTCGCGTCTGCGTGATCCTAGAGCGATGTAGATTTGTTTTAAAAACTTTTCATCTTATTTTACTACTGTTGGTGTATTGTTCTAATTGTAGCTTTGTTTGCTTTGCATGATTGCCCTGGATGATTGTTGTTGACATGTTAATCGAGAATAGACGGTGATCAGTTTGTTGGTGATCAAGAGTACTTTTACGAGTCGGATCATCAGGATCAGCTAGATCAAGGCAAGTATAGCATGGGATCATCCTTGTTACCTACTCACTTTAATTCACTTAATTCATGCTGCATGTGTCTCCTTGTTAAGGATGCCGTAGTATTGATCTTGTTCCTTGAATCCTAGGGTTATTGGCATTGGGTAGTGGCTAGTGCTTACATAAACAATGATCTTGTAATTTGACTAATGATATATGCAATAACTCTAAAAGATGCTTTTTAGCAACAGGGAACAAGAGGGCTAGAGTTATCTCTAGATTCCTCTCCGTAAGGACTTATCTGTAAGCGAACATCCGGGACTTACAGTACAGCTGTGAGGGCTACATGGCTCTGGCTTTAGTCATATAAGAGGACCTTTTCTAGCTTGTTAGTGGTTACCTTTATGGCGCAAGAGGGGTGTGTTCCGGGTTGGGTGTAGTGCGGCTCCTGTCCCTATGAGTATAGGCTGCGTGTCATTGTGCCATATGGAAGGGGGGCTCTACATTCGCAGGCCACAGAAACCTAGCGGCCCTAACTTGTTAGACGAACCTTGGAAAGACTTCATAGTGAAACTTGATTGTCCAATGGGGAGTCATGACCTCGGGCTTTTAGGGATCACGACTCACAGTGAAAGTGTACAACCTCTGCAGAGTGTAAAACTGGTATATCAGCCGTGCTCACGGACACGAGCGGCCTTGGACCCTTACGGAATAGAGATCACTATTAATTTACTTGTTTTTGCTATTCATTATTCTCTTTACATGATCATATGTTTATTTCGGGAATTTACCCACTTGATGCTACTCAATTGCTTAAAACATGATCAACTAAAAGCTACATGCAGTTGAACCAGTGTCTAGCCTACTTGAGCTACATGAACCCCATGTTACACTTGTTGAGTACTTTTGTGCTCACCCTTGCATTCCCCCACCACAGGATGGAATCCCGAAAGTGCAAATAGTGACTACTACTACTACTTTCCCGAAGATTACTAGACTTGTGGTCAACCAGTTGACGTGCCTGTGCTATGGAGCTAGCTACCACTATATTTATATTATGTTTCCGCTTATTTATGTGAAGACTCTGTGATTCTATTCGTTATGTAATAAACATTTGTGATGATACTATTTATATTTGTCAACTTATGTGTGATTGATCTCTGGGCGCACATAAGAATATGCACTCCATTTGTTCCTTAAAAATGGGTGTGACATTATCGTGATCGGATAAGAAGTATGTTTGGTACTCCATGGAGTCCACAAATTTAAGGCACTCTAAAGATTTCAATCGGGACAAATCAAGTAGGGAAAGAATAGTCCATGGATAAAGGAAAAGAGCTCCCTAGCAGTCCCCTAATGATTCATTCCCAATAGGATAAAATTGGTAGTCACCAATACAGCTTTTTTAGTTTATTAGTGGAGTTGTGCAGTAGATTTCAATACACCAACCCCATTATACACCTTACATATGGGCCCCACGTGTCAGTGGACTCTCCCACCTCTCTATTTGTTTTTGTTGCTGTGTTGTTGCCGCCGACCATCCTTCTCTTTCCCACCATGACCTTCTTCCCTCTCCTCCTACCACTGCTCATCGACGCTACTCTTGCATAGCAGACGCCGATTGGGACAAGGTTGGCAGTGGCCCACTACGCCGATTGGTGTTAGTGATATGGACACAGGCTACCTCATCGCCTACAAAGGAGTTCATTCCAAGTAGGGCTGCCCGAGGTAGTCAAATATAAGGCCCAACCGAGACGGAGTACATTTATCAAACTTGGTGGATAAGCAACCGGTCGAATGGACCTTGGAGATCAAGATATATCGGAAATAACTGATTCTATCAGATAGATTTACTTGTACCTGAATAGAAAACCTATATATCAACCAAATGGATCTAATCTGTAACCCTAGCTCCCAGACTATATAAGGCGAGGCATGAAATCCCTATTCGGCTTGAATCATATGTCATTGCAACCCTATCAATTAGGCTCCCGTAGCCACCAGTGCCCCCTGTAAACAACAAGCATATATATGAGATAAAAGATCTATTCTTCACTAGACGCAGGATATATACAAGATAAGAGATCTATTCTTCACTAGACACAGGGTATCCTGTATCTAAACTGGTATAAATCTATGTCTCTTGTGCTACTTATCTAATTTTCTTTGTGCGATTTGCTGATCTTCAATGTCGGAGCTTACTCCTTCGATAATTGGCGTGTGAGGTAGGGGTCTTGGTGCACAGATCTATTCCTAGTGTTTCATATGGGGATCATCTTTAACTTCTGCCAACTGTAACAAGCTTCACCCGGGCGACTAGATCTCCTTCGTCAGCGTGGACACAATCGTAGATCGCCTCAGGAACCAGCACCTGTAGGATCCTGAACCCGTCGTGCATCCTCCATCTGCAACTTTCTGAAACTGTAGCACCTTGAAATTGTTTCTCGCCAGGCTCACGAGGATGATGTGGCTGCCAGTGCTACTCAGCATAAGTTGTTGTGGTTTATGTGCGGCACGTACACTTTGCAAAAATACATTGGCCCGTCACATGGACCTTTACGCCAGGGGATTCTTCACCAACTTCGGCCACGAGCACATCCTTGATCCGGACATCGACTTCCTGCGGGGATCCATCTACTGGGTTCCGAAGCAGGCCAGGAGGAGCTACCGCGTGCTATCCTTGTCAATTTCCCAATTGGCCTATGAAATCTATCACACATGATTTGCACGTTGCATAAAAAATGTAAGAAAGATATTTTCATGAACTAAAAATCAAAAAATATTCTTGGAATTAGAAGAGTAGCCCGCGAAGTTGCATCTCCATACTTGAAAATATTGTTATATATATGCACAAAAGAGAACTCATATAGATAAGAAAAGAACAGTTATACTTGCTATAAAACTGGCCCTACTAAAATAAGTAACGGATGTGGTTCTGTCCTTGTTTTTGTTAGTGATTAATTATTTTTGACTTTTCTTCTTTTTACCATAGTGTAAATTTATAATTCTAATACTATTACTGTCGTTGAATCACCATCTGTTTTTTATACTACCTCTATCCTAGAAAGGATATAATTCTAAATTTGTTCTAAGTCAAAGTACCATAGGTTTCACTAAGTTTGTGAACAATAATATCGATATCTATGACTTTAAATAGATATAATATAAAATATAATCTATAACAAATTAATAATAGTTATTTAGTATGATAAATATTAATATATAAATATTTATACAAAATATGTCAAATTTAAGATAGTTTGACATAGCACTATATGCTAGCATTGTACTTTTCTCAAATGGCCGGAGTATATAGCAGTACGCTACACGTGCTATGCAAATGTAGCATTATTGAAGTGGTGTTGACGCTAAGTCAGATCAACACACCAATAAGGTAGATCGCTCGTGGCCACATACAGCATAAATATGTAGCGGAGGTAGGTTTAAAGGGCAAGGCTGATTCGATGCTCGTTCATCACACGAAAACCGAAGACCCGTCCGGGAGGCTCATAGCGGTAGTGACATAGAATGGGCAAGGCCATCTCGAACAACCAGCGAATCTCATCGAAAAAATGCTAGATAGTAAGAAGGTTGGAAAAGTTAGGATTTATGGGATTATAAAAAAGTCAAGATAGATTGTTTTTTTTACGATTGGATAGATAGATCTCAATCGGCCGTGATCTTGTTATAGAAATTGAGGTAGTCTTATCGCAGTGGAAAACTTATTCTATATATAATTAACGGGAACTGCTCCAATACTCCTCCTCTAGAAAATTGCACACAGATCGTGATCTCCGCCTAGTACGATCCACTTTCTGCGGCGTCAGTATTTCCTTTGCGCCGGAGCTGCCACCGCCGCCGCATCTGCTCGTCGCCCGGCCTCCACATCCCTACGCCTCATTCTCCATTAGCCCTTGCTGCCGCCACTGCATCCTTGCTCACCCTCTTTGACTACCTCGTCGATAAAGAGGGCAGGCCGGCCATGACTACCTGCCTGCTGGAGTGCTGGTGCGCTCGTGGTCTTGTCCACCAGGCGAGCATCCAGACGCCGCAACCAGCCCTCAACTCCCACCAGCGCGGCGCCTCATGGTGCCGCTCAGTAATTTTAACGTACCATCTGCAGTGATAGGTCATAGCTGTGAACTGCTACTCGCCGGGGCCTGTTTAGTTCTTAAAATTTTGCAAAATTTTTCAAGATTCTTCGTTACATCAAATCTTTGGACGTATGCATGAAGCATTAAATATAGATAAAAAATAAAACTAATTACACAGTTTTGACGAAATTCACGAGACGAATCTTTTAAGCCTAATTAAATCATGATTGGACACTAATTATCAAATAACAATGAAAGTGCTACAGTACTATTTAAAAAAAATCGCGAACTATACCAGGCCTCCTTAGGAATAATTCGTCCTCTGTACGTGTCGGAGAAAATTCAGAGAACCGAGCTTACTAACAGAATATTGCAACAGAGTACGTACAGGATTGAACAGTCTAAGTACAAGTTATTACATAGACGCAGAACAGCAAGGTAACTAAATCTCTATAAATACTATTCGAGTACATTTAAAATCTTTAAGTACGACACTGTCCTCCGGCGTGCAAATCGGAGCACGTACATGTGATGCCTGCCACGTGATGCCGCTATCGTGGAGTCTCTTTGGCGACCGCCGTTGCCACATCCAGGGTTAGAAAACCCGGTCGGTAAACCGCGGTTTACCGCGGTTACCGGACTAACCGGGCTGGACCGGTTCCGGTCCGGTCCGGTTAGCTATTCCCCAAATTCAAATTTAAAATTTGAAAAAAAATGCTGAAAAAATTCTTAAAAATAGTTCATGATTTATAGAAGTCAATGGTGTAAAAATTTTTCAAATTCGAGTTCGTTTAGTATTTATTTATTCGTATAGAAGTTTGAAAAAAAAGAAAAAAAACCCGTTCCCGGCCCATTAAGGCCCATGAGGCCCATTAGGCCGCCACGGGCACAAAACGCGCCGGGAGCTGCGGGGGGGGGGGGGGGGGGGGGGGGGGGTCAACGCGCCCAGCACCTTATCCGCTCCCGTCCGCCCCCCGTCCGCCCCCCGCCCGCTCCGTCCGCCCGCCGCCGCCGCTCGACCGCCCCGGAGCGCCGGCTTACCGCTCGGTCCGGGCGGTTTACCGCGCGCCCGCTGCGCCGTCGGTTAGCCAGCCCGGATCCGCGGCTAACCGCCCGGGAGGAGCGGTTTACCGCGCGGTTCGCCGGGCGACCGCCAGGTAAGTTTTTTTTTGTTTTTTTTTCTTTAGAGTAGTATTAGCTTTAGGATTTAGGTATGGTTTATATGTTAGGATTTAGGAAAGATCTAGGATTTAGGTAGAATTTGTGTTAGGATTTAGGATAGGTTTTTGGTTAGGTTTTAGGTAGGATTTACTTTATGATGTTTTTTTTACGATTTAGGATTAGAGGTAGGATTTGTGGTAGGATGTATATTTTAGGTATATATTGTGTGACTTTGTGTATAAATTGTGACTTTGTGTATTTTAGGTATATATTGTGGTAGGATTTAGGATACATTTTATTTAGGTGTGACTTTGTGTTGTCCGTTTATGCAGGTAGACAATGTCAGGCAGAAACAGAGACGTTGTATGGGAGCATGGTGAAAATCTTGCTCCTGGATGGAGATGCAATTATTGTCATGTGACGAAAGCAGGCGGTGGTTGCACTAGATTTAAACAGCATTTGGCTGGGCACGGGGCGGACACCTTGCATTACGACCGTGTGCCACCAGATGTGCGTGCGTACTTTCGGCGAGATCTTGACAGAGCTAAGAAGACGACTGCTGACCGGACTCGACAAAGGTTGGCATGAGAAAAAGCTGCAGCGGAGGGAAACCATCCCCTCGGTGATGATGAATATGAGGCTCAGATGAAGGAAGCACTAAACCAGTCGAGAGCAGAATATGACTACGAGCAGAGGGTGCAACAGAGAGGAGGTAATTACGACCGTGGAGGGGTAGTGGTGGTGGTGGTGGTTCGCATGGTGGGAATCCTATTGAGAGGTTGTTTAGAAGAGCAGGATCACGGAGGGAGACTCCAGTGGAGGTGGAGGACTATCATGTGGCAGCCGGTGGGAGGAGAGGAATGCACCAACAAAGGATTGATACAGGGTCTTGGACGCAGAAGGAGAAAAATGCAAAGGAAGCTATTGGTAAAGCTTGGGGAAAGTTTTTCCATTATGTAGGAATCCCAGGACGAAATGCCAACAATCCGTACTTGGTCAGTGCGGTCCGAGAGACACAGAAGTGGGGTAAGTACCTATACTTGGAGACCTATGGCCTTATGTATCTTTCCATATTCTCATTCTTTGCTTATGGTTTCAGGTGAAGGCATCGCGTCACCCACTGGAAGGGATATTGATGGCAAGTACCTAGATCAGAATGAGAAAGACTTGAAGGATAGGTATGGAAAGTTTCAGAAGGAGTGGCCCAACTTTGGCGTCACGTTGATGTGTGATTCATGGACTGGCCCCACTAAAATGAGTGTCATAAACTTTCTGATTTATTGCAATGGGGTCACATGGTTTCACAAATCCATTGATGCATCTGGAAAAAGTCAAGATGCTAACTATTTGTACAGGGTACCTCCTAAACATAGTTGTCATGTGGTTCTTTTTATTTATATATATATGTGTATATATAATATGTTCTGCTTTTTTTTAGGAGATTCAAAAGGTGGTGGAGGAGATTGGTGCCGAGCATATTGTCCATGTGGTCACCGACAATGGCGCCAACTACAAGAAAGCTTGCAACTCACTAAAAGAGGAGTATGGTCACATTGTTTGGACACCTTGTCTGGCACACACCATCAACTTGATGTTGAAGGATATTGGTAACAGGCCCGATCATGCAGGTATGTTGCAAGTATGCAAGCGAATTTCAACTTGGTTGCACAACCATTCTCAGTTGAATCATATGATGAAGAAAGCAATTGGTGGTGAGTTGGTCAAGTGGAATGGCACTAGATTTGGGACCAACTACATGTTTCTAGAGAGCTTTCATCGAAAACATGAAAAGTTCATGCAGTGGATGGGATCTCCTGAGTTTTTGGAGAGCAACTGGGCACGCACTGAAGAAGGTCGATATGCTCATGTAAGGTTGTCAAACATTCAGTGGTGGGAGGGATTGGAATACATCATCAACACAGTTCAACCAATTTACAAGTTCCTTCGTTTCGCTAATCAAGACAAGCGGCCCAACATGTGTGACGTGGTGTACGAGTACCAGAATTGCAAACAGGAGTTGGAGTCGTTCTTTGGAAGGAATGCGCAAACATGGAATGAATATAGACAGATTATGGACGCAATGATTCGTGACGTGTACATAGGGACGTATGTGGGTGCAGGTATGATAATGACTTATGTTGATTTAGCAAGCTCTATATATTGAATATTTACCGTATGCTTATTTGAATCATATGTTGTAGCTGCTGTTCTAAATCCAAAGCTTACATATAGTTTGGATCCAACTCCAACAATGTTCGGTGGCCTGAAGGAGACATTTCAACAAATGACGGATGTGCAGTGCGCCGTGCTGGCATTGCAGGAGGCTGAGATTTTTTGACAGAAGCTTGGTGAGTTTGGCTCCGAACTGGCGATGAAAATGGCGACGGATCCAAGGACAACCCCATGTAAGAGTACTTTCTACACCCATTTGGTTTCCTATATTGGAACATATAGCTAACATAATGTGTTCCACTTGCAGCGGCCTGGTGGATGATATTTGGTAGAGATACTCCAAATTTGCAGCGTCTTGCTTTGCGGCTTGTTTCACAATGTATCTCCTCCAGTGGATGCGAGCGGAACTGGAGTACTTTTGCCTTGCTGCATACGAAGGTTCGCAATCGGTTGTCGCACAAGAAACTAAACAGGCTTGTTTATTTCAATTACAACCTTCTGCTGCGACTTGCGGATGTGAACCCACCAAGGCATGATGAAGAAGATTTTATCGACCGGTTCGCCGAAGTCTCATTCTATGACCGGAGCAATCCGGTTAGGGAATGGATGGAGTACGGTAGATCTAACCTGCCTCCAATTCTTGATGAGGATTCTGACGAAGTGGACGTCCCTCTGCCATCACATCTTATCAGGTACATTATATTTATATATATACAAATGTGTGTGTATGTCTCACCCTGTATTATGTGATTGATTTTATTTATGTGATTCATTTGTTTGTGTTGGCAGTGACCAAATAGACCCCGAGGATCTACGTCAGGCTACGGGGTATGATTGCATCAGTGATTGGGCCCGTAGAAATGTGGGTGAAAGTCACCTCGGGAAGAGGAAGATGCAGATGGTGCCTCCGAAGGGTCACGACAAGCGTCACCGAGGAAAAGGAAAAGCAGTGACCAGTGACACAGAGACTGAGGATGAGGAATACCAGTCCCAGGATAGTGGTGACGATAACAGTAGTGACGATGACAGTGACAATGACGGTGGTGGTGGGAGTGACGGTGGCGGTGGTGGTGGGACAGACGGTGGTGGTGGTGGGAGTGGGGCTGGTACTATTGGTGCTGGTGGTAGTAGTTATGTAGGTCTTCATTTCACAGGTATCCATTGCACCTACATACACACAATTGTTTCTGTCTATGCCTACTAATTATGGTTGATTGCAGGCGAGACCCAATTCACACATGCTACTCAAGACCGTGACCATGGACAACCGACATCGCAGAGGAGAGCATAAGCACCGACGGACTACGACACTCCACAGTACTCTTCTTCCTCCTACAACGATACCTCACAGCCTACTTATAGCTATCTCATTCCTGACATGACCATGCAGACTCAGACTAGATGGGTGTATGAATGGGAAGACCCCAGTTTTTACAATATGTTAGTTCAAGAATGGGAGACAACAGTAGCATGGATAGGTCAAACTTGGCAAGATTACAAGGCTGCCCTGCTTAGACAGCAAGGTATCTCTCTTATGTCCACCGCCGAATATGAAATGTCGTGCCAACAAGGGGTCTTCCCATACATTCTACGTAGTTGACCATGTGACTATTTGTTTGTGTAAGCGAATATGTATTTGTATGCGACTATATATTGTTACTTTAGTGACTTATGCTATTTATTACCACATTGTGTGGTCTTTTTACATTAATTTGTGCAAAGGAAGTACCAAAAATTCTTTTTATTCATGCAAAAAAAATCTAAACGGTTTGTAGCGGTTACCGCTCAAACCGAGCGGTAACTGTAACACCCCAGGTGTTTATCACCAATTAAGCAGTGGGTTTGAGCTCAAACACGATATATTAAGTGTAAATGATAATGTCAAGGTCAACCTACGGAGATGAGCCTAACTTAAAGTTGGATGCTACATCATTGCTTTACATATAGGCCATCTTCAAAGATATATGTTTGGATGGTGTTATTGCCATATCTTCATGTGTCTCACCTTGATACCTATCTATATTGGTCACTGGAAAAGTTTCGTGAAGTTTGGAATCAAAAAGTCACATAAAATGATAAGTTATATGCTTGTTTGGTTTATAACTGAAACATGTTTCGGAAACAATGAAACATTGCTTTGTACTAATGCAAGTGATGGCCATGAGTGTTTGTAAACACCTTAGGAGTACTTAATTAGTCTTTTGGAACATTTCTTATGTTGGGTGGTTATGCTAATTAAGCACCCAAGTGCTATTTTCCAAGTTGATTAGTGGAGTGATCCAAACTGATCCTTCTGAATCTCCAACTTAGGGTTTGAATCTGTGAAAGTCAACTATAACAAAGTTGTGGCAAATTTTCTAAGCTCCAACTTTGTCAATTGGCTCATCTCATGATTCAGCCTCTAAGTCCCTCAAAAGTACAATTTTCTGTTCTGCTGGAATTCCAATGTTTCCTCAAAACAGATTCTGTTCTTGCTCGTTATCTCCCAAACTATGCTGATCTGGTCTTAGCTCATATAAGAAAAGTTGTAGAGAAATTCCTGAGCTACAAGTTTGTCAATTGGCACTTTGGCTAATTCGGCATAGTTCATGAGCTACAAGGTTTGGAAGTTCCTGCTGTTCTGGGAGCCCAGAAATTTGGCTAAGTCCTGAGTGAGTTTCAGTTTCGGGTACCCTACTTTGGAGCTATGTAGTTTCCTAACCAAGCCGAACTAGTTGATGATTCCTTAATAAGAGTTGTAGTTTAGTTTGAGCACAACAAACTTTGTTTTTGGAGCATATCATGAATCAGCTTGGAAGGAAGTGAAACTGAGGCGTGAAGATCGAATCTGCTGCAGTTTGTTTCAGACTTAGAAATATTCCAAGTCCGGGAATTCCAGCACCAATACTGGTTGACATGCCGCGTTCTCATGTTTTTGTCAAGCAACTTGATTTGATCCGAAAATAGAAGTTGGAGCTAACCCTGTGGAGAAGGTCTAGCAAAAAGTTGCATTAAGTTTGACCAAGTTTTGGCCGTGAATTTTAGGTCAAAGCCGAGCAAGCTTAATCGGATTCAAGTCGCTGACACTGCCACTTTGGAGCATAATTACTTGCTAATCCATAACCCTAATGGCCGTGACCCCTTAATCAAAGTTGGAGAGCATGAGGAGTAGATCAAACTTCATTTTTGGCCCGTTCGCTGATTCAGCCTGGAAACGGCCCAAAAACGCGTTCCACACCGGCCGCACCGTTGCTCGCCACCTGTTCGATGAAATGCCGCGTGCGGGAGCGCGTGGCCACCATGCAGGACAGCAACGCCCCGTCGCCCCGACGCGTGCCTGGCCTCCTCCCTCTTGGCTCTGCTCTAATGTGGAGTCACCTGAGCTCGTCGCCCTCGCTGGCTCACTCTCTGCCGCTTCCCGCTCCCTTCCTCGTGCTGCGCGAGCGCGCTCCGCCATGTCCGCCATGGACGGCCGGCAAGCTCCATGCCGCCGCTGCTGTGCTTTCCCTTTGTCCCAAACGAGCGCATCATCACCATCTCCAGCTCGCGCCGCCCCCGAAGCGCCGCTTTCCGGGCCACCGCGGTCGCCGGAGCGCCCCGCCACCGGAGGTGCCGCGGGCTTGGCCGCCGGCGCACGTGGCCGGACCACCTCGGGCCATCTCGGGCCAAGCCGAGGGCACCGTTAGGTGCGCCTTAGGATGGAGATGCTCCGCCGCCACTCCATGGCCGCCGGCGTGGCCTCCTCCGGCCGGAGCAGCGAGCACCGACGAGCTGCCCTGTTGATTTCGCGTAGGGACCTCGAGCTTGAATTCGACTAAATACAGGGGGGTTTCTGCAGAACCTATGACTCATATGAATAGTGCCGTGAGGACTGCTTTGTAATTATTTTTGCTGAACTTTGGAAATTCATAGTAAATCATAGAAAATTCGTAAAATAGCAAATGATGACTTTTTGGAATCCTTGTGAAATTATCTATCCAGTGGATCTATAATATGGTATGTTTTAGTTTAATGTTTTTGCTGTAAAAATAGATTTTTCAGATTAGGTTTTCAATGCTAGTCACATTTGTCTTTTTCATAACTGTAAATTTGGAGCTCGAATTGAAGTGAAATTTTTTTGGCATCCTACTCCTATGATATTTTATGTGTGGTAAAAAATTGCTTGAATTTTAGTTGTAGTATGAGGGAGTTATTGATTCATCTTGCTCTCACATGAATTCTTGCAATATCTATTTGTCTTTTTCATAGAGGTTGATATACTTGTCCAAATGGCTTGAAATTTTTACAGTAGACTATTGGGAGTATTTGTAGACCACTGTAATTTTTGTAGAATTTCTTGTGCACTTTTGATAGGTGTTCATAATTCCACCTAATTATCTAAATAAATTAAGAAAATGCATTAAAAGAAATTATTTAGGAATAGACAATATGTTTTCTGGTGTTCATTAGTCATGTGTGACATGTTGGTAAAGTTAGTTTTGCCTAATTATATGTTTGCAACATAAGTTAGTATTTATTTCTTGCAAATGTGGTTTCTGGACAGATCTGGGAACTTAGCAAAGTTCTTCATGATAATGTGCTTTGTTGTAAAACTTGTTTATACAAAAGTTGTAGATAATTTATGTATCTAGCTGCTGTTAAAATTTGGTATCATTTGGTCAAGTAGTTTTTGAGTTATAGCTGTTTAAAGTTAGGGTACAGAATTGCTTGCTCTCTGTTTGTCAGGAATAGATTCTGGAACTTTGTAATTTTGACTTATTTAACTTTGGAATCATGCTGTGATGATTATAAATGAAATGTAGAGAATTTCATAAGCTTTCTATAATGTCTTATTGCATATCATTTGGATTTGTAGATCTCCAGTTATGATTAAATTACTCAGCTGTTGGTCTGATGTCCAGAAGGTAGCAATTTCTAGTTCTAGTGCTTTGATTAACTATGCCATACTTGTGTATTGAAGTGTGACACCTATCTTTGATGGTACTTGGTTTAGTACCCTGTGGTCTTATAAGACTTGTGTCTTGATTGATGTGCTTGCAATCTTCTTTGTTATGCCCTAATAAGGTTGAGTTAATTAGCTCTAGGTGTTTATGCAAACTTTAGTATGCTTGTTTGATTACTTTGTTTATTGCACTCCGATGCATTCATACATATGCATTGTTGCACCTCATTTAGGTACGCTAGCTGAAGCACGTAAAGGACCTGATGTGGAGCTAACCAGAAGACGGTGTTTGGGAAACTATCCCGAAGATGGAAGTACTCGGAGTGATGTCTGACAACCACTGACTTGAGTCGGATCCCAGGCAAGCCCCGGAGCATTATAAGCCTCCTACATTCAAAAGAAATTAATTATATATATGTTATAAGTATTGTTGCATTAAGTGGTAGGAGTTGGTTGAAAACCTTGCTGCATTATATCATTCCTTGTCCAGATATATGAATCCCTGAATCCTACATAGACTAGGATCGAATAGATGCTTAGCCCTGCTTTAAGCGGTAGAAGTCAGGTGATTTCCTGTCACCTGCGAGATATAGGGATATCCATATATGGCACGGTTGGCTATATTGCTATCGTGGAATGGAACCATGTGTTAATAAAATGAAATGAGACCGGGCGGGATGACAATAGTGAAGCAACAAGGCATGGAGGTCTTGGGTGTGGATCTATCCCCGTCTGAGTCGTTTAAGGACCGATTCGCTGTACGTCCTTGAGTCATGTTGAACGCAGTCTAACACTTAGTTGGCCGGATAAGTCGTTCCGACCGCGAAGCCGAGTAATATGATTCAGGCCGGGAATCGAATGGTAGGTTGCTTCTTGGAGGAGAGAAAGGATGTGCTTGGGGACATTGGCGTGAGACCAAGGGGGGGTTAGAGTCCCTATCACCTGGCAGAGTGTCGCCCTTGGGGTTGCGACATCATTCGGACCCGCGATTCCTGAATCGTACGAAAGGTGGCTTGTGCGACCCTGGCAGGGGCCTGCGCGGTGAGTGTTAGAAATACCCCTCCAGCTGGATAGGAATTCGATTCGAATCGCCGTCGCTCCCGGTTAGTGAGCACTTGACTTGAGCAGCGGCAACGTAGATTCCATTAAATTGAACGGATGGTTAATTGGATAACGATGGAAAGGTTGCCTCAATTTATACCTGCTATGGTTAATATTGTTTGCTCCTAATAAAGTGAGTGCTCTAGTACAGGTTCTAATATAGATGACAGGTTAATGATAATTAACTTGATGCTTAAGCATTAATGATTACTTATTCATAATAAGCTTTTATGCAAAATGTTGTCAAGCTAGCTCACTTTATATCAGCCTTGCATGATCCTTGGTGTCACCTTATTTCTGGTTTATGACGGGTAAGTCTAGCTGAGTACCTTCTCGTACTCAGGGTTTTATCCCCACTTGTTGCAGGTTGTGCCGTATCTTGGCGACTGCAAGAGTTGGTTGACTCCTGCCTTAGTGGCGGAGTGTGATCACGGGCATGATCCTTCTGAGTTATCTTCTCTCTAATGCTTTTGTTGGAAGTCGACCTTGGTACTGGCATGTATTTGAAATAAGAGAAATGTTAGTTTCAAATTATTTTGCTTCCGCTACTTTTTTAACTTAAGTTGTAATAACTATGTTGAACTCCGATGTATTTTGAATTACTTGTGAAATGGTTGTAACATGTGACTTGTTATGTTGAATCACTACGATCTTGGCTGGTATGTTGATTGGTTTGAAATCCCTCGTGATTTCATTGGACTACCGGGGTTATATGGGCTCAAGTGCGAGAATTTGATCACTTCGGTGATTGTTTTTTTTGTACTTGTGCTCTTATAATTTGGACGGTTCCGTTACAGCTGGTATCAGAGCAAGATTCAACATTAAACTTGTCGTATGTGTATTTAAAACAAAGGTTTTGTTTTATAAAATCAGTTTTATCAACTTATAGCTATATATAGGTTTGTGAAAACTGAATTTTAAATCTAAGTATGCCAGTGGTCAATTTCCTTATGCCCATATAAGGATTATTAGGTGGCTTATATAAGTACTAACTTGGGGTTTTTCATTTATGCATCTACGCCCAGGCCAAGGTATGTATGTGTGATGACTCTTCCACACTATGCTACCGGTGTGTTAGATTAGAGGTAGCCTTCATATATGAAATGGCCATATATGTTGCTAGTTTACTTTTATGCAACGTCGCACCTACGCTCAGGTAAATGTGAGTTGTGAGAGCATGACCGTACAACCTGCTGTCTAGGGGAGAGCTAGTTTTGGTTACTGGATTATTTACATGTTACACACATGTATATATGAAGGTACTTAATTGTGGGTGATTAATGATTCGGGTAGTTTTGGTGCTACATGTATATATACGGGGGTATATGTATATGGGAGTACTTAGAATTTTACTTTCCTACTTTCATTGTGTGCTTTATTGGGGAAATGTTGGGCTGCAATGAAACTTTTCTGCAGGTACGCTAACCACGAATGCGTAAGTCGAATGTAGTTGACGACTAGCTATATATCGAGAGAGTGCGTGTTATGCCACCGACATAGAACGTGATCGCCATCTTAGGTTGGCAATCTTGTGAGGACGAATAGGACGAAGCATGCATCTTCATGATTGTTGCCTTATGCATAGCTATGCTCCTCTCACCCTTATTCTGTATTAAGTAACTTGTGATTGATGTGGTACACTATCTTTCTTGTGTGGAATCAAACAAGAATGCCTTGTTCCATGTTGCTTGAATAGGAAATGCTTGAGAAAAATGTGTGCTTAGCCTTACTAAAAATAAGTGTGGCTACATGCTCGAACTTAGAGTTATCTTCTAGCCTAGCAAAGTGATGGATATGCTGTTCACCCAAGCGTTTGCCAATGCTTTAAACTTCACTTAAGTAATTATGGATTCTCATGAATGAATTAAATTCATGATGGTCCAAGGTAACAAAATTTAGAGCTATTAGAATAACATGTTTGTACGCTCTCTTGTTAAGTAGAACAAAGGCAAGCTTTGTTTTGCTTGGCAAATGTTGGCTGCTAGAATGTTTTCTGTTGTAGTGATGCTTTCATCCTCAAAATGGTGTTTTCTGTAGTTATGGAAAATATCAAAGTTGTAGCTAACTTACTCATCTAGCTTGTCCTAAAATTTCGTGACACTAGGCCTTATCGTTTGGGAGTTACGAATTTTAGAAGTTTGCTATCAGATTTTTCTTATTCTCTAAGCAGATCTGAATGTCTGGTTTGTTTGATCTATGTGCACATGAAATCATGTCTTGGATATAATATAAGAAGGTAGTACTTTTTCTAAGCTTTCCAAAATGTCCTATAGCACTAATTTTAGTGGTCGAAATCTCTAGTTACAAGCTTATAAACTGGAATGACAGAATCTGTTCAAATCTGGGCAGAGATGTCTTCTTTGTCTTGTTTGGCCTTGTTAGATATAGAATCATCTTAATATGATAATAATAAAGTTATAGACAACTTAATAAGCTTTACATAAAGTTAAGGCTCAGCCTTGTTGGGTCCCTAGAACTCCAGTTATGCATTTTTGAAGTTCTTGTTAGTTTTCTGTCCATATTGGTACAGATCTAAAACATTAGCATTTTTGGTCATGTTAATCTATGAATTAGCTGTTGGTATGAATAACTAAAGTGTAGCCATATTCCTAAGCTTTCTAGAAAGTCTAGGATCACCTTTGTGAGATGTCTACAACCTCAGTTATGGTAGAAACAAGTGACTACTGTGCTGCTGTCCAGATTCTGGGCACATGCTAAGTTGGCCTCCTTAACTAACGTTTGTTGGACTAAACTTGTAGTTAGTTCATGCTTGAGATAAATGCTTAGTTTGGGTGAGCCTTGTGCCTTGTATTGGTTGCTTAAACCCATTCGTTTGAATTTTCTCCAATGACTGCTTGATTACGATGTTGTATGTGTGTTTGCTATCTAGGTAGTGCCCTAGTTGTCACCCCGTTTGTCCTCGATGAGCATACGAGTGTCGCATAGCTTTATCCTAGAACAACATTCACGTTACGTAATTGATGGTTGTTGTCTTCAATTAGGTTCTCTCTCTTAGGAGCCTGAGCCTGTAGACGTGGTGATTATCCCTTGAATGTTTGTATCCATGCCTTTGCTTGACCGAAAGTCCAAAGTTTAGTTCTCCTATATGTTTGCATAAGCCGCGGATGTTTTGCAACCCTTTTTGTGAAGACCTTTATCGACTGACCAACCAAGTTAACTTTTATCAACGCTAGCCTTTGACCATGGTTCGTACATTGCCAGTCGTGGAGAACGTACCCAAATCCATGTTGGACCTTCCGGTTACCTATTCCCAAAGGTTAGCTAGTGTGACGTAACGTCTCTCTGCTATGGCATGTAAATCGTTTGCTTGTAAATTCATGCATCAACCTTATCAACTCAAACTATGACTACATATCGGTTTTTGCCCTTGAAATTTGCTTAATCTGTCCCCAACCGTCCCAAGTCTCGAGATGTTCATCAGTCTTGATCTCATGTTGTTGCTCAACATGATTGAATCTCCTGTTAATCTTTTATCTGGTACTTCCCTCGGTGGACGCAAGTCATGCATAGAATTTAAGCAAGAGTCCATTGCTCAGTTGTCTTAAGGAATTGAGCTATGTTCCCTTGTGGTGTGTGTTAATTTTGGATCGCCTCCTCGTTGATTCTAAACCTTGTGACTACCTTTACTTGCTATCCCTCCTTGGTATGGTGCTTGTTCGGACCACCAATCTATGTCATTTGAAATTCCTCATCGGGCGTCTGTTCGGTAATGGTGTTACGATTAGTATTCTGCGGTGCCGCGACGAAACCTAGGGCCTCCTTGTGACCGGCCGGCACATGGTAGTGCTGCTAGGCACGCGCTGGTATCGAGGTTGCTAGTCATAGCCCATTATAGAACTACATCGATGTGGGCTTTCTTGTAAGATGTTCCTTGATTATCTCTCCAAATCGTATCGTAAGATCCATATCTTAGGCCGAAAATAGTGGAACTTCCTTCTAAAGTTGCTAGGAGGAAAATCTTTGAAGAATAGGTCACCGACATAAACATTAACAGACTACAATAGGTGGTAGACAAGTGACTCTACTTCGTTGTTCCAGTATTGATGACCACCACCTAGTGAGCATAGTATCGCATCTTTATTGGATACAAAGGACACACAACATTTAATGTTGGACAAGTCATCCGTTGGATAAGACTCGATCATCACGTTATGCAAGTTTAACCTTTGTATGCATAATGGTCATACAATCGAAATCAACCATCTCTAGAATAACTTCGTATTTACTAACTTCAATGGCAACCATCTGTTCTGCATCAACCACAGTTATTGTAATCAAGAGTGAAAATTTGGAGCTTTTTAGTGTTGAGAGACAACTGATTAGTTACCAATAGGAAGGTTAATCTCCAGCTAGGTAACGACTCTTTGGTAGCTACGAAGGCTATGTTTTACAGAGCAATAACCAACAAGAAGTTAATCAACTAGCCAACAACTTGAGAGATATTCTATCTTCTAGAGCCATTGTGACCAAGTCAATTCCGTCTTGGACAATCACACAGATAGTGCAAGGTGTTCTATCAGCTAAAGCGAAGAATCAGATAAAGCATGACCTAGTTTCAAATTAGTATCCACGTGCCCTTAGGTGCTCCAAATGGTTTGTTCATCACTCTATTGGACGATCTCTTAAGTGGTCTTAAGGATCCTGTTGTACACCCTTTCGCTTTGCTTTTATGTTCTCTCATCAACAATTATTGGGACAATCAAGGGTTCTCCGAGTAAATTTGCAATTCGAAAGCAATTTGAGAAGTGTCAAACAACAAATTTCCTATCTTAGAGCTGCTGTTTGATCCCAAAGAGGAAGCCTAAGGTGAAAATTGGCCTGACGAAGTTGTTATGCTGCAAGTCAACTCAACTTCCAGTACAACTAAGTCACCAAGGAAAATTTTACTCAATCGCTTGGTGGTAGACTACTTCCTGCGGTTTAGTGAATGTTTACAACTTTTGTTGTCCTTAAGGTCTCGCTACATCTTTCTTTGGGAATTATTTTCCAATGGTGACATACTTTTGTATCTTGTAAAGGTTTTTATCCAAGAGGTTGCATCTGATTCAACCCAGATAACTGTTTTCTTTGGATAAAAGGATCTTTTAGATAGTTGTTGGCAGAAATACGAAGCCGACAAAGTCAGCTATCACACTCACTAATCCCTCAAACAGACCCAGATAATACAGTGTTGTCATCAGAGAAAGAGAACTGCACACATGGAACCTCAAGTAGTTTTCCATTAGTTGGTGTCTAAATGAATAAACATTTACGACCAACATAGACCCTGTCTATTGGTTAGTTAGTATCCTATAGCCTCAGAGTATGTTTGTCGTCTATGATCTTACCCTTTTGGAAAGTTGTACTCAAGCCATTTTGGTAGAGAATTGCTTTTCAAAACTGTGTGAACACAGAGCCATTTCAACGAGTATACTTCTGGATATTTCGGTTTAAGGTCAAGTTCATATGGACTATGCTGTGCTCACTTAAGAATCAGATACTTGTGAGTGGTCAGCTCACGGACCAAATGATCTCCGTACACTGAGAATGCAGTACGTGCTATCTTGGATTCCTCCCAAAGTAACAATGCTTCATGGAAGTCAATGAAGGAAATTCTTCAGACAAATTTGACCAGAAGAAGTAAGTATCAGAAAGTGCTTTTGACCAAATTGTTCACCAATGTAGAAGCTTTATAGCTGAATGCTATAGCAGATGTTGGGAACTAGATAACGTGTCTCTCTTCCATAAAAGATCTTCCATTCCGAATCTCGGGACGCGATTCTTTTAAGGGGGGAGGGCTGTAACACCCCAGGTGTTTATCACCAATTAAGCAGTGGGTTTGAGCTCAAACACGATAGATTAAGTGTAAATGATAATGTCAAGGTCAACCTACGGAGATGAGCCTAACTTAAAGTTGGATGCTACATCATTGCTTTACATATAGGCCATCTTCAAAGATATATGTTTGGATGGTGTTATTGCCATATCTTCATGTGTCTCACCTTGATACCTATCTATATTGGTCACTGGAAAAGTTTCGTGAAGTTTGGAATCAAAAAGTCACATAAAATGATAAGTTATATGCTTGTTTGGTTTATAACTGAAACATGTTTCGGAAACAATGAAACATTGCTTTGTACTAATGCAAGTGATGGCCATGAGTGTTTGTAAACACCTTAGGAGTACTTAATTAGTCTTTTGGAACATTTCTTATGTTGGGTGGTTATGCTAATTAAGCACCCAAGTGCTATTTTCCAAGTTGATTAGTGGAGTGATCCAAACTGATCCTTCTGAATCTCCAACTTAGGGTTTGAATCTGTGAAAGTCAACTATAACAAAGTTGTGGCAAATTTTCTAAGCTCCAACTTTGTCAATTGGCTCATCTCATGATTCAGCCTCTAAGTCCCTCAAAAGTACAATTTTCTGTTCTGCTGGAATTCCAATGTTTCCTCAAAACAGATTCTGTTCTTGCTCGTTATCTCCCAAACTATGCTGATCTGGTCTTAGCTCATATAAGAAAAGTTGTAGAGAAATTCCTGAGCTACAAGTTTGTCAATTGGCACTTTGGCTAATTCGGCATAGTTCATGAGCTACAAGGTTTGGAAGTTCCTGCTGTTCTGGGAGCCCAGAAATTTGGCTAAGTCCTGAGTGAGTTTCAGTTTCGGGTACCCTACTTTGGAGCTATGTAGTTTCCTAACCAAGCCGAACTAGTTGATGATTCCTTAATAAGAGTTGTAGTTTAGTTTGAGCACAACAAACTTTGTTTTTGGAGCATATCATGAATCAGCTTGGAAGGAAGTGAAACTGAGGCGTGAAGATCGAATCTGCTGCAGTTTGTTTCAGACTTAGAAATATTCCAAGTCCGGGAATTCCAGCACCAATACTGGTTGACATGCCGCGTTCTCATGTTTTTGTCAAGCAACTTGATTTGATCCGAAAATAGAAGTTGGAGCTAACCCTGTGGAGAAGGTCTAGCAAAAAGTTGCATTAAGTTTGACCAAGTTTTGGCCGTGAATTTTAGGTCAAAGCCGAGCAAGCTTAATCGGATTCAAGTCGCTGACACTGCCACTTTGGAGCATAATTACTTGCTAATCCATAACCCTAATGGCCGTGACCCCTTAATCAAAGTTGGAGAGCATGAGGAGTAGATCAAACTTCATTTTTGGCCCGTTCGCTGATTCAGCCTGGAAACGGCCCAAAAACGCGTTCCACACCGGCCGCACCGTTGCTCGCCACCTGTTCGATGAAATGCCGCGTGCGGGAGCGCGTGGCCACCATGCAGGACAGCAACGCCCCGTCGCCCCGACGCGTGCCTGGCCTCCTCCCTCTCGGCTCTGCTCTAATGTGGAGTCACCTGAGCTCGTCGCCCTCGCTGGCTCACTCTCTGCCGCTTCCCGCTCCCTTCCTCGTGCTGCGCGAGCGCGCTCCGCCGTGTCCGCCATGGACGGCCGGCAAGCTCCATGCCGCCGCTGCTGTGCTTTCCCTTTGTCCCAAACGAGCGCATCATCACCATCTCCAGCTCGCGCCGCCCCCGAAGCGCCGCTTTCCGGGCCACCGCGGTCGCCGGAGCGCCCCGCCACCGGAGGTGCCGCG
The DNA here is from genome assembly GCA_038087645.1 of Saccharum hybrid cultivar R570. NCBI lineage: Eukaryota > Viridiplantae > Streptophyta > Magnoliopsida > Poales > Poaceae > Saccharum > Saccharum hybrid cultivar. The sequence goes on from JAQSUU010000113.1 coordinate 8,661,199, forward strand.
GGCTTGGCCGCCGGCGCACGTGGCCGGACCACCTCGGGCCATCTCGGGCCAAGCCGAGGGCACCGTTAGGTGCGCCTTAGGATGGAGATGCTCCGCCGCCACTCCATGGCCGCCGGCGTGGCCTCCTCCGGCCGGAGCAGCGAGCACCGACGAGCTGCCCTGTTGATTTCGCGTAGGGACCTCGAGCTTGAATTCGACTAAATACAGGGGGGTTTCTGCAGAACCTATGACTCATATGAATAGTGCCGTGAGGACTGCTTTGTAATTATTTTTGCTGAACTTTGGAAATTCATAGTAAATCATAGAAAATTCGTAAAATAGCAAATGATGACTTTTTGGAATCCTTGTGAAATTATCTATCCAGTGGATCTATAATATGGTATGTTTTAGTTTAATGTTTTTGCTGTAAAAATAGATTTTTCAGATTAGGTTTTCAATGCTAGTCACATTTGTCTTTTTCATAACTGTAAATTTGGAGCTCGAATTGAAGTGAAATTTTTGTGGCATCCTACTCCTATGATATTTTATGTGTGGTAAAAAATTGCTTGAATTTTAGTTGTAGTATGAGGGAGTTATTGATTCATCTTGCTCTCACATGAATTCTTGCAATATCTATTTGTCTTTTTCATAGAGGTTGATATACTTGTCCAAATGGCTTGAAATTTTTACAGTAGACTATTGGGAGTATTTGTAGACCACTGTAATTTTTGTAGAATTTCTTGTGCACTTTTGATAGGTGTTCATAATTCCACCTAATTATCTAAATAAATTAAGAAAATGCATTAAAAGAAATTATTTAGGAATAGACAATATGTTTTCTGGTGTTCATTAGTCATGTGTGACATGTTGGTAAAGTTAGTTTTGCCCAATTATATGTTTGCAACATAAGTTAGTATTTATTTCTTGCAAATGTGGTTTCTGGACAGATCTGGGAACTTAGCAAAGTTCTTCATGATAATGTGCTTTGTTGTAAAACTTGTTTATACAAAAGTTGTAGATAATTTATGTATCTAGCTGCTGTTAAAATTTGGTATCATTTGGTCAAGTAGTTTTTGAGTTATAGCTGTTTAAAGTTAGGGTACAGAATTGCTTGCTCTCTGTTTGTCAGGAATAGATTCTGGAACTTTGTAATTTTGACTTATTTAACTTTGGAATCATGCTGTGATGATTATAAATGAAATGTAGAGAATTTCATAAGCTTTCTATAATGTCTTATTGCATATCATTTGGATTTGTAGATCTCCAGTTATGATTAAATTACTCAGCTGTTGGTCTGATGTCCAGAAGGTAGCAATTTCTAGTTCTAGTGCTTTGATTAACTATGCCATACTTGTGTATTGAAGTGTGACACCTATCTTTGATGGTACTTGGTTTAGTACCCTGTGGTCTTATAAGACTTGTGTCTTGATTGATGTGCTTGCAATCTTCTTTGTTATGCCCTAATAAGGTTGAGTTAATTAGCTCTAGGTGTTTATGCAAACTTTAGTATGCTTGTTTGATTACTTTGTTTATTGCACTCCGATGCATTCATACATATGCATTGTTGCACCTCATTTAGGTACGCTAGCTGAAGCACGTAAAGGACCTGATGTGGAGCTAACCAGAAGACGGTGTTTGGGAAACTATCCCGAAGATGGAAGTACTCGGAGTGATGTCTGACAACCACTGACTTGAGTCGGATCCCAGGCAAGCCCCGGAGCATTATAAGCCTCCTACATTCAAAAGAAATTAATTATATATATGTTATAAGTATTGTTGCATTAAGTGGTAGGAGTTGGTTGAAAACCTTGCTGCATTATATCATTCCTTGTCCAGATATATGAATCCCTGAATCCTACATAGACTAGGATCGAATAGATGCTTAGCCCTGCTTTAAGCGGTAGAAGTCAGGTGATTTCCTGTCACCTGCGAGATATAGGGATATCCATATATGGCACGGTTGGCTATATTGCTATCGTGGAATGGAACCATGTGTTAATAAAATGAAATGAGACCGGGCGGGATGACAATAGTGAAGCAACAAGGCATGGAGGTCTTGGGTGTGGATCTATCCCCGTCTGAGTCGTTTAAGGACCGATTCGCTGTACGTCCTTGAGTCATGTTGAACGCAGTCTAACACTTAGTTGGCCGGATAAGTCGTTCCGACCGCGAAGCCGAGTAATATGATTCAGGCCGGGAATCGAATGGTAGGTTGCTTCTTGGAGGAGAGAAAGGATGTGCTTGGGGACATTGGCGTGAGACCAAGGGGGGGTTAGAGTCCCTATCACCTGGCAGAGTGTCGCCCTTGGGGTTGCGACATCATTCGGACCCGCGATTCCTGAATCGTACGAAAGGTGGCTTGTGCGACCCTGGCAGGGGCCTGCGCGGTGAGTGTTAGAAATACCCCTCTAGCTGGATAGGAATTCGATTCGAATCGCCGTCGCTCCCGGTTAGTGAGCACTTGACTTGAGCAGCGGCAACGTAGATTCCATTAAATTGAACGGATGGTTAATTGGATAACGATGGAAAGGTGGCCTCAATTTATACCTGCTATGGTTAATATTGTTTGCTCCTAATAAAGTGAGTGCTCTAGTACAGGTTCTAATATAGATGACAGGTTAATGATAATTAACTTGATGCTTAAGCATTAATGATTACTTATTCATAATAAGCTTTTATGCAAAATGTTGTCAAGCTAGCCCACTTTATATCAGCCTTGCATGATCCTTGGTGTCACCTTATTTCTGGTTTATGACGGGTAAGTCTAGCTGAGTACCTTCTCGTACTCAGGGTTTTATCCCCACTTGTTGCAGGTTGTGCCATATCTTGGCGACTGCAAGAGTTGGTTGACTCCTGCCTTAGTGGCGGAGTGTGATCACGGGCATGATCCTTCTGAGTTATCTTCTCTCTAATGCTTTTGTTGGAAGTCGACCTTGGTACTGGCATGTATTTGAAATAAGAGAAATGTTAGTTTCAAATTATTTTGCTTCCGCTACTTTTTTAACTTAAGTTGTAATAACTATGTTGAACTCCGATGTATTTTGAATTACTTGTGAAATGGTTGTAACATGTGACTTGTTATGTTGAATCACTACGATCTTGGCTGGTATGTTGATTGGTTTGAAATCCCTCGTGATTTCATTGGACTACCGGGGTTATATGGGCTCAAGTGCGAGAATTTGATCACTTCGGTGATTGTTTTTTTTGTACTTGTGCTCTTATAATTTGGACGGTTCCGTTACAGCTGGTATCAGAGCAAGATTCAACATTAAACTTGTCGTATGTGTATTTAAAACAAAGGTTTTGTTTTATAAAATCAGTTTTATCAACTTATAGCTATATATAGGTTTGTGAAAACTGAATTTTAAATCTAAGTATGCCAGTGGTCAATTTCCTTATGCCCATATAAGGATTATTAGGTGGCTTATATAAGTACTAACTTGGGGTTTTTCATTTATGCATCTACGCCCAGGCCAAGGTATGTATGTGTGATGACTCTTCCACACTATGCTACCGGTGTGTTAGATTAGAGGTAGCCTTCATATATGAAATGGCCATATATGTTGCTAGTTTACTTTTATGCAACGTCGCACCTACGCTCAGGTAAATGTGAGTTGTGAGAGCATGACCGTACAACCTGCTGTCTAGGGGAGAGCTAGTTTTGGTTACTGGATTATTTACATGTTACACACATGTATATATGAAGGTACTTAATTGTGGGTGATTAATGATTCGGGTAGTTTTGGTGCTACATGTATATATACGGGGGTATATGTATATGGGAGTACTTAGAATTTTACTTTCCTACTTTCATTGTGTGCTTTATTGGGGAAATGTTGGGCTGCAATGAAACTTTTCTGCAGGTACGCTAACCACGAATGCGTAAGTCGAATGTAGTTGACGACTAGCTATATATCGAGAGAGTGCGTGTTATGCCACCGACATAGAACGTGATCGCCATCTTAGGTTGGCAATCTTGTGAGGACGAATAGGACGAAGCATGCATCTTCATGATTGTTGCCTTATGCATAGCTATGCTCCTCTCACCCTTATTCTGTATTAAGTAACTTGTGATTGATGTGGTACACTATCTTTCTTGTGTGGAATCAAACAAGAATGCCTTGTTCCATGTTGCTTGAATAGGAAATGCTTGAGAAAAATGTGTGCTTAGCCTTACTAAAAATAAGTGTGGCTACATGCTCGAACTTAGAGTTATCTTCTAGCCTAGCAAAGTGATGGATATGCTGTTCACCCAAGCGTTTGCCAATGCTTTAAACTTCACTTAAGTAATTATGGATTCTCATGAATGAATTAAATTCATGATGGTCCAAGGTAACAAAATTTAGAGCTATTAGAATAACATGTTTGTACGCTCTCTTGTTAAGTAGAACAAAGGCAAGCTTTGTTTTGCTTGGCAAATGTTGGCTGCTAGAATGTTTTCTGTTGTAGTGATGCTTTCATCCTCAAAATGGTGTTTTCTGTAGTTATGGAAAATATCAAAGTTGTAGCTAACTTACTCATCTAGCTTGTCCTAAAATTTCGTGACACTAGGCCTTATCGTTTGGGAGTTACGAATTTTAGAAGTTTGCTATCAGATTTTTCTTATTCTCTAAGCAGATCTGAATGTCTGGTTTGTTTGATCTATGTGCACATGAAATCATGTCTTGGATATAATAGAAGAAGGTAGTACTTTTTCTAAGCTTTCCAAAATGTCCTATAGCACTAATTTTAGTGGTCGAAATCTCTAGTTACAAGCTTATAAACTAGAATGACAGAATCTGTCCAAATCTGGGCAGAGATGTCTTCTTTGTCTTGTTTGGCCTTGTTAGATATAGAATCATCTTAATATGATAATAATAAAGTTATAGACAACTTAATAAGCTTTACATAAAGTTAAGGCTCAGCCTTGTTGGGTCCCTAGAACTCCAGTTATGCATTTTTGAAGTTCTTGTTAGTTTTCTGTCCATATTGGTACAGATCTAAAACATTAGCATTTTTGGTCATGTTAATCTATGAATTAGCTGTTGGTATGAATAACTAAAGTGTAGCCATATTCCTAAGCTTTCTAGAAAGTCTAGGATCACCTTTGTGAGATGTCTACAACCTCAGTTATGGTAGAAACAAGTGACTACTGTGCTGCTGTCCAGATTCTGGGCACATGCTAAGTTGGCCTCCTTAACTAACGTTTGTTGGACTAAACTTGTAGTTAGTTCATGCTTGAGATAAATGCTTAGTTTGGGTGAGCCTTGTGCCTTGTATTGGTTGCTTAAACCCATTCGTTTGAATTTTCTCCAATGACTGCTTGATTACGATGTTGTATGTGTGTTTGCTATCTAGGTAGTGCCCTAGTTGTCACCCCGTTTGTCCTCGATGAGCATACGAGTGTCGCATAGCTTTATCCTAGAACAACATTCACGTTACGTAATTGATGGTTGTTGTCTTCAATTAGGTTCTCTCTCTTAGGAGCCTGAGCCTGTAGACGTGGTGATTATCCCTTGAATGTTTGTATCCATGCCTTTGCTTGACCGAAAGTCCAAAGTTTAGTTCTCCTATATGTTTGCATAAGCCGCGGATGTTTTGCAACCCTTTTTGTGAAGACCTTTATCGACTGACCAACCAAGTTAACTTTTATCAACGCTAGCCTTTGACCATGGTTCGTACATTGCCAGTCGTGGAGAACGTACCCAAATCCATGTTGGACCTTCCGGTTACCTATTCCCAAAGGTTAGCTAGTGTGACGTAACGTCTCTCTGCTATGGCATGTAAATCGTTTGCTTGTAAATTCATGCATCAACCTTATCAACTCAAACTATGACTACATATCGGTTTTTGCCCTTGAAATTTGCTTAATCTGTCCCCAACCGTCCCAAGTCTCGAGATGTTCATCAGTCTTGATCTCATGTTGTTGCTCAACATGATTGAATCTCCTGTTAATCTTTTATCTGGTACTTCCCTCGGTGGACGCAAGTCATGCATAGAATTTAAGCAAGAGTCCATTGCTCAGTTGTCTTAAGGAATTGAGCTATGTTCCCTTGTGGTGTGTGTTAATTTTGGATCGCCTCCTCGTTGATTCTAAACCTTGTGACTACCTTTACTTGCTATCCCTCCTTGGTATGGTGCTTGTTCGGACCACCAATCTATGTCATTTGAAATTCCTCATCGGGCGTCTGTTCGGTAATGGTGTTACGATTAGTATTCTGCGGTGCCGCGACGAAACCTAGGGCCTCCTTGTGACCGGCCGGCACATGGTAGTGCTGCTAGGCACGCGCTGGTATCGAGGTTGCTAGTCATAGCCCATTATAGAACTACATCGATGTGGGCTTTCTTGTAAGATGTTCCTTGATTATCTCTCCAAATCGTATCGTAAGATCCATATCTTAGGCCGAAAATAGTGGAACTTCCTTCTAAAGTTGCTAGGAGGAAAATCTTTGAAGAATAGGTCACCGACATAAACATTAACAGACTACAATAGGTGGTAGACAAGTGACTCTACTTCGTTGTTCCAGTATTGATGACCACCACCTAGTGAGCATAGTATCGCATCTTTATTGGATACAAAGGACACACAACATTTAATGTTGGACAAGTCATCCGTTGGATAAGACTCGATCATCACGTTATGCAAGTTTAACCTTTGTATGCATAATGGTCATACAATCGAAATCAACCATCTCTAGAATAACTTCGTATTTACTAACTTCAATGGCAACCATCTGTTCTGCATCAACCACAGTTATTGTAATCAAGAGTGAAAATTTGGAGCTTTTTAGTGTTGAGAGACAACTGATTAGTTACCAATAGGAAGGTTAATCTCCAGCTAGGTAACGACTCTTTGGTAGCTACGAAGGCTATGTTTTACAGAGCAATAACCAACAAGAAGTTAATCAACTAGCCAACAACTTGAGAGATATTCTATCTTCTAGAGCCATTGTGACCAAGTCAATTCCGTCTTGGACAATCACACAGATAGTGCAAGGTGTTCTATCAGCTAAAGCGAAGAATCAGATAAAGCATGACCTAGTTTCAAATTAGTATCCACGTGCCCTTAGGTGCTCCAAATGGTTTGTTCATCACTCTATTGGACGATCTCTTAAGTGGTCTTAAGGATCCTGTTGTACACCCTTTCGCTTTGCTTTTATGTTCTCTCATCAACAATTATTGGGACAATCAAGGGTTCTCCGAGTAAATTTGCAATTCGAAAGCAATTTGAGAAGTGTCAAACAACAAATTTCCTATCTTAGAGCTGCTGTTTGATCCCAAAGAGGAAGCCTAAGGTGAAAATTGGCCTGACGAAGTTGTTATGCTGCAAGTCAACTCAACTTCCAGTACAACTAAGTCACCAAGGAAAATTTTACTCAATCGCTTGGTGGTAGACTACTTCCTGCGGTTTAGTGAATGTTTACAACTTTTGTTGTCCTTAAGGTCTCGCTACATCTTTCTTTGGGAATTATTTTCCAATGGTGACATACTTTTGTATCTTGTAAAGGTTTTTATCCAAGAGGTTGCATCTGATTCAACCCAGATAACTGTTTTCTTTGGATAAAAGGATCTTTTAGATAGTTGTTGGCAGAAATACGAAGCCGACAAAGTCAGCTATCACACTCACTAATCCCTCAAACAGACCCAGATAATACAGTGTTGTCATCAGAGAAAGAGAACTGCACACATGGAACCTCAAGTAGTTTTCCATTAGTTGGTGTCTAAATGAATAAACATTTACGACCAACATAGACCCTGTCTATTGGTTAGTTAGTATCCTATAGCCTCAGAGTATGTTTGTCGTCTATGATCTTACCCTTTTGGAAAGTTGTACTCAAGCCATTTTGGTAGAGAATTGCTTTTCAAAACTGTGTGAACACAGAGCCATTTCAACGAGTATACTTCTGGATATTTCGGTTTAAGGTCAAGTTCATATGGACTATGCTGTGCTCACTTAAGAATCAGATACTTGTGAGTGGTCAGCTCACGGACCAAATGATCTCCGTACACTGAGAATGCAGTACGTGCTATCTTGGATTCCTCCCAAAGTAACAATGCTTCATGGAAGTCAATGAAGGAAATTCTTCAGACAAATTTGACCAGAAGAAGTAAGTATCAGAAAGTGCTTTTGACCAAATTGTTCACCAATGTAGAAGCTTTATAGCTGAATGCTATAGCAGATGTTGGGAACTAGATAACGTGTCTCTCTTCCATAAAAGATCTTCCATTCCGAATCTCGGGACGCGATTCTTTTAAGGGGGGAGGGCTGTAACACCCCAGGTGTTTATCACCAATTAAGCAGTGGGTTTGAGCTCAAACACGATAGATTAAGTGTAAATGATAATGTCAAGGTCAACCTACGGAGATGAGCCTAACTTAAAGTTGGATGCTACATCATTGCTTTACATATAGGCCATCTTCAAAGATATATGTTTGGATGGTGTTATTGCCATATCTTCATGTGTCTCACCTTGATACCTATCTATATTGGTCACTGGAAAAGTTTCGTGAAGTTTGGAATCAAAAAGTCACATAAAATGATAAGTTATATGCTTGTTTGGTTTATAACTGAAACATGTTTCGGAAACAATGAAACATTGCTTTGTACTAATGCAAGTGATGGCCATGAGTGTTTGTAAACACCTTAGGAGTACTTAATTAGTCTTTTGGAACATTTCTTATGTTGGGTGGTTATGCTAATTAAGCACCCAAGTGCTATTTTCCAAGTTGATTAGTGGAGTGATCCAAACTGATCCTTCTGAATCTCCAACTTAGGGTTTGAATCTGTGAAAGTCAACTATAACAAAGTTGTGGCAAATTTTCTAAGCTCCAACTTTGTCAATTGGCTCATCTCATGATTCAGCCTCTAAGTCCCTCAAAAGTACAATTTTCTGTTCTGCTGGAATTCCAATGTTTCCTCAAAACAGATTCTGTTCTTGCTCGTTATCTCCCAAACTATGCTGATCTGGTCTTAGCTCATATAAGAAAAGTTGTAGAGAAATTCCTGAGCTACAAGTTTGTCAATTGGCACTTTGGCTAATTCGGCATAGTTCATGAGCTACAAGGTTTGGAAGTTCCTGCTGTTCTGGGAGCCCAGAAATTTGGCTAAGTCCTGAGTGAGTTTCAGTTTCGGGTACCCTACTTTGGAGCTATGTAGTTTCCTAACCAAGCCGAACTAGTTGATGATTCCTTAATAAGAGTTGTAGTTTAGTTTGAGCACAACAAACTTTGTTTTTGGAGCATATCATGAATCAGCTTGGAAGGAAGTGAAACTGAGGCGTGAAGATCGAATCTGCTGCAGTTTGTTTCAGACTTAGAAATATTCCAAGTCCGGGAATTCCAGCACCAATACTGGTTGACATGCCGCGTTCTCATGTTTTTGTCAAGCAACTTGATTTGATCCGAAAATAGAAGTTGGAGCTAACCCTGTGGAGAAGGTCTAGCAAAAAGTTGCATTAAGTTTGACCAAGTTTTGGCCGTGAATTTTAGGTCAAAGCCGAGCAAGCTTAATCGGATTCAAGTCGCTGACACTGCCACTTTGGAGCATAATTACTTGCTAATCCATAACCCTAATGGCCGTGACCCCTTAATCAAAGTTGGAGAGCATGAGGAGTAGATCAAACTTCATTTTTGGCCCGTTCGCTGATTCAGCCTGGAAACGGCCCAAAAACGCGTTCCACACCGGCCGCACCGTTGCTCGCCACCTGTTCGATGAAATGCCGCGTGCGGGAGCGCGTGGCCACCATGCAGGACAGCAACGCCCCGTCGCCCCGACGCGTGCCTGGCCTCCTCCCTCTCGGCTCTGCTCTAATGTGGAGTCACCTGAGCTCGTCGCCCTCGCTGGCTCACTCTCTGCCGCTTCCCGCTCCCTTCCTCGTGCTGCGCGAGCGCGCTCCGCCGTGTCCGCCATGGACGGCCGGCAAGCTCCATGCCGCCGCTGCTGTGCTTTCCCTTTGTCCCAAACGAGCGCATCATCACCATCTCCAGCTCGCGCCGCCCCCGAAGCGCCGCTTTCCGGGCCACCGCGGTCGCCGGAGCGCCCCGCCACCGGAGGTGCCGCGGGCTTGGCCGCCGGCGCACGTGGCCGGACCACCTCGGGCCATCTCGGGCCAAGCCGAGGGCACCGTTAGGTGCGCCTTAGGATGGAGATGCTCCGCCGCCACTCCATGGCCGCCGGCGTGGCCTCCTCCGGCCGGAGCAGCGAGCACCGACGAGCTGCCCTGTTGATTTCGCGTAGGGACCTCGAGCTTGAATTCGACTAAATACAGGGGGGTTTCTGCAGAACCTATGACTCATATGAATAGTGCCGTGAGGACTGCTTTGTAATTATTTTTGCTGAACTTTGGAAATTCATAGTAAATCATAGAAAATTCGTAAAATAGCAAATGATGACTTTTTGGAATCCTTGTGAAATTATCTATCCAGTGGATCTATAATATGGTATGTTTTAGTTTAATGTTTTTGCTGTAAAAATAGATTTTTCAGATTAGGTTTTCAATGCTAGTCACATTTGTCTTTTTCATAACTGTAAATTTGGAGCTCGAATTGAAGTGAAATTTTTGTGGCATCCTACTCCTATGATATTTTATGTGTGGTAAAAAATTGCTTGAATTTTAGTTGTAGTATGAGGGAGTTATTGATTCATCTTGCTCTCACATGAATTCTTGCAATATCTATTTGTCTTTTTCATAGAGGTTGATATACTTGTCCAAATGGCTTGAAATTTTTACAGTAGACTATTGGGAGTATTTGTAGACCACTGTAATTTTTGTAGAATTTCTTGTGCACTTTTGATAGGTGTTCATAATTCCACCTAATTATCTAAATAAATTAAGAAAATGCATTAAAAGAAATTATTTAGGAATAGACAATATGTTTTCTGGTGTTCATTAGTCATGTGTGACATGTTGGTAAAGTTAGTTTTGCCCAATTATATGTTTGCAACATAAGTTAGTATTTATTTCTTGCAAATGTGGTTTCTGGACAGATCTGGGAACTTAGCAAAGTTCTTCATGATAATGTGCTTTGTTGTAAAACTTGTTTATACAAAAGTTGTAGATAATTTATGTATCTAGCTGCTGTTAAAATTTGGTATCATTTGGTCAAGTAGTTTTTGAGTTATAGCTGTTTAAAGTTAGGGTACAGAATTGCTTGCTCTCTGTTTGTCAGGAATAGATTCTGGAACTTTGTAATTTTGACTTATTTAACTTTGGAATCATGCTGTGATGATTATAAATGAAATGTAGAGAATTTCATAAGCTTTCTATAATGTCTTATTGCATATCATTTGGATTTGTAGATCTCCAGTTATGATTAAATTACTCAGCTGTTGGTCTGATGTCCAGAAGGTAGCAATTTCTAGTTCTAGTGCTTTGATTAACTATGCCATACTTGTGTATTGAAGTGTGACACCTATCTTTGATGGTACTTGGTTTAGTACCCTGTGGTCTTATAAGACTTGTGTCTTGATTGATGTGCTTGCAATCTTCTTTGTTATGCCCTAATAAGGTTGAGTTAATTAGCTCTAGGTGTTTATGCAAACTTTAGTATGCTTGTTTGATTACTTTGTTTATTGCACTCCGATGCATTCATACATATGCATTGTTGCACCTCATTTAGGTACGCTAGCTGAAGCACGTAAAGGACCTGATGTGGAGCTAACCAGAAGACGGTGTTTGGGAAACTATCCCGAAGATGGAAGTACTCGGAGTGATGTCTGACAACCACTGACTTGAGTCGGATCCCAGGCAAGCCCCGGAGCATTATAAGCCTCCTACATTCAAAAGAAATTAATTATATATATGTTATAAGTATTGTTGCATTAAGTGGTAGGAGTTGGTTGAAAACCTTGCTGCATTATATCATTCCTTGTCCAGATATATGAATCCCTGAATCCTACATAGACTAGGATCGAATAGATGCTTAGCCCTGCTTTAAGCGGTAGAAGTCAGGTGATTTCCTGTCACCTGCGAGATATAGGGATATCCATATATGGCACGGTTGGCTATATTGCTATCGTGGAATGGAACCATGTGTTAATAAAATGAAATGAGACCGGGCGGGATGACAATAGTGAAGCAACAAGGCATGGAGGTCTTGGGTGTGGATCTATCCCCGTCTGAGTCGTTTAAGGACCGATTCGCTGTACGTCCTTGAGTCATGTTGAACGCAGTCTAACACTTAGTTGGCCGGATAAGTCGTTCCGACCGCGAAGCCGAGTAATATGATTCAGGCCGGGAATCGAATGGTAGGTTGCTTCTTGGAGGAGAGAAAGGATGTGCTTGGGGACATTGGCGTGAGACCAAGGGGGGGGTTAGAGTCCCTATCACCTGGCAGAGTGTCGCCCTTGGGGTTGCGACATCATTCGGACCCGCGATTCCTGAATCGTACGAAAGGTGGCTTGTGCGACCCTGGCAGGGGCCTGCGCGGTGAGTGTTAGAAATACCCCTCCAGCTGGATAGGAATTCGATTCGAATCGCCGTCGCTCCCGGTTAGTGAGCACTTGACTTGAGCAGCGGCAACGTAGATTCCATTAAATTGAACGGATGGTTAATTGGATAACGATGGAAAGGTTGCCTCAATTTATACCTGCTATGGTTAATATTATTTGCTCCTAATAAAGTGAGTGCTCTAGTACAGGTTCTAATATAGATGACAGGTTAATGATAATTAACTTGATGCTTAAGCATTAATGATTACTTATTCATAATAAGCTTTTATGCAAAATGTTGTCAAGCTAGCCCACTTTATATCAGCCTTGCATGATCCTTGGTGTCACCTTATTTCTGGTTTATGACGGGTAAGTCTAGCTGAGTACCTTCTCGTACTCAGGGTTTTATCCCCACTTGTTGCAGGTTGTGCCGTATCTTGGCGACTGCAAGAGTTGGTTGACTCCTGCCTTAGTGGCGGAGTGTGATCACGGGCATGATCCTTCTGAGTTATCTTCTCTCTAATGCTTTTGTTGGAAGTCGACCTTGGTACTGGCATGTATTTGAAATAAGAGAAATGTTAGTTTCAAATTATTTTGCTTCCGCTACTTTTTTAACTTAAGTTGTAATAACTATGTTGAACTCCGATGTATTTTGAATTACTTGTGAAATGGTTGTAACATGTGACTTGTTATGTTGAATCTCTACGATCTTGGCTGGTATGTTGATTGGTTTGAAATCCCTCGTGATTTCATTGGACTACCGGGGTTATATGGGCTCAAGTGCGAGAATTTGATCACTTCGGTGATTGTTTTTTTTTGTACTTGTGCTCTTATAATTTGGACGGTTCCGTTACAGTAACCGCTACAAACCGCCCGGTAAACCGGTCGCAAACCGAACCGAAGGAGAGTTTGAATTCAAATTCAAATTCGACCGGTTACCGACTGGTTACCAGCAAACCGGACCGGTAAACCGGAACCGGAGGCCGGCGGTTTGAGCCGTCCGGTCGGTAAAAAAAACCCTGGCCACATCCTCGTCGGGCGTGAGCACAGGGAGATGCTGCCTCGTCTTGGTTGCCTGAGCTGGCGTCCACCATGCGGCCGCGGCCCCCGGCAGACTCCCATCCACACCACGCAGCAGACCACTAGCCTCATTGGAACGGCGTCGGCCGATGTGGAACTCCTGTCGACGAATGGAACGGCGGCACAATGTAGTCATGGGAAAAGGACGAGGTGGGGTATGGGAGCTCGGGGAGCGACAAGAGCGCGAGGGCGACTTAGGTGAAGGAGGCCAGGGGCGGATCTTAAGGGGGCCTACAGCTGGTGCAACAATGGAGGTATGGGGAGGGTGAGGAAGAAGAAGAGGCGGAGGAAAGAAGAAAAATAGAGAGAAGAGGAAGAAGAAGAGATCAGCCCCCCTTCGATCGTGTTCTGCATCCGCCACTGAAGGAGGCGAGTAGGGATTCGACGGTGGCATGGCCGGGAGACAAGCAAATGCAGCGGCGGTGGCCTCACGAGAAAAAACTGCACCAAAGCCGAGAATCTGAGGGAGGAGACTCCACCTAGGTTTCTGTGGTGGGCACAGGGCTAGACATGGATAGGCCAAGCCCACACAAGACCTAGGTTAGAATTAATTGTGAAAATGATTAATAACACAGAGATAATTGCTTTTCAGATATGTGCAATTTTCAAGAGAAGGAGTACTGGAGCAGTTCTCATAATTTATTGATTTTTCGCAAGAGATCGGATATTTTTTCAAAAGAAAATCATGAAATAGATCTTAGACTGCCAAAAATTGCCCGCGCTGGTTTAATATATAGCAAACAACACGAAGTCCTGCCAAACCTTTACTGCAACTCCTCATCGTGGTTTTATTTTGGACAATCTATACCAGCCTACCACATGGATTCAAGAGGGGAGGGTAAATAACGAGGACCGTGTTTGACTCACGGGAACCACTGAACCAGACTTGCGCTTGTGCATGGGAATTAGCAAAGTGTGTCATCGAGCGCGCCTGTGTGAGTCTTGCTGGAACTGGAAGTCTGGAACCAACGAAGTGGAAACGTTTTCTTTCTCCTTTTCGTCGCATGGAGAGTTCAAGATGATTGCGCGACCGAGCATCTCTAAGGCCAGTCTCAATGGAGATTTTATGTCACTGTTTCTAACACATTTAGATTTTGGAAACAGTGCAGAAGAGTTTTATGGGGGATGAAACTCTCTCTACTTCCATAAAACTCTTATCATCTCTCTCTTCATTAATATGGTGCCACATCAGCATAATTAATGCTCATGAAACTCTGATGAAACCCCATTAAGACTGACCTAAGAGATTAGCTAAAAATACTAGTCAAATTTACTGTTTAACTACTCTCTAAAATAGATTTGACAAAAAAACACTATATTACTCTAACAGACTCTGTAAAACCAAGATGCTAAATTAGTAGTGAGGTAGGCTATCCAAAAGTAAAGAGCAAATAAGGTGGGATGGAGAGTTACTAAATTTGAAGAGTCATTTACAGAGTCTGTTGAAATCGTTTTTCCTTTAATAATAGCCAAATTTATCTTTAGAAAACGATTTTAACTACTCTCTAAAATAGATTTGACAAAAAAACACTATATTACTCTAACAGACTCTGTAAAACCAAGATGCTAAATTAGTAGTGAGGTAGGCTATCCAAAAGTAAAGAGCAAATAAGGTGGGATGGAGAGTTACTAAATTTGAAGAGTCATTTACAGAGTCTGTTGAAATCGTTTTTCCTTTAATAATAGCCAAATTTATCTTTAGAAAACGATTTGGCTGTTCTGTTGGAGATGCTCATCCCCAGTGTGTCGATTTTGTTGACCTTAAGGCTAACGTGGATTTTTTTGGGTCCCCAATATACATTACACAGCATGGTCTTAAGCCAAAAATTCTTATGGACAGAGTTTTAGTTTTATATAAGACAGACCTTATACAGAATAAAAATTCACAAAAATCAATCCAATTAACTTACCATAACAACATAGTTCTTATCGAATTCCCATAGTAAAATTCCTACATGATATAGAAGGTACACATGGTGAACATGTTATATACGAATGAAACATATTTATTAACTTAAGCATACTTCTTTTTTTATTTAATGAGTTGATATTAATTGAATATCTTTTCTTATGGCCTAATAGGGGTAGCTGGCGTGGCACATGATGCGAATCCCACGAACTTAACAGTTGGATTTTGCTTCCATACATTGGGTCAAATGGCTTTTATTGGTCATTTGGAAATTTTAGATGGAATACTGTTTGAGGAGTGATAGTTCCAATATTTCTAATTAAATATAATGGTATAGATATGTAGATAGAAGAACATAAATGATAAGGTTTAATCGTTGTATAGCTTAATTTGCTACATAATTCTTATGCCTATATTATTAGTATAATACAGTTGCCCAGTTGAAGTACTGGAATTGCCCTATTTCACTATCAGTACATATTATATTCTTGCCCCACCAAATGTTGTGGAATTGTTTCTTGCCGTCCGACTTTATGACATGTTTTTCAATCTATAATATTATTTGCTCCATTTATGTAAATGGTGGCTAATTTGTCTCTGTTTTCTTGTCAAAGGAGCCAAAGAACGACATTGACTCATTATATGACAACTTGACAACAAATATGGAATTTATTATGGTACCAATAATTATCTTCTCCCAAGCACCCATATCCATATGGAGCTCAGTGAAAAGTGATTATCAAAGCGATGACATTGCATTAGGCTTTTTATGTGCGCTTGTTTCAGTTATTCGGAAGTATCACTGGATTAAAGTTGGTTCGGAGAGGGGCCGCCGCCGGTTCAAGGGTCCGGATATTAATATTTACAGGGACACTTGTGTCACAGTGGTCATGGCATATGTAATGTTACTTGTGATCAACTGGCAATATTACATCCTTGCTCCCTTCCCTATTAGTTTGGTTACCTTCATCACTTATCTCCAGAACGAGATCAATGGATCAAAGGATACGTTATCTAAAAAGAAGAGTGGATCAAAGTATACAACAGTATCTAGAAAAAAAGGTGGATCGAAGGATAAGGATAGAAAGAAATCTGACGAGCTCGTGGGAGCACCGACTGATCAACCAAGTAGATCATCAAATGACAAAAGCATGGACAAGGATGATATCACGAAAATTGGTGAACTTGAAAGAACGGTAGCAATAGCATATTATATTCTATTAATCTGTGCCATATATGGCGATGGTAAACCTGCTCTCTCTCACTTCCTGATTTTTTTATGTTACGCGCTAGGGACACTAGCTATCATGTATTCCAGGTTGGCTAATAATGGAGTAAATCCCTTGAAACAAGCACTGGAATGTATTCAAATGGCGTATCTGGTGATGCTGTTCATAACAGTACACACGGTGGCGGCAGAATGGCTGGGAGAGGTCACAGCATTGGTCTGCGTCCCGGAGCTCATTTCAGGGTTTGTATGGTTTTCTAGTTTGCTCCATGGTGGAAGTTCTAATAGCGCAGCCGACAAAGTCGACACAGATGACAGTGGCCTCCTGTTCGTTCCGCTGGGAGCTGTTTTGGCATGCTTAACTTGCACTTATGGATATCATTATGAAGGGGAATTCCTGGCCTCCTGGTGGTACATGGAGGCAACGGTTTCCTGCGCCGTTGCAGGATGTATGCCATATCTCAGCCTGTGGATGATATCCAGGTGGCCAGGCAGCTTACCTCTCTCAGAGAAGGCGACTCAGGTGCCATGTTTCCTGCAAATATTTGCTTGACTGGGGCATGCTTGATGCTGTTTGCTTTGCTTGTTGAGAACACACTGGCTTATGGTTTATTTGGTTTGGATGGTCATATTAATCCTGCCGTGCTCAAATATCTTTACTTTAGTACAGCGGTAGCATGCCTGGTACCCCTGTATGTGAAGCGTGTCTTGCTGCACGTTGACTACGCTTTGGAGTTACCTGCTAGTTTGTAAAATTCATTCCGACCAAATGAACGTGCAAAAGGTTCCCGGGCCTAGGTCTTTCATTCTCATGTTCAGAGTCAGTAATCAGTTTGTAACGATTGTCCTGAGTTGGACGTGCATATATTATAGACTAAATACTTGAAACCCATCCAATTGTCTGTATAACTGAAGCTCCGTTTGTTGTGTAATGCTATTTTTAATAAAAAATTTGTTACAAGGTGTGTATCCTTTTAGGTAGGACTACTAGAGTTCTATTCTTCACAATTTTCAGAAAACGCACCTCCTAACTCTGGATGCCTGAAACTGAAACTAAGAAAGTCCGAAGGAGATGGAGGAACTTCAATAGAAACGAGACAACGATGGGTTAGGGTTCGGGGTTTCCAGATGCTGGGGCTTGGTGTGTGACCTTTGTGAGAGGCTGGTGAACGCATATAGGTAGCAGGAATGAAAATGTGGGACATATATTTACCGATATCTATCCGTCGCGAAAGGGTTAAAACATTGAATAGTTTGTATCTGAATCTGGACATTTAATATCCGACCGTATCCGAATTCTAATACTCAAAATCGGATTTCTGATATATGTATATGAGATAGATACCAATATCAAAATCATCCGTATTTGTTTTTTTTCTCGAGAAAAAATATGGGATACAATACGGGATATGGGATATAATGCAGGATCACTAGTATCCATCTATATCCGATTTGATTTCATCCCTAGATATAGGCCTCAGTTTTGGATATGGGGCTTCAATGATTCACGAGCACAAGTGCTTATGCCAAACAAGTGTTTTGCAGGTGAAGGACCGAAAGGTTGACCAAAAGGGGGTAAATTAGAGAGCCAATTAAAATTCATTAATCACTACTATAGAAAGGATGATTACCCCTGGAACTTTCACTGCCGGTTTCATAGGCAGAGAGGGTGTTGGCAGTAATTTCGTCATAGACTTGCATAGTCAAAAGCATCACAACAAAACATCCTTTTTGGGAGCAAACAAAAGCAAAGTAGTAGTGATTTTTGTACAAATAACATGGTTCCACATGTAGATGTCATTATTTGCTCATAGGTATACAAAATGAGAGACTTGGAGTGTCTATGGGCCCACATAGGGCATCGGCCAACCACCCTACGGGCCCACTGCCCCCTCACAAGCGATGGTGATCCTCCCAAACACCCTCAGGAGCAATGTCAACCCTTGGATCAAAAGTGTGTTTTCTCTCAATGGCTCAAGATCATGTCATATTGATTGGATGGCCCACACCTCACCAAACCGACGTGCCAGGGTGGTCCCACTAGCAAATACCCCACTCAAGATGGCGCCAAGGCCCACCCCACCAAGCAGGGTGGGCCTACCTATCATAGCAGGTGTCAGCTGACCCTCCCCCCTTGGTCGCTCGATGGTGGATTTGCACTCACCGACCTTCAACATGCCTCCAGGCAAAGAAGCACACCTTAGCTCGATCTATACCATTGATTAATGGTTGGTTTGATCCATCGGACAACATATGGAGCACACGGATCCATGGGGGCCACCTAGAGTTGCTATAAATACCCCCACCCCACTCACTCTTGTTCATGACACAAAGAAGGAAACTACTCTCTCTTTAGCATAGGCAAAGCCTTGCTCTAGTGGTAGTCACTAGCAGAGAAAAGGCTTTTGGTTCAAGGGCTTTAGTCCCACCCATTTTTGAGCCTAGGACTAAACAATGATTTAGTCCCGGTTTGAGCCACCAACTGAGACTAAATCCCATGCCCAATGGCTCTGGCAGCAGCTTTTGTAGGACGAGAGACCTTTAGTCCCGGTTTGTGGCTAAAACCAGGACTAAAGGTCATTCTCTAGTCCCGGTAGCAGCTGCCAGCCGAGACTAAATATTTAGTCCCGGTTGGAGCCTCCAACCGGGACTACTAATGGACCTGTAGTCTGAGGTGGAGCCACAAACTGGGACTAAAGGCCCTGGCCTAAATACCACCCTTCTTCCTCTCCCAGCCCCATCGAGCTTTGCAGCTCTCTGTTCTTCATCGTCGCCGACCCTGCTCCTGTTCTTCATCGTCGCCGGCCATCTCGACTCCTCCATCCATTCTTCTGTTCTAAAGGTTACCAACTTCGTCCTCTCATGTTTCATCACTGTCATTTCTCATTTCGTGGTCTAGAATAGGAGAAATTTGTGGTTTTTAGAATGGGAATATTAATGGTGGATTTTTCTTCATTTGTATGCCATTTAAACTCAAAATGTCTTGATAAGTTTGCATATTTGGATGAAGGAAGCTTATAGTAGTTCATCAAATTTTGCTAGAATGCACATTTCATTGCTAGTATACATGGTGGCTTATAATAGAGAAATTAGGATTTATATATTGGTTTTTAGAATGGGAATAGTGGTGGATTTTCTTCATTTGTATGCCATTTGAGCTCAAAATGCCTTGATAAGTTTGCATATTTGGTTGAAGGAAGCTTATAGTAGTTCATCAAATTTTGCTAGAATGCACCTTTCATTGCTATATAGCTCATTCCAATTTCATGGTGGCTTATTAGAAAATGAGAAATTTATAGTAGTTGATGAAAATGAATAGTGAGTAGATGGCGACCGCTTCCGGTTCCTCGAGCTTGCATGGAGTTCATAAGCGACTGAGTCCGGACCTCCCTCTCATTCCATGCGGCGAGTGTGAGAATAAGATTGTGTTGGAGTACCGAGTGAAGGAGGGTGCTAACAAGGGTCGTATCTTCTACATGTGTTCAGATTGCAATGTAATTATTTTTTTGTCATGTTTATGTTTTGCAGCCATTTTCATGATGATTTTGATTAACGGTCTTCTCATTTGGTGTTCTAATTTTAGTGGGATGGCACTGGATCATGTAGCGGTTGGTACTGGGAGGAAGAGTATGTTACGCATGTCAAAAGCATCTTGCGAAGCAGGCGGTTGGTGAGATTGCGGGTCTCGATGATGATGAGGCAGTTAGCCAGCAAAAGAAGCAGGCGGTTAAGAAGAGAGTAAAAGTGTAGATGATAAGGCAGTGAGCTAGCAGAAGAAGCCCATTGATGATCTGTCAGTTTTAGTTGGAATTGGTCATGAAATCCTTTTTGTGCTGAAGTGCATTGTAGGTTTATTAGTTTGTCTAGTGCTACTTCAGATTATGCACATTGTATGTAGGCTTCAATAAATTCATGTTTTAGAGTGTAATCATATTGATTAATGGATATTTGGGATCTTTTTTGTTGTGTTGTATGTCATGTAATGCAGATGGACCGGCAATGGATGTACAACGTTGACCGCCGCTCCCCATAGTTCATTATGGGCATGCATGATTTCATAAATGTGGCCAAGGCAAACATGCAGAATGGTTTCATGTGCTGCCCATGTGTCCTATACAAGAACGAGAAGGATTATTCTTCCTCAAAGGTGCTTCACGAACACCTGTTTAGGTCGAGTTTCATGCCAAACTATATTTGTTGGACTAAGCACGAAAAACACGGTGTTATAATGGAAGAACATGAAGAAGAAGAAGAAGAAGAAGAAGAAGAAGAAGAAGAAGAAGAAGAAGAAGAAGAAGAAGAAGAAGAAGAAGAAGAAGAAGGAGATGATGACAACAATATTATTTGTGGTTTTGCTGAATATGATGCCTTTGGTGATACTGCAACGGGGGAAGCTGAAGAAGAGGTAGCGGCTGAAGATGAGCTTGCCGACGATCTTGGTCAGGCCATCAGTGATGCATAGAGAGAATGGAAAAGTGAAAGGGAGAAGATCAAGTTTGAGCACATACTAGAGGATCATAAGAAATTGCTATACTCGACTTGTGAAGAGGGGCAGAAAAAGTTGGGTACCACGGAATTGTTGCAATGGAAGGCAAAGAATGGTGTATCAGACAAGGGATTTGGGGAGTTACTGACTATCCAAAAGAAAATGCTTCCGAAAGAGAACAAATTGCCCGCCACTACATACGAAGCAAAATAGATGCTTTGCCCTCTAGAATTAGAAATCTAGAAGATACATGCGTGTCCTAATGACTGCATCCTCTACCGCCGTGAGGAGTACGAGAAATTGGATGAATGGCCGATATGCCATGCATCGCGGTATAAGATCGGGTGAGATGACCCTGGTAATGTTGAGGGCAATAGACAATGTCCCAAAAAGAGAATCCCTGCCAAGGTGATGTGGTATGCTCCTATAATACCATGCTTGAAATGTTTGTTTAGAAACAAAGAGCATGTAAAGTTGTTGCATTGGCACAAAGAAGACCGTAAGGTAGACAATATGTTGAGACACCTCGTTGATGGGTCCCAGTGGAGAGCAATCGATAGAGAGATCCCCGAGTTTGCAGATGACATAAGGAACTTATGGTTTACTTTGAGTATGGATGGCATGAATCCTTTCGGGGAGCAGAGCAGCGGTCATAGCACTTGGCCCATTACTCTATGTATCTACAACCTTCCTCCATGGCTGTGCATGAAGCGGAAGTTCATTATGATGTTAATGCTCATCTAAGGACCAAAGCAACCTGGCAACAACATTGATGTGTACCTGAGGCCATTGGTTGATGAACTTCTACTTTTGTGGAACAGCGCAAGTGTACGTGTATGGGATGAGTACAAACAGGAACACTTTAACCTCCGAGCCTTGTTGTTCGTTACAATAAATGACTGGTCGGCTCTTAGTAATCTTTCAGGACAGTCAAACAAGGGATACAATGCATGCACGCACTGTTTCGATGACATTAAAGGTGTATTCTTGAAAAAATGTCGAAAGGTCATGTACATAGGCCATCGTCGATTTCTTCCAGCGAATCATGCCCTAAGAAAGAAATGCAAGCATTTTAAAGGTAAGGCAGATCATCAAAAAAAGCCTAACAACTATAGCGGCGAGGATGTACTCAATATGGTGAAGGATGTAAAAGTAGTCTTTGGGAAGGGACCTGGCAGCCAGGTTGTTCTGAATGATGCTACTGGACACGCACCCATGTGGAAGAAGAAGTCCATATTTTGGGAGCTACCATACTGGCAAGTCCTAGAGGTCTGCAACACGATCGACGTGATGCACCTAATGAAGAATCTCTGTGTGAACCTACTAGGCTTCATGGGTGTGTATGAGAAGCCCAAGGACACACTAGAAGCACGACAGGACCTGTAGTGTTTGAAAGAACGAGACAACCTACATCCAGAGAAGACAGATAATGGACGCCATTACCTTAGTTCTGCCAGCTACACTCTTAGCAAAGAAGAAAAGGAAAGTATGTTTGAATGTCTAAGCAGCATCAATGTCCCATCTAGATACTCCTTGAATATAAGGGGTATAATAAATGTGCCAGAGAAGAGATTTCTAAACTTAAAGTCTCATACTGCCACATGCTTATGACGCAATTGCTTCCTATTGCATTGAGAGGGATTCTACCTCAAAATGTACGACTAGCCACCGTGAAGCTATGTGCATTCCTCAATGCAATTTCTCAGAAGGCAATCAATCCAACGGATCTTATTAATCTACAGAAGGATGTGGTTCAATGTCTTGTCAACTTTGAGTTGGTGTTCCTGCCATCCTTCTTTAATATCATGATACACCTCCTAGTTCATTTGGTCAAAGAGATTAGTATTCTTGGTCCTGTGTTCTTACACAACATGTTCCCCTTTGAGAGGTTCATGGGAGTCCTAAAGAAATATGTTCGCAACCGTGCTTGGCCAGAAGGAAGCATCGCCTAGGGCTACAGAACAGAGGAGGTCATTGAGTTGTGCGTTGATTTTATTCCTGATCTCAACCCTATTGGTGTTCCTGAATCATGAGGAGAGACTAAGTAGAAGGGTACAATTGGAAAGAAATCTCATATTGGCACGGAAGATGATTTTTTCGTAAAGCGCACTACATAGTTCTGCAAAACTCCAGCTTGGTGGAACCCTATATCGAGATACACAAGGACATTGTACGATCCGAATCCCCAGTAAGGACTGAAGCCTGGATTACGCATCAGCACATGGAAACTTTCGGCTATTGGTTGCGAAAACGATGTCAGGGTGATGAGAGTATTGATGAGCAACTGTACTTGTTGGCTAGGGAACCATCTAGGAATGTCCTGACATTCAAAGGGTACGAGATAAATGGCAATATATTTTACACGATAGCCCAAGATAAAAGGAGCACCAAGCAAAACAGTGGTCTCCTCCTAGTGCGGCGGTTAGGGCAATGTCATCTCCTCCTCAACCACCTCATGATGATAGGTGCAGATGAGAAGTGAATTACTACCACTCATTTGTTAATTAGCTACACCAACTGTTAACTTCTCGCGCAATAATAACTTGCTCCCACTCATTTTTTTCACTCACAGGTCTCCCAACGCAAGTCCGGCTCGTCCATCCCATGATCGTCATAGTAGTGCTCTGGATGATGCTGCTGCTTTTGATGATGATGCTACATTCGACGATGATGGTGCGATTCCTAGCACGGGTGCATCTCCATCTCATCTCTGTTGCCTACAAGGCGGTCTCCCCCTCCTCCGCCTCCTTTGCCTTCCCCGCCAAAGAGGAAGTAGCATAACACTACTAGAAAACCCCCCTGTAGCTACGCTTTTTTAGACAGTAGACACGCTTTATTTCATCTCTATAGGGATGTAGGCACGGTTTACGAAAACGTGTTAGAAGCGTCTTCGTATGGACCGTGTCAGGCTCCGTAGAGACAATTTACGTAAGCGTATATATTAAATGAATTGACGTTTCATAGACATGTTAGATGCATGTCTAAACACATTGATACGCTTTTATAGATGCATATATAACATGTGTCTATTAGTGTAGTTATGTTGTATAGTAACGTTTCATTACGTGTGAAAAAAATTTAGAGACAATATTGTAGGTACATTTACAATTCGTGTCTACTAATATAGTCACGTTTTCTAGTAACGCATTATTGCGCATTAAGGAGTGTAGAGACGATGTAGTAGGTGACGTGGAAAGGTGATGTGGCAGGTGATGTGGCAGCTGACGTGGCATGTGACGTGGAAAGATGACATGGCAGGTGACGTGGCAAGTGACACGTTTTATAGTAACGCCTAAACACATGTTAACAAAAGTAGAAACAATATTGTAGCCACGTTTTTATTGCGTGTCTACATATATCAATACGTTGTATAGTAACGTCATAGTTGTATTAAGACCTGTAGAAATGATTTTGTACATACATCTATATCTTGTGTGTAGTAGTATAGACACGTTATATTGTAATGCTTTAATACGTCCCAACTAAAAATAGGCGTTCCCATTATATATATATATATATATATATATATATATATATATATATATATATATATATATATATCGAGATGAATGTAGAAATTGAAATCAGATTTTTTTTTCTATTTTCTATGATTAATAATGGGAAGTAAACCATCAATTATATTCCATACAACCGTGACAAAACATTAAGAATCTGTAATTCAATAGCCAAAATGTCCATTACTCAAACAATTGTGTTCACTAAGAAGCATAAACAAACCAGCGATATCATACAAATATTACTTAAATATTTTTTTGTAACAACTAAAACCTATCTTGTTCACTTTGAAATTTGTAATTTGCTTCCCATCTAGCTTTGTCCACGTGCTGCGGGTACCAACTTATTGCGGGTTCGAGATGAACTTTTAGCTTTCTTCACCTACAATGATACATGTGTTAGATGAGTAACTCAATTTGAAGATGCTACAGACACATGTACTATTTCAAATAAAAAAATCAAACTTACATGTGTAGTTGGCCAAGGAATAACATAGCCAATAGCATCAATTATTGTACGAATCTGATCAAATGGTCTAGGTATCTCCTCATCTCCCTTATTGCCTCGTTCAACATTTTCAAGGCCTTCAACATAAACCCCCGAGTATTCTTTTCTAAGCTTTGTTCCTAAAATCTCTCTTCGGCTATCAGTAGTCACTAACTTCCCTTTGGCCACAACTCTGTCTTTGTTTATCAGTGAAATAAGATAGACTTCCTCTTGTCTCTACAAATTACAAAACATGAACATATGATCTTTGAAATGGTGACTAACGTGATTTATATAAGAGGCCCTCGTCCCCATTGAAGTCAGCCCCGGCGCCCAAGAAGAAATGTAGCAGTCGTACTACCAAGCCCCCATCTCCGCAGAAGCTGTCTGAAGAACAGCGATTAAATGCGGCGGTTCAAAGGGATTTGGCTAACTGGAAAAAATGTATTGCGGAAGAAAGATCAAAGAGGAAGGAACTTGAGAAAAACCCGATAAAGCCGGCGTACATGCAACGACAAGAACTAAGAAAATGAGTCATCTAACATGTGCAAGCACGACATGAGAGATAGAAGTCCCTGCAACTGTCGGACTATGACCGCTCTCTCATAAAGTCATTTGAGGGCTATAGTAAGAAAGGGAAGAAGAGAGCAGCGAAAGAGGTTCCACAGCTCAGGATACAACCTAAGCAATCTATCCCGCCACTAGTTATTCATAATGACCAACCACCACCACAAGGTGGTTCACTGAATATTGATGAACTTTCAGCAGCGTATGGTCAAACAATCGACATTGAGCAACTCCAAGCCTTCTTGGCCGACACAGAAATTACAGATGGTCAGTTCCGCGAGAATGAACCGATTCAAGAGAGGGAGCATGATATATTCCGAACATATATGTGGGGCAGGAGTCTAGTCGGCAAAAAGGATTGGCCAAAACTTGGTACGCAAATGTACAACTTGAACATGTGGTACATGGATACGTGTAATACGAAGAAGGACATCTTGCTTATTGTCAAATATAAGCCTGAGCATTGGTACTGGCGTGGCTATGGCATTATGCATGTTATGTTCAAGGAACTACACCAACAGCTTTGGAGGGACGCTCTCGACAAATCTCTCATGAGCTGCTGGTGTCTGTAAGTGATTCTTTCTACTATTGTTGCATGTTATAGTTCATTGTCTATATATAGTTTTGTACTATATATATAATTTCATACTATATATATGCAGAAAACAGATGCTGGAACTAAAGGAGACTGGGCAGACTGATGTTGGTTTCATGGATCCGGATCTTATTTTCAAGGACATCCACACTAAAATTGAGCATTGGGTGCCTGAGACAGAGAATAATCTGTTCAGGTTCTTTGACGCCTCCCGTGACAAGGAAATAGTGCTCTTCCCTTACCGCTTCCAGTGAGTGTGTTAATGTCTTACACACATTTTGTTTTATTTAACTCCAGCCATGCATGTTGACTTTAGTTAATGAATTTTATTTATGCACGCTTATAAACACATATGCATGCAGCTTTCACTGGATACTGCTGGTCATCGATATACCCAGGAGCATTATAAAAATCTTTGACTCAGCGATATGACCCCGAGTGCAGTACCAAGATATGCTAGATATGATGCAGAAGTAATATAATTTCGGTCTCGCGCACACTTGTATATATATACTCTATTATGCATGCCATTTAATTGATATGCTTGGGTTAGGTTCACAAAGAAACACAATGATCATCCTTGGACCGTGCCTCTAAATGTATCCCAATACCCTGTAAGTAGATTTAATTAGTTCAATATGATCTCATTACTAACATGCTTCATTAGTTGATGATGAATCTTTTATTTTCTCGTAAAGTGGTGTCCACAGCAGGGACCAGGGAACAACTTATGCGGATACTACGTTTGCGAGTTCCTCATGAAGTACATAAAGAAAACTCCAGAAGAGATCCTCGAAGTACGTTAAAAATATATACTATTTATTTATTTATTTATTACCATTGTATGTGTTCGTATATATAATCATATAAATTCATACTTTTCTGTTCATCCGAATTGCAGAGAGAATGGAGATTGCGACTGTGCCTGCGAGAGGACCAGCTCAAAGCAATAACAGAGGCAATGTCAGGATTTCTTATGGATCAATTCATAGCTCCCACCGGCGAGTACTACTATGAACGTAACATGCTTTTACCTAGTAGCACTGACACTACAACGAGCACCTTACATTAGGATGGAGTGCAATCCGAACGACATGAATATAAGCTTTTGTGATGTGTATATAGTTCCATATACTTATTATTTCATGCATGCATGGAGATGTAAACTAATTAATTAAGCATCCTCTGTTTTGTATGCATATAGTTTCATATATTTTAGTGTACGTAAAATACTCGAACAAACATATATTAGCAGCGTAGAATTCGTATAAGAATAACTAAATTGAAATCAAAATGAATTGAATTGAAAAGAAACCATAAAGAAAAAAGAGAAGAAAAGGAAAAAAAGAAAATCACCTTTAGTACCAGTTGAAAACACTAACCGGGACTAAATGTGTCTGGCCTAAGACAAGGCTTGGCGGGCCATTTAGTCTCGGTTAGTTGTAGAAACCAGGACTAAAGGTCCACTTTTAATCTCGGTTGCTAGAACCGGGACTAAAGGGGGGGGGGCCTTTAGTCCCGCATTGACGTTCTTGGTTAGGAAACCGGGACTAAAGGGGGTTTCCCAACTGGAAACACTACCCTGTTTTGTACTAGTGAGTAGTACGCAAATAGGGAGAGAACAGAGCAGTGTGAAGAAGAGCAGAGCCTATCTGATGTCTTCTCTAAGCTGTACATTGATGGATGCGATCTTCTTGTAAGCAAACGTTAAATCTTCTTTAATGGTAAGTCATAATTGATTCTGGTAAATAGTATATACTTGTTTTTTCATTGGTACACCGCTTTACTTGGTAGAGTGCTCGAGTCTTGCTAAGAGAACTTAGTGGTGCAAGATTAGAGTAGTGAGATATAGTGTAGACATAGTGTGTCTAGACAGTACCTTGCCTGTGGTATGCTGCTTGTCGCACGAATTGTTTATGGTAGCTAGTCGGTGGTGATAGTCCTATTTAGTCTTTGTATTCCACCACGTATTATAGGCTGTTATCAAATAATGAAATAAAGATCAAACACGATGCACAGATTTTTATGTGGAAAACGTTGCGGGAAAAAACAACGGGTGCCAACCGGCGATCTCCACTATATGACGAGAGTTTACAGAATGCAAAGAATACAATAAGTCGTCTCCATTCTCTTTCCGTGCGGCTTACAAGAAGTATTTATAAGGCGGATGGACTGCAATCCAATACAGAAACAAATCCGCTAGTTAATATAGCTCGAACCATGGGCCTGCTTAGTGGCATCCTCATAAGACTCCCGTTAGAATTAGGATCCTAAGAGGTATGAGAGAAATAATAGGATTTTTGAGCGGGCAAGCAACAAACAACAAAGTTACGTAGGACATTAAAGATGAGGTGGGTCTTTAGATCGTAGCGGGAGCAAAACACGTTTCATGCCTCCTTCAGCATGGTTGACTGAAATTTTGTCTTAGCTTTGAGATTAGAGGTCCTGAGTTTTGTTGTTGTCATTGTTGTTTTGTGGGTGGGCTTCGGTTGTATAGTATCCGTCTTGGTCTATTTTCTTCTTTTTAATATAGCAGACAGCTCTCCTGCCGATTCATTTAAAAAACAATTTCAAGTTTTAGATATATAAACCTGGTCAAAGTCAACTAAAGAACTTCGAAATGATCATCATTTATGCCATAGTGTCGTTTTTCTTCAAGACACGGATGGAAGCATGTGCTGGATTTTGCAGTGGCACGAGAAAGTCATGAGAATTGCTTATTTCAGGGGACAACCACATGATAATTGCCTGTATACTTAATATCTAATTACTGATTTGCTCCTCAATTTCTGACTTTTATTGTTTGCATCCTTTTTTTTCAAATGTGAGTGTGCTAGTACGACACTTTTACGGCACGTTCACTCATTACTAAGGCCAGTCTCAGTGGGAGTTTCACTAGAATTTCATTTGCATTTAATAGCCTGCCACATATGCATTTTTGATGACATGTCAACGTTTTAATGAAGAGAGAGAAGAATTGAGTTTCATGGGGATGAAACTCTCTTGACACAGTTACCAACTCTCTATGAGTCATAGAATTAAATGTCTATGAAACTATGGAGTGAAACTTTTCATTGAGAGTGGGTGTTTCATCCGAGTTTCATTTCATTCTATATGACATGGCAGTCTTAGAAACAACGAAATGAAACTCTCCACTGAGACTGGCCTAAGATGAACTCCAGTAGAGTCCGAGCCCTCATAACTAAATATCGGTATCCAGGTTAAAAACAGAGATCTAATAGCGCCTCTGTCGGAGCCCTCAAATTTGGGTGGGAATCCAAGTCCTTCCTCCAGCACCATCCGACTCCCCCTGCCTGCGCGTGATTTTCCGGCGGCTGCCCCTGGCTGCGCACACACGAAGCAATCAGGAGCGGACCCAGAAGAAAAATTAACTAGAGGCACACTAATAATATAATGATCATCATATTAACCTCACATTTCTTGTTGTGTGAGGACCTTAAGATTCGCTTGTGTGGCGGCATAAATGGTGAAAAACAGTCTAGAATCATTGATAACATTATGTATGTCCTGCTCCGCGTCTGCGGACTCCGGCGCGAGCTCCTTCAGCCACGAGATGTGGGAATCCGCGGGTGGCTGAAGCTTGATTCCTGATCACCAGTCCATCAACCTGTGCTCTCGCACGGGTTAGAATTTTAGGAGATATATGTATTATGTACTGTTTAATACTTTGGAACGGAGAGAGTACATCTAACTAATAAAAATTACTTTTACTAAATTGTAAGTTTTTCTTTGTTTATTTTATAACATAATAGACAAAATAGATACTTTGTAGTCTATATCTAGTAATCATAACATCTGGTTGTCATAAACTTATTAATTACTATTTTTTCAAGGAACTTTCTTTCTTTTCATGAAACCCCTATATATTTTAAATATGCAATTACTTTGAAACCTTACCATTAATCATGGTGGCTCTTGTTGCATCATATATATTGTGAAGTCATGAATCTAATTTTTTTTATTTTTCGAATTTTATTCTTATTGACTGCTATGGATTCTCTCTTTCCTCAAGTTATGTTGAAACTGTTGTCCTTATTGTATCTTTCATTAACTCTCCTTTTTGCACTTTTTGAAAATTAAAATTTTAGGTCATAGAGTATATTCTTAAGTACTTCAATAGCATAATCCATTATTTAAAACTTGCAACATATCATTTAAGATAAGTCATAGAGCTTGAAGTGAGATTTAGTGCTAATCTCAAGAGAATTTAATACTTAAACCTTATAATGCTTCACTTTTACTCTAAAGAATTTTAATACTCAAATCTTATAATGCTTTACTTTTAGTTTCCCACATTGCTCAAGATAGTTGAATTTTCCTATCAAGAAATTATATTTACAGTTATGGTTGTACTATCAATATAAACATATTAGATATTTTAGTTAAAATACATAAATATATCTAAAGTAACAATCTATATAAATTATATGTTATGGTTGCTAATATAGTTTAAATATTTTGTTAGTATCATTAGTATATGAGTTTTTAGTTAAGAAAATAGTTTTTATGTGATGAAACATATGTATTTTATTGCTCATGCACGACGCTTATATTATCTTTAATTAAATCTAACTATATTAATTGACAGTGGTTGGGTAACGTAGAAACATATATATACTCTTGTTATCTAAAGAAATTTGCTGTAATCGAAAATATTGATAGTTTAGATGTAGATTTGAGGGGGTATTTAATTTTTCCAATAATAAGATAAAAGTTGAGTTATGTAATCAATCATAATAAGCAGATGTTAGCTAAATTTAAATTTAGGTCTACTTTGATCATGTTTCTTAACGATATATGCGGGTAATATAAATTATAGTTATAAGTTAGTTTATATTGTTTTACACAATAGCGGAAGTAGATAATTATTTAGAAAATAGAATAGATCGAGTAGTTATTGTTAGTATCAATGGTGATTAAGTTATACCTAATTGATGGTAAAATGTTTGTAATTTTTATGAAAATTTCTAGCATCTATCGTTTGATTTCGTATCAAGTCTTGAAAGGATTAACATGATGTTTCAGTGGGGACCTCAAGTTAGAATTTCTAGTATTTATCTTTTTCTTTTCTAGTCACGAATCTAAAGTTTATCTTTTAACTTTAATTAAGTTGTTATAATTTTTTCACATGTTAATTAGAAATTCTAGTATTCTTTATATTTATTCAAAAATTATTTTTATACTAAAAAGTGTTTAGGTCCTAGTAGTATTGTTTTCTATATAAATCGAAACTCGGCTTGCATACCAACACTAAACCTGTTGAATTTATTATATCGCACGAATATATGTGTAGTACTATTTATATATTATAGAGTGTATAAAATTTAATTAATAAGATTGATATGGCATAATATTTTAGTAAAGACGTATACACTTATTTAACATAATAACTTATAAAATTTATTATTATGGAGTATTAACATAAAGTGTTATTGCTACGTGGTTTGTTAAATGAACATTTTTTCATTTTTTATAACTTATTAAAATAAATACTTATTATAATATATACATGTTTATTTGATATATATGGTGGAACATAGCGTTATAATTATTTTATTTCATGATTATATATATGTATCGTACTTTATGAATATTGATTTATCTTTTTGTAGAAATATATATAATACTATTTACTTGTAGATTTTAGATATTTTTTATTTATTCTTTATAATGGCTATGGTGTACACAAATATAAGGTAATACCTTATATTATCTTTCACAACGACATGTATGAATATGTTAAATGCAAACTTAGAATATTATTTTGCATTATCTTTCATAATAGTAGATGTACGTAATTTTTTTGAGCCTAAACATGGCTAATTTAGATACAAAAGTTAGAGGATTATTTTAAATTAAAAAATAGTCTAGGTCTTAGTAGTATTGTTTTCCACGTAAATTGAAATACGGCTTGCATCCCGACTATAAACATGTTGAATTTGTTATATCGCATGAATATATGTGTAGTACTATTTATACATTATAGAGTGCATAAAATTTAATTAATAACATTGATATGGCATAATGTTTTAGTAAAGACGTATACACTTATTTAAAATAATAACTTATAAAATTTATTATCATGGAGTATTAATATAAAGTGTTATTGCTACATGGTTTGTTAAGTGAACATTTTTTTATTTTTCATAACTTGTTAAAATAAATACTTATTCTAATATATACATGTTTATTTGATATACATGGTGGAACATAGCGTTACAATTTTTTATTTCATGATTATATATATATATAATATATATATCGTACTTTCGTACTTCATGAATATTAATTTATCTTTTTGTAAC
Organism: Saccharum hybrid cultivar R570; assembly: GCA_038087645.1. Lineage (NCBI taxonomy): Eukaryota > Viridiplantae > Streptophyta > Magnoliopsida > Poales > Poaceae > Saccharum > Saccharum hybrid cultivar. Next base: position 8,693,780 of record JAQSUU010000113.1, read on the forward strand.
AATATATACAAAACTATTTAAGTGTAGATTTTAGATATTTTTATTTATTCTTTATAGTGGCTATGGTGTACACAAATATAAAGGTAATACCTTATATTATTTTTTCACAATGACATGTATGAATATGCTAAATGCAAACTTAGAATATTATTTTGCATTATCTTTCATAATAGTAAAGGTGGATAATTTAAAAATTTATTAGGACATATTTTAAATTATCATTCATAATGGTAGATGGGGGTAATTTTCTTTGAGCCTAGACATGGCTAATTTAGGTACAAAAGTTAGAGGATTATTTTAAATTATCATTCATAATGACCAAGCTGGTTAATTTGGACGCAATGCTAGGGGTTATTTTAGATTTTATTTTATAATAGCCAATGTGGGTAATTTAGATGTAAATTTAGGGGTTTTTTTGAATTATTTTTATAATGACATATGTGGGTAATTTATATACAAATATAGGGGGTTTATTTTAAATTATATTTTATAATGACAAAAGTGGGTAATTTACATGCTAAATTAGGGGTTACTTTATGTTTTTTCATAATGACAGTGGTGAGTAATTTTCTTAATATATTACAGTAGATCCAATGGCTATTATTACTGATGATGATTAGAGTCTACCAAATCAAAGGCTAGATATTTCTGATTATTGTGAGAATTTCTAGAATTTATCTTTTTTCTTAGCGCGTCTAGTGAGAATTAACGTGGTGCCTCCGTTGAAGCCTCTAATTAATAATAGTAAGATTGCATGATGTACCATTGTGGACTCCGCAGAAAGCCTTTGGGTCATCCACCTTGTAGCCTTCCTTGGTCAAAACAAACTCGATGTATTCGTCGGGCCTACAAGGATTATACAACAGAGGGTTCTCCCCATCGACGAGCTCGTCCATCGCGCTGACCTCCTCGCTTCCCTAGACCAGTTGCCAAAAACCAATGAGAAGCGCTCGCGGTTGCTCGGCATCCTAACGCGGTGAACCGACGCCGGCACCCTGCCGTTGGTAATGACCTGCGATAAGTATATAGACACCACCTATATAGATTAATAAGCTGCACTTCTGTCTGCTGCAGCAACAGTAATCAGAATTGAATATCATTCGGAGAATGCGAATGCATGCTTCCCTTCCCCGTACCATGAGTAGGTCGCCAGCTTGAATGGTGAAGGTGCCTGGCTCGGGACGAATGAGAATCCAACTCCCGTCCTTGGCCTGAACCTCGAGGCCTTCCACCTCGTGCTGCACGACCAGGGTGTTGATGTTGAAGTCGCGGTGCACCCTCATGGACAATCCGCTGCCCGTGTCTGATTGTACGCCATAGTGGCACAGCCGTAGAGTGTGGGTGAGCGAGCCAGGGTGGGAGGTTATCTTCTCTTCCGGGACGCCCAGCCCTTCTAGGGTCATCTTCGACACTATCTGCTGCAGTTTCAGTAAGTTGTTCCCAAATCGCAGCATCATGTCACTGGACAGGTCGGCAGTGACATCTGATCGAATCCGACACAGCAGTTATGAGAAAATTAGTTATATTCCGTGTCAAAATCTAGCTACCAATGACGACGCAGTGGTGTTATTACCTGAATTCCAGGTTACCTGCCGCCAGAACAGGTTGGTGAAGTCGCGGATGCTGCCCTCGTCTGTGGCTCCATCGAAGCTGACGCTCTCATACACCGGTTCCGCTGTCGCGATGTATCCTCTAAAGTGCGCCTTAGCGGAGACGTTCCGCTGCTTCGTCTCGAGAGGGAGCGCAAAGAGCTCCGGCAAGTCATGGCCGAACAGCACCTGCCGGAGCTCCGGGCCTAGTGCGTCGTTGTACGCGACAACGACGCAGCCGTGGGCTACCATGGAAGCTGTCACGGCGGCCCGGGCTTCCTCCCAACCCGGCACCCCAGGCTCGACACCGCGTAGGTCGACTTTGGGATGATATCCATGAACTATGCTTGCTGTTCTGCGCCTTATTGGTATATGTAGACAATTGCTTTGGCTACGTATAAACGCCTCTGGGCCTTCTTTGTTTCTTGGTTAGCGAGTATAAGAAGTCGTATACTATACCAAGAAGTCACAATAATACGCCATGCCATAGTGCCACCAAGAAGTCACAATAATACGCCATGCCATAGTGCCATTTTTCATCGAGATACGAATGCAAGCATGTGCTGGATTTCATCTAGATACGGACGCAAGCATATTTCCAAGAGAAAGTCGTGGGACCTGCTGATTTTAGGGGACAACCGCATGATAATTGCCATGTACTTTAAAATCTATAATTATTATTGACTCAAATGTGCCTGTACATCTTGACCGCTAAACACAAGTTATTCTAAGAGCATCTCAAGAGTACTCAAAACAGTTTCCTAATTCAGGAATTTTGGCAAGATTGAAAAAAAACTCATCTCCAACAACTCTCAAACCCACCTCCTAATCTTTTGGCACTCGGAAAACATCACCCCCACGCACGTAAAGTTATGCGCACGTATAGTCGTGCCATTCTAGAGGTGGAAGGATGTGGTGAAGAAAAAAATAGGATAGGGTTCCTGATACAAATGTATAAGAGAGAAATAAAGTATAACGGTGGTGAGTGTGATTTAGAAATAGTTTAGGATTTTTGATGTAAAACTTGCTTCTATCTTTTAGGCGTGGGATTTTGGAAACTGTTGGAGTTGTAGCTTTTTTATGTCTCCCGATATATTTTGCAAACGTTAGAAAACCTGTTTTTGGGAGTATTTTTATATACTGTTGGAGATGCTCTAACTTGTCGCTCATTGCATCCCGAGCCAAGACTAGAAGCCAACTTCCAAATCTGCCAGTTGTCCATTGCCTGATAGGCGCAGGAGCACTACATCACCATCTCGTTCCACAGCCGCAAGGCACTGTCGATTACTCCCCCGGCAGGGCCATACCTAGGGCATGATGCATTATGAAAAAGATCTCCCCAAGCCCGTGATCGCTAGGCTTTGGGCCCGCTCATCAACTCCTCGGGGCAGGGGATGGATCCTTGCATATCAAGGAAGCCTAGAAGGCTCAGCCGGGAAAGGCTCCACAACAACGGACAGCACCTGATGGTCAAGTGCCAGACTATAGTAAAGACATTAGGTAGTGGTTGCAACATTGTCGGCCCTCTCCTACATGTCAAGGAAGTACCCGGCGGTGCCAAGACGAAGGAACCAGAAGCACTAGGGCAAGAAACCCTAGGTAAAACCCCCGATTTGTATCTCCATGTCCTCCATGGTATATAAGGAGAGGCATGGGCGCCTGTAGCAAGGATCAAACCCAACTGGAATCGATCAGATCCCTAGGGATCAATTTATAGATCTGCCAGAAACTCTAGGATAGCACAGCACAATCCCCTACCAATCTCTCTCGATCGGGCATTCTTAACATGAAGACACTATATTGTTGGATGTAGAGCTCAGATGGCCGAACTAGGATAAATCGCCTATGTCACTGAGTGTTTAGAGTGTCCAAGCCACCGGAGATCCACATATGGACCTCCGACAAATAACATGATGCATGTCGTCGAATCGACCCCACGACACACTGCTAGAAGCATCACAACCACTATGGCCACACTCCATGGACATCCCATTCTGACAACAAGACCCTCACTCTGACGACTCTCCATGTGAGACTTCGTGAGCAAATCCTTGGACAAAAGGATAGAAGTGATGTCATCCATGGTGATACAATATGTACCATAAAGGATATGAGCTCTAATGTTGTCATAAGAATCTGGAAGTAAACACAAGAGCAATATTAATTTCAATATGATCTATATCCATAGACCTAGCAACATTTTTATAGTCAAGCACCGCCTTATTGAACTCTTCAATATATTGCTTGACAGGAGCACCTTCATTCATATGCATCCTAAACAAGTGCATCATGAGGTAGAAACGATTTGAGAGTAACTTGTCCAAACGGAGTCAAACATAGCACTGCCAATGCTTTCTTATCTAGGTTAATCTCATCTGTTGTTGTACTAGTCAAATCTGGATGAATCTCCTTTATAGCAATACCTAGACCCTTATCTATTAGGACAAATTGTATTTTCACTTGCCATAACCAAAAGTTACCAATGCCATCAAACTCACTTCTAATGTTGACATATTGAACTGAAACAACTAATTCACTTTTGCCTTTGATAATAAGTAATAGTTTGGGCACCACTTGTGATAACATAGGGGCAGCGGAATAATCAATGTTAGCAAACTAACTTGTCACAAGCATATCAACAAACACCGTATGTGCATGTATTAAACCAGCACCTAAACTTGAATCAATTAAACCACAAGTTGTCCCATCTTCTAGCCACAATATACATATCAATTTGCTCACTAATAATACTTCAACCCCAATATCTCATACTCAATACTCAAAAAACACACATATGTCTTCCATGCCAACTCATCCGTACAAGCAACAACTTCACATATGAAATAATAGCAAGCAAGATAGTGACTTAATCAACACATATGGCAAGAGAAATACTTAATCAAGAGAGGACAATAAGATTTACATGAAAATCGCTCGTGGGGAAAATGAGCTCACACAGGGAAGAAGGGGCACAGGAACGACTACCCCTTTAGGCTGGTTTTGGTTTTTTTCTAAAGAGTCCTCGAGGTTACAAGATATTCCAAATGAGCCCCCAAATATATAATAAATGGAACTGCAACTATCACATAGAAGTATATCAAAGTGAAACACCTTAAGATCAGCCAGCACTAAAGTCACAGGTGATCATTCAACATTATCAGTTGCTTCATCATACTACAAAATCATGAGAGAGCCTTCCCGGCCATTATTGTAAATGGAATTATGGCAACTGCAACACAGAGATGGGTGCAGAAGGAAGCAATGTCTGCAATAGCTGCGATGGTGGTCTGTGACTTGTAATGCGTTAGGAGCCTCCACACGAGGCCTGAGACAATAGCTGCTGCTGCAAGGTGCAAGAAACATTCGGTAGACATGTTGACTGAACCACTGCTGATGCTTGGTATCGACACCGCCAGGAATCCAGTAAATGTTACTTTTGTTAGCTCAAGCGACGCTGGTTTATCACCGTCGGCACTAATGCTAACAGGTGATTCTTCAGCACCGTTAGCGGCACCTCTGTGACTGTTGCTGCCCTTTCCATCATCCTCGCCGATAGCAGCGTAGAACACATACATCATGAGAATAAAAAACGGAGCTACTAGCAGAAGCAACGCTCTTAGTTCCATGAGTGCATACATAATGAAGAACATAACCAAGGACATGGCAAAACCCATGAAGATATCAATGGTCTCTGTCAGGTTTCTTATGGGTTTGCGAGAAGGCATCGTCTCTAGGAGCATTAAGCTCACACAAACAACACAAACAATGAAGCTTGTGCCGATTGGTTTGGTAAGACGATCGTGTATTATTGCTTTAGTGCTGTTAATCTGACCCTCCAGAGCCAGGCCTTCCAGTCCCAGAAACAGTAGTGCAGTTATACCAGCCAAGAAGTCAAGCGAGCTCTCCAGTCTATTGCAGTACTCCTCACATCCCACTGCAGTTGCAGCATCTCCCCCCACAGCGGTTGTGAAGTGCGTGACAGTACGAATCACAGAGCAGAGTCCAATGAGGGCACCGATCACAGGGAATGCCCAGCTGTGTAAGATGAGGTATATGATCCAACAGGCAAGTGCCACTAAACATGTGCTGGATAAGGGTGCCAGCAACATGGTAGCAGTGTGTGGGGAACTTGATGAGCTCCCACCGAAGAATCTCCTGGAGGAACGACAGCATACAAGGAAGGGGCAAATACCGGCAACTAAGGTAACCGTTGCAACCACAAGCATGGTGATTGGGATGGCACGACCATGTTCTTCGCTCTTCAGGTCAACCTTCTTCAGTGCAATCGCAAGAAGCACGGGGCACACCATGATCACCACCGCTTCGGCGAAAGCACGGTAACGGTTCATCCATGCATCCTACAGTATGGAAAATATTATATAGGAATTAATGAACCCAGCTTTTGAAAATCCCCATAATCGTGTCAGGTTGGATTGGTTTGCAAATTGTTAGAAGATTGCAGAGTAAACTGAAGTTGGAATGAAACGTCAAGGAAAGATTTTATGAACTACAATCAAAATGCAGGGCTGATGCTGAAGGATGCATACCATCGGATCTCTGGCACTGGTAGCCATCAAAACTTTATTTGGTGAAGTCCTGATCCCTCCGGAACTGACCACACGCAGCCTATAAAGGATTGAGCAGATATAGAATGGAGAAGCTGCAGCCCTGAAATGGAGCTGCGCCGCTCCTGCTCAGGTTTTGACGGTTGAAAGTATATATAGCTAGCTTGGCAGAAACTTCAGTGCAGCTTCGCGGCTTCAGCGTACCGCGGTCGATGAATTTAAACTGAACGTATAAGCAAATAACGCGGAAGCAGCAGCACACAGGGAAAGTACCAGCAAAGACTTCTATGTAGTGAAGTCAACGTCCATGCTCGTGGAAGCAAATGTGAACCGTCTAGACTGCACTTGTTCGCCCATAATTGGTCGGCGAGTTTATTCGACAAAGGTACGGATCGGTTTCATCGCGTCAGAAATACACCATAGCAGCACAGCACACGTACCATTTGTGGGACCAGCAACTTTGGGAGTGATTTGGACCCAAGTAGTCCAGCCAGGGCGCGTGAGATACAAACGGATCGATTGGTTGCCAAAAAGATGAGTGGAGCCTAGCTGAGTAGGTGGTGCAAATATGTCTTCCAACACCGACTCCGGCCGCGGAAACATAAATGAAATCTATCTCGCCTTGTATTTTTTTTATGTAAAGTTTTAGGCGTTGTATCGGATGTTTTGTAAAATATCAGAGAGGTGTTCGGATACTAATAAAAAAACTAATTACAGAACTATTATGTAAATTGTGAGACAAATTTATTAAGACTAATCAATCTGTCATTAGCACATGTTTACTGTAGCACAACATTGTCTAATCACAGACTAATTAGGCTCAAAAAATTCATCTCACAAAATACACGTAATTTGTGTAATTAATTATTTTTTAATCTACATTTAATACTCTAGGTATGTATCCAAATATTTAATACAATAGGGTGTAAAATTTTAAAAGGAAACTAAACAAGCCTCTCACCGCCTATAATAGAATCCCTCAACCAGAAATAAATTCTTGCGTCCTCAGCGCTCCAACCTTCCCTGTAGCAAATAGTATTCTACACTATTCATGACGCTGACCGGCTACTATTCTGCCAACATTTTCGGTAGACCACTGTTTATGGGGTGTTTAGCTTCACCTTTAAAATTTTTTACCTCGTCACATCGGATGTTTTGATATATATGTGAAGTATTAAATATAGACGAAAAAATAACTAATTACACGAATTACGATAAATTTGCGAGACGAATTTTTTAAGACTAATTAATCTATAATTTGGCAATGATGTGAACATATGCTAATGATGGATTAATTAGGCTTAACAAATTCGTCTCGTGGTTTTTAGGCGAGTTATGTAATTAGTTTTTTTATTAGTATCTGAACAACCCTTCCGACATACATGAAACATCTGATGTGACACTCTAAAATTATTCCCCAGAAACTAAATACCCCTCAAACATTGTTCACCTATTTTTTTACTATTCTCCCGTCACTGTTTGTCCACTGTTCATTTATGTTTCCCTGTTCAAAACGGCGCAGCCTAGCGCGCCCACTGTGCTGGTATATTTGCATCCGTCGAACATGCCTACGTTTCGCCTAACTCTGCTGCCCTGCCTCGTTCATTCATTTACGCCCTCCAATCATACCCAAAATGTTTCAATTTTAAAGAAGCATAAAATGGCAAAAATAGGTGGCCTTATAATAATATTTTTATTTCTTCATAAAAAAATAAAATGTGACAAGATGTTTACGTTTAAAAAATGGGACAAGTCTTGTTATATGCACCAAGATCTAGTGGCTAACGAGCTACCGTTGGTCGCAAGGTATGGCCTAGTCATACCCTTTTAAAAATGGTAAGACGTCAAAACTTAACTCGGTGAGGTTCCGATTCTGATCCTCCGGAACTGATGACCACACGCAGCCTGAAAGATTTATTAGCAGATAGAGAATGGAGCAAGCTGTAGACCTGTAATGGAGCTGCGCCGCTCCTGCTCGGGTCTTGACACTTGGGGAGCTGTTCGTCTTATGATTTTTACAGCTGATAAATCGGCTGAAGCTGATTTATTGTGAAAAAAATATTATACCATGACTAATAAGTCATGTTGATTTATTGTGAAAGTATACTTTGGCAGAAACTTTTGTGTAGCTGCCGCTTCAACATACGGTACTGAACGCGTGAGCAAATAACGCAAAAAACACAGGAAAAGCAGCCACGAAGACTTCTATCTATTTAGTGAAGTCAACGGTCATAGTCTTGGAAGCAAATGGAACCGCACTTCGAGTTTATTTATTTTTATTTATGTTGGTCCCAAGGCATGGCCTAGTCCTACCCTTTTAAAAATGGCAAGACGTCAAAACTTAACTCGGTGAGGTTCTGGTCCTGATCCCCCTGGAACTGATGACCACACGCAGCCTGAAGGATTTATTAGCAGATAGAGAATGGAGCAAGCTGTAGACCTGCAATGGAGCAGCGCCGCTCCTGCTCGGGTCTTGCCACTTGGGGAGCTGTTCGTCTTATGATTTTTAAAGCTGATAAATCGGCTGAAGCTGATTTATTGTGAAAAAAATACTATACCATGACTAATAACTCATGTTGATTTATAGTGAAAGTATACCTTGGCAGAAACTTTTGTGCAGCTGTCGCTTCAGCATACGGCACTCAACGCGTGAGCAAATAACGCGGGCCGCAAAGACTTCTATCTATTTAGTGAAGTCAACGGTCATAGTCTTGGAAGCAAATGGGACCGCACTTCGAATTTATTTATTTTTATTTATGTTGGTCGCAAGGCATGGCCTAGTCCTACCCTCTTAAAAATGGCAAGACGTCGAAACTTAACTCGGTGAGGTCCTGGTCCTGATCCCCCGGAACTGATGACCACACGCAGTCTGAAGGATTTATTAGCAGATAGAGAATGGAGCAAGCTGTAGACCTGCAATGGAGCTCCGCTGCTCCTGCTCGGGTCTTGACACTTGGGGAGCTGTTCGTCTTATGATTTTTATAGCTGATAAATCGGCTGCATCTGATTTATTTTGAAAAAAAATACTATACCATGACTAATAAGTCATGTTGATTTATTGTAAAAGTATACCTTGCAGAAACTTTTGTACAGCTGCCGCTTCAACATATGGTACTGAACGCGTGAGCTAATAACGCGGAAAACACAGGGAAAGCAGACGCGAAGACTTCTATCTATTTAGTGAAGTCAACGGTCATAGTCTTGGAAGCAAATGGGACAATACTTCGAGTTTATTTATTTTTATTTATGTTGGTCGCAAGGCATGGCCTAGTCCTACCCTCTTAAAAATGGTAAGACGTCAAAACTTAACTCGGTGAGGTCCTGGTCCTGATCCCCCGGAATTGATGACCACACGCAGCCTGAAGGATTTATTAGCAGATAGAGAATGGAGCAAGCTGTAGACTTGCAATGGAGCTGCGCCGCTCCTGCTCGGGTCTTGACACTTGGGGAGCTGTTCGTCTTATGATTTTTACAGCTGATAAATTGGCTGAAGCTGATTTATTGTGAAAAAATACTATACCATGACTAATAACTCATGTTGATTTATTGTGAAAGTATACCTTGGCAGAAACTTTTGTGCAGCGGCCGCTTCAACATACGGTACTGAACGCGTGAGCAAAAACACGGAAAACACAGGGAAAGCAGCCGCGAAGACTTCTATCTATTTAGTGAAGTCAACGGTCATAGTCTTGGAAGCAAATGGGACCGCACTTCGAGTTTATTTATTTTTATTTATGTTGGTCACAAGGCATGGCCTAGTCCTACCCTTTTAAAAATGGTAAGACGTCAAAACTTAACTCGGTGAGGTCCTGGTCCTGATCCCCCGGAACAGATGACCACACGCAGCCTGAAGGATTTATTAGCAGATAGAGAATGGAGCAAGCTGTAGACCTGCAATGGAGCTGCGCTGCTCCTGCTCGGGTCTTGACACTTGGGGAGCTGTTCGTCTTATGATTTTTACAGCTGATAAATCGGCTGAAGTTGATTTATTGTGAAAAAATACTATACCATGACTAATAACTCATGTTGATTTATTATGAAAGTATACCTTGGCAGAAACTTTTGTGCAGCTGCCGCTTCAGCATACGGTACTGAACGCATGAGCAAATTACGCGGAAAACACAGGGAAAGCAGCCGCAAAGACTTCTATCTATTTAGTGAAGTCAACGGTCATGGTCTTGAAAGCAAATGGGACCGCACTTCGAGTTTATTTATTTTTATTTATGTTGGTCGCAAGGCATGACCTAGTCCTACCCTCTTAAAAATGGCAAGACGTCGAAACATAACTCGGTGAGGTCCTGGTCCTGATCCCCCGGAACTGATGACCACACGCAGCCTGAAGGATTTATTAGCAGATAGAGAATGGAGCAAGCTGTAGACCTGCAATGGAGCTGCGCCGCTCCTGCTCGGGTCTTGATACTTGGGGAGCTGTTCGTCTTATGATTTTAAAGCTGATAAATCGGCTGAAGCTGATTTATTGTGAAAAAAATACTATACCATGACTAATAAGTCCTGTTGATTTATTGTGAAAGTATACCTTAGCCGAAACTTTTGTGCAGCTGCCGCTTCAGCATACGGTACTGAACGCGTGAGCAAATAACGTGGAAAACACAGGGAAAGCAGCCGCGAAGACTTCTATCTATTTAGTGAAGTCAACGGTCATGGACTTGGAAGCAAATGGGACCGCACTTCGAGTTTATTTATTTTTATTTATGTTGGTCGCAAGGCATGACCTAGTCCTACCCTCTTAAAAATGGCAAGACGTCAAAACTTAACTCGGTGAGGTCCTGGTCCTGATCCCCCTGGAACTGATGACCACACGCAGTCTGAAGGATTTATTAGCAGATAGAGAATGGAGCAAGCTGTAGACCTGCAATGGAGCTGCGCTGCTCCTGCTCGGGTCTTGACACTTGGGGAGCTGTTCGTCTTATGATTTTTATAACTGATAAATCGGCTGAAGCCGATTTATTTTGAAAAAAATACTATACCATGACTAATAAGTCATGTTGATTTATAGTAAAAGTATACCTTGGTAGAAACTTTTGTGCAGCTGCCGCTTCAGCATACGGTACTTAACGCGTGAGCAAATAACGCGGAAAATACAAGGAAAGCAGCCGCAAAGACTTCTATCTATTTAGTGAAGTCAACGGTCATAGTCTTGGAAGCAAATGGGACCGCACTTCGAATTTATTTATTTTTATTTATGTTGGTCGCAAGGCATGGGCTAGTCCTACCCTCTTAAAAATGGCAAGACGTCGAAACTTAACTCGGTGAGGACCTGGTCCTGATCCCCCCGGAACTGATGACCACACGCAGTCTGAAGGATTTATTAGCAGATAGAGAATGGAGCAAGCTGTAGACCTGCAATGGAGCTCCGCTGCTCCTGCTCGGGTCTTGACACTTGGGGAGCTGTTCGTCTTATGATTTTTATAGCTGATAAATCGGCTGAAGCTGATTTATTTTGAAAAAAAATACTATACCATGACTAATAAGTCATGTTGATTTATTGTAAAAGTATACCTTGCAGAAACTTTTGTGCAGCTGCCGCTTCAACATATGGTACTGAACGCGTGAGCTAATAACGCGGAAAACACAGGGGAAGCAGCCGCGAAGACTTCTATCTATTTAGTGAAGTCAACGGTCATGGTCTTGGAAGCAAATGGGACCGCACTTCGAGTTTATTTATTTTTATTTATGTTGGTCGCAAGGCATGGCCTAGTCCTACCCTCTTAAAAATGGCAAGACGTCGAAACATAACTCGGTGAGGTCCTGGTCCTGATCCCCCGGAACTGATGACCACACGCAGCCTGAAGGATTTATTAGCAGATAGAGAATGGAGCAAGCTGTAGACCTGCAATGGAGCTGCGCCGCTCCTGCTCGGGTCTTGACACTTGAGGAGCTGTTCGTCTTATGATTTTAAAGCTGATAAATCGGCTGAAGCTGATTTATTGTGAAAAAAATACTATACCATGACTAATAAGTCCTGTTGATTTATTGTGAAAGTATACCTTAGCCGAAACTTTTGTGCAGCTGCCGCTTCAACATACGGTACTGAACGCGTGAGCAAATAACGTGGAAAACACAGGGAAAGCAGCCGCGAAGACTTCTATCTATTTAGTGAAGTCAACGGTCATGGACTTGGAAGCAAATGGGACCGCACTTCGAGTTTATTTGTTTTTATTTATGTTGGTCGCAAGGCATGACCTAGTCCTACCCTCTTAAAAATGGCAAGACGTCAAAACTTAACTCGGTGAGGTCCTGGTCCTGATCCCCCTGGAACTGATGACCACACGCAGTCTGAAGGATTTATTAGCAGATAGAGAATGGAGCAAGTTGTAGACCTGCAATGGAGCTCCGCTGCTCCTGCTCGGGTCTTGACACTTGGGGAGCTGTTCGTCTTATGATTTTTATAACTGATAAATCGGCTGAAGCTGATTTATTTTGAAAAAAATACTATACCATGACTAATAAGTCATGTTGATTTATAGTAAAAGTATACCTTGGTAGAAACTTTTGTGCAGCTGCCGCTTCAGCATACGGTACTCAACGCGTGAGCAAATAACGCGGAAAATACAAGGAAAGCAGCCGCAAAGACTTCTATCTATTTAGTGAAGTCAATGGTCATAGTCTTGGAAGCAAATGGGACCGCACTTCGAATTTATTTATTTTTATTTATGTTGGTCGCAAGGCATGGCCTAGTCCTACCCTCTTAAAAATAGCAAGACGTCGAAACTTAACTCGGTGAGGTCCTGGTCCTGATCCCCCCGGAACTGATGACCACACGCAGTCTGAAGGATTTATTAGCAGATAGAGAATGGAGCAAGCTGTAGACCTGCAATGGAGCTCCGCTGCTCCTGCTCGGGTCTTGACACTTGGGGAGCTGTTCGTCTTATGATTTTTATAGCTGATAAATCGGCTGAAGCTGATTTATTTTGAAAAAAATACTATACCATGACTAATAAGTCATGTTGATTTATTGTAAAAGTATACCTTGCAGAAACTTTTGTGCAGCTGCCGCTTCAACATATGGTACTGAACGCGTGAGCTAATAACGCGGAAAACACAGGGAAAGCAGCCGCGAAGACTTCTATCTATTTAGTGAAGTCAACAGTCATAGTCTTGGAAGCAAATGGGACCGCACTTCGAGTTTATTTATTTTTATTTATGTTGGTCGCAAGGCATGGCCTAGTCCTACCCTCTTAAAAATGGCAAGACGTCGAAACATAACTCGGTGAGGTCCTGGTCCTGATCCCCCAGAACTGATGACCACACGCAGCCTGAAGGATTTATTAGCAGATAGAGAATGGAGCAAGCTGTAGACCTGCAATGGACCTGCGCCGCTCCTGCTCGGGTCTTGACACTTGGGGAGCTGTTCGTCTTATGATTTTAAAGCTGATAAATCGGCTGAAGCTGATTTATTGTGAAAAAATACTATACCATGACTAATAAGTCCTGTTGATTTATTGTGAAAGTATACCTTAGCCGAAACTTTTGTGCAGCTGCCGCTTCAGCATACGGTACTGAACGCGTGAGCAAATAATGTGGAAAACACAGGGAAAGCAGCCGCGAAGATTTCTATCTATTTAGTGAAGTCAACGGTCATGGACTTGGAAGCAAATGGGACCGCACTTCGAGTTTATTTATTTTTATTTATGTTGGTCGCAAGGCATGACCTAGTCCTACCCTCTTAAAAATGGCAAGACGTCAAAACTTAACTCGGTGAGGTCCTGGTCCTGATCCCCTGGAACTGATGACCACACACAGTCTGAAGGATTTATTAGCAGATAGAGAATGGAGCAAGCTGTAGACCTACAATGGAGCTCCGCTGCTCCTGCTCGGGTCTTGACACTTGGGGAGCTGTTCGTCTTATGATTTTTATAACTGATAAATCGGCTGAAGCTGATTTATTTTGAAAAAAAATACTATATCATGACTAATAAGTCATGTTGATTTATAGTGAAAGTATACCTTGGTAGAAACTTTTGTGCAGCTGCCGCTTCAGCATACGGTACTCAACGCGTGAGCAAATAACGCGGAAAATACAAGGAAAGCAGCCGCAAAGACTTCTATCTATTTAGTGAAGTCAACGGTCATAGTCTTGGAAGCAAATGGGACCGCACTTCGAATTTATTTATTTTTATTTATGTTGGTCGTAAGGCATGGCCTAGTCCTACCCTCTTAAAAATGGCAAGACGTCGAAACTTAACTCGGTGAGGTCCTGGTCCTGATCCCTCTGGAACTGATGACCACACGCAGTCTGAAGGATTTATTAGCAGATAGAGAATGGAGCAAGCTGTAGACCTGCAATGGAGCTCCGCTGCTCCTGCTCGGGTCTTGACACTTGGGGAGCTGTTCGTCTTATGATTTTTATAGCTGATAAATCGGCTGAAGCTGATTTATTTTGAAAAAAAAATACTATACCATGACTAATAAGTCATGTTGATTTATTGTAAAAGTATACCTTGCAGAAACTTTTGTGCAGCTACCGCTTCAACATATGGTACTGAACGCGTGAGCTAATAACGCGGAAAACACAGGGAAAGCAGCCGCGAAGACTTCTATCTATTTAGTGAAGTCAACGGTCATAGTCTTGGAAGCAAATGGGACCGCACTTCGAGTTTATTTATTTTTATTTATGTTGGTCGCAAGGCATGGCTAGTCCTACCCTCTTAAAAATGGCAAGACATCAAAACTTAACTCGGTGAGGTCCTGGTCCTGATCCCCCCGGAACTGATGACCACACGCAGCCTGAAGGATTTATTAGCTGATAGAGAATGGAGCAAGCTGTAGACTTGCAATGGAGCTGCGCCGCTCCTGCTCGGGTCTTGACACTTGGGGAGCTGTTCGTCCTATGATTTTTACAGCTGATAATTCGGCTGAAGCTGATTTGTTGTGAAAAATACTATACCATGACTAATAACTCATGTTGATTTATTGTGAAAGTATACCTTGGCAGAAACTTTTGTGCAGCTGCCGCTTCAACATACGGTACTGAACGCGTGAGCAAATAACGCGGAAAACACAGGGAAAGCAGCCACGAAGACTTCTATCTATTTAGTGAAGTCAACGGTCATAGTCTTGGAAGCAAATGGGACCGCACTTCGAGTTTATTTATTTTTATTTATGTTGGTCGTAAGGCATGGCCTAGTCCTACCCTTTTAAAAATGGCAAGATGTCAAAACTTAACTCGGTGAGGTCCTGGTCCTGATCCCCCAGAACTGATGACCACACGCAGCCTGAAGGATTTATTAGCAGATAGAGAATGGAGCAAGCTGTAGACCTGCAATGGAGCAGCGCCGCTCGTGCTCGGGTCTTGACACTTGGGGAGCTGTTCGTCTTATGATTTTTACAGCTGATAAATCTGCTGAAGCTGATTTATTGTGGAAAAAATACTATACCGTGACTAATAAGTCATGTTGATTTATTGTGAAAGTATACCTTGCAGAAACTTTTGTGCAGCTGCCGCTTCAACATACGGTACTGAACGCGTGAGCAAATAACGCGCAAAACACAGAGAAAGCAGCCGCGAAGACTTCTATCTATTTAGTGAAGTCAACGGTCAGTCTTGGAAGCAAATGGGACCGCACTTCGAGTTTATTTATTTATATTTATGTTGGTCACAAGGTATGGCCTAGTCCTACCCTTTTAAAAATGGTAAGACGTCAAAACTTAACTCGGTGAGGTCCTGGTCCTGATCCCCCCGGAACTAATGACCACACGCAGCCTGAAGGATTTATTAGCAGATAGAGAATGGAGCAAGCTGTAGACCTGCAATGGAGCTGCGCCGCTCCTGCTCGGGTCTTGACACTTGGGGAGCTGTTCGTCTTATGATATTTACAGCTGATAAATCGGCAGAAGCTGATTTATTGTGAAAAAAATACTATACCATGACTAATAACTCTTGTTGATTTATTGTGAAAGTATACCTTGGCAGAAACTTTTGTGCAGCTGCCGCTTCAGCATACGGTACTGAACGCATGAGCAAATTACGCGGAAAACACAGGGAAAGCAGCCGCAAAGACTTCTATCTATTTAGTGAAGTCAACGGTCATGGTCTTGAAAGCAAATGGGATCGCACTTCGAGTTTATTTATTTTTATTTATGTTGGTCGCAAGGCATGTCCTAGTCGTACCCTCTTAAAAATGGCAAGACGTCGAAACATAACTCGGTGAGGTCCTGGTCCTGATCCCCCGGAACTGATGACCACACGCAGCCTGAAGGATTTATTAGCAGATAGAGAATGGAGCAAGCTGTAGACCTGCAATGGAGCTGCGCTGCTCCTGCTCGGGTCTTGACACTTGGGGAGCTGTTCGTCTTATGATATTTACAGCTGATAAATCGGCAGAAGCTGATTTATTGTGAAAAATACTATACCATGACTAATAACTCATGTTGATTTATTGTGAAAGTATACCTTGGCAGAAACTTTTGTGCAGCTGCCGCTTCAACATACGGTACTGAACGCGTGAGCAAATAACGCGGAAAACACAGGGAAAGCAGCCACGAAGACTTCTATCTATTTAGTGAAGTCAACGGTCATAGTCTTGGAAGCAAATGGGACCGCACTTCGAGTTTATTTATTTTTATTTATGTTGGTCGTAAGGCATGGCCTAGTCCTACCCTTTTAAAAATGGCAAGATGTCAAAACTTAACTCGGTGAGGTCCTGGTCCTGATCCCCCAGAACTGATGACCACACGCAGCCTGAAGGATTTATTAGCAGATAGAGTATGGAGCAAGCTGTAGACCTGCAATGGAGCAGCGCCGCTCGTGCTCGGGTCTTGACACTTGGGGAGCTGTTCGTCTTATGATTTTTACAGCTGATAAATCGGCTGAAGCTGATTTATTGTGGAAAAAATACTATACCGTGACTAATAAGTCATGTTGATTTATTGTGAAAGTATACCTTGTAGAAACTTTTGTGCAGCTGCCGCTTCAACATACGGTACTGAACGCGTGAGCAAATAACGCGCAAAACACAGGGAAAGCAGCCGCGAAGACTTCTATCTATTTAGTGAAGTCAACGGTCAGTCTTGGAAGCAAATGGGACCGCACTTCGAGTTTATTTATTTATATTTATGTTGGTCACAAGGTATGGCCTAGTCCTACCCTTTTAAAAATGGTAAGACGTCAAAACTTAACTCGGTGAGGTCCTGGTCCTGATCCCCCCGGAACTAATGACCACACGCAGCCTGAAGGATTTATTAGCAGATAGAGAATGGAGCAAGCTGTAGACCTGCAATGGAGCTGCGCCGCTCCTGCTCGGGTCTTGACACTTGGGGAGCTGTTCGTCTTATGATATTTACAGCTGATAAATCGGCAGAAGCTGATTTATTGTGAAAAAAATACTATACCATGACTAATAACTCTTGTTGATTTATTGTGAAAGTATACCTTGGCAGAAACTTTTGTGCAGCTGCCGCTTCAGCATACGGTACTGAACGCATGAGCAAATTACGCGGAAAACACAGGGAAAGCAGCCGCAAAGACTTCTATCTATTTAGTGAAGTCAACGGTCATGGTCTTGAAAGCAAATGGGACCGCACTTCGAGTTTATTTATTTTTATTTATGTTGGTCGCAAGGCATGTCCTAGTCGTACCCTCTTAAAAATGGCAAGACGTCGAAACATAACTCGGTGAGGTCCTGGTCCTGATCCCCCGGAACTGATGACCACACGCAGCCTGAAGGATTTATTAGCAGATAGAGAATGGAGCAAGCTGTAGACCTGCAATGGAGCTGCGCCGCTCCTGCTCGGGTCTTGACACTTGGGGAGCTGTTCGTCTTATGATTTTTATAGCTGATAAATCGGCTGAAGCTGATTTATTGTGAAAAAAATACTATACCATGACTAATAAGTCCTGTTGATTTATTGTGAAAGTATACCTTAGCCGAAACTTTTATGCAGCTTCCGCTTCAGCATACGGTACTGAACGCGTGAGCAAATAACGTGGAAAACACAGAGAAAGCAGCCGCGAAGACTTCTATCTATTTAGTGAAGTCAACGGTCATGGACTTGGAAGCAAATGGGACCGCACTTCGAGTTTATTTATTTTTATTTATGTTGGTCGCAAGGCATGACCTAGTCCTACCCTCTTAAAAATGGTAAGACGTCAAAACTTAACTCGGTGAGGTCCTGGTCCTGATCCCCCCGGAACTGATGACCACACGCAGCCTGAAGGATTTATTAGCAGATAGAGAATGGAGCAAGCTGTAGACCAGCAATGGAGCTGCGCTGCTCCTGCTCGGTTCTTGACACTTGGGGAGCTGTTCGTCTTATGATTTTTACAGCTGATAAATCGGCTGAAGCTGATTTATCTAAAAAAAATACTATACCATGACTAATAGGTCATGTTGATTTATTGTGAAAGTATACCTTGCAGAAACTTTTGTGCAGCTGCCGCTTCAACATACGCTACTGAATGCGTGAGCAAATAACGCGGAAAACACAGAGAAAGCAGCCCCGAAGACTTCTATCTATTTAGTGAATTCAATGGTCATAGTCTTGGAAGTAAATGGGACCGCACTTCGAGTTTATTTATTTTTATTTATGTTGGTCGCAAGGCATGGCCTAGTCCTACCCTCTTAAAAATGGCAAGACGTCAAAACTTAACTCGGTGAGGTCCTGGTCCTGATACCCCCGGAACTGATGACCACACGCAGCCTGAAGGATTTATTAGCAGATAGAGAATGGAGCAAGCTGTGGACCTGCAATGGAGCTGCGCCGCTCCTGCTCGGGTCTTGACACTTGGGGAGCTGTTCGTCTTATGATTTTTACAGCTGATAAATCGGCTGAAGCTGATTTATTGTGAAAAAAATACTATACCATGACTAATAACTCATGTTGATTTATTGTGAAAGTATACCTTGGCAGAAACTTTTGTGCAGCTGCTGCTTCAGCATATGGTACTGAACGCGTGAGCAAATAACGCGGAAAACACAGGGAAAGCAGCCGCGAAGACTTCTATCTATTTAGTGAAGTCAACTGTCATGGTCTTAGAAGCAAATGGGACCGCACTTCGAGTTTATTTATTTTTATTTATGTTGGTCGCAAGGCATGGCCTAGTCCTACCCTCTTAAAAATGGTAAGACGTCAAAACTTAACTCGGTGAGGTCCTGGTCCTGATCCCCGGAACTGATGACCACACGCAGCCTGATGAATTTATTAGCAGATAGAGAAGGGAGCAAGCGGTAGACCTGCAATAGAGCTGCGCCGCTCCTGCTCGGGTCTTGACACTTGGGGAGCTATTCGTCTTATGATTTTTACAGCTGATAAATCGGCTGAAGCCGATTTATTGTGAAAAAAATACTATACCATGATTAGTAAGTCATGTTGATTTATTGTAAAAGTATACCTTGGCAGAAACTTTTGTGCAGCTGCCGCTTCAGCATACAGTACTTAACGCATGAGCAAATAACGCAGAAAACACAGGAAAAGCAGCCGTGAAGACTTCTATCTGTTTAGTGAAGTCAACCGTCATGATCTTGGAAGCAACTGGGACCGCACTTCAAGTTTATTTATTTTTATTTATGTTGGTCCCAAGGCATGGCCTAGTCTACCCTCTTAAAAATGGCAAGACGTCAAAACTTAACTTGGTGAGGTCCTAGTCCTGATCCCCCGGAACTGATGACCACACGCAGCCTAAAGGATTTATTAGCAGGTAGAGAATGGAGCACGCTGTAGACCTGCAATGGAGCTGCGCCGCTCCTGCTCGGGTCTTGACACTTGGGGAGCTGTTTGTCTTATGATTTTTACAGCTGATAAATCGGCTGAAGCTGATTTATTGTGAAAAAAATACTATAACATGAGTAATAAGTTATGTTGATTTATTGTGAAAGTATACCTTGGTAGAAACTTTTGTGCAGCTGCCGTTTCAGTATACGGTACTGAATGCGTGACCAAATAACGCGGAAAACACAGACAAAGCAGCCGCGAAGGCTTCTATCTATTTAGTGAAGTTAACGGTCATGGTCTTGGAAGCAAATAGGACCGTACTTCGAGTTTATTTATTTTTATTTATACATTCAACAAGGTACGTATCGGTTTCTGGTGGCAAAGGTATTCGCCATAGCAACACACAGTACGCGTACCATTTGTGCGGAACCAGCAGATGGCGTGATTGGTTGGGCACATATAGAAGATAAGTATATAACTCCTTTGAGGTTATGGCGGTTTTGGCAAACGAAAAAATAATGTAATATAAAGAAACTTGACCTCCTTACTTTAAAACCATCTTTGTGGGCATATATAGTGGAGGATTTCTCGGATGATAAATATATGATGACTTGGTGTCATATCATAACTACTCCAAAGAGAAATCAAGTTTTAAAAGCAAAAGGAAAAAAAGGAAAAAGTAATAAAAGTCATAAAAATGAAAGGGTTGTCAGAGTCGTAACGGTTAGGGGACCAAAAGAAATTTATGTTCCTGTCAGACTTGTCTTTAGAGAAAAAGTCTAGACTTCATTCATTACCTTATTACAAACAGGTTGGCAAGATTGCTTTAATTTGATCTCCTTTCTTAAAAATCTATGTGGTGTGCCAAACAAAGATCTTTGTGGAGCGAAGGATTCTTTGTGGCATGTAAAACCTCCATGGCGACGATGTCGTGGTATGTTAGTAGGCATTAATTTCCTCTCATTTGACATAGGACAAATTCAAAAGGGTTTCTTTTTGTCCAGTTTAAAATCCGAGATGAGGTTGATGCATTTCAATGGCTTTTGGTTTCTGACTTTCTGTGTATGGTGCAGCATAAGAAGAAAATGAAGATGCTTTTTAACCGAGTTTTCTCAATTACTCATTCCATCTTCTAAAAAAGAGTCGCTATGAGATTCGTGCTAGTTAGACTTTTCTAAATTTAACTAGGTTTGTAAAAAAAATATTAGCAACACTTTTATCTCCGAAAAAATTTATTATAAAAATATATTCAATTATCAATCTAATGAAAACAATTATATAATAAAGATATTAATATTTTCTTATATAAATTTGATCAAAGTTAAAAATGTTTGACTTCCCGGGAAGTGAGAATGATGTTTTTTATGGAACGGAGGAAGCATGCGCTAGTAAAAATTACCTATTTTAATATGTGGTGGCTTTAATATCATAAAGGGACTGCATGAAAAATAAATGAAACTATAATGATAAATTGTCTTTCTTCTTCAATGCTATTATGGATGTTTTCAACTTTAGAGAACTGAATTTGTCTGGACTTGCACAAATAATCGAAAAATACATTTTTTTTAAAAAAAAGCTTGATAGAAGTTGAGTCTTCGCTGATTGAGACTTAAAATTCAATCATACCATGGTCCAGACCCTACTAGAGAAATCTCTGACCACACGGCCACACCCCTCTATTGTAAATACTAGAGATCCGTCTATGGCCGGCTCTCCTACTCCAGGCCTTACATTTGACTTCGGTTGGCCATTGAGGGAATATATGGACCGATATACACGAAGGAGACACCTTTTTGCAACGATGACATGCTAGTACTTAAGGGGATGAGCTAAAAATGCCAGTGGCGCTTACAAAAAAAATTGAAACAAACTTCTTGATAAGTCGAATGACTTAGATAAGAAATTGGAATTGATGCAACTAGATGACGATGAAATAAATTTAAAACACGAGGTTATCCCAACTCCAAAGAGAAGAACAGTTAAAATACTATCAAAGAGCAAAGTTGAAAAAAATCTTTTGGAAGCAGATGTAATACGAAGCATTTTAAATTAGTGGCTAATGAATGAAAAACATAGAGAACTCATATCTTCAAACTGGAGCAAGAAGAGTGTGTAAAAAGTGGTAATGCTAATCACAAAAAGTATATATCACCAAGTATTACAAGAGTTTATTTAGTGATGGAGAGCCCTCTTTTGTGACCGTGAATGAGACTCATACAGAGGATGTCCCCCCAAGTTACAACAGTAGAGAAAACTCGTATAGAGGATGTCCCCCAAGAAAAGAATTTAAACCAAGGGTTTTCTAAAGTTGAGTTAAAAGAGGCCATTTTTCAAAGATATCATAACTTATCTCCTGGGCCTAGATTCCTAACTAAATAAATTTTATTAGGTTTCCTGCATCATCATAAAAGGGGATTTGATGGCTCTTTTCGAGGACTTCCGTAGAGGTGTTCTCCCACTCTGTTGGATAAATTTTGGAAGTATAATCTCACTATCTAGAAGTAGTGATCAACTCAAATCGAGCAATATAGATCAATCTATTTGCTGAATATTAGTTTTAAATAGCCACTAAATAGGACTGTCTTAGATGCCCAAACAACTCATCCGACTCCACAAAATCCTTTTTCTCCCTGGGAGAAATATAAGGGAAGGTACAATTGTTTTACAGGAAACTATACATGAGCGTCATAGGAAATAGAATTTTGAGTGTTGTGATATTGTTTTGTACCATATTAAATAACACTATAATAGCGGAATTAATATAGGATCTAGAATAAGGGAGTTTTGAATAAAACACACAATATATTAGTACTAAACTTAGCATGTTTATAAAAAGTTGCAATAAGTAATTAATAAGATTAGAGTTGACAGCCAGAATATAGTCTCACAATGTCAAAAAACATGCAACAAGGGCTAATGTAATTTAATATGGTTTTAACTTACTCCTTCCATCCCTTTTAAGTGTTGTCAAGATTTTTGTGCATGTCAAACTTTCTTAAGTTTGACTAAATTTATAGAAAATATTAGTAATAATTTTATCTCTAAACAAGTATATTATAAATTATATTCAATGCTTAATCTAACGATACTAATTATGCACTATAAATATTAGTAATCTTTTGTATATGTTGTGTCAAAGTTGAGTACGTTTGATTCCTCAATATATATGCAAGAACAACCATTAAAAAGAGGACGGAGGGAGTAATACATATTAAAACACGGAGAGACGCGATACAAAGGACAAACACACAAATAATACAATGGATACATTGATTAGAGCCCGTTAGAGACTATTGAAATAATATCTAAATGGTATTATTTTAGTAAACAAATAGAGCAAAAGATAATCAATTTTAATTAGTTTGTATGTACCAAATCTATCCACAAACTTTATATAAAATTGTAGCTCGGTGCACAGGTAGAGCATCTCCAAGAGTACGCAAAATAATCTCCCAATCTAGGAATTTTGGTAAGATTAAAAAAAACTCATCTCCAACCACTCACAAACCCACCTCCTAATCTTTTGGCACTTAGAAAAAGCCACCCCATGTGCGTAAAGTTACATACACATATCATCGTGCCAATCTAGAGGTGGACGTGGGGAAGAAAAAAAGTAGGACAGGGTTTCTGATGCAAATGTATAAGAGAAAAATGAAGTATAATTTTGGTTAGTGTGATTTAGAAATAGTTTAGGATATCTGATGCAAAATTACCTTTTATTTTTTAGGCATAAGGTTTTGAAATTGTTGGAGTGGTAACTTTTTTACGTCTTCCTATATATTTTTGCAGATGTTGGAAAACCTGATTTTGGGGAGTATTTTTTTAGAGACTGTCAGAGATGCTCTTAGCACGACAAATAGGAAACGACCGCTCTCAACTTCTCATGGCCTCCAACTACAATCCATCTATTTCAAGTCGATGCTCCATTAGATTTCCCAGCAATAGTAAAGTTACTTGGGAAAATCAACTGGGCATAAATATATAAGTACACTAAGTTACTTGGGAAAATCAACTGGGCATAAATATATAAGTACATTCCTACTGTTATTTGTTCGTTCTCTACAGCATTTTCATTGTAGGGACAAAACCATTGACCAATCATTGTCTAATTAGATTTTTTTTTTAAAAAAAGGCCTGTTGTTGTTCACGTGTAATGGAATCTGACTAGCTAGGTCAAGTCAAGTACCAATCAGCAAGTGGGTGGGTGCACCCACGCGGCTACGCCATCGCCACGAAGCAGCATATCCATTTCCCACACAGCAAGAAGCGAAGAACGGCATCCTTTCCTCCAAGGTTGAAGCTCCCCTCTTTTTCTTCAGACGTAACCCAAACTCAAGAAGACTGCTGTTGCGATTCTGAGGAGCGCAGAATACGGTAAGAGAGCTACTCTACTACTAGCTTATATTTTACTCAGGTGTGTGATGCTTTCTTGGACCTGCTTGTGTTGTTTCAGAATAGAGGCAAATCTGGTTGCCGTTTTGGTCTCTAGCTACATTTTTTTCAGCATATGCTGCTTCTTTGTGTCTCTATTCTGAAGTAGGCTCACGCATCACCAAATTACGGGTACTGAACTGAACATAAGGTTGAAATTTGCCCGAAACATTGATAGTTCTTGAAGGGAGAGGAGACAAAAGTACTATATAGTTGAGCTATGGCAATCATACATAGCTTAGTATATATGGAGAGACTAGTAGTGAATTAGTGATTAATCCTGCTGTCTCGCCTGTGTTCTTCAGGTCATGGATTCAAAGAAGGTGTATGTTTGGTCCCTACCTTTGACGCCAGAGGTGATCCTCAGTTTCGTCAGTTCCCAAGTGGCGTCACTGATGCAGTCCTATAAAGAGCACGATCTGTATCAGTATGTCACCACCGTTATCATTCCGCTAGTTATTTTGTACATGAACGCGCGCTCATTCGTCGACCTGGGATTGCCACTGCCTCCTCTCAACTTCTTGCCTGCTAAGAATGTCTGGATCTACATCGAGACGGCCATTGTCGTGGTGATATCTTACGTGTCACTACTCATAGTCAGCTGGAGCTACATCTGGCTCGTCGTCTTCCCCATCATCGCCATCGGCTTCATCTTGGCGCTGTGCAATCAGCTCAGTCATCAGGATCAGGCCGGTGGATCACATTCGCAGGAGCAGAGCAACAAAGGTGAAGGTGAAGCTACTGAGCCGGCGGGGAAAAAAGGAGAGGGGCTGGAGGCAGTAGCACTGGTGCCGTACTGGGCGCTTTGCATGATGGGTCACTTCCATGCTGACAAATTCACGGTCTCCCAGTTCCTTCTCTTCTTCAGTTTCATGCTGGGGGCACTCACCATGATGATGACTCGGCTGGTGGGGCTGGCCACCACAGCCCATCGTGGCATCGCGCCGGCGTCCGAGCTGCTCCGGAAGGCCTCGCTCGTTGTGCTGCTGGTGGCGGTGCACGCGGTGGCGGCAGAGCTGCTGGGAGAGAACGCGCTGCTCTTCTTCCTGCCGGAGATCGTGCCGGTGCTGCTGTGGCTCAGCGTTCGCCTCGACTGCGACGACCGCGCCATCACCACTGGCACTGCTGCCGACAGGATCAAGCAGCTGGACTTGGGCAGGAGAGTGCTCAATCTGCTCGGCGCGGCGGCAGCTGCAGTCTTGTCGGCCATGCTAGCGGCGGGCAACATGGAGGAGCCCGTGCTCTACTGGTGCAGCAAGGCGTTGGTGTCTTGTGCTGTTTCGGCGCTTCTAACCTTGTACATTGTTTTCATGCTGTGCCAGTGGCCGGGAGGACAACGCGATCGCACGCTAGCCACAGTCACAGCTGCCTCTTTGCAGGAGGCAGTCGAGCTTCTCAAGTATTGGGCAAACGTTTTGCTGGCAGCGGTGGCTACGATGCTAGTATTTACATCTTTAGCTTCTTTCCAACAAGTTCTACTGCAAGAACCGGTGGCCTCTGCATCAACCGACCAAATTCTGCAACGACTATGTCAAAAATTCCTCCAGTTCATAATTTAACTGCGAAATGAACAATTTCCTAATCTTTTCTGATGTTAGGCATATAAGCATATTGTTTATCTGGGGGGTAACCTTGTAAATGAATCGTCGTATCAATGTATACTGTGAAACTAATAAGATTGGATCATTGGACTTCCTAGTTTTTGCTTCCACCACTATAAGGCCTCGTTCGGTAGCTGGGGATCCAATCCCCAAGATGAATCAATCCAGGCCTGGAATTAGTTGATCCATTTGCTATCACTCATTCCATGCCTGGGTTTAATTCCCCGGCAGAACCAATCCAGGAGCCTCCTATTTGTTGTTTGGTTTAGCCAGGGATGAATCCAGGGCAGCATGTATACATATCCTGGCATTTAACTGACACGAGAGAATATGATCAAGCTTGAAACAATTCAAATTACCATGCAAAGCAAACCCTACAGAAATTTCACAACCTGACAAACAGATGGTTAATGTGCATTACAAGGGTATCGAAGACCCGAATCCAAAACAAACATGAAGGCTGTTGAACATAAATAATAAGCTGTAAGTCCCATTTAACCATGGTATATTGGTGCCCAACTACTACTATTCTACGAGAAATAGGAAGCAACTTCACACCGGTCACTCTTCTCGTGATATACTTCTGTAACTCCCACTTGCTCTAGTAATTCAGTATCTTCGCCTACTGCTATAACTGCAACAAGTAAAAAAGGTATGCATTATTGGTCATTGGGCTCATGTATATATATATTCAACTCAGATGCATGTATATGAACTGAAAATGCACTGTTAACTGATAAACAATTAGAAAGGGATACCTAATCTGATCACTACATACTGCAAGAATCAACTACAACACTAAATTGCAACAAGTTTCAGTTTTAGACATGGTCACATATTGACTGAGATTTTACCTGCTATACCATCTCATTTCTGAGCCAAATCAGGGTTGATTCTGCATCTGCTTCACAGCCACATAGGAAAGCCTCTCTGTTTTCTTAGCTCTTAATGAAGACTGCATATGCTTTTGTCTTTTTTTTTTTTTTGCTTGGTCACTTGCATTGTGTTCAGAACTGATATGCACATTTTGATAGGGAAATCGTTACCTTCAGCAGCCTCTTTTCTCTAGCCAAATGTGCAGATTCATCTTCTGCTTGCTTGGTCATCATTTCTAAATATCTCCCCTATCTTTGCACTCTTGCTAGGCCTCTTTTCTTACTTTTCTTGTTTGTTGCTTGATGTAGTAGTAGTTCTTCTCTATCCACTTTTTCCAACACCTGCAACCTCACTTGCTTGCATCTTAGTGGTTGAATCATTATCTTCATCTGGTACCTCATGAACCACAATGCCGTACAAGTCTTGTGCCTCAGCTTCTACATCATGAATTTGTCGAAGGGGTTCTTCCACTTGTGGTGACTCAAGAGAAATGAAATTGTAAGCCCCTTAATCCAAATGACCTACACGATAACAAGGAAATAGTAGCTGAAAAAATGAGAGCCATCCTAGCGGCGGGCTACATGGATGAGTCCGTGCTCTTCTGGTGCGGCAAGGCATTGTTGTCTTGTGCTGTTTCACTGCTTCTGACCTACTACGTTGTTTTCATGCTGTGCCAGTGGCCGAGAGGGCAACCTTCCTTGCAGGCGGCAGTCAACGTGCTCAACGTTGGGGCAAACGTTATGCTAAAAGCGGTGGTTACGTTGCTAGTATTTACATCTCTAGCTTGTGTCCTGCTAGTTCTGTTGCACGAACCACTGCATCAGCCGACCAAATTCTTCAACGACTATGTCAAAAGTTCCTCAAGTTCATAATTTAACTATGAAATGAACAATTTCCTAATTTGTTTTGTTAGGCATACGACTTATCCGAGGGTATCAATGTACACTGTGAAACTAATAAAATTGGATCATTGGACTCCCTAATAACAGTTTGCAATTCCTGTTACAAAATTAGGCATTTCATGTTTAATTTAATTCAGAAAAATAGTAGTAAATTCGTGACAACATATATGTGCACGTGTGAACTACAATTAATCTCTATAGTGGCAACAATGATGAATATACTGATCATGTTGAAAAGCACAAAAAACTTAATGAAAATAGAAACAGTAAGAACAAAAATGTACTTAGCGGAGGGACCCATGCTCAAAGCCCGGGTGGCTCCATGCGCACAAATCGACATAGTGCGTTGATCGAAATCACAAACCACAGTCCGTGCTGGATGATGTACGTAGTGCAGTCCCGCGAACATCCACTAGGAAGAAGTCCGCTATTGGTCACTGGGAAGAAGACGTCGTCATTTTTATTCACCGGAGAGCAGTGTCGCGGGTTCGGAACCGCAGCAGGCACCGGAATTGTTTGTTGGATGTTGATGTGTGGGTTTCCAGTGACTTGGGCACTCAAAAACACGCAGGCCTTGGCAATATAGTGTTTTTTGTGTTAGGGATGTCCAATTGGGTGATTACAATGGTGGAAAATAAGAGAAATCGACAAGGGACTGTGTGAGAGGCTGGCTAGTGGACCCGGAGCCCACTACCCTCGTTTGCTGGGGAGTCCTTTGTCCTGATGCGTCACGCAAGTTGCATGACCCCTATCAATGGAGTGGCCGATAGGGCCTTGTGACCGTTGGACAGACGAATGACGTGGCGCCTATGTAGAGAGCCCTGGGACACACTACTACATTCAGACCAATCACAAGCGGTTCTTAAAACCCATCACTAACGCTTTTCGGTCTCGGCAGTAAGCTGTCGGTGGTGATGACATTCTCATCATAGGCGGTTTGCAACCGGCGGTGATAACAGCTTATCATAGTCGGTTCGTATTACTAGCCGGCGGTGATTTGAATTTTCAAACTTTTCAAAAACAAGCCAAAAATAGCAAAAAATTTTGTTTCAATCCTGGAAAGCCCCCCACTAGCTCTAGCTTCATGGTACCGGGAAGCTGCTCCAGCTCTAACTCCCCGCAATTTTTCATTGTACGTGGTGCTGGAATTCAAATCTAAGACCTTTGTTCTTTGCTCCTAACCACTCTCCTCTAACCACTGCACCCCTAACTCACCTGTATTTATATAGCATATCCATTCCCCCTATTATTCACTTTTCAGGATTTAAAATGAATATTTAGAACCCTAAACGGCTTCAGATGAAAAAGTCATAAATTACAAATTTGTTGTTCAAATCGAGATCTAGAACTTTGATTTTGGTTGTTTCGTCATCTAAGGTTGTTTAACAAATTTGAATTTCAAAACGTTAAAACTTCAGCCAGACTTTTGGGACCTCAAATGATTTCAAATGGAAAACTCATCAACTACAAAGTTGTTGTTCTCATCCAGATCTACAACTTTGGTTTTAGTCGATTTTCCATCCAAGGTTGTTTGAAAAATTTAGTTTTTAAAATTTTAAAATTTTAGATACAAATTTGAGATTATAAATGATTTCTACTGAAATAGTTGTCAACTACAAAGTTGTAAATCTCATCGAGATCTACAACTTTGGTTTTGATCATTTTTTCATTCAAGGTCATTTGTACAATTCGAAAAATTTGAATTTCAAAATTTGAGTGCTTCAAATAGAATTCTAGAACCGTAAATGGATTCAAATGAAAAAGTCATCAACTACTAAGTTGTCGATCTCATTGAGGTCAACAACTTTTATATAAAGTTTGTTTTCATCTAACTTTATTTAAAAAAGTTTTGAATTTATTTATACTACAGTATGGTTATCACCGCTGGTTCATATGGCGAGGCGACAGTAATGAGGAGCACATTATCACCGCGGATTGGTGGTGCAAAGCAGCTGTGATGATGGACTATCACCGCCGGTTGGTAAGATGAAGCAGCGGTGATAGTTATCAACCCGCACGTTCTTATGAACCGGCGGTGATACTCCAATCACCAACCGTTCGTATTACGAACCGTTGGTGATAGCTATCAACAACGGTTTTGATGATACGAGCGGTGATAAATGTGTTGGTGATAGGTTAAACTGTAGTAGTGACACCTTCTTGTTGTGGCTCGAGACATCAGTGTTGTCGCTCGATCGAAGACCTGGGCGGTCCTCATGGCAAGAGTTAGGGTCAGGCTGCCATGGCTCGGAAGCCCGGGGCTGTTGCTAAGCCTCTGAGCCCTGAGTGGTGGCTCCAGGAATGTCGAGCTCATTTTGACTCCTCCAGAGGCTACACGCGAGCGTACCCAATGTGTATAGCCCCCAAGTCCCAAGCAACCCATGAGATCAGTCAGGGGTTCGTCCGTCGGCCGTCTCTTTCCTGGGAACTTAATGTACCCCTATGTTAGACTATCATTAGGAGCCCCCGAGCCCTTGTGGCCTTCTGGGTCGCATCTAGGATGGAGACGAGGGCTATGCCCGATTTGAACGATGCCTAATTTGGTTGAATGGGCTGGTCAGTGTACGTTGAGTCCCGATGATCTTGATGCCCTCGGCGCTGGGTTGTTGTCCGTGGCTTCTGAGCTGGACAGTTGTGATCGAGCAATGTTTCTGGGAGGCTCGAGCAAGGGCCCGGTGGACCTGTGGGGGGGTCACCAGCTCTGAGCGCGCGCGGGGCGCCTTGCTTACTTTGGCCTCTCGCGGGTTGAGCAGTGGGGGCTTCGGAGCCCTAGCTCGGTGCCAGTCCGTCACTCGGTGTCCCACGACTGTCTTGGGGCTCGGTGGCAGGCCTCTCAAGCTCGGGCCACGCGTCCAGGCTCCGATGGTGGTCGGTGGGCCCATCGCTCGGCGTGTGTTGCTCTGACCTTCTCGATGCTTTGGAGCGGTCATGAGCCGCATGGTGGTCAGGCCATTGATCTCCCGAGGGTGAGGGCTGACACAGCCCTCGAATCCATCGTGGGGCGGATCGGTGCGGCCTCTTGATGTCCCTTGGTCGTCGCGCCAGCAGTGAAATTAATGCATGTGCCTGTACTCCATGAGGGGTGAACCGTCATGCCACATGGCGATGATCCAATGACTAGGGGCTGTGACGTTTCAAATGGGCAGATCCGAGTCATCAGTCCCGCATGGAGGGTTCGAGCTAATAAACATGGAAAGGAGGAAATCAAACTAGTTGGAACAAATCAATACATCATCATGCGACCCATTGATAAAGACAGATATGATATTACTTGAAACTATCGATACAAACTCATAGTTCACGGCTTCTCATCAGGGTTGGAGAACCTGAGCTTCTGTGATGGACATTGCCAGTTGTATCTGGGGGGGGGGGGGTGAGCTTGTAAGATACCAAAGGAGGAGATTAATCACAGAACCCATATCATAACATAGGTTCTTTATTTATTGTTAGAATGAAATTAGGAACGATTACGAAATAGGAAATTCATATTTTTTTAGAATTATTATGAATCTATTCTAATCGAATATTGACTAATCAAATCCTTCAATTCATTGTTTTCAAGATATTTTAGAAAGTGGATTAGTCAGATGAGGATAAAGAGAGAGTCCCGTTCTGACAACAATGGAATTTCTAGTAAAAGGAAAATCTGTCGCCATTATATGTCGTGAGGTTCAAGTCCCTATCCCCAAACCCTCTTTTATTCCCTAATCATAGTTGTTATCCTTTTTTTTCCTTTCATCAATGGGTTTAAGATTCACTAGGAGTGTGACAAGAACTCAATGAATCTTACGCTATTTATTAAATGTATGTGATAGTGGACAGCGTGACAAACTAATTCCGTGTCAATACTGCTAGTAGATGGCGTGACAAAGGAGCAGTCCACTAATGTAAAACTAGTATAGTATAGTGCCCGTGCTAACGCCACGGCTTCATTTCAGGGATGCACATGAAAACAACCAAAAGATGGTATTTTTCCATAGTTGAACTTTTAATTGTATATAACCATGTATCTATAATATATTGTCGGAGGCCACATTTCGTATATACATACGTTCAAAAAAAACATCTCATATATACACCATATTTTTTATAAATCTTTACACCATTTGATTGTTAATAAGCTCAGACATTAAACTATACTGTAAATTCACAGGCTTAAAGTAGAATGATAGTCCAATCAGAATGCAGCCAAGAAGTGTTCCAGATGTAAAGACCTGAAAACCAAACAAAAATGTCATATACTGATTTTCCTTTCTGTACATCAACTAAAATTTAGACTGTTCAGACCTAGGGCTCTTCTTCCACTCTTATCCAGGAGTAGGGCCCGAAAGAATGTGTTTGGAATCTGAAAAGAAAACAACTATAGAGAAATGCAAACTGTCAATTCAGACATTAAACTATACTGTAAATTCACAGGCTTAAAGTAGAATGATAGTCCAATCAGAATGCAGCCAAGAAGTGTTCCAGATGTAAAGACCTGAAAACCAAAAAAAAAAAGTCATATACTGATTTTCCTTTCTGTACATCAACTAAAATTTAGACTGTTCAGACCTAGGGCTCTTCTTCCACTCTTATCCAGGAGTAGGGCCCGAAAGAATGTGTTTGGAATCTGAAAAGAAAACAACTATAGAGAAATGCAAACTGTCAAAAAAAACTATAGAGAAATGCTACGACCACTAATTTTTACTTAAAAAAACGGCTAAAACTGAACCTGAATAATGGCAATCAAGGTGGTCACAAGTTTTCCAGAAACCCTGAAGATTTTGGAAAGAGAGTGTAGACGGCTCGTTTTTCTAAGAGGAAAAAATATCTATCTTGGATACCTACAGAGGAATCAATAACTTCAATCTCAGTAGCTTCTTCGGAAATGTCAGAATATGTCACAGTAGGTGCGATAATTCTTCACTAAAAATATGTCACACATCTCCAAGGAGGAAATCGACAGATTGGACTGATTCATTAACAGATGTGTATGCAAACACTCCGTTAACTTCATCATAAGATGGTGGTGGTGGTGGTGGCGGCATATAATTTTCAGCTGCTGGAGTCGTGTGTGCTTCGATTTTTTGGAGCTCAGACACCATCCATCAATCAGAACATAATCGACAAATGGATATACAAAAGATTCTGTATGCTTCAGAAGTTCAGAGTGCAGAAAAATCCCTCGAACAGAGCAGTCTAATATATAAATATCCTCAAATAATTAAGCTGGTAGCGTACATAACTTCTTCCAACTGATCAAGTATCTCCAGAACTCTGATGGTAAGCTCTCTCAGCCTCAACCTTAAAGCCAAAATAAGAATGATTACTAAACCTAAAAGAGACAAAAAAAAAAGAGGGGGGAAAGTAAGATAAATATTACTGTTTTATGTTAGAATATAGAATCAAGTTTCATCTTTGCAAGGAACTTTGTATAAGCTAATAAAGATGCTCACCTGTGCTTCAGCTTCTTGCCTCATTCCGTCATATCTCTGGGCCAGATGTCTGGCATCCTCTACAGGTGCGCCCAGTACAAATTATGAGAAACAAAATTATGCTTCAATTAGTATCAGTAGATATTTACAAAATTTCTATGTTTATGTACAAGACAATTATATATGGCTTAAAAATCAAGATATTAATTAACAACTGCAAACAACAAAGGAAATCAGCAGATTAAGGAAAATCTATGTTAAGTGTCAAACGAAATAATTTCAATCTTGCAATTTCATTATGATTTAGTATGCAGGGTAAAGCAAATACAGCATTAGGAACAGAGAGCTGCGTGCCAAATGCTTTCAACATGTGGCCACGCTCCCGTGCTAACGCCACGTCTTTACT
The DNA here is from genome assembly GCA_038087645.1 of Saccharum hybrid cultivar R570. NCBI lineage: Eukaryota > Viridiplantae > Streptophyta > Magnoliopsida > Poales > Poaceae > Saccharum > Saccharum hybrid cultivar. The sequence goes on from JAQSUU010000113.1 coordinate 8,727,235, forward strand.
TCAGGAATGCACATGAAAATCATGCAAAACAAGAATCCGAAATTACATATAAATTGTTAATCAAATAAAAAATTGACGGAATTACATAGCCCTTGCACCAGACTGCTAGTTGTTAGGACTTATTAGTGTAGCACTATATATGATCACAATATTTAAGTAATTCACATGTGTACACCCTGGCCCATGTGCAATTTTCGAGCACCTAAACAAAACAACTTAAAAGCTATATGTCGACTTACGAACAGAGTTAGTAGTAGCTGCCTGGAGATCCCAGTTAGTAGTAGCTTCCAACAGCGTGTGTGCAAGCAGCCCCTCGAGCTGCAACAAAGGCCTGGCTGCTGCACAGCGCTTGCATGAGCGTAGCGAATGGAGCCGGTGGAGATGACGAGCTAATGTACACGACCGGCACTGCCTGAGGACCCCATCATTGGCAGGGCCTGGTCGTTGGGGGTTGAGGACGCAGACGAGTTTGCGGAGGAAGAGGCAGCTCGTGGCAAGGACACACCAGTCGGCCGCCAGCGCCTGATCCACGGCTAGCAGCGCCAGATCTGCAGCCGCCGGTGCCAATCCTGGCCTCCAGCGCCTTGAATCAGAGATGGAAGGGTGTCATGGCGGTCGCCGTAGACCTGTGTTTAATAAGAAATAGAGTGAGATTTAGGGATCTGGAGAAGTAGCACGCAAGCGTCGTTCCCTGTGATTTGATCGGGCGGTGAGGCCGCCTCCGCGTCCGTCGCTCGCTCCACTATCGCCGCCTCCACATCCGGAGTTTGCGCCGCTGCCGCTGCCTCCTCCGCGTCCGCCCGAGCCGCCGCCGCCGCGTCCGGGGCTCGCTCTGCCGCCGACGCCGCCTATGTGTCTGGGGCTCCCACTACTGCCGCCGCTTCCATGTCGGGGCCGGAGCCGCCGCAGCCGCCTCCATGCCCAGTGCTCCCAGCCACGGAGCCCACGGTGCTCGCCACGAGGTATCTGGATGTCATTCCCGAACCGATCGAGAGGAGAGAATGATGTTTCGGAAAAAAAAAATACGGCAGTGGATAGGAGTCGAACTGTGGCCGCATGCCGCGGGCGTGGGGGCTCCGGGCGGAGGAGTGGCGCATGAGGCAGGAGGATGATACACGCAATCCTTGCCGTCAGACGGTGAGTGACCAAGGAGAGAGAACCGTGAGAAGCAATCAAGATAGTTTATTTTTATGGAGTTATTTTTCTAGGTATATTTTGTTAGGTGTGTGAAGGAGAGTCATTTTAGTGGGGACATTTTTTTTTGTGTGGATTTAATAATAAAGAAAAAGTCAGTGAATTAGTAGGATAGAAGAAAAAAGAAGCAGTCCACTAGCGTGTCACGTCTATCACAAATGAGCAGTTCACTAACAGTATGAATTATTAGAAGCAGACAAAAGTTCGAGTCACTTGATAGGGAAGACCTGATGCGGTGACTAAAGGCAGTATTATTAGACCAGCAAGTTTTTCATCATAATTAATTAGTAAAGAAATAAAAACTAGCTTTCGCTGAGTATATATAGGAGTGAATGCCCCTGCGGCCTTGCAAGTATTCGCTCTTAGCACTAAACTCAAAACAATGGGAAGTTCTCGCTTCTTTCTCACCCTTCAACTCCTCCTTTTAAGCTCCTTTTGCTCAGTTCGTCCTTCCAAACCATTTACCACAGCCAAAACTGATTTTTTGGCACTTCAAACCTTCAAGTCCCTCATATCAAGCGATCCACTTGGAATATTGTCGTCATGGAATGGTTCAGTGCACCACTGTCTTTGGCCTGGGATCAAGTGTGGCGGCCGCCATCCTGATAGGGTCACTGCTCTTGTTCTAAGCTCCAGCCGTCTTTCAGGTCAGATATCCCCATCTCTCTCGAACCTCTCCTTTCTTCAGGAGTTGAGGCTCTCTGACAACCACTTTACGGGAATTATTCCAGAAGAGCTAGGGCAATTGAGCAGATTGCGCAACATGAATCTGTCTCGGAATTCCCTTGGTGGTAATATACCATCAACTTTCGGAAAATGCACCAGGCTACAAAACCTAAATTTGAGGCGAAATAATCTCCAAGGCCCAATCCCTAACAGTCTTGGCTTGTGCAAAGAACTTGTTTACCTGTTACTGACCTCGAATAACCTCAGGGGTAACATCCCACCAAGCCTTGGTAATCTAACTAGGCTCCTACTGTTTCGTCTAGATGCCAATTATTTAACTGGCACCATCCCTGTTTCTCTCGGTCAGCTCCAAGTCCTCGAAACCATTTGCCTTAATGAAAATAATTTTTCAGGTGAGATACCAAGTTCCTTGTACAATATTTCATCCATGCAGGTCTTCCAATTAGCTTACAACCAGTTCAGTGGAAATCTTCCTTCAGATATCATCGGCGCTACTTTCCCAAACTTGTTGGCACTTGTAGTATTTCAAAATCAACTGCAAGGACCAATCCCGAATTCCTTATCCAATTGCTCGGAGTTATATATGATTTCAGTTGCTTTAAACGAATTCACAGGTCCAATACCTTCTGGTATAGGAAATTTGCAAAACCTTGAGATTTTTGAGGCTGAAGCAAACTTACTACAGGCCACTACACCTAGGCAATGGGATTTTATGGATGCATTAAAAAATTGTACTGGTTTACAAATATTGGACCTTGGAGATAATCAACTCCAAGGATTTATACCCAGTTCCATAGGCAATCTTTCAAGCTATCTTTATGCTTTCAGTTTGCAAACTAATCCTATCTCTGGTAGCATCCCTGCTGATATTGGGAAACTAATTGGCCTGACAAGAATTCAGCTGTCCAACATGCAACTTAGAGGCACTATCCCTCACGAAATTGGCAGACTTTGGAGACTTGAAATGATAGATCTAGCAAATAACACCATTTCAGGAGAAATTCCACTGACTTTTGGCAACCTTACCAAGATGACCCGTCTCTTCCTCCAAAATAATGAACTCGTAGGTAGTTTACCACAGGAGCTAAGATCGATGCAGGCCTTAGAAACAATAAACCTGTCAACTAACAAATTGGTAGGAAATATTCCAAAGGAAATTATGCGTCCCTCCCTTTCCCTAGCCATGGACTTGTCACACAACTATCTTAGTGGTCCACTGCCGCTAGAAATAGACAAGATGAACAATGTACAAAAGATTATCTTATCAAATAACAAATTATCCGGTGACATTCCCAGCACCATCGATGGGTGCCAGATATTACAGACACTCTATCTTGACAGAAACATGTTTCAGGGTTCTTTCCCTTCATCCTTCAGCAACATGAAAGCACTGCTAGACCTTAATCTGTCCCATAACAATTTTTCTGGTCAAGTACCACAATTCATCGATCAGATGGAGCTCCAACATCTGGATATTTCTTTTAACAATTTCGAGGGGAAACTACCCATAGGAGGAGTGTTCAAAAACATCACTGCAGTGGATGTAAGAGGTAATCCCAATATTTGTGGTGGACCACCACAAATGCATCTACCTGGATGTGTTGCACATATCTAAACACAAAAAGAACATCCCAGGAGAATCATTGCAATAATATGTACAGCTGCTGCATTAGCATGCCTATGCACAGCCATATTGTTCTTTGCTATTCGATACCGTAGAAGGCCAAGAAAGAATCTAGACTCCATTATTAACTTGAAATTTGAGCATAAGAAGGTGTCGTACAATGACATATTCAAGGCAACTGATGGTTTCTCCTCGGTTAACCTGATTGGAAAAGGCACATTCGGAGCTGTGTACAAAGCCACCATGACCTTTGAGAATCAGCCAATAATTGTTGCCACAAAGGTAATAGATCTAGAACAGCATGGTGCTACTGAATCATTCTTTAGAGAATGTGAAGCATTGAGAAATATTCGTCATCGTAACCTTGTTAAAGTCCTCAGTTCATGCTCTAGTACAGATCACAATGGTAACGATTTCAAGGCTCTGATTTTCGAGTTCATGCCAAATGGTAGTTTGGAGAAATGGTTACATACTAGAGCATGTACTGATAATAGATCTTTGGAGGCTCTGAGGCTAATCCAGAGGATGGACATAGCTATTGAAGTTGCCACAGCACTAGACTATCTTCACTACCGCGGAACTATGCCAATTGTCCATTGTGATTTGAAGCCTAGTAATGTCCTTTTGGATGAGGAAATGACTGCACATGTTGGTGATTTTGGATTAGCAAAATTTTTGGTTCAAGAAGGCATGATGCATTCTCAGTCAGCAACAAGCATGGGCATCAAGGGTACCATTGGCTACATTCCTCCAGGTACAGCCTTCTCTACTAATATACGTAGTTTCCTCAGTATCATCCTTTCTCAATTGTTCTTAAGAACAATAGATCAACCTATTTACCCTTCACAACTTTTTTCCAGTCCTTAATTATTCTGGAAGGTATGTAGTTTATGAGTTCTTTTTTTTCATTTCTTGGAAAGTGGACCAAACAGTATACCTTTCATTCCCCTTTCTTTCTTTATTCGGTCCACCTTTTCCCTGGGAACTGAATTAGATTATATTTATGTTAAAATATGTGATCATTTGAAGCTATAACTCTGCCATTGATATCATGCGATCTCTGACTATTTGACTAATTATTTTCGTTGTCAGAGTATGGCATGGGGGTTCAAGCATCAACACAAGGAGACGTGTATAGCTATGGCATTCTGCTGCTTGAGATATTTACCGGAGTGAGTCCCACTGATGAAAGATTCACAGACGGATTGAACCTACCCAGGCTAGTTGAGATGTCTTTTCCCGATAAAATAATGGAAATAGTTGATCACAAACTGATTCTGACAAATGGAGAAAAAGAGACTGAAGACAACGCCTATGAGCCAGGAAAAATTTATGAGTGCTTGCTTTTGGTGATACAATGTGCACTCATGTGCTGCAAAGAGTCACCAAATGAACGCATCAGTATAAAAGAAGTTGCCAAAGAGTCAAACTCAGCACGAGAGAAGCTATTGGTATGAGAGAAAACTTGTTGGGAAATTCTCCTCATGAGTAGGTGGTGAGGAGAGTAAATGTTCCTAGAGAGCAAACCCACACATCGTAGATGCAGCACAAGAAGTTGACCAATCTTGTGTGCATCAGTATTTTGCCTCTTTGCTTACAAGAGAAGGAAGGGAGAAGTCTCTGGAAACTACTAAGCAGCACAATACAGTACCCATTCCAGCCCCTTCGAGAGCACTAGATGAGCCTCCAAAAGGGAGAGAAAAAGAGAGGGAGAAGAAGGAGATTATAGAGGAGATCTTACAGTTGATCAAGAAGGATTCGTCCCCAAGGCTATGAAGCTTCAGATCCACATTCTTGGTGCCTCTAATCTGAGTTCCACCATCATTTGGTGAGGTCTTTCCAGCCCTAAGTAGCAGCACCAAATCTTGCTGTTGCTATCCAAGATCTGTAAATCTTGATGTATGGTTGCTTCTAGTGCTATCCAGAGATGAACTTGTTCTAGTCCCACAAGCATATAGTGAAAGAAGATTTGGCTGGCTTGGTTCTTTGTCCCATGGTTTTTACCCCGATTTGGGGCCACGTCAAATCCGGTGTCTTGTTGTTTATACGATGTGTGGCTGCAACTAGTTGCAACTGCAGTTGGAAGTGACCTACGGCAACTAGTTGTGTTTGTTGTTGTTTATGTTGTGATTAGTTGCAACTGCGGTTGATGTGATAACAACTGAATGGAACCAGTTGTGAGTTGTGACTGTTGCTATTTCCTTGATTTATATGTGTGATGCATATATTTCCTTCCGTGAATAGGTGATGATCTTGGGCTGAATTCACATTGCGCTGAAATTAGTGCTTCCGCTGTCATTGACAAGCTATGTTAGTGTGGTTATCCCAACATAAACTGGTACCAAAGCCTAATTAATTGTTGGAGGTGATATTTCTCACGTCGGCAATGGAGGACAGCACATCCCCAAGTGGTATGATCAAGCTTGATGCTTCAAAATTATTCTCTATGGAAGCCCAAGATGGAGGATTTGCTTTATTGTGAGAGAGAAAATACCCACCGGAGTCACGGAAGAATATTGGAGAGTATTAAACCGGAAGGTAGTAGGGATGATCCGTTTTTGCACATCAACCATGATATGTTTCACCATGTTGCTATACAAATGCATTTGAGTTGTGGCAAAAAATGGAACCTATGTGTCGCGGGGTTGAAACCGTGGCAAGCATAGTTGTTCGAGTCAGTGTCAGAGTACGGGTCCCCGGTGGCTCGGGTGGACTCAAGAACATAAGAATCACGCAGAGAAGACGCAACGGTTTATCCTGTTCGGGCCAATTCGGTCCTTACGTCCAGTAGCTGATGATCCTTATACTCAAGAGCACCTAAAATTAGGGGGGGTTACAACAGAGTGTAAAGAGAGATTTGGTAGGGGGTTAGCTCGGTGCTAATCCTAATGTTGCCTCACCGCCGGTGGAGCCTTTCCCCTCGTCGGAGAGGAGGAAGACGACGGGGTGCGGAGGAGGAGCTCTCAGTGCCCCTCTCCGGGTTGCCTTGCTCCCTGTGCGGAGCGCAGGCGGATAGAATGGAATGGAGTGTCTGGTGATAGATCTGGGATCCTCCCCCCTCTTAGGTCCAACCTTATCCCTTATATAACGAGATAGGTCGGGTACATGGTGGTTTGGGGGAACTAGCCTACGGTATATGTGCGCCGGAGTCTAGGAGGGTCTTGCAGCGGTGCGCCGTGGACTGTGGCGATGTCTTGGAGCCGAAGAAGCCTTGGGCATCGTTTGACTGCTCTGTTCTGACACTCTGCATGTCAGGCTATGTCGTCTTGGACCGGCCTCCCCCAGGTGGACCTTCTAGAGTCTTCTTGATGGCAATGGAGGTCGGTTCCAAGGGTTAACGTGCGGGCTCGGAAGCCCCTGAGCCCCTGGAGGCCAAAGGAAAGCTTTGTCTTCTTGTGTCATGCCCCAGACGTGACCCTGTCGGCGGAGCAGTTGGCGGTGCCGTGCCTAGGGAGCGGCGCCAGGGAGCCCCCGGTCATCGGTAGCCCGGGGCTTGTCTTCATGTGCCCGGGCCTTGGCTAGCGTCGTTAGCCGGGTAGAGCCAAGGGCCGGGCCTGGAAGCGCCGTAGATCGGGTTCCTGAGGCTCGGGCAAGCCCCTGAGCCCCAGGTGGAGGTCGTGGCCAAGTCAGGCTTGGCCGGATCTCTTTGCCAGAGGGTGCGCGCGAGCGTGCCCGATGGGAATAGCCCCCGAGCCCCCGGGCGATCCTGAAGGGGTCGGTCGGGGGTCTTCTTCGGTCAGGAACCATTATACCCGAGGCTTAACATACATATATGTTAGGATCTCGTCAGAAGCTCCCGAGCCCTTTGTGGCCTCACTTGGCGTGATGGCGACGAAGGGCTGAATTCGATCTTCTGGTGATCGAACCCTCCTTGGCAGGGACGTCTTCCGCTGACAAGAGTGCTGCGCCTTGCTTAGGGCCTTCTTCTCCAATGTGTTGGGTGTTGCTCGGCTGTCGGGGCCGAGCGAAGATGGTGCTGATCCCTTCGTGAGTCTATGTCGCATGGGTCTCTGACTCGAGCGAGGGCTCGGTGAACTCGTCTAGGAGTCACCAACCGTAGGCCCAGGGGCGCCCTCCTTTCTGATCGGAGCCTACTGTGGGCCGGGAGAGCATTGGGCTTTGACTCGAGGCCATCTGAGGGCTACAGTAGCAGGCCCTGATCCTCTCGGGCCGACCTTCTGGGGCCGACCTCTAGCAGCCATAGATCGGTGAGCGGGGAGTGCGCCGGGCCTTGGACGGGGTCCCTCGTTGGGCCCACTGCTCAGCGGCTCCTGACCCAACTCTGGGGAGTTGGTTGATTTTTTGGGGATGCGCCACCTGAGCGCCCGTCGATCGGGGGGTTGGGCTGCTCCTTCTGGGGAGCCAGCGCAGCCCTCGAGGCCATTGTGGGGCCTTCTTGCCAGCGGAAAGGGTGGCTTCTGGGCACATCCCGTCCGCTGACGTCTTGCGCAGGCGATTGATGGTGTCTGGGCCACCATGCCTGGTGGAGGAGTTATGGCGCGCACTCCCATGCCGTCCCATCTCATCTGGGAGATGGGACATCGGGGCCACGTGGAGCAGATCTGGTGGAGGAGGAGCTGCTGCACTTGGTGTGCGCGGATCCAAGCCGTCGATGATAGCCGGTGGGCCCCCGGGGGGAGCCGGATCCCTCTAAAGTCCCACAAGGAGGCGTGCACGTAGTGGGCGGTGCGCGTGGCTCGGCTCAATAGGGTCGGGCCGATAGGGAGGCGACGGTTCACCTCTGCCTCAGGTCCGGCAACTGCCGCCGTGTTGCACGATCGCGCGTGGGATCGTGGGAGCACGGCAACCGCGGTTCGCGGAGTACAAAAGTGGAGACGGAAAGGTGGAGAGAGGGGGAGTTACCTTCTGCTTTTGGCAAAATATTTCCCCTTCCTGCGACCCTTGCTTCTTCCTGCTCCCGTGCACTTGCTCGCCATCGCCCTGCCTTTGCGCACCCATGGCGGAGTAGGGGCCATCGGAGGTCACCGAGGCGTTGATCAGGAGGATGGAGGAGGAAGGGCTGGTGCTAGAGGAGGTCTTCGCCGTTGGCTGGCGTTCCCCTACCGCCGGGCAGTCGCTGCCAGAGCCCGGTGATTAAGAGATCATTTCCTTCGCTGACTTCCAGCGGTTGGGACTCGGCCTCCCACTACATCGCTTCGCACGCGGCCTCCTGTTCTTCTACGGTCTTTGCCTCCATGACCTGGCGCCGGAGGGGATCCTTCACATCACGACCTTCATCATGTTGTGTGAGGCCTTCCTAGGGATTCATCCTCACTTCACGTTGTGGAGGTGGTTGTTTCAGGTGGTGCCATCATTCCCTGGTGGCACTTTTTCGGCGATGGGGGGTGCCCAGATCCAGGTGCGTCCGCATGCTGCTGACCGGTACCTCACCCTTGCCCGTCTATCAGGCTTCGATGCCGAGATGAGCTGGAGCAGGAGGTGGCTCTACCTCCCCAACATGGTTCTAGTGCTCCCCTCCTTCTCGGAGGGAAGGCCGGGCAGCACTGTCCCTGCTTCGTGGCGGTTGTTCCCCCTAGCGGAGGAGGCCGCTGAGGTCCGTACCCTTGTGGGGGCCATTGAGGCCTTGAGAGCGCAAGGGCTGACCGGGTTGGTGGTGGTGCGCACGTTCATCCAACGCAGGATCCTCCCACTGAGGGAGAGAGTGCATCCGCTGTGGCAGCACCAGGGAATCATCGACCCGATGATTCCCCTATCCTATCACGGAGGAGCTACTCCGAGTCCTGATGCTCGAGGCAGTTGGCGTGAACTACCCTGGGGTGGGCGTCGGGCCTCCCCCTTCAGCACCGATCATCCTCCACTGGCCGGCCATCCGTTCACCTGGATGGTGTCGGAGCCCCCGGCCTCGCCTTTTGAGGTGGAGTGGATGTGGATGGCGGTGCCCCTGATGGGGACACTAGAGGTGCCTGTGGTGACATTCGGCCCACCACCGGGGGTGCCTCTAGCTCCGGTGGTGATCCCAGCTCTAGCGGTCCATGCGATGGAGGTCAGCGGAGGGCCCCAGAGGCGTCAGAGGACTCCCATCGGTCATGGGCGGAGCCCACCTCGCCCGTCGTCTCCTCGGAGGGACAGGTAGGAGTTGAGCTTGCTTATCTCTGTCTTTGTTGCTGCCTCTGACGCAGGTGTTGTTGCCATGTGTAGGGCTTCCCTGGGAGGACGTTCATCGAGGTCAGTTCCTCGAGTAGCGGTGGCGAGCCCCCCCGACGCTGGGCCCACATGTTGCCTCCTTCTCCGTCGATGGCTGGATCAGAGCGGCGCGCTCCTTCTCCGAGGCACTTTCGCGTGCCGCCTCAATCACACTCCCCGTGGCAGCAGTCGAGCAGGAGGATGCCCTCGAGGCTGCCGAGGACACTTGGAGGGAGGTCGAAGAGGAGCGGTTGGCGGTGACGACGGCAGAGAACATCCGTGATGCCGCGCAGGCAGAGGCGGCCCGTTTGAGGACAGAGCTCGAAGGTATGGGTCATTCACTTTCCCTCTTCCTTACCACCGGTGCCGGCCTGCGGGCCTTGCTCCCAGTGCTCGATCTTGACGCCCTGCGTTCTTGTTGATGCAGAGTCAAGGATGGAGGTTCGCCGCTTGACGGAGCAGCTTCGCGGGGCCCTAGAGGAGGCAGGCAGGCTACGGGCCCGCCTCAAGTCCCGGGGCGCGGAGTCATGGGAGCTCCGTGTTGTGGCTCTGGGGGCTTGCCATGCACTATTCCCATGGGGGGTGCATGACAATGCAGCGGACATGAACGAGCACCTCCGTGCCATGTAGGCCTGCTTCTGCGAGGCCATGGGGGATGGCATTCGACAGGGTGCAGCCTCGGCATTGGCCGTGGTGCACTCCCGCTTCTCCAACCTGGTGGATGTTGGCGAAGTGGCAGAGGGACTCCCCCGGGGCACTAGGGATTCTGACATGGCGCTGCTGATGCCCCGCCTGAAGGGAGCCGTCGACGCCATCCTGGCAGTCGCCCCACTAGAGGCGGTCCTCCGTGGCCCTTCGTCGGACTGCGAAGGGTGACGGCCGCGGGCGGCGCCTTCCCCGTTCGTACGAGAAAAGAGAGATCAGCCAGTGTGTGTTCTATGGTCGAACTGCGGGGTGTTGTCCCCAGAACAATTTAATGTTTTTGTAAATATTAAGTTCGTTTGTTCTCCGTTTCTTTACCACCCCTGTTTTTCTGCTTCCCAGGTGCTTTTGACCTTCCTTCGATCAGTATTTGGGGTCTCATTTCCCTCGAGATCCTTGGCCGTGCTATGGGTGGCCATGGTGCATGACCCCTTTCAATGGCGCACAGGCGTTGGTGCTAGGTCGGGGAGCCAAGGAACGCAAACAGACCGGAACGAGGAGGTTGAGTTGGCTTGGCGAGCGGTGCGCATGCGTGTTGATATTTGGTAACGCAATTAGGAAATAGGATCCGCAAGCGCACGGATATCGGTGAGCACTTCACCCGAGATGTTATCCTGGGTATCGTATTTATATTTTTACCTTTAGGAGAAAGAGTGCATCTGACTAACCAAATCTATTACTACTAACCTTTAGGCTACAACCACTATGATTCGATGTGAGTGATGTATAGAGAAGACTACAACCGCACTCTTCTTCTAACCTTGGTAAGGATGATCTACTGTTCTATTGGGGAGGTTTACGGAATCTAGACACCACAAAGGATGTTCAACCCGCACCTATAAACCCTATCGATCCTGCTAACGGGATATGGAATACAAAGGTAACTCGGAATTGTCACGTTCCTTGCTACTACCACGGTCCGGCTAGACGAGGGGATATCTATGAGTATCCTAGCTTAAACACCACATTTACGCTAGAGATGATTACTCTAAACTCTACGCGAAGAGATCAAAGTAAACTCATAAACCAAAGAACAATAAAACAAAGAACTTACTAGAATTTAGAAGTCGAAATACTGAAGAATCCTGAGAACAAGCCTCGGGTTAGGAGAACTTGATCCCGCAGGTACAACCTCGGAGTAGACACCGACAGGCCGGCTTCCTCCGATCTACACCTCCACTCTATCTCTCTCAATCTAGTAGAACTAATTCTACTTTCACATTGGATGCTAAGCCCTAAGAGGTGGGAACCCTAGAGGGAACCTCTCTCTTTAAACCCTAACTAGAGATATGCAACTGAATAATGAATTGGGGTCTTCTCCACCAGGGGTCAGGGGCCTTGCTTATATAGCCCTTTTGGATGAATCTGGACCGTCGGATCAAACCGACCTTCATCCTACAGTTTTCCTTGATCCTCAAAGGCGGTGGAGCATAATCCGCGAGACTCGACCTGATTGGTCCCGGGGGCAGGGCGGGCGCCCTAGGGCACAGGGCGGGCGCCCTGTGTCCGGCCCCGTTACGGCTCCCGTTCGTTCCCGTGGCTTCTGGAATCTTCTAGATGTAAGATAATTACGTGTTCGGTTAATATCCCGTCATTAATCCGACATGTGGGCCTTTCTTCCGTATTTCCTGATAACCCCCTGCAGAAATAGATAAACAGCAAAACTCGTGGAATTCTGTTAGATCAAACCCTAATTCTAGGTGTTGCTTGCATATAGGTCCTTTTCTTTATTTATTTGATGGTTATAATTGATACTTATGAACCGTCAACAAACACCCCCATACTTAGGCTTTTACTCGTCCTCGAGAAAAGGTTGGTTAATAAAACATCTGGGGTTGAAACATTCTTTCATACCTGCAGGGTGTTGTAAAAATCCACTGTGCACTTATAGTCAGGGAAATATATGGTCAGAGTAAAGAGCCTTTCTTCTTCTTAATCCCTATCACTTGGAGTTTTTACATATTTTTAAAAAGAAAAACTTAGCATACCTTTATCCTCATAGGTGCTCTCAGAGTCACTCATTATCTTTTATATTTCTCTCTGAGGCTGTTTTGATTTTGCAAAAATAATTCTTTAAGCATACATACCTTGCATTTATTGTATGGTCAAAACCGGATCCGAGGAGAAGAATACCATACTCTTTAGATCAAAGACTTTGAAAATTAAAAACTTGTCACTCTTACTGGCATATTGCTTATTAGAGGGACCATGGGCTATCGTTTTCTTTCCATCATATTTTTATCATATCTCATTTTTTTTTCATTTTGGGTGGATACCGAGGTACCCCTAATTCTACTGCCGGACACTTGTCCATTTTTTTCCACGAGGTTATCGAGCACTTGCTTCTTTTTATTTCCTCGATATATTCATAATTTTGCATAGCCCATGCCTCTAACGCAATAATACTTCGGAAGAGTGAATCTTTCTGAATAAAAATGTCTTGATCTTAAGAGTATGATAAATCTCTCAACAAGGGTCTAACTTGTTTTGAACAAACTCAATACAAAGCAGATAGCTTTAATTAATATTTTTATGTTTAGCAGGCATATAAAACTTGAGGATGGTAGCTATAATTTTGAGATTTTTAAAACAAATTCTCCAAGCAATAAAGATACTAAGAATAAGGTACTCATACCCTTACCATCTCTTATTCCACAATGACTTTTAGCAACACAGGGTTTTGAAATAATTTTAATAATTGCAGGTTTCCAGGAAATATCACAGAATGAGATTGATCATGATTATAAGCATTTTTATCCTTTTAATTTATCATGTTTAGAGAGATAAATTCTGCACAAACTAAGGTGAGTGTGTAAGTGTGTAATAAAAGTGTGCAGAGTGTGTACCTGGTTCATGGAGTGGTGCGATCGAAGTGTGTGTGACATGTCAGGGAATCTCCCCCATACTTGTTTTCTGCTTTCTTGCACAAAAGTAAAGTAGAGACACACAAGACATACTAATAATAATCTTTATTAATCTTGAGGCATTTATTACAACCGAATAATAATAATAACCGAATATAATAGATCTAAACTGATTATAAGCGAACCTAATCGAATCTAATAATAACTAAGACATATATAGCCCCAAGATCTAATCTAGATAGCTCAGCGACGCTCACGCCTCCTAAGACTATGCTCTAACTCATCGATCCTCTTGTTGGATCTTTGTTCCGGCTGGTACCTTGATGATCTCCTTCCCCTTTGACGATGATGGCGAGCCTTCGAGCAATAGGGGCTGCGTAGGTGCGGTAAGAACTGGGCGAGCAAAGTAGGATTGGGCAGAGCTGCGTTGACGTGGTGGCATGGCTTTTAGCTGTCGCTCTGTGTTGGCCGGGACGAGAGCGTAGGCGTCGGGATCCTCCTTGGGCTTCTTGTTGAGGTCGTAGGGGACGACTTCCCAATCGACGTGGAACTTCTCGGCCATTGGAGCAGCTAGGAACTAAGCAAAATCTAATTTGAGGAAGGAGAGAAGGCTTGAATGAATTGGTGCTAAAAGCTAACGTTGGGGGTCTGTTTATATAGGGGGTAAAAACTGCTCTCGTGCATGGTCGGGACTCTTCTCGCCGTCATGTTTGTGAAACAAACCGAGGACGGAATTTTCCAGATAGCAACGGGCGAGGTTATCGCGTGGGAGAAGTCTGGGGCCGAGGGGAGACAGGGGCAGGGCGCCCGCCTTCATCCTCAGGGCGCCCGCCCTGTGTCCGGCTCCTCTAAAAGCCTGCTTTCTCGAGCGTGTTTCTCACCGTGTTTTTATCCCGAAAAATATATACTTGGCCCAAAAACGTCAAATTAAAAGCGTCGGGCTTTAATTTTTAAATGGAAGGTAAAAATTGATCACGTCTATTTCTTCTAATTCTTTATTGGGCTCTAAAAATAATTTAAGACGTTGACCATTTACCTTGAATAACGTACCTTCGTCATTTTGAAGTGTGATAGCTCCGTGGGATGATGAATGAATTACCTTGAATGGTCCTTCCCATTTGCTCCGGAGCTTTCCATGCCCGAAAAGCTTCACCCTGGAATTAAAAAGTAATACCTTATCTCCGGGTGAGAACTCCTTCTTCTTGATCCTCTTGTCATGCCATCTCTTGACTCTTTCTTTGTAGATCTTTGAATTGTGATATGCTTTCTCCCGCCATTCTTCTAACTCCGATAATTGCATTCTTCTATGTTTTCCAGCAACATCTAGGTCCATATTCCATCTTCTTATGGCCCAGTGTGCTTTGAACTCTAGTTCAACAGGCAAGTGGCAAGTCTTTCCGTACACCAATTGGTATGGGGACATTCCAATTGGGGTCTTGTATGCTGTCCGGTAAGCCCAGAGTGCATCGGGTAACTTGTCCTTCCATGCCGTTCCCATCTCGTTCACCGTCTTCTGAAGAATGTTCTTGATTTGCTTGTTAGAGGTCTCTGCTTGGCCACTTGTCTGAGGATGATAGGGAGTAGCGACGTTGTGACGGATTCCATGTCTTGATAGATAGTGCTCGAAACGCTTGTCAATGAAGTGTGATCCTCCATCACTTATCACTATCCTGGGGACTCCAAATCTTGGAAATATGATTTCCTCAAACATCCTCTTCGAACTGATATTGTCGGCATGCTTGCAAGGTAGTGCCTCTACCCACTTGGAGACGTAGTCAACTGCCACCAAGATGAATTCACACTTCTTTGATGGAGGAAATGGACCCATGTAGTCTATTCCCCAAACATCAAAGAGCTCAATCTGAAGGTTGTTGGTGAGTGGCATAGCATCTCTTGTATTTATGTTTCCGTGCCTTTGACATGGCCCACATCTTCTGATATATTGCCTTGTGTCTTCATACATTGTAGGCCTATAGAATCCACATTGCCAGATCTTTGAATGTGTACGGAATGCTCCATAATGACCTCCGTATGGTGATGAATGGCATCTGTCGATGATCTTCCACCCTTCCTCAGTGGTCACACACCTTCTGAGTAAGCCATCAGCGCATACTCGGAAGAGGTATGGCTCATCCCATATGTGTGAACGACTTTCTTGAATAAGCTTCTTCTTGTTCGCTCCTGGTGGTACATACCCTGAAACCATAAAATTAACAATATCTGCATACCAGGGGTCAGACTTGTTGATTCCATAGAGCATGTCGTCCCGGAGTGAATCATTAATGGGTGTTTCCTGTGGATCCTTAAAGTGCATTCTAGACAAGTGATCAGCAACAGAATTTTCTACTCCCTTTTTATCTTTTATTTCTAAGTCAAATTCTTGGAGTAACAAGATCCATCTAATTAGGCGAGGTTTAGCATCTTTTTTAGTGAGCAAATATTTTAGTGCAGCATGATCAGTGTAAACAATTATTTTAGCTCCTACTAAGTAAGATCTAAATTTATCAATGGCAAAGACAACAGCCAAAAGCTCTTTTTCAGTGGTTGCATAATTAAGTTGAGCTCCTGTCAAAGTTTTACTGGCGTAAGCAATTGCATGATGCTTCTTGTCTTTTGTTTGCCCAAAAACTGCCCCCACAGCATAATCACTAGCATCACACATAATTTCAAAAGGCAACGACCAATCAGGGGGTTGAGTGATTGGTGCAGAGATGAGTGCATTCTTTAATAATTCAAAAGCTTTTAAACATGCATCATCAAATTCGAAAGGAGCATCCTTGGCTAGCAAAAGAGTGAGTGGTCTAGCAATAAATAAAAAATCTTTTATGAATCTACGATAAAAACCAGCATGGCCAAGAAAGCTTCGAATTCCTTTTATATTCACAGGTGGAGGTAGTTGTTCTATTACTTCAATTTTAGCTTTATCTACCTCAATACCTCTTTTAGACACTAGGTGTCCTAGCACTATTCCTTCCCTAACCATAAAATGACATTTTTCCCAATTAAGGACTAAGTGCTTTTCTTTGCATCTTTGCAAAACCTTGTCTAAGTTTTCAAGACAATTATCAAAAGTTTTTTCATAAACAGAAAAATCATCCATGAAAACTTCCATAATCTCTTCAATCATATCAGAAAATATAGACATCATGCATCTTTAAAAAGAAGCTGGTGCATTACATAGCCCAAAAGACATTCTACGATAAGCATAAGTTCCGTATGGACAGGTAAAAGTGGTTTTGCTTTGATCATCAGGATGGATCGGGATCTGGTGGTACCCTGAATATCCATCTAAGAAACAGAAGAACGAATGGTTCGCTAACCGCTCTAACATCTCATCTATAAAAGGTAAAGGAAAGTGATCCTTTTTCGTGGCTTTATTCAGTTTTCTATAGTCAATGCACATCCGCCACCCTGTGACGGTGCGTTGCGGAATTAGCTCGTTCTTCTCATTTGTAACAACAGTCATGCCTCCCTTTTTAGGCACAACTTGAACAGGGCTCACCCACTCACTATGCGGCACAGGATATATAATCCCTGTATGCAGCAACTTTATAACTTCCTTTTTAACTACTTCTCTCATCGCGTTGTTGAGTCTACGTTGGGGTTCCCGAGAAGGTGAAACAGAAGGATCTGTCGGAATGCGATGGGTGCAAATCATAGGACTGATTCCTGTAAGATCTTGGAGTGAGTAGCCAAAGACTGAGTGATGTTTTTCTAAAACGGTCATTAATCGCAGAGTTTGTTCCTGAGTGAGTTTATTACTAATGATCACAGGAAACTCTGGATTATTGTTTAGGAAAGCATAGATAAGACCGGGTGGTAAAGTTTTAAGCTCTATACGAGGTCTGGGTGTTTCTGCAAACTCATCTAAAGGTTCAGGTTCAGAAGGTTCAGCTTCCTCTTCTATGAAGAAAGGGGCTTCTTCTTCTAAGTCTGATTCATTTAAAAGCTCTAGAGACGCAGCTTTTACCTCTTCCATAGGATCAGGCAAAAGAGATGACTCGATCTTATTATTCAAGGAGTGAGAAATTGTCATAGGGAATTTAAAATCCTTTCCAAAAGAAATGTGTAGCTTTCCAGTTTGACCTTCATAAAGGAGTCTTCTAAATGGTTGTCCTATCAACAGGTCGAAGTCCCATGTATCAAAGATATAAAAGTTCAAATGAACCATGGAGCCTTCTACCATAAAGGGTAGGACATTAATAATTCCAAGACTGGGGACTAATCGTCCCGAAGATTCCTTTATGACCTTTGTTGTGGGGGTTAAAACAAGTTTCCCAAATAAATTAAGTGCAAAAGCTTCAAACATAATATTGATCCCCACAACAGAATTATAGAGAGCGTTAAATTGATCAGAATTATAAGCACAGCGTATAGTTATAGAGGGTGTGTCCACTCGGATTACTTCAGAGGAAAGCTCTGACTCCTCTAACCATTCGCTACTCATAACCGAGATAAGCTCTCTCAATTGACGTTCACTTGGTAAACAAATGCTAAATTGGCCGTTTTAGGGTCTGTCTATAGAATGGTAGTTTGAAATGTTTCCAAAATCGGCAAAAAGATCGGATTCTATATCCAGCATGAAATCAGGTGGTGGAATTTCTTCCTTTTGTGGCTCAAAACTTGGGATAGCTAAAGTAGGTGAAGAATTCGGCAGAGTGTCTACTTCGGCTTCGTAGGTTTCATCATGGAGGGTATTATCCATCTCAGCTTCTAGGATTCTATCTAGGATCGCTCTAGCTTCATTAGTAGGGATACGAAAGAAAGAACCTCTAGCCATAGTATGCAGCATTTGTTTATTATCTTTCTGAAGACCTCGAAAAAAGTGAAATAAAAGAACAGTGTCTTCAAGCAAAAGTTTTGGACCAGATTCTAAAAGATCAGAAAAACGTTTCCAGGATTTCCCCAAAGTTTCATTATCTTTTTGTTTAAAAGATAGGACTTCGAGTCTAAGGTCACCAGTACGGTCAAGGGAATAAAAATCTAGACAAAAGTTGGCTCTTAAAACTCCCCATTCACCTTGCTGTTGACTTACCTTCTGACTATACCATCGTCTAGCTTCTCCTCTTAAAGAAAAAGGAAAAAGCTTCCAACGTAAAGTCTTATCAGAGATGCCATCAATGCGAAGACAATCGCATGTCTGCTCAAAATCTCTAATATGAAGGTAAGGGTTTTCGTCTTCCTTTCCCGAAAAAGATAAATTTTGAATCATCGCAATCAACCTTGAACTTAACTTATACTGGGATGTTTGGATAGGCTGTGATGACTCCCATGGTAAAAGGTCAGTTTCCGAAGGTGTTGCAAATTGATAGATTGATTTAGAATCTTGGTTCTCCATAAGGTAATAATAAAGAATATAAAAAGATAAGGAATAAAAAGATAAAGAAAGATAAAAGTATAGGTACAAGCTAGTAGTAAGATTCAAGGTTATCTCAGCAAACCGTCTTTCTCCCCGGCAACGGCGCCAGAAATGCTTGTTGATATTTGGTAACGCAATTAGGAAATAGGATCCGCAAGCGCACGGATATCGGTGAGCACTTCACCCGAGATGTTATCCTGGGTATCGTATTTATATTTTTACCTTTAGGAGAAAGAGTGCATCTGACTAACCAAATCTATTACTACTAACCTTTAGGCTACAACCACTATGATTCGATGTGAGTGATGTATAGAGAAGACTACAACCGCACTCTTCTTCTAACCTTGGTAAGGATGATCTACTGTTCTATTGGGGAGGTTTACGGAATCTAGACACCACAAAGGATGTTCAACCCGCACCTATAAACCCTATCGATCCTGCTAACGGGATATGGAATACAAAGGTAACTCGGAATTGTCACGTTCCTTGCTACTACCACGGTCCGGCTAGACGAGGGGATATCTATGAGTATCCTAGCTTAAACACCACGTTTACGCTAGAGATGATTACTCTAAACTCTACGCGAAGAGATCAAAGTAAACTCATAAACCAAAGAACAATAAAACAAAGAACTTACTAGAATTTAGAAGTCGAAATACTGAAGAATCCTGAGAACAAGCCTCGGGTTAGGAGAACTTGATCCCGCAGGTACAACCTCGGAGTAGACACCGACAGGCCGGCTTCCTCCGATCTACACCTCCACTCTATCTCTCTCAATCTAGTAGAACTAATTCTACTTTCACATTGGATGCTAAGCCCTAAGAGGTGGGAACCCTAGAGGGAACCTCTCTCTTTAAACCCTAACTAGAGATATGCAACTGAATAATGAATTGGGGTCTTCTCCACCAGGGGTCAGGGGCCTTGCTTATATAGCCCTTTTAGATGAATCTGGACCGTCGGATCAAACCGACCTTCATCCTACAGTTTTCCTTGATCCTCAAAGGCGGTGGAGCATAATCCGTGAGACTCGACCTGATTGGTCCCGGGGGCAGGGCGGGCGCCCTAGGGCACAGGGCGGGCGCCCTGTGTCCGGCCCCGTTACGGCTCCCGTTCGTTCCCGTGGCTTCTGGAATCTTCTAGATGTAAGATAATTACGTGTTCGGTTAATATCCCGTCATTAATCCGACATGTGGGCCTTTCTTCCGTATTTCCTGATAACCCCCTGCAGAAATAGATAAACAGCAAAACTCGTGGAATTCTGTTAGATCAAACCCTAATTCTAGGTGTTGCTTGCATATAGGTCCTTTTCTTTATTTATTTGATGGTTATAATTGATACTTAAGAACCGTCAACAATGCGGCACTTTGCGCTTACCAGAAGGAGGGGGGATTAGCAGCGAACAAGAAGCAAACCCAATATTTAGCCTAAGAAAGTGAAATGCAGGCAATAAAGAGGGAGAATTATGTAGCTTTCTGCTCTTCCCCTGAATGCTCGACAGAGGGTAGAGGTGGGGGCGTCTCGGTTTGGATCAGACGTTGGCCCGCCCGGGGGATCAGCTTTGCGAAGGTCTTCCAAGGTGGGGAAGGGCCGGAGCTCCCCTCGGCCAGGTTGGTTCCTCTTGGGGGACCAGGCGCCTGGGCGGAGGATCCTGCCAAGCTGCTGCTGCCGCCGGGTGCACCGAACGTGCCCTGGGAGCCGGATGGCCCAGGCGCCGGTGCTGCCTCATCTTCCCGGTCTGTCGTCGTGATCCCCCGGGGGCGTCGGCGTGGTCGTTGTCGTCACCCATGGGGGGCCATGCGCAGTGTCGCCGTGCAAGCTTCCGCTTTCGGAGCTTGCACTCCGACGCGGTGGCTTCCAGGTCCGCTTGCCATGCTTGTAGTTGGCCCGCTCCCTCCCTAGGGCGGTGTTGACATTTCTTAGCATCACTTGAGTTAAGTTGTCATCCCTAACATGATACTAGAAATGTGGTTGTACTTATAATCATGATACTTACACAAAATATAGAAATAAGGTTATCCACAAGCGCACAGATAAAATACACCTGTTGTAACATTTCACCTAGGATTGTTCCAGCTATCGTTATTTATACTTTACCACCGGGAGCTTAACAGGGTTTAAAATGAAATAATGATATGGCTAGAAAGAATATCAAATATACATACTCATGATAAAGATCAAATAACCAATCTTATCTTTACAGGGGTAAGACAATAGATAAATGATAGATATAAAATAAGATAACAATGGGTATTCCAGAATGAGAGAGAGACTCATAAATCAAGTAGAGCTAATCAGGAGATAAGTTAAGAGGTAAGAATCCTTAGTTATTTCATATTTACCAAGTCTTTTGTTCACTCTAGTATATACACTATCATTTATAGCATAATTAATCCTTCATCTATGCATAAGGAACATTACTGAGGAATATCAAGAACAGAGCAATCCTTTCCTTGTAACCAGGTTCGACTTGCCCTATATTCGGGGACTGGGCTACATAGGACTCAATAGGAATATCACACCCGCGATCTACCACTTCATGTCCCAAAATATAGGGTGCATTCGTAGGTAAATTTAATATAAGCACCACTCCTACATCATATCTACCACCTAATCCAATCCGGAATTGAACTAAGTGCTTTACGAACATATGCATAAAATCATTACTAATCATGACTATATCAAATATACAACTAGAATAAACTAAGAACGAAATAAATAGAAACATAATGATATTATTCAAGTAGCACAAAGTCGAATAATGAGATTACAATATAATTACCAAATCTCCCGATGGCAATCCGGAATCCTGAGCAATGCCCAACTCTTCTTATATCTAGCTAGATGTAAACCCTAAACTTGAAGTAGAGCTCTAATCTCTCTTTGGAAACCCTAATTCTAATCTTGTCTTGACCTTATGATGATGGATGCCTCAAGGGGGTCTGGGTCTTGGTTATATAGTCCGGTAGGATGAACCGCAGCTCTCGGATCAAACCGACTTGAATCAAGGGTGAAAATACGATGTAGAGGTCGGTTGGATTGCGTCACGCGAAGGAGAAGATGGTTGGCCTCTGGACCAGGCCGGCCAGCCTGAGGGGGAGGCTGGGCGACCTCCTCTGGTGGCCTCTCAGTCTCTGCCTCGGTCCCGTGCCTTCTCGTGCCTTCTAGAGTCTTCTAGTGTGTCCTTTCGTCGCGATCAAGTTTCGTGGCGTTTCATCAGTTTAATCCTTGTTTTCTTTCTCTCTGAATAATCCCTGCAAAAAATAGTAATTCACCAAAACTCATGAAAATTGTCAGTAATAACCTCCTATGTTTCTATTGGTGATCATTTTCTTGCACAAAGTTGACGGTTTGTGGTAGGTGATAACTACCGTCAACAAGTTCTCCCAAGCTAAGTCTTTGCTAGTCCCTTAGCAAAGTAACTTAAACTTGTTACAATTTAAGGATTATAGGGTTTTATAAATTTTGTACAACTCAAAAGTACATCTGTGTTCAAACAAAAATTCTTCTTCGGATTGCAATTCATTGATCCATCTTTCAAACTTACTCATTTTTCTTTCAACCATGGAGCTTTTGAACTTTTCACCTGATCTTGAGCAATTGAAAGACAGAACAATCAAGTGAGCAGTACATCTCATATTCCTCATTCAACCTTCATTCCGGAGTTTTTAATAAGTTTTCAAAATAAAACTCAGAGATTTATCTGCATGACACACTCAAGTCTCTCATATATGTGGTATTTTTGGATCTTACTAAGGCAATAAACGTAAGGCCTTTGTTCCTGCACTAAAGCTTATGTGGATTTCATAGGAATGACATTCTCATGAGGAAACATACTTGCAAACATATATTGTAAAGTCAAACGATGGATCCAAAGAGAGTTGAGTCATACAATCAAATCAAGACATATAAATGTTTGGAATACGATGTTTATGGTGGCTAAACCTAATTCTACTATGCTCCTTGAAAATTTCTCTCTTTTAATTGCAAGAAAACATGGTCTATCTTTTTTTCTCTTTTTTTCTTTTTCTTTTTTTTACTTTACTTTGGACACTTGTCCATTTTTTTCTTTTTGCATAGCCACATGATTCTTTTACATACAAAATATTTGAGAGAGATTATACAAAGGAATTTTGAGCATTTATTTCATGGCTGTCCTATGGATTTGGAATATTTTTTGGTGTTTCCTCCCAGT